>CM057456.1:1838605000-1839828750 GCA_016271365.2 Neoceratodus forsteri
GTGGATTCTTCCTAGGGGTTGTCAACCCTAAAGCTCACCCCATTCTATACACTGCAGAAACATACACACCCAATGGGGTGAGCTTTAGGGTTGACAACCCCTAGGAAGACTCCGCCCCTGATTTGTTGTAGGGGTGGAGTTGGGGTTTTAGGGTTGAAAACCTAAAACCACATTTCCTTACATTTTCCAATTTGGCCAGAACCCTAAATGTTGCAATAATGCAGTTTTTTTTTTTTTTTTTTACAAAGACTATATTTTTTTTTTACTGCATATAAGCAGATTGGGGTCCCCAACCCCAGTACCACTTCTCTTGACCCCACCCCCAGGTCTCCTGCCCCATTTCTGTTATGTATGGGACAGCACCAGGGGGTGCCTACATCCAGTGCCTCCAAACACTAGCCTAACACTGGGGTGCCCAGTCCCCAATGTTTTAATGGCCCCCCAAAATACAGAAAACCATCCCTCAATTCTTTTTTTTTATTTTTTTACAGGTTAAAAAAACAAACTGTCCCTTGCTGATTTGACCCCTCCACCCACCCCACTCCCTTCTCCCACTCAGCACCCACCACCCCACCCCACACATCCTCAATAACCAGAACTTGTCCCATGGCATAGATCCACTCTCCAATCAAAGGCATGCCTTGGTGCTGGAACCGGCGACAGCAATATGATTGAATAAGACAAGTGTGGCATAACATATTTCAATGAGGGTTTGAACTTTGATTCATATCTTTGTCATTATTGAATATTTTTACACCAAATTTTTAACATGGCCTTTTTGGGACCCTGCCTCATGACCAGTGGTGGTGGAATTATGCAAATCTGGCCCAAAAGGCAATTTCGCTGTTGCTTTGTGAAATCACCTTTTGGAGGGATTTGAACATTTTTTACCATCTTTGTTTATGTTGTGGGATCATAAGAAGGCTATGTTGAAAATTTGGGGTTAAAATATTCAAAAATGACAAAATTATGAGTGTACATTGAAATATTTCTACACTGACTCACAACGTTGGTAATTTTAAGTATTTTGACCCCAAATTTTCAACATAGTCATTTTTTCATACCACCGCATGTACATGACAGCTGTCATTTTTCAGATCCTGGCCAAAATGTGTTTCGTACCTGTGGTACAGAATAACATTTTGGTGGGGATTTTAACATTTTCACCTACTAGGTTCATGAGGTGGGGTAATGAGAAGGCGATGCTTAAAATTTGGTGTACAAATACAGTAATATGCTCAGGTTATGAGTGAACATCTCAGTATTTCAACGTTCACTCATAATTTTGCTAATTTTCAATATTTTGACTCTAAACTTTCAACATAGCCATTTTTCCACACCACCTCATAAATGTGACAGGTGTCATTTTAAAATCCTTGATGAAATGCATTTTCAAACTTCTAGTGTAAAATGATGTTTCAGCCAATATACTATAAATGCTACATGTCATGTTTATAAGGGGGGGAGTCATAAAATGACTATCTTGAAAATTTGGGGTCAAATTTAAAAAAAATATATAATTGCTAAGCCAGTAAGATGAGTAAGGGGGATGAGCTCAGTGGCCCAGTTGAATGGGGTGAGGGTGGAGGAATGGCCACAGGTCCAGGTACCATACAGTATAATGAAGACAGCTGTTCTCTTGGCATAAGAACTTCTGCACTGGTGGGTGTCAGAGAGCCCTGTGCATTAACTGACAGATGGACTTTTTGTCCCTGTACATCTGTATCTGAAGCCACATGGAAGCACAAGGAAAGAGGGCCCTGTGCTTGATCCCTGCACTACCACCGCCCACCAGATAGCCCTCTCAATTTCTGACATCCGTTGCTGAACTTCTATGGGTGAAGAGTCTTTCCTTGGTGCAGAATCCAAAGGGCACTGCACATCTGCATCTGTTCAAAAAGGCCCCAAAGGGACCTGTGTGAATGAGGATACAATTCCACTATCTCAAAAAGAAAGGAAATTTGTTGCAAAAAAAATTATTAATGCATCGGTTAGGGTTCAAGTTAATGCCATAAAAGTAGGAAAATGTAGTGTTTAGAGTTTCCAACAGCATGACAAGTGTAATTTTGCAAAACTGTTTTGAAACCTGGCTGAAATGTGTTTTCACACCTGTGCCATGGAATTACATTTCTCACCACTGAACTGTTACAGCACCAAACTTTTTTTGTGCCGTGCCAGTTGTCATCTTTTTCAGTATTTCCATGAACTGACAAAAGTGGAAAATACATAAAACTGCTGAGATTTTTAAAAACATATCAGAACCTAGCAAAAGAGGATGTTTGATTTTGAAAATTATGCCCTTTTCTGGGCACCCAAAATCCCAGGTGTTCAGATTAGCGAGATGAGTGCTTCCCCAGCATTCTCTGTATGAGAACACTGGGAATTTCTTGACTTCTGCAGCCAGAGCTGAAGTCATGCTGCTTGCTGCAGTTTTAGCTGTGAGTTGCCCTTTTTCCTGGTGTCTAGTGGCACCCCCCACCTGCTGATCACTGGCCCTGGTGTCTATTGGCACCCCCCTCCAGTCACTGTTCCTGGTGTCTAGTGGCACCTCCCACCCTCTGATTGCTAACCCTGGTGTTTAGTGGCACCCCCTCACCTTCCAATCACTGTCTCTGGTTTCTAGTAGTAGTATACTTAAGCAATAAGGCATGACAGGGTGTGTGTTATTGTGTAATAATGTCACGCCTTGGGTGGTTGAAGCACGAGACCTCTGGCCGAGTGCGTTCAACATCCAAGAAGTTACGTTGTTACACAACACATCCCTGGAGTGCCTTATTGCTATTATACAATGGCTCATTTATTAACAAAGAGAAACAGATTAAAGAATGTTTTATATAGATTTTTTTCTTAATTTTGTTATGTGCAAGAATACCTTTAAATAAAAAAGTCTGCAATTTCCCCCACTAGAGGGTGCTGCTGCTACTTGCTGCCTCATCTCTCGGTCTTCTCAGCTTTCATGGTGTGTGCTGTCTCCATTTCTGAAGCTGGCTGTTTGCCAGGGTGTCTCCCCCTCCACCCACCCACACACGCACTCCATGTACCCATTCTTTTTAGAAGCTGCCAGCCTCCCTGGTACATGCAGAGTGGACATAGTTTTTGGTAGTAATGGCTGTGCTGTTAAATCAACAGAAACTAATAGCAGTGAGCAGTGTGGCCGCAGAGTTGATCGGTAAGTGGAGCAAGCATGGTGCCCTTGTGGACACGCCTACAGTGATCTCTCTGTGGAGTAGGCAGAAAGCCAGTTGTAGTTACAGCTTTATTTTTTAGTTTAAATGTTTGTTTTTTTAAATGATGTGGGCAAAAAGTGAGACGGGAAGGGTGGTAGGCTGCAACAACTGTGGAGCGGCAATCTTTCTGAAAATTATGTGGAGGGTGGGAGGGAGTTTGGTGTGCAGGCAAATAAGGCAGCTTAGGAATGAGATCAGCTGTTTATAAATGGAGCTTAGGATGGTAATGCAGGCTGCAATGGAAGACAGCTCAGCGGCTGGGAAAGGAAGAAGAGTAACTGAGGGGGGAGGACAGATCAAAGAGAGGGGAAGGAGAGGGAAATATGTGGCAGATGGGGGAAGGAGACAGGTTCCAGTTCAGAGGACAAATGAGGGTGGGAAAGGGGAGGAATGGAGGGTGGGAGGGAAGGAGGAATCTAACAGTTGATAGAGTCAGCAGGGGGTTTTGTCTGGTCCTCAGGCTGCATGACTACCTCGGTGGTGTGACAGAGCAGGACAGAGTTAGATGGAATTTTAACTTGTGTTTTTTACATAAACTGCATTATTTTGAGGGGCAGACTAGCGCAAGGAGTGACTGGGAGGTGTCCACATGTGATGCTATAGGACTACATTTTTCTGGACTTCCTGCAGGGCTACAGTCAGTGCACACAGCGCAAGTTGCTACAGTGTGAAATTCAGTTTGAGTCTCCTCACAAGTGCAGAACCACTCTATATTGTGGCTTTTAGTTGTGAATATTTGGAGCAGTCATTTTAAATTAGCCATTCTCGGCGACATGGCTGGTCACATGACCGGAAAAGTTTCTGGGTCCTGGGTAGATGATGCTCACCCCGAGTCAGTGAAAGCTGTTTGTCTGGTCGTCAGGCTGTGTGACTGCCTTGGTGGTGTGGCAGATCAGGCCAGAGTTTGATGGAATTTTAACTTGTGTATTTTACATAAGATGCATTATTTTGAAGGGCACGCTAGTGCAAGGAGTGACTGGGAGGTATAGTCCACGTGTGATGCTATAGGACTACATTTTTCCAGACTTCCTGCTGGGTCACAGTCAGCGTACACAGCACAAGTTGTTGCAGTGCAAAATTCAGTTTTAGAGTCTCCCCACACATGCAGAGCCACTCTATATTGTGTTTTTTAGTTGTGAATATTTAGAACAGTCATTTTAAATTATCTGCTTTCGGTGATAGGGCTGGTCATGTGACCAGAAAAGTCTCTGGGTCCTGGGAAGATAAAGCTTGCCCTAAGTGAGTGGGTGAGCATAAGCAGACGACAAGAAGATTGAAAGACAAAGGTAACATCAGCACATGTCAGTAGTATCCGCAGGGTAGTGGGCTGACAATACAGTAAGTAAGCAAGTGTTCATAGTTTTGTACTAAAGAATCTGTGTGTAAGTGGTTGTTTTTAAGGTACCGTTATGGATAGTATTATCATTAAATTAGAAGGGGGCCAGTTGGGTATTAGATGCATTATTCGTAAGAAATTTAGCATAGATGTAGCTAATGAAGTGTTAATTTTTATATGCAACGAATGTCAGCAGATTAAAGAACTTAAATGTAGATTGCTGCAAGCAGAAATTATTATAGTTTCCATGAAGCAAGATAAAATGTTGCAAGAAACAGAAGCTACACAGTGTAATGAAGCAATATCAGCTGAGTTAGTTGCATCAGAAGGTAGAAAAAAGTAAGGACCCAGGAGATTGGGAAATTGAACAAAGAAAATCTAAAAAGATCAGAAGAAGAGCTATGGGATCCACTATTGAATTGCAGAACAGCTTTTTGCCGATGCTGTTATTGAATGAGGCAGAGGAAATGAGTAGCCATGAAACTGAAACTGTCACAAAATAAAAGCGGAGGATACCCCAATTCCTAACACAAGAGATGCACAAGCACATGTAGTGTCACAAGAAACAAGCATAAGCATTTCACCAAATCCAGGGGCACACTTACTGGAAACTGTTAACATAAATCACTCCCAAGATGAACGTTACCCCTCACTAAAGTCACAAACTAGTCAGTCAATTATAAATTTAGAGTCTCCAAAGGAACAAGAATCAAGTTGCACAATGGTACAACAAGACAATATGGAAACTGAGAACACTGAAAAAAGGATGATTTACATTTTAGGGGACTCCATAGTAAAGTTTACAGATAGGTATATGTCAGTGGTGAACAAAGAGAGTGTAACAACTAGTTACTTCTCTGGGGCCAAAATTCATGACATTAAAAATATGTTAAAAGATACAGTGATATCCACAGACAGAAAAGTCACAGTGATTCTTCATCTAGGGGTTGACAACATCAGACACCAGGTGGCAGCAGATATTAAACAGGAATTTAAGGATATATGGTAGGAGGCAAGTAAACTAAAATTTGAAGTATACTTTTCAGAAATATTACCAGTGCCCAGAGAAAACAAATTTAGTTTGGAGAAGATTAAAAACATAAATAATTGGTTAAGATTATGGACCGCAAAAGAAGAGGTAGGATGCATTATGCATTAGGAGGAATTTATAGGTGAATCAACATATTTTTTGCAAAGATGGTCTTCATCTTAGCAGAAAGGGTAGCAGAAAGTTAGGACTAAAATTGAGAAAATGTGTAGAGAAAGCTTTAAACTAACAAAGAGGGGCTGTGATACAAAAGGAACAAAAACCAGTGGTAGTGGAGAATAGTCATATAGACATGAAGACACAGAAAAAGAAAAAAGCTGGAGATTTAAAGATTTGGTTCTTAAATGCAAGAAGCCTAAACATCAGTAAAAAATCAGAGTTGGAAATTATGTTGGCAGAAGAAAACATTGACATTTGTATGATCACTGAAACCTGGTGGGATCCAGGCATAGAATGGAATAGAAATATAGAGGGTTATGCACTATTTTTTAAGGATAGGAAAAATAAAAAAGGAGGGAAGGTGGCAATTTATTTGAAAAATTATTTAAAAGGAAATATAGTTTCTGGATTAAAAGAATCTGGCACCAAATCCATATGGGTAGTCCTGGAAGGTATTAGCAGGACAAAATTATATCTGTGGCTTTATCATAGGGCCCCAAATACTAAAAAGGAAATGAATACATGCATTATGGATGAAATAGAGTATATGTCTTAGATGGAAGACATAATAGTCTATGGTGATTTTAACCACCCAGAATTGCATTGGGGAAATTCAACTTACACAGATATGCATGGAAACCCCTTTATGGAAATGCTACATACGGCAGGTCTATCCCAACTGGTGTATAAATCTACAAGGGGCAACAATGTGTTGGACCTGATTATTATAAACAGGGAAGATATGATACCCAAAATTAAGATTAGGGAAAATTTGGAAAACAGTGACAGTAACATTGTCCAGTTCTTTTATTAAGAAATTTCAGGCCTATATAATTAGAGGGGCCACTACTGTCAGAAACTATAAGAAAGCTAACTTCAAGAAATTTGGACAGGAATTATCAAAATGGACATGGGAACAAGATTTTGTGGGTAAAAATGTCAATGAAATGTGGGTGCTTCTCAAAGATAAACTGTTACTTCTTGAGGAGTCTTATATTCCAACGAAGAAAATGTATACTGGAAAAGGGAAAAGACCAGCATGGTGCACTAACAAGGTTCTTAAGCTAAAGAAAATAGCATTTGAAAGAATGAGATTGGGAGTGACTACTGTCAGAAGAGAACAGTATAAAACCCTGTTAAAAAAAATCAAAAAGACTATTAGGTGTGAGAGAAGCAAAGTTGAATGTAGGCTAGTGCACTCAAAGGACAACGACAAAAACTTCTATTCCTATATAAATAATCAGAATAGAGTGGGCAATCAAATTGGCCCTTTAGTAAAAGAAGGGGAAGAAATAAAAACATCTAAAGATATGGCCGAAATATTTAACAAATATTTTGGGACAGTATTTGAGAAAGGGGATAACGGGTATTATAACATACCAGAGAACATTTGCCAAAACTTAGACCTGACCTGTAGCACTGCTCAACTTATAGAAATGATAAACAAACTAAAAGTGCACAGATCTGCTGGACTAGATGGCTTGAGTCCTAGATTAATCAAGGAAATACGTAGCTATATTGTGCATCCTTTAGATGGAATCGTCAATTACTTTTTCACTACAGGGATGGTGCCAGATGACTGAAAGTGCATAATAGTGATCCCACTGTATAAAAAGGGAGATAAATCAGATACATCAAATTATAGACTGGTCAGCCTTACTGCAATTTTATGCAAGATTGCTGAAAGCTAACTAAAACTGGAGGAAAATATTACTATCTTAGACCTGAATGACAGCACTCAACATGGGTTTAGGAAAGAAAGAAGATGTACAACCAATAATTTATGCTTTTATGAATATATAAGCAACTCACTTAATAACAATATACCTATGGACATAATTTACTTGAACTTTCATAAGGCATTCGACAAAGTACCACACAGAAAACTAATAAATAAAATGTTGGCTTTGGGAATAGACAGTAGGTTGACAAAGTAGACTAAAAACTGGTTGGAAAATAGAGAACAATCAGCAAGAGTATTAGGTGAGTACTCAACCCCTGTGGGAGTCACTAGCGAGGTGCCACAGGGCTCAGTATTGGGGCCTATACTTTTTCCCCCGTTTATATATATATATATATATATCTGATCTAAACAAAGGCATTGTTAACAATGCTGTAAAGTCTGCAGATGATATTAACTTAGGTGGGCCAATTGAAACAGTTATACAACAGAACAACATGGAACAAGATATAAAGACGATCAAGGACTGGTCAGCTCAAAATGAAATGCCTTTTAGTACCAGTAAATGCACAGTTATGCATCTGGTGAGATCAAATGAGATACACACATATAACTTAAATGGAATTAATCTGAAGGTAACTAACCAGGAGAAGGACTGTGGTATCATAATTGATAGTAAACTAGAATTTAAACCTCATAGAACACATATACTAAAAAAGGCTAACTTCAAAATTAACATTAGAAGAAGCTTCATCAATAAATCAATGGGCTGCTTACTGCCTTTATGTAAAATGTATGTAAGGCTTCATCTAGATTTTGAGTCGCAGCTGTGGTTTCCTTATAAAAAAAAAAGGGGGGGGGAATACACAGAATGGAGAGAATACAGCAAACGTTTACTAAACAAACTGGTTCTATGAGAACAGTAGACTATAATACCAGACTTCATAAAACCAGTCTTTTCTCATTGCAGCAACGAAGGGTCAGAGGGGACCTGATATTGATGTTCAAGGTCATGTCAGATCAAGAGTTAAGGATTAACATGGGCATCCAGCTTTAGGTTAAGCCAGAATATTTAAGGGATCATAAACAAATCAGATTGGATACAGCTAAAAAGAATATGGGTTTTTTCTCTTTTATTCATAAAACTGGAAGATTATGGAATATTTTACCAACAGATATAGTAAACTGTGCAACAGTTCTTGTTTTCAAAAAGAAAATAGATAACTGGTTGTTAAAAAAATAGTTCAAAGTGGTCCCACTGAAGTGGGGATAGGGTATAGTGGGCTATAGAGCCTTTTACCTTTCTTATCCCAGTATAAACCCCCAGTATAAAAGCATCAATGGGGTGGTGAGCAGAAGGAAGGAGGAATAGATGGTAGTGAAGGGACATCGAAAAATCAGTTCACAGTACTAGCAGGATTGTAGGATGTGTTGGGGTGGAGTGCTGGGCAGAGGAGCTGATGACAGACCAGGTGAGAGGGGAATGGGGGAGGGTCTAGGGGTTGAAGGGATATAGTATAGAGGGTAGGTCGAGTAAGGGCGGTTGTGGGGAAGGGGGTATGAGAAGAAAGGGGTAGGGATACATCAGGGGGAGGAGGCAGATGGAGCCCAGTGGAGAGGGGAGGTAAAATCAGAGGAGAAAGGGGAAAAGCAGGGCAGAGCAGAGACAGGGGACATTACAACAGAAGTGGAAGGGGGAACAACTGCGCTGGAGGAGGAGTGGTGAGAAAGGGGATGGGATAAAGGAAGGACAAGGGAAGTAGAACATGGAAAAGGGGGCGTGATCCTAGTGGTGGGAGACTCAATTCTAAAAAGGATCAGATGGGGAAGTAAGAGGGAGAGGCATAGTCACATATGGGTGGAGGCCATGCCAGCGGAAAGGGTGGGTCAATCTGTTCTGAAGTATGCTAGGAGGGGTAGGGAGAAACCTCACATAGTTCTGCATTTGGGAACAAATGACCTGGTGGGAAATACGGTAGATGTAGTCCAGAGGAGGTTTGAGGAGCTGGGGCTGCTTTGTGAGGAGGCAGGAAGATCAGTAATTTTCTCAGAGGTGCTTACAGTACCCAGGACAAGCACAGCAAGGAGGCTGAGTTATAGATGGAATTAACACATGGCTAAGAGAATGGTGTCAGTCCAAAGGGTATGGGCTGGTGGGGGGTGGAGAAAGACCTGGGAGGGCAGTGATCTCTACGCAAAGGACAGGCCACACTTAAGTGAGGTGGGAAGGAGGGTATTGGAACAGAAACGGGGGAATATTTAGCAAACAATGAGAATTTAAACTAGAAGAGGGGGTAGCAAGTGGGCAGGAGTCAGGCAGGATCCACAGGTAGGGAAGCAGCAAGGGACTTGGGGGAGGTCAAGAGGGGATGCTAGAAAGGGAAAGCAAGTAGGGAGGGGGGGAAGGAACCCTGAATGCTAGGAGTCTAGGGAACAAAACAGTAGAGTTACAGGCTCTCATGGCAGATGGGAAGGTGGGCATGATGGCCATCACTGAGACATGAGCCACCCAGTACCATTACTGGGACCTGGCAGTACCAGGGTATGGGATATTTCAGAGGGACAGGGTAAAAGGATAAGGAGGGGGGTGACACTGTACGTGAGGGAAGGACTGAAATGTGTCAGGGAGGAGGGCAGCACAGAATCATTATGGGTGCAGCTCCAGAACTCCAAAAATAGGACCCTCAGGATGGGAGTGGTATATAGACCAGCCTCTCGGATTGAGGAGTTAGACAGGGAACTAGTGGGACAGATCAGAATGACCTGTGGGAGGAGCAGCATGGTGATTGAGGGGGACTTCAACCTGCCTGGAGTGGATTGGGGTACCCCAGCCACCACGAATAGGAGGAAGCAGGTACTTCTGGACACCTTCCAGGACAGCTTTGTATTGTAGATGGTCAATGAGCCAACAAGGTTAGGGAACACCCTAGACCTCTTGCTGGTAAATGGTGAGTTTGTGAGGGTGCTGGGGTGGAGGAACTGCTGGCGGGGAGTGACCACCACTCAGTGTGGTTCATGATAAACATGGGGAAGGAGGGATTAGGAACGGGCACAAGGGTGTTGGACTTCAGGATGGCTGACTTTGAGAGGATGAGGGAAATAGTACAGGGGTATCTGGCCAAGATCCATCCAAACATGGACACTTACCAGAAGTGTGAGGTCATTAAACTGGGAATTGAAGAGGTAACCGTAACATGTACAAAGGTCCAGAGTAAGAGGGCTAGGGCCAAGAAGCCTAGCTGGGTGAGCAGGGGTGTCATGGAAAAAGTAAGGAAGAAAAGAGCCACTTTTTAGAAGGTACAAAAAAACAGGGAGGGGGAGGACAGAGAGGAATACCTGAAGGAGTTGAGGGAGGTGACAAGGGCAGTCAGGTCAGCCAAGGTGTCCAGGGAACTCAGGCTAGCACAGGGTATCAAAGAGGGGGAGAAGGACTTCTTCAGGTACATCAGGGAGAAAAGGAGATGTGAGGACCAAATAGTAAGGATAAAGAAGGATGGGGATGGGTGGAAACAGGACAGAACAAGCAGAAGCATTAAACAAGTACTTCTGCTCAGTATTTACTAAAAGAAGGGGGCTATACCCAAGGGGTGGGAGGTGGGCACGGGGAAGTGACAGATGGGAAATCCCAGTGAACAGAGTACTGGAGGCACGGAGGATGGACAAGGTGCCAGGGCTGGATGGCATACACCCCAGGGTGCTAAAGGAGCTGGCAGAATTCCTGACAGAACCCTAGGCAGACCTGTTCACTGCCTCCTTGGACTCTAAGAGTGTACCTCAGGACTGGAGGATGGTGCACGTGGTACCCCTCCACAAGAGCGGCCCCAAGGATAAGCCAGGTTACTACAGACTGGTAAGCCTCGCATCCATAGTGGGAAAGCTGATGGAGACAATCTGAAGGAAATGCTGGTTTCCCTCCTAGAGGCTAACGGGCTGCAAGACAGTAGACAGCTTGGGTTTGTTTCAGGCAGATCCTGTCAGACCAGCCTTGTGGATTACTATGACTGGGTAAGCAGACAATTGGACAGGGGGCATGCAGTGGATGTCCTGTACCTGGATTTCAGTAAGGCATTTGATTTACTGACACATGGGAGGCTAAGAAGTAAGCTGGAAAGCACGGGTTGGGACGAAGATGGTGGGATGGGTAGTGAACTGGCTGCAAGGGAGACAGCAGAGTGTGGTGGTGTGAGGGGAGCTCTCATCTCCCATGGTGGTGACAAGTGGGGTGCCACAGGGCTCTGTACTGGGGCTGGTGTTGTTTGGGATCTTCATAGCAGACATCTCAATAGGCATCAAGAGCAAGATCAGTCTGTTTGCAGACAGTACCAAGATGGTAGCAGTAGTGGATGCTTTAGAAGGGTGGCAGGGGTTGCAAGATGATCTGGCAAATTTGGAAGCCTGGTCGGACACTTGGCAGCTGGGGTTCAATGCCAAGAAATGTAAGGTGCTACATTTTGGTGCAAAAAAACCGAAGGAGGAACTACCAGCTGGGGGGGGGGATTCAACTAGCCAAAACGGAAGAGGAGAAGGATCTGGGGGTGAACATAACTGGAGCAATGAACAACTCATCACAGTGTAGAAAGGCAGCTGCAGAGGCCAACAGGATGCTGGGTTGTATTGCCAGAGGTATATCCTCCAGCAGGGAGGAGGTGATCCTGCCGCTATACATGTCACTGGTTAGACCACACCTGGAGTACTGCATGCAGTTTTGGTGACCATACCTGAAGAAGGACATTAGGTTACTGGAGGGGGTGTAGTGCAGGGCAACAAAAATGATCCAGGGGCTAGGGGAGTTACCCTACTAGAGCAGGCTGAGGGAGCTGAACATGTACTCCCTGGAGGAGGGATGGGGGGACATGACTGAAACCTTCAAGTACATGAAGGGAATAAATAAGATGGGCACAGAAGGGCTTTTCAAATTAAGGAGGGGAGGAACACTCGAGGGCACGATCTGAGATTGGAAGGGGGAAGGATCAGGAGGGAAATTAGACACTTTTTTATGGAGAGGGTGGTGTCTAGGTGGAACGCATTGCCAGAGGAAGTGGTATCCTGTAGAACAGTGGGCTGCTTCAAAAGGGGATGGGACAGGGTAAGATGGAAGGTCACTGGAGGGCGGGAGAGGCAGCTGCAGTATAAGGGCTGCTAGCTGCACAATCGAGCAGACTTGGTAGACCATAAGGCCTTTATCTGCTGGCAATTTTATATGTTCATATCTAATACAAATCTAGCTAAAATGTTAAATACCACATCCAGTTTATCTAAGCATGCTTTTGATGCTCTGGAGTACAGAACATCTCCAAAACACAGTCACTCTCTATTGGGACCCACACATACTATCTGGTGAAGGACAGTGAGTAAAATATACAGTGTGCCTGCAAACTGTATTGAGACTATCACGAAGCCTACAGGTTTCTACCATTGTTGTGAAGATTTGTCACTAATTGTCCTCCACTTGTGGATTTTAAAAAGCTTAGTGTTACACAGTGTGCACGAGTCCTAGTGCTGAAATTTTAAATCATCTGATGCTGTGTATGCTGCTACATAATTGTGCATGACCTTTCTGGTAATATGAATTGCTGCTATTGGAAATTGTGAACGGAGTGCTGCTGTCACAAATTGGATGATTATATGAACTGTTGCTTTGCATTGTGCAAGTTTTGCTGCAAGTACTAATCATCTCCCTGAGTCTCTCATTGCTCCCCAGTCCTTATAGGACTCCTGAGTTGCCCTGGCAACTAACCACCTGCCTGATTGCCTTCCTGCTCCGATCTTGCTGCTCGCCACTCCCCGGCCCCCCGATTGTTAGTGGTAGCCCATTCTGCGGGGTTAGGGGATTTAAATGCTTTTCTCCTCAGACATGGTGGTGACTTGAGCAGCTTGAGTGGCTAAGTGTGTCGGAGTCTGAGGGAGTCTGAGGGATTTGTGGTAGTGTGGGCTATAGAGTTTGGAGCTGCCTTATTATATCTGGCTAAATAGGATTAGTTCATTGTGTGAAA
The DNA here is from genome assembly GCA_016271365.2 of Neoceratodus forsteri. Lineage (NCBI taxonomy): Eukaryota > Metazoa > Chordata > Ceratodontiformes > Ceratodontidae > Neoceratodus > Neoceratodus forsteri. The sequence continues at coordinate 1,838,618,445 of CM057456.1, forward strand.
TGTCTAGATGTGCTGTTACAATGTTATTTCATTGTGGTTTGTTGCTCAGTTTGCTGTTATCAAGTAATGTTTTTGCTGGTTATATTAGTTATGAGGGGGGAGTGGAATCTGATTATAAAATGTCATCATTATTGTTAAGGAGGGATGATGTTATTCAAACAAATGGTTTGCTATTGATGCACAGGGTTGTGAGGGAGTGTGCATCTAGACTGCTACTAGGGTTAGTGTTTTTGTTCAAAGGTCTTTATGTTTTGTTTTAATTTCAAATTTGTAGTGTTAATGCACTTAATCTTATTATCTGGAGATATTGAGTCTAATCCTGGACTACTTGGCTCTAACGCTGACCCTCACAGCAACTCATGGTTTCACCTACACAGGTTTACGATTATGCACCTAAATGTCCGGAGTTACTTGCCCAAGTTTTCTAAGGTGGAAGTCATTGCCCAAACATATAAACCAGATGTAATAGTTTTAACTGAATCCTGGTTGAAACAGTCTACCCCTGACAAAGTGTGTAATATCTCAGGTTACAACACTATTTGTGCAGACAGAGTGGGAAAGAAAAGGGGGGGGGTGTTAGTTTTGTATAAGGAAGGTCTTGAAATGTGCCTTTTGGGCAGCAGTGTAGCCACTAACTCAGACACTGACTGGTTGCTATTGAGGTTTATCTTGGGTGGTAAGAAATATGTTATCCTGGGGTGTTTGTATAATCCTCCTTCTAGTGGTATTCAAGGCCTGTGGGAATCTTTTGATACTTGTTCTGTATATTTAATTATCTTCATCTGATTTTGTCTTGGTGGGAGATATAAATTTGAATTGGCTTCTTTCAGACAGCCAGGGTTTGGATGCTTTTTTACCAACTTACAAGTTGACGCAGATGGTTCAAGAACCCACCAGGTTAAATTTACAGACTGGGAACCATTCCATATTGGATTGGGTTATAACAGGATGGACATTATGTCCTCAGCGGGGGTCCTTGCTGAATCAGTAAGTGACCATCAAGCTGTTTATTGTATCCTGAATTTTTAAAGGACTAAGTCTATACCTAGATTTGTACAGTTTCATAATTTTAGGAATTTTGATTGCTGCAAACTAATGCAGTGTCTCTCCTTAATAGACTGGTCTTTATTAGACTTAATTCCTTATCCAGATTGCGCAGTAGACTATTTCTACAATCAGTTGTTATTCGTTCAAGAAATGTGTTTTCCGGCACGTAAGATAAAAGGGCAATTTTAATAAATGGTTTACCGAGGACCTAAAAAAATGGACTCAGTATAAACAGTTGCCCTCCACTTTGTTATCAAATAGGTATCATTACTTGAGGAACAAAGTTGGCAACTTAGTTAGCTATGCAAAAAAAGAGTACTTTAAAAAACAAATTGGCGATAATTTGGCTGACCCCCCAAAATTCTGGGATTCTGTTAATTTTTTGACCAATCCAAAGGAGAAAAGGAGAAAACTAATGTAAGTAAGATTGAGACTCCAGAGGGCGTAGTTTCTGGCCCAGTACTGATAGCTGAATTGTTCAATGCAAAACTTTTAGATCTTTCTAGTTATGAAAAGATCCTGCCTAAGCCATCTATTAGTGCAATTGATATTGAAGGTGATCAGGGCACTAGGCCATCTTTTTATTTCCGTAGGGTTACAAAACTTGAAGATCTAAAGTTACTATGCACCCTCCCTAATAAATTCAGTGACTGTGGTCAGGGGCTTGATGGTCGATTTGTGAAGCTACTAGCCCCCCCAAATTGCAGCCCCCTCTGTTCTATTTTTAATTTATGTTTAATTTCTGGCCTTTTTCCTTCAATTTGGAAACTGGCGAAAGTAGTTCCTATTCCAAAATAAATCACAAGCTGCCAGTTTAAAAGATTTTAGGCCGATATTTATTCTTAACCCTTTAAGTAAGTTTCTTGAAAAGATTGTCTCCACCCAAGTATCAGATTGCTTGGAATTATATGGCGTGTTAAGCCCAGAACAACATGGTTTTAGAAAAGGCCATGGCACAGAGACTGCCTTGGTCAGGTTCGTGAATGCTGCCCTTCAGGGCCTAGATAAGGGTCTCTTAACTGGGGCAGTCTTCGTGGACCTGAGAAGGCATTCAACCTTATAAATCATGCTTTACTTTTACTGTGCCTAAAACTGAAACATTTTGGACTCTCAGATAAAGTTGTAGCCTCTTATGGAAATTATCTGATAGGTCTCAGGTCATTTCTTTGGGGTCTGTGGTTTTGTCTGTCAAATCTTATTAATTTAGGGGTTCCACAAGGGTCAATATTGAGCCCCTTATTATTTTCATTGTTCAGTAATGCACTTCCCTCTATTTTTAAATCAAGTAAGTGTTTATTATATGCTGATTGTAGCGGAGGACATGGGATTTCAAACACAGGAACAGGCAGACAAGATTTTTGGTGCATAAAAAAACGCTAGAAAGCATTTGTTATTTTATTATCACTAAATCTAACACAGCTAATACAGGAACCTACTTGACTAAATAACAAAAACTAAAAACCACTCCCTTCTAGACCTAGTCTTCATGATGCAACCCCACAGAGTCAAGGCCGACGGCCTTCTGCCTGATGCACTAAGTGACCACCATCCTGTCTACATGGTGCGTAAAATAGACAGGCAAAAAATACCACACAAAATCCTCCTAACCCGTGCCTTCCCCTCTCTTGACACACGATCTCTTCATAGTGACCTCGCCAACTCTGACTGGTCCCCACTCGCAGCTTGCTCCTGAATTGACGCTGCTCTCCAGATGTTCAGTGACAAATTCCTTCAAGTTTGGAATCTACATGCCCCCCTGCATAAAACCAGAGTCCGTGGAAACCCCCTACCCTGGGTATCACCGGAGCTCCTATACTGTCAAAGAGCCCGTGACACTGCATGGTGTAAACACAAGGCAACCAACTGTCCCAGGGACCCCCAACGTTACAGGGAGCTATGAAATAAGTGCACCAAAGCTATTCGGCTGGCCAAAACAGAACACTACAAGGCTACCTTCCAAGCAAACACAAACAATCCGTCTAAGTTTTGGAAAGTTGTTCAGTCCCTCTTTTCCCCTTCCACCAAACTCCCCACTCCTGCCCTTAAGCTAAATCACTCAGTCATCTCGGAACCCATGGCAGTCGCTGAATGCTTTAATGCCCATTTTACATCCTGTGCCTCTGTGCTCCAAGCTGCCCCTCTACTGCCCCTACAGATTTCTGGCTGTCCCCTTCCTCGGTGGCCACCTGTCCGCTTGCTCCCTCCTCCTCTCTCCCTACAGACCCTCCCTCATCTACCCCCTTTTTCTTCACACACATCTCCCCTGCTGCCTTAAAAGCCCTCTTGTCTATCGACCCTGCCAAAGGCTCCTCGCCGGATGGCCTGGACCCCAAGCTCCTCTCTCTGTCTGCTCCTGCTATTGCCTACCCTCTCTCCCTTTTACTAAACCTATCCTTTGCCTCATCCTCTGTCCCTGAAGCTTGGAAACGTGCTTCAGTTCTTCCTCTCCCTAAGGGAGGTGATCCCTCCTCCCCTAGCAAGTACCGCCCTATCTGTCTCCTTCCCACCCTGTCTAAGCTCCAGGAACACATAGTACTTGAACAACTCTCCTCCTATCTTACTGACTCCACCTTTCTCACTCCATTCCAATCCGGTTTTAGAAAGCACCACTCCACCGCCACATCCTTGCTATGGCTGACTGACGCTATCTCTACGGGCATGGACAATGGCCTCATAACCTCTGCTATTTTAATAGACCTAGCCAAGGCCTTTGATACAGTCTCACACCCTTTACTCCGGTCCTGTCTCAGATCGGCTGGTCTTTCCACAAAAGCCACAGAATTAAGTCTTATTTGTCAGGCAGATTCCAATCTGACCATATGGCTGATGCCATCTCCCCACCACTTCCCATTATTACGGGAGTCCCTCAGGGCTCTGTACTCTGAAGCAATTTCAAGATGGCCGCCAGGCTGGGCGTGTTGCTGTTGTCCGTGATTTGAGTCTGTTTGTTTTTAGTTTTTGAGTTTGTTAGTTATTTTGTTCATTTTTTGAACTCTGCGGATTTGCGCTGATATTTTCGGCGTCTTTTCGGCGTGCCGGCAGGATTCATTTAGTGGGAAGACACTGGTTGGGCTCCTTTGCTGCCACAGACCTTCGGTGGCATTTTCAGCGTCTCGGCAGGATCCGCTCTGTGGAAGAATGCCGGTGGGGCTCTTTTGCTTTAATCGTTCATGTCAGACTTTAGTGTAGAGTTCGGTGGAGAGAACGTGGAGCCCTCTGATTTATGTGAATGTGAAGATTCACTGCCTTGAGGCTTTCTTGGTAAATTGGAAAGGACGAGGCTGCTTTGTCTTGTGGCTACCATGACTATCTTGCTCTGAGTTTTCGGCCGAACTTTCGTGGTGGAGAAGTGCTCCTTACTCTGTTGGATTAGGGCTTGAAGAGCCTGCTGTTTCTACGACATGCAGAACATTGGGATGGATTCATGACGGGCTCATCCCAGGAGTGACATTGGCTGGGTTTGTCCTTCTTTCCCCTCCTTCAGAATATTGGCCTCCGGGGTGCCTGGTTGTGCTGAGGTCAAGATTTCAAAGTATTGATCAGCTTCTAAAATTTAGAGTCTGAGGTGTTTCGTCTGACTTGGGATTTTTTTGGAGACTATTTTTATTGACTTGCTTGTGGAATTTTGGTGTCAGCCTCTACTGTTAAGTGCCCGGTAGGTGTCTGGTCTGGAGCTTTGCTACACTGCAGGGGGTTTGGGGGTATTTTCTTAGTCGGGGAGCTGGCTGGAGTACCCTGCCCCCTTGAACCTTGAGGACTGCTACGTTTGTGGCACTTTTCATGGTTCTTTGGTAAGGGTGGCTTAGACTCCTTAAAAATCACTTTTCTGGGAGAAAAGGGGTACGAGAGGGGCTGACCTTTTCCTTTTCTGGACTAAATTTCATGGATTCCTGAACTACTTCGGCTAAAACTCCGTGACTTTTTTTCTGTGTTTTACTTAACTGTCTCCTGCCTGATGTGGATGTATTAATTTTCAAGGAACCCTGGATTTTTTTTTATTTTTGCTTTGAGTGTTTGATGATTATGGCTTTTGGACACTGGTGGTGAGAGGACTTTGTGTCCTAAAGTTTTTTGTGTTTATTTAGTTATTTTATTTTATTGTTATTTTTCTTTCGATTTATTTTGTCTTTTTCCTGGCTGAGGGAAAGAACAAATAACATCACCTCCCTGTTGTGAGAGAACTTGGGAGGAGTTTTAATTCTTTGTCCTCTGTTTCTATTTCCCATGTGGGTTAGGCAGTGAGAGTGCCTTTCCCTCTTCTTTCCCAGTGGTGAGAGCAATCCGGGGGGGTGGGTAATAGTCCAGGTGTCGACTTTTTTCCTTTTTAAAGGTTATATTTATGTTTTGTTGGTTGATTGTTAAGTAGTTTGTTTTGGGTTCAGGTTTTATTTTGGTTAAATAGCAACATGTGCTGGTCCTTAGCCCCCACGGTGGTGTGCTATTCATCCTCCTCCCTTCGCGCCCTCCGCACCTTTGTTACTCCTTCTCTTCATTTTGACATCTACCAGCGCTGTAGAGTGCTGGGTATTGTTTGTGGGTGGGGGGTTGGTGAACAGGGGAGGATGAACGAGCGGGTTCACCGTATCGGGGTAGTCAGGTCCAGAAGGCACCCTGGGGTGAAATGGAATCCAGATCGATGTTTACCCTGTCTGGTATCCATACCCAAGGGCACTACTGATTTCAGTGGGCAGATGGGCTTGACAGCCTTCGAAGTTTGTCCAACCCGGACGGTGTTATGCAATGCCAGGTCTGTTAGGAATAAGACCGCCATTATTGCCGATCTTGTTGGTTCCGCTGACCTGGCTTGCATCACCGAGACCTGGCTGGATGAAAATTCTGGCCCAATTTTGGAGCCATGATTCGGCGGGTACTTTCGGTGATACACCCGCCGAGATTGGACTTCTGGAGCAGAGGGTTGCAGTCTGTTTAAGACTGAATTGGGTCTCGCGAATGTAGTAGTAGGTGAGGCTGGGTCTTTTGAGTGTACAGTCATAGCAGGTGTAGGCGTTCGGATCGTGCTCATCTACCATCCACCCAGAGATGGGAGACGTTTCTTACAGGAAGTAGCAGACTTCCTCGTCGACATGTCGTTTGAGTCACCCAGATTGATGGTTCTGGGTGATTTCAACACCTGGGTCGATGATGAACTCTCTAATTTTGGTAATCACTTCCTCCAACTGATGTTTTTCTTGGGCCTTACACAGGTGGTTTCCACTGCAACACATAAATCTGGACACTCTTTAGACTTACTCTTCCTTCTAGGGATCGACGCTTCTGACATGGGGGTGGAACCAGTCGCCTGGTCTGATCACTACATCAGTGAGGTTCAATTTTGCACCCCCTGAGAGCCAGCCCCTGTGGAGATGAACGAGTACCGCCCATTATGGAATGTTACTCCATAAAGGTCTGGCAGTCCTTGACCTGTCATCCTTCGTTTGGTGAGCAGTAGTCCAGAAGCATTGGTGTTGGCCTATAATAAGGCCGTCATAGCGGCTCTGGTTCTGTTACTCCTGTTCATGGCGCCCCCTATCCCTTCACCCTGGGCCCGTGGTTTGGCGGGACTTTGAGGAGATCTTGAGGAGACGAGGGGCCCGAGGTTAGGCGTCACTGAAGCAGGTCCTCCTTGATGCCGACCACTCTAGATTGATGGAACATTATGGTAGCTATCAATCTGCAATCACCCATAAGAAGGCAGAATTCCTGTCCAGGAGATTGCAGTTGCTCAGAATCGACCGGCTCAGCTGTTCGAACTGTGGACAGACTGTGACAGCCTGCCTACATGTTAGGAAAGCCTTCCTTCAAGTGAGGTCACGATGGCTGCTCTATACTTTGCAACTAAAGTGGCCGACATCAGGGTGAACCTGGGTCCGGTAATCTCTAAGGGTGATGCTTTTGGACAGCATGAGATGACAGTGCCTCATTTCTCCTGGAGTTCCTTTCAACGACCAGAGTTCGTGGACATTATGAGGATCATCCATTCTATGCATCCCACAAGTTGTGGTTTGGATCCCGGTCCGACTCCCCTCATTTTGGGTTGTCTTGACATCATCAGTCCAGTCCTGGCGCAAATAGTCTGGTGCTCCTTGGAGTTAGGTGAGTTTCCCTGCTCCTTGAAAGAAGCAATGGTGACTCCTCTTTTGAAGAAAGCTTCCTTGGACCCAGACTGTTTTTCAAACTACCGGCCTATCTCTAACCTCCCCTTTATTGGGAAGGTTATTGAGAAGGTCGTAGTGGTTCAACTGGATGACCATTTGACCATCCATAATGTCTATGAATCCTTCCAGTCTGGCTTCTGGAAAAGACATAGCACAGAGACTGCGCTGGTTCGGGTGTTAAATGATCTTCTGATGGCGAGGGATCAGAAGAGACACTCCATTCCGGTTCTTCTTGATCTCTCTGCAGCCTTTGACACTGTAGACCACATGGTGTTACTAGCTCGCCTGGGGCAAATCTGTGGAATGTCTGGAGCCGTTTTGCAATGGTTCACGTCATTCCTCACCGGGAGATCACAAAGAGTTGTGTCGGGGATTTTTTCCTCTGACCCAATTTCTTTGTTGTGTGGAGTGCCCCAGGGTTCTGTGCTGTCTCCCATGTTGTTTGCAGTGTATATGCTGCCCCTCGGAGGTATCATTAGATGATATGGGCTGAGGTTTCACTGCTATGCAGATGATACCCAGCTCTATCTGTCTTTTGCACCCGACCAGTATGGAGCTCTCTCGGTGTTTAACAACTGTCTGGGGGAGATCCAAGACTGGATGGATTCTAGTTGGCTAAAGTTGAACTCGGAGAAAACAGAGGTGCTGGTAGTGGACCCAGGAGGTCAGATTGTGAGGCCGGGTATTGGTGCACCATCTGGAATTTTTCTTGGTGGAGTATCTATCCCGTCCTCAGAACGGGTGCGTAACCTTGGGTTTATTCTTGATGACAGGCTGACTCTTAAAGCTCAGGTGTCAGCCGTTGTCAAGACTTCCTTTTATCATCTTAGGAACATTGCCAGGGTTAGGCACCTTGTTCCGTCCGACTCCCTGCCTATTTTGGTTCACGCTTTTGTATCTTCACGCTTGGACTATTGCAACGCCCTGTACTTTGGGCTTTCTGGGGTTGAAATCCGTCGCCTACAGCTGGTGCAGAACGCTGCAGCCCGGGTATTGACTGGGACAAGTAGGTCCTGTCATATTACTCCCGTGCTGCGTGAACTGCACTGGCTTCCTATGTGGTGGCGGATCACCTTTAAAGTCATTTTATTGACTTTCAAAGCCCTTCACGATCAGGGTCCAGCCTATCTGAAAGACCTCCTGGTTCCTTACTGCCCCGACCGATCTCTCCGCTCAGCCGACATGGGGTTGTTAGAGATCCCAAGAGTGAGTTTAAAATCCTCCGGCAGCAGAGCATTTTCATATGCTGCACCCACTCTTTGGAACTCTCTACCATGTCAGTTAAACTGATGCACCTCCGTGGAGCTCTTTAAGAGACTTGAAAACTTATTTATGGAATATGGCTTTTAGATTATTAAGCTATTTATTAGTGTATGGATTTTATTATAAATATTTTATTTTGTTGATATGTTGATTTTTATTGATACGTTCTGTTTTTATTCAGTGTTTGAATTGTTTTAATATTGTTCAGCACCTTGATACTTTGAAAGGTGCTATATAAATAAAATTATTATTATTATTATTATTATTATTATTATTATTACTCAGGCCTCTCCTTTTTTTAATCTTCCTTAATGATCTCCCTCTGGCTTGCACAACAACAAGCATACACATGTATGCAGATGACACGGTATTGCATACAACGGGCAAATCAGTCCCTGATGTCACATCCAGGCTCCAAATGGATTTCAACAATATACAATACTGGTTTAGAAAGCACCACCTCATCCTAAATTCAAAGAAAACAGTTTCTATGACTTTTGGAACTCGACAGAGGCTAGTCAGGCTCTCCTCCTTACCCTCCTTCCACACCTTAGATGGGACTGTACTAGAAGACACCTCCTCCTTCCGATACCTCAGAGTTTGGCTGGACAGAAACCTAAATTTCTCGATACACGTCAATGCCATTCAGAAGAAACTCTGGCCTAAGCCAGGGGCCCTATACCTATAGCGAAACAGTAAATGTATCCCTCTTCCAGCAAGACACGAACTGGTACATAAAATGATTATGCCAGTTTTTGACTACTGTGACTTAATATATGGAGCTGTCCCCCAATCCTCCTTATCAAGGCTGGACCCTCTTTTTAACTCTTTCTGTCAGTTTGCCTTAGATGCTCCTGCCCTGACCCACCACTGCACACTCTACCGCTCTATGAACTTTCCCACCCTTGCTGACAGGAGAATCATGCATGCGGCTAAATTCACCTCACAATTCTGGCTAGGAACTCTCCCTGCCTACCTCTCTACCTGCTTAGCTGCCCTGCTCCCCTCCAAATACACCCTCAGATCTGATGACACATTCCCTGAATATACCCTATAGAAGCACTACGTCAGACCAAATGGCTTTCTCACATCGACTACCTAAACTCTGGAATCAACTACCGTCCCAAATCCAACACTCCTCCTCAGTCAATTCTCTCTCCACATCCTTAACAAACTACCTAGTGACAAACTGCAATTGCACCTAGTCCCTCTGGACTGGTCTCTGCTGAGGATCTATTTCTCCCCCACCCTCCAGTAGAACCAACTAACTGTCTCCACCCTAAACCCTTCTGCATCCCAATGTGTTACCCCTCCTGCTCCACCACTTTGCTGATTTGTAAATGTTCTACAGCTTGTGATCTCTTTAATTGATTATGTACAGTGTAGCAGTTTATTTTCCTGTGTGATGTATATTGATGTACTATGTACTGTAAATGCTCCCTCTCCCCTTCCCCCAGGACGTACCATGAGATGAGCATCTTGTTGCCCAGTGTAATTCTCCTGGTGAAACTTTTCAGTAAATAAATACAATTTTCTTTAAAATTGAAAGAAAAATATACACAGAAAAATAAACAAGATTATTCAATGCATCCAAACAAACAAAACCACTGCTTTTCCCAGCAGGGTCACCAGGTGTTTCCTTTAGCCTATTTAGCAAGTTTGTGTGAGCCCACACTCTCCAGAGATCCTTTGTCCTCCACAGCCAGCTCTAGACTGACTCCCTATCTAACATTTCTGTCCCTAGTGGAAGCTTTTGTATCCTTTGTGATTACATCATAATTCTCGGGGGAATTCCCATTTGCTGTAGTATTACATAATGAGGAGTTTCCATAGGCTGTGATGTCACATAATTGGGAGTTTCCATATTTCATTTAGTTTAAGGCTTGCTGGCACTTTATTTTATATTTTGGGGGAAAAAGATGAACAAGGGGAGAAGGGACACCTATCCCATCACCGGGCACCTTCTCCTGACAGAGGTCACTCTGTCACATACCTCCCCACTTAAGAGGGCAACCATCCTAAGGTTGTCCGATACACATACCCATCACTACCAGGGGGTTTGGTGTAGCTCTAGCCCTCGCTCACCATGCAGCTTCATCCCAGGGTCCCTTATACAGAGCACGTAATCATACAGTCCCTCACTGATAACATACTTACAATACCCTGGGGCTCTTATTACTTTCATAACATTCACTGGTATTTTTATTTCACTAGCAAGACTAGTTAATAATCACATAGAATAGGTTTCTCAACTTTCATTTGGAATATCTGACACCTACCAATAGCGTGTCCCAATAGATATTCCCCCCTGGAGGTCAATTTCCACTGTAACCTCCTTGTATCCAGACCGAAAAATACAGAAAAGAGTAAGAAATAGATCAAAAAGACAATCTGATGAGTGGCCAACATATCAGATGAAATAGAAAAAAGGTGATAGAGCAAATGGCCATGTCTCCCCTTCCTTCACATTATGCAGAGGTACATGTCAGGGCTGTCCATTGTCACCCATTCTTTTTGCTCTATATCTTGAACCTTTAGCCCAAAGTATCAGAGAGAACTTAAATATAAAGGGGAATAAACATAAATGGGGACGAACATAAACTTGCACTGTACGCAGATGACATCTTGCTATACATCACAGAACCTGAGTCATCTATCCCATATTTATTTCAACACATAAAGGAACTCTCAGATCTTTCTGGCTATGCCTTGAATACCCATAAAACTGAGGCCATTACTTTTAATTATTCCCCTTCTCAATTCTTAAGAGACAAATACTCACTAAAATGGGACCTCCCGTCTATGAAATATTTGGGAATAGTGTTATCACCTAGCAACTCTCAACTATACGACCTAAATTTTCCCCCTTTAATAAAACAAATACAAACAGATATTGAAAGGTGGTCCATGCTCCCTCTCCCTTTGTATAGTCGAATTCAATCTATTAAGATGAACCTGTTGCCGAGGTTTTTATTCTTGTTTCAATGTGTGCCCTGCTTAATCTCAAAAGAGAGATTGATGGCCTGGCAAAGGATGCTTTTGAAATTTATATGGGCAGGAAAACGGCCTAGGATTAGAAAACAAACTCTCTTCCTCTCGAAGGAGGAGGGAGGGTTTGGTGTCCCTTGTTTGGAGGGGTATTGGGTGGCAACCCAACTGAGGGTCTCTTTATTATTACAACATCCCACTTACCAGGCTATTTGGAAGTCCATGGATCTAGCCGTCCCCTGTTCTCCCTCTCTCCGGTCACAAATGTTTGCACCAGCTGCATCAGTAAGTAGCTCTTCTCCACTGTATTCGGGCACCGCTGCAGCTCTGGTGGGTTGCAGACGAGGGTGTCTGCGTGGAACTACAAAGGTATATCTTTGGAAGTATCAGGCTTGGTCCCTGAGCTCGCTTCATACACCTGCTCATTGGAACCCTTGGTTTAAGTGACTTGAGAGACAGGGATGTGGGCTCCGTGGCAGTTAATGAAAGGGGAGCAGATCCTGACATTTGAAGAAGGCACTGGAAAGTTTAATTGGGTACAGGGGGTCTTGATATTCTACTACCAGATTAGAGATTATATAACAAAATGCTTACGTAAATCCTCTTTAGATTCGGGGGGGACTCCCCAACCGATAGTGTTTGAAGGGATTTGGGGGACGGAGAGGGGGGAGCGAGCAATCTCTATATTTTATAAAACTTACATTATGGATTTACACTGTTCCACTACATATATAAAAGAGAAGTGGGAAAGGGATCTTGTGTTAAGTTTACATAAAGAAAGATGGTTATTGTCCATAAAGAATACTTGGTCTACCTCCTCCTCCCTGGGGTGGCGTGAATTTTTATGGAAACTTAGAAGTAGGTACTTCCAAGTACCGGAGCAGGTGTCTAAGTGGAATCTCCGGAGATCTCGCCATTATGTTGGCGGAAATGTGGTAATCCTGGGGCATCTCAAGCCCATATTTTCTGGCACTGCCCTATGCTCAATCAATACTAGAGCAATATACAAACCCAATTACAGAAAATTTTTAATATTGTGGTACCTATGGGACCGGAACATATAATTCTGGGCCTATACCCCCTAGAGGTTGTAGGTAAGGAGGCCAAGTATCTTTGGATCATTTTGGTGGTGGCAGCTTGTAAGGTGATATCGAGGAAGTGGCTGTCCCCCCAGCCACCTACTGAGATGGAGTGGAGGGACTTAGTAAACAATGTCAAAATCTATGAGAGGATTTCCTTCTCGCTAACTTTGAGGTCTTCACAGTTTGTAAATCGATGGGCAAGATGGGAATTGCTGGGTTAGGAAACCTCGAGGGGGATTGATCTTACTCTCCTTTTCTCATCTAGGTGCTGACCTTCATTTCACCCTCACCTGGGTTGGATCTAGTTTCCCTATGCCCCTAATTCTATATCCCTGTCCCTTGTTCCCTTCTTTTTTTCTTTAATTCTTTTCTGTTTAAACTATTTTAGTAAATAGGGTGTAGTCTATAATTTCTCTTTTTCTTTCTGTTTGTACTCTAGCGCCGTTGAAAATGCATATGTACTATGACTGTGATTTAACATGATGTAGTACCAGTTGAAATTGTAAGAAGTGTTTACAATTCTATTGGACCTCTTAAGGTCTTTACATAAGTATGTATAAAATAATGATGCTGATATAACATAAATTCTGTACTGGAATCTGTGGATACCAATAAAAATGAAGTATAAAAAAAAGGAAAAGGTGATAGAGAAGAAGATATATGAAGCAAAAACTGTTACAACAGTATTTTCAGTTTTCAGACATTGTGGATAAACAGTATCCCCCTTCCTCATCCTGGAAGGGGATGGAGCTATGGCCCGCCCTCATCCATTAGTTCCACCCCAAGGTCCCTTAAATCAGTAATCAGTTTAGTGACATACCAGTTACTCACTAACATTACTTTAACCTGGGGTTAAAAAACAACAACATGGGAGATCAATACACCTTCCCATTTTACCAGTCTTCATGTACTTCCATCAGCACACAAGGGGTGTGTACTACAACCTTATGAGTTTTTTATCCCAGAAACAGCTACTAGTGAAAGTAGAACACAGTCCAGTGCTAACTACCATCTAGTACCCCTTAACCTACATGGGTGTGTCCCCCTTTTCATAAGCACACATACTGTCCTCGCCATATTACTCCTGTACACTTTACATTTGTGTGCCCTCTTTTCATAAGCACACCTAGTACCCTTTTATAGTGCCCATTTATATCACACACTGCATCAACGGTATGTCATAAACCTCATCACCGAACATTTGAAGAGAAAAAAAAAAAACAAGAAAACATAGACATAGATCAAAAGTGACAATAGATCAAAAGAGAAAACATCGCCCAAGAAGTGGTCAACTTGCTGGACATGGGAAAATATTTCAAAGAGAAGAGAGAATACTGCAGCATAGAAGGAAAATCACAGAACAACCAAAAAAAAAACCTATTTGTTCATAAGTAAACATTTGCTATCTTTCAGATCAGTCCACCTTCCTGGAAGTGGATGGAACTATGGACTATGGCCCTTTCAGCAACTTTATCCACCTTCCCACCTTTCTGGAAGTGGATGGAGCTATGGCCCACCCTCATCCATAAGCTCCACCCCAGGGTCCCTTAAATCAGATACAGCTCATAAAAGTTATCTTTTCAAACTTCATCTTCTATCCGTCTTTACCCTGGGGCTGATTTGTCACAGTTTAGCTGTACATTCGTAGTATTTGTCTGAGTAATCCTTTTATGTACTCATTCTTCCCCATACCAGGCTTGAGACATATACACTGGATCATCACTATCATCTCTTTACTCTATGACTACTACTACTGTGTCCAGGTACATACAGAGTAGAATACTGCTACTATTTATTTCTTCCTGAGATGACTCTATTGAACCTTAGCCCTATAACTTTGCAGTGATCCCTTTTCCATCCATGCCTGTGCTTTACTGTGCTTTCTCTACCATGTGCTTCCTACCAGGCATTGGTTTCTCCCCTTTTTCCATGGTTGCCATCTTTTGCGGCCCTCCCATTTGCAGGTTTCACCTCTCATGCGTCTAGCAGCTACATTTCGGCTAACACACCTTCTTTCTAGGTATTCTGCAACTTGACAGTACATCCCTGGCCTAAAGAATGCTGAGGTGAGTTCTTTTAAGACTTCTTCAGATTGTAGAGGTTCAGAATGTTTCATACACACATTTTCTATGACTACCTCTCTATACAGTAGGCTAGTGGTACTATGATCCTGGCACATAATTATTTTTGTCTGGGGGTGAGGTTTAACATGGTAGAGGGTCCTCTGTTTATTTTCTACCCACCACAAAGGTTTTATCCCTTGTGTACCTGCAGCTCTACTTTCCTTCTGATGTTTCAGGGATGCCTGTAATTCCATAATGTCTGCGTCTCCCACCTGTAACCTCCCCCATGCTATGCTGGAGTTATAGCACTCTAGTGGTGGTTTATTACAAACATAATTGACAGGTGCATGAGTCTCTTCAGTTTTTCCCTTATTGCTTGTAGGCTCACTCTTCACCCCTGAGTGTTTATAAACAGTCTTACCTGAGGACTTTTGTGAGGTTTTCTCTTTCTCTCACATCTCCTCCAACCAGTACATACCGGGAAACATGGATAAAATCAGTAAGTCCGACATGAAGCACATCACCAGGGCTTCCTCGGGTTCTGACTTCTCAGGCCTTTCCTTCTTGATACCACCTTGGCTTTCTCCCCCTGGTTCCTCATCCCGAGGCATCGCCCCTTGGCCTCTTTCCATCGACACTCTGCATCCATCCAACTGTCCTATAACCAGTGTATCAAGTTCCTCCGATCCTGTGGTACCTCACACAGGCTACCGTCACCACTCATCCTCTGATCTGACAGTGCCTCATCCAGGCCACTGTTTCCATCCTGGGTCCATCTCCTTCGATCCGACAATGCCTTGTCCAGGCCATTGTTTCCGTGCTTTTCCTTCTGATTCCTCTGAATTCCAACCCCGGTAATGGAATCTCCCCCGTCTTCTGGGTCTGGGCTCTGGTCTGCACTCCAGTGGCACCTTCTTCCTCCTTAAATTCCATTATATCCACAGATTCTATCATGTGTGCCATCTTAAATGTTTGTCCCAATAGTCTGGACACCAGGGCTGGTGTCAAATACTGGTCTGTCCCTTTTGGCCTTCAATAACCAGTACTCAATCCCACTTCTAACACCAAATGTCACTGAGGGTAGGAAATAAACAGATAGGACAATGTTTTAAGATTTAAAACACACTGTTGTGTGGTATTTATTAACAAAAACTTATTTACAGAAAGGAAGAAAATAAACCAGAAAATAAGAAAAAAACAAAATAATAACCTTAAAGTCAGGTAAAAGAAAATATTTAGCAATATAACGACCACTTGTCCCTTCAGTGGTTTCTTGCACCTTCATATATTCAATACAGTCTTGGAATTCGTAGAACTGCCGGAACTCTCAGTACTTCTGTATCTACTCACTCAGTTGACCTCTTCTTGCCATTTTCCACTGAGCCAGTTCACCAGTCGGACAAGTTCCACCATCTGGTCTCCGAATATCTCAGGCTGTTGTGGTACCTCATCCAGATCACCACCTCCAGTACTCCACGTGACACTTGGACAGCTGGTTCTGATCACTGTATCATTTTTTGTAATATAAAAATGTGTTATCGACTGTGTCTCATGAGAAATGCTGAAACAGCATGAAAGTATCTCTCCACACACACACACACACACACAGATTTTAGATACAAGGTGTTACCTGGAAGGCCAGAAGCTAATTACAGACTCAACCAGGCCTTAATTGGGGATCTCTTGTTTGTCTAGTTTTATGGTAGCTTGCCAGATGCTAGACTAGAATCATAAACTTTTATGATGTTTCGAGGACGAAACCAAGTTCAGCACACTGGTGCGAAATCATAAGTCCCTTTGATGTCCTGGAAAGGGGAAGCTGATCATAAGATCAAAGAGAGTCATTTGAAGAAAATGAGTTATGCTGAGGTTACAGAATTTAATACCTGGATAAGACATCCTGTTTTTGTATAGATATTTTTTTTATATATTCTGACAGGGAGGAGCCAGGTGACCTCACACAATGGGGTTGGCAAAAACAGTTTTTTTAAAGAGTACTCAGTTTTCCTTCAGAGACTTCTATCTAGACTCTGACAAAGAAACATATTTGAGCATTTTAAGCAGGTATTTAGAGAGAGAGAGAGACAAAATCTAAGTACTGTAGTAGGAATTGCACTGTTAAAACCTTGTTCTTTTAAAAGATTGTATGGTTCTTGTGATATTGGTTCTGTATTTTACGTTTTACATATTTTTTTATCTATTTTAGTAAAACTCTATTTTTAGAGCCTACTTGGTCTGTCTTTGAATTTCTTTTCTTTAACAAGTGGAGTATTGTGGTTAAAGCAGACCCTCTGCATAAGCTTGAATGGTGATACCAAACTGGAAAGGTAAGAATAATCTGAGGTCTTTCATTAGAGTTTTTAAGGGTTCATTTCTGTACACCTGGTTAGCTGCCCGTAGGCAAAGGTATCTGGCCCCCTGAAGACAGAATTATCTGAGCCTGTGAATTGGGTATGCTAACAAGAAGTTCACAGTTTGAATCCCTCCAGAACTGAGACCAAAGGTTGATTCAAACCCACAATAACAGACAGGGTGGTTACCCTGTTTCTGTTAACTGTTCACAAGACTGCGCTCAGAGGTTGGCACTTTGGGAATAGAGGGCTGACCTGCTGAGTGGGATTATGACAGATTGGTTACAAGCTTTTATTGTTCAGTGTGTCGGCTTGAGACCGTCAGCTCACTTGCAAAGAAAGAAAAAGGCAGTGATTTATTTTTAAAAAAAGGAGACAGAACTATATCACTTGGCATACAGTCAAGTTCTTACCCATTTTATTTTTTTCCTAAAGTAAAAGTCAGAGTAGCAGTAGTTAGGAAAGATGGCTTACAACTACAGCAGGCACACTGTAGACTACTTAAGGCAGTTGTGCAGGGATAAAGGAGTCCCATTTGAGGTGAAAGCCAGCAAGCAGAACCTCATAGATGCCCTAATGGTAGCAGATACCCAGAACAGTGAGTCGCAGACCGTAACTGAAAAGGACCAAACCTCAACTGTGGCAGAGCTAGTGGCCAGTGCAGTGTCCAGATCTGATAAGGAGGGCAACAGGGCCACTGTCAGCAAAGGGCCACAGCAGCAGGGGAAGGTCACCAGTATCCTGGATCCAGAAGTACTGAGGCTGCAAATTGAGTTGTGCAGGATGGAGCTGGAGTTCCAGGAGAAGAGGGAGCAAGAGAAGTGAGAGGCAGATCATGAGGCAGAGTGAGAATGCCAAGAGGCAGAGTGAGAACAGAGAGAGGCAGACTGTGAGGAGCGTGAGTGCCAGCAAGCTGCAGAGGAGAAGAGAAAATGAGAATGCCGAGATGCAGACCGTGAAGAGCAGGAGTGCCAGAGGCAACATGAACTGGAGAAGCTATGACTCCAACCACTAGCACCAGAGCAGGTAAGTGGCTTGGGTTAAACTGGGACTACAGGACTGGGTTACAAATTGAATTCCAAATTAATAGCCGAATTTAAAGAAGGGGAGGATATGGATGCCTTTTTAAATTCTTTTGGAAAAGTTTGTATTCAAGCTAAAATTCCTAGAGAGTCCTCGAGCTTCCAGCTATCCCCACTACTTACCGGGAAAGCTCGGGATGCATGGGTCAAATGCACAGTAAGGACATTGATGATTACAGCAAACTTAAAGCTGCACTGTTAAAGAAATTTGAATTAACTGCTGAATCATACAGAGCTAAATTTCATAAGCTCAGGAGAGGCCCTGACCTGAGCTACAAGGAGCTAGCCATGAAACAACGTCAGTTTTTAAAACGTTGGTAGGAAGGAATTGAGGCAAACTCTGTTGATTAAAATTGAAAATGTGATTCTGTTAGAACAGTTTTTCTGGGCCTGCCCAGCAGAGCTGAAAACTTGGCCGGAGGACTGAGATCCCAAAACAGTGCAAGAGGCTGCTGAACTCTCAGACCGCTATGCCAAGAGCAGACCTGCTCTGAGAGTGAACTGGGTGGGCGTGGCAGTGCAGAAAGGGAAAAGCTCGCCTTCAGGGCAGCTAAAACCCTCACTGCCTCCACCAAAACCAGTTAGCCCCAGGTTTCAGAGAAAAGATGTCTCTGAGAGAAGAAATGAATGTTGGTTGTGTAAAGAAACTGGGCATATTACCAGACAGTGTCCCAAAAAGGCAAGCAATAATACAAAATCGGGTGCTAGAAAAGAAGTGGGTTATTTGTGTGTCCCTGGAAGCATGCCAGTGAACATGAGGGAACACATGCACCCAGTCATGGTGAATGGTATACAGACACAGGGGTTAAGGGACACAGGACATCCCTGACCTTGGTAAAGGGGGATCTGGTACAGCCTGGTCAGCTTATACCCAACAAATTCGTCACTGTACAGGACTTTGCGGGTGGGGAGAAAACATTGCCCCTCACTAGTGTTCTCTTACACTGGGGTGAAACAGGGGGAACTGTGCAACAGGTGGCTGTAGCCAAAACATTAGCAGTGGATGTGATCCTGGGCAACAATCTCCAACAGGGGATGGTATGTGCAGTTACCCTTAGCCAAGTGGCAAGGGAAAATTGTAGTTCCCTGAACCCCACAGAAGCCATTGTGGAAACCACTGAGAGGCTGGTTCCCCAGCCTGTATCTCCAGAGAGGGAGACTGATAAAAAGGGGGTAGAAATTTCTCCAGTAGCAAGTAACCACACAGCTACAGAGGGTTACTCCAAAGAGGGAGGGGTGACCCCTTGTCAGAGGGTTGGGATTGACAGTGATCCTGAGTGCCCTGACGCTAGTGATTGGGACCCCTAGTTTAGCGACTGAAGGGGATCTGTCCCATGCCTTGGGAATGTGTGAGGGGTTTGCAGCTGCTCAGAGAAGTGCCCTAGTTTAGAGAAGCTGAGGTCTTCAGCAGACTCTGACGGTGCACAGGGAGGTGATGGCAGACATAAGATTTATTGAGAAAATGGACTTGTGTATACTCAGGCAGTACAGACAGAGGGAGGGGTGTTAGGCAGCTTGTCGTTCCCCGGGGTATCGTGAGCAGTTGCTCAAGATTGCACATGATATTCCCTTGTCTGGTCATCTGGGAATTGCACGCACTATGCAGCGGTTGGCCCAGAATTTCTACTGGCCTAACTTCACCCAGCAGGTGAAGGAGTATTGCAGGTCTTGTCACCGGTGCCAAGAAATAGGGAAGGCGGGCAAGAAAACCCAAGCCGCCCTGATTCCATTGCCCATAGTGGAGGAGACATTCCATAGGGTGGGAACGGATATTGTGGGGCCTTTAAATACCCTCCAGCTCCTCAGGGAAGAGATCCATCCTGGCTGTGGTGGATTATGCCACCCAGTACCCAGAGGCAGTTGCCCTATCCTCTCTGAGGATAGACAAAGTGGCAGATTCCTTACTTGGGACTTTCTTCCATGTTGGGTTTCTGCCAGAGGTTATCACCAATCAAGGGGGTTCCTTCATGTCAGACCTGATGAAATGTTTATGGGAGAAGTGTGGGGTGGTGCAGAGATGCACGACACCGTATCACCCACAAGCCAATTGGCTTGTGGAAAGATTCAATGATACCCTAAAGTCAATCCTCTGGGTGTTTGCTGAACAGCATGGGAGGGACTGGGAGAAATACCTTCCCCACCTGTTGTTTGCATACAGGGAGGTGCCCCAAGAGTCAACGGGATTTTCCCCCTTCAAACTCTTATATGGACGCCGGGTACATGGGCTCCTAGAAGGACTGGGAAGGCAAGCACGCCACCCAGGGAACTCCCATTGTGGATTACTTCCTTAGGTTTAGGGAAAGGCTGAAGGAGCTTATGGGGACAGCCCAGAGCAACCTGGCAGCTGCCCAACAGAAACAAAAAGTGTGGTACAACTGCAGAGCCAGAGCTCTCTCGTACATGGTGGGTCAGGAAGCCATGGTCCTTATTCCGGTCTGGAAAGACGAGCTGCAGGCTGAGTGGGCAGGACCGTACAAAATGGTTAGGAAGGTAAATGATGTGAACTATATTGTAGAGTTACCTGACCGAAGATGGACCGAAAGGATATACCATGTCAACATGATGAAGCCGTATGCAAATAGGGCTGACATGATGTTTGCAGTGTGTAGTCCTGGGGAAGGGATAGACGAAGGAGACCCCCTTCTGGACATGCTGGAAGAAAGTAAGTGGGAGTCCTCTGTGGAGGTAGTAAAATTGTCTCCACAGCTGGCCCCAGACCAGCTCCAGAAAGTAAGGGAGGTTTTAGCAGACTTTGCTCCATTGTTTAGCGCCAAGCCTGGACTAACTCCTTTAGTGATGCATGATGTGGAGACAGGAACACAGACGCCCATACAGTGGACAGCATATCGGGTGTCAGAGGCTGTCCAAAAGGACATTAGGAGGAAAGTGGAGGACATGCTGGATTTAGGGGTAATCCAGAGATCCCACAGCCCCTGGGCCTCACCCGTAGTCCTTGTGCCCAATCCAGATTGCTCTACTCATTTCTGTGTGGACTATCATGGACTGAATGCAGTCACAAAGTCAGATGCCCACCCGATGCCCCGGATGGACAAACTCCTGGACAAGTTGGGAGGGGCGACCTACCTTACGATGATTGACCTGACCAAGGGGTATTGGCAGGTAGAGTTGACAGACAGAGCTAGGGGGAGGTCGGCCTTCATCACTCCGATAGGCTTATTTGAGTTTAAATGAATGCCTTTTGGAATGAAGAACGCCCCGGCCACTTTCCAAAGGTTGGTGAACCAGGTGTTAAATGGTGCTGAGGAGTACGCCGTGGTGTACCTGGATGACATTGCCATCTTTGGTACCAACTGGAAGGAACACCTATCCCACCTTAGGGAAGTGCTGGGCAGGATACAGAGGGCCGGGCTCACTGTCAAAACCAGGAAGTGCCTGGTGGCCATGGGAGAAGTGGCATACCTAGGGCATGTGGTAGGCGGAGGACAGCTCCATCCTAATGAAATAAAGATAGAGGTAATCCAGGCATGGCCCAGACCAGAAACACAGAAGCAGGTCAGGAATTTTCTAGGGACAGCAGGGTACTACAGAAAATTTGTACCAAATGACAGTGCCCTGGCTGCTTCCCTATCTGACCTGACAAACAAAAGGATGCCCAAGAAAATTACCTGGGGCCCAGCCTGTGAGGAAGCCTTTTCCAAACTAAAGGAGGCACTGTACAGTGCTCCTGTTTTGACAAGTCCTGACTGTAGCCAACCCTTTATAGTTCAGACTAACGCCTCAGACATGGGTATTGGGGCAGTACTGAGCCAGACATTCAGCCAAGGGAGGGATCACCCAATAGCCTACCTGAGTAAAAAGTTACTTCCCAGGGAGCAGGCATACTCCACGGTGGAAAAAGAATGTCTTGCCATAGTGTGGGCCCTAAAAAAATTAGAGCCATACTTATATGGGCAGCATTTTGTGGTACAGACTGACCACAACCCCCTGGTTTGGCTGACACAGATGGGAAAAAACAATGGTAGATTAAGATGGAGTCTTGCTTTGCAAGGGTATGATCTGACAATCGGACATGGAGCTGGAGCCAAAAATCAGACCTCCGATGGGCTGTCTCAGGTGTAAGAGGAGTGAACTGATTTGGGAAGCTCATCCCATGCAGGGGATAGAGCCCCCAAATTCAGTCTAGTTGGGGAGGAATTGTGACACTTGAACAGCTGATTCTGATCACTATATCATTTTTTGTAATACAGTGCAGCCCGCTTATAAGCACATGCCATTTGCCAAGACAAAATGTTCTTATAAGCGGGCTGTTACTATAAGCAGGCCGCCATAGAGTTCAGTTATACCAGTACCCAGACGGTAGCACCGCGACCCCTTCACACCACCCCACTTAGCATAAAACACCAGGCTCACAAAGTTTAAGTGTAAAAAAAGTTTACTGTATCAAAACATTTAAAAACTGTACAGTACAATACTAGACTTTGTTACTGATGTTTTTTAAAGTAATCAGTTATTTTTTGCTGCTTGTAAGTGGACAGTGATAACTAATCTAAAAAAGCATCAAATAGATGAAATGAAGTTAGCTCACAGTTTTTGCTCAGGACAAAAAGGCGTATTCTGTCCATGCATGACTTTACCTCCCAAACAGATGGCGGTTCAAGTTGCTGCGGTTCTTCATCTTAATAAGTAAGGGCATTTTGTCAGTCCCAGTCATGTTAGTGCACACAAGTGCCGATATGCGTTCTTTTGCCTTTTTGCCACCAGATGCTGCATCCCCCCTTAAAGCGAGTGTCCCATCAGGAATTGCACGAAAATAAATCCATGTCTTGTCGCAATTATAGATGCAGTCTGGGGAGAACTCAGACAGCAGGACAGTCTCTGACCAGTCCCCAGCACCTACAGAATCAGCATCCTGTTTTTCTCAATGGCAGTGCTTGAAGTGGATGTTGTGCCTTTCCTTCCATCTGCATAGCCAGCCGTTGGTTGCTATAAATGGAACACCTAGTCCATCGGCAAGTTGCTGGGCTTTTGTCAGAAGGATCGGGCCACTTATAGGAGCATCAGCACTTCTACATGCACTAAACCAATGAAGCAAGGCTGTTTCCACAACTTCGTCCTTTCCTGTCCGTTTTCGTTTAATGTCATGGTTAAACCCCCTTTGATAGTCAGCATACAGTCTCTCTTTGTTAGATAGGATTTTGGAAATTGTGCATACACTAATGTTCAAATCTCTAGCGACCTCAGAACGTTTACAGCCAGGATCACTAAGACGCTCGATAATATGAATTTTCTGTGCGAGCATCAGCGCTGTCTGCTTGCTTTTCTCCATTTCAGCTGAGATAACGCTTTGCTACCAGACAGCTTTTGTAACCCAACCCATGAAGGAAAGTCTATGTAATTTTAGAAGCAATTAAGAATTAAGAAATAAATTAGCTTAATCGCCATTCAGTGATTCGTAATGACGTGTTAAATAGGCAAAATTGGAAAGTCATTACATATCAAAGAACACAGCTCACAGAAAGAGCTATTGCAGCGCTTTTGAGTTAATGAGCTTGTGATTGTGCCTGTGAAGTGTAAAATGCTCTTCATTCTCCTGATCTGCAGTGGAAAAACATGTCTCCGATAACATAGTTTACTGTGTAGCTAGCAAAAAAATAGTGATTATAACTGATCTACCTGTTCTTATAAACGGGCTTCCATGCCATTTAAAACAATGGGGCAAGATCGGGACACAAGCAGAATGTGATTATACCCGGGATGTTCTTATATCCGATGTTCTTATAAGTGGGCTTGACTGTATAAAAATGTGTTATGGACTGTGTCTCATGAGAAATGCTGAAACAGCATGTGAGTATGACACACACACACACACACACACACACACACACAGGTTTTAGATACAAGGTGTTACCTGGAAGGCCAGAAGCTAATTACAGACTAGACCAGGCCTTAATTGGGGATCTCCTGTTTGTCTAGCTTTATGGTAGCTTGCCAAATGCTAGGCTAGAATCGTACATTTATACGACGTTTCGAGGAGGAAACCAGGTTTAGCACACTGGTGCGAAATCATAAGTCCCTTTGATGTCCTGGAAAGGGGAAGCTGATCATAAGATCAAAGAGAGTCATTTGAAGAAAATGAGTTATGCTGAGGTTACAGAATTTAATACTTGGATAAGACATCCTGTTTTTGTATAGATATTTTTTTATATATTCTGACAGGGAGGAGCCAGGTGACCTCACACAATGGGGTTGGCAAATACAGTTTTTTTAAAGAGTACTCAGTTTTCCTTCAGAGACTTCTATCTAGACTCTGACAAAGAAACATATTTGAGCACTTTAAGCGGGTATTTAGAGAGAGAGAGACAAAATCTAAGTACTGTAGTAGGAATTGCACTGTTAAAACCTTATTCTTTTAAAAGATTATATGGTTCTTGTGATATTGGTTCTGTATTTTACGTTTTACATATTTTTTTATCTATTTTAGTAAAACTTTATTTTTAGAGCTTACTTGGTCTGTCTTTGAATTTCTTTTCTTTAACAAGTGGAGTATTATGGTTAAGGCAGACACTCTGCATAAGCTTGAATGGTGATACCAAACTGGAAAGGTATGAATAATCTGAGGTTTTTTATTATAGTTTTTAAGGGTTCATTTCTGGTTAGGTGCCTGTAGGCAAAGATATCTGCCGCCCCCAAGACAGAATTATCTGAGCCTGTGAATTGGATATGTTAGCAAGAGGTTTACAGTTTGAATCCCTCCAGAACTGAGACCAAAGGTTGATTCAAACCCACAATAACAGACAGGAGGGTTACCCTGTTTCTATTAACTGTTAACAAGACTGTGCTCAGAGGTTGACACTTTGGGAGTAGAGGGCTGACCTGCTGAGTGGGTTTGTGACACTGCACACCCTTGAATCTGTTGTCATGCACCGCTGCCTGTTCTCCACAAACAGTAACAGGGCTGATACCAACTGAGCTCTGAGCTCTCCCTTGTATCCCTTAGATGCTCAGCAAGATCATCCCACTTCTGACACCATGTGGGATTTCAAACACAAGAACAGGCAGACAAGATTTGTGGTGCATAAAAAACACTAGAAAGCATTTGTTATTTTATTTTCTTTAAAATTGAAAGAAAAATATATACAGAAAAATAAACAGGATTATTCGATGTATCAAAACAAACAAAACCACTGCTTTTCCCAGCAAGGTCACCAGGCATTTCCTTTAGCTTATTTAGCAAGTTTGTGTGAGCCCACACTCTCCAGAGGTCCTTCATCCTCTACAACCACTCTAGACTGACTCCCTATCTAACATTTCTGTCCCTAGAGGAAGCTTTTATATCCTTTGTGATTACATCATAATTCTCAGGGGAATTCCCATTTGCTCTGGCATTACATAATGGGGAGTTTCCATAGGCCATGATGTAACATAATTGGGAGTTTCCATATTTCATTTATTTTAAGGCTTGCTGGCACTTTATTTTATATTTTGGGGAAAAAGGTGAACAAGGGTACATGGGGCACTTTCTTCTAACAGAGGTCACTCTGTCACACTGATGATCTCATTATTTTTCACAAGCTAAAACTGCTTCCCAGATTAATTCTTTGTTTGAACCAGAATCTCAAAATGCGTGTAGTTGGTTCTCTGCTAATTGTTTGACACTCAACGCCAAAAAAACTTAATCTATGATTTTTGGTACCTCATACTCTGTACAAAATAACCATACTTTTCTGGTTCACGATGATAAGGGAGCAGCAATCAAATGCGTACAGGAATTGAAATATTTGGGTGTCGTATTGGATCCAGGTCTGAATGTTTTTCTTCAGATCAAAGCAGTCTGAAAAAAGGTCAATCAAAAGTTAGAACTGTTATATAAGTTCAAGAAATACTTTTCTACTGATAGCCATAGAGCAATTGCGGTTGGGACATTACTCCCATACTTGGATTATGTTGCGAGCCTTTATTATAGGTTACTAGATAAAGAAATCAAGATATTGTAATTTACTTATAATAACGTTTGTCGCTTCGTATTGGACTCTTCTTATCACCTTCATCATTGTCAACTTTATGCTAATTTGGGTTAGCTGTCTTCTTATTCTAAAATCATATATTTCTTCAGCTGTCAGGTGTTTAAAACTGTTTTCTTGAATATTACTTATCCGCTAAGGGACTTGGTTGATAGAAGGAATTCAATTAGTCCCCTATATTCATCTAATGCTGTTCTTCTTCAAACTATTTTACGTTATTCCAAGATTGGTTCCTGGTCATTTTTGGTTGCTGCCCCCATGCTTTGGAATTCATTACCTGTAGATCTCCACTCTTCTAGTTCAATGTTGCAATTCAAACAAAAGTTCAAGTTGTATTTGCTATCTTTAGATGCATGTAATTGTGTTAATTGTTTTGTATAATACTGTTATGTGGTATTGAAGCTGTATTGTTATTGTTCTGACTTATATGTGGGGTTGAACCTAAAAATTGACTACTTCCAGTGTTCTTACCCAGTTAACAAAATTTAAATAAAAATAAAAACAAAAAAAAAAAATCTATGATTGGGACAATCATTGTATTGGTTATCCTCAGTCTTGTCTTCGATGTCATGAAGTGCTTTAATCAATACAGTACTCTTAATTTTTTTGTTGATGTTTTAAATAGTCATATCTGTATGCCCCCATTTTAAGGAGCTATCTAGCCACATGCCAAGATACTTATACTTCATAACCTGTTGGATATTTATCCCATCTGCTGTTTGAATAGCTACGGTGTCTTTACCCTCCTGGCTAGACATTCTATTAAATAAAACAGTTTGAGTTTTTTTTTTTTTTTGCATTTAGTTTTAATAATTGCTTCTTGAAGAAGTTCTTACCTTGGGTAAATGCTAACCATAGCTTACTTTGGATACAATCAACTGCGTTCCCCTCAACATAGACCACCGTATCGGTGGCATAAAGAGGAAATGTAATGTCCACGTCATCGAACCGAAGCCCTTTAATGTAGACATTAAAAAGTAAGGGCCCCAAAATGGAGCCCTGTGGAACATCTGATTTTATGGCCATTGGAGAAGATTTGAAGAGGCCCAGATCTATTAGTTATTTTCTGTCTTGCAAGTAAAATGTAAACCATTTCAGTGCTGTGCCTGGACAAGAGAACAACATGATCCAAACATGTTTGACAGATCTATAAATACTGTCCCTATCATCTTTCTCCTGTGCAGGCTCAGCTGTAGTTCACTCACTACTTTCACAAGAGCTGATTGGGTGCTCTGTTTAGATTGAAAACCTGACTGGAAAACATTCAATTTGTTGTCTGTTTCTAGATGCATTTTAAGCTGGTTTGATATTAATCTTTCAAAAATCTTAGAAACATGTGGCAGCAGCACAATGGGTCAATAATGTCCTGCTGTATATCCTCTGTTGAACCTTTTTATAGTCTTTAATGCCTTATAGCCTTAAACCCTTTTATATTTGCTTTAAATATAGGTATTACTTTAGCAGTTTTCCAGTCTGTTGGATATTCTCCAGTTTTTAAGGAAAAGTTAAAATTATAAGATAAGGGGTAGGCATTACATAGACCTGTATATTTTAGTAGTTTTGTTGGTATTTTATCTAGGCCTTCTTCTTTTGTGATATCAAGTTTTAATAGTTTGTTTCTAACATCTGCCGCTGAAATGTCATGGAACCTAAAATCTTTAGTTAGTCCTGGGTTCTGTATGTCTACTTCCTCCCAGAAATCCATGCATTCACTGTCCGAAAGATTTGGATCATTAGGGCCTACCACAGTTGTTCCTGAATCAATAAAATATTCATTAAATGCACTTGCCACTGCATTACTCATTAACACCAATTGTCCTTTTATCAGGAATTTATTCATCTGCGTAGTTTTATTACTTCCCATCAGACATGCCATGACATTCCAAAAGGATCTAGGGTTACTTTTACTCTCATCATCTAACTTAGATTTAAATTAATTTTGTTTCATTTTCCTGACAGCCTGAATATATATACTATATAGATATACTACATATATATACATATATATATATATATATATATATATATATATATAGATATGTAGATATATAGATATATATATATATATATATAGATATATAGATATATAGATATATATATTATATAATATTTCGGGCCTGCCTGTAATCTTGCCAACCTCATTAGACACTATACCCTTAGTCTTGTGCCACCTTCTATTGCTCTCTTTTTTTAATTTATGTAATCCTGCACTATACCACCTTATCCCTGTAATTTTAACTTTCCTCTTCTTAAGAGAAGTATGCAAATCACATATGTTTGAAAATTCTTGATGAAAGTAACCCTATGCATCAGAGGCAGAGGGAATACATTCTAACCAGTTCCATGTGATAATGGCGATCGCAGAAAGGCGATCATCATTAGGGCGAATGTGCATCACTGAAAATCTATTTTGGCAATGTACACTCCTGCATTTAACAAAAGGGTGCTGGGACTTGTTTTATTTAAATTTTTTTATGCAGGGTGCTGTGCCCCCCCCCACTAAAGGATTCTCAACTCCAGGGGGGTGCATGTCGAGGGGGTGCAAAACAGGGGAAAAGAATTCAGAGCTGGGTGCAACAAAATGAACATGTTCCTGAACCCGGCACCCTCACAAACCTAGCCTGCCACACACCCACCATGCCACAGGTCCAGATCGGCAGCTCACCGCTGCACTACACCTCACAAATCCTTCCTCCCCTTCCGCCCATCACTCAGCGTGCTTGCCCCCCCCCCACGTGCATGTACATATAGCGACATCCTGTCGCCATATTCGTGGACCCCCCATACGGTCACCCTCCGTGCTCAGTAGACCCATCGACAGGCACTGCGATTGAGTCACCCTTTTTGAAAGCGCTGAATCGCGATCGCCATTGTCACAGGCTACCGTTCTAACTTATCCCACTCTATTCTTTTGATATCCATCATAAACACTGTGTAATCAAAATCTTTAAACTTTCTCCATTGTGAAGTAAATGGCCCTTTATTGTTTTTGTTAATCTTACTTCGTATTGCAAATGTGAGTTGATGATCTGAAAAAGTATAGGGTAGTGTTCCACTAGAAAGATATAAATTCAGGTAATTAGTAAAGATAAGATCTAAAAGTGTTGCTTTTTTATAATCTTTGTTATTGATTCTAGTGGGTTTTTCTGTCAATTGAGTTAATCCCAGACTTGCATGTAGTTCCATCAGGCCATGAGTAGTCTCTATTTTAAACCAATTTACATTAAAATCTTCTAGCAGTAATATTTCTTATGAGCTTCTATAGACATATAGAAAATCTAACAAGTCATTAAAAACACTCTAATTTATTTTATAGGGGTTATAAATTCCAGCTAGAATTAAAGGTTTACTGAAAGGTATTATAACTTCAACTGTCACTACTTCTAGGCCTCTCTCATATGGAATGTTCTGTTTTTCTTGTGAAATAAGCTGTGAGTTAACATAAACCAGTATCTACCCCCCCTTCTTGGTTCTGTCCTTTCTATACATTTGGTAATGGTCCAGTTCAATAGATGCATCAGGAATTCTTTTGTTTAACCAGGTTTCTGATATCACTATTATCTCTGGGTGATAATCAATCACACTGTCTTTTAACTTGATGGATTTTTTTTTTCCAGATGCTTTGAGAATTGAAGTGGACAATGCCAAAATTTCCCTGCTGTAAAATTTCTGCATTGATCATACCTCCATCTGATGGTCCTGGGTTCGGGTGAATGTCTCCACGCAATAGTAAAAATAAAATGCTGTAATATTTTAATAAATTTGAGAGAAAATATTTTTTATTAATCCACTTCCCTAGTAAATTCATCAATTCTGTGATTTTACATTTTACAGAACAACCATTTAGAGCCAAAAAATATTGCCTACTCTATACTTGCATACATTTAACTAAGTCTCTAAAATAGGCCCTAATCTTTAAACCCGAATCAGTTGTATATACTGCCAGGCATTGCTTCATGTAGTTAAAACTAATTGTCCCTGAAGTCGGTAAGTATTCCGACTTACTGTAAATTCACATTTTAAGTTTACATTTTTATCCCCAGTTGATAAAGTGTTCATACTAAGTAAAATAGTAAGTATTAAAATAACCCTACTGCTTGCTCATTATGAATGAATTTCCAAATTAAAATTCCTAACCTATAAATAAGTAAGTGCACAACAATCAAACATACCGCTGTGTACTATTTGTATAGCTGCATCAACGGTCACTCCCCAACAGTGGAAACTCATATGAGGATCTTAAGTAGTAAAATCTCCCAGTCCAGAACAAGAAAGGAAGTTATTGAGATTTAACAGCCAAACAAAACTTTAGTTACTATATGCACCACAACAATTACATAACTCACCAAATGGTGCCCATAGAATTGTTCAGCGTTTCTGCTCAAATAAGATAATACCACTACTGGGAAGGTCATTTAAACTATGAGAGACTACCCGTGGTCAGTAGACTATAAAATCTTCTCAAATGCTGATGTTGTTGCAGTCTCAGATAACTTCCGATATGCTTTTGGAATCTGTGTTTTAGACCAGCTCACTCTACCCAACTTGTCTTTAAAATATACTTAATAAAACAGTACTCACAGTCTATTGAAATTATCCCAGACCTTTTTAGCAGCTTTCTTTCTAAAGTCAAATCCAGCTCTTAAATTCAAGATATTTCTACCAGTGGCGCTTGAGCCACTCACACTCATGCACCATGCACACGCCGTGGTGCAGCACAGCTTTTTAAAGCCCACTAGCCCCTCCTCCACACACCTGCACTGCATTCTCACTGTCTCGCCACTGAGCGCCTTCAATCTGCAGTCAGGTGGTTACAGAACAATGGGATGGGGCAGTGCACTATATAAGCAACCAACTTTGTGAGATAAATTTAAGCTGTTACAGTAGCAGCAGTCTCTAAAGTTCACTCAATTTACAAAAAAGCAGCAATCATTTAAGTCTGTATGTGCAGTAATCATAATTACTGGCACAGAATAGCAGCAGTCTTAATCAAAGTGTACTATGGAAAGTTGCAGGATCTTCAGGCTCTCACCATTGCAAATTCACTCTGCTTGTAGGCGGCAAATATCAAGCAGCAAAAAGTGGATCTGTAGCCTGTGGTGCAGCATGGCTTTTTAAAGCCTGCTAGCCCCTCCTCCACACACCTGCACCATGTTGTCACTGGCTCATCGCTAAGCCCCCTCAATCTATGGTCACGTGGTTACAGAACAACAGGACGGGGCAGTGTGCACTAGGAGTAAGATACTTTGTGAGATAATTTTATGTTAGTTACAGTAACAGCAATCTGTAAAGTTCACTCAATTCACAATAAAGCAGCAATCGTTTAAGTTCGTATGTGCCGCAATCATAATTACCGGCACAGAATAGCAGCAGTCTTAATCAAATTGCACTGTGGAAAGTTGCAAGATCTTCAGGTTCTTGCTATTGTACATTTCACTCTGCTTGTAGGTAGCAAATATCAAGCAGGAAAAGGTGGCACCCCCACCCTCTGATCGCTGTCCCCAAATTTTTATTTAATCGTCCCTCCCCCCGCAACCTGTTGTTTGATTTATAGTGCCAACATCAGGGGGCCCAATCCCCGTGTTGGCATTACAAGCCCTCCCAGCAGTGTGTGACACTGGGGAATCCATCCCCAGTGTCCCTAAATATTTATTTTTCTTGTCCCTGTAAAAAGAAAACAATCCCCCACATCTTTTATTTTTTTTAACCTGAATAATAGAAAATGGTCCCTCATCATCCCTGCTGTCTCCTCCCCCATCCCGACCCTCCCACAGAGCACCCACCACCCCACACCTGCCATTACCCTATACTTACCAGCAGAAGTCCTAGGCTGTCATCGTCTGTGGACCGAGACACATCGGCACTCTTCAAAGCCAAACTGTGAACTGAGAAATCAAGATAAATGCTGTATAATGTGTTTCAATGGCATTTTAAACTTATGTTCATAACTTTGCTATTTGTAGGACTTTTTCACCAAATTTTTAACTAGGCCTTTTTGGGACCCCTCCTCGTGAACATTGGCACTGTCATTTCATTTATAGGGTCTGGAAGGTGATTTTATGGTTGCTGCACAAAATCAGTTTTTGGGACTCATTAATGAAATTTCACAATCAGTGTTCATGAGGTGGGTTCCCAAAAAGGCCATGTTGAAAATGGGTTGCAAAAATTCCTAAACATGGCCGAGTTATGCACACATGTTGACATTTTTCTACGCACGTGCATAACTGGTAATTTTCAATATTTGGTCTCCAAATTGTCAACATAGCCAGTTTTTTACACCACCTCATGAACAGTACAGTAGTCATCTTTCACATCCTATTGAAAATGTGTTTTCGCATCTGTGGCATGGAATGGCATTTTGGCACAGATTTAAAGATTTTCAGCTATGGAGTTGATAAGGTGAGGTCATAAGAAGACTATGTTGAAAATTTGGGGTCAAAATATGAAAAAATGTCAAAGTTATGACCAATCATTGCAATTTTGCTATGCCCACTTATAACATTGGACATTTTAAATATTTTTACCCTAGATTTTTGACATAGCCTTCTTATTACTTCACCTCATGAGTATCACAGCTGTAATTTTTCAAATCCTGCCCAAAATGTGTTTTCGCACCTGTGGCACAGAATGACGTTACAATTGTGCAGAATTATGTTTTGGTGGGGATTCAAAATTTTCTGTCCTGGTAGCTGAGGTGGGGTAATAAGATAGCTATGCTGACACTTTGGGGTCAAAATATGTAAAGATTCCAAAGTTATGACCATTCATTGCAATTTCGCTACACATGCTCATAACATGAGGTGGGGTAATAAGATGGCTATGCTAATAAGATGGCTATGCTGACAGTTTGATCACTGTTGTCCTATAAATGGAAAGCCATGCACTTCCATAGCTACATACATACTGTATATGCATCTATGGAGGGATGGGAGTGCTCCCACAGGCAAATAAGAACAAAATTATACTATCTCAAAAAAGGAAGGAAATAAATTGCAAAAAACTGTCTTAATGCTCTAGTTAGGGGTTAAGCCACAAAAGTAGGGAAATTTGGCATTAGGGTTTTCAAAGCTAACACCCTGCACACACCAACAGGTGTTGGAGGTGCACCTTTGGGTCATCAGCCCCAGTGCTCATGCCATTCTCCTATACTGTGCCCATCTCAACTTATTTACTTATGGAATGGGGTGAGGGTTAGGGCTGATGACTCCAAGGCACACCCCCAACACCTGTTGTGGATGTGGGGTGTTAGCTTTTAAAACCCTATTGCCACATTTCCCTACTTTTGTGGCTTTATGCCTAACTAGAGCATTAACACAGGTTTTATTTCAATTTATATGTTATATATGCATGATAGAGCCTGTATATTAGGGTTGTGTTGAGGTTATATTAAAAAATGGCCATTTTAAGAGCCTTCTATCTCAGCCGTATTAGACCCTAGGATGGCAAAATTTGGTATGCATCTTCCCAGTTCTAGGATCTCTTCACCCCCAAATTTTATTAAGCTATTTTTAGTTTTTGAGATATTAAGGGCTGAAATTATATATTTTTGCCTGATTTGCTACCTCAGTTTTGCACTCAGGTAGCTAAAAAAAAAAAAAAGAGTTGAGGTATGACACTTACAGATTTTATTGGTATTATATTTGAATAGTTCCTTTTGGGGTTTGGGGTACAAAATTAGTTTGTAAGTTAATTAAGAATAATAGTAATTTAGTTATGTTTGATTAAAAATGAAATTCTTCACAAAGGAATTATTCATAAACATTATTTTGTTCTGTAAAATCTATGCATAGCACTAATATTAGAAACTGGTTTTAAAAATGTGTGCTGATTGACAGTTTTTGCCCTTTGCAAGCAATTTTAAATTTCATCATGAGGTTATAAAGAGTTTCTTATAATATTCATACTGCACAATGGGATTCATGCTGATTGGAGGTTTTTGCCTTTTGCTATGATTTTCAGTCATTGTAAGGTAATAAAGTGTTTCTTATAAAATTCATACTGCACAATGTTTTTTGTGCTTTGCTATAATTTACAAAATATAAAATCTTTATGCAGTAAAATGTGTTTGTGAAAATATTCATGCTGATGATTTTCATGTTAAAATGTGCAAGCTTTGCATATAAAAATATGAAGTATATGAGTTGTGTATTAATTGAGGTAATGTGTTTGTGTTTTGAGAATACTTTTAATAAACATGATTGTTATGTTTAAAAACTTGATTTGAATTTACCTCTTCAACCACAGCTGTTCACAATTTTATTTGAATCCATCTGTTATGCAATCTTTAAAGAAAAAGAGTGATTTGCCCAAAATAATATTAGTTACAAATGCATACATACAAAAATTGAAATAAAGTATATACAAACATATTTACAAAGGGGTGGGAATGAGAAGGGTGGGTTACAGAAAACAGTTAGGGGTAGGGTTTATTTTTCCTAGGGAGTTTGGAATTTTAGGGGAGGCTCAGATGATGCATGGAGCAAAGGGAGGTAGGGAATGGGGAGAAGAAGAAATGGGGAGGTAAGGAGATTTAATGTGGAAAATGGGCACCATGGATTTTGAATGCATGCACAAGCTTGGAACAAGCCATTTTTGTGCATACATCCAAAATTGCATACAACCAAAATGTTACAGGAAATAATGGCTGCCATCGGAATCAGTGGTAAATGGTGTTATTAAATGCCTTAAATAAACACCAAAAATGATCAAAAAGTTCCTGGCTAGTTAGCTAACTAGCTAATACAGTAGGTGTCCTACAGTACCTCTAAAATCCTGCAGTGTCTTATGCTGAACCATGAGTGCTGTACAGTATCACTTTTCCTATGTGTGACTGCAGGCTGTGTAACTACAGGCTGTATCAGGCTATCCTACATTGAGCAGTGAAATCCCGAAGTGTCTCTGTGTCTGTGTAAATCCTTAAATCACTTTCACTTTGGGCCACAAATGCTGTATCAGAGACACAGAGTTAATCTCAAAATCTGCTATCCTGATTCCAGCCCTACAGTGTATCAGTTTGGCTCTGCATCAGTCCGTTTCTGGCTAGAAAAAACAAATTCTAGCCAGAGCCAATAGGGCTGTGAAGAACTACCAAATGACCAAAGCTGTTTTCTTGTTCATTCCATATAGTGCTTTTTAGTCACAATCATCAAAAACTGGCATGCTGGTAACTCAGTCCTCCTAAATTTATTTAGTCAGAGTACGTGGTGGTGGTGGTGGTGGTGGTGGTGGTGGTGGTGTGTGTGTGTGTGTGTGTGTGTGCCCACAGGGGTGCCAGAAGATCGTAAAAGGTGAGGGTGCCCAAGATAAAAAGGGCACTTGTTGCATTATAAAGGGCACTTTTTCCAAACCAGGTTTTTATATACAGTAAATGCACATTTATAATGACAATAGTAATTTTAAAAATACCTTTATACCATATCAGAATATTTAATATGTAATATTAAGGGTTCAGCTCATATAACAGTTCCAACTTGTTTTTCAAAGTTAAAAAAGTGAGCCACAAAGATGCATTATCCCATTAGACAGCAATAAAATTGTATGATGATGTTTATGTCTCCATGAACCTAAGAATTCTAAATTAGAACACAGATGCATTGTACCAACAATGTAAATTCTTGACAAGATCATAGTGTTATAATATAAAATGGGCAAAGAAATCCCTGTGTCCTGATTGGCTGAGACTAGATTCTAGCCATTGCAGTAAGAGAGTACCACCACTGGCTAAAACAAGTTCCTGTCAACCAGGGCAACTCTCAGAATTCATAAGCCAAATATTTCTTCATTTCCATCACAGACATGGCTATATCCTTTACATATATAACAAGAAACTCCAACTAGGCCCTAAAAATAAAAGTCAATAAAGTAAGTAAATAGTTTAATGTTGTTTACACTCATGAGCCCCATTACACACACATACACAAACACATTTAAAAAACTCAAGTACTATTCAGAGTTTCCATTGCTGGTGTTTCTTTGATGACCATGAAAAATCCCCCACCTACCCCTACCACTTTGCCAGAGACCTCTCTACTCCTTACCTGGCAATAGATAAAACTGAGGTTCTGGCTCTACTTCAGGCCTGTGTGTGTGCGTGTCTTTGTTTGTACGCCAGTTGAGCTCTGTATTCCATGTTACCATTCTGTGTGTGGGGGGGTGCAGCATTCTACTACTGGAATAAGGCAGAGCTTCGAATTCTTCTATTCCATGGTAAACAATCACACCATGTATTGAGTGTGAAGAAAGACAGATGACTGGCAGATGAAAAACATCTGTGGAAGGACTATTTTACATTATTTAGCAAAATTTTAGTATATTCTTTTGTGACTTTGAAAACTTTTAGAATATTCTTTTTTTCAAAGTTACCTATGGACCCATTTTATATAAGCAATAAGACCTGTCTGGGTGTTGGTAGTACTGAGATACCCTCACAACCAGAGGCTGAAGGCACTCAATCTGAGGTCTCATGCCTAACTACACCTCTGGGTGTGTGAGTATCTCAGTACTACCAACACCCAGACATGTCTTATTGTTTACAAATGGTCAATGCCAGCAGTGTGTGAATCAGAAACGCTCACTGAATTTACCAAAAGGCCAGTTAAGATTGAGCAGTAACAAAATGAGCACTGGTATTTTAAAAAATAACATCTACTTCTGCAAAAATGCATGTTTGCTGATTCAAGGCAGTTCTCCTTTGAGCCCAGTCTAAATTGTTCACTATTTGTGGGGCTGGCAGTATAGCCCAGCAGTTAGAGTATTGAGCTGTAAATGAGCTTTGTACATCCAGCATTCAGACATGGGTTTGATTCCCACAACCTCCATTTCCATACTGTGTGGCTCTGATTAAGTAATTTAATCTCCCCAGTGTTCCTGTGTTGTCCCTAGAAACAAGCACCTGTGTCTAGTTGACCTTACCTGTTTACAAAGGAAAAAATATATATATATTTATTAAATTACATTTATAAACTGTAAACAAACATTAAAGTCTAGTACATAAATTGCAGATCCATGCAATAACCAAGAAATACACCAGCCAAGTCTGGGGCTGTCATTATAGTCTTAGAGGTTAGAGTAAAGAGCTCGGTACATCTAGCACAGAGGCCTGAGTTTGATTCCCACAACCTCCACTTGCATACTGTGTTACTCTGAGCAAGTCAGTTAGCCTCCTCAGTGCTTCCAAGTAGCCCCTGAAAACAGGCACCTGTGCCTAGTGGGCCATGCCCAGTTACCAAAGAATAATAATAAAAAAAGTAATTAAATGCTTATATTCTTTTATATTTAAAAGGACACAGTTTAAATATTAGAGGTTGGTGTATGCTTCTTACAGCCTCAAATCAAGAACAGACATAAAAGCTGCTGCTTTAAGTAATACACCCAAAAAAGAAACCCACCCTGAGAAATGCAGGACTTTTAGAAGGGACTCCACTACAAATGAGCTTGAGTCAGTGAACTGACAGGGCTGTGAAGATCTACCAAATGACCAGTTATTTTCTTACATACGTGTGTGTGTGTGTGTGTGTGTGTGTGTGTGTGTGTGTGTGTGTGTGTTTGCATGCAACCTGTCCTGCCCATAGGAATAGGATAGCTTACAGTTGCAGATGCAAAGTCTATAATCTGACACTGTAGTCTAACTTTCACTTTGAGGACATTCCACAAGATATGATTTAACCCCTAGGTTGCTGAAAGAAATAGAATAATTATATTAGACTGAGCTGGACAGATGATACAGCAGTTTAAAAAGTTTTTAATTTTTTGTTAATATCCTGAGAAGTTCTGAGGTACAATACAGTAGCATCCCCCCCTCCCTTCAGATGCCTTTCACATAGAGCAACAAATAGCAAAAATCAGAGGGGGAGTGCACTATTTTGCAGCTGTGGAGGTCAGAGGAATACATGCAAAAGTCTAAAAAGGGAGTTCTAAGATCAGCCATTTTTAGAGCTACAGTCTGATCAATGAATGACAGAAGGGCTGCAGGCTCCGCCCACAGCCCTAAAAAATCAAGTGCAGTAACAGAGGTGGAACTCACTTACAGCCTTCAATACAATTTAACAAAGGGAACTCAGTTCCTTTGGGTCCCAGTCCAAGTTTAACCTCAGAAATGATATTTTTGGGGGGCTTCTCTACTTATTATAACTTTAAACCTTTAAATCACTCTCACTTGAGGCTGAAAATGATGAACTGTGAATGCTATATCGGAGACACATAGACCATCTCAAAAACTGATGTCTTGATTCCAGTCCTGTAGCAGACAGTTTGGTTCTGCATCAGTCCATTTCTGGTTCTGAATTACAGTGGAGGGAGTAGGGGGTGTAGAAGCTGCCTTTCAGTGTGGGGGAGGGGATGCGAAAGACAAAGAGACAGAGGGATGCTTTAGCATATGTCATTAACACCTGATAAACAGGTAAAATAATTGTTTGGGGGGCTTCCTCCAGAGAAATATGTGCATACAACCAAAATTCAGTGTGTATACAACTGAATGCTTTAACATTGAGAGAATAGGACAGGAATCAGGATAGCAGGTTTTTGTGTATGCATCCAGAATCATGTACATACATCCAAATGCATGCAAGTGGCATTGACTGTAATAGGATAGAAGGAGACAGAGAATGGAGAGACTGGTGTGGGAAGGCAGCATTGGAAGGTGGAAGTTTAGAAGGCTGGGAAGATGTAGAAGTTTTGAAAGAGGTAAGGTGTGTTGTAGAAGGTGTAGTTGGGTAGGTTTGGAAGGATGGGAAGAGGTGGAAGGCTGGGAAGAGGTAGGTTGAGTTTTGGCAGGTGCAGTAGGAATAGTTCTAGGGTTAGAAGGGAGAGAAGAAGTAGGATTAGCTTTATAAGGTACAGGGAGTGTAGGAAGAGTAGACAAGATAAGTTGGAGTGCAATAGATAGTACAAGGGTGGTTGGGTGGGAAGTGGCAGGGAAAGAGAGGAAAGAATAGAAGAGGTAGGTTGGGCTTCAGTAGATGTAATAGATGGGTTCGGTGGGAGAAAGGATGGAAAGACAAACAGCAGATGTTTCTGCTCCTATGGCAGTAGGAATATGCATGGTCCCACTGCCTTGGAAGACCGTAACAACATTAGTCATTTGTTGTTTAAAGCCCTCCAAGACATTGGGCATAGTGCCTTTTTCCCTGTCACAGTTGTAATGGCAGCTGCCATGTTGCCCATTTGGGCAGCCATAGTTAGCATGGCTACTGCCATTGCCCATACATTATTGGAAATAACCTTCCTAGTCCGCGTCTGCTCATGCTGGTGGAGTGAGGTTTTCCTCATGGATGTGCTGCTGCATGGACACCTCTTCAGGGTCTGAAAAGAGAAACAAAGAAATAATTATATCTATGAATGATGCATAGTATGTATTTTGTACTTCTACCTAGGTTGTATTACTGCCAGTGTACTACTTGTGCATCTACATTTGTTTGTAAAATTAGTGTGGTTTGCAAATTATCCAGGGCTGGTTGGGTAAAACACAATGATTGTTTATAGAAATTAGTTTCTGTCACACTCAGCCTGCAACTGTTATCAACTTCCTGTTGTACAGAGCCCTGTTTGCTCTGCAGGAGGTGGATATACATTCAGAACAGTTTGTTCATATAAAAGATGGTGTCTATCAGAGTTAACTTGCAACTGTCAGCAGATTTCTGTTGTTCAGAGTTCAGTTTGCTCTGTAGGAGGTGGCTCCATGACCAGAACAGTTTATTTGGAAAGACTGAGTTCTCTGAAGTATCCTCATTAACTGACCAGGGGTTCCTGTTCTGATAGAAGAAAGGGATTGAAATTACCCGACAGGGCAGCTAGTCTTGTTTTTGTCAACTATTTAATTTTATTTCCACTAGCCTGTTTTTGTCTCTTGAGATGATTAAATGTTACTGTTATCAATGCTGACAGAGTTAATAAAATAATGAAAAGAAAACAGTATAAAATTATGATGGCACTTACTCATATCAATGAGATTTTGCTCTGACGATGAAGGACCTTTCCAGATTTTTGAGGGGGATCAGGAACATCATGTTGCTTCTGGGGTTTGGCTGCAATATTAGAACATATATTGTATGTTAAATGTGTCAAATTATACTACTGCTAGACATGCATCGAATCCTTGTCTATTTTTTTTGTGTCTTACCTTGAATGCATTGTACTATTTAAGTGCCCTACCTTGTATCCTTTGTACATTATACATGTTAATCTCCTGTAAACAATTTTATTGATTGTAACATTGTTTTACTCCTATATGTACAGTACATTGTACCCAGGTCACACCTGGAAACAAGCCTTGGCTCAGTGTGCCTTTCCCAGTCACCAATTTTAAATAAATAAATTAATTAAATTAAGTATTTTACATGTTTATTGCTCCTCCTGTGACTACAACCCTAGGATTTCTCTGACTTGAAAGTTCTGTAATATATTGCCCAACATGGTGTCAGAAGGTTCAGTTTGTTTTCTCTTCTCCTGCCCTCCCCCCCTCCGAGTTCAAATTTAGAAATTGGCAGGGTCCTGGAGATGATGTGTGTGGAGAATTGCTTATACAGTGTTATAAATGTGTCTGCCACCATCCATTTTCGTTTTACTGTTCCTCTGTCTCCATTGGTGTGGTATGTATGTTAGTGTGAGTGTGTGGAGACATGCATATATTGGACATTCATGTAGATCTTTGCTTGCTTTGTCAGTATAACATATAACTGTACTTACATTTCTTCAGTGCAGGCTCAGTTGAAGGACTTTCAGGTTCAGGAGGAAGACTTCTCTTCTTTAATGCTAAAAAAAATTCATAAATATAATTTTGTTAAGTTGCTGTTAATGTATATTGTTTGTGTAGTTTGGTTTTCTATTATTTATATTTTAAAAGTTAACTGTTATTTTATATGTTAATTAATTACTTAATTGATTAATTTATTTGTAGTTTGTATAACACCTTTGAGCACAAGTGCTCTTTTCCAAAGGTTCCACATTAATATTTGATTACGATACAATTTTACACAAACATGCACAATACTAACTCAAGTGGAGCCTGGTCAGGTACAGATAAAGGAGCTACAGACAGTGGTAGTGGTAGCAGACAATCCAGACAATAAATACAAAAAGGTGTTAAGTCCTTTAAAACAGTACTGAAGGATTGTGCTTGCTGTTGAGAGAGGTAGGAGTGAGAGTCTGAATCTGTCCAGGAGACATTTTGTCTCTGAGATTTTTTTTTTTATCTCTGAGATTTTTTGTGAGTTTGACTCTTTCTTCAACTGTCCAGGAGGCATTTTGACTGATGGAGGATTAGCTTAAATCTTTCTTATTTAGCACAGAGAGTGCATCATTTTGACTGGGCAGAAAGGACATATACAGCTGAGTATCATCTGCATAGCAGTGAAAACTCAGACTGTATCGCCTGATGATATCTCCCAATGGCAGCATATACACTGCAAACAACATGGGGGCCAAAATGCAGCCCTGCGGTACCCCACAGAGCAGGGGGAAGGCACCAGAGGAATATATTCCAGTGGTGACCTTCTGAGACCTGCCTGTGAGGAATGAATGGAACCATTTTAGGACTGTACCTGACAGCCTGCAAAGAACCTGCAGTCGCTCCAGTAGGACACCATGGTCTAGAGTGTCAAATGCAGCTGAGAGATCAAGAAGGGCCAGAATGGTACATGCCTTTTGATCTCTAGCCATTAGGAGATCATTCAACACCCGGACAAGAGCAGTCTCTGTGCTATGCTTCTTCCTGAAACCAGACTGGAGAGAGAGTCATAAACATAAATAAACATAAACATAAGCATAAATAAGTCATAAATTGAGCCAACTAAGTGGAAAACAAGCAACTCCAAGCTCAAGTGCTTTAGCACTTCTGTGTACCGTGCAGAGCTCAGGTGCCTGTGGTGTTTCTAATTCAAAGAACACCAAGAAAATAAAACAGTAGCCCCTATTAAAGAAAAAAAAGGGGAGGGAGGGAGAAAAAGCTAGTATCCCTGTATTGCCCTTGTAGATCAAATCTGATACAGTCCAGAGGTGTAATTGGGCTGGCATACAAAAGAAGGGTTGTATTGAAATGTTTAGCCAACGGCTGAAATTTCAGCAGTCAGAGAGTCTAAATAATTAAAATGGGGCAATATGTATGTATAAAAATGTAACAGGAAATATTTGTTAAATGCTGCACAGCTAATTCTGTTTAGGAACGTTTTTTTTTTGTTGCTTTATTATGTTTTTTCTCTCTTTTTCTTAAAAATTATTGCAATTTCTTGCTCACATAAAAGGAGGGTTTTCTGTAGCTTGCAGGAAGAAATGGATAAGGAGCACGTGCTTATCCATTTCTGTCTTCCAAGTCTAGAGATTCCTCAGGGTAAATTGGTACAGAGGAATTCTAGAGAAATAATAAAGATATAAATACCAGTCGATATATTGAAAGCAAAAAGGGTCCTGCTATAGGGCTGGCAGCCCCTGAAATGCCTGTTTATATGGTACTATGGGGGAGTGGTGTTACACAGTGGGAGGAGCTACTTTCCTGCTGTGATGTCATCCCTACATAATTAAGAGTTTTTGGCCTCTTTTAAAATCAGTTTGACTAGCTATATGATAGCCTGTATAGGAGTCATAAGGGTAGTATTGTACTGGAACATGTTTTAATAAATATAGCAGTCAGAAAAGAGCTTTTCTCGCTAATTAGGTTGTCACCGGACCTCTGATGTCATCGCAGGCCACTATAAAGAGTATTCCTCTAGAGGGCTAAGGGAGGTAGGTGTTCACTAGCTTCCTGACCAGACAGTAAGAAGGAGCTGAGTGTGCAAGGTTTCACACTGGAGAAAGGAGTCAAATTCTTTTATGACTATGTTTTAGGGAAGAATTATTTCCTGATGGATTCTGAGGGTGTGAAGGACTAACACCGTTTTTCTTTTCTTTCTGTAAATATTGGAGTTTTTTCTTTAATTTTTCTTTTTTTGGACAATAAAATGATAAACGCAGACCTTGCATTTTTTATGCACTTGATTTATGTCTGATTGGTCTGTTATTTGAACCCACACAATTACAACTGGTGTTAGAAGTGGGATTCAAATTCTGGTACATCGAGGCTGCCCAGGAGGCATTACCAGGGGCGTGTTGCTCCATAAACACCCTGGCAGATGCAAGATAAGGGGAAGACAGAGTCAAGTGCATTACATCTGACCAGGTCTGTGAGTCAGAGAACTGGAATACAACTGCTATCTGACTTGGATCCAGTGACACAGCCTAAGATGAAGCATCCAGAGGATGAGGACTATGAGGGGGCCACCGCAGCAGTTGGTGACTAGAAGGAAGACGAGAAGAGTGAGGAAGAGTGGATGACCCCAGCACCAGATGACCCATGCAAACTCCTAAAATGGCTATGTATGCGCCAAATAGAGATGGAGCGACACCGAGAGGAAGACCAACAGCAGAGGGACAAGGATTGGTGACTACAAGCAGAGGAGAGATGATGCCAGGATGAAAAATGGACTGCAACCTTGAAAGTCATCCATGATATGACGCAAAGTCAGCCAGATAGAACTGTCCCTAGAGACATTAAGCTTACCAAGTTGACGGAAAATGATGACATTGAGGCATACCTCACGACATTCGAGAGGGTAGCCCAAACATGCAACTGGCCCCGGGACAAATGGGTGATTCAGTTGGTAGCGTATTTATCTGGAAGGGCCCAGCTTGTGTATAGCCAACTTAGTGGGACAGATGCCAATAATTACGACAACATAAAGGAGGAGGTTCTGAGGAGATACAACATCAGCACAGAGACCTACAGGCAGCATTTTGACTCACAGAAGATGGCCAGCCTGGATACCACTAGAAAAACCTATGCCCATCTGAAGGACTACTGTGGGAAGTGGCTACAACCTACCACCAAGACAGTTGACCAGATCATGGAGCTGATTGTGATCGAACAATTTATCCAAGTGTTACCTGTGGATGTACAATTATGGATTAAAGAACACAAGCCAGAAACATGCTTTGAAGAAGAATTATTTCCTGATGGATTCTGAGGGTGTGAATTTTTCTCTTTTGGACAATAAAATGATAAACGCAGATCTTGTGTTTTGTATGCACTTGATTTATATTTGATTGGTCTTTTATTTGAACCCATATGCTTACAGGTGGGATGAAGGGGGGGGGTTCAGGATGAAGGGTAGGGATGGCATTGAGGATGAGGGAGCTCCAGGTGGGAAGAGGGACAAGTCAGGTACAGAGAGTATTAGAGGAAGGAGCAGGACTGGGGAGGCCACTGGAGGTGGAGTTGAGGGTACAGATAGGGACACAAATGTGCAGGGCAGGGTGTACTCTCGGGGCAGGCACAAGGAAAGAGTTTGGGGGAGGGATGAGAAACAAGGGGGGGAATGTGCTGGTGCTGGGTGATTCTATGCCAAAAAGGGTCAGATGGGGGAGTAAAGGGGAAAGACATAGTCGCATATGGGTAGAGTCTGTACCTGAGTTGACGGCAGATAAAGCAGTACAGGCTGTTCTCAAGTGTGCAAAGAGGGGAAAGGCATAAACCACATGTGGTGGTGCATGTGGGTACAAACGACTTGGCAGGGGAAATGGTAGAGGAGGTTTGGGAGAGGTTCATGAAACTGGGTAAGTTGAGTGAGGAGGAGCTCAGTGTCCTTCCCTGAGGTACTCCCAGTGCCCAGGGCAAGTGTGGCAAGGAAGGGTATGATAGATGAATTCAACAGTTGGCTGGGAAATTGGTGTTGGAACCAAGAGGTACGAGTTAGTGGGAGGCTAGGGAAGGGTCTGGAACAATAGGGATCTGTACACAGGGGGCAGATTACATTTGAGCAGGGAGGGGAAGGGGGTGCTAAACAGGGGTTAGAAGAATACATAGAAAC
Organism: Neoceratodus forsteri; assembly: GCA_016271365.2. Taxonomy (NCBI): domain Eukaryota; kingdom Metazoa; phylum Chordata; order Ceratodontiformes; family Ceratodontidae; genus Neoceratodus; species Neoceratodus forsteri. The sequence goes on from CM057456.1 coordinate 1,838,663,291, forward strand.
AAAGGTTAATTTAAACTAGGCAGGGGGTGGTGGTGAGTGGGTTGTTGAAGGGAAGGCTCTCCGGAGAGGGGAGACAAACAAGCCTACCCCCATACAAACTGGATTGGAAAGAGGAAGGGATCGATGGGCAGGGCTGAGAAGGGTGGGAAATTGGGTAAGGCGTGTAAGGGAACATCTTGGAGGGTTGTCTCCTTGAATGCAAGGAGTCTAGGGAACAAAACTGCAGAACTACAGGCTGTGTTGGCAGACGGGATGGCGGACATAGCTGCCATCACAGAAACATGGGCCAACCAATACCAGGACGGGGACCTGATGATCCCAGGTAAAGGATTTAAAAGAAGGATGGGGCAAAGGGAAAGGGGGAAGGGTAGGGATATATGTATTGGAAGGGATAAGTGTGCAAGTGAAGAAGAGGAGGAGGAGGAGGAGGGTAGGACAGAGGCCTTGTGGATGCAAAGGATTCTTAGGATGGGGTGGTATACAGGCCACTGACTCAAGGGGAAGACTGGGACAGGGAGCTGGTAGAGCAAATTAGGAAGGTGTATGGGAAAGGTAACACAGTGACTGTGGGGGACTTCAATCTGTCAGGAGTGGATTGGCGTACCCTAGCCACCTCGAGTGCTAGGGAGCAAATACTTCTGGATGCCTTCCAGGACTGCTTTCTGGCACAGATGGTCACTGAGCCAACTAGGTTGGGGAATACACTGGATCTAGTTCTGGCCAATGGGGAGGTTGTAAGGAAGGTGGGGGTGGACGACACACTGGCTGGGAGTGACCCCCACTTGGTGTGTTTCACGTGATAGGTTCGCTGTTCAGGAGCAGAAATGCAGGCAGACCACAAGAATTTAGTGCATAAAAAATGCCAGATTGGCATTTATCATTTTATTTCAATTTCATAAAATGATTCCAGATCTCATAGCAGGTGAGCCAATAGGTATTGGTTCAGCATCAAACAGGCATTTGTCAGCATCGATCAACAACTGCTACACCCAGCAGTACTTGGCACAGTGGGAGCACCCAACCCCTTTCTCAGGTCTTCCTTCTCAGACCCTCAGTACAAGACTGACACTCTGTCCGGATCTCTATCTAACAGCTAGCCTCTGGTGGTGGGCATTTATACATTTTATGTGGTGACATCTCAGTCAGGTGATCCACCTGTTTTTCTTCAAACCAGAATAACACATTTTATATTAAGGAGGTGTAACAACAAACATCCCTCACATGCAGACTGGATATGGTGCTTTCTCAGGGAACATCAAATGAAACCACATTGCCTTGTTTTTCAGGCTCAAAACATTACATACATACATAATGAGCCCTTATGAGGCTAAGCCCCTCCCTATAGGAGTGACATCACATTTTTGGGTCACTATAAATACAGGCAGTTTGATGGCTGCCAACCATAAAGAGGACCCTTACAGAATCAGGAGCTGGATTTTTGGGCCTACTTTGCCTCATCCACCAGTCTACCAACTTTAGCTGGTTAGTAGAGCTTCACTTTGGGGTAAATTTGAAAGGTTCCTTGTGCATTGCTGAACATGTATTTCTTTTCATTTTACACAAGCAGCTTGCACTTTATATTTTAACTAAAGCACTGGACATACTATTTACATGTGGTTCCAGCTTTGCTATATTTTTGGCAGGACGTAACTCTGGTCTACATATGAATTTTCTACATAAAACACCTTCTATTTCACTATTCACTAACAGAGGCAATGTGGTTTACAGAGCTACTGGCAAAAGAGCACTTAACAATACCTCTTTGTCTGTTTCTCATTTCTGAATCGCATCCCAGTGTGGCTGTATTCCTTCCACATGCCCCCTTAAGATTTCACTCATCCTACCAAAGTCAGCCTGTCTAAAGTATTTTATATCTACTAGAAAATGTCTACATCCTAGAGGTGCACACAGTTTTAATATAAAGCACGTAATACATTTTACTTATGTGCATCATTCTTCTATGTATTGCAGCATTTTATATCTTTTACTGCCCTTAATACACCTAATGCACTTATGTATCTAAATGAACTTTATCATATGCATTTCCTTTCTGAAGTATTTAATGCCATTGCATGCACCTTATACATATTTTAAAGGCACTTTATTTCAGGCTTCCAGGCCTTCTGCTCCAGTTTTTTTTGGGGGGGGAGAGGGGAGTAAGGGAAGACCTCAGCCTCCTCATTAGGGAAAAACCTAAGACGGGGGTCACCCTGTGATAGTTCATACTTAATATGAGCAGAGAAGCAGCGGGTACAGGGCCCAGGATGATGGACTTTAGACAGGCTGACTTTGGTAGGATGGATGAAATCTTAAGGGGGCATGTGGAAGGAATACAGCCACACTGGGATGCGAATCAGAAATGATAAAAATCAAACTAGGGATATTGGAGACTACTGAGACAGGTACCACATTGCAGAGCAAAAAGGGAAGGACTGAAAAAATGACTGGTTAAGTAGAGGGGTCTTAGAAATGGTTAGGGCTAAAAAAGCAGCATTCAAGAAATACAAGAAATCTGGGAAGAGGGAAGAAAGGGAGGAGTATGTGAAGAGGTCCAAGGAAGTTACCAGGGGAGTCAGAGCAGCTAAGGCCTCCAGGGAATTAAGGCTGGCACAGGGCATCAGGGACAGGAAAAGGATTTCTTCAGATACATACAGGAGAGAAGGAGCTGCAAGGACCAGATAGTGAGGATCAGGAAGGACAGGAGGTGGGCAGAGAAAGGGGTGGATCAGGCAGAAGCACTGAGTGAGTACTTCTGTATTCATGACGGAGAAAGGAGGGCAGCTATTGCAGGGGGTGGGCGGGGAGAGAGGGGGTAATGGATGGGGTGATCACTGATGGTAGGGTATTAGAGGGGTTAAGGGCTCTGAGGGTGGATAAGGCACCAAGACCGGAGGGCATACACCCCAGGGTGTTAAAGGAAATGGCTGAGATCCTGGCTGGACCACTGGTGGAACTATTCAATACCTTCCTGGACACAGGGTGCATACCACATGACTGGAGGATGGCCTACATCCATAAAAGTGGACCAAAGGACAAACCAGGTAATTACAGACCAGTAAGCTTGACTTCCATCATGGGGAAGCTGATGGAGACAATACTTAAGGAAAGGCTGGTGACCTTTATGGAGGACAGTGGGCTCCAGGACAGTCACCAGCATGGGTTTGTCTCCAGAAAATCCTGCCAGATGAACCTAGTTGAGTATTATGACTGGGTCACGAGGGAATTGGACAATGGTCATGCGGTGCATGTCATATACTTAGACTTCAGTAAAGTCTTCGATTCAGTGCCGCATGAGAGGTTGGGAGGGAAGCTGAAATACATGGGGGTGGGGACTAAGATGGTTAAATGGATTAAGAATAGGCTGCAGAGGAGACAGCAGAGGTTAGTGGTGGGGGGGGACTCTCATCTCCAAGGGCTGTGATGATCATGGTGCCTCAGGGATCGGTACTGGGGCCAGTGCTGTTTGGAATATTCACAGTGGACATCTTTTATGGCATCAGGAATAAGATCGGTCTATTTGCTGTTGATACCAAATTGGGGGCAGTGGTGGACTATATAGCAGGTTGGCAGGTGTTGCAGGATGACCTGACCAAACTGGTGGAATGGTTGGAAGTGTGGCAGTTGGGGTACAATGCAAAAAAGTGTGAAGTCCTGCACTTTGGAGCAAAGAACCCAGGGAGAAGTTACCAGCTGGAAGGAGTGCAGCTAGGTTTCACCAAAGAGGAGAAGGATCTACGGGTGGTTGTAATGAGGAAGATGAACAATTCAGAGCAGTGTAGGAGGGTGGCAGTGAAAGTCAACAGGATGCTGGGTTGTATCATGAGAGGGATCTCCTCCAGGAGCAGGGAGGTGATCCTGCCACTCTACAGGTCACTGGTCAGGCCACACCTGGAGTACTGTGTGCAATTCTGGCACCCATATCTGAAGCAGAATGTGAAATTACTGGAAGGGGTACAATGCAGGGCAACAAGGATGATTCAGGGATTGGAGGACAGACTATACGAGAAGAGGTTGAGAGAGTTGAATATGTACTCCTTGGAGGAGAGAAGGGACCGGGGGAGGGATATGATTGATACCTTTAAGTACATAAAGGGGATAAACAAGGCAGGCACTGAAGGGATACTCAGGCTGAAGAGGGGGATAGACATGAGGGGGCACAGCCTTAGATTGGAGGGGGGAGGATTTAGGACAGAAATGATGAGAAACTTTTTTATGGAGAGGGTCGTGGCAGAATGGAATGCTCTACCAGAGGAGGTGGTAACTTGTAAGACAGTGGGTAGTTTCAAAAGGGGATGGGACAAGGTGAGAGGGTGTAATTGGGATGGGGAAGGGGTGGGGCAGCTGCAAGGTGAGGGTGCTAGCTGCACACTCGAGCAGACTTGATAGACCAGGTGGCCTATTTCTGCTGGAAAATTTGTATGTTCGTATTATTTGTCATTTAAGATGACATCAGGCAGATTTCATACTGGGATTACAGACAAGGGTATAGCTGCTGAGAAGTCAGACAAAAGGCAAAAGAGTATAGGTAATCATATAAAACAAAGGGTAATTAGTCATTTAAAATGACAGCAGGTAGATTTCATTGTGTGCTGTTTTTTAGGGAGTTCTTAAAATGTGAAATTTAAAAGCCGTCCCACTGGCACAGTGGTTAGATTTCCGCTTGCAACACTGATAACCGGGTTTGGGAACAGACCGGGGGAGTGGAGGGCGGCCAGGGGAGAAGGATTGAGTGTCCCAGGGACTGCTCTCTTTCTCTGGGGGAGGGAGGGGAAGAGTGTCCAATGTTTGGCAGACACCTGGCTGAATCCGGGATCACCACAGTGACTAGTGCCAGCATGTTGGGGGAGGCGAGGCGGATGCTGGAAGTCATTGCATATCCCCGCCCCCCGGGCAACAAAGCAACAAAAATGCTGACCCCTTGACATGACTGCCCATTCCGCTTCACCATCCACTACCTCTGATGCCTGCCGGGGGTACTGCTCTCCTGGCCCTAACCTGAGGGGTAATCTGGGGCTCACCCACAATGTCTATTAGGGAGTGGGAAGCACCCGAGGCAAGCCGCTTCAGGGGTGTATCCAGGCATGGGGGTAGCGGACGGACAGAGCCTCAAGAAGAGAAGGGTCTCGGACAAAAAACAAATGTGAAATTTAAATATAATATATTCTTATTTATTGATTAGCAATGTTAATATTTACAAGTATTAAGAAAATGTACATAATGTAATGAGAGAGGGTATAATAAAGTTGTCAAATTAAACAATTTCGTTTGTTATAACACAATACCTTACTGTTAATTCTTTATCTAGAAATGCAGTTTGTAATTAATCTGCACTAATTTACCTAGCAAAAATCTAAGGAAATGAAAATAAAACCTATTTCTGTTTAAAGACATTTATCTCACACTTTGTAAATGTAAAGTCACCCAACCATGCACAGGTTTCTGCAAAATAAATGCAGGTCTTGTGTTCGTTCAAAGGTACATGGCCTGAGTTCCCAAAGTCATGTAATGTCCCTAGTAGCAACGTATTTGAAAGATAATGGAAAGTTTTTCCTTTTAAGACAATTACATTTTATGATACGTAATATACTTACTTAGTTGGATTGAGGCTGATTTTTCAAGTTGGGTGGGTTCTTTTCTGAGTACTGTTTTGTTTGGTTCTGATGAAGGTAAAAAAGGTATATACATTTATTCAATTAGTTCAGATTTAGTTCTTATATATGTACTGTTTATTACTGTGCTGTTGTATTTTGCTTAACACCTGTTTTAACATAAAGTGTCTATTAAAATACTCATTACAGATCAGTAAAACATTGCCTAAAATACAATACCTGATTTGTGATTATTTTTCTGTAAACCATAGATTGTGCAACTAACCTGGCCTAATCTACCTAGCAACAACCTAAGTAAATCAAAGTACAACCCTTTTACATTTAAAGACATTTATTTTTCAGTTTTTATTAAAGATAAAAACCTCACAACAGGGCATCATGTTTTTTTAAAGATACACATACACATGGTTTATTGAAAGGTATGCAATCTTTGTTACCAAACTCACTTATTCTACCTAGCAACAGCTTAATTTAAAGAAAATAAAACCTTTTTCTTTAAATGAAAAATGGTATAAATGCAATAACACACTCCGTGGTATAACTTAACTTATATGTAATGTACTTACTAGGCAGGGAGGAGGCAGGTTTCTCTGGTTGGATAGGTGGTTGGGTGTGCATGGTTTGGGTTGGTTCTGATTCATATAAAAAAATGGAATACAGATCTATTAAATGAGTTCATATTTAGTATTTATATATCTTACAGTTGATTAGTATGCTATCATATTTTACTTAGTAACAACTTCATAATACTTTTATCATGATTTTTATTATTAATATAATTGTTCTAGTAAAAGACTCATTACGTAGCCTATATCTGTGACAGGAAGGCCTGACACTGCCTCCCTGGAGGCAGCACTCTGTTATCCAACTGTAACCTTGTGATTCAACCTCTGCTTAGCTACCATATGTATAGGTAAATACCTACTTGTTTATATCTTACACATTTGTATGTCACCTTACTGTATTCAACTGTCAAAATCTGTTATTGTTATTACTCTGTACCTGACGTGGAGCCTTTGGAAATGAGTCTATGACTCAAAGGGTTCTAATTCCTATGTTTCTTAAACAAATAAGTAAAACAAATAAATAAAACATATTAAGAAAACTGTTGCTTAAAATACAGTATCTGTTTGTTGATTGTTTATGTATAAGCTTTACAATGGGAAACTAACCTACACTAATCTACCTGGCAACCACTTAAGTACATTAAAGTAAACCTTTTTTAATTGGAAGAAATTTATTTTTCAGGTTTTTTTTTAAATATAGATTCTTATGGTATTTTGTAGGTTTTTCTCCTGCTTCCGCACCAAGGCCCCACCACACGGATGTGCATGTGTGCAGGCACACACGCATACCATGGAACCAGCTCAGCTCCTTCCACCTGCCAATAAAGTACAGTTACGTAAGAACTTACCGTAACAGTAGATCTTCGAGAACAGCTCTTGCAGCAGGTTACACCATTAGGACTGAAGCCGGCAGGCGTCAGGACCCACAGAAATCTTCTAGCTAGCAGTCTTCAGAGGGGACCGCCTCCGATGTCGGTCCCGCCCCCGACGTCAGGCGTAGTACATAAGGAGGTGGTCCCGCCAGAATCCCCAGTTCTCCCGCCGGAGACTTCCGGCCGCTGGATGACATCAGAAGTAGAGTCCAAGGATCCACCATCACAAGAACAAAGGAGGGTAAGCTCCTGCCGAAGCCTGGTTAGGCCTGACCTCCTCCTAGGGGGAATGGTGGGTGGGAAGGTACCTGCTGCAAGAGCTGTTCTCGAAGATCTACTGTTACGGTAAGTTCTTACGTAACTGTACTATCTTACTTCGAGATACAGCTCTTGCAGCAGGTTACACCATTAGGACTGATTCCCAAGCAATAGCGCCTCTAGACACTCTGGGAGGAGGCATAACGGAGAGATCTTAAAAAATTCTGACTCTAGGACAGGAGATCCTGTAGAACGGCGAGGCTGAAACCTGCTCTACGCCATGAGGCGATGTCCAGGCTGTAATGCCTGATGAAGGTGTGCACTGAGCTCCATGTAGCTGCGGCACAAATGGCCGAGGTGGAGATGTTCCGCAGCGCTGCGAAGGAAGTAGCCACCCCCCTAGTCGAGTGGCCCCGGATGTGCCCGGAAGGGGCTTCTGTTTGTTGTTGTAGCAAAACGAAATGCACTGGACAAGCCAGCGGGAAAGGGTCTGTTTTGAGACTGGTTGGCCCAACATCCTCTCAGTGAAGGAAATAAACAGCTGCTCGGACTTACGATGCTGTTTAGTCCTGGTCAAGTAGTATCTTAAGGAGCGGTGAACATCTAGGGTGTGAAGCAATGCCTCTCCTCTATTGGTGTACCTGGGGAAGTACACTGGCAGATCGATGTCCTGATTAAGAGTAAGGGCTGAGACCACCTTAGGCAGGAATTTAGGATTCGTCCTCAGAGACACTCTGTCCTGGTGGAAAATTAAAAAAGGTTCCTTACACATAAGGGCGTGCAGCTCCGAAATTCTCCTTGCTGATGTGACAGCAACCAAAAATAATGTTTTCCACGACAGAAAACGCAGCTCGCAATCTGCGGCAGGTTCAAAAGGGGGCAGCGTGAGCTGCTCCAGGACAAAGAGTAGGTCCCAAGGAGGGACGGGATCCTTGATGGGTGGCCTAAGGTGTAACACCCCCCTCAGGAAATCACGAGAGGCATCAAGTTGTGCCACTGTGCGTTGACCTATCGGGTAGTGGTAGGCCGAAATCGCACAGAGGTGAACTTTAATTGAGGAGTAGGCAAGGCCTGAGTGGAAGAGGGAAAGCAGGTATTCCATAACTGATTTCTCTGGGCAATCTAAAGGGGAGAGGCCGCGCGCCTGAGACCACAGGCAAAACCGGCGCCATTTCATGGCGTACGTCGCATGCATTGCCGGCTTTCTGGCGGCAGAAAGGACTTCTGCCACCTCTTGCGAGACCCCGTGTCGCATAATGGCTATGCCTCGAGGAGCCAGGCATGCAGGTTCAGTGAGCGTAAGCCCGGATGGACTAATGAACCCTCCTCTTGAGACAGCAGGTGGGAGCTGATGGGCAACGGGAGTGGAGGTTCCCGGAACAATTGAGTCAGCATGGGGAACCAGATCTGTCTGGGCCAGAAAGGCACTACCAGGATCATTGTTGCATGCTCCCTGCGAAGTTTGAGAAGGACTCTCTGGATCAACGGGAATGGAGGGAAAGCGTAGAGGAATCTGTCCACCCAGGAGAGGGTCAACGCGTCTCGCCAAAAAACACCAGGCCCTGGATCTAGCGAGCAAACATTGGGCAGATTTGCATTGGATAGGGAAGCGAACAAGTCCAATTCTGGAGTGCCCCATCGAAGAAACAGATCCTCTGCTACCTCCTGAAGAAGTTCCCACTCGTGGACTCTGGCCTGGGATTGACTCAGGCTGTCTGCAATTGTGTTGTCCACTCCAGGAACGTGAACTGCAATCAGGCTCACGCCGTGTTGAATTACCCATTCCCACACTCTCATAGCTTCCCTGCAAAGGGGGTAAGAGTGTGTGCCTCCTTGTTTGTTGAGGTAATACATCACCGCCGTATTGTCTTTTTGAAACAGAAGAGTACTCAGCGGGATTTCTGACTGGAAGGCCTGCAGGGCATAAAGGACCGCCCTCATCTCCAGAATGTTGATATGGAGGTGAGCTTCCTGAGGGGTCCACGCTCCCTGGGACCTCACCCTGTTCAGGTGTGCTCCCCACCCCAGCCCTGAGGCGTCTGTGGAGAGGATTACCTCCGGGGATGGCGCTGCAAATGGAGCACCCACAGAGAGTGTCCCTGGGTCTAGCCACCATTGCCAGTCCCGAATCACGGCCTTCAAGATTCTGACCGGCTGCTGCAAGTGGTCTTGCCTTTGATCCCATTGCACTTTTAGCATCCACTGGGTTACCCGCATGTGGAGCCTTGCCATCGGGATGGTTGGAATGGCCGCAGCCATGTGTCTGAGCAGGCGAAGGACCAGTCTGGCGGGAACAGTCTTATTCGCTGAAAGGTCCCTGATGAGGGACCTGATGCGCTCTGCTCTGTCCTCGGGAAGAAAAGCTTTCCCTTGGATGGTGTCCAGAACTGTGCCTATGAACTGCAGCTTCTGGGACAGTACCAGGAGAGACTTCTTGTAGTTGATAAGAATACCCAGCAACTGAAAAAGAGCTTGGGTGTTCTGGATGGCCAACAACAGTGCCTCTCTGGGAGGCGGCCATGAGAAGCCAGTCGTCCAGCTATGGGAACACATAGTGGCCCTGTCTCCTTAGAGACGCTGCCACAACTGCCATACACTTGGCAAAGACCCTGGGGGCTGATGACAGTCCGAAAGGAAGTGCCCGGAACTGAAGGTGGTGGCCGAGGAACTCGAAGTGCAGGAACCTCCTGTGTGCTTGAGCAATGGGGATGTGCAGGTAGGCATCCTGCATGTCCAGTGATGCTAGAAAGGCATCCTTCTTCAGCATGGGAATGAGCCCTTGGAGGGTCACCATGCAAAACCGTTTGTAGGCGACCAACATATTGAGGTCGCTGAGGTCCAATATTGGACGGCGGTCCCCTGTTTTCTTTGGAACCAGAAAGAAGTGGGAATAGTAGCCTGCTCCTCTCTGGTTCTCCGGGACGTACTCCATGGCTCCTTTTTGTAGAAGCGCGAGTACTTCTTTGCCTAATAAGTGATCTGTGCTGACCCGAGTAACGGGAGAGCAGAGGAGGCCTTGTGGGTGGCTTGTTCACGAATTCTATAAAGTGGCCTTGTTTGACCAATTGAAGAACCCACCTGTCGGTGGTAATAGACTGCCACCCTGGCAGGTGGTCTGCAATACGACCCCCGACCTTGGTGTCCCATTGATCCTGAGGGGCGGGGGCCAGGAAGGAGTCATGCTGTGGCGGCTGAGGGTCCTGCAGGCTGGGCCAACTTGGCAGGGCATTGGCCTCGGCCTGCGGACGACTTCCCCTGGGCTCTTCAGGAGAAGGAGCCCCTCTGTTGCAGACCGGAACGGGACTGTTGTCTCTGCATCCGGCCATGAAAACGGCTCTGGTTCCTAAGAAAGGAACCGGGCTTAGGTCTGTACATGGCTTGGACAGATCGCATGGCCTTCCCAGCCTCTTGAAGCTTGATGAGAACCTTCTCCGAAGACTCACCAAAGAGAACTTCGCTGTGGAACGAGGCATCCAGAATGTTCTTCTGGACGTCCGGGGTGAATCCAGAGACACAAAGCCATGAGTGTCTCTGGAGGCATATGCCTGAGGCTGCCGCTCTGGCCAAGGAGTCCGCGGAGTCATACGCGGCTCGAAGCACCTGGGTTCCCATGTCTGAACCCATGCGGAGGAGCTGAAGCAGCTCTTCCTTCTGCTCACCTTCCAGCATTTTTTCTGCCAGGTCTAGTCCTTGCTCTCACAAGGCATTCTGAAACTGGACCATGTGGGTAAGGTAGTTGAGGGACATAATGGTGCAGGTTGCAGCTGCGTACATGCGCCTGCCCATCGCGTCCAATTGCTTGGACTCTGGGTCCGGTGGCAGGGTGCTCAGATGTTGTGGCCTCTGGGACCAGTCATGTGAGGCTGTAATGACCAGGGAATCGGCCAAGGGATGAGATGCCAAGTACTGGTCCTCCCTAGGGGCCTTGTACAGGCGGTCAGCCTTCTTTGGCATCACCGGGAGCGAGTGTGAACGTTTCCATGCTGCCTTGGTGACGTCCATGAAGGTGTCCACCAAGGGTGGTACCACCACAGGCTTTGGGTCCTTTTGCCAAAGATAACGTGCAAGGCATAGCCTCTCGGGGTCAAGTTCCTCTGCGTCCAAGCCCATATTCTCTTGAATATGCCTCATAATCTCAGAGAATGATGGGTCATCCGGAGGAGATCTTGGGAGCTCACGTGGGTTCGGAGAGGGGACGTTGATGGGAGAAGGGGATCTGGATCCATCTGAGAAGTCCGATCCCAAGTCCTCCATTGAAGGCAAGTGGCGGCATCTTCTGGGTCTCTTGGGGCTGGGTGACCCTGAAGAAGATCTGGACGGAGGTCTCCTCTTGTCTGGTCTGCTCCTAGGAGATTCCACAGGCTCCTGGGGGGAAGGTACTCTGCCTGCTGCCCCGGATGGGGTGGGGGGGCGCTGGGGCCAGTGGAGTCACAGGTGGAGGAGGAGGAGGAGGAGGAGGAGGAGGTGTGGGAACCACGTCCTTCTTTATGGTATCCCACCAATAGGTGAATAGCTCCTTGACCTCAGAAATATTGAGGCCCGACGACGGACCGGGCGCTGGTGGTCGGTCATCAGGTTCCAGCGTCGGCTCCCCAGGGGTCTCTAGTTCGGGAGAGGGTTCCCTCAGGGATTCGACAGGACCGGGTTCGCCCACCTGGTCCTCTGGCTGAGTCAACTCCTCCTCCGTAAGCACCTTATGGCCGACGTCAGTAGGTGGCATAGGGGTTCCTCTCTCTACTGGGTCGGGCGTCTGTCCCCCGGCCGGCGTCCGCAGTGGAGAAGGCCTGACCGGCAATGGGCGTCTGGCAGTTGTCGGGTCCCAGGACCAGTGGTGCTTGGCCGACGTTGGTTGGGCCGACGTCGGGTCCGACGTCCTCTTGAGCGATGTCAGCTCCTTGGTTTTCCGCTGGGGTGAAGGAGGCAAGGAAGCTGACCGGACGTCGGGTGCCGAGTGGCGGGAGCCGGACTTGTGGTGACGGCAGTCCCCTGACCTTGGCAGGGCCTTGGAAGAAGAAGAAGAAGGCCTGGAGGTCTTAACAGGCTGCAGAGTAGAGGAACCGGAGGATGACTTGACCGCGACCGGGGAGGCTGAGAGCGGGCCCGGGAAGGCGAGCGGTCAGACCAGGAGCTGGAGCTACAGGAGTCAGGAGCCCTAGAAGGGGATTTTGATCTCACCCTCTCCTTGTGCTTTGCGAGGTGCCGGTGGGCTTTCTCGGACGATTCCCCCTTGGAGGCAGAATCAATGGCCTTCAATTTCTCTTCTAGAAGGTAAGCTTGTAGGGCCTTCTGGCGACGGATCCGGGTCCGACTGTTAAATCCTTGACAGAAGGAACAGGCCAGGGTGTCATGGTCTGGACCTAGGCACCGCACGCAGGCCGAATGCGGGTCTTTAAAGGGAATTTGCTTCCCACAGGCGCACTTTGATGGATGGCCCTCCGCGGATATTGGGGAGGACATCAGATGGCAGACGATTCGATTGAGAAAGAGTTTCCAATTCGAGAAACAGGAAAAGGAACTTTTCCAGGCATTGCACGCTAGATACTGATTGAAGGGTCGAGACATGCAAGTCGACAGCGGGAAAGAACTGGGGATTCTGGCGGGACCGCCTCCTTATGTACTACGCCTGACGTCGGGGGAGGTACCGACGTCGGAGGCGGTCCCCGCTGAAGACTGCTAGCTAGAAGATTTCTGTGGGGTCCTGATGCCTGCTGGCTTCAGTCCTAATGGTGTAACCTGCTGCAAGAGCTGTATCTTGAAGTAAGATCAGTGCCACCCCCTTCCTGCCTACGCTATCCATCGGACCTCCACCTGGTGGGAGCAGAACTACTGGGGAGCAACAACCTACCCCCACCACCCCTGGGAGAGGAAAGCAGCCTCCTGGCTTGCTCAGTCCTGCTCCTTCCTCCCCCCATGTGCCGCCACCCCAATGACCCAAGGTCATTCCCGAACCCGAGTCGCTGGCGTATTACAAGATAAGGCGTCCAGCGCCACCGAGCCAGTGTATTTTTCAGTTTTTAAACTGGAAAACTGACAACAGGGCATAGGTTTCTTTAAAATAAATGCAATTACATGATTCATTAAAAGGAATAGGGTCTTTGTAATCAAGGTGATTATCCTATTTAGCAATTTAATGTAAAGAAAAGAAAACCTTTTTCTGTAAAAAAAAAAAAAAAAGGTTATAAATGCAATAACACAAGGCATGGTATGATAAGTCAGCGTATATGTAACATACTTACTAGGTTGGGATGAAGCTGGTTTGTCAGGTTGGGTAGGTGTTTGAGTGGGTTCTGATACAGATAAAAAGGTATATGGATTTATTGCATGAGTTCATATTTAATTCTTATATATGTACAGTTGATTAGTATGCTGTTGTATTTTCCTAGTGACAACTTCATAATCTTTGTATCAACTTTTTTAGTTTGTATTTAACTTATAGCAAAAGACTCCTTTTATTTGAAGAAAACTGTTAGTTAAAACATATTACATGATTGTTGATAATTTACCTGCAAATTGCAGAATTCATAATTAGCCTGCCCTAATTTACCTAGCAACAACCAAAGTAAATGAAAATACAACCTCTTTCCACTTAAATACATTCATTTTCCGTTTTTTAAAACAAAACAATTCATGAGAGGGCATCTTTTTTTCAGAAAAAATTTAGGTTCACAGTTGATTCAAATGCACATAGTCTTTGTTACTAAATTTGTCTATTCTATCTAATAGCAACTGAATTTATGGAACATAAAACATTTTACCTTTAAAAAATATACTTTTCATTTCATAATTAAAAAATAACCCACTCCAAGGTATGATAAATTAAATTATATGTAATATGCTTACTGGGTGGGGATGAGGAAGGTTTCTTAAGTTCAGTAGGTTGGGTTGGTGATTTGGTGGGCTTTGTTTGGGTTGGTTTTTATAAATGTTAAAAAAGGTATACAGATTTATGACATGAGTTATGATTTTGTTTTTATTTAGCTTGAGTTTATCAATATTGTGATTTATGGAGCAACTATATTCTTGGTATTAATTACTAGATTGTTAACATAAGTTATCTAGGAAAGGATTAATTTCATATTCCATAATAACTTCTACTGTTACCAGTACAACAATCTAGTAGTAGTACTTTTACACTTAGAGAACTGGGTAGGGTGGGCTGCTAAACATGAAAGAATAGTATTGATTGAAAAATAAGTATTGTATTCTTACCAGAAGAGGGAGGGTGTGTGACTTGATCAGGGGTTTCTGGGGGGTGCCACGGTCCTTGTCTGACTGGAAAAGAATAGTAACAAGAAAAAACATTTATAATTTCATTTTTTGGACTTTTGCTATTTCTTTGTATATTACTTTTGTTATTAATTTGCATATTAGTTTTCATTGTTATATAATACTTAGTACTGTATATTATGATGAACTTTTTTTATATCTGGTTGTTCTTACTCTTGTAGGTTAATCTGTTTCTTTTGTGCCCTGACTTACCCTGTCCTCCAGTTTCCCCAGTGTTGTTACCCTGGCATCCAGCAGGATTTAGTTTTAGTCAATGTCTTCCCCCATGGTTAGCCCCCCTCAGGTGGGGTCAGTGAGTTTCTAAACCTCGCTATTCAACAAGGTCCAGTTCTGCATAGACTGCATCTGGCTAGCTGGGTGCAGGGCCTGCGGGAGACCAGTATCATATTGCTGGTTGGCTATCATTTTCTCACTCATTGCTTTCTCCCCCAGGAGCTGCAGATGTGCAGTGCTGTCATGACGCACACTGCATGCACCTTGGTGATGCATGTCAACAGTTGCTGCTCCTAGAGTGCCTGCCTGATCCCTGGTCTCCTACATGTGCCTGGTAGATGCTGATTTCCATGTCCTCCACCTTCCCCCCAAAAGAGTAGAGCAGTCTATTGGCTGCTTGATTGTTTTCTCTTCAGCTGGACTTTTGATTTTTGAGTGCACTTCTGAACACAAATTGTAAACTGTGCAGGTAGTAGCACTATTGCTGTGTTGGCAGGTGGCTGCTGTTTTAAATAAATTACTATGATGTTGTAATGATTTAATATTTATCTACTGTATCCTCCTTCAGGGGAAGGAGACCCTCCACTTCATGTTCTTCGTCCGCTTCATTGGAAGCAAACCTCCTTCTTCCACAGAGGAGTCAGATTCAGTAATAGTGGTAGATGAGAGCAAGGCACCAGGACCAGTTATAAGCCTGTCCAGTTGAGAGTCTTTTATCCTGTGTTCTTCTGAAAGGAATGTATATTATTACATTTTGAACATAAATTGTTGTTTTGTGCTGTTTACATTAATTCTGTGCGTAATTACATATAATAAGCTATGACAGCTGGGTTTCAATGCAAAAAAAAGTGCAAAATAATGCAGCTGGGGCACAAAAACCCAGGGGCAGAGTACAAAATGGGTGGAGTGGTATTGACAACCACCAAGCAAGAAAGAGACCTGGGAGTAATCATATTAGATGACCTAAAGGTGGCCAGGCAGTGTGACAAGGCAGTAAGGAGTGCTAGTAGGATGCTGGGGTGTACAGGGAGGTGTATCACCAGCAGAAAGTGGAAGACAGTGTTATCTCTGTGTAGATCACTGGTAATACCCCACCTAGAGTACTGTGTCCAGTTCTGGAGACCACATCTCTGGAAGGACATAGAGTGGAGGCAATCCACAGAAGGGCAACTAAAATGGTGCAGGGTCTGCATCAAAAGCCCTATGAGGAGAGACTAAAGGACCTCAGTATGTACACCCTGGAACAGTGGAGGGGGGTATATGATAGAGACCTTTAAATACCTCACAGGAGTAAATAAGATACAGGAAGGAAATATTTTTCAGACGACGAGGCACTCAAGATCAAGGGGACATGCTGTGAAGCTTGACTGGGGTAGACTCAGCAGAGATGTGAAGAAGTGCTTCTTTATGAAAGAGTGGTGGATTCCTGAAACAGCCTTCCATAAGAGCTTGTGGGGGCAAAAACAGTGGCGTGGTTCAAGAAAGCATGAGATAAGTACAAAGGAATCAAAGTGGAAAGGAACAGGGGAAGGGAGAAAAAACTGTAGATTGGGCACAGTCTGCAGTAATAGTGTAGGTAGGGAGAAATGAACAGACTGGATGGGCCAAGCAGTCCTTATCTGCCATCAAATTCTCTGTTTCTATGTTTCTATAACACTTTTGTTCTTTTTATAAAAGTTTAGCTTAATGTTGTTCACCATGAAGTATGTTATTGCATATATTAGTTAAGTAAATAAAATTAGACAATGCGGTGTCACGATCTTACATTCTGACTGGGTAAGTTTCATTTTTCAGCATGGGTTAATCCTGTCACAAAGTATGCAAAACGCGCTAGTCAGCAATGGCGAATTCAGCATTACTAAAGATTCTGTAGCTGCAGGACTTTTCATGAGCATTTAAATGACATACTGTTTAAGTGATCCAGCATACATGCAATGATTTATTTCTAACATAACGAAAATTCACTTTATCATGGTCTATTACCCAGAGTTATAATGTGCAGTACAAGATAACACACATGGAAGCATTCTGCCTGCTTGCTGACAGCTAAACCTCTTTTACTGTGCTCCTTTCCATTTTTGCCACAGGACCCTTTATAATCCTAGACCTAACAGTGCCAGTCAGTTGGGGTGGCTGCAGCACAATAAATAAATTTAAGACAGTTGTCCATAAAAATATACAAATAGACATTGTGCCATATTGTTTAAGTATACTTTTAAGACACTTTATTCACTTTTGTAGCAAGTGTCCTATTGTTTTTTTACTTTTTCAAAAGTGCCTACTAATACATATAGATATATGAAATTAATTGCAAAGAAATTCATGAACGCATCAGTTAGGGTTGTTACTAAAGCGACAAAAGTAGGGAAATGTGGCATTAGGGTTTCCAACCCGAATCACCTATTGTAGACACTGACAAGGCTGGGATGTGCCTTGGGGTCATCAGGCCCTACCGCCACCCCATTCCACAAGTAAATAAACTGAGATGGGTACAGTATAGGAGAATGGGGTGAGGGTTGGGGATGATGACCCCAAGGCACACCCCAGACACCTGTCAGTGTCTGCAGGGTGGGGGTGGGATGTTAGGGTTGGAAACCCTAACGCCACATTTCCCTACTTTTGTTGCTTTAGTAACAACCCTAACTGATGCATTAATGAAGTTTTTTGCAATTCATTTCTGTACTTTTCAGATACAATAATCATATCCTTATTTGTCTGCAGGAGCACAGGGCACTCTGGGCCCTGTGGTCCCATCACTCCATAGATGCGTATATGTGTGTAGCTGTGGAACACAGGGCCTGGGCCCTGCACTTCCATTTATGGGACAACAGTGACCAAATTGTCAGCATAGGCATCTTATTACCACACCTCATGTACCCAGTACAGAAAATGTTTGAATCTCCACCAAAACGTAGTTCTGTGCAACTGCAATGCCATTCTGTGTCACAGGTGCAAAAACACATTTTGGACAGTATTTGAAAAATAACAGCTGTGATATACATGAGGTTGGGTAATAAGAAGGCTATGTTGAAAATCTGGGGTCAAAATATTTGAAATTTCCAAAGTTACCAGCGGTGCAAGTGAAATTACAACAAATGGTCATAACTTTGACATTTTTTCATATTTTGATGCCAAATTTTCAACATGGTCTTCTTATGGCCCCACATACCAGGGTACATGACCTACAGGAGAGACAGGGAGGGGAGAAGAGGGGAAGGAGTAGCTCTCTATATAAGGGAAGGGATAAAAGCAACTGAACAAAAGAGTAAATGAGGAGGAGAGACGACACTGTGGGTCACCTTAGAGACTGGAAATGGCACCACAATCTGCACAGGGGTTGTATACAGACCCCCATGTCAGGGGGAGGGAATGGACAAGGATATGATAGAAGGCATCCTTAGGAAGACAGAGAAAGGGGAGTTACTGTTGATGGGAGACCTGACTATGCCAAATGTTAACTGAGCACCTTTGCTGCAGCCACATCCAAGAACAGGGTCATTCTCAATGCCCTACAGATGGCATGCCTCAGACAGCTAGTTTTGGAACCCACTCATGAGGGAGCAATCCTAGACCTCATACTCTCAAATTGGGACAGTGAGACGATCTCAGATCTAGAAGTGGGTAGCCATCTGGGAACAAGTTACCACCAAACAGTTTGGTTCATGATGAACTCAGCTACAGAGGCTTGCTACAAAGTGAGGGTACTGGACTTCAGGAGGGCTGACTTTGGCAAGATGGGAGAGTGCCTTAGAAAAGCACTAGCAAACAGGCTAGAAGGAGAGGTGGAGCAACAATGGGGAAACATCAAAACTGCCATCACAGAGGCAACAAGCCTTTATTTGAAGCAAATAAATCAAAATGAAAGAAAAAGACAATATGGTTCTCAAAAGAGGTGGTGGGTAGGTCAGGAAGAAAAAGATAGCATTCAGGAAGTATAAGGAAACACTGAAGGAGTAGGACAGAGAGCTGTACCAGTTAAGGCAGAAGGAAGCAGGGAGGGAAGTCAGAACAGCAAAGGCCCAAACTGAGGAAAAGATAGCCAACTCGGTTAAGAAGGGGGATAAAACCTTTATAGGCACATCAGGGAGTGTAGAAAGACAAAGGTACGGATAGTGAGGCTGAACAGAATGGGCGGTTGGTGGGCAGAGAGGGACAATGAAAAAGCAGGGATACTGAACAAACATTTCTGCTCAGTATTCACAAAAGAGGAGGAAAGAGAGGTGCCTAATCCAATTAACAGAAGCACTCTGGATAGGGGAGTCAATCCTAGTCCTTTCACAGAAGAAAGGGTTCTGAAAGAACTCCTAAAACTGAAGGTGGACAAAGCAATGGGGCCTGATGGAATTCACCCCAGAATTCTAAAAGAATTAAGGGGAGAACTAGCGAAACCACTGACTAACCTTTTTAACAAATCATGGGAGGATGGTGTGGTACCTGAGGACTGGAGGAAGGTGAAGACAGAGGCAGGAAACTACAGACCTGTCAATTTGGCCTCTGTGGTAGGGAAAGTGATGGAATCACTTCTGAAGGAAAAAACTGTTGAGTATCTAAAGGCCATTGGGGCACAGGGCCCAAGACAGCATGGGTTCACAGTGGGAAGGTCAAGTCAGATGAATCTAATTGATTTCTTTGACTGGGTGACCAAAGTAGTAGACCAGGGAGGGGCTGTGGACATGGTCTACCTAGACTTTAGCAAGGCATTTGACACAGTCACACACAAAGATTAATAGTCAAATTAACCAGCCTGAGTGGGTCCCAGGGTGGTAGCCTGGGTAAAACATTGGCTGGACAACAGGACACAGAGGGTAATAGTAAATGGAGTCCACTCTGAAGAAAGAGGGGTTACTAGTGGGCACCGCAGGGTTCAGTACTGGATCCAGTCCTTTTAATGTCTTTATAAGTGACATTGCAGAGGGACTGGAAGGAAAAGTATGCCTTTTTGCAGATGACACAAAGATCTGCAACAGGGTTGATACACAGGGAGGCATGGAAAGGATAAGAAGGGACTTGGCAAGGTTAGAGGAATGGTCAGAAGTATGGCAGCTTGGATTCAATGCAAAGAAGTATAAAATAATGCACCTGGGAAACAAAAACCCAGGGAAAGATTACACAATGGGGGGGAGGTAGTAACAACAACAGAAATGGAAAGGGACTTAGGGGTAATTATATCAGATGACCTTAAGGTTAGCAAGCAATGTGAGAAGGCAGTAGGGAGGGCTGGGGGGATACTGGGATGTATAGGGAGAGACACCACCGGCAGAAAATCGGAAGTTGTTATCCCTCTGTACAGACAGTTGGTGAGACCCCATCTGAAGTACTGCATCCGGTTCTGGAGACCCCATCTCCACAAGGACATAGGATAGAGGCAGTCCAGAGGAGGGCAACTAAAATGGTGCAGGGTCTGCAAGAGAAGCCATACAAGGAGAGACTAAAGAAGCTTAATATGTATACCGTTGAGGAAAGCAGGGACATGATAGAAACTTTTAAGTACCTCAATGGAATCAACAAAGTCCAAGAGGGTAGCATCTTTCAGAAAAAGAGATGTGCAAGAACAAGGGGACACAGTTTGAAGATGGGAGGGTTCAGGGGCAATGTGAGGAAGTATTTTTTCACAGAGAGGGTGGTGGATGCATGGAACAGCCTTCCTGAGGAGGTTGTGGGGTCTAAAACTATGAGAGAATTCAAGAGTGCATGGGACAGACATAAGGCAATTTTTGTGGGGGGGTAGGAAGAAATAGGCTGTTGGTTAATTAGGATCTATAGCCTATCCTGTAGGTAGGGAAATGGACAGACTAGGTGGGCCATGCAGTCCTTATCTGCCATCAAAGTCTGTTTCTATGGTGTGAAAAATGGCTATGTGGAAAATATGGAATCAAAATATTGAAAATTACCAAAGTTATATGTGTGCGTAGAAACATTTCAACGAACTCTCTTAACGCAGCCATTTTTAGGACTTGTTTCACCAAACACTACTGGTGAAATTTCATTATTCAGTCCCGAAAGGTGATTACATGCAGCAACTGCAAAATCACCTTCAAGGCCTGATTAACAAAATGACAGTATCAGTGTTCATGAGGTGGGGTCCCCAAAAGGCAATGTTGAACATTTGGGGTGAAAATCTAAAAAAATGGTTGGATTATGCTAAAAGTTAAAACCCCCATTGAATTACACTGAACCACATTTATCTTACTTTCGCAGATCACAGTCACCAGTACCAGCAGCAAGACGTGTCTTCAATCACAGAGTGCATCCTGAACCTGGAATTTCTTCAGATAAGTCAGGATGTGGGAAGGTGACTGCACAGTGAGAGATTGGGTGGAGGGTGTGGGTCTGATCACTGGTGGATTTTTTTTTACAGCTTTAAAAAAAAACATTGAGGGATGATCTTCTTTGTTTCAGGACATTTAAAATATACAAATGGGCAGCCACTAACAACCAATGGAAAAAAAAATAAAATATGGGGATTGGAGGGTGGGGTGTGCCACTAGACACCAGTGAAAGATAAAGGAGGGTTGGGGGTACCACTAACACCAGCTAAATATAAAAAAAGAAACAATGGGGATCGGGGGGGTGCCACTAGACACTAGGTAAAACAACAGATCACAGGTAACACTGCAGCCAGCAGCAAGAGTTCCAGCTGCATCTGCAGAAGTCAAGAAAACCCCACTGTTCTCTTACAGAGAATACGAAGGAAGCACTCTTCTCACTAAGCTGGGCACCCGGGATTTCGAGTGCCCAGAAAAGGTGTTTCTTCCCTTAATTTTAAAAAACAAACACCAGAATGTAGCTAACGGGTCCTGTTTAGCTAGGTTCTGATGTTTTTTTTTTTAATCCATTCATTTTTTTTGTGTTTTCTTTCTTCTGTTTCTTTCGTTAACTGAGAAAACAAAATGGTGGCACATCTATAAAGGATTTCCCACGTCTGTGAAAATGGATTAGTTCCTGTGAAAATGAATCCATTTTCATGCTGGACATCTATTTTTTCCAATTAAAAATGGGAATTTCAAAAATTAATAACTTTGGAACAGATTAATATTTGTTCACCAATTCAGCAAAAGGCACATCAATGACGCAAAGGCTTTCTACCCTGAAAATTTTAAACCACAGTTTAAAACAGTTTCTGAGAAACAGGTGGACAAAGAAACAGCAAAAAATATGTAAATTTAGGGATTTGTAACACTCTGTATCTCAGAAACCACACAATGGATTCACATCAATCAATCAAAATCTTTATTTAACCAGGCGGGCACCATTGAGCAGAGCTCATTTTCGAGGTGAACCTGGGGTAAGGAAAAACTACAGAAGGATTCAACAGGATTGCAAGTGCTGCCAACATGGCAGTATACATTAGGACAGATGTGAACAGGATTTACACAGATCTAACATACCCCCCCCAGAGGACAGCAGGTAAGGGGATGCATGAGATAGAGAGGGAGAGGAGAGGGCAGGGATATGCGCCGAGGGCTGGTAGGGGGGGGCAGGGATAAGGACAACGGCAACAAACCATAGTGTTAGTGGAAGCAGTCGCAGGATTCCTTGAGTTTGTGGGTAATTAAAGTTTTAAAAGCCGCGAGCGTGCAAGGGAGGTTTAATTTCAGGGATTTTTGCAACTTGTTCCACAGCGAAGGAAGTGCATGGCTTAATGCCGCCCTGCCGAAGCGGGATCTCACCTTCAGGATTTGCAGGGTTACGTAAGAAGCACTTCTTAGGGCATAGTTAGATAGGGGGGTTAGAGGTAGGCAATCAGTGATGTAGCGGGGCAGGTTATTGGTAATGGCTCTGAAGGTCCACAGTACCGTGTTTCTCTGGCGTCTAAGGGTAAGAGAAGGCCAGGCCCCAGCAGTGTATAGGAGACAGTGATGGGTGGAGTAGGGGAGCTCCGTTATAAACCTTAATGCTCTGTGGTAGAGTATATTGAGTTTTGCAAGTGAACCAACAGGACCTTGGCTATAAAGAAAGTCGGCATAGTCTAACAGGGGGAGAAATGTAGTTTTGACTAGTCATTTTTTAGCCTCCCTTGGTAGAAGGTTTTTTATCCTGAGGAATAGTCCTAGTCTCCGCCTGAGCTTCTTTATAAGCTCTTCAATATGACCCTGGAAGGAGAGAGAGAACTGTCAATCCAAGCCCAAAGGTATTTGAAAGAAGATACATATTCCAGTTGATCCCCCAGTATGGTAGTGATAGGGGATGGAGAGCCGTGGGAGGAAGGGGCACTATCGTTGGACACAGGGGAGAAGAGCATGGCTTTTATTTGTTTTTTTGTGTTCAGGAGCAACTTCTGTTTTAGGAGTTGGAGTTGTAGCAGATCAAATTCACTCTGGAGAGATGAGAGTACAGTGTCAGGAGATGGGCCACTGGTGTAGAGCACAGTGTCATCTGTGAAGAGATGAATTTTAGCCTTGTTACTGGAGGTATTAATTCTATTGATTTATATTGCGAAAAGCAGGGGTCCCAAAATAGAGCCTTGCGGCACTCCCCGGGTAAGAGGTTTGGGGAGCGAGACCTCACCATCAGCCTTGACTTGCTGGGTGCAGTCAGTTAGATAATTGTTGAACCACCTAAGAGAGGGAGCATCCAGACCGATGTTCCGTAGGTATGATAACAGCAGGGGGTGGTCAACAGTGTTGAAAGCCTTACTGAGGTCCAGGAAGACTGCTCCAACAAATTTCTTATTATCCAGTTCCCTCAGCCAGTGGTTACTAACTTTGGCCAGGGCGGTAGTCGTACTATGTTGGGCCCTGAATCCGGACTGGAGGGGTTGAGGAGGTTCACTGATTCCAGGTGGGTCCTGAGTTGGGCGTTAATTTTCTCTAGCATTTTTGATAATACCGGGAGGAGAGAGATGGGCCTATAATTATTCAGGTCACTAGTATCCCCATTCTTGAGTATAGGAACAATATGGGCAGTCTTCCAAACAGTAGGAAGGACACCTTGGGAGATGGATAGGTTGAACAGGTGAGTGATAGGCACGGCGAGAGCACGGAAGCCTGCTTTTAGAAAGAATGGATCAATCAGGTCAGCCCCAGGGCTTTTCCTTTCATCCAGCTGGAGCAGGAGATCCTCCACTTCCTTCAAGGATGTGGCTTGGGGAGAGAAGGATGGGTTGGATGCAGGGGGGTCAGGGGTATCGAGCCCCAGCTTTGCCCGAAGAGTACTAGCTGGGGAGGAATCAAAAGCTAGACCCGCAATGGCAAATGATTATTGAAGGAGTCCAGAATAGTAGGTTTATCAGTAATTGTGGAATTACCAACCTGGATTTTGGCACGCAAGGGGTTGCCAGTGGAGTGGCCTTCGATGTCTCTAATAATCCTCCAGAATTTTGACGTACATGTGGAGGAAGCTTCAAGTTGGGAGCGGTAATAGATAGCCTTTGTATCTCTAACCAGTTTGGTACAGAGGTTTCTAGCTCTCCTCAAGAGGTTCCAGTCATTAGGTAGTTTTGTTTTGCGAGCAGCTTTCCATAGTCGGTCCCTATTCCGCAGTGCACTCTTTAGGTCAGTTGAGAACCACCGGCAGTGCTTGCTTCTAACTCAGGATGTAACTAGTGGGGCGTGCTTGTTTAGAACACTTAACACGATGTCATGAAAAATGTCGTAGGTGGAAGCCACAGATTCTGCTAAGTAGAAGTTCTGCCACTGAGGGGAGAGACTTAGTTCAGCCGTGAATGACCAAGAATCAAAACTACACTTGCTTCTTTTCGTAATGAATTTAGGAGGGAGAGTGGGGTAATGGCAAGACCTGACACAAGCAACAATACAGTGGTCACTGATGTCGGAGAAGAAGACTCCAGAATGGGAGTACAGATGAGGCTTACTAACTATGATGAGGTCCAGCAGAGTACTTTTGGCTGGGTTACTCTTGTTTGGACGGGTAGCTTCAGTGATGAGCTGGGACAGCCCCAGGGAGTCACAAAGGGATTTGAGGGGAGAGGCAGCATTGGAAAGCCAGTCTAAGTTTAAGTCCCCGAGTATTATTGTTTCCGAGGAGTTATGCCCCAGAAGGTTGCTTAAGTGGTTTAGAAGCTGCAAACCTGCTGATGGTGGCCTGTAACAGCCAGTAACACTGACCTAGATTCCAGCAGTGATCACTACTTGGAGGGATAGAGATTCAAATTCATTGGGGACCGAGGTTGAGTCCAGGATGGAGACAGAGTACTTGTCCTTGACATAAATAGCCACTCCCCACTTGATGGTCTGTCAGTTCAGAATAGTGAGTAGGAGGGGAGGCAGACAGAGTGGTTATTGGTTGAATGGCGGAGCCATGATTCAGAAATCACCAGAATATCTGGGGAGGTATGGCTTGTCCATGCCTGTATAAGAGAGATTTTTTTAGTAGGCTACATGCATTGATATGCATAAAGCTGAGCCCTTTCAGGTTAGGAAGGTCAGCTGGTGAACCAATGTTGGGTCCAGGGTTAAGCTCAATGTTGCCTGAGCAGAGCAAGAGAAGGAGCAAGAGTTTTCTGGAGCTAACCAACATGTGCTTTAAAAACTTTTTCTTTTCACACTTACGTGGGGCATGATTATAGCAAGGGGGTACCTTGGTACTGAAGCCAAGGATATTTAGAGCTACGTGTAGTAGAATCTTAGCAGCAATAAGTTCGGGATATCTGCCAGAACTTGCAGACAGGTATTGGGTTTTTTCCTGGGTCCCGGCTTGGGTACCCGTGTGCCAGCTAGGTGCAGGGTCCATGGCCAGCGATTCATTCAGAGCAGCACATATCATGAGCTTGACAAGATGTGTGATGCCTGTGTGTTTAATTATAGCACTAATGTCAGCAGACAAGCTAGGGGGGTTTAGTGGAGCCAGGAAGTGAGGGGTAGTACAAAGCAGAAAGAGGGATACTAGCAGAAGCATGGTGAAAAGTAATAAGGTTGGCTTGAAGAAAATCTGCCTAGTTTAGTATTTGGGTTTGCTAATTTTCCTTAGTATATTCCCCAGCTAAAGTGAGGAATGATTGTGGGCACAAGAGGGCAGCAGAGAGCAATAGAATATCAGTTATCAACAGCCAGAAAGGGTTAAAGGTATGGTCCAGTGGGCGCGCAGTGGGCGGAGTGAAGGTGCATTACGGTGGCTAGGGAGGGTGGAGGTGGGCCAAAATTCAGCAGTCCTGATCCATTCTGCTGTGTTGAGCTGGCCATATCTGGGTACTTAATTGCAGGGGGGCTTCCGATTGGAGACCGCAGGAGCATCTTGGTAGCCGTGCAGCGCTGGGGGGGGGTCCGATCCCGACCGCAGCAGCGGTCACCGCCCGAGGGGGCAGTATGTGAGTGCCTGGGGAGAGAGCAGAAAGATGAAATTTATGCAGATCCTGCTCAGTCAGTCAGAGAACACTGATTATGTTCACGAATCAGGGGGTTGGCCAGCTGGAAGCTGGCGCCAGGGGAGACAAAGGGCCAAATGTATTAACAGCCTGAAGAAAGGCAAGGGGGGTGGGACAAAGTCCAGACGGTCTGATAGCACAGCAATCTACTGCATCGGCAGAATGCCTCCCATCAGCCCAGGACCTGCCCACCTCTCAGAAGTCTTGTTTTCTTCTTGAGTTGTAAATGTTTTTTTTTTTTGTTTGTTTGTTTTTTCCTCCAATTTTAGTCTCATAGCCCCAAGCAGGCTCGGAGCTTGGCAGGGCAAGTGCACAAAATTGCCCTCTTTCACAATGTGATTCCCGAGCACAGAATGGCTGAGTGCAAGTTTAAGGAATGCAAGCTTTAAAGCAAGAATAGTTGTAATTACACAGTGCCAGCAGTTACAACACATAAACACATTCAAGTAATTTAACTCTGCCTGCATGACTGACTAGTATAACGCATAAGTCCCGGGTGAAGCGCAAGCCAACCAGGAGCTGAATCCTGGGGCAGCCAATCACATTCAAACCCATAAGGTGCCAAGAGTTGTCTCGAATTCAGCAGTTCTGATCCGTTCCGTTGTGTTGAGCTGGCCATACCTGGGTACTTAATTGCAGGAGGGGGCTTCCAATTGGAGAGCGCAGGAGTGTCTTGGTAGCTGTGCAGTGCTAGGGGGGTCCGATCCCGACCGTGGCAGTGGTCACCACCCGAGGGGGCAGTATGTGAATGCCTGGGTACTTAATTGCAGGGGGGGCTTCCGATTGGAGAGTGCAGGAGCGTCTTGGTAGCCGTGCAGGGCTAGGGGGTCTGATCCCAACCACGGCAGCGGTCACCGCCCAAGGGGGCAGTATGTGAATGCCTGGGTACTTAATTGCAGGGGGCCTTCCGATTGGAAAGCGCAGGAGTGTCTTGGTAGCCGTGTAGTGCTAGGAGGGTCTGATCCTGACCGCGGCAGCGGTCACCGCCCGAGGGGGCAGTATGTGAGCATGCAATTTGCCACACCAAGAACCCTATGCAAAGAAATTGTGCATGCAAACGTTCATGCAAATCTGTTGAACCATAGTGAAGCTATTAAGGTGCAAACATTTGGGTTTAACATACAGAGAAGTGATCATTCAACCCTAACTATACTGGTTATGTATATTATACTGTATATTCATTGCAAAAAACTTCATTGATGCATCTGTTAGGGTGGGTACTGTAGCGATAAAAGGAGGGAAATGAGGCGTTAGGGTTTACAACCCTAATGCTCCACCCCCACGCTCCAGAGACTGACAGACGTGGTGGGTGTTTCGCGGTTATTAGCCGTAATGCTCATGCCATTCCACCCCCACCCTGCAGATACTGATGGGCATCAGGGTTGTGCCTTGGGGTCATCTACCCTAAGCCTCACCCCATTCCTCTATATTGTACCCATCTCACCTTATTTACTTATGGAATGGGGTGAGCATTAGGGCGGATGACCCCAAGGCTCACCCCTGATGCCTGTCAGTGTCTGCAGGATGGGGGTTGGGGTGAAATGACATGGGCATTATGGCTAATGACTGCAAGACTCTCCCCCCCCACATTTGTCAGTCTCTGCAGGGTGGGAGTGGAGCATTAGGGTTGTAAACCCTAATGCCTCATTTCCCTCCTTTTGTTGCTATAGTACTCACCCTAACTGATCATTAATGAAGCTTTTTGCAATGAATTTCCTTACTTTTTAACATACAGAATTAGTTTAGTTGCCATATTGGGCCTTGTAAGAACAGATCCAGAAGCAAATGGTTTGATAACTTTTATTGGACCAATATAGATGTTACCAAAAGAAAACAGCGTCTAAGCTTTCGGACCAACCAGGTCCTTCCTCGGAGACTTATGCCAGTTGTTTAGAGGATCACATTCTGTTAACACCCAGAATCATACATAATAAAAAAAAGTAATTATCATTGGTTTAAAATACCTATTTTAAAAGAATCACAGATTTAAATGGAAGGAACTGGATTCTACTAGTTTGCTACTGCTTGACAAACCTTCCAAGGTCAAATGTGAACAGAAGAGATAAGAGAACACTCCAAGCAGACAGTCCCACTAACTGTAATTATGAATGAATGAATGCATGTGTTAAGTGAATACATTCTTAATTAAAAGCAATACCTTATGATATAATGATCACATAAGTGGATATTAAAATTTGATAGTACTGTATGATAAAAAAACTATATAACAGAAATTGTCTATGTATGGAACTGTGGGGTTCTAAAGAAAATGTCCCTAGCATGAACAACTGATTCACACATTCATAGAGTATTAAACCTATCTGGAGACATTTACTAAACTATACTCTTAACCAGTTAACAAACTCCATCTAACCATAAGTGTAGAGACATTGTAACTAACTCTCATATCCCTGTGGAAGTGCAGGGTTCTTTGGGCCCTGCACTCCCATCACTCCATATAGGTATCCATTTGTGGGAGCACAGGGTCCTACAGGCCATGCACTCCCATCTCCATCTAGAAGCCTACCTCAATATAACCACAACCTCAAACCTCCCACTTTAACTGATACAGCTGAGTCACACCTCCACAGCTACTACAGTAGGCTTATTGACAGTTCAGTCAGTGGCCAGCCATGGAGGTGGGAGGTGGGCTGTGCTGGTTGCCGGCTTTGATTATTACTAGCAGTGCTGGCACCCTTGGGTCAGGGAAGGGGCATGGGGGTACTACTTATTAACTCTGGCAATGTCGGGGATCTGGGGAGGGGGCACAAGCATTATATTTCACAATGACAGCATCGGGGTTCGGGGAATGTAAATGACTTTTGTACAGATGACAGCATTGGGGATTGGGGCATGTATATTATCTGTTTTAAAGAGGACAGTATCAGGGAGTGGGGCATGTTAATTACATTATTCATTACTGCCAACATCGGGGATCGGAGTGCGGGGGCACTAGACCACCAGGTGGGAATGATTCTTCATTTCATACCTGGGCAGGAGCGGGGATAAGGGGCAGGACCACTTTCCTTTCCTGCAGCAGCTTGTGGCACACCCCTCCTGAGTGCCAGGTGTTTGTCACATGGGAAGCGTGGTCGCAGGTGTGGAGACATAGGCACTGGGACCCCTACTCTACCAGAATGTGGTGCAGGGTCCCTGGCACACGGGCTTTGCGTAAGCTGTTATTTGCTGCAGCTTGTGCCGAACGTAGCCCCCATTGTGAATCGGGCCCATAGTGTGCACGGCAGTCAGAGAAGTCCAAAATTTTGATTGTTCAGCCCTACTCTCCACTAAAGTGAAAAATAACACAGAGAAAGGCTTAGACAGTCCAAGGTTTGTAACCACATTTACCCTCAGTGCACAAAAACAAAGGGAAATTGTCAGCAGCCGATGGTCTATTCTTTCCAGTGACCATCAACTGATACATATTGCTGAATAGAAACCGAATTTTGTGTACAGAAGAGCCAAGAATATTGGTAACGTAGTGGTGTCTATTATGTTTCAACCACAGGTAGAAAACAATACATTTTGGAAAGTCCCAAATATTAATAAAAAATGTGGACGGTGTATGTACTATGAGTACTTAATGCAAGGCAGTTCAACACCACATTCATGGGGGAAGAAAGACAATGTAACACTTTTATTAATTGTAACTCTGAGGGGGTGGTTTATATTCTAAAATGTTAATGTCAAGCCTTTTATGTGGGAAGAACAATTCCAAATTTTAAAAATAAGATAGGGGAACATGTTAGGGCTTGGAAGGAATGTAATGAAAAGTATGCAATTGGAAAACATAAAATTAGTAAAGACGAAAACGACCACAATATTAATTTCTTTGGGATACAGAAGGTGCACAGAAATCCAAGGGGTGGAGATTGGGAACAAATGGTTAGTGAGAATGAAACCAAATGGATTTTTTTAACTTAGGCATGTTATCCACCAGGTCTCAATGACTCTGTGGAGACCGTGCATTTATTGTAAGGGTATCAATATCAGAAAAGATTAAAAACCTATCCACCCCCTTTCTTCCGTTTTAGAGCTTGGTCGATCTATTTACTGTTTTCTGCATTTTAAATTTGATTTCTAAAAAGCTTTCACGATTTAAAATGATTTTCTTGTATTTAAGGGACAACATGTTATATTTCTCGTGATTGTCAATAAGTTTTTTGTGCTGTAAATAATGCATATCCTGAATTATGGGCTTGTAGAATTTTTTAAAAACTGAAGAAAAATAGTTAATTAGAATGATGTCCCTTGTAATAAATACTATACAAGACTGTAAAAAACTGCATCTGTACATTATATTATGGCATTTTTAGGATGTCTTTTTACTGCTTTCAGTTACACCTAAGGATTTCATGCCTTGTTCATAAGCGGGATGAGCAACAGAAGAAAGTGTGACATCTTAAGTCACGTTGAAGAAGATATCCCACAATAAGAACTTAAATCTGATACCTGGAAATGAAGGACAGAGACAAGATATGCAAAAGTTGGACTGTAAAAATCAGGAATACAGAAAATATGAATATAATAACTTTTCAATATGTATTGTATATATTTAATTATGTGAACTTAGGTTTGGAAAATAATTTGATGTGTTTTTTGTGGGTGAAACTTAGTTGCCAAGTAATCAAGTGATAGAATTTAAAAATATAACAATTATGAAAAACTTTGGTTTAAATATAGTCCTTTATATATATTAAAGTGACTGTATGTAACATCTATAATAGATTGTTATAGTATGTGCTGTTCTACTCTGATTATTTTACTTGTTTGGTTTTACATGAGTATGTGGGTAACTACCATTTTTTGATTAGTTTTACTGCACTTTCGATGAAATAAGCACAAGCACTTTTTTAATTGATTGCACTATAAAAGGGCTAGTACTGTGCATGATCTTTAACCTCTGAAGAAGCTCTGCCCAGATGGAGCGAAACATAAGGTCTATTCAACTTGGCAGGCAATGCTGATGCATTTGGAATTGCTCTCCCTCTTTTCCTGATATTTGCTGATAGGTTGTCTTGCTGTATTTTAAATGCACTGTTTTGCACCATGTTTTGTGCACATCAATAAAATGTAAGTACAACTTTTTAGATGGTTTGGGTTGAGTGTAGTCTACAATAATATAGAAAACCCACTGCAGTGGGTCAGGAAGCTTGCTTCTCCTGCAAGGGCACACTAAAGCATGCAAGGCTGCATCGAAGCTAGGCCTGACATTGGGGAGGAGGGAAGAGTCAGAAAATGGAAAACACCCATGCCAGCCACAGGATGATTCTCATTTTTCCAATCATCACAGCACCCGCACCACCTACAGGGATCTGGGGAGTTCTGGACTGTGCTTCTTGAGCGGGAGGATGGAACTCCCACCTTGGTACCCACCACAGGGGGTAGATCCATGGGAGCCCTTCCCCAGATAAGTCCCTGAGGTGGTGGGTGACAGTGGTGGGCAATTAGAGAGGAAGGAAGATGGCTGAGTGGCAGGGGAAAAGCCTGATAAAAAGAAAAATTATGAGATATATAGATTATTTTAGTTATGCTGCTTACAGTGCTAATTGTATGTTTTGTACAATATGAAAATCGTTTTGAATTTCAAGTATTTCTAAATGTGTACGAGATGCTTGAAGATCTTACTTTGATGTTTTCATTGCTTCTTGGTAGGTTTTCTTAAAATATGTGGTTCATCGTGATTTGTGAATATTAAAACAATTAACGAGCTGTGCTTAGATTTTTTAAATTCTAGAGTATTTGTTGTAGGATTTTTAATAATATGTAATACATCGTGTTTTCCAAATATTTTGTAATATAAGATGTTGATATATTTTGCAGTTATATTCAAGTTATTTTTCATAGGTTTTATGAAAATATGTGAATTGTGCTTTGCTAACATTAAAAAAAAAATAGATGTGTGTACATGGTGTGTAGCATGTGTATATGCTGTGCTTTGGTTGAATTACGTGAAATATTCCCATAGTTCTATTTCACATAATTCATGTGTCATTAAATATTTGTAGAGGTATAAATGATATCACAATTTTAAAGGTTATTACCTTGGGAATCAAATTTTTTAAGAACTTTATAGTAATTTTTAATTTATAATATAGGTCATTATGTGTTTTATGTTACGTTTTTGAGGTGTTTTCTTTATATATGTGTTTACTAATTATATCTTTCTTTTTTCTAGAGACTTAGAGAAAGAATTCACAATTAAACATGCCTACTTTGGCAAAAAAGAAGAGGCAGACTGGAACGGAGTGGTATAACACTGCTGAAGAGAAAACTATTGAAATCCAAAAAGTCTAAAGTAGTTGAAAAAGATTAACAAGACTACTGGTAGAGATATATCACACCAGTTTAAAACGTTTGTTACATTTAAACATTTAGGAATAACTACCAGGGTTGGTAAAAAACAGCTAAGGGATGTGTCTCAAAAAAAAAAAAAAAGACAATCTGATGTTTCCCTTACAAACAGTCAAGAGAGATGATTGCAGTATTTTAAAAATGTTGCTCATTATGCTTGAATTAACACTGTTAGAGCCATCATGAGAAAAAAAACGCCTGAAAAGCAAGTCTGCTCAGATGAGAATGGAGCTATCTTTGCGGCGCCTTGTTCTTATGGTCATTGCTGTGAAAAGTAGTCTGTGGAATAAATCAAAGTTTCATATGAATAAATTGAAACAAATAATGTACCCACTGAAAATGAAAATGCAGACATTTGGTCATCTTACCCGGTCAAATCTGAAAGAGGTTTATGGCAGTACATGGTTACATAGTGTGCACAGTGAAGCATTCTTTTCAGAGGAAACTTAGAAATTCAGTATTTCGAGAAGACAAGTGAGTGACACTGCAAGACTTGTTCATAATATTCTTCCAATTATAGAACTGCAAAATACTTGTAGTGGAGGATGTTGTGGACACTTAGACTGAGACACATCAGACTAACAAGGTTTTAATTTTAACAAGGTCATGTGATGAGAAATTAAAATTATGTACCTACTGTAATTCTTGATCTTCTCTTGTATCTTCACCATTCATTACTGCATGGGTTAGTGCCAGAGGCGTGCACCCGCTACGGGAGATTTTTAATTTATTTTTTGGGAGTCGGCTCGAACGGCGCCGCCCCTGAGAGTGATGCGCCATGTCTTGCATGAGGGGTGGCCATTAGGCACCACAGACTCCTCCTCCATCTCAGTTCTGGTAGCCAGAGAGGCAGAAACAAAGGTTAAGGAAAAAGGAGAGCGAGGCAAGAGAGCCAAGGGACAGAAAAAGGAAAGGATATAAACTGAAAAAGGAATAAGCCGGTAGAGGACAGAAAGAAGAGAGAGAATGCCTACCCTAAGGGACCGCAGGGCCTCCCTTCTGGGGCAGCTCTAAGGGAGGAACAGATAAAGAGAAAGAGAAAGAGAAAAGGAAGAAGAAGAAGAAGAAAGGGAAGAAAATGAGGGATGCTGAGAGAGGAGAACACTGCCCATAGATATATTGGTTGAGAGGTTTATAAGCTCGAAACCAAAAACAAGGGAGCAAGAATCCCTCCTGATAGGACTGAGAGAAGATTCAACTGAACCACTTGTACAGATTGGACACAAAGGGCAGATTCTCTAACCTCCCATCATCCCAACCCCCTACACTCTAGCTGAGAGCTCACAGACTGCCCAGGCAGAAAATCTGTTCCTGAAAGAGCGCACCCAACCTAGGAGGGGGAATAAGCCCCCTAGCACCTTGTTAAGTGCTAACACCGAAGTGTGTGGGGAGGGGTTAGCCTTACAGAAGGCAGCTTTGTAAAAAAGGATAGAGTGGGAACTCAATCGGACTCCCTGAAGGCAAGGCAAGAACAACAGCTCAAGGTTAATGAAGTGCCAGAAGCACCAACCAGAAGAAGCTGACAATATTAAATAATACCTGCCAGAGGGAAACTGAAAATTGGGGCCGAGCCACAGAGGGATGGTCTCTTCAGCTGTGAACTGAACAACATGGCAAAGAAGCCAAGAGGTCACCCCAAGGGCAATCAGAAAGAGTTCCCTCAGGATAGAATAAATCCTACTCGTTACCCTTTACCTTGAGGCCTATCCATCCAGAGAAGAACAGAAAATCAAGATAGGGTTTTTTTTTTTTGGCATAAAAGCCAACGAGGAAGGGAGAGGAATTAGTAGGGAGGGGGAGACGCTGCAGTAGGAGGCCACTGAGGGGAAGGTGGGCGGGTATCAGTAATGAATGGTGAAGATACAAGAGAAGATCAAGAATTACGGTAAGTACGTAATTTTCATATCTTCCCTTGTCAATCTTCACCATTCATTACTGCTTGGGTGAGTACCAAGCTCCCCCCCCCGGGTGGGGATAATACAGACCCTGAAGGAACAAGAGCCCCAGCCTCCTGCTGGTGGGAAACAGGAGGGGAAGACCCTGGGCTAATCAGACGAGAAGCCGATGGTGGAGGAGAGCTAGGCGGTGTCCCCCGGGGATGGGGAGACAGAGGAAGCCCCTGCAGAAGCCTCCTAGCCCTGGAGGAATAAAGATAGGTCCCCCAGAAAATGGAACGAATCACCCTACGCTGGGCCAGCGGTGATAACCTTGATAGATGAAGCCATGCTGTCTGTCTAATACAGATCGCTGTCCCTGGAAGCCACCTCATGGGCATCGTAAGATGCCCTTGCTTGGTGTCTTCCCAGCTCCAGGCCTATAACAGAGAGGGCAATAGCTTGTCTGGATTGCTCCATATCAGGCATTGATGCTAGGACTTGGGAGTGCATCGACCATAAATGCCTACTGTAGGCAGCATGGTGAGCCTGATGTGATGCAATGCATAACATTGCACGAGAGGAAGAGAACACTCTTCACCCCCACCGGTCAAATTGTAGGGAATCTGAGTCCGGTGGGCAGTCATGCGCCAGGCGGCGGCGCCCGGAGGGAGTTTCTAGGTATGCCAATCCAGAAGGTGGGTTGGGGAGAGAACCTA
Source organism: Neoceratodus forsteri (assembly GCA_016271365.2). Lineage (NCBI taxonomy): Eukaryota > Metazoa > Chordata > Ceratodontiformes > Ceratodontidae > Neoceratodus > Neoceratodus forsteri. Next base: position 1,838,698,366 of record CM057456.1, read on the forward strand.
GAGACTCCAATGGGGCACAATACCTTCTTCTGCAGTCTGCTGGGGCTGGAACAGGAGTGGCTGGCGACTGCCAGGAATGGCTATACGCCTCCTGGAAGGGAATAGGCCAGGATAATACCACCAAATGCTGGGCACTGAATTCACTGAGGAATTCATGCGTCTCCCATTTGTCTCGCCTAACGAAGGAGATATGAAGATCCCTTACCATCCTCGAAAGGAATCACTGATATTCAGTGAAATCGGCATTGGAGGAGAGATGAGCAGTGGGTTACTCTCCCTCCGAGGAGGGAGACGAGGATGATGGAGAGCTCGAGTGTCCAGAGGACTCCTGTGGTGGTGGGGATAAGCGAAACACCCGCTCATACATATACCTAACGTATGAGGGGAAGGCCGCCGCAGAACCTCTGAATGTCTCCCAGGATAACGGGCCCATAGGACCGACATGGCCTGGGGGGGGGTGGCTGCAGAGGAATGGGAGAGGGACATCTACGAGGAGGAAACTGTCCTCTGCTGAGGCTCTGAAATCCAGAAAACTGAGTCCGAGCTGGCGGGATCCTGGACAACAAACCAGGTCGAAGAACGGAACCCTGGGGATGCGAAGCCTGGAAGAGCCTGGTAGGGGATCGTCCCCTGTGATGAACCTGGGGCTGCATGGGTCCAGAAGGGCAGCCCACAGCAATGCCACCAAAGGAGTCCCTGGAACTCAAGAGGAAAAGACGGGGCCCAACGCTATGGCTCCTACCCGCACCCCGAGGGGTGGCGGGTGAAGACCGAGGCACCTCAACCCAGCTTCTCAACCCCCTGGACTCTGAGAACGCCCTCCTCCTCGACCCCAGCGACACCCCACCCCGAGCAGGTGCAGCGGCACTGGGATTGGCAACTACCACAACCCCCTCAGGAGGATGAGCCCTTCCCCCCACCTCCACATCATCCCCCTCCAGGGACCCCAGACCACCCCCAGCCTGGGAGGCCTCAGAAGAGGACAGCAGAGGAGACAGAGGAATAGGCACGCTGGGCCACCTAGCACCTCGTCTCAATGGAGACCCTGACTCCGAAGAGTCAGGGTGCCAGGACGGGTCCACATCCGAATCATCCTTCTCCGAGGAGGAAGAGACCAGCTGGACCTCAATACTGGCCACCCCAGGGGTCTCCAGAGAAATGGCACCACGAACGGCGCTGGTGCCAGCGGTGGCGCCGGACGATCTCAGACCACCTGCAATGCCCAAACCCGGCCCTGACTCCCCAATGATGCCAGTCAGACCCGCGGTACTGCCCTCAGCACCGCTAGGAGAGCTGACTGGGCCCACGGTACCGTGGGCGGCGCTGAGAGCCAACACGGCACCATGAATGGCACTACCTCGATCACCGGCACTACGAACGGCACTGGGATCTAAAGCAGCACCAGAAGGTGGCGTCGAGGGTCCACCGATGCCGGGCCCAGCAGACCTGGGCCTCGACACTGGGGGAGCCTGCACCTCCAAAGAGGTGACTGCCGAGGTGGTGTCTCCACTGCGGCCCCAGGAGGGACCCCAGTGTTCCTTTGACACCGCGAAAGAGGCCTCCTCCTTGGCAAGAGAAGATGAGGAGGTCTCCTCCTCGCCAGACCGTATAGGCCTGGGAGGGGACCCGGAGGAAGGGCCTAGAGACCTTACCTGGGAATCCCTGGAGCGGCGCCATCCCCTGAAAGTCGGCAGAGCCTTGCTGATCTTGAATGCGTGGACTTCCAGGATGCGACGGTCCACCGAGAAACAGGTGTCGCACGCATCCATATCATGGTTGGGACCCAGGCAGCGAAGGCAAACATCGTGCCCAGTCCGTGATGGAAAAACGCCGGCCACAGAAGCACCACCCGCCTTAGACTTGTGTTTTGCCCCCGAACCTGACATGATGTGAAACAATTAAGGAAAAAAACAGAACAGTTCTCGGCATTGTCGGATATAATAGAAAAAAACAGAACGGTCTTACCAGTTGACAACGTCGAGAAAAAACGGGATGAAGAAGAAGTACGGTCTATGAAGATGGCATCGATGAATGACAGATAGGCCTTGTGACGCAGTAACTATACTCTCCACGCAGCAGGTGCAGCCTTGACGGCGGGAGAAACAGAACTGAGATGGAGGAGGAGTCTGCGGCGCCTAACGACCTCCCCTCGCGCATGACGCAGCGCATCACTCTCGGGGGTGGTGCCATTGGAGCCGACTCCAGAAAAAAAAAAATCTCCCATAGCGGGTGTGTGCCTCTGGCACTAACCAAAGCAGTAATGAATGGTGAAGATTGACAAGGGGAAGATCTGCAATGTCAGGCAGGAGTTATTGGACATTTATTTATTTGTGAGCAAATTGGTCATTGGCTCAGAATCTGAAAGGATCAGATTCAATAAAATGTGGCTGTCTAATTCAAGATCACACTACTTTGTTGCAGCACAGTTTGGCTTGCTTGGCTCTTGATGTGTGTCACAGCTTTCTGCATCACATGCACATGGTGGCAGTACATCAAACAGGAGTGAGACAATTTGCTAGATTAATTTATGATGTTAGAGGACTTATTCTTGTATTGGCAAAGCTAGAACGATTTCTAAAAGATGGAGATATGGCTAATGCTGGCAACTTACTTGCTTATTTAATTCAGAGAAATGATCAGGCTTCAAAGGACACAGATCACAATTTAAGACTGGTATCTTCTCAAGTTTTACTGTCAGTAGCATGGAAACATAGAAATTGATGGCAGATACAGACTGCTAGGCCCATCCAGTGATACCTCTCCCTATGCACCCCAGCATCCCACTGGCTCTCCCCATAGCCTTGGCACATTGTTTGGCCACTTTTAGGTCATTGGATATGATTACTTCCAAATCCCTTTCCTGTTTGGTGGCCATCAGCCCCCCCCCCCCCATCATGTAATCCTCACCTGGGTTCCTGCACCCCAAATGCATGATTTTGCACTTTTTCACATTAAATCTCAGCTGCCACACTCTGGACCATTCCTCCAGTTTACCTAGGTACCTCCTCATTTTTTCCACCCCTCCCGGAGTGTCCACCTTGTTACCGATCTTAGTGTCATCTGCAAAGAGGCACACCTTCCCCTCCAGCCCCTCCGCAGTGTAACTTATGAAGACATTAAACAGGACTGATCCCTGTGGCACCCCGCTGGTCACCGACCTTTCCTCAGATTGAGTACCATTTACCACAACCCTCTGTCTTCTATCACTCAACCAATTCCTAACCCATTTTACCACCTTGTGGCCCACTCCCAGGCTGCCCAGCTTGTTCACAAGTTTTCAATGTGGAACAATATTGAAGGCCTTACTGAAACCCAGGTGAGTCATATCCACCACTTCCCCCTGATCCATGACCTTAGTCACCCAATCAAAGAAATCAATTAGATTTGTTTGACATGACCTTCCCACTGTGAATCCATGCATGCTGTCTCAGATCCTGTGCTCCACTGGATTCAAGGTGCTCCACTATCCCCTGTTTAAGTACTGTAGTGATTCCATAATCTTCCCTACTATCAAGGTGAGGCTCACTGGTCTGTAGTTTCCAGCCTCCTCCCTACTGCCACTTTTGTGAAGAAGGACTACATCTGCCCTCCTCCAGTCCTCTGGAACCACTCCTGTATCAAGTGACTCATTGAACAGGGCTGCCAGTGGTGCCACCAGCACCTCCCATAGTTCCCTTAATATTCTAGGATGTATCCCATCTGGTCCCATTGCCTTGTCCACTTTCAGTTTTGCGAGTTCTTTTAGGACTCACTCTTTCGTAAATGGACTGGTATCCATCTCCCTTCAATATTTATTCATGTTGCCTAACTGTGGCCCCTCACCTTCTTCTGTGAATACAGAACAAAAATATGTGTTCAATATTGATGCTTTTTCCAGGACCCCTTCCACACACTCTCCTTCTTCCCTTTTAAGCCTTACTATCCCACCCCTGTTTCTTCTCCTTTCACTAATGTACCTAAAAAAAGTCTTGTCTCCTTTTTTTATCTCCTGTGCTATTTTTTCCTCCGTTTGTGCCTTTGCGCTCAGGACTTCTTTCCCTGCCTCCCTCCGTTTATCCAGATACATTACCCTGCCCTCCTCCTGCTCTGTTTCCTTGTATTTCCTGAAAGCCATCTCTTTTGCCCTTACCTTCCTGGCCACTGCCTTTGAGAACCATAGTGGCATTCTCTTTCTCTTGTTTGCATGCCTAATGCAAACGTTTGTTGCCTCCACTATGGCACCTTTCAGATGTGCCCACTGCTCCACTCCCCCCTTTTGTCCCTCCCTGCCAGGGCATGGTCGAGATATGTCCCCATCTTAGTAAAGTCCACCCTCCTGAAATCCAGGACCCTTGCCTTTGTGTGGCTTGACTCTGCCATTGTATTCATGCTGAACCACACTATGTGATGATCACTGGATCCCAGGTGTTTGCCCACCCTGACTTCCTCAATTCTGTCCCCATTGGTGAGTACCAGGTCCAAAATGGCACCCTTCCTTGTGGGCTCTAGCACTAGCTGCCTGAGGCCTTCCCCTTGCACAGAGTACAGGATGTCCCTGCTACTAGCTGAGGCAGCAGCTGGGTTGCTCCAATCCACATCTGGCAGATTGAAATCACCTACCAGCAGCACCTCCCCTTTAGATCCCGTAGTGTGGATGGATTCCACAAGAACCCTGTCCACCTCCTCCCCTGGAGGTCCGTGTATCACAGCTGTGTGAATAGCAGTGCCAATTGCCCATCTCAAGGGTGACCCAAAGTACCTCTGCTCCCCCGCATTCCCTGTATCTCAGTTGCCCTGATACCCTCCCTGATGTAAAGAGCCACCCCCTCCCTTTTTGCCCCATGTCTCTTCTAAACAGAGTACTGTATAACCTGGTACTGCTACATCCCAGTCATGGTTTCCAGTATACCACATTTCAGTAACAGCTACAATGTCTAGGTCAGTCTCCATTATCAAGACCAACAGGTCTGTGATTTTATTCCCTAGGTTGCGGGCATTGGTATACATGGCCTTCCATGTCCAGTCATTTGTCCTTTTAACATCTTGCACTTATTGACAATGTCACTGTTGTGACTACAATTTGTTGTTTATGGACTACATATCCTATTCCCTGTTTTCCTGAAATCCTGCCTCGTTTTATCCATTTCTTTGTCTCTTGTAAGCCTGTTACCCCCTTGTATTTGGTTTTACTGCTTACGCTACAATGTATGACCACGAACCTCATAAATGTGTACCACCTGCACTTATTGACAATGTCACTGCTGTGACTGCAACATGTTGTTTTTAGACCACATATCTGGTCTCCTGTTATTCTGTAATCCTGTATTTCTACTTTCCATTTTTTGTCATATACACCTGTTACCCTACTGTATTTACCATTACTGTTTACACTGCAGTGTTTGACACGGAACCTTTGTAAATGAACCTCTGGTTCAAAGGTACTTGTAATCCTTGAACTCAAAAAATAAATAAATCATCCCTCCACTGTCCTTTTGCCTGCTCTGTTTGTCCTTCCCATTTTCAACCTCCTTTCTCCTGTCCTCTGCTGTTCCCCGGCCCTTGTATGGGTTTCATTTCCTCTGTCGATACCATAACTTTATGGTCCTTCATGCTGACTTCACTATCCTGTGGGGGTGGGCAGTTTGGGTCCCCCTGCATCCTTCTGCCCCTCCCCACTAGTTTAAATGCTTGTCAATGAAGCATTTAAACTGTTCACTGAGGAAAGTGGTCCCCTCACTGGACAGGTGAAGGCCATCCCCCTTGTATAGGGCCACATTCCTCCAGGTGGGTCCCCATTCCCCAAGGAAGCTGAAACCTTTTTCTCTGCACCAGCTCTCCAGCTAAGCACTGAAGTCCTTGGTGCAGAGGTTTCTAGCCTCCCGCTTGCTGTGTACAGGCAGCATCCCTGAGAAGGTCACAGAGCTTGCTACCTGCGCAAGGCCACTCCCCAACTTTCTGAACTCCTCCTGCACCCTTGCTAGCTCTGCCTTGTCTCCAGCCAGGTAATATGTCCCCAGATGGACAATGACATCAAACTTCTGCTGCCTTGCTACTGCTTTAGCAATTCTCTGGATCCTTTCCCTGTCCCTCTGTGTTGTGCTTCCTGTTAGACACTTTACCTCCCTTTCCTCCACTGTTCCTGTCCCTAATTCCACTCCCTGGACTATGGAGTCCCCCACTAGGAGAAGCTTCCTCTTCCTTTGGGGTCCTCTCCCACCTGTTTGTGGAGTACTCTTCTGTAGAATCTGCTCATCCATAATGGTTACAACTTTAGGTGTCCCAGAGGAATCCTGCCGCTCCTCCAAAACTGTGTAGGAGTTTCTTAGTTGCACTGGGTGGGGGATGTGCTTTTGATCCACCCGCCTCACTCTCCCTGAGCCCACTGTAGTCCATACACTGCTTTTGCTGGTCCTCCTTTGAGGTAGTCGATGTAGACTTGGTGGCCCCTGAGTGGTGGAGAAGATCCTCTGCAACCTAGCCAACTCAACCTGGAGGCTAGCAATCTCTGCCCTCAGCCCAGAGAGGTGCCTGTGGATGAGGCAGCACCACTGCTGCTCCACATCCATTGCACTGCACCACTCCCAACATGATCTCTACCTGCTCTGCTTCTGTCTGCCCAGGTCACTGTTAGGGAACCTCACTTCCCCTTAGTACTATAACCCTTTTCCTAGGGGCTATGTACCAGGATCCCCCAATTTTTTTTAATACAGTAGCACTCTCAAGAAGATATCCTCCCAGCTCATGCAGTACTGCCTGGCTGCCTTCTATTGCTCACCCCACCCTGCTTTGTTTCACACCTTCCTTCTTATCCTTATAAAGCTAGGGGAGCTGGAGGGTGGGTCGGGTAGCGTTGGGCAAACCACCTGATCTGTGCTCTGAAGGCAATCAGAGCAAACTAGTTTCAACCACCTCAGACACTGTCTGGATCTAATACACAACTCCTCTAAACTGCAGGACTTACAATGAAAAATTCTCAGCCACCAGTGAATACTTCACTGTACCAAAAATATTTTGATGCAAAATGTCACCAAAATACTAGTAAACAAGTCTTATACAAAACTTTGGACAGGAAATTGCTAAATCTGACATTGATAAACTGTAGAAATGTGACCAGGTTTGTATCTGCTGTGAAAGATTGTTTTATAAAGCTCAAATAGTTGCAGTAGAGCTCACATCTGAAATTTGTCAGGATGATGTTTGGCTTTGTTTCATTGTTTTTTATCTTTTGAAGAATGAGGCCCCAATTTTCAACGCCCCATGACTGACACAAGGTGCATGTGCCAAAAAGAATTGATGCAACCAGCCGGCTCAGTTGTGTAGAGGGCTGATGCACCACATGCACCATACCTTTTACTAAGCTGGTGTCCCGCGTTCAAGAATGAGCTTGAGTTGCCAGGAGTTGGCCGGGGGGGGATAGGATTAAGCATCTGACAGACTGCTCACCGGTCCTCAGCAACATCCAGTGGAGGCTGGGTGCACATCAAGATTGTGTCATCACTGGACAGGGTTGGATGTGACAGTGGACACCTGCAGACTGAGTGTGGGAACATGCTCAGCCTTTGTTGGACATCATTGCAGATCCACACCTCCAGGGAATGGGGAAGAAAAAGCAGAAATCCCCTTCATGGCATGCACAGTGACACCCAGGCACCTCCCTGAATGATGCCGCAGGCCAGCTGAGAGCTGGTGAATTGTGGATCTTGGTCTCTCTCTCTCTCTCTCCCCCTTGCCCCCAGGGAGAGACCCACTATAGGGGGTAAGCTGCAGATGTCACTGGCCATGGAGAGCTTGGTTGGGAATGCTGGCAGGAGGTTGTCGGGGCAGAATGGGAGTAGCACCCCCACACACCACCACCAGGAAGGAGCTAGAAGGAGAATTGAAAAATTACACAAGGGCCACATTGCATCAAAAAGAATAGATGCAAGGGCCACATTGTGCCAAAAGTTGTGGCAATCCTGATTTTAGAATGCAGGCTGTGTCCAAATCAGGTTCCCTTGCATGGACTTGCCTTGCACCAGCACTGTGCCAAACACAGGGGTGCGCCATGACAGACGGGGCTGTGCACCAGAGCATTGCTGCCATATCACCTAATTTGGAATTCTGCAAGGTCTCCAAAGTCCACAGTACCTGCCCAGAGTTATGGCATCCCTGAGCTGGTCTACCAACCCATGCACCATAAGGGGTCTTACCTATGGAACAGCCAGAGAGCAGCAGTGGCAGAACCCCATAGCCATTATAAAGGGGGCACCAACCGCAATGCCATAGGTGAGCCAGGTGGTGTGTCACTGCCCAGGATACCCAGGGAAGAAATATCAGGCTCCACACCATAGCCGACATTGTTATGGGCAAAGCGTCCTGATAGGAGTCAATCAGGTCCATACAGGGTATCATGACACCTGACACATACCACTGTATCCAGTCATGTGGCACCAGGTGTTCTCAATCTGGAGCACCCCATCCATTCTGCACTTGCCTCCTGTGCCATGACTGTATGCATGCCACTTGTGCAGATACACCACCATATCCAGATGCCGTGTATAGTGGGGGGGTCTGCAGGCTGGTCTTACTGATGACTGGCATACAATGGGTTCCTCTGCTGTGGCCACAACAGCACCACATTGTGCACACTGCATGCTCCATGCCACTGTACCTCTGATGTGCCACAGCATAGCTGACAGAATGAGTGCAACAACCACCAGATCGTGATATGGGGCCAATGAGCAGGACATGTCCCAAGCCTCCATCAATTGTCCTCTGTGCACCAACAGTTGGATGCATGGAGCCCTTGTGGCATCCATGGGGACTTTGGCACTGGGACCCCACATCTATGAAAATACAGCACAGGATCCCTGGTGCACTCGGCTTTGCCACATGTGGCCACTTGGTGCAGGTTGCATCAGCACTAGGGGCCGTTCGAAAATTTGAGTCCTGAGACTGCTTCATTAGATTCTGTGACTTTGTGTTGATACTGTTTTTCCAAGTTATAGAGCAATGTTATCCCACCTTGGTCAGTAATGGGTGTGGAACCTGTGCCTCCTGAAAGTCAAGATTTAAATATGTTTGAAAAAATGTTGATTAAGACAGTGAGACCCTTTCAAACAATTTTAAGATTAACTTTAAAATGAGGCAAATTACCTCTGACAAAATTGGTCATGTCTTTGAAGGTTTCAATTATGTATCTACCTTTGTCAATGAAGACTAACATGGAAACTGTTGTGGAAAGTGACCATTTGATTATTTTAGTCAATTGATTTCCTATAAAAAACAAAACAATTTGGTAGGATGTGATCAGTGTTTAAAAAATGCATGGAACCCTTCAGTTTCTGACAGGTAATAGTGTCCTCTACTCAGACCTTCAGGTGGACAGTTATCAGAATGCTGAATTGTTACATTTGCTGGATGAGAGTAAAGAACCAATGATTGAGAAAGTCTCTGCAACACAAGTTGAAGACATTTATTACCAGTACAGCATTCATCCATCCTCTTCATGGAAAAGATCCTGTGGCAGACAATTTGGAATTGTATCAAATGAAACAGGTCAAGGATGCACCACTAAGAGTGTGAGAAACCACAATGGAAGTGCAATGCTTTCCTGATCTGTTTCCTCAGACACTGGAGATCAGTTAAAGGAACATGAAGTGAGAATATCTGGAGCAGAATACAAAACCTCATGAGTTCTGAGTGTGGATCGGAGACTTCATAGAAACATTCAGTATTTGTTTCCTCTATTGTGGGAAAGTGAACTTTGTATTCTGTCTGGTGGTATTGTTCATACTTTACAAATCACTTACAGTTTGACAAATATGTCTGCACAGGAACTTTTGCAAAAGATTCTGGACAAACACAAAGAACTGACAACCAATTTGAGTAGCATACTTGCTAACATGAGAGGCACCAAGGAATATTGGTACAAACGCCATGGTAATTTGTCGTGGATGCTTAGAGTATGGTGCTCCAGTTTGGTTTGTAACTCTGAGTTGTACAGAGTACAGCTGGGAGGAGTTAAGAGTTCTTCTGATTTGGGAAAATGAGGATTTGGATTGTGTTTATTCCAAAACACAAGGCAAAATTTATTCGCTTGATCTGGTGATAGTATGTCTCCATTTCCATCATTGGTTTTTGTGTTTCCTGGAGTCCATCAAAAACAAAACCAATCCCACATTAGGATTAGTGGAGCACTTTTTTTGGTGGGTTGATTATCAGAGTTTGGGAGTTCCTCACATTCACATGTTGTTGTGGGTTAGTGATGCTCCTTTGATTGGTGACATTGAAAGTTCTGTTATTCTCCAATTCATCCAGAAAAATGTGACTTGTGATCTTCTTAATGCAGTTGATAGTCTTTTTTTTTTTTTAGTTGTTTAACCAGGTATAGCACACTAAGCTGGAAGCTTTTTTACAGGAGCGACCTGGAAGCACAAGGAGGTTAACTGACTTGCTCAGAGCCACACAGTATGCAAGTGGAAGCTGTGGGATTCAAACCCAGGTCTGGTCTGCTGGATGTCACCAGATTTGCAGCTCAGGGCCTTAGACCACTGATGCTAAGGAGTTTGTGGAAACATTTCAGACACACTAGTACAGCACTGCCTAGTGCCTACTGTCCAAACATAGTTAAGCGTGGAAAGCGATGGTACAAAAGATGTCAATTTGGGTTTCCTAGACATGTTGTACCCTTGCTGTTCTTCATGATGTAGTTTCTGCAATCAAGCATCATTTGACGGTGAAGTCACAGAAATGGGTATATGAGTTGCCACACTCTGAGGAAGAAATGAACATCAATGATTACAGTGCTGTTCTTTTGATGTGGCAGGCAAACACAGATGTGCAATATGTGGCTGACAATTCAATCACACTGTGTTACCTCATACGTTACCAAGCATGAGCAAATGACACTTCAGGAGACGTGGGAAGAAATGTCTGCTTCCAGATCTTTGACTTCTCATTTGTGGTCATTGGACTTAAAAACACTCTGTGATGAAGATTGTGGAGCCTATGAAGCCAGTGATAGATTTATTTGGGACTTCTTTGTTTGGCAAATCAGTGGAGATCCCCTAAATCAATGTAAACATGAAACAAAATTGGCACTGTGTGTTGAGGGACATGAAAGAAACAGTCACTGACAAAAAGTGACCCAGAATCAATAGATATACTTCATACTAATCTGGTTGCTACTTACATCCCACTAAATTGTCAGAGATTTGTTTGTTTGAGATTGCACAGTGGTTCAATTTCAAACAATTGGCTACTGAAAATCACAAGAGATTAATTTTTGCTCTCTTAAGCAGAGAGGGATTTCTGGTGAGATGACAGAAACCATGGCTGATTGATCACATGAAGCAATCTACTGCCACATCTGAAAAGCCTGAGCTTTACTACTTTGCATTACTTTTCCTTTTTAAGTCATGGAGAAAGGAACAGCAACTCCAAAGGGATATGAGAACTATCAGCAGACCTTTGGAGCATCAATGGATAGTATCACTTATCCAAAGTTTCAGCAATATCTGGAAAGACTGCAGTTAGAGAAAGGACAAGAAGATAGAGCTTGAGCTGTACTTGAAAACACCATAACCAGAATGGTATCTGTAAGTTGCTTAATGTCATCTTGGCTACAGAGAACAGCAAAGTTGCAAATATAATAATTGCAATCAATGCTGGAAGGCGTTTGCCTCAATGGTAATTTGTCACACAGACTCTTAACAAGTTCAGTTTGGGAGAGAAATTTGTGGGAGAGATGTGGGCACTGTACTGAGCCCCAACAGCCAGTACCAAAAACTGAATGTGGAACCATTTTTGAAAGTTTCCCCATAGAAAGGGGGACGAGGCAGGGGTGCTCCCTCTCCCCTCTCCTTTTGCACTCAGTATAGAGCCCCTGGTTAAAGTCATCAGGGAGGCCAAAATGGTTGAGGGGATCAGAGTGAACTGTGAAGAAATGTGCACTGCTTTGTACATGGATGCACTTTGCTGTTTCTGCAAAACACAGAGAAGAACTTGACCCCCCCCCCATGGGAATTTTAGACTGGTATGGGCAGGCCTCAGGGTTCAAAGCTAACATTTACAAGACATAAATATGTCAGTTAAGTGGTGCTGTCTCCAGGGAATTTGAAAAGAATGTCCATTCAAATGAGTAACATCCCACTTTAGATATTTAGGTATTCAAATATCAATAAGCCTTGACTGCCTATATGAGATAAATATGTCCCCATTAGTAAGACAGATGGAAGCGGATCTGAAGAAGTGGCATGCACTGCCACTCTCTATTCGAGCAGGATAGAAGTTTTGTGAATGAATGTGCTACCCCACTTTCTTTTCCTGTTTGCATCTCTCCCTATCCCCATCCCTAAAGGCATGTGGAAGAGAATAAAATGGGCATGGTCTCACTTTATATGGAACAAAGGGAAGCCCTGGCTTGTTTGGAACTTACTCCTGCTACCAAAAAGGTAAGGGTACCTAGGCAACTGGTATTTATTAGAGTACTACCAAGCATGCCACATACAACACGTGCATGCCTTTTTAAGTGGGAAGGGGCCCCAAGTTGGATGACCCTCGAGGGTAACAGTGGAGTCAGGAACAAGTTATTCAACACCCTCATCCCTCAGTCAATAAAACAAACCCCTGAACTAGAAATCTTCTTGAGACTTGGTATCTATCCAACAACAGGGACAAATGTTGAAGCACTGTGGAGGAGCTGCTCAGCTACTTACAGTATGTGTATGGTGTTTTAAACATTATTAAAGGTATGCCATTATTGCCGTAAATCTGTAATTATGTTATTTATTATTTGGTGTGAACCAACGTGATACCATGAATCAAGTTTTTTGGTCCTTTTTTGGCTGTAAGGAAAAGGAAACTGCAGTTGATGGAGTTGATGGGACCGGAGTATGGACTACTAGGAGGATATATGTGTTCCATAGTAAAAAAAATAAATCTATGTGTGCTTTATAAACAAGAGGCAAGCTATTAGACCACAATATTGATGAAAGACTTCTCACAATTTTAAAGTTATTGCATTCAAATATGAAAGCCAGAGTAGGGTACAGTAGAGATGGGGCTTGGACAGAAGCAATCCCTATTTCTTGGGGGGGGGGTTAAGCAGGGGTGTCTATTAGCACCTTGTTTATTTAATTTATTACATAGATAGTTTAATAAGATGCTTACAGGAAGTGGAAACTCCCCCCACCATGGCTAATAATGAAGATGAAAAAGTGTTAATGTATGCCGATAATGCTGTTTTGCTTTCTCAGACATCTCTGGGACTTAAAAGAGGTTTGGCAGCAGTTATGGAGCATCTAAATGAACTAGAGCTTGAATTAAATATCAGTAAAACAAAGACCATGGCTTTTGGTGACAAAAGTAGAAACAAAGTTGAAACATTAAAGGGGAGACTTTTGAGGAAGTTACAGAACTCTGCTATCTGTGAGTTACCTTTGACAAAAATCTTAACTGGGTTTCCCAAATTAAATGAACTAAGGAAAAAGCCAAAACAATTTTAAGTCTTAACAGATTTGCACATAACTTTGCATATGATTCATATACAGTAAAGCCTTTAAAACTGCCTTTGAGGCTAAGGTTGTTAATCAGGTTCTGTTTGGAAGTGAGGGCTGGGGGTTGGCAAAAAAATGCTGTGAACTTAAAACTGTACATTTTTTAATAAGAAATGCTCTTGGCTTGCCAGAGACACCCCAACTGTTTTTTGTTTTTTTTCTGTGTTTGGAGTCAGATCTTTTATCTCTAGAATTCAATATTATTGAGAGGGTAGTCACATTGTTGAACCACATTACTAGCTTGGAGGAGGTTAAGTTACCAAAACTTTGTTGGCTGGATGCTCAAACAAGAAAATAAAATAATTGGTGTGGCAATTCAAATAATATTTTGACCAAGAATGGGATGTGTAGCATATGGTCTGAGACAGCACAGCATTCCATGACAAGATTTGTGAGTGAAGCCAAACAAAGAATAAGAGATATTGTGATAAAACATGACCTTGGAAAGATTCATGATATTGATAATTCGAGAAGGTACTCAAATATTAGGAGCATTACAGGGATTAAGAATTATTTGATCATTTGTTTCTTACAATTAGTTTATTTTTCTCCTCTGTCCCCAGGCGGTTCTCCATCCTGCCTGATCTCCCAGCCCCATCTCCCACTCACAGCTCATCTTCTGCTTACCGCCATGACTTGCCCCTGTGGTGGGGCGACAGGATCCCTCAACCCGCTGGAACAGATCCGGTGCAGAGGTTACTGCTATTTATGGGAGCAGAGCCTGCAGGGATCGGGATTCATCCTGCCATGCCCAGGACACTTTTTCCTCCATTTTCTCCCCCTTAGGAGAGGAGGCATGCAATGACACCCTATGGAGAGAGCGTGTACACATCTGCACACATGCCTCCAAGTGTCTACCTCCTCTCTTCCCCTTTCTGGAGCATTGGTGCACTGTCCCCCAGCCACCGCTAGGGGCCAATCACGCACCGACTGCTGGTGACCCCCCTCCTTGGAGAAGGAGAGCAGTCACTTTGATGCTCAATCCTTCTCCTCCCCTGTCAACCCCTGGCAGCCCGTGTTCATTCCTGAACATGGGTCACCGGCATAGTACGAGGTAAGGCATCCAGCACCTCAACCCTCAGTGCCACCAGGTAAGCCATTATTTGAACATTTGTGAAATTATGCACATAGAAAAAGCCTATCCAGTTTTTAGATGTGGCTTCTTGTCAGGTTGTTTACCAAATATGAAATGCTTATGTAATAGTGAGCAATTAATAACAATTGAGCATCTTTTGCTTTATTGCCCCCTTTCCAGAAAGAGAGAGAGAAAGATGTATTGACTCATTGTTAAGCAGAAGAGTTAACCTCCAATTCCAAAAAACTATAGAGTTCCTGCTATCTTTCATAGTCCTCATTTCATTTATGCACTTGCATATTATGGTAGCATGGTCATGCACACATTATTGAAAGATAACTGGAGAAGTATTTTCTGTTGTAGGTACTGAATTTTAATTGCTAATGTATATTTATTTTATGAGTGTCAAAACAGTATACATTTTTTTCTTATGAGAAAATTTGATAAAGCCTTGGATTTTATATATGTAAATGAAAAATAAACCTGAACCTGGACAAGAACTCACCTTGATATTTGGTACTCTGTCATACAACAGGTGGAAGACACAGTCGAGATATGTGAGTTTACCCCCACACAAGCAGCAGAAGGGTCCTAGGGGTGTTGGGGGGCTCCGATTAGTAGGGCAGACCATGGGAAATGGTAAGGTGAAGTCTCTTCAGCAGCTTCAAGGAGAATTTGGACTCCCACAAAGGGACATCTGCTGTTTCGTACAGCTGTGACAGTACTTGCAAATTGAACCACAAAAGTCAGCTGTATTGAGGCAGAGAAGCACCATTACAAGGGTGGTGGGAGGATTTTAGGACAGTCCAGAGATTCCCCACTTAGTATCTCAACTTCAAGGGATATGTGGGCAGCAGGATCTGGAACCATGCAAGAGATTACAGCAAAGGTGGGAAAGTGAGACAGGCTTAAAACTTACAGAGGGGGAGTGGGTGTTTTGCTGGGCAGGGGTGAGCAAAACAACTGCCTCCTATTCATAGACAGAACATCAGTAGAAGGTCTTGGGTAGGTACTTCAGGACTACAGTGATCTCAGCTCACTTTGAGGCTTCTTTTTCAAACAGGTGGTGGTGCAATTCTCAACAGCAAGCCCACCATACTCGCATCTTGTGGGAGTGCCCAGAGTTGACAGGATTTGGAGTGAGGTGGCCACCATCATACCTCCATAGGAAAACTCCTAAATATAGCAGCACCTGGGCACCTGAAATATTTTCTTCGGGTTATTCTACCAAAGGGTATGAAATCCAAGGTGGGGGGGTAGTTATTTTATATTATGGTAATAAGTAGTAAAAATTAAAAAATACTCACCATAGTAATCTTGTTTCTTCAAAGGGATCACTCATTATGATTAAACTGATGCAGTCAGCCTCCTGTGTTGAACTGCCCAGAGAGATGGAATTATATGCAAAGTATGGAACTCTCAATTGGGTCATGCCACTTTCAAACTGCTGCCCTAGCAACTGTTGCACTCTGAGTGCTTCAGATTCTTACGGAGCCTAACTGGGTATAAGACCCACTAGCTAAAACTATTAACATTAAAAATAATATTTTTGTCCTTTCAGGTCAAACATCCTTGATAAACAAACCTAAGAAACTCGAGACCATCTGGACACCAACTGGTTAAACAAAGTGAGTCTCCACCTTAACTTATATAGGAAAAAAATTCTTAATGCAGGAATGCAGATCAACTATAGGTTCTAGTAGGGGAGGCAGGGATGGTCTTTAATCATAATCAGTGATCCCTTTGAAGAAACAAGATTAGTATGGTGAGTCATTTTTTCTTCTAACCCCAGGAATCACTCATTATGATTAAACTGATGCAGACTACCAAGCAGTACCTTTGGAGGTTGGGCAGAGAGCCTATTTTGGAAACAGGCTCTGCAGTACTGCTGTACCAAACCTAGCATCACCTCTGGATTGTAAATCCAGGCTGTAGTACTTTGTGAAGGTGTGTACAGTTTTCCATGTAGCTGCTTTGCAGATTTCCAGTAGTGGAATTTCTCTTGAAGCTGCCACTGAAGCAGCTGAGCCCCTGGTGGAGCGTGCTCTCAGGCCCAGGGGTGCCTGTTTACCCACCTTACTATAACAAAACTGTATACATGCCACTATCCAGCGAGCAATTGTACATTTTGTGGCAGCTCTGCCCATACCAACTTCACCATAGGTGAGAAAGAGCTGTGTTTGACTTGATCTGTAAGATTTGGTTCTATCAATATAGTGGCCAAGTGCCCTTTTGACATCAAGGGAGTGAAGCCTCCTTTCTGGAGAATTGGAGTTCACTGTAAAGAAGACAGGTAGAGTGATAGACTGATTTAAGTGAAAATCAGATACCACCTTGGGAAGGAATTATCTATTGGTCCTGAGAACCACTTTATCCCTGTGGAAGAAAATGAAGTCCACATCTGTGCACAGGGCTTGTAATTCACTGATCCTTCTGGCTGGAGTAATAGCAACCAGAAATACAGTTTTCCAAGTGATATACTTCAAATCTGCAGTTGCCATAGGTTTGAATGGTGCATCCATGAGCTTAGCATTGCAGATATTTAAATTCCAGGCCGGGACCGGTTCTCTCAGGGGAAGGTGCAGAAGGTTGAGGCCTTTAAAATATTTTCTGAAGACTGGATGAGAGGCCATGTATTTCTCTTTACTAGCTGACAGATAAGCAAAGACTGAAGCCAAGCGGACCTTGTGGGTCGAAGGCTTCAGGCCTAAGGAATGTAAGTGTGTAAGATAATCCAGGAGAATAGCCAAATCAGCCCTGGAGGGGTCCATACCCTTACCCGCACACCATATGGAGAACCTCTTCCACTTAGAAGAATGTGTTTTCTTAGTAGAAAGTTTCCTGGAACATTTAAGCACTGTCAGCACCTGCTCTGATAGCTTAATGTTAGCAAATTCTGAGTACTAAAGAGCCATGCCTTGAGCCTCAGTGATTTGAGACTGGGGTACAAGATCCTGCCCTGAGAGGAGGTTAGCAGGTTTTGCCTCCTGGGCAAATGGATTGGGGAACTACTGACAAGAGTCAGCAGAAGAAAGTACTAGTGCTGTCTTGCCCAGTCCGGTGCCGCCAGTATCATTATTGCTGGTTGGGACCTCAATTTCAGTAGGGTCCTAAATATCATAGGAAAAGGAGGGAATGCATACAGAAATTTCTCTGTCCAATCCAGGGCCATCGCATCCAGGGGAATTGTGCCCCTTAGAGGGGGCCTGTAACAGTATATTGATAACTGGTGATTTTCTACAGAGGCAAAGAGATCCACCTCTGGAGTGCCCCACCTCTTGAAAATTGTACTGAGTATCTGAGGGTTCACGCACCACTCATGGTGGTCCTTACTTATCCTGCTGAGAGAATCTGCCAGTACATTGTCCTTCCTTGGAAGGTGTATGGCTGACAAGGATGCTCCCATGGAGTATACCAGGCACTACAGTCTCATTGCTTCTGTGCACAGTAGGGTTGACCTGGTACCCCCTTGTTTGTTGATGTAATACATGGTTGTGTTGTTGTCTGTTCTGACCTGCACCACCTTGTTTTGAAGGTAAGGAGCAAATGCCTTTAGAGCCACATAAACAGCTCTGAGCTCCAAAAGATTTATGTGCAACAGAGACTCTTGGGGGGACCTTGTGCCACTTGCTGTGTGTTCCAAAATGTGAGCCCCCCAACCTAAAAGAGAGGTATCTGTTGTGAAGAATTACTGAGGGCTGTCCCCTTTTAAAAGGTATGCCCACTCTCAGGTTGTGCTCGTCCAGCCACCATTGCAATGCCTGGACTAAGCTGTTTGTGACTGGAACCAGTTTGGACAGAACATCTGTCCTTTGAGACCAGTACTGTCTTAGGTGGAACTGAATATCTCTCATTTGAAATCTGGGACCCATTACCACTGCAGTAGCAGATGCCATGTGGCCCAGTAGCCTGAGAAATTCTCTGGCTGGTTTGGGTCTCCCTGACATGAAGGAGCTTGCAATTTACAGAATGCTTTTCACCCTATCTTGTGGCAGGAAGGCTCTGCCCTGTCTTGTGTTTAATTCTGCTGCAATAAACTCCAGCACCTGAAGTGGCACCTGCTGAGATTTCTCTTCATTTATAATAAATCCCACAGACTCCAGTGTAGATTTTGTTAGTGCCAGTGACTGTACTGCATGCTGCAGAGACTGTCCTACCACTAACCTGTCGTCCAGGTAGGGGAAGACTGTTACACCTTGTTTTCTCAGAAACTCTATCACCACTGCTAGGCACTTTGTAAAAGTCCTTGGTGCTGAAGTTAGTCCAAAAGGGAGTGCTGCAAACTGATAATGGCCTGAAGCCATCCTGAAACTCAAGAATTTTCTATGAGATGGTCTGATGGGAATGTGAAAATAAGCATCCTTTAGATCTAGGGAGGCCAGCCAGTCTCCCTTTTGTAATGAAGGAATGATTATTGCCAGAGTGACGATTTTGAACCTTGGTTTCAAAATGTGTTTGTTCAGAAGTCTTAGATCCAAAATAGGTCACCAATCCCCGTTTTTCTTCCTTGTGAGGAAGTACCTGGAATAAAAACCTGTGCCCCTGTGTATTAGAGGCACTGTCTCCACTGCTTTGATTGCCAGCAGATGCTTTACCTCTGCTTCCAACAGAATTCTGTCTGCAGATGTTACTGGAACAAAGGTTCTTGTTCTCAGCTTTGGGTATGATTTGAAGCTGAGTGTGAGGCCCTGGTTCACTACCTCCAATACCCACTTGTCTGTGGTGATGGAATGAGAAGTGTAAAGGTAATGAGCCAGTCTGCCACCCACTGGTGGTTCTACAATGGGGGATGCGACCTGCACTAGCCCATCAGGGGTTCTGTGTGGGCTGTGCCTGAACTTGTGATGCAGGAGCAGCTCTTCTCATGGCTCTCCTGCCCCTTCCTCTGAAGTAATCCCTGACCTGCTGTTGAGGCTGAGAGGCCTGTGCTTGAAAGAATGGTTTGGGGTAAAAACTCCTACCCCCTGCCTTCCCTACTTTGGGGTCTATAAGAGGTGAAAGGCCTATCTTTTGAATTGCTTTGATAGGTGGATTTATATTCCTCCACTGTCTTCATATATGCTTCAGTCTTATCTCCAAACATGAAGTTGTTCTCAAGGGGAAAATCCATTGCTTTGGCCTGGGTGTCTAAGGTCAGATTAGTGGCTCTAAGCCATGGAAACCTCCTAAGTGAAACAGACAAAGCCATTAATCTGAATGCAGTATCATTGGCATCCACTGCCATATGAAATTGATACTTGGTAGCATCAAGTGCAGCCCTTGCTGCATCCTGCAGATCTACAGCCACTTCACCTGGCACTTTATCAGCCAGGGCTAGAACAGTGTTCCAGAGAGCCTTCTGGTACTGTACTGCATATGCCATGTAATTGGCCTGCCTAACCAATAAAGAGGCAGTCATGTACCCTTTCTTTCCCATGGCATCCATTTTCCTTGAGTCTTTGTCTGGTGGATGAGTAGCCAAGGGGATCCTGGTCTTGTCACAGGCAGCAGCTTGGACTACCCCTTCAGGGTCAGGATGAGTAAACAGGAAATCAGCTGTAGTTCTATCCAGCTGGTATTTCTTGTCAGCTTTCTTATCCACACTAGGGATAGAAGTTGAAGTTTTAAAAATCTGTAATGCAGCCTTTTTTAAGGACTTACGCGTGGGCAAAAGCAGACGTCTTGTGGGGGTTAACCCCATCATATCCAAAAACTCTCCATATCCTCTTCTGTTTCCTGAAGAGGAAGGTTAAGGGTCTCCATCATGCTCTTAACAAAGGCATAGTGGGCAGAATATTCCTGAGGACCCCTAGGAGGAGACCCAAACTCTTGTTCTGGGGAGGCTTCTGGATCTATCGGTTCCCCTTCTAAGTCATCCTCATCCTCCTCACCATACACTTCCAGCAATTCCTGCCTTTCAGGAGCTGGAGGAGGAACTGGGGCAGTTGGTGTAGGAACCAGGATTGCACCCTGTAGGACTTGTAAAACCTGTAAGGCTTTAGCAATGTCCTCATCCAAGGGCGTACTATGCTTGTCTGCTGGGAGCTCCTTAGCCTTCTTGACCGGAAGCGCAGCTACATGTTTTTCCTTTACATTTTTTCTTTAATGGGACAGCCCTTTTTGTTTTACCTTGTTCATTTTTTTTCTGAACTCCTGTCAGGATCCTTGGCTTTACCTCCATCCTTTTTATGGCAAGAGGAAGTAGCAGAACTATCCACACTAGAAGCAGAAACAGAAGCCATCTCTTCTAAAATCTTAGTCCTTTTCTTTAATGTTTTAGGACAAAAGGTCTTACAAATATCACAACTGGCAAAGATATGACTTGTACCCAAATAAGAAATACACAGAGAATGTCTATCTACTTTTGCTATAGGTTGCCCACAAGACTCACAACATTTAAAACCACTGGGTCCTGTGCATTTTTAGGTTTATCCAAATGGACCTCTGACATTGAAGCTAGACAAAAAGATCACTCTTCAAAACTGTTATTCAGAATACCTCGGAAATAACTACCGCTAACGGTTCCTGGAACTGAGTGCTACTCGGTTCCCGAAAGAAAAAGGAACCGAGAAATGCACTAAATTTAGGCAAAACTAAAGCGGTTCAAGGAACTGACTGCTAAATATATAATTTATAAAGAAATATGAGGTAAACCTCATAAATAGACGTGGAACCCTCAGTTCCACAGAACTGTGAGGGAACCACGAATAAGTATAAAAAAACTACTACAACACTAAATAAACTACACTAAACAAAGTTCTAAGGCAACAATTTAAAATTTAACTAAAAATGAGTACTTATCAAACAGGTAACTTTAGTCTGAAGACAGTTCAAGGAGAACTCTCCGGGGTGTCCTTACTAGGCAGGCGGAGTAAAGAGTCTGAAGCACTCAGAGTGCAGCAGTTGCTAGGGCAGCAGTTTGAAAGTGGCATAAGCCAATTGAGAGTTCCATAATTTGCATATAATTCCATCTCTCTGGGCAGTTCAACACAGGAGGCTGACTGCATCAGTTTAATCATAATGAGTGATTCCTGAGGTTAGAATCTTTATTTTTCAACAGGATCAGATGGCTCAATACACTATTAGGACTACAGTCCTATTTACAAGGTGCTCCTGAGATTAAGATAGATAAGATCTCTAAGTTACATAAAAACAAATTACATTTCTGGGTTACATTCAAAAACATCATCACATTTAAATAACTCTGTTTGGTATAGGTTACAACACTAACACAAGAAAAAATTACTCACCTTAGTAATTATGTTTCTTCTAGTGGAGTCTTGCTGTATTCTGACAAATGCAGTTAGGTCCTGCCTTTCAACTGCCCCGGAGAACATAGGGTTAACTTTTCGATACATGGCATAGAATGTTCATCTCGAGCTCGGTTGAAGCCTCTGCCTGTTGTTATTTGAACTGCAACCATCAGATCTTTATGAGCAAAAACTCACTAGGTGTTCTGTGTGGAAACGGTAAAATTGTTAACTAGCCAACTGGCAGAAATATAATGTTTTTGGTTCTCAAATGAAGACTCAAGTCAGGAAACCCAAAAACAAAAGCCAATCAAATGAACAACATTCCACCCAAAGAAAAAAGAGGGTGTAAGGGGGGGCACCTCTAGGGTGCCAACACTGCACCTGCCCACCCACACCCCAAAAATCTAGGTTCTGAGAGGGAGGGGGGAGAGGTCAGAATACAGCAAGACTCCACTAGAAGAAACATAATTACTAAGGTGAGTAATTTTTTCTTCAAACAACATGAAGTCTTGCTGTATTCCGACAAATGCAGACTACCAAGCAGTACCTCCATGGAGGAGGGACAGAACCTACTTTGGAAACAGGCTCTGAAGTACTGCTGTGTCAAACCGAGCATCACTCTAGCCTGGATATCCAGAGAGTAATACTTGGTAAAAGTATGGACTGTTTTCCACGTGGCTGCTTGACAAATTTCTAAGAGAGGGATATCCCTGGCAGCAGCCAGGGAAGCAGCTGTACCTCTTGTGGAATGAGCCCTCAGGCCTGATGGTGGAATTCTACCCAGTTTTTCATAGCAGAATTGTATACAAGAAACAATCCACCTGGCAATAGATCTCTTGGTGGCAGGTTTGCCCTTCCCAACCTCTCCATAAGTGAGGAACAACAGGAGGGGATTCAAACCTGTGACCCTTGGTACGCTCTATGTAGTAGCTAAGGGCTCTTTTAACATCCAAACTGTGTAGCCTCCTCTCTCCCGAGGAAGAATGATCAGTGAAGAAAGCAGGGAGAGATATAGACTGATTGAGGTGGAAATCTGAAACCACTTTAGGCAAGAACTTTCTGTGAGTTCTAAGGACCACTTTATCTCTGTGAAAAGAGATGAAATCAGATTCCACTGACAAGGCTTGCAATTCACTGATACGTCTGGCAGAAGTAATGGCTACTAAAAACACAGTTTTCCAAGTCAAGTACTTAAGCTCTGCTGAGGACAAAGGCTCAAAAGGGGGTTGCATAAGCTGAGCAATGCAAACATTAAGATCCCAAAGCAGGAGCAGGATCCCTAAAGGGAGGATTGGTGTGAAGCAGTCCCTTGAAAAACTTACAGAATATAGGATGGGATGGCAGAGAGGAAGACTTGCCTACAGACAGGAAAGCAGAAACAGCTGCCAAGTGTACCTTGAGAGTATCTGGTCTGAGGCCTAGGCCATTAAGATGGACCATATAATCCAGAACCGTAGGCAATTCAGCAGAGTCTGGAGAAATATTTTTCTTAGAACACCAACTGCAGAATCTTTTCCATTTGGAGTTGTATGTCTTTCTGGTGGAAGACTTTCAAGAAGCCTTAAGGATATCCAGAACCCCTTGGGAAAGATGCAGATCTATAAACTCTAACTCTTCAAGAGCCAAGCCTTGAGATTGAGAGACTGAAGATTGGGGTACCAAATCCTCCCCTGAGAGGATGTTAACAGGTTGTAATTCCTTGGAAGAGACAGGGAAGATGGACTGCTAGGGACAGCAACAAGGGATACCATGGCTGCCTGGCCCAGTCTGGAGCAATCAGAATCACTTTGCATGGTTGTGACCTTATCTTGACAAGCACTTTGAACAGGAGAGGGAAGGGAGTAAAGCATACAGGAATTTCCCTCCCAGTTCAGGATCAGAGCATCCAGGGGGACTGACCCTAAGACTGGGGGTCTGCAACTAAAAAGAGGAAGTTGGTGATTGTCTGGGGCTGCAAAAAGATCTATCTCTGGAGTGCCCCATCTTGAGAAAATCACTTCCAACACCAGAGGATCTAGGGCCCATTCGTGATGGCCCTGGGATATTCGGCTCAGTGCATCTGATAGGACATTGTCCTTCCCTGGGAGGTGAACTGCCATCAGAGAGGTTTGCAGTGAATAGGCCAGGGACCACAACTTCATTGCTTCTGTGCACAAGACCATAGACTGAGTGCCTCCTTGCTTGTTGATGTACCACATGATGGTGGTGGTGTCTGTTCTGACCTGAATCACCTTGTTCTGTACAGATTTGGAAAAAGCCTGCAGTGCCAGAAACACTGCTCTGAGTTCCAAGAGATTGATGTGAAGCAGAGATTCCTGAGGCGACCACAGTCCCTGGGTGGTAAGTTCCCCCAAATGGGCTCCCCAGCCCAGCAGGGAAGCATCTGTGGTGAGGACCACTAATGAGACTGAGTGACAAATGGAACCCCTTGCCTCAAATTGTCCTGATCCTGCCACCATTGCAGGGCTTGGATCAGAGTTTGAGTCACTGGAATTAGTTTGGTAAGAGAATCCTTTCTTTGGGACCAAAAAGCTCTTAAGTGGAACTGAATGTCCCTCATTTGGAATCTTGCCCCCTGGACCACTGCTGTAGAAGCTACCATGTGGCCCAGTAGCTGAAGGAAATGCCTTGCTGGTCGAGACACCTGAAGGCTGAATGAAGAGGCCAGTTCCATGAGGGTCCTTGCCCTTTCCAGGGGGAAGGAAGGCTCTTGCTTTTACCGTATCCAGCTCTGCCCCTATGAAGGTGAGGTGCTGCACTGGTTCGAGAACTGACTTTGGTAGGCTGATAAGAAAACCTAAAGAAGTGAGCACTTGCTGGGTCACTTGCAGGTGTGACTTGACTTGGTCTGGAGACTGGCCTACTATGAGCCAGTCATCCAGGTATGGGAAAATGGAAATCTTTTGTCTTCTTAGGAAGGCAACAACTACTGCCAGGCACTTTGTGAAGACCCTTGGAGCTGATGTTAGGCCAAAGGGCATTGCTCTGAACTGATAGTGGCCTGAGGGCAACATGAACCTGAGGTACTTTTGTGGAGCACCTGATGGGAATGTGAAAGTAGGCATCTTTGAGGTCCAGGGAGGCTAGCCAGTCCCCTGGCCTTAGAGAGGGAAGGATAATTCCCAGAGTTATCATTTTGAACTTTGGCTTTAAAAGATGTTTATTCAGGTATCTTAGGTCCAGGATGGGTCGCCACTCTCCTGTCTTTTGGAGGGTTAGGAAGTACCTGGAGTACAATCCTTTGCCCCAGTGTAGAGTAGGTACTCTCTATATAGCTCTGAGAGCTAGGAGAGAAGAAACCTCTGCCTCTAGGGCAAGGGTCTCTGAGAGATTTGCAGGTGGAAAAGATCTGACTCTCAGCTTGGGAAATTTTTTGAAGCTGAGAACCAGACCCTGGCTTACTACTTCCAGAACCCACTTGTCTGATGTAAGAGACATCCAGTCCTGGACAAAGTAAGCCAGTCTGCCCCCTACTGGTATAGGAGAATCGACTCGGGCAGACCCATCAGGGTGTCTGCTTGGCAGGGGCTTTAGGCTGAGAGGTGGATGCAGGCCTGCTCATCCCCCTTCTGACTCTCCCTCTGAATAACCCCCTCTGTGAGAAAGAAGAAGAGGCCTGTGCTTGGTAAAAAGGCCTTTGGAAAGGTCTGCCCCTGGACTGCTGCTTTTGAGGAGTTGCTTGCCTTTCCTTGGCCTGAGCACTCCTGTAAGTGGTCCTGTATTCATCCATTTTCTTCACGTAAATCTCTGTCTGCTCCCCAAACATAGAATTTACCCACTACAGGAAAATCCATGGCCTTAGCCTGGGTATCCTGTGAGAGGCTAGTACATCTGAGCCAAGCCATTCTCTGAAGAGCCACAGATGTAGCCATGACTCTTGATGATACATCATTGGAGTCTACAGTAGCATGAAACTGAACTTTCGATGCCTCAATCCCATCTGCAGCCACCTGCTCCTGCTCCTTGGCAAGCTGGGGAGGAGCCTGTTTAGCCAGTGCCAGTACAGTATCCCATCTGGACTTCTGGTACTTGGCTGCATAGGCCATATAATTAGCCTGCCTGAGTCCCAAGGATGATGCCATGTACTGCTTCTTTGCCATGGCATCAATCTCCCTGGAGTCCTTGTCTGGGGGGTGTGATGCCAAGGGAAAGCTTGCCTTATCACAGGCAGCAGCCTGTACAACCCCAACATGGCTGCATTGCTGATAAAGGAACTCCATATCTGAGCCTGAAAGAGTATACCTCTTGTCCATTCTTCTGTCCACAGGAGGTATGGAATTGGGAGACTTAAGAATTTTTAGTGTCTGTTTCCCAAAAGATTTGTGGAGGGGAATAGACAGTCTCCGGGACTCTGGGATGTCCATCATCTCTACATAGTCAGGCTCTTCCTGATCCTCCATGGGAAGCTGGAGGGTATCAGCCACCTTTCTGTAAAACGTGTAGTGTGAAGGAGACTCAGAAAGCCTAGGAGGAGAAACACCTGCAGGTCTGTCTGGGGAGATGTCCGGGTCAATAGGCACATCCAGACTTTCATCATCACCATAATCATCTTCCAACTCTCCCTCCCCCTCCAACTCCAGTTCATAAAATTCTTCCAGGGTATAATCCGGAACCGGGGGAACCGACCGAACCGAGCCCCTGCCAAAACATGCCGGTTCAGTAGGAACCGATCGAACCGATTCCACAATCCTAATCACTTTGGCTATTTCATCGGCGGTCGGAGTATGAGATTCTGGATCCGAACCAGTCAATTTATCTTTTCTTTTTCCTTTTGTCAGAACCAATTCCTCGGAATCGGCTCTCCTTTTGCCCGAAGAAGTATCGCCCTGGTCAGAGGGCACTCCTTCTGGTTCAGTCGGAACCGAACTGGGCTGGCTATCCAGGTCAGCGGACTTCTTGGCCTCCCTTTCCCTCAGTCTACCTAATCTCTTTTCCAGGGTAGATTTGGGAAATGTTTTGCAAATTTGGCAGTCTGAATCGAGGTGGTCAAACCCCAGACAATAAACACAGGTGGTGTGGGGATCAGCCTTAGCAAAGACCTCCCCACACGCACTGCAGTGTTGAAACCCAGTGGGCCCGTTTTTTTTCTTGGGTTTCTCAGACATGGCCAACCTAAACAAACTTACCCTTTTTTCGGCAATCCACCAGGCAAGACTCCCCTATCGGTTCCTGACCGTGTCACTGGTCTTGGAAAAAACTATGCTAAAACCCATTTTTTTAGAACCGATACAGACCGGTAACCACACAGTAAAGTAAAGTACAAAGTTTACCTCAAAATGATCGGTTCAGCCAAACTGATCCACAGTTTACAAGTTCCACACAGAAAACAGAACAAATCCTATCTAGTACTCATGGTACCACAGACAGAGACTTGAACCGACTATGTGGAAACAACAATTTTGGAAGAAAACCGACCGAAAAACCAACACTTCAACCGACTTTTGAACCGAGCAGCAGGAGAAATCTCCGGAGCGACTGTTCAGTGAGGCGGAGTAAAGAATCTGACGGTTGCAGTTTGAATAACAACAGGCAGAGGCTTCAACCGAGCTCGAGATGAACATTCTACGCCATGCATAAAAAAGTTAACCCTATGTTCTCCGGGACAGTTGAAAGGCGGGGCCTAACTGCATTTGTCAGAATACAGCAAGACTTCATGTTGTTTGAAGTATAAGATAGCTGATTGTCTATTGTCACATTTAACAACTTCACTTGTAAAACTCATGTTACGGTGGCTGCAGTCTCGAAGGTCATGACACTAAAATGTATAGCCTGCACCGCCGACAGTAGGTAATTCAATGGAAAATTGTAACCTATTAAAAACGGAATGAATCACAGCCTCCCTCTGCCGTTCAGTAGAAAAAATGAAATCCAGATGGTTACCTTTCTTAAATTTCATTGAAAACAGTGAGGGAGTGGGAGTCTTAGATCAACTAGCCCAGTTAGAATAAATTGGTGATCTTCTAGGTACCGAGATGAGAAGATGAATAGTATTTGTAAAGTTTATTGCAAAGGAATGTGTGGACTTATTACAAAAGGCAGTTCTGCCTAATTATAATAGTGCTGAAGCCAACCCAAGTGTGGACAGGAATTAATGTATACAAAATGAAATGTGCTATTGTCTGTTTTGATTGGTAGTTATTTCAGTTATTTTTTAATTTTTTATTTTAATATTCTATCTTTTCATTTATTTCTGTAGCATTAGTTTGTAGATGTAAGACCTGTTCAATATTGTATATGTTTGGAAAACTTGAATAAACATTTATTGCAAAAAGGAAAACATACTCCAGAATCATCCCCAGAGCGTGTCGCTGAAGAAAATCTTTGTGCTTTAGTTTACCCTCAGTTTTTACATGGTGTGACAGAACTTATGGCAAAAGTCACTGATTGCATGGGACAAGTTTTCCATGAAAAAGTGGATCTTGCCATAATGAAAATCACATTAAATGTGCAGTAGCAGGAAACATGATTTGAGCAAATGTTTCTCATGATTTAAAACATGATGCAAAGATTTACAATTGTCCAGTATATGAACTGCTCTTTTATATTTGTTAGTAGTGCAGCTGGCAACGGAAAGAGTCATAGTACCCATGCCATTTGTAACAAGGTCAGGGGACTCACACAGTCGGCCCATTCATGTGCGATTACAGCTCAAACTGGACTAGCAGCTTATAACATTGGTGGTGTGACTTTGTACCCTTTATGTTGCCAGTCGAGCATGGCACAACCGATAAGTATCAGAAACTATCATGGGAGGTTGCTTCAGCACTCTGAGATTTATTTTGTGATTTAAAATTATTAGTGTTAGATGAAGTAAATATGGTTTCACATATTGTACTTCTATTTATTTGAGGTTAGATGAGATTGTGGGAGGTGACACCAAAGTTCCTTTTGCAGGAAGGCATGTAGTAGTCTTTGTGGATCTATTTCAGCTTCCTACTGTGAATGGTAAACCTACCTTTTGTACTTTGACTACAACTAAAGTGAAAAAAGTATAGGTTGCATTGGTGGTCTCAATTTGTGGCATCTTTTCAGGTATGAGGCGCTGACACAAAATATGAGATGGAATGATGATCACATATTCAGGGATGTGTTATGTGATTTGAGAATTAAAAAGTTGTCTCCCTCTGCTGTGAAACTATTGGAATCATGATTGATTCCAAAAGACAGAAAGTTTTTTTAGGTGGCTGCTGATACATTTCCAGTATTAGTTCAAGAAGGTTCCAACCCTGTTTGTCTAATGCCACAACTGGCTTCATGTGATGCATTCAATGTGATCAGCTACAAAACGAAGACAACTGTCTTATACAGTTTCCATCGCTTGACTGTATTGATGGTGCTTGCATTACAAAATGTTTTTGTTAAAGCTGACCAGTCATATAAAAGATCTCATTGTGGATGTGTTAAGCACGACTGGACTTGATAGTGTTCTCACTGTGTGTAGGAATGCCTCTGTGATGCTTTGTAAAAATTTCTCTGTAGAAAGTGATCTGGTCAGTTGTGCTTTGGGTCGTATTGATGACTTTCAATTTGATTTTCGGAAAGTGTTTTTGTAGAACACATTCTTGTGAAATTTGATATTATTGACGCTCCACAGATCATTGAGAGAATTTTGATAAAGTTTCAACCGATTCAATACATTTCTGTCATGAGTCAGCCGTTTCCTTTAACTGCTGCATATGCAATATCCATTCATAAGTCGTAAGGTTTAACTCTTGATACTGTTCTCATAAACATTAGAAAGCAAGTCTTCAAACCAGGGATGAGTTATGTAGTGCTGTCTTGAGTGCTCACTCTAGATAGGCTACATCTCATCCAACTTCATAAATCTAAAATCAGAGCAGAAAGAATGTGTGTCTTGGAGTGCAGTCATCAGAGTAGACTTTAACAGAGTCATTTGCCTATGATACTCGTGTATCAGGACATACCAGCTGGTAAGAAAGTTTCAGAAAAGTGTGCTGCAAGACCACAGAAAGTGGTAGCAAAGTCCTGAGTCAGGACTGATGAGACTGTAACTGTACAGGTGTCTGAAATAACTTTGACAGTAGTATCAGTAGTTCCGGCACCAACGTTATGCCAATAGTTTTGTCCAAGTGTTTTTGTCTCTTGATTCCATACTGCAACTTATCAGTCAAGTTCAGATTAAAACAGTGGTCAATGCTTTTCAAGTCTATTGTCTTTAGTGACTGCTCAGAAAGACCAAATTCACAGTTGTACTAATTTGCACATGGTTGTGTTATCATATCCACTTTATAATATTTATGTCACCAATCAACAGAAAGGTGTGCCAGAGTTTTAATCAGCATTGTTTGATACACTTGAAATTGAAGAAGTTAAAATTCAGAATTTGTTTCAGGTGGATTTCTCAGAGCATTGCTTTTGCCAACAGTGTAACATAAATGAAAATTACATACCTACTGTAATTCTTGATCTTCTTGGATAAAGTCGCCACCTCTCATTCACACTAATGTGACTATGCCAGAGGCAATAGGATGCCGTGGGAGCCAAAAATCTTTGAGGAGGGCCAGCACTGGGATAGGACTGCATATGCATGGTACCATGAGACTAGCTTGCACTGTATAGGATATCTCAGCATTGACCTTCCAACCACCTCAGTACCTTTTTGACCAAGGAGGTGTAGCATAAACAACTTAAGAAAACTTAACCCAACTTCTGAGCATAAGATGGCCCAGATGACCCATGTAAGAAGGGTCAATTCAACCATGTCTTCACAACCCGAACAACAAGGAAGTGAAGGCCAAAAATAGAATGAGTGAGCTCGGGGGATGGTGGGTGGGCATGTGAATGAGTGGTGGAGACTTCATCCAAGATCAAGAATTATGGTAGGTACGTAATTTCCATATCTTCCTTGACTAAAAGTCTCCACTACTCATTCACACTAATGGGAGAGTACCAAGCTAAAAATCAATCCCCCCAAGTAGGGTGGCAGGAGACCGAGCTCACTCAGGACAGGAGTCCATAAGGACTGTCCTGCCGAACAAAGTGAGCTGTCTGGCATGTATGCCCAGAACATGGTGCTTCACAAGGTATGCACTGAGCTCCAAGTCACCATCTTACAGATGTCTGCAATGGGTATATTACAGATCTCTGCCAGGGAAGCCATGACCACTTTAGTAGAGTGGGTGTGAACTCAGCCTTCTAACTTGACCTGCACTATGGATTAGCAGTGTCAAAGACATGCTACAAACCATGCAGAAATACATCTAATGACCACAGGCTGACCTGGTCGAGGCATGCTGAAAGATACAAGAGTTGCTTGGATTGTGTATCTCTTGTTCTGTCAATGTAGAATTGCAGAACCCTCTTAAAATTCAGAGTATGAAGGGAGTGCTTCCCTTCATTCTGGAAGTTAATGAAGTAAGTAGGGAGAAGCAAAGGCTAGTTGAGGTGAAGTCAGAAACCACTCTGGGTAGGAACTTAGGGTGAGTACGGAGTACCACCCTGTCCTCATGAAAGACAGTGTCAGGGGGTCTGAGCCTAAAGTATGGCTTTTGGGGACTCCACAAGAGAAAGTGACAGCCACTAAGAAGGCTATCTTCCAGGTCATAAATTTCAATGTACAGGTAGCTAGTGGCTCAAAGGGTTTATGGGTGAGCAATCTAACACCAGATTAATATTCCATGCAGCCACTGGTCTACTGGCTGGGGGTTTCGTGTGTAGAATAGTTTTTAGAAATCTTTACTAATGGTAACTGAGCCAGTGACATGTTCTGTATTGGCTCAAGATAGGCTGAAAACACGATGAGGTGTACCTTCACTGTCGAGTATCACAGGCCTGCATTCAACAGGTCCAAGAGGCACTCCAGCACCCTACTCGGTGGGCAACCAAAAGGGTCCAGAAAGAACTTTGCACAACAGATGGAGAAGCGTTTCCACTTAGCCACATAAGCCTTCCTGGTGGAAGACTTACGTGTGGCTAAGAAGATTTCTGCAATTGTCTGGGATACCTAACAACCTGCCCA
Source organism: Neoceratodus forsteri (assembly GCA_016271365.2). NCBI lineage: Eukaryota > Metazoa > Chordata > Ceratodontiformes > Ceratodontidae > Neoceratodus > Neoceratodus forsteri. The sequence goes on from CM057456.1 coordinate 1,838,730,169, forward strand.
CTTCTATCTCCTCAGGAGTCTGACATGGAGATGAAGGGAGTGCAAATTGGGATGGACCAAAGGTCCCTGCATCAGAAGGTCCATTCATAGAGGGAGTTGCCTCAGGGGAACGTCTGACAGTCTGTTGATCAAAGAAAATCACATCTGTCAAGTATGGGGCAATTGGAATCATCCTAACCTCTCCCGTGCCTCCAACTTAAATAGCACCCACTGAACTAAGGAAAGAGGAGGAAAGCATACAGGAAGTGTCTTGTCCACTGCAGTCTGAATGCATCCTGACAAAAAACACCAGGTTCTGGATTTCTGAAGCATGATAGAGGCAGTTTTGTGTTGAGAGGGGACATAAAAAGGACCAGGTCCAGACTGCCCCACTTGTCGAATAGCAACTGCACAATATCAGAACTGATGTATCATGCTCAAGGCACCCCTCCCACATCCTCAAGGCCTTCCTGCAAAGAGGGTAGGAGGGTTCTCCACCTTGCTTGTTGATGTAATACATCACAGCTTTGTCGTCCATCTGAAGTGGGATAACTTTGTGGCAGAGGGCTTCCTTCAGGACTTGGAAAGCATATAAGACAACTCTCATCTCTAAGATATTTAAAAGAGATGAGGCTCCTGCTTGCTCCTATCTTCATATTTTATTTTAGTTCATCTTCCTTGTATAAGACAAAAGTAAGGAATATTATTCCAAAACAGTAGCAGAAAAGCAAAGTCCTAAGAAGTCAAAGACTAGAAACAGTAAAAGAAGAACTAGATGGAAATAACATGTGGAGACAAAATATATAATGTAAGGGATACTGGGAATTAATTTATTTAAAGAATAAAGGAAAATTATATGGGGGGAATGGAGAATTTTTCTGAACTGAAAGAGAACTGCAATTCAGTGATCACCCCTTTCATTCACATCTCAGTTTCTGGGCATCTACAAAATACACATCTTCAGGGGTCCAAGCATGAAAGTAAGAAGAGAAAATGAAAAGAAATTATAAACAAAATAAAATAAACAATTAATAAATGTTTCCATACATTCATGTCATTTCTTTATATTAATTTCTTTCTCAAAAATGGTTTTAAATCCCACTGATCATTTAGACTGTCTGTTTTAACATTCTGCAGGTAATAGATCCACTGTCTCTCTCTCTCTCTCTCTCTCTCTCTCTCTCTCTCTCTGTAAGAGTTCATTTAATCTGTCTCCTCCCCCCCATATTTAAGTGGTGGTTGCCAGTCTATGCCCATAAAAGTTAGGGCAGTGGGGTCAGAATTATGATATTGGGCAAAATGCAATCCCACTGGTGTTTCCCTTTATTGTTAGTTATATTTCTGACATGTTCTTGCATTCTTGACTGTGAATGAAAGGTGTGATCACTTAATTGCAGTTCTCTTTCGGTTCAGAAAAATTCTCCGTCTCCCCCCCCCCAGGCCATAATTTTCCCTTATTCTTTAACTACTCTGCCTTCTCTTTAACCTCTATCAAAACAATTGTGTAATCTCTTTAATAAATCTGCTTAAATATCTGCTCTAAAATTGTCTTGAAATAAATTCATTCCGTATCCCCAACCCCCATCCTATATATTTTTTCTACACATGTTATTTCCATCTAGCTCTTCTTATACTGTTTCTAGTCTTTGACTTCTTAGGACTTTGCTTTTCTGCTGCTGTTTTGGAATAATATTCCTTACTTTTGTTTTATACAAGGAAGATGAAATAAAATAAAATATGAAGATAGAATTTAAATAAATAATTTATTGTAAGGATATATTGATTTTCAAATCATGCATTGCACTTTTGTACTTTTATATTGAATTCTAGTATAGATTATTTGTATTTTTGTATATCACTATATTGTTTGCATGTAGCACTTTTGTGATGTCATTGGTGAGGTCACGAAAAATGGTGTATTTAAATGGATGTAGTTTGCTTCCAGAACCATGCCCCCTGGTGTAGCTTGGCTCTGCCAGAATAAATCATTGCATATGAACATTTATTAAATCCTGTGGCAATTTTTCTGTGGTGTGCAGTTATTTTGTGGAACTGTGGAGCTGTTTCCGGGCTGGCTACCATCATACCTGCACCCGTCCCTTGTGTTTTCACAGTGGAAACTTTGGATCCTGTTTAAATGGTAGCCCTGATGTTCTGAGCAGCCTGTGGAGCTCAACCTGATGGTCAAACAGATGAGCACCATCAAGGAGACGTTAATCACCTGCTGGCAATGGCAACCGCCTTAGAGGCAGTGTCATAGGCATCCATAAAAGCTTGTAGCTGATTATTGTGCTATATGCCCTAGCAAGTAAGCGTTAGATTCCGGGAGGCTCTCGACCATTGAATTGAGTGTGTTCCACAGGATGTACTCAAACTGAGGAATGTAGGAACTCAAGATATAGAAGTCTGTTGTGGTGGACCCTATATCCCTGAGGAAAGACTGGAAAGAAGATCTTCCAACACAAGCTCTGCTGATACAGAAGCCTGGCATTCCAGACCCTAAAATAAGTCATCCACTGCATCTTCGACAAAGCAGAACAGGGACAGATTCATCCAGATTCACTTCTACCCCAGAAAATCCTCCAAAGGTATGTCTAAGCCAGGATCATGAGAGACACCTCCACCCAGATCGGCGTCCAGGAGTTTGGCCCCATTCATAGTGCAAGCACCACCCACAGCACTGGCACCACACACGGTGCTGGCCCCATATACAGTGCAGTGCTGCTGCTGGCCCTAGACCTGAGGAAGGGGGGGAAGGAAACTGGTACCCATGCCAGTCCCTGCAGAGAAAAAGGACGGCAGTAGGCATGTTGAGTCAGTGTCAATGGCACTGAAGACAGCACCACACACACATCCAGGCCTGACCGACTTGACTGCAGCCCAGTGGCTCCAAGGCCTTAAGGCCCAGGAACCGGGTCCACTGATCAGAACAGTCAGGCAGACACCAAACCCACTGCTCTAAAAGAGCAACCCAGAGGTGAAACTGCTCACCAGAGCCTCATCAAGGATAGGTATGGGATTCGGTGTCGAAGATTGCGGCAATTAAGAATGGAGCCACTGAGTACCCAATCAAAGTCAGGTCAGGCCTACTGCTCTCCACCACCTATGATCCCCACATAGACATGCCAAAGGGTGACCTCAAGAGGTACTGACTCTTCTTCCATTGACAGGAGGAAGAAGAGCTCAAGATCAAGTGGAGCTGGGTCCAAAATCAAGGTCAGGAATGGGCCTGGTGCTTTCATGCTTCCAGCAGACTGACCCTACTCCCTGAGCTCTGGACTTCCCATGGTGAGACCCCCACCTCCCGCAAAGGGTGGTGGATCTGACACAGCCCCCCTGCCATCAATTTTCAAATGAAGTCTCCCTACCATCACCGCTACCATCTAAGGTTGATTCCATTGATGGCAGGCTGAGCATTTCTTTCTCTTCTTCTTCTTTTTTTTTTAAATAAGAAAAGCACACTAAAAGTAGAAAGTTAAATGAACACTGAATGGCTATAGCTGCTGTCATAGAGACGAACACTTAACTCCCGGCAGTTGAGCAACGTCACTCAACGGTGGGGAAAAAGGAACTGAGGCGGTTGGAGAGATTTTGTTATCATGCTCCACCGTTTTGATTCTCATGGTCAGAAAATAGATACAGACATTCAAAAAATTCTCATCTAGTGATGTCTACTTTTCTGGTTTTAAATTTGTAATCTGTGCAGTGATTCTTCACCTTGGTCCAGTTAGTAATTATGACCATTACATTGTTTGGCCATGTCAAGCACAGAGTTGGATTGAGAGTAATGATTCTGTTATTACATTCAAACAGCAACTGCCATGGAATTTGAAAAATGCCTACATTCTGATTTTAGAATTGAAATGACTGTAAAGGGTATATTAATAAGATTTCCAGACTTGTGAATATAAACAACACATTTAAAAACTGGTGTGTATTTTATAAATAGGGTTTTCACACAAGCACTTCACATTTGAGAGGAACACATGAAAGTTAGTTTTTAAATTTTATTACATTTTTTCCCCAAAATAGATTAGGCTTTGTCAAGTAATCATCTTTCTATGTATCTGTGGTTTCTTATACAGTTCAAGCAAGTGTTACCCATGGTGTAGGATTTGTATTTGAACCAGATTACTTAGAGGATCTTTCTTTAGTGAAGAGTTTAGATTTTAGTTTGTGTGAATAGTTTATTGTACAGTTTTCTATTAGTAAGTTTGCTTTTATTTAATTTAACAAATAGGCACATTTCTGGGTACATGTTTTAATGTATGGTATCTATATTTGTGTAAAACGTTTTATGTGATTTTACAGTTTGTACATAAATAAAGCTTTTGATAAAGTTTCTAAAGTTAAAGCAAAGTTTAGTTAGTAATTAAATGATATACTTTTTATAGAGATGTTTTGTTAACTCTTTTTAATCTGCCTTTCAGATTTGTAAATGTATAAATATTACACTATGTAAACATGTATAATTATAGATCTCTACATTTCTAAGTAAGTTTTTTTATGGTGTACAGATGTGTTTAATTCATTGTTATTATTGTGTAATAGTTTTGTTGTTTAAAATATAGTGTAGAAGTTTTTCATATATGATTTGGTTTGCTAGTAAACATTTATTAGCTCTGTAATTGTGGTATTTACCACAAATGATAGATTAGCCTCTTCCTGTCTTTTTGATTTTGATCACCACTGTTGTGGGGACAAGCAGGAATTTTCCAGACCACTACAGTTGTATGTGTTCTGTTTTTATTTTCCTTCTTTTATGGTTTTCTTCTTCTTCTTTTGCACTTCCTTTTCTTCTAACACAATGGGGTGTTGCTAAAAGTATTGCATCCTTAATGCTTGCCCACTTTGCCTGTACCCCCTCATCTGTATTTCTTTTTGCCAGGGCTAGCTTAACTCTGTTGGCCATCTTATCCAAGTCAGCTCCTTTGAAGTCCCATATTTTTGCCTTGGAATGGGATGATTTAGTTCTAATGGCCAAATTGAACCATACCATGTGATGGTCACTGGCCCGAGGTGACCTTTCTACCTGGAGATCTGTGATCCTTTCCCCATTAGTCAGTACTAGATCTAGAATAGCCCTGTCTCTTGTGGGTTGTTGTATCAGTTGTTTGAGGCCCTCCCCCTACAGGGAATCCACTATGTGTCTAGTTCTGGCAGATGTTCCTGCTGGTATTGACCAATCTGTATCTGGCATGTTGAAGTCTCCCATTGCATTTTTTTTTCCACCACAATATGCCTCATAAAATTTGACCATTTTTCCTGCCTCTCTTCTAATGCACAATAAACTGCATTAGTTTAAACTTTGCACTTACTATGTACTCACTAGATTACTATAACTGTTACCTAGCTCTCCTTTATATTAGATAGCTGTTCAAGGTTTTATCTTGTTTACCCTGCCCTTCATGTCTCTCTTATCTTTACCATGTATACTTTCTTAGCAAACCTGTAATTAACTTGTTTTTTTTTTTCTCATGTATTTATCCTATATTGTCCACACAGTACTTGTAATGATGTTTTTTTTTTTCCCTTTCTCTTGTTGTAATCCTCCCGGGTCGTGACTGTAAATAGTCATCTTTATGGCTAGCTCACCTACCCGGTAAACAAAAACCAAATAAAAAGAAACATTTTTTTTTGTCGATTCTGTTTTTCCCCTGCTCCAGGAAATGAACAATTTTTTTTCAATTGACCATTTTTAAATATGCTTTTAAAACTATTTTATTATGGTGTATGTTTCTTATAAACTCTATTAATTATTTAGGTTATAAATAGATGCCTGCTGCATATAACAATTGAAATTTAAGTATAGTTTGGCAAATGGTTTGCTTGATTAGGAAGTAAGGAAATGTATGGCAAAAAAAAAAAAATACATTAATGCCCATTAAGGTTGCTACTGTAAAAAAATACAAACCCCACAAAGTTAGGAAACATATTATTAGGGTTGTTATGTATACCTCACACCCCCTTTACTATGTCCACTACCTTCATAAGTGTGGACAACTGTATACGTACATTCATCCATAGTGTAATACCTTATACTGAGTCTGTATACATAAAATAGTTTAGAAGCAACCCTAATCACCACCCCCAAACCCATTTTCTTGATTAAGGTAAAATATATTTGGTGCTGTTGGAGCCAATAACCATTAAAGGGTTTTTCTGGCTAAGGTTCAATCTTAATATCCAAAGTAACTATACAATGGAGTCAATGTTTCCTTAATTGTAAAGTAACTATACAATTGAGTCAAATTGTTCTTTATTATAAAATAACTAGACAAGTGTGTCAAAGTTTCCTTTATTCATAAAGCATGTATAATATTACAAGGTATAATCTGAATTGATTTTAAAATATAATACTTAATGTTACTATTCAACTGAATGGTTTCCTTCTTCTTCTTTACTGTTCACTTTATTTACAAAGTATGTATAGCTATGCATCATATAGTATCATAACATTTAAAAGAACAAAAAAAAAGTTGTCAAAAAACTTACAATCCCATAATATTGATCTTTCCTGTGTTATCACACTAATCCACTTGGTGTGGGTATGCAATGTCAGATTGGTTGACTTTTTAATAATCAATGTTTAATGGCTGTTGTCAATAATCTATTGTCACCAACTGGCCCGGTGGTGCTGTGGGCTGAGGCACTGAACACCACACCTCGCACCATGCTGGCGACCCAGGTTCGGGAGCGAGCTTGGGCCACCAGGGGGGAGAGCAAGAGACAGATTGAGCAGTTGGCAGGCAACTCTCCTCTCCAGGAAGGGACATGGGGTTTTCCCAGCACTTAGCTGCCACCTGGTGGAAGGTAGGTGGTAGCACCATGCCACAGGGGGAACCTGGCAATAGGCCTGGAGGGCAGAAGGGGCCATCACTGGAGCCACGGTGTGCATGCACACCTCCATGCACATGGGCATCCACATTCTGGGGTCCCAGGAACAAGGGGAGAAAAACAGATAACTGGGGGCCATGGCTGGATGAAGCCTCCCGCATCGGGTCCAGTAGTTACATTGGGTAGAGGGGAAGGTGCCAAAATGACCATAGAAGTCTGGTGTCAGATGGCTGAAACAAGCCACTGCCCGACGGGCAGATAAAGGATAGAACCTTTTTTTTTTTTTAAATAATCTGACCAGCCACAATGTTTAAGATTCTCTCCAGTCCGGATTTAGGAAGAGGCATAGTACCAAGATAGCCCTTGTCTGGGTACTAAATGACCTCCTAATATTGAGAGATCGAAAGACCAATTCCATCTTGGTCCTTCTTGATCTCTCTGCAGCATTTGATACTGTGGACCATGGAGTGCTGTTGGATCACCTGCAGTTCATCTGTGGACTTTCGGGGTCGGTCCTCAGATGGTTTCGATCTTTCCTCGAGGGTAGGACTCAGAGGGTGGTGTTGTTTTGTTTTTTTCCCTCAGCCCCACTCTCCCTATCTTGTGAGGTGCTGCAGGGATCCATTTTGGCACCCATGTTGATTGTGGTCTATATGCTGCCCTTGGGAGCAATTATTAGGCATTACGGCTTGAGTTTTCACTGCTATGCAGATGATACTCAGCTGTACATGTCCTTTGTGCCTGGTCAGGATGACGCTGTCTCGGTCTTTAACAGCTGTCTAGCTGAGATCCAGGACTGGATGAATGTGAGCTGGATGCGGTTAAACCCAGAAAAAATGGAGGTGTTGGTTGTGGACCCAGGTCATCGCGAGGCGGGTGTATTGGCTGGTTCTCTTTTGGGTTTATGGCTCAGAGGTGTCCAGCTAACCACCTCAGATTGGGTGCGGAACCTGGGTGTTATATTTGATGACCGCCTGACCCTAAAATTGCAGGTGTCGGCGACTGTCAAAACCTCTTTCTACCACCTGAGGAATATCGCCCGGTAAAGCACCTGGTTCCTCCTGATGATCTTCCAACTTCAGTCCATGCCTTCGTTACCTCCCGCCTTGACTACTGCAATGCCCTTTACCTAGGGCTACCATGGGTTGACATCCACCGTTTGCAGCTAGTGCAGAATGTGGCAGCCAGGCTTTTGACTGGTACCTTTAGGACCAGTCATATAACGCCTGTGCTCCGCGGACTTCACTGGCTGCCGATACAATGGTGGATCACCTTCAAGGTTGCTTTGTTAACCTACAAGGCCCTACATGATCAGGGACCTAGTTACCCGAAAGATCTCCTTCATCCCTACTGTCCCCTCCGCCCTCTCCAATCCACCGATGAGGGATTGCTAGAGATTCCCAGGGTTCGTTTACAAACATCTGGGGAAAGATCATTTAGTTTTGTGACCCCGACCCCATGGAATTCTCTACCTCAGCGGGTGTGAGATAGCCTGACCATCCAGAGTTTTAAAGCTGCCTTGAAAATGTATCTTTTTAGTTTGTCATTTTCCAATTATTAAAGCTGCTATTGTATTTATTAGTTTTTTAATTTTATTTTATTAATATGCTTGGTTCTATTGTACAGGCACCTTGGTTTTGGAAAGGTATCTTTTTATAAATAAAGAATCGATTTTTGATTGATCTATTGTCAGATCCATTTTCTTCAATTTCTCATTTATTGCGGTATGTGCACCTTGTGATGTTCTTCTCATCAATGAAGCTCAGTTTTAAAAATAAAGTTCCCATAGTGACTTAAATGTAATATCCATTCTTATTATTTCTGAAAGGGAAAATACAGATCTTGGTTAGATGTATAGCTAAAGTGATAATAACTTGTTACAGTCTATAATATATAGTAATATTAATAACACTACCTAAAAACTTAAATACTGAAATTATTTTGTCCTCAGTTTGGAAGAGTTACTGTATGTTGTAGTGATGTTTGGTTCTGTAGATGTTTTTCCAGAAATATCTTAATTATCAATATAGAATACATAGTATGTGTATAAAACAGCACATGTGTGTGGCTTGAGTTTGTACTTATTGCATGCCTTTGGCTAACGAGGGGTAAGGGGTGATGATTAGGGTTGCTACTAAACGAGTTTAACTACATAGACCCCATATAAGATATTACACCATGGTTGAATATTCATGTACTTATACATTGGTCCACACTTATGAAGGTAGTAGACATAGGAAAGGGGATGAGAGTTATGCATAGCAACCCTAATGATATATTTCCTAACTTTGTGGGACTTGTGTTTTTTACAGCAGCAACGCTAGTGGGCATTAACACAGTTTTTTTTTTGTTTGTTTGTTTTTTGCCATAAATACAACTGTGTAAACCGTGTAAATGTATGTGTATACACACGCAAGAGTTATGTTGGTGTTTTCTGTTTAAACCACTGTTTTCAAATTATTATAACTGAGCTATCGTAGATCCTAGGACTGAGAAATTTGTCATGCATCATTTCAGTCCTAGGGTCTACAAATTAAGAAACTTTTATGGTTATCTATTTTTTGTTTAGTTATAGAGTGTTGAATTTATGTATTTTTGCCCATTTTTGAACCAAAATATTTGCAAACAGGTAGAGAAAAACAAGGTTTATTAGATGCTATGTAGAAATAGGTCCTCTTGGTGGTTTGGGAAATTTTTTTACTGTAATCATTTTGAAATTATTAATGACTTATTGTTTGAACATGCTCGGTTCACCCCCCCAAAAATGGCTGAAAAAAGCTTACAAAGGGACAGATTCATGAATGGCTACAAATGCCACAAGCCCCAGGTACGCTGAACATATGCACTTGGGGCTTGTAGCTTCTTCATGTCGGCCCCCTGACGAAGTGTCTCAGAGAAGACACGGAGTGCTGGGGTAAAGTGCTGTGGACTCCATCTTCAGCTGAGCTTGATTTCACTCCTGTATTTCTTTTACATGTATTCTTGGCAGAGGGCTTCCTTTGGTGCCTTTTTCTAGTTTATGAGTTGCGATAGCACCCGCTTGTTCCAAGGTGGGCGGATCCATTTGTGTTTTGAGCCAGGAACAAACAGGCCTCATCAGGGTATGTCTCTGGGACCAGGGTAGATACCTGCTGGAGCATGGCCAGGGGGGAAATACAAATAGAAAAAAAACCAAACAATTAGGAATGATGTTCTGATCTCATGGTTTAGCCTTGCTTGGAGAAAGACTAGAGCATGGCTTCAGAACACCATAGTTTCCTTAACCCAAGTTAAGAGCAGTATGACTGGATGCCATGCTGTAACTCAGACTAAGGAAAGCATGTGCAAGTTTAAAAGTTAACAATTGGGCTTTAACAGTCCATCTGTAAGCTTGGAATGCCCTAATGATGTAAGTGGTCACCTTTTCTGCCATCGACATTAATACTCCCAATCCTGAGTATCCCAGCAACCACCCTGGCACATGCAATGCCTTGTGTCACTGCTGCAGTGGGACATGGGAACTTACTCAGGACAGCATGGTGTCAAAAATGCAGTCTAGGTTGCACCAAACACTGTGCTCCAAACAAGTCTTAGAAATATTTAAAAAAAACATTTTGATAGTTTGTACAGGGCCTAACAAAAGTTTGCACAGGATCTGAAGAAGCCCATCCCTTCCTGGAGCTCCTCTGGGCCCAATTGGCTCAGAGTAGTGACTGGCGGCTTCAGCTTGTTGCAGGCCTCATTGTCTGGGTCAAAGTTAGTGGTGGGGAGGAGGAGGTCTGGGATGGCCCAGCTGTGCACCTAATGGATGCACCGGTAATGCCTACCACTAAAGTGGAGTGGGTGGCATCCTAGGGTCTGTTGACTCTGATGGGGACATACCTAGCTCCCAGTCAGGCAAAGTGAAAGAAAGATCCACCTGTTCCTGCATCTCTTGGCTCAGAGGAGTCACTGTTACCTGCAGCTTTTTGCAGGCCATATGGCCTGGAGCAAAGGTTGTTGTGGAAGGGCAGACATTGGACAGCCCAACTGTGCCCCCACTAGTTGTGCTGGTAGGTATGCTGCTGAAGTGGAGCATATAGTTGGGGCATGCCTAGCATCTAGCCAGGCAAAGACTAGAGTAAAGGAAAGTTTGCACTTTTTTCAGCTCTTCTGGGTCCGATTGTCTCAGAGGAACGACTGCAAGATACTGCTTGCTGCAGGCCTTATGACCTGGTATAAATCCTCATGGCCAGGTCTCCCCATGCTTTGGAATAACCTTCCTACTCACCTCTGCCTTTTCCCCCTCCTACCTCTTTTTTAAGCAGTTCCTATGGGACCAATTTGCTCCTTTCTGTGCCTCTTTCTAACCTTCTACTGTTTCCCTCCCTACCTCTTTCCTTGCCTCCCCAAAATGTCTGCCCCCTTTCCTTTTTTCCTGGCCTCTGTCTCTTCTGATCCCCTTTTTATTGCTTCCCTTTTCCCATCTGAAGCAGCCCAGTGCTTGGTAACACTGTGTTCATCTTACACTGGTTTATGCATTTTTCACTGGTTTACACATTTTTCCCACAACTTTCTTCCCCGGTTGTCACCTAGCCTCTTGCCTTTATGTCACTTTCCATTTTGTGCTTTTGTTTTTGTTTACCTGTTATTTGCACTATGTATCCCTTTTGCACCATTGACACAGTTGACTGTGACTATTTACTTACCTGCATATTTGAGCTTTGCACTCTTTATGTTTGCCCTTGCACTTGTGCAAATGTTGGCACCGGTGTGGACAAAATGGAGACTATTACCACATGTTTTGGAAATGTGATACCATTAACTCATGGTGGAAGATCACCCACACCAAACTAGAAGGGATTTTGCAAATGAAATTACCTTTTAATGTGCAATTTCATCTATTAAATGATTTTAAAAACACTGTATTAAACAAACAAAATAAAGATATGTGCCTTGGCCACCATGGCTACTAAGAGATAAATACTACAGAAATGGAATTGGTCCAATTTCAGAGACTTTGAATATAACAAGTGGATTTCCACATTTTGTAAAACATTAATATTAGAAAAAAATGACTGATCACGTTGATTCGAATATGAATGTCAACTCTCTTGTTGACACGGATCGCAGATCCATTTTGAATATTTTACCACCTATCTTAAAGTTAGTTAACCACATCAAGGTGCTTAATGGTGTACCCCCTGCTACATTATTGTGATTTAGATTAAAGTAGTGTCCTAACTTGTTTCTGTAGGTTTGAGGGTGTTTAGGAAAGATGTTTTTTGTATAAAGCAACATGATATAGAGGTAACATTGTTATGTGATATTGCCAATGAATGTTCATGTATTTATTGTTTGAAAAATTCAATAAACAAGGAATACATAACAGGGACCTACGGAATACATGATTTATTTTCTCAAGACCTGTTTGCCCTTGGGTAACCTCAAGAGAGATGTAAGCCATGAGTGATGTGCCCAAGGTCAAACAGCTTAAGTGAAAATAAATCATGTATTCCACAAGGTGGAAGATGGCGGTGATGTATGAGCTGCCTGAGGTCTGAGCTCTGGGATCTGAGCTTATTTTTATTTTATTTTATTTGTTTAATTGTAACTTCATTTCTTTTAATTTGTTTTAGTTAATTTTTAGTTTAGGTAGGGCTATTAATGAGTAATATAGTGTTACCTAGCAAATTACGGGTTAATAGTTAGTTTTTCGGCTGTTCTCCTTTGTCATTTAGGAGCGTTACATGATTTCAACTGGTTTGTTAAGGCGGCTCACTTTTGCCATATGTGAGTCTCACTGTTTCAGCTGTTTGTGTGATGGCTGTTCTCCCTCACTGTTTGGGAGTTTTAGCTGTTCCAACTGTTTTTTCAGCGGCTCACTTTTGCCATATGTGAGTCTTGCTACTACAATTGTTTTGTTATGGTAGCCATTTTTGAAAACCAAAACAGATTTAAACAACCTTATTTTGTGGTGGAGTGCGGCCTGGAATCTGTTGTCTGGTGTCATGAGCCTGAGTCGGGAAGATCTAGGCTGAATTACTGCTAAACCTCGACCTGCTCTTACCGCTTGTTGTGGGGAAGATTTTGCGGTAAGAGTGCAGGCTGTGTGAATCAGGAAATTTGGACTGAGCTGGAATCTGCTGCCTTCATGGAGGTTGCTGGTGTGGTAAGAGCATATTCAGTGATCACTGGATGTTTATTAGATCTTGACATTAGAGCAGTGGCATGGTCTGGGAACTGTGTTGGGCGAGGGGGCTCCTCCTTGTACTTTGGCCTAAGTGGCTGGTGTGCTTCCCACGACCAAGTGGGAGTTGCCCTGGTGATTCTCTGAGAGCCAGAGGGCAGGTTGGATTTTCTCCTAGGCCTCCTGTGGGATGTGCATAGAGGCCTGCCCCCCCCGGGGGGTTGTAGCAGTGGGTCGCCGGTGGCTGGGTGCCAGGGCCTATGACTTGGCGCACTTGGAGGGGGGCCTCCCCTTAGGTTCTAGTTTTCATGTCCCAGCCCGCTGCTGTATTGGGGGTTCCTTGAGCTGTACTCTGAATATTCTCGGGACTACAGTTTAACCTGAGGCCTCTTCTCCTGGGCTGTTGAGGTTTGCCTTTTCTGTTAAACTGATTGGATTGACTTGGGTTTGTTTTCTCACTATGCTGGACTTGGATTGACATTTTACTACAGCTCGCTCTTTTATACTTACAATATTTTTGTAGACACTATTTAGATTGTATTGGTTTGAATTTCTTTTGAATTTCTTTTACTGTCTGCTTGTCTCTCAGACTCTTGGTGAGAGCAGAGCCTGGGACTGGGAAGCCTTGGCATTGTTGGCCAGGGGAGGTGGGAGCTTCCCTGGCCTATTCATTAAACATTTAGAATTACTTGCTTGATTTGCTGCAAAGGACTGCCAGATTATTTGCTGCAAAGGGCTGCCAGATTATTTATATTGACATTAATTAAGGTTCTTATAATTCAGGGAGTTCTGGGAGGTTTTTAGAAGCAAGTCTGATCATAGGATTTACAGTAGGTCTAAATTGTTCAGATGCTTGCTTTATCTGTTAATTATTGGGGGTTTATGTTGTGTGATAATAATTGTGTTTGAAATGTATTGTGAGGGTTTTGAGATGGTTGGGCATTATTCTCCCACCATGCTCAGGGGGTTACACCCCTTTTTGACTGTCCCTCATTGCCAGCTGAGGTGTATAAGAGATGTCAAGCCTTGGGGATAGTCAGAAGTCAATCAAAAAAGGGGCAATCTGGACAAGGTGGGAGAATGGAGAGGGGTGGACGGATTGGGATTGTTGAGACTAGGAGATGCCCTGGGGCAAAATGGGGTCAGAAAAGGGGGGTTTCCTGCCTGGTTCCCATACCCAAGGGCTCCACAAATAGTGGGCAGGTTTCAGGATCTTCCTTGTTGACCCATCCAACTCAGGCGGTGTTATGCAATGCCAGATCAATTAGAAACAAGACGGCTATCACAGCTGATCTTGTTGGAACATCTGATCTGGCATGCATCACTGAGACCTGGCTGGTTGCGAATGCAGGCCCTATTTTGGCATCTGCTGTTCCGTCCGGGTTCTCGGTATTACACTGCCCGAGACCGGATCATAGGGGCCGAGGTGTAGCTATTGTGTTTAAAACTGAACTGAGCCTTGTGAATGTGCCAGTGAGGGGGGTGCACTCGATCCTTTGAGTGTATCCTGGGAGCAGGTGTAGGCTTCAGGATACTCCTCATCTACCATCCACCCAGTGATGGGGGAGAATTCCTGAATGAGTTTGCGGATTTCATTGTCGACGTGGCCTTGGAGTCACCCAGATGGTTAATTCTGGGTGACTTCAATGGCTGGGTCGACGATGAACTCTTACAGTTTGGAAATCATTTCCTCCAGCTTATTACTATGTTGGGCCTTACACAGGTGGTTACCTCTGCTACCCATATTGGGGGTCACTCTTTGGATTGTGTGTTCCTCCTGGGGATGGAGATAATGGATCTGGGGTGGAACCAGTCGGTTGGTCAGACCATCACACCATAAGGTTCAGTTTCAGGGCACCCTCAAGTAGGTCTGCCTCTATGGAGATGGTCCAGTACCACCCTTTGAGGGGAGTTACCCCAGAGGGCCTATTGGCGGTGCTGGACCTATCGGGTTTATCGAGTGAATGCATGAGTCCAGATGGTCTTGTACTGGCTTTTAATAAGGCAGTGGGAGATGCTCTGGACTCAATAGCTCCTGTTCATGTTCGCCCACTCACTCTGTGCTCAGGGACCCCTTGGTTTGATGGGTCCTTGAAGGAGCTGAGGAGGGTGGGTCGAAGGTTAGAGAGAGCATGGCAGAAATCCGGCCTTGATACTGACAGGCTTAGATTGATGGAACATTATAAGGTCTATCAATCAGCAATCACCTATAAGAAGGCAGAATTCCTGTCTGGGGAGATTGCTGCTGCACGGAATCGACCAGCTCAGCTCTTTCAGACTGTGGACAGACTGTGCAATCCAGTCTGTCTTCAGTCTGGAAGAGTTTTTTCACAAATAAAGTGTGATGAGCTTGCTCAATTTTTTGCAGATAAGGTTGCCAGCATCAGGTCGGAGATCGGCCCAACTCCATCTATGAGGGATTGCAGAGATTGGCGGGAGGTTGTGTGCACCCATTCTGCCTGGTCTGACTTCAGCCAGGCAGAATTCTTGGACATTGTGAGGATTGTCCAGACCTTGTGACCAACCAGCTGTTGTTTGGATCCGGGCCCTACACCGTTATTGGTACATTGTATAGATGTCATCTGCCCGATCCTTGCTGAAATTGTCTGGTGTTCCTTGGAAAAGGGGGTTTTCCCTGATCCCTCAAGGAGGCGGTCATTTGACTACTCCTTAAAAAAACCTTCCTTGGATCCAGAATGTCTAGCAAACTACAGACCTGTCTCTAATCTACCCTTTGTGGGTAAGGTTACTGAGAAGGTGGTTGCATTGCAGCTGGATGACCATCTTACAACCCACAATGTCTTTGATGCTCTCCAATCTGGATTTAGGAAGAGACATAGCACCGAGACTGCCCTTGTTCGGGTGTTAAGTGATTTCCTAATTGCGAGAGATTGAAAGGCTCATACTATATTAGTCCTTCTTGATCTCTCGGTGGCATTTGACACTGTAGACCATGGTCTGCTTTTGGAGCACCTGCAGCATTTCTGTGGACTGTCTGCTACAGTCCTAAGCTGGTTTCAATCCTTCCTCACAGGCAGGTCACAGAGGGTTGTCACTGGAATTTATTCCTCTGATGCCCTCCCCCTGTCCTGTGGGGTGCCGCAGGGCTCCATATTGGCACCCATGTTGTTTTCAGTGTACATGCTGCCATTGGGAGATATCATTAGGCAATACAGTTTGGGTTTTCACTGTTATGCAGATGATACCCAACTGTATATGTCCTTTATGCCCGGACAGGATGATGCAGTCTCTGTGCTTAACTGTCTAACCGAGATCAAGAATTGGATGAGCACTAGCTGGCTGAGGTTAAATCCAGACAAGATTGAGGTGTTGGTTGTGGACCTGGGTCATCCAGAGGTGGGTCTTGGGACTGGGCATCCTTCGGGTTTATGGCTTGATGGTGTCCAGCTCATGACCTCAGACCGGGTGCGTAACCTGGGTGTTATTTTTGACAGTGGTTTGACCCTCAAATCTCAGGTGTCCGCTGTTGTTAAATCTTCCTTTTCCCATCTAAGGAATATCGCCTGGGTGAAACACCTGGTTCCCCCAGCTGACCTTCCTACACTGGTCCATGCCTTCATAACCACCCGCCTTGATTACTGCAATGCCCTCTACCTAGGGTTTCCGGGGGTTGATATCTGCCACTTGCAGCTGGTGCAGAATGCGGCATCCAGGCTTTTGACTGGTAGATCTAGGACTAGTCATATTACGCCTGTGCTGCGTGAACTGCATTGGCTGCTGGTACAGTGGCAGATCACCTTTGAGGTCGGTTTGCTGATCTATAAAGCCCTATATGAGCAGGGACCCCGATATCTGCAAGAGCTCCTTATTCTCTATTGCCCCCACCGCTTACTCCGATCCGCCAATGAGGGATTGCTAGAGATTCCCAGGGTTTGTTTAAAAACATCTGGGGCACATGCTTTCTCTTATGCTGCACCCACCCTGTGGAATTCTCTACCTTGTTGGTTAAGAGAATGCCTGACCATCACGAGTTTTAAATCTGAACTTAAAACTTCTTTGTTTTATCAAGCTTTCTCTGTATGTTTCTAAATTTTTATTATTATTATTCTTGTTTATACTGTATTTTATTGTACAGCAACTTGATAATTTGAAAGGCACTTAAGAAATAAATTTTACGTACTTACTTACATATTGCATTTATGCAATAGGGATCCTTTAGGATAATGCAGGGAAGTTTGTGTTAAGTCATTTATTTTATTTTTAATGTAAACTTACTTGGACTTTTTGTGGTTTTCCCAGTGTAACTCTGCTTTGCATAGTGGTTGCTAAGTGGTTGCTATGGAGACTCCCACTTTACATTATGGCTAGTACATAATGAAAAAGTTTTATGTATAATTCTTTTGTTTTTTACTTTTCGTAGGGGAATTTGTTAGTCAAAAAAGTGAATAAAAATTGAATTTTCTGCCATTTTTGATGATTATGAAAAATCTAAAAGGTATCTATAAATGAAACACCTCTCATTTTAAAGATATATTTATGCTTATTAACGTTTGTGCTCAAAGTACCATGCTATCATTTTTCGTTTTAAAGTTATTCACATTTGTTTGTCAAACAAAATGAAAAAAAATTAAACATTCAGCTGCTTTTTGCTAAATATAAAAATATCTAAACAGTATCTATAAATGAGACACCACTCATTTTGTAGATATTGTTGTGCTGATCAACTTTTGTGCTCACAGTACCATGCTATTTTTTTTCCTTTTAAAGTTATTCACATTTGAATATGGTTAGTACTGCTACTGAGGCTGAACATTCTAAATGAATTCCGAGTGATTGACAGCTTGCATTTATCACACATATGTGTGATAAATTTTGGGTTCTAAAATTTATCATTCATGGGCTGGATATTCAAACTGCACCCAAAAAGTGCGCAATAGCAGGAGCAAGCACAAGTCCATTGTGCCCATGCGCAATAGACGCGATATTCAAAAAAGGAGCAAGCCAAATTGCGCCAACAGCTAACGTCTGAATATCGCACAACCTGCACCATAGCGCAACTAGGGAGGGGAAGCTGAACAGATACGATGCGCTATGGCGCAACAAGGGATGTCCAGCTGAGCAGCCCAGAGGCACCATAGCACAAGCAGGGAGCCCCCCAGCAGCAGAGCAATGTAACTGCACAACCAGGGAGGTAGGGGCCCACCACCCATGCCACAGATGGGCACAGGAACACACAGCAGAACTGACAATGCGCCCCCACACCCCAAGCACAGCACAACTGGGGGAAGGCTGGAATATCCACTGGCCCATGGGGACAAGCAAACAATGCACAGCTGGGCCATGGTGCCCCAGCACACCCACTGGCAAGCTGAGACTGCCACACAAGGAGGGGCGGACCACCCCGTGCCACACCCGCCCCCCCAGTGCACAGCACACCCTGCACAGTGACCCCCAGACATCCCCCATGAGCAGTGGCCACCACTGCAGGAAACCCCATGCATACCACCACCCCCACTGTCACACTGCAACCTCGTGTACCACAGAACCATACAAGCCAGCCCCACCATGAGCACCCAGCAGTGGGAGGCAGCACACGGCAATGCAACAACAGCAGACACAGTGCCAACACACACAATCCCCCTGAGGCACAGCTGAGATACCGACCATGTGTCGGCACAAGAGGTACCCCACACGGGAAAGGGTGTGCCCCCTGACACCACCACCATTGATACAGCATCCTGCACAGTAGACAAGTGACACATCCTGACCCACAACTAGCCACAGCAGCCAGCACAGACACCCACAGTGGTGCATGGAAGCATGCATCACACTGGATGCAACACAGTGCAGGGGCAAACACACACCCATACCCAAGGGGACAATAACACAGGGATGCAGTAGTGTGGCAACCAAGCCCCCAGTGTGCCCATGAAAACTGAGCACATACAGCCTTCAGTCCTCCATGGCACAGGAGTGACACCCACCCTGTGCAGGCACTGTGGACCCATACGCCACCATCATATGCCTGGAGCACAAGTCACAGAAGTGGTGCACAGCCCCTGCAACACACACAAGCCACAGCATGGAGGCGGAACAGCAACTGCGGAGGCCACAGTGTCACCGAGGCAAACATGCACCACACCAGTGACAGGAGGCAACCCAGCATTGTGACGGTTACAGTGGATGACCTGCATGGACAGCCACCACTGACATGGCAGCAGACCTTGCAGGCCACAGACATGCAAGGGTGTCAGCTGCACAGGCCAAGGATGGGTTGACAGGGGCACAATGGACACAGAGCATGCACCATGGACCACTGCACACAGTAATGCAATGCACAGGGAACAACACACACACCACAGACACCGACTGATAGCTACTCCCTCACCATAGACACTTCCCCACGCACATACACACATACCCATGACTGCACCACCCCAGATGCCATGCACACCACTGCAGCTGAGCACCTATAGCCAGCTGCAAATCAGAGACCACCACGGTATTCATATCAAAATATCTGTATTCAAACATATCAAAAATAACTATATACACAACTATGTACAAAGATGGGGGGAGCGACATAAACAAGGTGGGGGTGGGTAAGGGGCAGGGGTGAACATAAGGGAGAGGGAAGGTGGGGTGTGAGGGTTGGTCAAAGGGGGGAAGGTGTTAGTAGGTGCATGGGGACATCAGTGGCCGGCCTGGTCCTCCTCTGCTTGGCGCTGTTGTCTGGCCCTTCTCCTCCTCCTCCTCTGGACCCCATGCCGGTGCATGTCCCTCAGGACCTGCAGGGACTCCTGCCACCTGCAGCAGCTCTTGTACAGCCTACTGTATCTGCAGGAGTCGCCGTTCACCTAGGACGAGGGATCAGAGTCAATAGGTGTGACTGTCCATCCCCCTGCAGCCACCCATTATGCACGGCATACAGCCATGTGCCATGCTCCTGTGATGGTGTGCACCCACCCACAGTGACCGTGTCCACAAGACATGCCCAACCAGGCAGCAACAGCCATGTGGACTACCGCACACACCCACCGCCCATGTCCTGCACAGCACCACCAAGGCCATACAGTAACGTGGCTATGCGGTGTGCAGGCAGTGCCACAGCCATGTGCTCAGTGCATGCATGGACCACCATTGACGCACTCCCAGACATGCAGTGCCACTGGACAGTGCTGACTGTCACAAGTCGTGTGCATGGCAGTGGTGTCGATGGATGGTGGCCATGCCCTGCTTCCCACTCTGTTACACAGCATGCAATAGTAATTGTGGTGTCATGGCACTCACCCTCATCGGGCTGGTGATGTCAGTGGTGCTGGTCCCCGACTCTTCTGTGCACTGCGTCCTCCTCCCTCCGCTGCCACTCCCCATCCGCCCGCCGTTCATCACGCGGCATGGGGAAACAAGGAGAAAAAACATCAGTACAATCACAAAGCAAAGTCCCCTGCCCCAATGTGTGTGCCTCACCCACCCAGCCAGACCCACCCACCCCATACCCTGTAAACACCGCCACAGCCAACCTTAGACTACCCTCCCTATGTGCTGACACATAAGACAGTGTTACCCATATGGACAATACAAGTGTGTAGACATATCACCCACCTGAACAAGGCACCATGTCCCTCCTGGCACACGACCGCAGATGGGCAAGTAGCTCTGGCTCCCTTCCCCTGAGGTACCCATAATGGTGCCTGCATTGCTCTGAGGTCCTCCTGCATCCAGTGGCTGCCTCCAGATCAGTGGCCACCTCCTGCCAGACCTGGGTCCTGGTCCTGTCCAGTGCCTCATCACCAAACAGTGGGCCATAGTGTGGCTCTACAATGGCCACAAGGTTGGCCAACTCAATGGCACTCCATTGTGGGTCTCTCCTGCGTGCCATCTCATCTGCTATAGTAGGCAATATGGTGCTCTGCAACACGGTACCCCACGTGGAAATGCTGCGTGGTACAGCGCCGCCATTCCCTATCGCGCTGTTACCGAACAGCGCAATACAGGTGCAGCCATGCCAGACGTATGGTGCCAAGTGGGCAAAGGTCAGGCACAGGGTCATGGGTATCTGGTGCAGGGCCACGCACAGCACCATCGGACGACTATGCATCTAGCATGATTGGTTGCCTGTGTGCCAGCGCCACAGCGAACTATCGCGCAGTTGTGCCACAGCGCCATATAATGACCCTCGCTATAGTGCCACTGGCACAACGGTGGCCATGCCCTGCATTGCCTACCATGCACAGCACGTCATCAGCGTGGCATACGCCTGTGTAAGCTACCTGGGCATGCCCAGTGAGGTGTACTACGCATGCCACAGAACTGCGCCATTGGCTCAGCACGTTCAACACAATTGCACAAAGTGCAACTGTGCGATATTCAGCCGTCATATGCTAATCATCCGACCAGCCATTCAATGGCGCAGCAGCGTGATTTGCATCTAATTAAAGTTGTTCCTCACCTAATTTGCATGGATTGCGCTATATAGGTGCGACAATGTTCTGCAGTGGCCATAGTCAGTTACTGCAGTTTATTGGTGAGTTGCATGCTGTGTAGGGGTCTGGACTGTGGTATCAGGGACATGCTTTGTACTGCACAGTCACAGGTAACCACTGTCATCCTTACAGGCTGAATAATGACCGAGCGAGGTCTGGGTGAGGAGGACTACGATGGTGGGTGGAAGAGGAGGCCCAATTTCACAAAGGCCGAGACGGAGGCACTCTTCGAGGCCTACCTTGATCAGGAGCCACTGTTCAGTGGACGGCGGGGCAACCCCTCAGGCCCGTGCTGCTGCATGGGAGGAGGTGGCACATGCCGTCAACCTGCACGGCAGCCACCAGCGCTCCGTGCAGGAGTGTAAGAAGAAGATGGGTACTGACAGGAGGAGGGTGAAGGAAAAGGTGGCTGCCATCAGGGTGGCACATGCTGGAACAGGCGGGGGCCAGCCGGAGGTGGTGCAGCTCACACCGGCAGAGGACAGGCTTGCTGCAAGCATGCAGCGCAGTGCCATAGCGGGAGTTCCAGGAGGTGGCTTCCAGACAGGTGGTAGCCCATCACTGCATGGTAAGTCATGGTCAGTCTATGGGGGGGGCACAGTAGGTCACATGCAGTAACGTGACTTTACTTTCTGTTACAGATCCTGCGTGTCTGCAGGGGTCAGCGGTGGAGGGCCTGTCCACTGTGGACAGTCATCTGGAGTTGGAGGAGGGACCATCCACCTCCACAGGTATACGTCGAGCATTGCAACAGTGGGGCTGCCTGGCTGGCCACACTGATGTTGTTGAGACAGGTGTGAGGGAAGCCCTTCCTGTGTCTCAGTGTTCTGGCATCCAAGGATGCCAGCACGCTGTGGCTGTGGCTGGGGCAGAGACCTGCACCAATGATGAAGACACGACCGTCATGGGCAATGACATGTGTGTGCCACAGAATGGACACACAGCAGGCCAGCTCACGCCCATGGACCTGGCTGGTGCCGACGTGTGGGCCAGCATGTCAGCACAGTCCCAGGCTGTGCCTGTCAGCACCAGTGGGACAGCACTGGTGGCTGGTCAGGACAGTGGAACTGTTGCAGCCACAGCGGAGACACAACAGATCCCTTGGGCACAGCAGGTGGAGAGGCAATGGCAGCAGTCCCCCACCGGGACTGGGGGTTCAGGGTTCAGTGGTGGCATCCATGCACCACCTGTGGACTTGCCCATACCTGGTCCTGGTGAGCAGCGCCCACCCTCAAGGGGTGCTGAACATCAGGCCCTTGCATACCCTGAGGGATGGGATGCTGAGGTGGCAGATAACCTCTTTGATGAGCACACCTGCCTACTGCAGGCATCAGTACAGCAGCAGATGCGGCTTGCAATGCCCATGGAGGCACTGTGTGTGGCTCTGGAGTGGACTGAGGAGCGACTCAGCAGGGACACCAATAGGATCGTGTCATGGATTGACCATTTGAGGGAGGATGTGACCACTGCCATTGACAGGCTTGCACAGCCGTTAATTGCTGTCATGGCCACAATGGGCACACAGTCAGGTGCCCATGCGTCGCTCACACCATGCAGTGCACTGTCCACTCCCCATTCCCAGCATCGTGCGACACCCACCCTGTCGACGCCGGGTTCAGCTGTGGGCATCCCGAGCATTTCTGGTGCAGGAATATTCGGTGTGCTGCAGACCCCTGTCCGGGCATGGTCGTGTTCATGCAGTGGAACTCCTGGTGGACCATCAGTGCCACCCCGTGAGGCCCATGGTCAGCCTGCCAGTGCTGCTGGGTCTCGATGGGGCTGCCCATGCATCCGAGGTGGACGTGGCACTGTGCCGCAAGACTGACCTGTCTCTCAGCGTGGGCACTGTCTGGTGCTGCCCTGTGTGCATTGTGTGTTTTGGTGGGCAGTGCACGGGTGGGTGCCCGGCCCTGCATGCAGACACACAGTCCACCTGCACACCCTCCTGGCTGCTGTCCACAGGTACGTGTGAATGATGATGCCTGCATTGCGCTGTACACCAAAGTGCGATGGTGCCCAGCATCTGACACATGCACATGGACAGTCAGTGGACGTGGTGGCCTGTGGACATGTGTGTTGCTAGTGTTTGCATTCTGGCTCGGTTTTGCACCTGACCGCTGTGCACTTTGAGCCTATTGTGTGTGCGTGTGTGTGTGTCCGTCCATGTGGCGTGTTACTGTTCACCTCTCCCTGGTTGTATGTGTGTGCTTCTGTGCCCTGCCACATCCCTTGCCAGCATGCACCCCTGGTGTGTTTCCATGCGTGTATGTGGGTTGTGCCCTAGCCACTGGTGGTTGCACATGGCACCATGACTTATCTGTGTTGGCTGTAGTGCTCCTCTGTGATGGTGTCCCAGTGCAGCTGTGCCAGCCGGATCAGTCGGGGGTCCCGTCGGCCAAGGGGGGGCTGCCATTCCCCAGCATCACCGGCATCACCATCGTCCCCATCGCTGTCCCCCTCTTCGACCTGTACGGCTATCCCACAGTCTTTGGTCATGTTGTGCAGGATGCAACAGGCCAGGAATATCCCACAGGCCTTTGAGGGGCTATACTGTAGGGCACCACCAGAGGTGTCCAGGCAATGGAAACGTGCCTTCAGCATCCCAAACACCCACTCAATGATGTTACGTGTGGTGGCATGTGCCTCATTAAAGCGTTGCTGCGATGGGGTCGTGGGCCGCCGGTAGGGTGTGTGCAGCCAGGGATGGAGTGGGTATCCACTGTCACCTGTATGAAGATAGTGGAGGTTAGTGTCTTGTTCAGCTTCAGACTGCCCCAAGCCCTGTGGGCCACACCCATGGCACCTCAGGCCATACCCCCCCTTGCCCACGATATGTCAGTTCTACATAAATACTCACCCACTAGATGACCTGTGGGGATGTCCCCACTCTTGAATCGGTGGCATAGTGCCGACTGGTGCCAGATGAAGGAATAATGTGCTCCCCCAGGGTGCATGGCACAGACATTGATGATGCGCCCACTGGCATCGCACACCACCTGGCAGTTGACACTGGCATATCCCTTACGGTTCATGTAGGTGGCACCCTCGGGGCCATGTGGTATGCGTATGGCCACATGGGTGCAGTCTATCGCCCCTAGCATGCCAGGCATACGTGCAACCCTGTGGAACTCCTGTATGTTTGCTGAGCACTCCACCACAGTGCTGGGGAAATGGATGTACTCCACAGCATGTGGCAGCAGTGCGCTGAGGAGTTGGGTGAGGATGCGTGACTTGGCTGACTGTGTTATGCCTGTGGTGTCCCCTGTTGGTCTCTGGAAGGTACCTGTGGTGAGCAAGCACATGCAGGCTGTTACCTTTGTCTCTACTGACAGAGCATGACTCCATCATGTGGGTGCCTGCATCACATCACTGCACAGCTCACAGAGCCGCCAAAGTATTGCCCTGTTCAGGCGGTACTGGCCCACAATCTCGATATCTGTGTACAGCTCAAAGCTAGTGCAGGCTCTGTACTGCCTGTTGGGGGCATACCACCGACGGACCTTTCCACGGCCACGTCCCCCTGCAGCATGCCTTCTCACCCCCCTCATTATGGCATCCATGTGGAAGGTGGCACTGGCCATGTCCCTGGCTTGCATTCCTCCCCCAGCAGCTGTTGCTTTGTTCCCCCTGCTGTCCTGACTGCTACCTCCCCTGCACCAGGTACACCTACTGGTCTCTGCTTTGAGTGGTCCCCACACACCTTCCCTTGCCCCTCTTGTGTGGTGTGGTTTCCCTGGCCTGCCCTCTTTTGTGCTGCTTTCCTGTGCCTGTCTCTCCCCCTGCCTCATGTGGCTTCCCTGTAGCGTTCTTGCGCCTCTTCCTTGCTCCTTTTTATTTTGGCTCATTTTCACTATGGCGCAATTTCCGCCTGCTCCACTGTTGCGCATTTCGCAAGTCTTTGAACATCGCATTGCACCCTTTATGCATGGTTCCTTCCCCTTTGGTTGAGCATGCCTTCATTATCATTGCCCTGTTGCTCAGCATGTTTTCAGTGGCGCAACTGCCTCCTGCTGAATATCGAAGAATGGCGCATTTTCTGACTTGAGCTGGCGCAACCCTTTTGAATATCCAGCTCCATATGTCCAAATAAATGGATTTATCACATGGATTTTGGGTCCACACTCATTGCATAAACATTTTTATGCATTAAAAAAAATACAAAAGCAAAAAATATAAAAAAAAAAGTCATGGGAAAAGGTGTATGTGCTAGTAATGCTATGTGATGGGATCCTGACCAGTGAGAAGCCAGAAATGATCAGATCCCTTTTTAATTAATAATGTTCATACTACCCTACAGTCCATGCCCTACCAATAATTGGAGTACTAAAGATGGGGAAAGATGCTAAAGCAATCTTCCTTATTTTTTGCCTTAAATTCTTCTATCTACTTGGATGTTTTTTTTTTTTTGTTCCATTACATTTCCTGGATTGTAGGACGATACTGTGTGGCAACCCCTTGATCACTAATAGGGGACAACAGTGAATAATCAATTTATGTAAACGCTGCCAGCCCCAGAGGACCAAGACAGCATTTTACAATACATGTACTCCTGCTGTAGAACTTTCAAACTTATGTATTAGACAACCTTTGCAGTCAGCATGATATGAATGAGATGCAGCCTAATAACAGCAACAAGAACAGTATGTAGAATGAATAAACTATACAAAAAGGACATTAATTTCTATTTTTAAAATCTCTCTAACATAGAAACATAGACTTTGGTGGCAGATAAATACCGCTTGGTGCACCCAGTCTGCTCATTTCCCTACCTGTTGGATAAGCTGCAGATTCTAGTTAACCAATAGCCTACTTCCTCCTAACCCCCACTAGTATTGCTTTATGTCTGTCCCATGCATTCTTGAATTCCCCCACTGCATATACATGCATTCTAAAGCCTAAAACCCTAGTGCAAAGCATCATGGGGCACCGAGCATGCATATCCTTGTGTGTGTGTGTGTGTGTGTGTGTGTGTGTGTGTGTGTGTGTGTGTGGGGGCTGTATACTATAGGAAACCTCTCATCTGACACTTCATTCTGCTGGCCAGGAGGAAGGACTGCTGTGTGACTGGACTTCTCTAATGGGACCATATTGCTCTCCTTCCCTCTCACCCAAAGCTAGTTCTACTTTTATAGGCACAGGATTTGACTGACAACAGGAACTTCCTGTTTGGGAGCAGGAAGTGAGTGATCACAGAGCCACCAAAGACCCACCATCCTAGAAGGGCAAGAGTAGCTCTCCAGCCCCCTCCAGCTGCTGGAGGTCTGCCTCTGAGCAAGTAAAGGGTCTACTGAGAAATATAGGATATTCTTGTCTCAGAACAGGACAGTCAAAGCTTAAAGGCACACAGGCAGAAAGTAAGTAGAGAGAGAAGAGAAAAAAACAGAGGAAAGAGTAAGGATTCCAAACAGTTAAGGGGCCAGAAATAAGACATGATGGGAGTGGTGCAGTGCAGTGGCTATGGAGCAGCAGTCTTCCAGGAGACGTTCTGGAGGATGTGGTGTTGTCCCATCTGCAGGCACCTCTCTGGGCTGAGGGAGGAGGTTGCTCATCTCCAGGCTGAGTTGGCCAGGATTTATGGGACCTCCTCTTCCATCCAGGGAACACCAGTGCCACTGCCGTTGCCTCAGAGGTTGCCAAGAAAGAGGAGTGGTTGGACCACAGTGGTCTCAGGGAGGGTGAGGGTGGTGGACCAGAGGTGCATCCCTCCAGTTGTACCTCTCCACAATTCCTATGCCATTCTGGAAAAGTGTGGTTCCTCTATGGAGGCACCCACAGTGGAGACCAAGGAGGATGCTGGGAACCTTCACAAAGGAGACCCACAGGAGGGTGGCAGGGGACCCCACAGGGGAAGGAGACAACTCCTGGTGGGGGACTCCATTGTCAGGAAGGTAGAACTGGGGGAGGAAGGGGAGAGGGAGGGAAGGTGCCTGCCTGGTGCCCTGGCTTGGAAGGACAGGGAGCGAATCCTCAAGATTGCCAGAGCAAGCTGCACAGGAGGGAGCTGGATGTCATTGTCCACCTAGGGACAAATGATCTCGGCTAAGAAAGGATTAAGAAGTGCAAGAAGAGTTTGTGGAATTGGGGAGGGGCCTTAGACAAGTAGCACACACGGTAACCTTCTCAGAGGTGCTGCCCATCTGTGGCGTAGAGAGGCTGAGGTGTTCCGCACCATGGGATTCAATCAGTGGTTGAAAACTGGTGTGGAGCTCAAGTTTTAGCTTCATTGGGGACTAGGGGTCCACCTGGAGTGATGCAAGCCTATACTGGCATGATGGGCTGCATCTGTCCAGGAGGGAACCGGGATCCTAGGTGATAGGTTTAAATGCTTCTGGTGCAAGCATTTAAACTAGCCAAGGGGGGAGGCACTGGAAAGGAGCAGGGAAATCCTAGACCCCCCAAAAAAATCATGGTAGTAAGTGTGGTAAACACCAACATAGAGGTGTCGATAGGGAGAAGGGCAGGGGTAAATGGGGAAAATGACAAAGGTAAGAAGCACAGGGATGGGGCAAAAAGGAGTAATACCATCAGGAAATGGAGGGTAATGAGTACCAATGCCTGTAGTCTGGACAACAAGCTCCCTGAACTTGTGGCATTGATGGAAGAGGGATGCCTGGATATCGTAGCAGTCACAGAAACATGGTACACAGAGAACCATGACTTGGATGTTAACATACCAGGGTACATAACCTACAGCAGAGACAGGCAGGGGAGGAGAGGAGGAGGTAGCTCTATGTAAAGGAAGAGATAAAAGCAACTGAGCAAAAGAGTAAACAGGGAGGAGAGGAGGCACTGTGGGTCACCTTGGAGACTGGAACAGGCACCACAATCCGCACAGGGTTGTGTACAGACCCCCATGTCAGGGGGAGGGAATGGACAAGGATACGATAGAAGGCATTCTTAGGATGGCAGAGAAAGGGGAGATACTGTTGATGGGAGACCTGAATATGCCAGATGTTAACTGGAGCACATTTGCTGCAGCCACATCCAAGAGCAGGGCCATTCTCGATGCCCTACAGGTGGCAGGCCTCAGACAGTTAATTTAGGAATCCACTCATGAGGGAGCAATCTTGGACCTTGTACTCTCAAATGGGGGCAGTGAGAGGCTCTCAGATCTAGAAGTGGGTTGCCATCTGGGAACAAGTGACCATCAAACAGTGTGGTTCATGTTAAACTCAGCTACAGAGTCAAGCAATACAAAAGTGAGGGTACTGGACTTCAGGAGGGCTGACTTCAGCAAGATGGGAGAGTGCCTCAGAAAAGCACTAGCAAACAGGCTAGAAGGAGGGGTGGAGCAACAATGGGGAATCATCAAAACTGCCATCACAGAGGCAACAAGCCTTGTGTGAAGCAAATAAACAAATCAAAACAAAAGAAAAAGCCACTATGGTTCTCAAAAGAGGTGGCTAGGAAAGTCAGGGAGAAAAAGATAGCATTCCGGAAGTATAAGGAAACACAGAAGGAGCAGGACAGACAGCTGTACCAGTTAAGGCAGAAGGAAGCAGGGAAGGAAGTCAGAATAGTAAAGGCCCAAACTGAGGAAAAGATAGCCAACTCAGTTAAGAAGGGGGATAAAACCTTTTATGGGTACATCAGCAAGCGTAGAAAGACAAAGGGAGGGATAGTGAGACTGAATAGAATGAACAGTGGGTGGGCAGAGGGGGACAGTGAAAAAGCAGGGATACTGAACGAATATTTCTGCTCAGTATTCACAAAAGAGGAAGGGGAAATGCCTAATCCAATTAACAGAAGCACTCTTGATGGGGAGGGGGGGGGTCAATCCCAGTCCTTTCACAGAAGAAAGGGTTCTGTAAGAACTCCTAAAACTGAAGGTGGACAAAGCAATGGGGCCTGATGGAATTCACCCCAGAATTCTAAAAGAATTAAGGGGGGGAACTAGTGTAACCACTGACTACTCTTTTTAATAAATCATGGGAGAATGGTGTGGTACCTGAGGACTGGAGGAAGGCGGATGTGATTCCTCTTCACAAAAGTGGGACCAAGACAGAGGCAGGAAACTATAGACCTGTCAGTTTGACCTCTGTGGTAGGGAAAGTGATGGAGTCACTTATGAAGGAAAGAATTGTTGAGTACCTAGAGGCCAGTGGGGCAAAGGACTCAAGGCAGCATGGGTTCACAGTGGGAAGGTCATGTCAGACGAATCTAATAGATTTCTTTGACTGAGTGACCAAGTAGTAGACCAGGGAGGGGCTGTGACATGGCCTACCTAGACTTTAGCAAGGTATTTGACACAGTCCCGCACAAAAGATTAATAGTCAAATTAACCAGCCTGGGATTGGGTCCCAGGGTGATAGCCTGGGTAAAACATTGGCTGGACAACAGGACACAGAAGGTAATTGTAAATGGAGTCCACTCTGAAGAAAGAGGGGTTACTAGAGGGTACCGCAGGGTTCAGTGCTGGGTCCAGTCCTTTTTAATGTCTTTATAAGTGACACTGCAGAGGGACTGGAAGGAAAAGTATGCCTCTTTGCAGATGACACAAAGATCTGCAA
The DNA here is from genome assembly GCA_016271365.2 of Neoceratodus forsteri. Taxonomy (NCBI): domain Eukaryota; kingdom Metazoa; phylum Chordata; order Ceratodontiformes; family Ceratodontidae; genus Neoceratodus; species Neoceratodus forsteri. Next base: position 1,838,760,090 of record CM057456.1, read on the forward strand.
CAGGGTTGATACACAAGGAGGCATGGAAAGGATGAGAAGGGACTTGTCAAGGTTTGAGGAATGGTCAGAAGTATGGCAGCTAGGAATCAGTGCAAAGAAGTGCAAAATAATGCACCTGGGAAACAAGAACCCAGGGGAAGAATACACAATGGGGGGGGAGGAAGTAACAACAACAAAAAAGGAAAGGGACCTGGGGGTAATCATATCAGATGACCTTAAGGTTAGCAAGCAATGTGAGAAGGCAGTAGGGAGGGCTGGGGGTATACTGGGATGCATAGGGAGAGGCATCACCAGCAGAAAACAGGAAGTTGTTATCCCGCTGTACAGACAGTTGGTGAGGCCCCATCTGGAGTACTGCATCCAGTTCTGGAGACGCTATCTCCACAAGGACATAGACAGGAGAGAGGCAGTCCAGAGGAGGGCAACTAAAATGGTGCAGGGTCTGCAAGAGAAGCCATATGAGGAGAGACTTAAGGAGCTTAATATGTATACCCTTGAGGAAAGAAGGGGGAACATGATAGAAATTTTAAGTACCTCAGTGGAATCAAACAAAGGTAAGAGGGTAGCATCTTTCAGAAAAAGAGATGTGCAAGAACAAGGGGACACAATTTAAAGATAGAGGGGGGGTGGTTCAGGGGCAATGTGAGGAAGTATTTTTTTACAGAGAGGGTAGTGGATGCATGGAACAGTCTTCCTGATGAGGTTGTGGAATCTAAAACTGTGGGAGAATTCAAGAATGCATGGGACAGACATAAGGCAATTCTTGTGGGGGGTAGGAAGAAATAGGCTGTTGGTCAACTAGGATCTGCAGCCTATCCTGTAGGTAGGGAAATGGGCAGATTAGATGGGCCAAGCGGTCCTTATCTGCCATCAAAGTCTATGTCTATGTTTCTATGTCTATGGTCAATACCCAGACCTCACCACAAAGGACTCACACATACTAAATATAGCAATAATTAAATCTGCACAGAAGAGTATGCATGATTTCCAAGAAGTGCTGCAAGCTGTGCTTGCTACCCCCAAAAAAACATTTGCAGTTTGAAGTACCCTGGTCAGGAGATGTTTTAATTTAAAAAAAGCATCCCTGCTATGAGGAGCAAGTTGGATGGTTTGCACTTAAATCATCTGGCACTGTGACAAATGTATTAATTGACACAACCATTACACTAGGATAAAGGCTGTAGTGGGGGCCTTGGATGGCCCAGTTGTGTCCCCGATGGTGAAGCTGGCAGCTGTTGCTGCTGAAGAGAAGCAGGTGGCATCAGGGGTTCAGTTAATTTATTTTTTGAAGTCAAATACTTCCATGAGTTAAATATGGAAGTCATTTCAATTATTTGAAGTCAAAATACTTTCCAGATCCCACAGTTTGAAAGCCAGTATTCTAAGAAGGATCAATATATGGATGTTAATACAAATATTAGTGATAAAATGCAATTTCTGTTACAAAAATATATATTTTCTTTGCTTCTGTGCCTTGAGTTTTGGAAGTCATTCAATTTTGTTTTTTACATTTGGAAGTCAATGACTTCTTCCCCCTTTATTGTGAAGGTTTTTGCCTTATTTTTGGGAGTCAAATACTCCCAAAATGGAGTTAACTGAAGCCCTGGGTGGCACCTAGAGACTTGCATTATTGTGACACCTTCACTCCCATTATATTTGGGGCTAACCACACTAAATAGGACATGAGCAAACAGGTTTGCAACTCTAGAGCTCCTATTATTAACTGCCAGTCAACAGGAGCTACAGCAGGACACACCTTGGGAACAAGAAACAGCAAGAAGAAAGGCCTAGCTGTCAACATCCAGTATAGTCCACAGTAATTTAGTGTATAGGCAATTGTTACTAGATGGCAGCAAAGCATAGCAAAATAGCAGACAATACATAGCGCCCCTCCCTCTTAAATCACACACTACAGTACAGTAGACATGATAATTTGTTTCCTAACTAGGGAATGAGGGTGGACCACCCCTGCCCCAGTTGACCATGGAATTATTCTGCCCTTGCATGATGGTCAGTTTCATAGCTTTCCCTTCAGCTGGGAGCAAGTCCTTACAAATCCGTCCACTGAGTAAGTTTTTTAATCACTTTGGATAATGGTGTACAACCATAGGAACTATCTCTGTTGGTATTAGTACAGAGTCAGCCACACCAGTTACAAGAAAAGATGTTTCAAATATTTCAGGAGCCCCAGAGAGACTCTGATAATCTTCCAAGGAGGTTATGCCATGCCCTAGACTTCTGAATAGTGCAGTAGTTACAGCTACCAATGGTTTATGAACAGAGTCAGCCAGTGGAGTATCTGGCTCTGAGGTCTGCTTCTGCATCTGGTCAGTGTGTCTTTGTCACTCAGTTCCATCCAACAACTTGGGGGTTGATCCACAAGGGTGGCCAGGATATGCTCAAGTTGAGCATATCATGGCCACAGCCCTGAGCCCCCAATGATTGTCCACACTGGACAGTACCCACAGCCCCATCTGCCACTCTCCACTGATGTGGAGCCAAGTGGCTGGGCAGGGAGTGGCAGAGATAAACAGATCTAATCTGGACCACATGCATCCAGATGGATGCCCATGTTGGACCACCAGTGGATCCCTGACTGCCTGGGGTGTAGGCACTGACAGCATATGGCTGTCCTCCAGGACTGCCATATCCGAGTCCACGAAACTCAATAGTTTGGAGTTACATCATCTAATGCCAGTACAGCCCCAGCCCTTCCTTACTGTACAGAGGGTTGGCTGCTGGTGGTCCACTTGTTGATCATGTTTCATGTGTGGTCCAGTGACCAAGTGGAGGAAGGTGCATAAGCACTACTGCAGCCTCTAGGATGGTGTATCATATGCCCACTCTGCTAACCATCTACATCATGGACATAACATTTTGGATGGGGTGCATGCCTGCTCTTGCCCCTTTGCCCCCCAGCTCTCCCCCACATGCAGCACAGTATCAAGTGCAGATGGGGCTAACAGCTAGCTACAAGGATGCCACAGAGTGCCAGTAGGTGTGTATGGCACATGATAGGGGCACTCTGAGACTTTTCCCAGCCCTCCACATGTGCAGAATGGCCAGGAGACTTTTGTGGATAGGACCCTTAATCACAAAGGAAACAGGTAGTGTTTTAACCAAAATTTCTTCAGGAAGCCACTTAGCTCCATGACCTACACAGTATTGCCTACAGAGTATCCTCTATCTCTAGACCATTTCTGACAATGCTAAATTCATGAAGCCTGTATATTGGGCAGCCTTTCAACCATGTCTGGTTTCAAAAGGTCTGGGTAGGTACACAGTCTCCATTTCACTAGCAGCATTGCTTGAAATTCTTAAGCTTCTGAAAGTAGTGTATTCCAATACACCAAAAGAAAATGTTCTAACCTCTGTGATAAAGTCAGCTCTACCCAAGCTGAACCCAAGGCCTTATTTGTTCCCATAGATGCCATATGGCATCAGAACCATCCAGTGCTTGATCCGACCCAAAATGGCCACCAGGAGCAAATGAGTTAAGGTTTGGACAAAAGCTTTTTTATTTTATTTTATATTTATTGAAATCTTGGATACACCTGTGAGCAGATGCTCACTGAGAGGGTCCATGTCAAATACATTAAACAACAAGGCAAGAAAAACTGAAGACAATGTACAGATAATAAACGAGAGTACAGTAAACAGATAATGAGAGTATTAAACATAACAGGTACATAAATCCAGCCAGGAACCGGTAAGCTGCGGCATTGTACAAAGTATGCCTGTGTCAGTAGGAGGAGCAGGAGAAGGAAGGGGGAAAGAGAAGCAGGGTAAGCAGGACAGTGTGGGAAGAGGCAGGGGTTCCACTGTGACAGGATAGGGGTACAAGAGGTTGAGGGGGATTGCTAAGTGCCGAGGTTTGCCTATCCCGAAGGATAGGGACAGGGAAGTGCTGGAAGTAGTCAGCAGGTGTGTGGGATGTCTCAGCAGTGGCACTTGCAGGTGTTCATGTCAATAAGGTGTTGGCACAGTCTGAGTTTGAAGGATCCAAGAGTAGTAGTGCCAGAGATATCAGGTGGTTGTGCATTTGTCCAGAGTGGTGCCCGATAGAAGAAAGCACATTGTGCCATGGATGTGCGGCATCTGGGCACATGGAAGGTTTGTGTTGAGGAGCTTCTGGTTTGTCTGGTGTTTAGCAGTAGGGACAGTAGGTTCTGAACTCCAGGAGGAAGCCAGTTTAGCGTAGCCTTTTTGGCGAGAAGACAGGTTTGATATCTTATTCTGTCATTAAGTAGGAGCCAGCCAGCATGGGTATAGAGTTTGCAGGTATGGGTTAGTTTAGGTGCATTTGTAAGCAAGTGGCAGGTTTTATTTAGGCAACTGAGATGCATTGGAGTGCTGTGTCAGTTGCAAATCTGTATATTACCAGTCCATAATCTATAAGGGATACAATTGAGCTGTTAATTGCCAGATTCAGTGCTTCATGGGTGAGACAATGCCTGTGTCAGTAGAGGATGCCAATTCTGGTGTTGATGGCTTTAGCAGTGTTGTCAATGTGCTGTGTGAAGGACATGGAGGAGTTGATTGTAACCCCCAGGTATTTGAAGTGTGGGATGAGTTCCAGGGTGCTACCACTGTCATTCTGTATTGTCAAGGGGTAGTTTTTTAGTTTGTTTTGGGCTGTTGTGTAGAGCATGGTTTTGTTATTTTATAATTCATGACCAGCTTTTGTTCTAGGAACCATTTTTTGGCTGATGAGAAGCCACTTTGGAGATCTGTTTCAAGGAGCTCCAGGTGTGGGTTGCTGGCAAAGATTACCGTGTCATCCACGTATAAGAGCATGCGGCATTGGCAAGCAGCTGGTAGGTTGTTTAAGAAGACACTGAATAGCAGCAGTCCCAGTATCGACCCTTGTGGTACACTGGATCTGACAGGTCAGCTATCAGATAGGACTTCCCCAATCCTGACTTGGGAGCGGAGGCCCAGGTAGCTGCTAAACCAGTCCACAGTTTCTGTTGCAAGTCCAATTCCAGAAAGCTGCTCTAGGAGGAGGGCATGGTGAACCATATCAAAAGCCTTTGATAGGTCAATGAAAGATGCCCCTATTAGGTGACCTTGGTACAAGGCATTATTGATGAACTCGGTGTATTCTAGAAGGGCCATGATGGTATTGTGGCTGCCCCAGAACCCATGCTGCTCTGGGCAGAGGAGCTTGTGTTGGTTAAGATACTCCACCATCTGGTCAGCCACAATCTGCTCCAGTGCCTTGGAGAGTGGTGGGTGTATGGAGATTGGTCTGTAATTGTTGTGTAATGTTAGGTCACCACTTTTATGTACAGGAGTTACTGTGGCAGATTTCCCTCTCTGAGGGAATTGAAAGTGGCAGAGGGAGAGGTTAATTATTTTGTTAGTGGTCCAATTATTTTGTCCAGTTCCAGGCAAACGAATATAAGGTCCAGTGAGTCCCCACTATGCCTTGACTTTCCTAGGACTTTCTCTACAAATTTTTTTGTGTCTGCCACAGATACTATCTTGAAGTGGAAAGGCAGTCAGTGGGGAGGTGGTGTAGACACCCTTGCAGTGTCTCTTGGGTTACAGGCATTAAAGAAGCCCACCGGGAGAACACTACTGAGGTCAGTAAATGCCTCATTCAGTGAGTTGGTAATGAGTAGGGGTTTAAAGTAGGGACACCCTCGACAGTGAGCATAGCAGGGGGTGTTTTGGGATCTTTCCCTGTAATATCCTGCAGGTTTGCCCAGAAGGACTTGCTGCTGTTCCATGAGTTGTCTGAGGGCTTCTTTATAAAATTTACTCTTTGCCAGTCTGATTGCTTTTGTACAGTCATTGCAAGCCTTTTTATATCACTGAATGTTTGCTTCAGAGCCCTGTGATTGAGCTTTTAGCCAGTATTGATCTCTTAAGTCAAGCAGTGCTAGTAGTTCGGGAGTAATCCAGGGGTTAAGAGGTCCTTTGGCTTTCCTTGTTTTGACAGGGGCATGTTTGTCACAGACAGCATTAAATTTTGCAATAAAAAGGTTGAGCGCTGTGTCCACATCATTGGATTCTACGAGGTCTGACCAGTCGAGGAGTTTGAGATCAGCTTTTAGTTGTGGCAGGTGGCCCTTTAAGAGCAACTGATTTTTTATGATTCTGGTTGGGGGCTTACAGTAGTTGTTCCATATACAGTTGACAGGGGGGAGTGGTCACTCTGGGCATCAGGGAGAATTGTAAGGTCGGAGATATGTGCAGGGCAGTTTGTGAGAACCGAGTCGAGTAGTGTGCTGGTGCCAGTCTTATAGTTGAATCTAGCTGGGGTCTCCACCATTTGGGAGAAACGGATTGTGGAAGGGGTATCCTTGATAGCGGTAGATGCAGGTGAGAGCCAGTTGATATTAAAGTCTCCTAATAGTACTGTTTCAGTGCTTAGGCTCAGAGTGTTAATATAGTCCAGCAGGTTGTTGGCACCGGACAGAGATAGTTTTGGTGAAATATAAATATAAACTGAGAGTATGGTGAGCACTCTGTTGTGGGCCCCTAGTAGCAGTTTGATGGCCAGGGCTTGTAGATTGTCACTGCTACATGGTGGAGGTATTACATGACCCTGGAGGTGGTCTTTGGTGTAGATGACACAGCCCCCACCTCTTTTCAATTGTCAGTCCTGTCTGTATAGGGTGTAGCCGGGCAGAGAGATGGCTGTGTCAGGTATCTTCAAGAATAGTCAGGTTTCCATGACAGATAACTCATCTGGATCATGCTGAGTGACCCAGACCTTCAGGCAGTCCAGTTTGGGGAGCAAACTGCAGATGTTTAGTGAAGCATGCACAAGTCCAAGGGTTTTCCGTGGTCATGCATAGTGCTTGGGTGTAGGGCCAGGGTTGGGATGCACATTGCCAGACATCAGTAGTAGGAGTAGTATAAGTAAATGGAGGAGATGCTCCTAAATTATTTTTTTATAGAGGAGTCACTGCCTTTTGCTGGTCGCTTTGGCTTTAGTGCGCTGTACATTGATTATGAGACTGCTGAGTAGTGGCACCTTGGCTGGATCATATGTTGGGAACTCATTCCCTGTTCTTTTGGATGGTAGCTGATGAAGGTTGCGGGAATCTTCAAGCGGCAATGAGGTTCTAGTTCCGTACACATATATGACTACCTTCTCTTGAGTAGTCAGGTAGGATTTGTTGGGCCCACTATAAATGCCCTGGGCAGCAATAATCGTGATTAAAATGAGGCTTTGCAAGGCTCAAGTAGGAGTGGGTGCCATTATTGGAAACACAGTGATACAGCGTATCCATGTTTGGGTAGGTGGCAGGGAGGACTTCCTTTCCCGGGTAGGATTAAGCAGCTCTATCTGTGAAGGTGTGTCAGGCTGTAGGTCGTGGCTGAGTTAAGGTGTCTCTAGGCAGTAAATACAGATGGCTGAGAAGCCCCTAGTGGTAGCTATGTTTAGGATGCCAATGGGGAAGTAGACACTGTCTTCTGTGGGGAGAGCCTAATCAGGTATTCCCCAGGGAGCTTACAGGCAGTGACCAAGGTTTACAGTGGCCATGCTACAGGGGCACTCAGCTGAAAGACTCAGGCAGGTGGGTTCTGGGGGGGAGCTGAATCAAGGCTTACCCAAGGATCTGGTGGCAGAAGAGGAGGCTGCTCTGCTGGATAGCCCAGATGGGTTTAGCTATGGTCTGAGGAGAGAAGGGAGAATAGGTCGTCAAGTAGGCTTAGAGGGGTAGAGCAGTTGGGTAGGGGCTGGTGACAGAACAATGGGGGGATTAAGTTCAGTGGCGTGGGGGGGCTGAGGACAAAAGCTGCAGGGTGGAGTAGCGAGAGGTAGAGAGAGCTAGACAAGGAGGGCAGAAGTTAAAGTTGGGAGGAGGTGAGAAAGGGGCTGAATTTAGTTCAGTGCTGCGTTTCTTCCTAGCAGAGGTTATCTAGTCAGTGAAGGGCTAAGTAGGGAGAGTGCCAGGAGAGTAGAGGTTAGGAAGCAGGAGACAGTTTTTAAAAAGTGCAGATAGCTAGGCACCAGCAGGTTACTGCCAGGCAAAAAATACCCTTGTAATACAGTAATTTAGTTAATTTAGTTAATGCAAAAAGCGCAGAGCAGATGCCACAGGGCAAGACAGTCCTAATTAAAATTAGAGTTCAACAGTCTATATTTAGGCAGGTAGCAGTAGTTCTATCAGTATCTTTGACACGCTACAGCTTACAGTAATTTTACATGAAAAGTGGCATTTTTAACAGTTCTGCAATCCTCGGAATGGAGGGATCTTTTCCTGTAAATCAGGATTGCAGCAGCAGTAGAGGGTAGCAGTTGTGACCTCCCCTGCTTCAGTACTGTTGGTAGTCCTTGTACTGAGAGGAGGGGCCATAGCAATATTGGGGGGAGCTTGGCAGGGCAGCTAATCCTTGGCCACAGCTTCAGAGAAGTGCACTGAGGTGAATTAAAATAAGACCAATAGGAAGCAGGCTGCAGAGCCTTCTAGATGACGGTATGCTAGGTCCTGCCCAAAAGGAGGTTTAGTGAGCAGAGAGAACTTAGCCAAGTGAGGTTGTTGGTAGTGCAGTTGGATGAAATAGGGGGGACTGAGGTGGGAAGAGGTTTAAGGAGCAGAGAGAGCTTTAGCCTAGTGGGGATGATGGTAGTGCAGTAGGAGGAAATGGGGGGGGTTGAGGTGGGAAGAGGTGACAAGGGATAGGAGGCTAGACAGGCATCTGACTTGTTGGGCAGGCAAGAACAGAAGTTTCACCCAGAAGAGGGAAAGAGCAGTCGATTGATATGTGCCTCAAACCAAGGAGAATTGTTTCAGCTCCTTTAAGGGGAGATAGTGACAGTCCCTTAAGGGAGGAGCCAGGGGCTGTCTCAAGGCAAGGAGAAAGAGAGGCGGAGTGATTGGGGAGGGGGGTATTTAATAGAGGCCAAGGCCGGGGTTGGTGTTGGGGTGGGCGGGACAAAATATACAGTTCTATAGAATTCAAGTAAAGATAGCAGGCAAGGCCGAAAATGGTGCCACGACAATCCAAAAAAGCCACCAAGACAAGCCCATCCAATGGCAGGCTGACAAGAAGGGGAAGCGTCCAATCGCAGGCCTGCTCCAAGCTATCGGAGTCAATCAAATCAGTGTCATTCAAGCCGCAACTCCTCAGAGGATGAGCGTACCTGTTTAGGTACTGGGCTGGCAGGCAGGAGTCGGTTCTGGGGCCATGGCACTACCCGCTCAGGCAGCAGTCTGGCAGAGAGAGAGAGAGAAGAGAAAAGTCCAGTTAGATATAGGTTAGGGTCAGCACCTCCACTTAATCAGTGGGAGATCCTGGGGATGTGAACAAAGATAGGAGCAGGTAGTGAAAAAAGTGGGCATTTAGAGGATTAAGCTGGGGGCAGGTAGTGACAAGAGTGGGTATTTAGAGAATTTGGGGAGAGGGGGTTGTCTGGGACAGGTGCCAGAGGATCAGAGCAGAACAATGAGGGAGGGAAATAGAAGAGGAAAAAACAGCCAAGTACACCACTGTGAAGTAAGGATAGCAATGAGTTTCAATGGGGGAACTGGGAGATGGCGCTGAGAGCAGCCAAGAGGAGAGTGAGATGAAAGAGCAGGATGTGTGCTGGGTAGGGAGAGGGCAAAGTGGGCAATGTGCTTGAACCGAAAGTTTCAGTTAGGCCACAGCACCAAGAGGAGGTGAGAATGGGAAGGAGAAGAAGTAGACAATTTAGGTAGAAGCAGAGCAGGGAGTTTCAGCAGAACAGTGCACAGATTAAAAAAATAATTTTTAAACATTTACGTTCTAAAAGCTGGGAGTTACAGCAGAACAGAGCACAAATTTAAAACATTTTTTAAAACACTTAAGTTCTAAACTATCCTGCTGGACTCTATCAAATTAGCAGTGTAAACATTAAGCACATTTCAAAAAAGAAAGAAAAGAGCTTCATTTAACCACAGCTAGTATTAACATCAGGCAGAGAAAATATGTAGTTCTATACAGTTCCAGTAAACATAGCAGGCAAGGCAGAGAAAGGTGCCACAACAAAAAAGCCGCCAAGACAAGCTCGTCCAATGGCAGGCTGACAAGAAGGGGAAGTGTCCAATTGCAGGCCTGCTCCAAGCTAGCAGAGCAATCAAATCAGTGGCATTCAAGCCACAGCTCCTCGGAGGACAAGTGTACCTGTTTAGATGCTGAGCTGGTGGGCAGGAATCTGTGAATAGCCACTGGAGGTTCCTGGGTGGTGGCACTACCCACTCTGGCAGCGGGCTTGAGGAAGCAGGGCAGATGGGCAGATAGCTGGGAGAGGCCTCCGGGATTCTGAGGCAGCGGCGCTACCCACTTGGGCAGCAGTCTGTTTAGATGCTGGGATGGTGGCAGGAGTCTGTGGATGGCTGCCAGAGGTTCCTGGGTGGTGGCGCTACCCACTCTGGCAGTAGGCTTGAGGAAGTAGGGCAGGCAGGCAGATAGCTGGCAGTGGCCACCGGGATTCTGAGGTGGTGGCGCTACCCACTTGGGCAGGAGTCTGTGGACAGCTACCAGAGGTTCCAGGGTGGCAGCACTACCCACTCTGGCAGCAGGCTTGAGGAAGCAGGGCAGGTGGGCAGATAGTTGGGAGTGGCCACTGGGGTTCTGAGGCAATGGCACTACCTGATTGAGTAGCAGTCTGTTTAGATGCTGGGCTGGTGGGCAGTGGTCTGTGGATGGCCAAAGGTTCCTGGGTGGTGGCATTACCCACTCTGGCAGTGGGCTTGAAGAAGCAGGGCAGGTGGGCAGATAGCTGGGAGCAGCCACCGGGGTTCCAAGTTGGTGGCACTACCCACTCGGGCAGCAGTCTGTTTAGATGCTGGGCTGGCAGGCAGGAGTCTGTGGATAGCCACCAGACGTTCCTGGGTGGTGGTGCTACATGCTCTGGCAATGGGCTTGAGGAAGCAGAGAAGGCAGGCAGGTGACTGGGAGCAGCCACCAGGGTTCTGAGGCAGTGGCGCTACCCACTCAGGTAGCAGTCTGTTTAGATGCTGGGCTGGCAGGCAGGAATCTGTGGATGGCCACCAGAAGTTTCTGGGCGGTGGCACTACCCACTCTGGCAGCAGGCTTGAGGAAGCAAGGCAGGCAGGCAGATAGCTGGGAGTGGCTGCCATGGTTCTATGGTGATGGCGCTACCCACTCAGGCAGTGGTCTGGAAGAGAGGGGAGCCTTTAGCCAGTCTGTTACTGGCCGGATGGTACAGTCTCAGTTGGTGGTCATGTACTGTGATCTGGGTAGCGGTGGCAATCATTTGATCCTATTGATTCCAGGAAAGGTCACAGAGCTCCAAAGAGTCACCCTCTCTAGTCAGCTCAGGCAAGGTATATCACCAGAACTGGAGCAGCCCAAATATTAAATTAAGTGCCACTGACTTTTCAAAGTTTATAGTGTTAAGTGGCCATTTCATACTGAATGTCCTGGTCCTCTGTTAAGAAGAACCCATTCAGCAGCTGTTGCAAGATGGAAACCTCTTCTCAAAGCATTCCTGCCATCTATATGCTATGCTTCTCAGTAAAATGTTTTAACTGGGAATTGTGTATTGATGTTTGACTCTGATCATGCTGCCTGTTTTCATCTACTGTCACTGTAAACAGGAAAGCTCCATTCCATGCTCAGCTGAGCATGGAACAACTTTCCCATTTACAGTAATATTAGATCAAAACAGACAGCTGGGTCAGCAGCAAGAAAATAGTGCGGTGGAGGAAGGGAGGATCAACTGCACCGAACTTAATGGAAAGGATGCGGAGAGATAGGCATCAACTCCACTTTGTGAAAGAAGACAGCTGTGATGCATTCGGAGCCACGTGCTTTCAGATCCTCCTTCACAATGTAATAGCACAATGTCATGCATACCTCAGCATACTTCTAGCTATGCAGTCATAAAAACTGTATGACAGTTCATCTTTTTCCATGGACTACTATAGGAGAGTTCCACCACCGAACAATGACAGTCCCACCACCTAAAAATATGAATGTGGGAGCTCCTCCACCTAAACATTTCCAATTTAACCTGTGGATATTAACCATGATGGAAAAAATTGCTATTGATATTCATGATCTTTCATTTTTCTGGCAACAGCATAAGTAACAATAAAACATACCGACTGAAATGGTTTCATACAACAAAGGGCATATAATGCCTTTATAAATAAAAAAAAAAACAGCATGACAAAATTAAAGCATTATATTCCCCGGAATGTTCACATGATCATGTTTTAATGATTTCTAACAGCAATAATAAAGTCTATTCAAATGCAGTTTATGTTACAGTGCTACAAACATACTTTAGAATTAAAATTACACTAAAAGAACAATGGGTACAGTAAGAGGCATATATCTTCCACAATCAAAATGCTCTATTTTGAGCAGCACAGTAGCATTGCTCTGAATGTAAGAAGATAATGCACACACTCACCACATGTTTGACAATAACAAACTGTTACTACATATACTATACCTATGCTGGATAGGCACTGCTTTGAAAAATGTATTGTTTTCACAAATCAAAGCAAGAACACAAACCTTTTACTGCGCCACCAATAATACAAAAACTGTGCTATATTTAGCATGAACTGGAAACATTGTGATCATGTATCAAAAGACCTGGGCAGTGATTCAGAGCAAAAGCAGATCAGAAAGATGTGGGTCTGCCAGAAGAAATACAGCAATCTGTACATTTTTCTGCAGTGGAACTGTGTGGCAAAACAAGAAATAAACTGAAGCATCAAATACCAACTTAACTGCAACAGAAATATGAGTAGTCGAGTGCCTTACTTTGCATGGAGAGTTTGGTTGAAGGATTTGCCTTTACGGCTTGATTAAAGGAATAGTCTATTTTAGTTCAAAGTAGGCAGTGGACTCAGCAGCAAGAAAATAGTGCATTGGTGGGAGAGAGGAAGCTACTGCTCTGTGCTGAATGGAGAGGATGTGGAGAGGTGTGCTTCAACTCCACTTGGTGGAAGGAGACAGCTATGGTGCATTCACAGTCATGTGCTTCCAGATCCCTCTTTTCAATGTAATAGCACTACATCACGCATAACTCTCACTAAACACCAATAAAAAGGGTTCTTATGCTCAGTCCTTGTACTGTATGGGCAAGTGCATAAGTGGGATGAGAAAAGAACAGCCCAATATGAGCTCACAACAGACAGGTTGCAGTGAAAGTATAGTGTTGCCTAAGAGGTGTCATTTAGGGGTAGCCAGGGTTGTGGTTGAGACTCCTATGATTTCTTTGCAACCCCTATAGTATCCATTGCAACCCCTAAGACCAACTAAATCAAGGTTTCCATAGCAATTAAAATGTAATGGGTGGAGGAGCTTTGCAATCCTTATTATTCTGGTGAAAAGGAACTTTGTAACCTCTATGATTCTGGTGAAATGGGATTTTGCAGCCCTTACAATTCTGATTAAATGGAATTTTGCAATCCTTATGACTCTGGTGAAATGGGTTTTAGCAACCCATATAATTCTGGTGAAATGAGACTTAACAGAGTCTGTTTGTTTTGGTCACAGACAGAAATTGAAAAGTTTTTTTTTTTTTGAGACAGTATAGGTGGGGTATGTTGTGGGTAAACTTGTTGAAGAAGCATCTTAATTATTACCTGTAGGGTAAACTGAGACCAGCCACAGTAGCCCACATTTAAGAGCCATATTAAAGAGCTGCATCTTGCCCTGTAGTTTGGGGACTAGGTGAGAACTGTGTGCCCTGGGGCTTCAGCAATGTGATAACTGGAGGAGGGGCTGAATTTCTGATTGCAGGTTGGTTTTGGCTTGCTACAGTATACAAGACTCACTCCTGCAGGTTGCTGCTTGCTTTCACAGTAAGGGCTGATGCCTTATATTCAAACTTAACCAAACATCCCATAGTGTGAGTGTCCCATCATGTGAATTGCACAGGGAAGGAGTGAAGCTTCTGACCCAGGAGCATCTACAGAGTGTCCATAGAGGGGACCACAGGACCACAAGGGACTCTGGAGGTGGTCAGTACAGTACCTAATGGCAATAGGCAGATCATGTAAAGGGTGCCTAAGAAATTCCCTATCTGGACAGATTGAAGGCACAGTCAGCTTCCCCAACCTTTTCCAAGGTCCTTCATTTGTGGTGGAGGGAGAGGAGAAGAGTGAGGAAGGAAGAGATTGAGGAGTTTAAACAGGTGGCTGAAGGGATGGTGTCAGGAGGAGGGGTACCATTTTGTGGGAGACTGGGGGGGCCTCTGGGACAGGAGGCTCTTCAAGGGTGATGGCCTTCATCTAACAAGAGAGGGGCAAGTGCACTGGGGCAGAAGTTTGATGGGGAGAACAGTTCTTTAAGCTAAGGGGATTAGATGAAATCAGGGGGTGGAAGAGAGGTGGGGAGTAATTCAAGGGGCCATTCTAGAGGCAACCAAGTCATGCCTGAGAATGGTTGTCAAAAGTAATGGGCACAAGAGACCACTTTGATTTTTAAAGAAGGTCAGTGAGGCATTGAGTGTTAAAAAAGGGGCCTTCATTAGATACAAAGAGAAACAGGGTGATGAAGAATGAAGTGAATACCAGTTAAGGTGAGGGAGGCCACAAAGTTGGTCAGGGACACAGAAGCAGACATAGAACTACATATTACAGAGGGTGTCAAGGGAGGAACAGTTCTTTAGACACATAGGGGGAAAAGGAAGATGAGAGAAGGAATTATTAGGCTGATGGAGGGAGCAGGGTAACAGAGGAGGATGAGCAGAAGGCAGCCATTCTAAATGACTGCTTTTACTCTGTGTTCACAGTATAGGATAGTGGCCCCTTCCTGAAAGTGGCATAAAGACTGCTACAAGAGGGATTCCAGAAATAGGGCAGGTGGTATTTATGGGAGAAAGGGTCAGAAAAGGGCTAGCAGCCCTGAAAATAGATAAGGCTCCATGGTTGGAAGGGGTGCACCAGAGGGTGCTCAAGGAACTGGCATTGGAACTGGATGAACCCCTGGCAGGGCTGTCCAGTAGATCACTACAGTCAGGGGTGATTTTGAAAGATTGAAGGGTAGCAAACGTAGTCCCGCTCCACAAGGGAGGAGACAAAGAGCAACCAGGAAACTACAGACCCATTCTTCTTACCTCCATAGCAGTTAACCTAATGGAGACACTAGTGAAAGAAGACATAGTGAACTACCTGGAGAACAATGGGCTCCAGGACAGTTAGCAGCATGGGTTCATAGCTGGGGGGGGGGCATATCAGATAATCTTGATAGAGTTCTTTAACTGGGTAACTAGGAGAGTGAATACCAGACAAGCAGTGGTTTTGCTCTACTTTGACTTTAGCAAGGTGTTTAACTCTATGCTGTACAGAAGGTTGCTGAAGAGTTAAGAGGATCTTGAAACAGCGAAGGATCTAGTTAGATGAGTGGAAAGCTTGTTAGAGGAGAGACAGCAGATGGTGTTGGTAAATGGGGTCAAGTCAGGGGAGAAGGAGATCACAAGTAGGGTGTCACAGGGTTCAGTCCTGTGGCAGGTCCTCCTCAATATGTTCATCAGTGACAAAGGTGAAGGAACACAAAGCAAGATTTGTCTCTTTGCAGATGACTCTAAGTTCTTTGATGGGGTAGACAGCAAGGAAAGGGAGAGGGAGCAGGCCAGAGGGACCTTGAAAGATTATAGCATTGTTCCAAAGTTTGGCAGTTGAAATTCAATGCCAAAAAGTGCAAGGTGATGCACATAGGGAACAAGAAACCCAAGAAGGAATACTGGATCAGAGGATTAAGTTGGACACTACCACTGAGGAAAAGGACCTGGGACTATCATGAGCAATTCCCTAAAACAATCTACCCAATGTGACAGTGCCTTCAGCCAAGCAGATAAGATGTTGTGGTATATTGGGAGAGAGTTTGACAGGAGGAAGATGATACTGTTTCTCTACAGATCACTGGTGAGGCTGCATTTGGAATGCTGTGTCCAGTTATGAGCTTCCACCTAAAAAAAAAGCAGGCTGAAGACAGTACAATATAATGTAACCAAACTGATTCAGGGCCAGCAGGGTAGATCCTATGAGGATCACAGATGGGAGATATAATAGAGACCTTCAAGTTCCAGACAGGAATGAACAAGGTAGGTTATGGGGAAATATTCAGCAAGCCTGGCAAATCCAAAATTGTGGGGTGTGAGTGGAAGTCAAGAGGGATTTGAGAAGGTTTTATTTTACAGAGGGAGTGGCTGAGCCATGAATCAGCCTACCAGCAGAGAAGGTGGGTGCACAAACCTAGTTTCAAACATGACTGACTGAATTCAAGACCTAATAGTTACACCAGAGGAAAGCAGTGAGGCAGTGAGGCAGGGGGGAGGGCAATAACCCCAAGTATATATTAGGTCCTGGGGTAGGATATGGTAAAACCGAACAGACTGGATGAACCAATGGTCTCTTTCTTCCGACATTTTCAATGTCGCTATGTTAGCAACCCCTACAACTCTGGTAAAGTAGAACTCAGCAACCAATATGATTCTGGTGAAATTATGCTACTGTGTTTCTTCCTGCTGGAGGCAGGTGTGAGTACCATGTCACAATTATTTTAAGAACAGATTAAAAACTAGAATAATAGTGCCTGCTGGAACAGACTGCCAACAGAAGTGGTGGAGGCAGAAACAGTAAGGGGGCTACAAGAAGGAATGGGATAGACATAGGAGAAAATTAATGAGTAGGCACGGAGGAAGGAGGGATGGTCTGCAGAGACAGACTAGGCAGAGGCCATCTGGGTGGACTGTGTTGGCCAAGTGGTCTTTTTCTGCCAAAAAATTCTGTTTCTATGTTTCTTCTTAATTAACACACCCCAGGTGGGTGCACAGACATTCCTGTATGCTTTTGTGTTTGTGGTTTGCTCTAACATTGGGTCTCCCATGGGCATTTAACCATATAAGATTCCACATTTTTGGAGGGATTCGTAGGTCCACCAATTGTCTAGTTACAGTTGAGGTAGGGGCTCTCTTTGTGGGATCACAAACTGTGTCAAACTTACAGGCAGATTCCATAATTGCCCCATACAACTGTTTCCTAGTGCATGTCACAACCTGTTGACAGGTCAGGCCACAGTGTCTTATTTTTTTTAAAGCATTCATGCATGTATAGGATGGGGGCATTTAATAGTCCTCAACTTATTCTGTTTCCATTAATCCAAAAAAAGTTGAAAAAAGGGAGTTGTAGTAACTACCCATTGGGTTGATGTTTTTACCATTATTGCCCTAATATTGTGAAAAAGAAAGTGGTTATAAGAACACCACAGGATTGATCATTGCCAGACCACATTCTTTAAAGGGTCTGTAAGTGTGAGCCCTCTTAATTGGCTTCAACCATTTGCCCCAAAGGAGGCAAAAACAAAAGTATGGCCTCCAGTGACATAAGAGGTGGGAGTATAAACCGTGGCTAGGTAAAGATAGGCAACAAAAATATTTTTATCATGAATATCCTTTTTGTCTTGTACGTGGGTCAGGAATTCTATTTTCCTTCTAGCCCTTCTGCAATGCCCAGTTTTTTAAGAAATTTTTCTTAGCCAAATCCCCTTATTCCAAACCACACTCCTAAAATATAAATGTAATTTTTCACTATATCTCTATTACCCAGAACAGAAGTATTACTTAGAAGTAGACCTCTGCTTTTATTCAGATTGAATCTAGAACCTGAAACTTTAGAAAAAAGCCTCACATAAATTCAGTGCCATGGTGACAGATTACCCATCTGGCAGTAATAGGCATATGGTATCTGCATAAGCTACCACACTGGTTGGAAACTGCCCATTCTGGGTTCAGATATGTCCCACCTCTGTATGTGACTCAAGTAATCCTAGGATGGAGCCTACATAAAAATGCATAGGGCGGGGCTCAGTGGACAGCTGTGTCATACACCTTTATAGGCGCCACCTGGAGTCCCTATGTGATGAATGCATTATCATACAAAAACTTTATGATTGCAATAAAGTTTGAGGGGATGCCATCAAATTCAAGAATATTTCACAGGAATGTATAAAAAATCCTACTGAAAGCCTTCTGTTTTTTTCTAGTGATACGAGATAAGAAACTGGCTGTGGATGGATTGAGTAAACCGATTACTTATTTATTTAACTTATCATTATGTACAAGTACTGTACCTGATTTGTTGAAGACTGCAATCATATCACCTATTTTTAAGTTACTAATTACAGACCACTATCTGTGTTTCCAGCACTGGTAAAAATGCTGGAGAGAGTTGTTTTTAGACAACTGACAGGGTATGTGGAGAAACTGGGATTAATAAGTGCAGATCAGTATGGTTTCAGAGGGGGGTACAGCACATCAACGGCCTTGGTCAGGTTAACAAGTGATGTCTATGATAAAATGGAGAGAGGACTTCTTACGGGGGTATTTTTGTTGACCTGACCAAGGCCTTTGACTTGGTGGACCATCCCATTCTGATCTATAAACTCCAGGAAAAGGGTTGGGAAACATGCAATAAGTTAGTTTGAACACTATTTAACAAATCAACAACAACAAGTTAAAATTGGTTCTGACAAATCAATGATGAGGAGTATTCACACAGGGGTACCGCAGGGATCAGTTCTGGGTAGAGATGCAGCGAATTTTTAATCCGCCTTCGCGTCCACTTCGCGTCCGTGGAGCACAACGCGAAGTGGGCACTGCAAGGTGCTCACTTCACGTCATTATTATTACCACTCCGCATTGCCATTATGCCTTAACACAAAGTAAGGCGAAGTGAGAAGAAAATAGGCAGCCCCCCACACATCACATGGCTTACAGTACTGTAAGTCACATGCTTTAGCCAGGCAGGAAGGAAGTGAGTCAGAGAAGCAGTTTCACTTTCTCCTTTGCATTTGTAGAGGGAGAAAGCATTGTGAGAGGAGACTAGGAGTTAAAGTGCTTGATTGCCTTGCCACTTACATTTCAGAAGAAAACTAACAGCTTTTTTAAAACCTATATCTTTATTTAGTTTTTGTATTGTATTTGTGTTTTTTTTGTTAGTGAATTTTTTTGTACAAGTTTTGTTTTGTGTGTGTGTGTCAGTGAGTGTCAGTGTATGTGTGTCTGTGTGTGTGTCAGCCCGGGGACTACTTGTGTGTGTCAGGATGGGCCTAGGAGAAGGCGAGTCACTGGCCCATGGGCATGGTCGGAGGGGAGAGCGGACCCATGGGGGGGCGGGGTGGTCATGTCATGCTGGTCCACTCCCGACTCCTGGGTGTTGCTTCCCCCATGTTCAAGCAACAGGAGCAGCAGCAGCACCAGTGCCACCGGTGGCTGCTGTGCATCCACCTTCTCCACCACTACCACCACCACTGGTAGCAACAGCTATAGGGGCTCCAGCAGCCCCCTTCTCCACCACCTCCACAGCCACAGGAGGTGGCCCTGGAAAATGTAGGTGGTGGGACTCATGCGAGGACTGTCTGGTCCCCCCACCACAGCTCCTCAGTGTGGAAGTTTTTTTAACTTTGTGAGGGGAGACAGCACAGTGATGGTGTGCATTCTGTGTGGTGTGGTGGTTCGCCGTGGCCCCCATGGGACACATTTGGGGACCAATGACCAGTGCACCCACATGCTGAACCACCACAGGGCAGAGTGGCAGGCTGCCATGGAAGGGGCCAGGTATCCACCTGCTGGTCCTTCTGTGGCAGTGGCTGAGGGTGCTGCTGGGGTGGGAGTTGTGCCTCGTCACCGCTGCAGCAGGAGGACAGCTAGTACAACAGTTGCTCCACCATCACCACTGCCACCACAGCCACCAGCACCAACCTCTCCACCACCACCCCCACTACCTGGATTCCCTGCTGCAGTGGACCCTGGCACAGTCCCTGCAACACAGTCTGACATCGCCCTGGTGTGGGCAGCTCTTGAAGAAAACAATGAGCAGTTCGGTGCTTTGCAGCAGCAGGTGAACAGAATAGAACAGCAGCAGCAAATAGTTTCAATGCTGCCCCTGCTGCTGGACCACCACGGCATCCCACGGCCACAGTAAGTTAGGGGATTTTCTGCCCCCCCCCGCCTCACCCCACTACTGTGTTGTACTGTTTTTGTGTGTTTTTTCTTTGTTGTTGTTTAATCATATACATTTTCCCTTCCAGTGGAATCTTTCTTGCACCACATAGTGCAATTCATTTGTGTGAAAACCACTTGTAATTTTCATTACAGTGTGTCCGTGTGGAGGAATTCCCATTCTGAAAATCTGCCACATTCTGACTCCTTTCTCCTTAGCGTTAGGATGTGATGGCAGGGAGAGCACATGTGCGTGCTCCTTACAGTGAATATCCAATTGTCCGGCAGCTTTCCGAATGTTTGTTTATGTTATAATGGTCAGTTTGTGGTGAAATGTGTGGGCACGTTTCCAGTGAGAAGAGCCTTGTTAGTGGAAACATGCCCACATTTCACCACAAAGTCAACCTTATAACATAAGGAAACATTGAGAAAGCTGCCGGACATTCACTATAGTGGAGCATGCACCTGCGCTCCCCCTGGCATCACGTCCTAACATTGCTGAGAAAGGGGGGCAGAATGTGGGTGGCTTTTGTGATTGGTAATTCCTCCGTCACATGACACACTGTAATGAAATTATGGGCGGTTTTCACAGAAATATATTACACTCTGTGCAGCAAGAAATATTCCAGTGGGAGTAATACCCCCACATATTAGTTTATGTGCATCACCATAACTCTGTAATGTGGTGAATCTCTGTAAAGCAGCAGTGCAACAATCTGTTGAGAACTCTGACCTTTATTTTTAATGCTATATTACAACTTCCTTTCATTCATCCTGACTGACTGGAATGATACACAAGTTTGCAGTAGTTGAGCTTTGATACTACCTTTTTCATGTATGAAATAATGAAAGGAACATTCCTTTCAAATTGGTGCTGACCAGGTCTTTGTCATTGTTTTCCTCGGCTTTTCTCCATCACATCAATTAGTTGTTATATATCACTTCTGTTGTTAATTAACAGTTATGTAGCAGACAGTGTTTTATGACACCACAGAACAATAGTTATTGAAAAACAGCTGCAAATAAATACAAACCTGGTCCGAACAATATTGGAAGGTGTGCTCATTTTTTTTTATACATGAAAAAAAGTAGTCAAGTAAGTAAAGCAGACATAAATTGTGAAAAGAAGCGTATAATTCAAGTTGCGACTCAGAGGTAACTAGTGGTGGCTGTGGCAATGTAAAGTAGCATAAAAAAGTACAGTTCAAAACTGTCAGGACATTCTTGCAATGCTGCTTTAATTGCAAAAATGTCAGTATGACATCATGAGCTCACAGCAACAGTCACAGAACATGCAAAAGTGGCACAGAGTCTCAGATTTTTTTTTTGTTGGCCCAAAATGCATCCTGCTTGCATGCAGAACATTTACAAGTGTTAACATAGTGGGATGAGAGTGTTTCAGCACATACAAATTCCCCCAAAATTAATGGCGCACTCAGTCATGCGCGCAGTGATGGCACAGAGTCCCAGAATTTTTCAGTCATCCCAAAATGCACCCTGCTTGTGTGCAGAAAATTGACAAGTGTTAATACAGTGGAATGGGAGTGTTTCAGCACATATAAAGTCCCCCAGAATTAATGGCGCACTCAGTCATGCGCGCAGTGGTGGCACAGAGTCCCAGATTTTTTCTGCTGGCCCAAAATGCATCCTGCTTGTGTGCAGAAAATTGACAAGTGTTAACACAGTGGAATGGTAGTCTTTCAGCAGATACAAAGTCCCCCAGAATTAATGGCGCATTCAGTCATGCGCGCAGTGCTGACACAGAGTCCCAGATTTTTTCTGCCAGCCCAAAATGCATCCTGCTTGTGTGCAGAAAATTGACAAGTGTTAACACAGTGGAATGGGAGTGTTTCAGCACAAAGTCCCCCAAAATTAATGGCGTACTCAGTCATGCACGCAGTGGTGGCACAGAGTCCCAGATTTTTTCTGTAGGCCCAAAATGCATCCTACTTGTGTGCAGAAAATTGGCAAGTGTTAACACAGTGGAATGAGAGTGTTTCAGCACATACCCCAGTATAAAATGTTGACTCTGAGCATTGTGTTGCTGGTCCAATGTGTTCTGCGAGACGATTCGAGCAAATGCAATGTCATCATCTCAACTGAATTGAAGGGTGCCCTTTGGCTGTACACTAATAGTAGCCTTGGTAAGTAGATATATACTGTATATAGATATACGGTTGCGTATTTTGTAGGTGAGATGGGGGGTTGGCATGGACATGTACTCATGGTATTGCTCTGCATCACAGGTCACACAGAAACTGTTGGTGTGCACATTCTAGTGCTCAATGAGAATTTTTTGTGCTGAAATTGGAAATGGATAAATCTCAACCACATGAAGGTAAGCATTTTTGGGAGGGATGGGTGGGGGAATCATATTTGCAGGTTTGTCTGTAATGGTTTCTTATTTTGTTACTTTTTCACAGTTTTCATCAGCATCCTTCTGGAGTCCGGTTGTTAGGATGGTCATGGTCATCTAATGAAATGACTTCTGTGTGTTGCATGTCTGCCCAAGCTCGGGGGAGGGGGGTGCCTGATGTTGAAGAACTGTTTTGGATAAGGCCACTTTGACAGAACAAAAAAGCATCTGGAAGTTTCCTAAAAAAAAGAAATGAATGACTTCTTACAACTTAATTGTTATGTGTCCCTCCCTGGTTCTCAAATCTCAATCTAAAGTTAAGTTACATTTTAAACCCACATCTTGTCAACTAATACAACCTGTGTGCAATATTTGTTGCAGTCTTTCCAAAACAATGAAATGGATGAAATAAAATCTTCATACTTACCAGACTGGATTTCATATGGATATTACATCACTTCCTCTCTGTATGGTACAGCTACAGTACCATTCCCAACCAGTTTTAGCTATGGAGCCTTTTTTTGTTACCCTGTCAAAAAAACAAAATAAGTATACCGTATGTGTTTTACCATTGCGGCTCTGAAAAGCTACAGAAAACAAAACATACAACTAAAGGAAGTGAAGCAGCATAACAAACATGAGTACACATACTCACTTCACTTTATGGTTTAAATATTAAGAAGCTTTGTGTCTGTGGCTGATGGATGTGGTGGTCCAGACAGACTCAGGCTCAGTGGTGGCAGTGGCTAACATCAGTCCCGGTGTTGGTGGTCCGGGGGGCGGACAGACATACTCAGTGGTGGCAGTGGCTAGCATCAGTCCCGGTGGTGGTGGTCCAGGAGGCAGACAGACTCATGCTCAGTGGTGGCAGTGGCTAACATCAGTCCCAGTGGTGGTGGTCCAGGGGGTGGACAGACTCAGGCTCAGTGGTGGCAGTGGCTAACATCATTCCCAGTGGTGGTGGTCCAGGGGGCAGACAGACTCATGCTCAGTGGTGGCAGTGGCTAACATCAGTCCCGGTGGTGGTGGTCCTGAGGGGGGCACACCATCTTTGAAAAACTTCAGTTAAAACCTGCCAACATGAACCATATCATCATCCTCATAAAGAAAGACATTGATGTCTGGAGTCTGCCCACTGGGAAATTCTTTCTCCTTTGTGTCATCATCTATGTCAGTGGTGGGCCGTTTCAGGCAGCCACTGCCAGTGCCACCAGGAAGCTCCATTTCCACATCAGCAAGACCACCATGACTAGGCCGGGGTATGAATACAGAGGTTGCAGTCTGTGCTGGTATGTGACTCTCATTCATTTTAATGAATGTTAGCAAACTAACATTTGCAGGAGACAGGTTTGTCCAACAATCCCTGAATATTGACCTGCTGAGCTGAATACCCTTTCAACACTTACACTGGAGGGTGGGCATGTGAGGTACTTCAGTGCCACTGCAGTCAGCTCTGGCCATTCACTGACCTTTCCACTCCAGTACAAAAGAGGATCTTCAGTTATTGTCAGATGCCTGTTTTCAGACAAATATTTCTCAACCATTCTCTGTGCCGCACTAAGTCCAGTTGTTGATGCATCATCCTGTTCTCCCGAATCATTTATTTCACAAGTACCCACTTGGGACAAAGTCTCCCAAAGCAGGTTGACACCAGCCACTTTGGATGACAGACCACCTGGAACTGCACAGTCCCCTTCCCCTTGCAGGATATGCTTGATGGTCCTCTAGGTACACCTTCAGCTGGATTATGCTGCTGAGGTTTGCTGACCTTGGCATGTGACTTCTGTGCCCCATGAACCAAGTGCACCAGTTGACCACTGATATTTTTTACCTGTTTAGGCCCTCCCTCCAGTACTGATGCAATTCCACGTTTGTATCATGGGTCCATCATTGTTGCTATAGTGAAGTTGTCACTACGTTGAATGCTCCCAACGTGATGATTCTGGTCGAATACTGTCAGCATGTGTTGCAGCAACATACTGCTACCACCGTCTCTGGCAACATCAAGGCTATGCTGTACATTCACCAATGTCTGTCTCAGCACCCACAGCAGTGGAATTGATTGGCTAATGGAGGCAGACTCGCCACTCACTGCCTGTGTGGCATGTTCAAATGCTGCAAAATTGTTATTACAGAGTCCATTAGGCACCACTGTTCAGTTGTCATAGACATGGAGGCCCCGGAACTGTCATGGCTAGTGTGCATAACAAAGATATTCTGAGATAGCTTTGTATTGTTCGTACAACCTCTCTGCCATGTATAAAGTGGAGTTCCATCGGGTGACAACTTCCAGCTTCAAGCAGTGCCGAGGCAGGCTGTTTTGTATCTGAAACTGCCGCAGTTGGTCTCGGGCCTTTCCAGATCTTGAAAAGTGACAGCAGATACGTCGTGCAATGGTCAGCATTTCCTATATATCAGGGTGCTGCAGAAACTCCTGAACCACAAGATTTAAACAGTGGGCCATGCATGGAACATGAAAAAAAACACCATTCATGATGCATTTCACCACATTTGACCCATTGTCACTTGCTATGAACCCAGCTGTCAAGAACAAAGGGTTTAGACATCTGTCAATTTCAGTCAGTAGCACATCCAACATGTTCTCACCAGTGTGTGAACAAGTCACATTGCGCATAGCAATCGTTGCATGCTGTCGAATTCCTGGAAGATTGCTACCGCGACAATCCATCTTACTGCACTGATTATTCACACTACCAACATCACAAACAATCCCCAGCACCTGCACCCAGTGTGCAATTATACACAAATATGAACTCCCCGCTGTTTTGCCACTTGTCCACATATCCATACTCAAATGGATGAATGGAGAGGAGGAATGTTGAAGGGCATGTCTTAATGAGTTGGACACAGTGCGGAACAACTCAGGGACAGCACGGGTAGAAAAGTATGTCCTGGATAGGACTTTCCATTTTGGACAGGTACGTGCAGCAAACCACTGGAACCCAGAATTCTCCACAAAGGAGAAGGGCAAAAGATCAATTGCCAGCATTTCGGCTACAGCACCATTAAGTCCATGTGACACTGTATGATTCGGGGGGGTACTTCAGCTTATGTGCAAAAACACTCTGTAACGTAGGCTGACTTAGGCATTTTACATGGGGTGTGTTGATCACAGATGGTTGTGCTCTGTGATGAATGGCATTGGCAGGGGGTGGAGTGTGGACATTTGATGAAGACAGTTGCACAGGTGATGATGACAACCCAGAAGAAAAAAATTACTCACCTTAGTAATGTTGTTTCTTCTAATGGAATCTTGATGTATTCTGACTATTGCAGTGATCTCCAACCTTTGAACTGCCCCGGAGAACAAAGAG
This sequence comes from Neoceratodus forsteri, assembly GCA_016271365.2. Classification (NCBI taxonomy): domain Eukaryota; kingdom Metazoa; phylum Chordata; order Ceratodontiformes; family Ceratodontidae; genus Neoceratodus; species Neoceratodus forsteri. Next base: position 1,838,785,693 of record CM057456.1, read on the forward strand.
TTAACTTTCCATGCAAAGCATGGAACGCTGAGCTCGAGCTCGGTTGAAGCCTCTGTCTGCTGTTGTTTGAACCCCAACCATCAGATCTTTACAAGCTATACTCACTGGGAGTTCTGTGTGGAAACTGTAAACTCACACTAGCCAACTGGCAACTAAATTTGATAAAAAGGTTTTTTTGGTTTCAAAGCAAAAGACTCAAGTCAGGAAACCCAAAAAACAAAACACAACACACACCCAAAATAAAGGAGGGAGGAGAGGGCAAGCACTGAAAGCCAACATTGCTTCTGCCCACCCACATCCCAAAAACTAGGTTCTGAGAGGAGGCGATGGAGGGTCAGAATACATCAAGACTTCATTAGAAGAAACAACATTACTAAGGTGAGTAATTTTTTCTTCAAACAACATGAAGTCTTGATGTATTCTGACTATTGCAGACTACCAAGCAGTACCTCCATGGAGGAGGGACAGAACCTACTTTGGGAATAGGCTCTGAAGTACTGCTGTGCCAAACCCAGCATCACTTCTAGCCTGGATATCCAGAGAGTAATGCTTGGTGAAAGTAAGGACTGTTTTCCAGGTGGCTGCTTGACAAATGTCTAAGATAGGAATATCACTGGCAGCAGCTAGGGAAGCAGCTGTACCTCTAGTTGAGTGAGCCCTCTGGCCTGAGGGTGGGATTCTACCCAATTTTTCATAGCAGAATTGTATGCAAGAGACAATCCACCTGGCAATAGATCTTTTAGTGGAAGGTTTTCCCTTACCGACCTCTCCATAAGTGAGGAACAACTGGAGAGAGTCAAACCTGTGACCCTTGGTGCGCTCTATGTAGTAGCTAAGGGCCCTTTTTACATCCAGGCTGTGCAGCCTCCTCTCTCCAGAGGAGGAATGGTCAGTGAAGAAAACAGGAAGAGACATAGACTGATTAAGGTGGAAATCTGAAACCACCTTAGGCAAAAACTTCCTATTAGTTCTTAGGACCACTTTATCTCTATGGAAAGAGATGAAATCAGGCTCCACTGACAGGGCTTGCAATTCACTGATCGCCTGGCAGAGGTAATGGCTACCAAAAACACAGTTTTCCAAGTCAAGTACTTAAGCTCTGCAAAGGACAAAGGCTCAAAAGGGGGTTGCATAAGCTGAGCAATGCAAACATTAAGGTCCCAAGCAGGAACAGGGTCCCTGAAGGGAGGATTGGTGTGCAAAAGTCCCTTGAAGAATTTGCAAAATACAGGATGGGCTGAAAGAGAAGAGGGCTTGCCTACTGACAAAAAAGCAGAAACAGCTGCCAAATGTACTCTGAGTGTAGCTGGTCTGAGTCCCAAGCCATTGAGATGAACCATATAGTCTAGGACTGTAGGCAACCCAACAGATTCTGGAAAAATATGCTTACCAGAGCACCAAATAGTGAACCTTTTCCATTTGGAGTTGTAAGTCTTTCTGGTGGAAGGCTTTTGAGAAGCCTTTAGAATATCCAGGACACCTTGAGAGAGGTGCAGATCAGCAAACTGTAACTCTTCAAGAGCCAAGCCTTGAGATTGAGAGATTTGAGATTTGGATACCAAACCCTCCCCTGAGAGGATGTCAACAGGTTGTAATTCCTGGGAAGAGACAGGGGAAGGTGGATTGCTAAGGACAGCAACAGTGGGTACCAGGGCTGTCTGGCCCAGTCTGGAGTGATCAGAATCACTTTGCAGGGTTGACACCTGATCTTGACTAGTACCTTGAACAGGAGAGGGAAGGGGGGAAAGCATACAGGAACTTCCCTTCCTAATTGAGTACCAGAGCATCCAGGGGGACTGAGCCCAATACTAGGGGTCTGTAGCAAAAAAGAGAAAGTTGGTAATTGTCTGGGTCTGCAAAAAGACCTATCTGAGGAGTGCCCCATCTGGAGAAAATCACTTTCAAAACTAGGGGATCTAGGGACCATTCGTGGTGGCCCTGAGCTATCCTGCTGAGACCATCTGCCAGGACATTGTCCTTCCCTGGGAGGTGAACTGCTGTGAGAGAAGTTTGCAGGGAATAGGCCAGAGACCACAACGTCATTGCTTCTGTGCACAAGGCCATAGACCGAGTGCCCCCTTGCGTGCTGATGTACCACATTGTGGTGGTATTGTCTGTTCTGATCTGGACCACTTTGTTCTGAACAGACTTGGAAAAAGCTTGTAGTGCCAGAAACACTGCTCTGAGTTCCAAGAAATTGATGTGAAGCAGAGATTATTGAGGTGACCACAGCCCTTAGGTGGTAAGATCCCCCAAGTGGGCTCCCCAGCCCAAGAGGGAGGCGTCCGTGGTGAGGATTAGAGAATGAGACTCAGTGACAAAAGGAACTCCTTGCCTTAAATTGTCCTGATCCTGCCACCATTGCAAAGCCTGGATCAGGGTTCGAGTCACTGGGACTAGTTTGGTCAGGGAATCCTTTCTCTGGGACCAGAAGGTTCTCAAGTGGAACTGAATGTCCCTCATCTGAAATCTTGCCCCATGGACCACTGCTGTAGAGGCTGCCATGTGGCCCAGGAGCTGCAAGAAGTGCCTTGCTGGTCAAGACACCTGACGGGTGAAAGAAGAGGCCAGTTCTATTAGTTTTCTTGCCCTGTCCAGGGGAAGGAAAGCCTTTGCTCTTATTGTAGCCACCCCTATAAAAGTGAGGAGCAGCACTGGCTCTAGAACTGACTTTGGAAGGTTTAGGAGGAACCCTAAGGAAGTGAGTAGTTGCTGAGTTATCTGAGGATGTGACTTGACTTGGTCTGGAGACTGACATACTATGAGCCAGTCATCCAGGTATGGAAAGATGGAGATCTTTTTTCTCCTTAGGAAAGCAACCACTACTGCCAGACACTTCACTTTGTGAACACCCTTGGGGCTGATGTTAGACCAAAGGGCATTGCTTTGAATTGATAATGGCCTGAGGGCAACTCGAACCTGAGGTACTTTCTGTGGGAGTACCTGATGGGAATGTGAAAATAGGCATCCTTGAGGTCCAGGGAGGCTAGCCAGTCCCTTGGCCGTAGAGAGGGCAGAATTATTCCCAGAGTCACCATTTTGAATTTTGGCTTTAAAAGGTGCTTGTTTAGGTATCTCAGATCCAGGATGGGCCACCATTCTCCTGTCTTTTTGAGGGTTAGAAAGTACCTGGAGTACAATCCTTTGCCCCTGTGTAGGGTAGGAACCCTTTCTATGGCTCTGAGAGCCAAGAGGGAAGAAACCTCTGCCTCTAGGGCAAGGGCCTCTGAAGGATTTGCAGGTGGAAAGGATATGGTTCTCATCTTGGGAAATTTTTTGAAGCTGAGAACCAGTCCCTGGCTTACTACTTCCAGGACCCACTTGTCTGATGTTAAAGACTTCCAGTCCTGGACAAAGTAAGCCAGCCTGCCCCCTACAGGTAGTGGAGATTCAGCCTGGGCAGACCCATCAGGGTGTCTGCTTGGCAGGGGCTTTAGGCTGAGGGGTGGAAGCAGGCCTGCTCATACCCCGTCTGCCTCTCCCTCTAAAGAACCCCCTCTGAGCAAAAGCAGAAGAGGAGGCCTGGGCTTGGTAAAAAGGCCTATGAAAAGGCCTGCCGCTGCCCCTGGAATGCTGCCTCTGAGGAGTGGCTTGCCTTTCTTTGGCCTGAGCACTCCTGTAGGTGGTCCTGTACTCGTCCATTTTCTTCATGTAATTCTCTGTCTGAGCCCCAAAAAGAGAATTACCAATGACAGAAAAATCCATGGCCGTAGCCTGGGTATCCTGTGACAGGCTAGTACATCTGAGCCAAGCCATCCTCTGAAGGGCCACAGATGTAGCCATGACTCTAGATGAAACATCATTGGAGTCCACAGCAGCATGAAATTGCACCTTGGATGCCTCAATCCCATCCTCAGCCACCCGCTCCAGCTCCTTGGCAAGCTGGTCAGGGGCCTGTTTAGCTAGAGCCATCACAGTGTCCCACCTGGACTTCTGGCATCTAGCTGTGTAGGCCATATAGTTAGCCTGCCTGAGTCCCAAAGATGCTGCCATGTACTGTTTCTTTGCCATGGCATCAATACTCTTGGAGTCCTTGTCTGGGGGGTGTGAAGCCAAGGGAATATTTGCCTTATCATAGGCAGCAGCCTGCACTACTCCAACATGGCTGCATTGCTGGGAAAGGAACTCCGTGTCTGAGCCTGAAAGAGTATACCTCTTGTCGATTCTTCTGTCCACAGGAGGTATGGAATTAGGAGCTTTTAGAATTTTAAATGTCTGTATCCCAAAAGATTTATGGAGGTGAATAGACAATCTCCTGGACTCTGGGATGTCTATCGTCTCAACAAAATCAGGCTCCTCCTGATCCTCTACTGCTTCTTCCATAGGAAGCTGGAGGGTTTCAGCCATTTTCTTGTAAAACATAAAGTGGGAAGGGGACTCAGAAAACCTAGGAGGAGAAACGCCTGAAGGTCTGTCTGGGGAGATGTCCGGGTCAATAGGCACATCCAGACTTTCATAATCACCATCATCATCATTATCTTCATACTCTCCCTCCTCCTTCTCCAGTTCATAAAATTCTTCTAAAGTATAATCTGGAACCGGGGGAACCGACTGAACCGAGCCCCTGACCGATGGTGCCGGTTCAGCCGGAATCGAAGTTAGCGATTGAACTATCCTTATCGCTTTGGCTATCTCATCAGCGGCCGGAGAAAGAACTTGTGGATCCGAACCGGATGATTTATCCCTTCTTTTTCTTTTAACCAGAACCGACTCCTCAGAATCGTTTCTCATTTTGCCCGAAGAAGTTTCACCCTGGTCAGAGGGCACTCCTTCTGGTTCGGTCGGAACCGAACCGGGTTGGCCATCTGGGTCAGCGGACTTCTCGGTCTCCCTTTCCCTCAGTCTACCTACTCTCTTATCCAGGGTAGCTTTGGGAAAACTTTTACAAATTTGGCAGTCTGAATTGAGGTGGTCAAACCCCAGACAATAAACATAGGTGGTGTGGGGGTCAGCCTTAGCAAAGGCTTCCCCACACACACTACAGTGTTGAAACCCAGTGGGCCCATTTTTTTCTTGGGTTTCTCAGACATGGCCAATCCTAATTCAAAACGTACCCTTTTTTTGGCAATCCACCAGGCAAGACTCCCTATCGGTTCCTGACCATGTTACGGGTCTTGGAAAAAAACGTAATTAAATCTGTTTTTTTTTTAGAACCGATGTGGACCGGTTACTACACTCTAATAAAGACAGAAGTTTTTTACACAAACCTGATCGGTTCAAATTGAACCGATCCAATGTTTACAAGTTCCACACAGAAAACTAATATAGAAAACCTATCTAGTACTCACGGTACCACAGACAGAGACTTAAACCGACAGGTTAGAAGCAGAAATCCGGTTGAAACTGAGCGAAAAAAAATGACACTTTAACCGACTTTTTTGAACCGAGTGAAGGAGAAATCTCCGGAGCGACTGTTCAGTGAGGCAGAGTAAAGAATCTGACGGTTGGTGTTCAAACAACAGCAGACAGAGGCTTCAACCGAGCTTGAGCTCAGCGTTCCATGCCTTGCATGGAAAGTTAACTCTTTGTTCTCCGGGGCAGTTCAAAGGTTGGAGATCACTGCAATAGTCAGAATACATCAAGACTTCATGTTGTTTGAAATGCTATTATTTTGCCAGATTTGCCAACCGGGATTGATGTACCACTTGCACTAGACATACTGCATTCACCACCACCACCACCACAAAAACTGCTACTTTCAGCAGCACTGGACAACATTTCAAAGTCATTATGGTCCTCCACCTCATCATGTCTAGAGTAATCCTCTGCTCTTATTACTGCACTTCTGCACACGTTTAATTTCCTACTGGGCTTAACAGTCATGGAAGGGGGATAACATGCTGGCTATGGTTGCTGGTGACGAGGATGAATGCCCCACTGTGGTATTAGCTCCCAGCTTGTGCTGGGTCCACAGTGCCAAGTGCCTATTCTTAAGATGCGTATGCTGTCCTCCTGTGCTCAGATGGCTCCCTTTTTTACCTTGACTCACACACACATGGCAAACCTGGCAGATTGCAACTGACTCATCATTTGCATCTTGAACAATAAAATCCCAAACAAGAGATTGTGATGCTCTGCTTTTAACATGTCCATGATGTGGCTTATTTAAGTCTGTTATTTTAAACACTGAAGTGGGGGGGCATATGATGTTTCAGGCACTGCACACCTGGACTGCAACTGACCACCACGACTACCTATCATATTGATTACTGGGTCATCATCATCATCAACTAAAACTGGTAGATCACAAGTTTTTATGGGGAAGGGGATTCCTGCAAACAGACTCAAACACAGCCACTTTGAATTTATTTTTCTCCGGTTCCCAACTGGGGTCAATTACATCATCATCATATTCATCAACGTCACACACATTGACATCTTCTGCTTGGATGCTAGCATGTAGACTGCATCTTGCAGCAACAGCAACATCATCATCATCATCACATTCATCATCAGCATCTACACCACCATCACCTGATATTTTTTCACCACACTGTGAATCACTGCATGGAAAATGTGTGACGTTAAGTGCCACGGTGGATGGAATATCACATTGTATGCTATAGTTGACATGATTACCAGAATCCTCAGGTTCAGTTACTGGGATGTTACTGGGAAATATGACATCATCTATGCTGCCACTCACTTGCACTGCTTCACACTCAATATTTTTGGATACGGTACACTGGTCAGAATTAGAACTTGATGCAACAATACTAATACTACCTCCACCGCCACTAACACTAGTAACACTAACACTACCAGCTGGGAAAACATAATTTCCTCCAACAATGAGTGAAGCTACTGATTGGGCTGTAAAAAACATTGCAGTAGAAATACCTTTCCTCACATCAGCAATGCACTTCTGCGTCTGTGTACTACTACCACACCCACAGACCATCTTACTGCCAACATTGCCATGGCGAGAAACAGCTTTGCTTGCACGTCTCTTTGCAGGCATTTTGGGGATCAACCACAATATTATAACTAAATTCTGATTTTGACACGTTCACTCTCTGATTAGAGGGATGCTGGATGTGAAGCCAAATAAATAACTGTGGCTTCAGCAACAGATAAGAGACTACTCTGAGACTGTCATGGAATTAGAACAACTTCAGTAACCAGTGGTGCTGATGAGGTCACAAAAAGAATCCAATCTGGTTAAAAAATACCTTTTGAATGTGGGGGGGGCACTGAATGCAGACAGTGCAGATTTTTACGGCACTACAAGCAGCAGAACTAAGAACAGATATCACAATCGCAGTACAAAATCAGGCAGCTGCAGTGGATAGCAGGTTCACACTGCTGCACCTTCAATTACACTAGTCTGTGGCACAATAAATGGTGTATTATTTGATGCACGTAACACTGCACACACACAACAGTTTGTGTACAATGCTGAATGAGGAATGCATAGCAAATGCAAAAGTTCACTATGCCACGTTACGTATTGTAAATTGTAATGTAAACAACCTGAACTTATGAACTGCTGCACCACATCCACACAACAAACAGCAAGAAAATTTCTACTATTACTGACAATATTACTGTGTACATTAACACAGTCAGTTATTTAACAAAAATATAACCAAAAAACAAAGAAATCACTATTTCTTCAACTTAAATCTACCCACACCACAGATACGCCCCTCCCCCAAAGCACACTTTCACTGTCTTTCACCGCACACACGCAATGTTGTAAATTAACATTCAAAATCCATACAAAAACAAAAATGCCCAATGATATCAGCACAGGAGGGTTTCCTACAATCGATGAACTAAAGTTGGATCCCAAAAAAACACTCAAAAATGCTTTTTGAACAGTTTTTACAAGATTCCTATCACAGACAGCTATCAGAGCACACTGTCTCCTACTCTTTCCTACTCATGCTACCCTGATCAGAGGCTGTGCAGATCAATATAGAGCCCATGTGCCCAGAAATCCCATGAATCACTGCAAAATTCACTTTCGGAGCTCAAAAACAAGGTGAAGTGAGGCGAAGTGCATTGTCTGCAATGCACTTTGCCTTACATTTGGCAGAGTAGTGGCCTGGAGAGGTGGAGTAATGTGAAGTCATTGTTTCCAATGGACTTTGCTTCCTCATGATAATGTGAAGTACTCCCCTTTGTGTTGCGGAGCACTCCACGAATCCGTCTTTGCTCCACGAATCACTTCGAAGAGTGGATTGAGCCCACTTCACCCACCACTAGTTCTGGGTCTGCTCCTGTTTTCCATATTTATAAATGATTTACCAAGCACCTGTCATAGTGCTTTGGTAATAATGCATACTGACGATACAGTGCTATACAGCACTGGAAAAACAGGAGCGGACTTAGAAGCTAAATTACAGCCTGTATACTGGGACCTACAAAATTGGTTTGTGCAAAATAAATCTTATTAAATGAGAAAAAGACAGTTACAATGGTCTTTAAACTAACACACAGATTACAAGGTAACACAATGAGTATTGTAGGCAAAAATGGTGTAAAGCTGGAACAAGTGGAAGTATTTAATTATTTGGGAGTGTTGTTGGATAGCTCATTGACATTTAATGAACATATTTCAAAAGTAATACAAAGAGTTAATAATAAATTAGATTACTTGTATAAAAATAAAAGTAGCCTAACAGTACAAGTAAAACAAGTAATAGCAGGGCAGGTGCTGTTGCCAGCATTGGAATATAACTCAGTCTTACTGGTGAATGCGCCTGAAGTGCTGTTACATAAATACACAGTGACATTTAATAACATTTTGAGATCTGCAATACGCTGCACAGACAAAAATGAACATCACTGTAATGTTGGCTCCTGCTGCCATGAGTAACAAAGCAGTACAAGTAAATCTACCCCCTCCATTCCAGAAGGGTAGAGAAGTTATACCTGAGACAGTGAGTATAGAAACTCCGATGCTTTCCCAAAAAATAGATTCTATAAAGGGGAAAAAAACAACAAACAAGGATCATATGGATCAAAAAAGACAAACAAAGAGGATGAGAAAGAAAAGGGGTAAGGGGAAACAAAAAAAAGTCTGTAAAGTCTCCCCAGGATAAGAAGTCAGTAAACAATAATCAAAATAATCAGACTCAATTCTCGATGGATGAAACCTCAAAATTAAAGGAACATACATTGATAGTTGAACCACTAATGGATACAGAGTCCAATTTTGAATTGAACACTGTACATAGGTCAGGAGGGGAGATGAAGGGTACCAATGATGGGTACCAAATAAAGACATTCAATATGACACAGAATGGGAATCAGCCAAAAACATTCTCCCAACCCAGTCTTGAGGAATTTTTGATAGAGGTGTATGGGGTAAATAGATTAAGTAATAAAACAATACAGTCATTAACTGAATGGATATTAAAACTTCTGCAAATTCCATCTGATGAAGGAGAGATTTTTATAATGAGACACCCACATTTGGCTTATAAAGACTATGTACTTGTGTATTGTTCTATGGAAGGGACAGCTATGAAAATCTGGATATTTCAAAATGATTTGTCTAAAAGAGGAATTTATATACTTCTTCCATAAGCTGTCCCATTATTATATAATGAGCAATCATTAATAAGAAGGAAGGAAGGTCTAAATAATTCATGCTGGCTTGCTGAGGTCAATAGAACAATCTCTAACTATAATTCCTCTAAAAATTTGAATGGGAGAATAAAACCTTGTCTCTTTTTGGATGGGAAGTAATTAAAGGTTATCCCACTAGAACCTTAAAAAGAGAAACAGAGTCTTTTCTTTCTTCTGCCTTAGAGTTGAATATTAGTAGGAATACTACAAAATTCATATACATACATGAATCTGATTCAAAGATACCTCAAATTGATATTACATGTCAGCCTAACAATTTGTCTGCTTTGGTATTACAGACTTAAGAGGTCTTGGACATACATGGTTTGTATCTTGTAGATGTTGAGACGCTAGATAAAGTAGGAAGGTTACAAAACAGTAATAACCAAACAGTTTTAGAAACAACAAATCCTTTTGCGCCCCCTGAGAGACTCAAGTACAAACTGACAAACAGACTTAAGAGAGATAGATATAAATTATGGAGCAAAAGACCTTAAAGAGTTAAAAGTACTTACATGGAATGTAGAAGGGTTACAAACAGATTAGCAGATAATGATTTCCAGAATTTTCTAAGTGGCTTGGATATAATTTGTTTCCAAGAGACATGGTTGCAGGGGGAGAATCCCCCATTGATCCCTGGTTATTCAGGATTTACCCTTCTGGCAACAAAAATCAAAACGAATGGTAGGCCTAAGGCAGGAGTGGCAAATTATGTTAAAACTAGTCTGGATTTTAAAATAACACATCAAAAGGTGGATCTACCCAACTGCCAAGTGTTAAAGTTAAAAAGCACAACCACTATCTTGTTAATTTGTAATGTTTATGTATCATTAAATGGTGGTAAACTTCAAGAGAAATATTGGAAAATCTTTAAAGTAACCTTTGAGAAACTAGCAGAAGTGAATGAACGTTGTATTCTAATAGTTTTAGGGGACTTTAATGCAAGAATAAAGGAAAAGGGGATAATAAACTCAGAGCTGATAGGCGGTGTGAATATAATAAATAAAAACATATTCTGTCAATGATCTTCAAGGAATAAAATCAATAACAAAAATTGGAAATATCTGCTTAGGATCATGTCTGAATTGGATTATATAATTTTCAATGGAAGAACAAAAAGTGACAAACAAGGAGAATATACTTTTATAGGTCCTAAGGGGTCCTCTGCAAATGACCAGGTTTAGGGAAATATTGAAGCAGTAGGTAAAATAATAGATTTTGAAGTAATTTTAAGATCAGAATCTGCACATTTGCCTGTGCTGACAAAATGTCAGCTAGAAAGAGATTGGTATGGTAAATGATAAACAGTATTGACTCTGTACAAGGTAATAAATAAGAAAAGAATAAGATGGCAAAATACAAGCATTCCTCAATTTGCTGAGATATTGAGTGGTGCCTATATGGAAAGATATAGGAATGAAATGTTAAAGATCAAGTCTTCAATTAATGCAATAACACTCTGGGAGGATATCTCCTTTTATTTGAAACCTCTCTTTTTTAAACTTAATTCAAGGAAGAAAAATAAAACATGGTTTGACATAAGATGTAAGAAAGGTAATCAGAAATTAAATTAATTGATTAGACAGTACAAAAATGGGAATCCCAAAATAACAAATACCTTGAATAAAGAAGGGAACTATTACAAGGAAATTTTATCCAATGAAAGATTAAAGTATCAAAAAAGTATGTGGGAAAAGTTAAGAATTTCCATTCTCAAGAAGGATACCAAACAATTTTGGACATTGGTTAGTAAAGGATATGATAAATATGCCACAGTTATCGAGGCAGGAATTACCCCTCAAATTTGAGAACAATATTATTTTGACCTATACTTTTCACAAATTGAAGCTGGACATAATTTTAAGAAAAAAAACATCAAAATAATTTTTCCTAAACCTGTATATATAACCTCATTGGAAATTCTTGAAGCTTTAGATAAAATATCAGCAAATAAAGCCCCTGGTCCTGACCAAATATTGACAGATCTATATCATTCCTTTAAACAATGGTGGACCCAAGTTTTGCAGATTTTGTTTAACTATTGTATTCAATGGGAACAGTATCCAGATTCATGGAATGGCAGTATAATATGCCCAATTTATAAAAAAGGAGATACTAATAACCCCGCAAATGTATCAACCTATTAGTTTGATAGACGCCTCATAGAAAATATTTACCAGAATAATATTGAATAGACTGCAACAATGGGCAGAGAAGAATAATATAATATCAGAATTGCAAAATGGATTTAGAACAAAAAGATCAATGGTACGGCATTGCTTTGTGTTACAGCATATTATTTGGAGGTATGTAAATATAAAAAAGGGCAAATTATACTGCTGTTTCGTCGACTTCAAAACTGCATTTGATTCTATAAGTAGGGAAATACTATGGTCAAAATTAGAAAAGTATAACATAGATCCTGACCTCTTAGATATTCTTATAAGGTTGCATAATAATACCTGGCTTAAACTTAAATACAACCAACAAGGGGATCTTACAAATAAAATATATGCTAATGTAGGAGTTCCCCAATGTTGTCTGCTGGCGCATTTGCTATTTAATTTACATATTAACTCCATCTTGCAGAACTTAAATAATCTAGACTTTCACTCCCCAAATGTTTTTGCAGAGAAAATTCCCCTTTTAGCCTATGCAGATGACATAGTTCTTATATCTATATCTCTGCTAGTCTTGCAACGTTAGGTTAATACATTTTCTGAGTTATGTAACAAGGACGGATTAAATATTAGCCTTCAAAAAAACAATAATAGGGTACCCTTACTAGTTATAGGGGAAAATAAAGTGGAATTAAAACCGTACTACGACTATTTAGGTTTAAGATTTTCATCAAATCTCTCTTGGAATTTACATATTAAAATTATGATACAGAAACTGAGAACAGCATTTGGAGTTTTCAAACAATTTAATGGGAAAATGGGTCAAAGCTCGATCCCAGGACTTTTAAAGTTTATCAATACAAAAATTAAAACAAGCATTCTCTATGCTATAGAAATATGGACTCCAGCTAATATAAAATCACTAGAAGTAATACTAAATAACATGTATTGTTTTATAGTAAGAGTCCAACAATCTGTCCCAGCTGAAATTCTGAGGAAAGAACTGGGACAATTCTCTTTATTAACATTGGCAGTTGAATGTAGAATCACTTTCATATTCCAGATTACAGACTGCCTAAACTGTGTCTGGAAGAACAAATAACATATCACAATATAAATTTTACATCTGGAACAATTAAAACCATAAAGGAGAATATATATTACAATGGGGTTTGGGAAACTTATTATATGAAATTTATATTACACCATTCTCCAAGATAGTGGAACAAATTAAAAAGAGAGTTGGAGACCACTTCATAGCATTGGATCAAGAAAAGATTGATAATTTGAGGCATTTTCATTGGTTCAAATTAATGAAAATAAATCATGGCTTAAAATTGTATTTGATTGCTTTGGTAGACCCCCAGGAGAGAAGATTACTTACTAGATATAGACTCGAATTATACTCAGCCAACTACATATTATATGATCAGAAACGCCCTGGGATAATGAACTCAGAATGTAATTGTTTGTTAGGTTTCCAGGATGACCTTAAGCACATTTTACATTGTCCAAAAAAAAGGCCCTTAGGAAGAAATGGTTGGCCCAAATATTGGCTACCCTTGGTCTCCCCTCCAAACAAATAATTATCCTTTTGTTTAATGCAAACAATAGGAATTTATTTACATTGCTTGTTAATTTAAAAAAAAAGGATTTATCTGTAATGAGGTACTAATGAGTTTATGAATGATATTCTCTTAGAAAACCTTGTATAAGATTGTGTGATGAAAACAATATAATGTGCAATAGAAATGTAAATGGCTGTCAACTTTTTACAATTTTTGTAAAGACTTTTAGTCGATCAATAAAATGTTCTACCTACCTTTCACTGTAATTTATATCAAACATTTGGGACATTACCATCTAAACAAAGGATATTAAAAATGTTTTTATGTTGTTACACAAATTACTGGAAAAAGTATTGTACATATATGTTGGAGTTAGAATAATGTGTCATGTGTTTTTATGTAATTTTATTTTATCTGTTTTTGTACTCCATAGGTACTCCCTTCCCCAGGTGTGGCTGAAAACGGGTAATCTTGATCCAGTCCACCTTCCTGGTAAAACTAAATAAGTAAATAAAAGAGAAGGCCCTCTATTTTATCTGTGTTCCCTGCAAACACCGCTTCTCTGCTCAGAAATATGCTGTCCTGTATTTTTCTTTCGGGAACTGAACAGGTCTGAGATTTTGAAATAATATGACCTGCTGCATGCGTTAAACGTTTACCCAGAACCCTTGTTAGAATTTTGAAATCTGTGTTTAACAGACTCAGTAGTCTCCAATTCCAAATGCCATCTTTTAAACCTTTTATTTGTAAAAGTATTAAAAGGCCTTTCATAAAGGACCTTCCTGGATTGAATGAAAATTTTCTGAGGCAATGATGACTAAATTTCAGCCACCAAAATTTTGATTTCAATATTTGCAGCATATCTGGGAGGAGGGCAGCAATTTCTATGTCGGCAGCCAAGGAGTTCCATATCTCACTGGATTCAGCTGGAGAACCCAACATATCAGCCACATATTTGTTGACATCTTATTTACAACATAATTCTTGTTTCTACCCTTTGAAGCAGAGAAACATAGAAAGTAAGTGTTGGCAGAAAAGGACTGGTAGGCCCACCTACTGTGCCCAATTTTCCCTGTCTAACACTACACTCTGGACCCTATGTGGTCACAGATGTCCCTTCCTCACCTCTATTTATGGTACCCATGTGCCTATCCCAAGCATGCTTTAAGCTCCCCACTGTCTTTGCCCCTACCACCTCTTCTAGCAAGCTGTTTCTGGTGTCTACCACCCTTTCTGTGAATAAGTATTTCCTTACATCCCTCTTAAACTCCCACCTCCCTCAAGTTTCAAAGCATGCACCTGTGTACTGGTTTTCCTCTTCCTTTGAAAGAGGCTCAGCCCCTGCACTTTGTTCACCCCTTTGAGGTACAGTACTTATAGGTCTCAATCATGTCCTCTCTCACTCTCCTCTCTTCCAGGGAGTACATGCCCAGAACTTGCAGTCTTTCCTCATATGCTTATCTTGAAAATCCTGCACCATTTTTAGAAGGCCTCCTCTGGACCATCTCCACCCTGTCAATGTCCTTATAGAGTGTGGCCTCCAGACCTGGACACAGTACTCCAGGTAGGATCTCACCAATGAGTGATACAGAGGCAATGCCACCTCCCTTCTCCTGCTAGAGATCCCCCTCCTTATGCATCCCAGCATCTGGCTCACCTTGCTGCTGCCCTATTGCACTGCCCTGCCACCTTGAGATCATCAAATATGATCACCCCAAGGTTCCTGTCTTGCTTGGTAACTGTACGTACCTCCTGCACATCTTATACACAGTCCACAGGTTACCCCCCCCCGGGTGGAGGACTTTGCACTTTTTGGCACTGAAACCCAGCTGCCACTCCCTAGACCACTCCTCTAGCTTCTCCAGATCCCTTTGCATTCTCTCCACTCCCTCCGGGGTGTCCATCCTGTTGCAGAATTTTGTGTTGTCTGCAAAGAGGCACACCTTCCTCTCTATTTCCTCAGCAGTGTCACTTTTGAAAAACATTGAAGAGGACAGGGCCCAGTACTAATCCCTGTAGTACTCCACTAGGCACTGCCCTGTCCTCTGAATGACTGCTGTTTACCACCACACTTTGCTTCCTGTGGTGCAGTGTCAAAGGCCTTACCGAAGTCCAGATAGGCCACAACCACTGCCCTTCCCTAATCTACTTCCCTAGTTAACCAGTCAAAGAAATCTATGAGATTTGTTTGACATGACCTCCCTCCAGTGAAGCCATCCTGCCAGTGGCCCTGCAGCCCAAATGTCTCCAGGTACTCCATCAGTCTGTCCTTCAGCAGGGACTCTATTAACTTCATCACTACTGATGTGAGACTGACTGGTCTGTAATTGCTGGCCTCTTCCCTGTTGCTGCTCTTGTGCTGAAGGATCACATCAGCCCTCCTTCATTCCTCTGGAACAACCCCCATCTCCAGTGAGGTGCTAAATAGCATTGCCAGAGGGACAGCTAGCACAGTGCTCAGCTCCTTAATTACTTTTGGGTGGATCCCATCTGGCCCCTTTGTCTTGTTTTCCTGTAGGGCTTCCAGCCAATGATGGACTCTCTCTTCAGTGCCTGTTATTCCACATTGACCCTCCCCACCAAATACTGAGCAAAAGTACATAGAAATATAGAAATTGTCTGCAGATAAGGACTGATGGGCCCATCCAGTCTGCCTGTAAGCCCTGTATTAGATTACTGCTTTTGACCCTCCCCACACTTAACCTCTATGGGTTCCCCTATGCCTGTCCCATACATGTTTAAATCCAACCACAGTGCTTGCTCCTACCACCTCCTGTGGCAGACCATTCCATGCATCCACCAACCTCTCTGTGAAGAAAAACTTCCTCACATTCCCTCTTAACCTGCCACCTTCCAATTTCATGTCATTTCCCCTAGTTCTTGTACTTCTGTATTGGAAGATCCCCCCACCCTGTTTAATGTTCATTTAAAATGTTAATTTTTTTGGGGAGGCTTCCTCTGCACAGTCCACCCCTCCACCCCGATCTCCTAATCTTCACTATACCACCACTTGTCTACTCTACTCACTCATGTACCTGAAGAAAGTCTCATCTCCATTCCTGACATCCTGAGCAAGCCTTTCCTCAGTTTCTGCCTTTGCTGTCCTTACCCTCCCTTCCTGCCTCCCTTTGTTTCTCTAGATATACCTCCCTGTCTGCCTCCATATGGGTCTCCTTGTACTTTCTGGAAGCTGTTTTTTCCTCCTTTACCACTGTAGTCACCTCCTTTGAGAATCACAGTGGCCTCTTTCTCCTCTTACCCTTGTTTATTGCCTTTAAACAGCTTGCCATTACCTTCACTACTCCTTTCTTTATTCTATTCCATTGTGCCTCACCCCACCGGTTATCCCCCATTAAGGCATTTTCTAAGGCAAGTGACCATTTCTCTAAAATCTGGTCTCCTGAAGTCCAGAACCATCTTGCTAATATGGCTTTCACTGCCCAAGTCACATGCAAAACCACACTGTACTATGATTGCTTGAACCCAGGGGGCTACCTGCTGTGATGTCTTTTTTTTTTATACTTCATTTTTATTCATGAAAGAAAAGATCAGGTTACATTTAATTACAATGAAAGAAGAACATTTAGACATTCTTAGTATCTTATTATAATACATGTAACTAAATAAAGCACAAAAAATATATATTTTAAGCCGGCCTGGTGGTGCTGAAGTGCTGGATGCACCTCGCACCATGCCGGTGACCCTCATTCAGGAATGAGTCCAGGCCACCGGGGGTTGGGATTGAGGAGATGGATCGAGCATCCAATGGACAGCTCTCTGTCTCCGGGGAAGGGTAGTAACCTGTGGTCGGTGCACACCTGACCCCTGGTGGAGGCTGGGGCTTGGTGCTGTGCTGCCATAAGACAAGTGGGGCGGGAGCATGAGGGATGCTTGGCATGGCCACGGGTGCATGCATGAGTCCATCGCAGGGGTCATTGCATGCCTGGCTCTGGCAAGGGGAAAGAAAAGAGAAAAGACCCTGGTGGCTGGTCATTGCAGCTTGATGGCTGTCCCCATCACACTCCATCTCTGGGGGTAACATCCCAGACTGGATCCTGTCAGCGGGTGGAGGTCCCAGCTGCCCCACCATGGTGGGTAAGCCGTGGGGGTTACAGCTGTGAGAGCCTGAAGGAGCAGAGATGAAGGACGGCGTCTGGACAAGGGCCGACCAGGGCCAAGGGTTGGTGCAGAAATAAAGTAGCAAAAAAAATATATATATATATTATGGGGGCTATAAGAAAACATTTACAAAACAGAATATAATTACTAGAGCTGTATTATAATAAAGTTAATCAAAAATGTGATTGTGCTCCAAGCTTAAACGTCCCAACGAAAAGTAAAACATATTTGTAATTAAGCATCATACCGCTAGTGCCGGCCCAGTGGCACTGAGGGTTGAGGTGCTGGATGCCACACTTCACACTACGCTGGTGACCCGCATTTGGGAATGAGCCTGGGCCATCGGGGGTCGACTGGGGGTCAGAGGATTGAGCGTCCCAATGGATGCTCTAGAGGGAAGCAAACACACCCATTGCAATAATGCCGATGGAAGCACAGGCAGTAGTGCACATGGTTCCTTGGAGTCGGGAGGGAAGGGCACTGCTGGGCACTTGACGATGGCATGCATCTGCACACTGTCCATCTGGACATATATCCTTCACGTTGGTGCCCTCGGGGAAGGGACAAAACCAGGGGAAAAAATGAAAACCCCCCGGGGCACTGAGTGAAATGATGCTGGGATCCTGGTATGTTGGTGACCCAGCGAAGGAGTCAGTAGGGGGGTATGAAGCCCCCCAGGTGGGGGCCGAGGGCCTGGGCAAGTAAAAAAAAATCATCATACCCCCTACAAAGTCCCAAACCATACTTTAGTTAGAAAACACAATCCATTACAGAAACATAATTTGCAAAGTCAAAAGATCATAGTCCAACAAGTTATACAGGGTGACATTCAGTCACCTCTCTTTCTTCTTCCTCCAGATCCGAGCCAATATCCTCCTGTATTTTCACATTATTTTAAAAGAAATTCCGGGTTGCATCAGGGTCTTCAAAGTGGTACATTTTACCCTGAAATTGGATCCTCAAATGGTCTGGTGCGAGTAATGCAGCCATCATCCCAGCCTCCTTAAACTCCAACAAGATCTGTAAAAATCTCTTTCATCTGCACTACATCTATAGGCAGAAATCTGGATACAAATGAAAACGACAGCCATCGTACATACATTGTTTTTTCTTCCTAACCATCTGGAGCAGTTTATTTCTTTCAGTCAAAGTGTTAAAAGTTCATATAATATATCGTGCTCCAGACTGCTGTGATTCTGCTGGTCATTGCACTCTTATCTCACAAATTGTACTCTTGCCCCAAAATTGAAACTGGGTGTTCTTTTCCAATCCAATGTAAAATTTGTAAACTGTCTTTCTCTACTGCTTGCTGTATTGATGTACTTGCTATACCCTATCGCTGTAACTGTTGTACCTGTTATACCTCCACTGTACTCTCCCGGGTCGTTCCTGAAAATAGGCATATAACTTGTCTAGTGTACCTACCCGGTTAACAAAAACTAAATAAAAAATAAAATAAGTAAATTAGCTCCTTAGCCTGACGTGAGGGAGGGCGAAATACAGATTCCAAAGAAAGACAAGGCACAATTAATAAAAGATCTGATAGTGCATTTTCAACAGTTTCTTTAAAGTCCTTATTGGAAACAGTTCCAGGGAAACCTGTAAGCCTCAGGTTTCTTTTTAACATGTAGTTTTCCAAATGCTCCAGTCAGGATAATTGTGCCAGTTGCTCATGTAATGCTGGGTTCGTAGATCCTTCCAAGGTAAGAGTTCTCGCAGGGACAGCCTTAATTTCCAATTCATTACTCTTGATGGACTTTTTCTGTGTTCTCCATCAACATCTCTATAGCAGCACAATTGCCCCACCGGCCTCTCACCGGGGAGGGGCAAATTGCCGATGGCACCCAAATGGGTGGGGGCTAGGAGGCTCACCACCGCTTAGGGGAGGAGGCAGCCCCCGAGTGGGTGGCCCAATCCGAGGACCTTCTCAGAGAGGGCTGGCCAAGACCCTCCCTATGGGGGGGTCAGGAGAAGGGTTCAAAAGGAGCTGTCCCAGGGGATCTCGCCCTCCCGGAACAGCTCCGCAACAAGAAGTTTTTGGCCTTTGTCTCCATGTCGGCTTTTTCGTCACCATTGGCTTTCTTGCTTCACTTTTGTGCCGCCGGCCTTTTTTGCTTTGCACTCCCATTTCAAGTCGCGCTTTCCCGGATCCTGATGTAAGTGTTTTATCTGTGGGGTTTTTGTTTGCAGTTGGTTCGGGTGTTTCACCAGGGTACGGGCCGGCTGGCGGGGTGGTATTTGGTTTATTTCACTCTTGCATTTAGTGTTTCCATGCCCCCCATGGCTGATTCCTGTTTCTCTTTTCTTTGTGCCCCCCAACCTAAGATAGCTTGCTTTTCTTTGGTGGGACGCTTGTCCCAGTAAGTTTCCCCCTAGGTTTTTCTCAGTCTTAGGCTCTCGCTTTCAGGCTGGCGGCTTGCTGTGCTTCTGGTGGCCTCCGTTTCCCTTACCCTCCCCCCAACGTGGCATCTCCTCGCCTTGTGGCGCCCCCCCATGGTCCAAGGCGCTTCTTTGTAAAATCCTTTCCTTGTGCGCCTTTCTTTCCCGCAGCCTGTCCCTTTTTGCTGAGAGTTTTGTGTTTTTGCTAAAGCTCCAAAAGACAGCAAGTATTTTTGCTATCCTCTGGCTGCCCACGTTTTAGCTCGCCTGCAGATCTGCAATATTGAAATTTAGGCCAAGGACACTCCTTCTTTGCTAATTTTTCATCTCTATCTCCTCTAAGATATCAATAAATTGAAGGACTGTGCTGTTTACCATCAGAATCTGGCTTCCGCCATCCTAATACATCCATAGTAATAAACTAGCATGAAAAGCATCCTCAAAGCAGACTGTTCAAAATTGCTAGTGTCAGCCATGTGTACTGACCCGAGTCATTAATTACAAAACTAGCAATCTAAGCCTTTTTGAAACACATCGGAATTTAAGAATTCACTTGATGAAACCAATGAGATCAGAACTGTCTTATTGCTTAAAACCCATATGATTTTTATTTTCCAACAAATACTTATACTTTAAAGGGTGCCTCACTGAGCATTTCGCAGTTTTTTTTATTTTAGGCACCGAGCCCATTGCACTAGCTAGCTTGCCTGCCAGCCTATTTATTTTCAATGCAATTTTGCTAGTTTAAGGGAAAGTCCCATTCCTTCCTGCCGGTGAAGTATGGCCCATTTGCGATACCTCAATATCCGAAGGGGAGGGTGAATTTTTTTTTTTTTATATAGATTGAGCAGCTGGTTGGCCATCCTTCTCTTTCTCTCATCAGAGGGGTTTCCATATCAGTCAAGTTTATGTGCTCTCCAGAGAATAAGGCATTTGTTTATATAAAAAAAAAGTGTGTATATTTATATATATACTTCTAATTCCAATGGCAGCATACAAGAGGCACTTTTTATTAGTGTTTTCCACAAAGTAGTGTTTATGTTTTCATATTGCAATGACTGCACCATTACTGTATTCAAATTCTTTTTTCTCCTCTCTCCTGTAAAACTAGAAACAGACTTATAATGTTGGACATGACACACTAGAGTGCCATAAACATCTCAGGGTCGGAGTAAATTATGTTCAGGGAATAAGTTAGTGTTTTAGAAACTTAATGAGAATTCTTGGTCGTCTAGACTGTTTTTCTATTCAATTTCAGAATTTATCCCCAGTTACCCCTGCCCCTTTTAACATGGTTTTGGTTCTAAAAGGGTCTTCTAAAGGGGAGATGTTAACTCGGTTTACTACTAATGCGCTGGGATACAGCAACAAGAGGGGTCTAGGAAAATACAGACTGGCTAGGATAGGGCATTCAGTTAGAGAGAGGATATAGGGTTAGAATGTTAACTTATAAAAGGCAAGAAAAAGGTGTATTAATAACTAATGTTTTGTCTCATAGGTATCGCATCGCTGAAAACTGCTTTGCCCCTTAATATCAATAGCTAAAATGTCCGAACACAGAATAAACAGTTTCTGGACAGCCAGACCCCCCAAATCTCCATGCAGGTGCAGGGCACCGGTCAAGACCTTATGGTGCTGGGAAGCCAGACACAATATGTGGCACAGGCTATCCCAGTGCAAGGGCAAGACCAAGCTTTCCGCGAGGCCCTGCAATGCCTTAAGGACATTGGGGGATCTGATTGGCTGTCGACCATATCCAGGTTGGAACCAGAAATACTAGTTGCCCATCAAGGTGGGCAACAGAAAACGGTGGCAGACCCTCCCACCATACCAGAACACAGGCTACAAGAACCAGCAGAAGATGAGGGTCAGCAGCCTAGACGTAGCCAGCCATCGGCCCAATGGTTGGAATCCGTGGCGCAGGATAAATCTGTTGCTAAAAAGGGGCAGGGCAGGCAAAGTAAGCATAAGTTTTCACCAGTGGCAGAGGCTGGAAAAAAGCAGACAGAGAAAAAATGGAACAGAGTGGAGGTGAACGCATCTGGGGCCCAACCAAGGGAGGAGAACGAAGAGGTGGAAAAAATCCCGGTGGTACCAGTGGTCCAGCCACAGATGGGTGAGTATGAGGGATATCAGGCCAGCGATGTATCAATTGATTTAGTGTGGTCTGAATCTGATAGTGAGGAAGAACAATCCAGTGATAGTATAGCAAGGCTGCCATTGGAATCGGCAACAGAGGAAGCAAGACATAAAAAAGGGAGAAAGAACCTTGAAGACATGGTCAAGGCCAAAAAAATAACAGAACATAAATGGAAGAGGGCAGGGCGCAGAGGGGACAAGATTGGAGGACGTGGTCAAAAAACGGTCGGTAAGAAATCACAAGGAAGGCAAGGGGGTCAAAAGGTAAGCAGCCAGTCAAGACATCAGGGGGCTCTAGGGTTCAATCCCGGGCCGGTGATGCCAGGGCACCAAACATGGCAACATAACCCCTTCATGTGGCCATTTATGTATGGGGGACCAGGCAATATGCCCATCACTTGGCCAGTGGTGACTCCTTGGGGCCCCTTCCCCCCCCGGTTTCCCAACAACCCTGCAGGGTGGAATGCCCAACCCCATTGTGGGGCCTCGGGAATTTCCAGCAAATGAACCTGGTAAGGGTACCTCTCTGGGCACAGCCGGGGCCGCTGGGTCAATAGAGGATTATGGCTTAGGGGCACACCACTGGAACGAATCTGCAAGGACAGGAACGGATGCAGCCCAGGTAAGTCACACGGGAAGCATACAACAGAACACCATGGAGTTTGAGCCTCGTTTGAGCCAGCCTCCTCACTCCATTTTCTCCCAAGGGGATGGGGGGAAGGGGGTAATGCACAAAGAGCGGCAGTTCAGGTATGGACAGGGGCTGGGCCTCCCACATTACAATCCCTCCCAACTAACAAGGAAAACAGGACACCAAGCTCATAAGCGCAAGAGACTGTAGCCTCTAGAATGGATAACACTCCAAATACTGCAATGGGGGACAAGTCAACCAGCGCAGTATCGGGATCACCAGAGTGTTGGGCATATGCCAGGGTGGAGGACCCATTGGGAGATCACTTATACGACACTGTCCAGGAGAAAATCTGGAAAGGGGAATTCATAGACATGTTCTCATTATTGCATAGGGAGATCCCAGGAGTGAGCGACAAGAAAAGGTATAAACAAGAGAGGCCACTGCGACCAAAGGTACCTTTCACATTTGAGATTTGGGCAGCAGCCTTTGACATATTTATGTCAGTTTATGGGATGAAGCACCCTGATAAACTAATTGCTCTGCGCGAAAATACAGGGATACCATAAAATCTGCACATCTCTCCTTTGATGGATATGCATGGTTAAAATACGACGAGCAGTTTCGTCTAAAACTATCTAGGCAACCCAATCTCAAATGTTAAAACACACACATAGACCTGTGGGTTCGCTATATGACGCGTGGCCGGCCCAATGTTGTGACTTATACGGATAGTGGTCATGTTATTGCAAGGCAAACAGGTGGAGAACACAGGAAAGAGCAGAGGAAAGGGGCAGGGAGGAAGGCCTGTTATGACTACAATAAAGGAAAATGTTTTTGTTCCTTTTGTAAGTACGGGCACATCTGCAAGTCGTGCGGAGGAGAGCACAAGTTCTCCGAATGCACACGACAATCCTCCAAGACATCAAACATCGAGGGAGCAAGCAGCGAAAAGGGAAAGGAGTCTGGGAAATTTGGCTAACTCACCAGTACGATTAGACCAGATGGACCCCTGGCTCGACTGCTACCCACAAAAATCAGCAGCAAAATATATACACGACGGTTTCAAGTATGGTTTTAGGATACCATACAAGGGGCCAAGGGTAGAAACCACAGCACGCAATCTCAAGTCTGCAATTTTACTTCCTAACATCCTGGAGAGAGGAAAATTGCCAAGGAAGTGGAGGCAGGCAGGGTGGCGGGACCATTTGATTACCCCCCAGTGCACAACCTCAGAGTATCCCCATTGGGGCTGGTCCCCAAGAAGAAAGCAGGGGAATACAGGCTCATTCATCACCTGTCCTACCCGAAAGGCAATTCAGTAAATGACTTCATCAACCCGGAGGATTGCACAGTGCAATATACAACGTTCAATGTGGCTCTGTGCCACATACAACAGTTAGGCCGAGGGGCAATGATGGCAAAGAGCGACATCAAATCCGCTTTTCCATCTGCTACCAGTACATCCAAGTGACCATGATTTACTGGGTTTCAAAGTGGGAGGTCAATGGTATATGGACAAGGCTATGCCTATGGGATGCTCCATCAGCTGCTCAGCCTTCGAAGCATTCTCAACCTTTTTGGAGTGGGCCACCAGAGAACACACAAAAAACATACATGTAGTCCATTATCTCGATGATTTCCTATTTATGGGTCCCAAGGGGGGGACCACATGTGGGGAGACGCTGCGAGGCTTCATCTCATTGATGAGTTATTTTGCTGTCCTGCTAGTGCTGGAAAAAATTGAGGGCCTGGCTACCTGTCTCTCATACCTGGCATAGAAATAGACTCCGAGGCCATGGTTTCCCAGCTACCACAAGACAAGGTGGCACTTTTGAGCAAACTGTTGGGTGAGATGGGAAAAGCAAAGAAGGTGACCCTACAACAGCTGCAATCTGTTATAGACCACTTGAATTTTGCATGCCATGCAATTCGCCCAGGCAGGCCATTCCTTAGGCGGATGGCATCAGCCACGGTGGGGCTCTAAAACCATATCATCACATCAGACTCACGCAGGGCATAAAAGCAGACCTACAGGTTTGGGAACTCTTCTTGATAGATTTCAATTGTATCACCATCTGGCAGACACCAGCAGACCAATTTTTGGATCTGCACATGGTGACCGATGCTTCGGGGGGCATTGGTTTTGGGGCATTCTGGCAGGGAGCATGGTTTGAGGGATGCTGGCCACAGGTGTGGGTGTTGAAGGGACTCACAAAGAACATCACCCTTCTGGAACTGTTCCCTATCATGGTAGCCGTAAGGGTGTGGGGACGCAAACTTCAGAATAAGAAAGTACTGTTTCACACAGACAACAGGGCGGTAGTGGACATATTGAACTCACAGACATCTCGTTCGGAAGAGGTGATGAAGGTCTTGTGGGTCTTTGTATTATGCTGCTTATGGTACAACATCTCTTTTAAGGCACATCATTTGCCAGGAAAGGAAAATGTTATAGCTGATGCCCTGTCTCGATTTCAGCTCGAGCACTTCAGGCAGTTAGCCCCGTGGGCGGACCAGTTCCCCAAAAATACCGAAGTGGTCTGGAGACTTGGGAACCAAGATTGCAGCAACTGGTACAACTCGCTGTGCCCCCCCCCCGACATGGAGGAAGTATGTAGGTAGCTATGAATCTTTCCAGCAATTTTGTGGTCACGAGGTAAGCGTGGAACTGCACAATACCCAAAGACAAGTTCAAAGCTACATCCTACACTTAGAAAGCCTGGGGAAATCCCCAGCAGCTATACGCCTCCAACTAGCAGGCATTGTCTTTCTTCGGAAGTATGAAGGTTTCCCCGACCCAACTAACAATTTCATTACAAAGAAAATGATGCAGGGCATGTCTAGACTCGCAGAGAAAAAGGTGGACACAAGGAAGCCCATGGGATTACCCGAATTGTCCAACCTCCTGAAAGCACTGGTGGTCACTTGCAACTCTGGCTATGAAACCAAGCTTTTCAGGGCCCTATACATATGTGCATTTTTGGGGGCCTTCCGGGTGTTGGAGTTGGTACCATAGTCTAACTCATCGAGTCAGAACACCAATCTCCAGTTGAGTGATTTCGTCATCTGGAAAGACAGACTGTGTCTTCAGCTGTGAAAATCAAAAACAAACCAGTGCAGCCCCCCCGCCATGATTACACTGTTTAAGGCCCCACCAGGGAATATTTTCCCATGGCTGGCAATGAAGGAGTATGTGGCGGGTCGTCCAACAGGAACGGGGCATTTGTTTGTGCACGGGGACGGAAAAGCGGTCGCAAGGCGGCAGTTCACTGTGGTCCTACGAAAGGGTTTATGGATGGCGGGAAAAAACCCGACCTCATACAACACCCATTCATTCTGAATTGGAGCAGCCACTGAGGCAGCCAGGTGCGGTTTAAAAGAGGATCAGATAAAAGGGGTTGGCAGATGGGCTTCAAAGGCATACATGGGGAACATAAGGCCTCAGCAAAAAACAGCAGCAAGTGATGGTGGGGAACCCAGCACAAGTTGGGACTGATAGTTCAAATTAGAGAATACTCACATGTTTCTAATTTTGTCTTACAGGCATGGCGGCGACATCCCCTCAGATATGGATCGTGGGTCATTCGCACGTGAGGAAGGCATACACGGGGCCAAAAAACGGCCATATACAAGTCAGCTGGACATTCCAAGAAGTCGAGCTGTGATTAAATGTGCAGGAAATGGGGGGATGAGGTGGGGGCATTGTGTAAAACAATCGTTGCATTGGGCTTACTTCGTCAACCACCGCTCGCGCTGGTGATTCACCTGGGAGGGAACAACTTGGTCACCCTAGGGGCAAAGAGATTAATTGGGGATATGAAGAGGGATTTGTCCCACTTAAAACAGTTGTTGCCTCGCACCATTCTGGCATGGACAAGAATGATACCACGCCTGCACTGGTGTGGTGAGCGAAAGGCAGGAGCTATGGACTAAGCGCGGAGGTCCGTGAATAGGGAGGTGTCCCATTTCGCGGCCTCCCTGGGCATGGAGGTAATCAGGCACTTCTTGATTACAAAAATGGATATGGGCTATTATAGCCGGGATGGGGTTCATTTATCAGAGATGGGAAATGACGTTTTTAACAATACCCTTAATGATTTCTGCGAGACGGTGCTATTTGGAAAAAGTAAGATCCCTTGGGCATTAGTGAGAGATACTTGTTGGCACCGTATGAAGTGGCAGTAAATTCATGGCTGACCCTTGGTAAGAGGCTCCAGATATAAGAAGAGCTGCGATTGGGTATCACCGGGGAGAGACACGACCCTAGGATGGGTATGCCTCAGAAGATTGGGAGAGGAAGGCACCCAGGCTGGGGCGTGCACCGAAATGCTGGGATCCAAGACTCCGAGATGAGGAGTGCGGCCCCGACGGGCATGCTCCTCGTCAAGGGGCTAGGAGGCCCTAAATTCGGGAAAGTGGGGGGAACCGTCTTGCGGAAAGGCACGGCCCTCAATGGGTCTGTTGGACTAAAGGGCCAGAGTTCCCCTCAAAACAAGCGGATGAAGGAGCCGGGGTTTCAGCAATACATGAATTATGGCTGCCCAAGGGGTCTTACGGGATGGGATACGTAATGTACATATGTTACAATTTTCTGTATAGTGTTTGTGTATGTATATGATATATTGTAAAGTGCATATCTGTAAAAATTGTGATGTACAGTACATATTAGACTTGTAAAAGGCTAAGTGTCCCATGTAATGTATTCAATTTTGATTAAGTAAAAAGAGCTGCGGACCTTTTTTATACCAAAAAACAGTGTGGTGTGTTAATTGAATTGGGGGTCCGCTTTGGGCAATGAGAACTGATTGGGATCCGTATGGTTGCCCAACATGTAATTGCCCAACAGACATAATTCCGACTCTAGAAACCCGACACACGTACTTGCCCAACAGTTCTCAGACCGAAATAACAATGCCTGATAATCAAAATCCTGACATTAATAAAAGATTGCCAGTAATACTCTGGTTGCACCCACTGTTAGTACAAATTTTGACAAAGCAACACTACTTAGGTTTTAACAAAACAGCAGCACTGATATTATGGCGAGGCAGCATTCTTTAGTGTTGAGTGCTCAACTAAAAACAAAGTGGTGTCATAAATTTCAATGAAAAGTGGCTTTAGACAGTAAAATTATAACATTTTGTATGCATATTTATACACAGATGAACCAACCTGCTGTCTGTACGGCTGTAATTGGGTTGAAACAAGGATGCAGTTTGCAGTTTGTGATCACACTCTCAGCCACTTTGCTCAGTTTACAGTTAAAAGTTACTTTATTTAATAAAATGTTAAAATTGCCACTCCTTCAGCTCTCTGTTATCCAGTCAGCAATACGCATTTATAGCCTCAGGTTATGTGCAACCCCCCTGATATAATCTAATGCAGAACGGATGGACTTATCTTTAACAATTGTAGAAATTTTATCTTCTTGTTTTGCGTACTTCTTTTTCAGAAGTGATTTCGGCAGCCCACGGTTGATTTTTGTGATGGTGTTGTCTGCGTTCAATTGCTCTTTCTGTAGCTCGGAGACAAATCTATGCACCCCAGCATGTGCTGTTCCAATGAGAGCTCCTAGTCTACGATGACATTGTTTTGTGTCCGTGGATAGCCATGCTGCATTTGCTCATGCACAGACCAGAACTCGGGTTGGAAATGTGGGGGCTACGAACAATGGTATTGTTTCTCAAGTGCCTTCAAATTCTACCGAGGATGTAATTTTCCTCAAACCAATCAATTAATAGGCTGCATGATGGAGGCATTTGTGGTTTCAGCTCAGCAAACACTGGAGCTATCTCATCGGCTGGCAAGAATGCCAGTGCTACCAAATGTCTTTGTAATAAACTGAATTCAGGATCCTCACCATATATGGTTGCTAGTCCAGTGCTCTGAATTCTCCTCTAAATTATCTGGCCCAGATCAAACAAGCAACCTTTACTTTGGCTAGAAGGGAATTAAGCTCTACAGGCATTGATAGCAGCCTGTTCAAAAATCTGTCATTATTAGAGATGGAGCCAATGACAGGTTGTAGTCATCAACAATGTCATGCATGTCTTGAAAAAATTGACTGTAGCTCTCATGGGATTTGCTTGACATTAACGCAAACAGTAGTGGTAGTATGCACAGTGGATAGAGTACAGCTGCTTGAATAATGGAGATACAGTTTTAAATGCCCCATCCATTATCCAATACAGCGCTGCAGAGAGTTTTTCCATATTTTTTTCTGGTGGTAAATATATGTAGCCTATTCTCGCCAAAAAATGACTCTTTGGCCAAAAAACTCATACTGTTCACAAGCTTTAGGCTGTCTGATATAAGTAGCTCATCCAAGCTATGGGCTTCTGGTAGAGAATTTTGCCTTCTGGCATGTTTTATTATCTGCTGCATGGCATGTTTGTCGGGCATGTACTGC
Source organism: Neoceratodus forsteri (assembly GCA_016271365.2). NCBI lineage: Eukaryota > Metazoa > Chordata > Ceratodontiformes > Ceratodontidae > Neoceratodus > Neoceratodus forsteri. The sequence goes on from CM057456.1 coordinate 1,838,814,640, forward strand.
CTGACCTCATCCGACACATTAGATATCTGGGTCTGAATGAGCTGTGCCAACATGTAATTAGTTGCAAGAGCCAAGCACTTCAAGGAAGCTAGTGCTACAGCTATCAGTGCATCGTTCGCATCGGGGCAGTGACTATGATCAGATGTCTTGTGCAAATGATGCTGTCCACCTACTAAAATTGTGGACACATGACCAAGACAGTTCAAGGTTTTCCTACTCTGACAACACCAGTAGTACAAATCCCCCCGACTGCACTCTTTCACATATAAATATCCAGCATGACTGATTTTTTTCTTTCCCTTTTTGAGATGGCACAGTGCTACAAACCACAGTGGCTGCCATTGCAAACATTCAGGACACCTCAGGGGAAAGAAACAGCTTCTGATAGGGGACTTAATTGTTAGGGGTGTAGACCTGGGGAAGGGAGAGGAGAGGGAAGTAAAGTGCCCGCCTGGTGCCATAGCTTGGAGGGACAGGAAGCAAATCCTCAGGATTGCAGAAGCAGCATCACAGGAGAGGAAACTAGATATCATTGTCCACCTCGGGACAAATGACCTAGCTAGGCATGAGATCAGTGCAGTGCAGGATGAATTTGTGGAGTTGAGGAGGGCCTCAGACAGGTAGCAAGCACGGTAACCTTCTCAGAGGTGCTGCCAGTCTATGGCAGGGGTGAGGCTAGGGTACTGCACACCATGCAGTTTAATGAATGGCTGCAAAACTGGTGCAGAGCACAGGGCTTTGGCTTCATTGGGGACTGGGGGTCCCCCTGGAGAGAGGAAGGTCTATATTGGCATGATGGTCTGCATATGTCCAGGAAGGAAAACATGCTCCTAGGTGACAGGTTTAAAGGCTTCCTTGGCAAGCTTTTAAACTAGCCAAGGGGGAAGGTGCTGATAGGAAACAGGAAAGTTCAAGCCTCCCCCACAAAACATGGCAAGTAGTAGGATAAACAGTTAGGTACAGAGCTTGACAGAGGGCAGGACAGGGGTAAATGGAAAAATGGACAAGGGCAATAAGAGCAGGGATGGGGTAAAAAAGGATAAAGCCAACATTAAACGGAGGGCAATGAGTACCAATGCCCGTAGTCTGGGAAATAAGCTTCCAGAGCTAGTAGCCCTGATGGAAGAGGAACACTTGGATATTGTGCAGTCACAGAAACATGGTACACGGAGAACCATGACTGGGATGTTAACATACCAGGGTACACAATCTACAGAAGGGACAGGGAGGGTAAAAGAGGAGGTGGAGTAGCTCTCTACATAAGGGAAGGGATCAAAGCTACGGAACTAAAAAGTAAAGGGGGAGGACAAGAGGCATTCTGGGTCACCTTGGAGACAGGGAATGGCATCACAATCCGCACAGGGGTTGTATACAGACCCCCGTCTCAAAGGGAAGAAATGGACAAGAAAATGATAGAGGGCTTTCTCAAATGGCTGAAAAAGGGAGATACTGTTGATGGGGACCTGAATATGTAGATGTTAACTGGCGACATGAACTGCAGCCACATCCAAGAGCAGGGTCATTCTCGATGCCCTACAGGGGGCATGCCTTAGACAGCTAGTGGTGGAACCCACTCAGGAGGGAGCAATATTAGACCTGGTACTCTCAAATGGAGAGAGGATCACAAATTTAGAAGTCAGTAGACATCTGGGAACAAGCGACCACTGCACAGTGTGCTTCACAATAAACACAACCATGGAGACAAGCCATACAAAGACAAGGATACTGGACTTTAGAAGGGCTGACTTTGGCATAATGGGTGAATACCTGAGAATGCATTAGCAAATGGCCAGAAAGGAGGGGTGAAGAACAATGGAGAAAATAAAACTGCCATCATGGAGGCAACAAGCCTTTGTGTGAAACAAATAAAGAAAACAAAGCGAATAAAAAAACACTATGGTTCTCAAAAGAGGTGTCAGGGAAGGTTAAGGAGAAAAAGGCTGCATTCAAAAAGTATAAGGAATCACAGATGGAGCACAACAGGGAAGTGTATCAATTAAAGCAGAAAGAAGTGGGGAAGGCAGTCAGAAAAGCAAAGGCCCAAACCGAGGAAAAGATAGCCAACTCAGTTAAGAAGGGGGATAAAACCTTTTATGGGTATATTAGGGAGCATAGAAAGGTTAAGGGAGGGATAGTGAAGATTAATAAAGGAGAAGGGAGGAGGGCAGAGGGAGACAGTGAAAAGGCAGAGATACTGAATGAATACTTTTGCTCAGTATTCACAAAAGAAGAAGATGAGGAGTTACCTAAACCAAACAGTAGAAGCACTCTGGATAGTAGGGTTGATGCCAGTCCATTTACAGAAGAAAGAGTACTGAAAGAACTCCTAAAACTCAAGGTGGACAAAGCAATGGGGCCTGATGGGATTCACCCTAGAATCCTAAAAGAACTAAGGGAGGACCTAGTGACACCACTAACCACACTTTTTAACAAATCATGGGAAGATGGGTGGTACCTGAGGACTGAGGAGGGCAGATGTGATTCCCTTCACAAAAGTGGGAGCAAGGCAGAAGCAGGAAACCACAGACCTGTTAGTTTGACCTCAGTGGTGGGGAAAATGATGGAATCACTTCTGAAAGAAAGAATTGTTCAGTACCTAAAGGCCAGCGGGGCACAGGACCCAAAGCAGCATGGATTCACAGCAGGAAGGTCATGTCAGACGAATCTAATCAATTTCTTTGACTGGGTGACCAAAGTAATTGACCCGGGAGGGGCTGTGGATATGGCCTACCTAGACTTTAGCAAGGCATTTGACACAGTCCCGCACAAAAGATTAATAATCAAGTTAGCCAGTCTGGGAGTGGGTCCCAGGGTGGTAACATGGGTAGCAAACTGGCTGCACAACAGGACACAGAAGGTAATAGTGAATGGAACACATTCTGAAGAAAGGGGGGTTACTAGTGGAGTACCTCAGGGCTCAGTACTGGGACCAGTCCTCTTTAACGTCTTTATAGGAGACATTGCAGAGGGTCTGGAAGGAAAGGTATGCCTCTTTGCAGATGACACAAAGATCTGTAACAGAGTTGATACACAAGGGGGGGTAGAAAGGATGAGAAGGGACTTGGCAAGGTTGGAGGAATGGTCAGACATATGGCAACTTAGATTCAATGCAAAGAAGTGCAAAGTAATGCACCTGTGAAATAAAAATCCAGGAGAACAGTACACAATAGCAGGGGAGGTACTAACGACAACAATAATGGAAAGGGATCTGGGTGTAGTCATATCAGATGACCTAAAGGTGGGTAAGCAATGTGAGAAGTCAGTAAGGAGAGCCAGGGGGATACTGGGATGCATAGGGAGGGGCATCACAAGTAGAAAAAGGGAAGTGGTTATCCCTCTATACATACAGTTGGTGAGACCCCATCTGGAGTACTACGTGCAGTTTTGGAGACCTCATCTATGCAAGGACATAGACAGGATGGAAGCAGTCCAGAGGAGGGCAACTAAAATGGTGCAGGGTCTACATCAGAAACCATATGAAGAGAAACTGAAAGAGCTTAATATGTATACCCTTGATGAAAGGAGGGACGGGGGGCATGATAGAAACTTTTAAGTACCTCAAGGGAATCAACAAAGTCCAGGAGGGTAGCATCTTTCAGAAAAGAGATGTGTAAGAACAAGGGGCACAATTTAAAGTTAGAGGGGGATGGCTCAGGGTAATGTGAGAAAATCTTTTCACGGAGAGAGTGGTGGACACATGGAACCTCCTTCCTGGAGAGGTTGTGGGGTCTAAAACAGTGGGGGAATTCAAACATGCATGGGACAGACATAAGGCAATTATAGTGGGGGGTTGCAGGAAGTAGGCTGTTGGTTAACTAGAATCTGCAGCTTATCCAATAGGTAGGGAAATGGGCAGACTGGGTGGGCCAAGTGGTCATTATCTGCCGTCAAAGTCTATGTTTCTATGTTTCTCTGTTTCTATGTTTCAGTGTGCTTCTGAACAGGCAGCATTTCCTACTGACTGTAAAGGTAAAAATTTAATTGCAGCCTAATTAATTAATTGAACACACACGCAATGTGCACATCAGCTGATTAGCTGATAGAAAGAATGCCAAAGTAATGTCGCCTTGACAGAACATCAGTGCCACTCATTGTTTTCCCTGATGACAGATATGCAGTTTGCTTTACTTCAGAACTACACCCAGGATGCCAAAGTAATGCTGCTTTGCCAAGATTTAGAGTAAAAAATGTCACATACCACAGAGTGCATAACGCATACTGCATTTACAGGATTTTGATACATCGGGCAAATAGTGCCGTCGGTGTTTCAAATGTCAGGAATAGGGAGTCAGAAAATTGGCAGTCGGGCATTTCCATGTTGAGCAATTGTACCAGACACAAATGATTTCTGTAAGGGAATTTTCAATGCGAGAAGAGGATAGCCTAACTTCGGCTTGGAACTCAGTTAATAAGGCTTGTATAGAAGTGAGAGTAGGTTTCTGTGATGCTTTAGACTTCCCACTCCCTTCCAGATGGGTCAGTGTAACAGGGGAGGCTCCTGCTCCAACCATTCCAGAGTCAACAGGCCCTCGGGCTGCAGCACCTCTCCCTGTAACATTTGGGGAAACAAATGTATCCATATTGTAGAGTGAAGGATCCACCAAATGAAAACCTACTGTGATGCCTGCTATGTTGTTCGTGTTTGTAAGTACCAGATCCAGCATTGCCCTGTCTCTAGTGGGATCTGTCACCATATGCCTGAGAAATGTCCCCTGCAGGGAGTCTAGGATGACCCTGCTCCTAGTCGTAGCTGCAGCCAGGATGTGCCAGTCCACATCCGGCAGGTTAAAGTCACCCATGATTACTACTTCCCCTTTGTTTGCCATTTTGCCTATGGCCTCCCCCAAAACTCTCTCCAGTTATTCCCCTGTGTTGGTGGTCTGCACACCTTCCCCCACACATATAAAGGCCCCAGACCCTGTTTCTAAGCCAACCCAAAGAACTTCTAGCACCTGACTCTCCCCACTGTGTCCTTGCATTTCAATGGCTATTGTACTTTCCCTTACATATCATTTAATGAGTGCAGTCATCAAAGGTGTTGACCTGCTGTCTAGTGTCTTGTGTTGCAAATTTCTATGCTTGTATCAGGGACTGGAGTCGACAATACTGTAATTGGCACATTTCCATTTTTATGTTTTGTATTTGTTTGGAATTAGTGTTTTTAGAAACCTCTGACAAGGACAAGAATTTATAAAACTGTTGCCTTAGCTCTAGATACTTTATATTTTTATCGTTTTCTCAGTTTTTGGGCTTGGTGTTTAAAAAAGGCTTTGATTTTGATCTTGTAGTCCTCTCAACATTCTATGGGAGTATCATACATTTCATACAGTAGAACATTGACTTCTAGCAGTGTTTTAAGTTTGGAAAGAATTTCTGAGTTTCCTGGTAAGGAAGTATTTAGCCTCCACATACTGGAGCTTACGGTGGGGGAATTACCAGTTGTGGCACATACTGCTTTATGATCTGAGGATTCCATGGGTATGGTATTAAAGGATATAATAGGAAGCTATGGGGGCTAAAAACAATCAAACCAGAGTGATATTACGCCCTTATAAAACTTGTGTTCGCTTTTACCTGTCTTCATGCTGGCAGCATTACATAATTTGGCTGAGGTGATTAAGTGCTATAAAAAAAGGCATGTCATAAAATGTTTGTTTTTTGCCCCTTTGTCTGAAAGGGCACTCCCACAATTAAAATCTCCTCCAAAAATGATTCCATCAGTGGTAAACAAAAAAGGTTGAATGTGCTTAAATATTTAAACCTGTTGTGCTTGTGTTTGAGGGCCATATACTGTACATTAATTAGTCTAAGATCCAAACCTTGAAAGTAGATATCAAGTATAAGAATCCTCCCCGGCACCAAGTGTATATGTTTATTGACATTTACATGATGAGAAGTGTATACCCACTCCAGTACACCTGTCTTTCCCCATGAACCAGAAGGAGGATCCTGGTGTCCACTCTTTCCAGGCCTGATAGGTTTCCTGTAGTGAGTGCAGGCTGGTATTTTGAAGGAACAGTATTTTGTGTTGAATTTTTTTTTTTTAATTGCACTTTTTATTGTTTATTTCATTGTATACAAATAGATACAATGACTATACAATATAGAATACTATTACAACAATACTTAACAACAACAGAAAATAGAGCAAACTCTAACACCCAATACACTAAAAGCATTAAGCATTTTCTGAAAAGTACTAAAAAATAATTCATATGTAGATAGCTTACAGTCTACAACTACATAACAAAAAAAGACTAGACAAACACTCCCTCCCCCCAACAGGAGGCATCTCATGCTGAAAATTCTGTAGAACAGAAAACATTGTTAATAACTTCTTATTACTCTTAATACTGTTAACATTTAGCATAAAGATAGAAAAATTAGAATCTGGCCTCTCCCCATTACAGACAGAAGCAGAAGAAAGTTAAGTCAGAACATTATGATAAATTACTTTTGCATACTCCCAGCTGGATTTTTCTTACACCTGGATTTCAGAGTGTGTGTGTGTGTGTGTGTGTGTGTTCTGCGTATCAGTAGATAATTCTGCTTCAGAAGAAGGATCAGTCTGTGAAGAAATAGCAGAATAAGTGTCCAATTCCTCTTCAGTGTCCCCCAGTCTCTGTGTTTTGTAGGATTTCATATCTGTTTTGTAGATGTACAGAACCTTTCCTCTGTATCTTGGATTTGGGTTGTCCCTTGTTTTGACACCACCCCTTTGTTACCATGTGAAAGGTCTGAGTTACTGGAATAGAGGGCAGTGGCATCCTGGAGACTGTATCTGGGGATCTGGAGTTTCCAGGGCCCTCTGGTTCCTCTTGTTCCCTATCTTGTATAAAGAAAGATTTTTGTGTGTCTGTGAAGGTACCACTTATAATAAAGACACAAGACACAATTAGCTGGCATATACTTTCTTATGTTATGCAGTTACACACACAGATAACATTACAAAGTCTCAGCACATCATTTCTATATGAAATATAATCTATCTAGCAAACGAGCACAGAAGATTAGCAATCTTTTCATAGTTACCTATCTTCTGTGGAGACACAGGCTCAGTAAAGGGCTTGGATTCCTGGCACACCCTCCTGTTGTCTGGAAGACATTTTTATATCTAACTTTATGTATAGTTACATGACACATGACTAAGGCATCTTATTTCCGAGAAATATTATTCGGCCTTGCTTACATGTGAGGTGAGTTTCACATGCATCAGCACTAGCCCTTATCAGTATGTTCAGACACTGTGTCTTTTCCCAAAGACTGTTCTCATAACAATGTATGTGTGTGAGTGTGAGTGTGTGTGTCTGGCAAGACTGTCTGTACTCTGTGTGCTCAGCAAACAGCAGTTCTCCACTTTAATCTTTATCTCCCAAAAGGGCCCCTGCTTGCAATTGGAATATTTGTTAATAAGCAGTAATACATTGGTTATAAATGTGCAGCTAATAATACTGCATTGTAATTCAATTACAGTTGCAATAAGCTAGTAATTAAGCAATAAGGCTTGACAGGGTGTGTGTTATGGTGGGATAACGGCCCACCTCGGATGGGTTGAAACACGAGGTGTAACCGAGTGCTTCCACCACCCGAGAAGGGCTGTTAGCCCACCATAACACACCCCCTGGAGTGCCTTATTGCGATTATAAAATGGGTCCTTTTTAGTTAATTTTATGCATTTTTTCACATATATCACTTTCAGCTGAGCCATTGTGCTGGGATAATGGCCCTGCTGAAAGCAGCTCTTTGCCAATCAGAATTCAGCATTCTTTACACCCATTTCATAACTGCATATATGGTATAGGCAGTAATAAGAATAATGACAAACATTTCTTACACTTGTCTCTGTTCCATTTTGAGACTGATCTTGCACTGGTTCTCAAGCCTGTGTTTCTGTGGCATTGCCTTCCCCAGAGTGTAGTGGCTTGTCCTGGGGTCTCAGTTCTGTAGAGTCTGAGGGGCCAGGAGTAGGGTCCAAATCACATATCCTCATATTGATGCTGGCAGCCTCTTCCCTCCTGTCTGTGATTCAGGACCCTTCTCATCTCAGGCCACATTTTTGTGGCATTATCACATAGTAACCTTGTTCTAAGGTGTCATCTTACTCACCATTTATGTTATGTGAGGCCCATGGGCAAGACTGGAGAGTGGCCCAGCTCCTCATAAACAGACAGATGGCCCAATTCTGTGCACAGACCTCATCTTACTTTCCCACAGGCATTATTTAGATGGTCTTTACACCCACAGCAATAACATGCTTTGGGTTTTCCTTGGTAAAATATGATCACTCTGTCTCAGCCCAAATAAAAACCATTGGGAAGATGTTGCAGTCCCAATTCTGTCTAAAGTAATCTAACCCTTATCCTCAATCCCCCTGTCCAGGTGTGTTCTGAATTGAGTATTGCCTCTGGGAAGCCCAAGATGCAACATTTTTGTTTGCACTAATGAAACATATTGGACAAGTTAACCCCCTCATTTTTAAATAAAACCAGAATTCAACACCATTACAATCTTATCAGTGGGACCACATAGAAAGGTGCCCGGGACAGGGAGAATTTTATAGTATGATATCTCACCCAGAATCTATCAAGTCCTGCTTGTGTCTTAAAGCTGACATTGTAGTAAGAGCTCTCTGGTGTACGAATAAGGGCATGCAACTCACTGGCAACAACTTTCAGATTATCTTTTCATAAAGTCCACACGATATACTGTATACTCGTTCTGGTACATCCTCCAGATCACCCTTATATTTCATGCGGAGATCATTCCACCTTTTAGCAGGTTCTGCTTGGGGTTGAAAAAAGTCAGCATATCTCCTCTGTTCATTTGGACTAGAACTGTTCATAAGGGGTGGGTCAGTACTTGACTGGGCCCTGAAGTTTCTGACTCCTGTTGGGCTTGTGTCCCAGATTGTATGCGACTGTGTGTGATTATCTTGATCTTGCATACTATTTGCCTAGACTGTATTATCCTGAGGGCTCCAAGTGTCCAGGTCCATGCTTTGTTCTGGAGTCACAATATTAGAATCAGTCATTGCAGCCAGCCCTCCACCACGGTGCAGCAGTAGCATTACTGCTTGCGATGCTGATGATGCAGGTTTGGGAATGAGCCTGGATCATCGGATGGTTGGCCGGGGGAGGGGGGAGAAGGGAGCATGCCACAGGAAACTCTCCTATACTGGGGAGGGAGGGTGATCACTGCTCTGCGCCCCTCCCACTTAGGTGACCATGGGTGGTGGTGCAGGTGAGAATGCAGTACTGAGATTGGAGACTGCTGACTAGTTGAATGAACACATGCATTGTGTGAGCACACCCATCAGTCAGCATCCCTTGGGGAAGGAGAAATGAAAGTACAGCCATGCTCCATGATGGCTCCATGCAGCCCGCAGACCCAGCCCCCCCCGCCAACCCAGGCTCACTCCTGGAGTCCCACAAAGCAGCATACCAAGGAACTGGTCCAGCCCAAATACCTCCACTGTGGGTAAGCGATACCACAGGGCACCACTTCAGGAGACAGGTAAGCCCTGAGAGATGGCAGGGGTGAATGGGTTGGGGCTGCACAGGGCTCCAAGAAGGACGGTCACTGGCTGAGGGAGGGGAATAAAGAAAGTAAAAAGTAACAAAAAAAAGAATCACTCATTATGGGTCTGTTATTATCTAGCTCAGCCTCAGTTGTGGTTTGACTAGCACAGTCTGAGTCTCAAGTCTGTGGGGATTTCAAACACACTTGCTGAGCCATTACTGTTAACTTTAAATTACTGTGGATGCATGTTCAGTGAGAATTCAAAGCCTGAAGGTGTATCTAGAGATAGTGGTACATTACCTTGGGCAGAGTCTTGCATGGCAGCATGTTCTTGTGAAGCAGAAGCTGTATGTACTATACATTTTGTTTTGCTTGGTCCCCCTGTGAAGACTCTGGTGCTTGTTTGTTAGAGGGAAAGTCTAATGGGTTGAACTGGAATACTTGTAGAAGATTTTGTACATACCCAGGTGATCAGGGGGGCCGTGAGGTGGAGGCACAGCTTGGTTCTGACCTCAGCAGTGCATCTGGGGCTTCGTCTGTACTCTTGCAGTAAATCCCAATGTGGTGCCTAACAGTTTAAATGGAGATTCATAGTAGGGGGACTACCACCCCATCCCACCCTTCTTCCTTTGCCAGCCTGCTCCAGGTAGCTCCTCATCAATGCTCCAGTTGGACAGCTGGGGGGGTGCTGTTTCTTCCATGGCCTGCAGTCATGTATCTGTGACTTTTGAGCTGATGATGTGGATCAAAAGGCCTGCCACTCAGCTGAGATCCAACAGCTGTCTGTTGCCAAGGATGTGCTGTTGACAGCGGGAGGTTCTGAACTCAGGAAGTGCAGTTAGGAACCTGGAATGTACAGGACTGTTCATACTGCTTCTTGCTATTAAGTTTCTTTCTGACTGTTGTGCTGTTTCTTCCAATACATGTTCTGAAGAATGTGACATCTTCTGGATCTCTGGAGTTTCCTCGTTAGTAGCAGTAATTAGGGGAATGATCTTAGGCTGTGTTACAAGCCCCAGTCTGATTTTTTTTCCTAAATTATAATATTCTTCCTCCTCCGCAATCGTTTTGAGGAAGGCAGCCCTTTTAATCTCGAGTTCTCTGTCCAAATGGCACTCTTCTCCCTCAGCCACCTGTTCTTCACTTAGTTTCTCTGGTTCCTGTCCAGGACTAGGGACTGCCTCAGTCACTGAACTCTTCACTGTTTCCAGTGCACTGACCATTTCGACATCCCTGGGCTCAGTAGCATGTCTCGCCTTCATAGTACACAGAACTCAAGCATCTGGAGTTTCCCAGATCACTATGTCCACGTCATTGGTAGTTGAAAGAGTGGCTTCCAAATCACTACGGATTGGGAGGGATGCAGTCTCCTCCACCCGGGATGCCATTATACCCTCCTCCTCCTCCTCCTCCTCCTCTCCTGACTCCTCCTTCCTCCTAACAGGATGTCCACAAGGCCCCCCTGCAGGAAGAGTAGTAGAGTTTTCCCAGTGTCATAGCCAGCGTTCCCTCTGTCAATAAAACAGGTCCTTGTAACCCACCCCTCTGAATGCACCTGGAAACAAGCTATCACAATTTAGTTTGCATTTCTTGGTCATTAATTTCAAATAAGTAAATTGGTAACAATGCAGTGTCCACTTCCTCCGACTTCTGACCCAGGCCAGCATGACTGAGGGTGGTCTTGACGGAGGGATGCAGGTAGGACTACCAGGACCAAAAGCACTTTCCTGGCTGGTGGTGCATAGGTATGACCCATAGGTCACCATATAAAATTTAACACCCCTGCCTGGTGACTTTACAGGGGCCATCTGGCTGAGGGGTTAGGTTTGTTCTTTCTTCTGCAGTTGGGGGGGGGGCTTGTCCCAGAAAAAAAAGAAATAGTGCGGTGCCGCCACCCAGAGAGAATAAGTGGGCCAGATGTGTGCAGTGCCACCCCCTTGGATGTTACCCAAGTGCCTGTGGAGTGGCACACTTGATGGAATTGGCAAGCTTGCATATTAACACCCCCACCACCAAACAGGCCATAGCACAATATGTAATCTGTAATCCAATGGAACTTTTGATGCAAACAGTGTAATACAAAAGCAGAAAACACAATGGAGCCCAGCTAGAAGTGCCAGTATTTATTTATTTATTTATTTATTGAATTTTGATGACCGGGTAGGCCCACTGGGCCCCGGAGGTCCCTTTTTCAGGGGCGACCCGGGTGAGACAACAACTTACAGGTAACAGATCAGTATAGTCATGTGAATTGTAAAGTATTTAACAGTAAGAATACATAGGTTTACAGGCAGGTAGTGTAAGACATGCAGGCAGTAAGGACATAGAGGTTACATATAACGAGACCGTTTTACATCCCAAGTTAGTGATTAGGTTGAGAGTGCTCTGTTAGGCAAGCAGTAGCTAAAGACCTGGGGTTAGCTTCTTTGTAGGCATATTGGAAGGGGGATAAGAGGGACAAAAGTGCACCCCATCTTTAGGGGGAGGTCCGTTATGCTACCAGGATGGCTATGCAAGGTCGGGTCCTGTAACAAAGACATGTGCTCCTGTCGAGCAGGTGTCCCTTGAGCTTTGTCCGGAAGCTGGTGACGGACACAGCCTCCCGTACCTCCAAGGGGAGGTTGTTCCAGGTGGAAGGGGTGGTGTATGCAAAGGACCTGGACCCAGCTTTAGTCCTAGTCTTGGGAACCACGAGGAGAGTTTGGCCTGATGAGCGCAGGCACCGTGGGTTGGGTTTCACCCTATTGAGACCATTCAGGCTGGGGGAGTGTGGGACCCAGTAGCTTGAATGTAAGGCAGAGGGTTGGGTAGGAGAGGCGAGCTTCCAAAGACGGCCACCTGAGCCTAGATTGGGCCTCGCAGTGGTGAGTCCTTGGGTGTGACATAGTGGCAAAGCGGACTATCTTGTTGTACAAGGTCTGCAGCCTCCCTAACTCCGTCACGGCCACGCCCTGGAGAATCGGGGCCGCGTAGGTGAGCTTAGGGAAGAGTACGCTAGCGGCAATGGCTACCCTAGCTTCAGGGATAATCTGGTCCTTTAGTCTATAAAGGATTCCAAGTTTCCATGGATGGCTTTGGTGATTTGGTCTCGTGATTTTTAGTGTGAGGCCTTGGTCCAGGGTAAGGCCAAGGTATTTGGTGGAGGTGACCACCTCAAGTTTTACCCCCTGGACTGGAGTTGTAGAAGATGTGACCTCTCAGATCCCAGGGATCTAGGACCAAAGAGCATTACCTTTGTTTTGTTGGTGTTTAAAACCATTTGTTAAGAGTGAGCCAGTCCTCCATCTGAAGGATGTCTTCTTGGAGGCTGTCTCCAACTCAGGTAAAGTAGGGAAGCTCTGTAAATGACAGCATCATCCCGTACTGGATAACGCTACTGCTCCGCAGTGTGTATGCAGATCATTTATGAACAGTGTAAAGAGAAGGGCCGAGATTGACCCTTGAGGTACCCCTTCTTTGAGGGGAGCTAGCGTGGAGACTTTATCCTCCCACTTGACCCTCTGGGTGCGTCCGAGAGATAACTCTTGAACCAACCCAGTGAATGGGTGTCAAGGCCAAGTGAGCGCATTTTTGTAGTAGGAGGTTGTGGTTTACCAGTCGAATGCTTTAGATAGGTCAATAAAAGACTGCCCTGTGCTGACCCCTGCGTCATTATTGCTCAGTACATCTGCTGAGAGTTTAGTTAGCGCAGTATCCGTCCCATGCTTGGCTCTGAAGCCATGCTGTGATGGTGAGATTGCCGTGGATTTCTAGGTATTCTCGGAGTTGGGAGTAGACTAGCTTCTCCTGTACTTTTGCAATGACACACAGCAAAGAGATGGGCCTGTAGTTCTCAATGGGCTCAGTTGGCCCTCCCTTGTATAGGAATCACTAGGCCTGTTTCCAAAGCTTAGGTACAGACCCCTCCATAATAGACCGGTTTATCAGCCAGGTTAGGGGCTTAGCTAAGCTGGGCCCCTCATGAGGATTCTGGTTTGGATCCCATCGAGAACCCCCCAGATCCTCCGGTGTAGGGATTTAAGGATGATCAAAACCTCCTTTTCCTGACCAGCCTCAGGTGAAACAAAGGCGGTCAAGGTCTGGGGGCTGTTGAGCGTTCGGCTCACTCCTCCTGTCAGGGGTCCCGTCTTGTAAGCATCCAGGTTCGTGAAGTAACTGTTAAGGGACTCAGCAATGAGAGATCCCCATCATTAATTGCCCATTAGCCAAGATTGGGCTGGGTGTAGTTTTTGCCCCTTTGAGGAGTTCATTAATGTGCGCCAGAAAAGCCTGGGATTGCCTAGGTTAGTTTTTTGAAGGTTGGTGATATAGTCTTTTTTAGCTAACTTTATGGCCTTTTTGCATTGGTTTCTAAGGGCCCTGTAACTGGCTAAGTCCCCCGATAGCATTGATTTCCTGTACTTTTTCCAGGCCTTGTCCAGGGTGGACATCAGAGCTTTTAGAGGAGGCAAGATCCACTTATAGCAGCTTCCCTTTACTCTGTGGGTTTTCATAGGAGCTAAGAGGTCAATAATTCTAGTGAGGGATGTCTGGAAAAATTTATGGCATCCTCCAGGTTAGGAAGGTGTCTTATATTGCTCCAGTCGATCCCATTTAAGTACCCAATGAATTGGTCAGGAGGAAGTTAGAAGTCCCTAGTAGTAATAATCCTAGGCGGGACTTTATTCACACAGTTCTTCCAGATGGCAAATACCGATTTAGTGGTCGCCAAGCAGCATCGCCAAGGTCCCTGCCATTTTTACATTGCTGGGGGTAGAAGCCAGGACCCAGTCGATTATGGTATGCTTTCCTGATGCATGGTTCATTCTGGTCGATAGGGAGATGACTTGGGTGAGGCAGGAGTCATTTAATATACCATTGATGGCAGACTTCTCCTCAAGGGCCCAGTTTAGGTTGAAGTCGCCCAGTAAGATAAGCTCAGAAGCAGATTCTACTGCTAGGTTCTTCAGGAGCGCATCCAGAGAACCGAGCGCATTGGTGGGGGGGCTATATGTGCAGCCTATTGTGAGGTGCTTAGCCCACCTAGAGTGAGCGGAATAAGGATTGCTTTGAATCCAGGGTCATGCCTTGAGGCATGCTAACGAGGGAGGATGTAATTGTGTTCCTTACATATACAGAACCCCACCCCTCTTCTCGAGGGTCTGTCCTTTCTTGTAGAAGGCGTATCCAGAGGCAGCTACCTCGTGATCCAGAATGTGGGCTTTAGCCAAGTCTCCGAGACTGCTAGTATGTCTGGTTTGTAGACAGCTAGCCATGCTTGGACTTCATGAATCTTAGGTCTCAGGCTGCGGATGTTCATATGCACCAACCTCAGACCCTTGGCTCTATCCCAGGCCTTATCTGATGGGGAAGAAATAGATACGTTAGGTGTCCCTGGGCCTGGGTTAGGCTGGATGTCTCCCGCCAGTAGCAGCAGCGCTGCTAGCAAGTGCCGAAGAGTGAGGGTTAGAGGTGATAAAACCAGTGTAGATGGGCATGGGGTTAAGCTCCTAATGAGGAGAAGGGATCAATAGAGGATCCCTTTCCTAGAGAGTTCATACGCCACTAGGAGAGGGGATGTTGCACCTGGAGGAGGGGCAGCTGTAGTGTCTTGCCGTATGCATTCCCGCCCCCCCACGGGCATAAGGGGGGCAGTTGGCACTACTAATGAGCCAATCCGTCCCTAGTTGGGCCAGAATATAAATCAAAACCAAGAGGATGCCCTTGTTCCAGTTCCCAGGGTTCATCTTGAAGCTTTTCAGGGCCACCCGCATGGATCTCAGGTCCCTGACCTAGTGGGTTGAGGAACCAGGAACTGGCGTCAATCCCTGCGGTTGCAGGCGCATGCAGCAACATCAGCTGAGGATACCAGAGCTGGTTCAGCCTCCCAATCTAGATGTGTTAGGCAAGCCCAGCTCGCTACCTTTGGGATAACGGTTCCCAGTCAAACCTACTGTTATTTAGAACAATTAACTTTAGAGGGGAGACACCGAAATCAGGTCAACAGCAGGGGTGCAGTTGGAGTATCCCAGTGAGACAAATATTAGTACCAAGGATCCCTATCAGACTCTGGATAAGAGGCTGATTATTAACTAAATATTAATTAACTTTAGTATTGGTACCACTGTGACCAGACTTAACTATCAGCAGGGGTAGGTGGGATTTAGACTATGCAATCACAATTCCTATTATTATAGTACTCAAGTGACCTCTAATGCATAAGCACTCTTCAGTAGCAGTGGGCAGATGGATGGAAGGGTCCATCAGCCTGGCAGTGATTTGTGTCGGTCTCAGCTTTCACACAGTCCCAGATGGAAGAGGACTATGCACTGACCTCATGGTTCTCAGGGATTTCAGACGCAGGGAGGAGCCCCATAGTACAACTCCCCACCAGATCAAGACTCAGAGTATTACCAAGTACTCAGGGCAGTAAGCCCCCTACCTGTCTCCACAGCAGCTGGTCTGGATACAGGTCTTCATCTCTGGCCTCAGTCACAGCTCAGCATCTGTTCTAGGTGTGGGTCTCTCACCTGGATTTCTCACAGCAGCAGTTCAGCAAAACCACCCTTTAGGCACAGTCTCTCAATTCAGCTCCACTGGCCAAGTGAGTTTAGGGGCAAAACTAACAGGATCAGGCCTGAACTTCTTGGTTCAGAGCCACTCGTGAGGGTTGGGTTCTCTGTGACAGTAACAGTCCAGACAGCAAATGAAGTCATGGAACTCACTTCCAAAGCAAAACTTTGACAAAGCCTAATTGTAGGTGAACTGTTAGTCCTTTTTTTCCACCTTCTATGCGTTGTTTGCACAAAAATAAAACTGCATAGTCTGATACTTACTTGAATGGACATCAGTTTATTTCGCTTTGGAAGTGAGTTGCATGACTTCATTTACTGTCAGGATCACAGCGCCCACAGCTCTCAGCAGGTCTGTTTCATTTTGTCTCACCAAAAACCTTTTCTGGTCTTCTGAGGCCAGCTGGCTTGACCACTCCACCACTCTTCACCTTTTACACAAAATATGTGGGCTCTTCCCAGCACAGACAGGCTATCAGGGGTTCAGTTGCCTAGAAGGACAAGGCATAATTTACCCATAAAAAAAACTGTAGGCCTTCGAGGGTCAGTGCACTCTGATATATCTAAGTATATCCAGCATTAAGAAAGAAAGATAGAGAAATAGATTCTTTATGTAAAAATGCCTTTCCAGGACTCAAGGTGCTGTATAATAAATTAGGCATCAACAAACAAATTCTGACCCCCTGCTGCAGTCCCAGCACCAGTGACAGCACAGAAATAGTCCAGGTAAGCACTCCCCCCATTGTGGAGTGGAGGGTCACACAGAATAACACCACCTGACACTACAACCTGTCAGAGGCCCTGCAAGTCCTGCCCTCATATGCTTCCATCTTAGTGATTGAGAGGTAGGTGTCTTTCTGTGGGGGCAAAACAGGACCAAGAGGCGCCTAAGGAGATCCACGTTTGGAGCGAACCCAAAATACCAAAATGTGAAAAAAAAACAGAACAGGCAGCTACTCAAATACTGGTGCAGAACAAGACCACTTGTGGCTGTAGGATAATCCAAAATAGATACAGTTATTAAAAAGATAAAAAGTAGCACTCACTCCTACAAAACTTTCTGTGGGGAGACTCCTCGCCACATGGGGGCAGTAAAAACCATAGGGTGACCAGGGCCTTTTGTACAGTGCCAAGATGGTAGCAGAGTCAGCAGCCGAAGGAGAGGCAATAGGCTTGAGGAAGGAGTAGCCAGAGAATGCTAAAAAAAAGTTAATTTTGTGTTAAATAGAACAGTTGATAAAGAGCTGTCAGGTGGTTTATGAGCACAACTTAAAATGATATTTCATGCAATACACAAAAGTGGCTCTCCCTACAAAACAGATGAAATATTAGTGATGTACAAAATTGGGGATGTTTTGGTTCTGGTTTTGGTTTTGTATCCATGGCCAATGTGCATCCAATACAAAACGTTCTCCATTCTTTCATTTTAAAGTATTGTGAAGAATAAAACAGTTGGTTCTGGCAGAATAATCAAACCAATATCTGAGTCACTGTTGTAAAGATGGATAGAGGCAGAACACTACAGCAGATGTATACTAGTGGATCTAGTTACAGTATGTAGCGGAGCAGGACCCTTGCCAGGATGTTTCCAGGTTGGGAGGGGGGAGGCGGACCTATGACCTAGGTTGCATCCACCAACCAAATTATAAACATTGTTTTGTTTTTTTCTGGGTCATGATGCCCTTTTTAATTATGTTAAAATAATGTAGTGTCACTCTTGCTGCAGTTCTCACTATTAACTTTTCAATCACGACTGGCGTGCCTCAGATTAAACACGTTATATTAATGGGCACAATAATGGTCGGTATATATTTATAAGTGACCTGAAGATGGGCACTAGCAGCTGGATTTCCAAGTTTTTTTCCTCCTTCATTGGTAGGGTTTTTTTTGTAATTATGTGAGTTGGCGTTCACCTAGCCCACACACAGACGTAAGACTGCTATTCCTTTTCTTCAGCTTATTTTCCTCTTATTTATTGTGCTTTTATTTTACTTCTTTAAGTTTTTTCATTATATGTTCTTTTTTCCTTTAGGTTGCTGCCTTGGCAAACACTGTGCCAGCACACAGCTGCAGTGGTTCACTGTTGATTCTGCTAATAATGTAATAATTATAATCATATTAGCTAATTGATTCTGCTATCATGAAATCTGATGGTTGATTGTTGCTCCTGCTTACCGCAATTTTCAAGTTGCTTCTACTAACAGTTAACTAAACGAGTATCCTAGTGCACCCTTTCTAGTTGGAGCCCTATTCCTACATTCAGTATAAGGATGGGGTACAGTGAAGAGATAGTTAGTTGTGGTGACTGTGGAACACTCTTCTCCAGGGTTATGTACTGCCCTGTCTGCAGAGCTTTTGCAGTGCTCCATGCTCAGCTAGCAGCAGTGAGAGAGGAGATATCTCAGCTGCAATGCCAGCTCAACTGGAGCCAGCACCCTGTAACCCCACTCCTCAAGAGGCCCACTGGCCCAGGAGGGTGGAGTGTGGTAGGGAGATGGAGGGGGAAGGGAGCCAGGGCTAGTCACAAAGAAGTTGTCCAGCCCCACACCACCCAGATGTCAACTTGCTTTGTACCCCTGAAGGAGTCACAGGTACCTGACAATGCTGGGGGGACTCCGAATCAGTCTGGGGAAAGGGGCAGAACAACTTGATGCACCTGGTGGGAACAAACAGAAAGACATCAATTAGGAGAGTCTTGGTGGTCAGGGATTCAATGATCGGTGGGGTGAGAGAGGGGGTGGAAGGAGGGTTGGATGGGGGAGGATGGTCAGATGCCTCCTTGGGGAAAAGGCCATCCAGGATGTAGATAGGTTAGGGAGGATGGCAGAGAGGGAGAGGGGAGCCTGGGGTGCTGGCACACCTGGGTACCAATGATCTGGCAAACCAGACTGTGGAGATGGTGAAGCGGAACTTTCGCAGCCTGGCAAATTGACTGAAGGCACACATGCTTCCCTGCCCTTTTCTGAGGTTCTCCTTGTGTGAGGCGGGGGGGGGATAGAATAAGGAGGGAGGAGACAGATGACTTTAATGGGTGGCTAAAGGGTTGGTGTCAGAAAAATGAGTACCACTTTGTGGGGGACGTCTGGGTCAGGAGACTCTTCAAGGGTGTTGGCTATCATCTGACATAAGAGGTGGGCTAGTGTACTGGGGCAGAAGTTTGGTGTCTCTATGGGACAGTTAACTAACTACAGGGGAAGCCAAGTCTCATGGAACCAAGGTGGAAGAGAGAGGAAGGGGAACCTAGCTGGTACTTTCCCTAATATTGGGGCTAGTAGAGACAATGCGGGCAAAGATATGGTAAAGGTCCAAATTGGGCTGATGAAAGGGACCAAGGAGGGAGGACTCTCAGAGCCTGCAAACAACATGAAAGGAAGAAGAACAGGGAAGAATAAAGACAAAAGTTAAAGCAGATTAGGGGTTAGATGGAAGGGGGTCTGCTTTAACGTCAGGAGTCTAGATGATAAAATTAGTGAACTCCAGGCAATGTTGGCAGACACCGAGGTGAACCTTGTGGCTATCACAGAGACTTGAGCATCAGAAAATAATATCTGGGTGGGGGCATGGCCAGCAGCCGACAGGATAAGATGCTCCTTTCATAGCTTCAGACCTAGACAGTGGCATAAACTTGAAAAAACATCTTATTCATCTAATCTGCCCAGATTATATTGTGGAATCTTCAAGCAAAGGATATTCCGATATTACCAGTGAAGTTTCAGGCAATTTCTACAATGGGGCAAACCAAAACGGATGGCAGTAAGGATGGAGGCAAAGGGAAAGGCCCTGTGTCTACCACAAGCGCAGCTCCAGTAAATCCGACCATGAGCAGGAAGCCTAAAGATTTAGACACCAAAATAAACGTGATCCTGCAAGCAGTAAAGGAAATCGACAAGAAACTCGAGGCATATAATTCAAGGCTCACACAAGCTGAAACCAAAATACTCACCATAGAAGCAAACCAAACCAAGTTTACAACTTCGCTAACTAAAGCTGTAACTGTGACAGACGATGTCCTTGAAGAGTGCAAGCTGCTTCGCTCACGTCTGGAATACCTGGAGAACAATGCCCGTGCCTGCAACCTCTAATTTTTGGGGATACCCAAAGGAGTAGAAGGTGCAAACCTGGCAGTCTATATGCAGCAACTTCTGCAGGACATATTCAAAATGTAGGATGATCATTTGATTCAACGGGCCTATCGAATAACACCACGCAGAAAGCCTAACAATCCAGACCTCCCTCGGACTATATTGGTGGCAACTACGGGAGTTCACATCAGGGACTTTGTTCTGCACAAGGCTAAGTCTGCTGGAGCACTCACCCTGCCGGATAACTCTTTTCTCCACTGCTTTCCCGATCTCAGTTACTCAACGAGAATATGACGTTGTGGATTTGATGTTGTTCATGTGGGTCTCAGGGAGCTAGGGCTCAACCATGCGCTACAAATGCCAGCATGACTTAAAACTTTATACGCCGGCCAAACCTACATATATAATGATTCAACAGATGTGGGTCGGAGGCTGGATATCATACGTGCAGACTTTGCTAAACCAGGTCCTTCAGGTGTTCAGGATGAAGAAGAAGATACCTGAAGAGGGACTTACTGGACAGTTTGGGTGATTATGTTTCTTGAAGCTGGATGTATACCACTATAATAAGAATTTTTATTTTTGTTTTTGCTCGCACGCATTTGCAAGAAATACATTGCGTCAGCTTTCTTCACAAGGGGGTTGTGGAGGCGCAGCATTGTTGTGGCCAGCAGCAGCAGTCCATTTTTGGGCTGGTCTCTGCTGCACCAATAGAGCAGCATGCTGTCAATGACGACAGTTAACCGAGAAGTCTACTAGATCAAAGTAATTGAACCGCTGCAATCAGGGAGTGCCCCATCAGCACACAATCAGCTGTTCATACGCTCCCTGATTGCAGCGGCCAATTACAAAGCTGTAAGCCGCCACCCCTCCCCCTTCAGTGTGCCTTCCTGGTGAAACAAACAGTTGAAAAAAAATTGTAGCCCACTCTCCCCCCCCAAACCTCTATGTGCCGACAGGGATGCCCAATCCCCTTATCGGCATGCCCCTCATTCATCATTTGCCGACGGGGGCCCACTCCCATCAGCATGATGCTCACCTCCCAAACTGTTTTTGCGAGGTGCAAATCCCTTCGCTTTTTCTCCACCGATGAGATGCTGACGGGGTGTACAACTCCTGTCGGCTACAGCACCCCCCAGTCAGTTGGCACACTGGGAGCCCACCACAGCATGCCCAAACAAAATGTCCCTATAAAAAAGAAAACCTTCCTGCAATGTTTTTTTTTTAATAAACCTGTTAAGTAGAAAACAGTCCCCCGTAGATTCCTCCCCCAACCCGCACACACCCTCTGCGTACCCCACCTCCCCACACACACCCTTACCCCATACTTACCTCCGGAGCCCAGTGTGACGATCTTCGGTGGACCGGGAAAACGTCTGCACTCTTCAAAGCCGACCCATGAACTGAGTAAATGCCAGTAAGCTGTATAATGGGATAGATAAGGTTTTACAACTTTGATGCATATCTCAGGCATTTCTGGGAGTTTTTCCCCAAATTTTCAACATGGGGTTTTTGGGTCCCCACCTCATGAATTCTGTCACTGTCATTTTGTTACTGAGCCCCGGAAGGTGATTTCGCAGTCACTGCGCAGAACCACCTTTCGGGACCGATTTACGAAACAACAGTATCACAGTGTAGCGGGGTTGGGATAGTCAGGATAACAAATCATGCAGACCCACAAACTTAGTGCATAAAAAGTACTGGAAAGGCACTTATCATTTTATTTCTGTCAGAAGCTGACTTCAGGATTCACAGAAATCAGGAAAATAAAGTTAGTTCAGTCATTTTCAAAGTCTCAACGAAATATTGAACAGATGAGCTATACTCAGGATGAACCACTGCTCTGCTCAGCAGTACCATCAGCTATCTCCTTGCAAATGTATATACTTCAGAGGCCCAGCATCTCTGGCAGTCAGCTCCAACTGACATCCTCTCTCTTAACTCCTAGTGGTAATCTTTATACATTTCTGAGGGTGACATCATAATCAGATGATCCACCTCCTTTTGAAAAATTAAAATAACATACTACAGGTTCTTTTTTCACTTTACATTTTCATTCCTAAACATCAGGTATATAAGTGTATAACAGTATCTGTTCTAAATAATCCCACAACCTTACTTTGATGTCCTAAAACAATGTTCAAGAGTTAATTAGATTCAATAAGGCTAAGCCCCTCCCTTGATAATGACAGCACTCACTGCAACTTCTATAAAAGCAGACAGACTGTGGGCTGCCAGCCCTATAGAACACCCATGCAGCTCAACAGGTAAGACAAACGAATATATTGCTCACTTTAAATTTACTTCTTTGTCAAAGGGCACACCATGCAATATTTAGGGACTCCCTGGTCTCATTTCCTACATGGGTTTTGTTAGTGCAACTTCTTTATTCATTTAGAAGCTAGCATACTTCCACACTTTGCAAAAAACACTGTTTTAGTTTATTTAAATGCTCAATACAGAGAGCTCTGTTTCAGAGGGGTTGCTAACAACAAAGGTTAACTTAGTTTTTATTTTATTCAGGTTCTCTCCCTTCTCTGCAACTATTAATTTGAAAAGTACAACTCTTTTCTTTTGGCTCATTAGAGGCATGAACCAAGCTGCAAATGAAAATCTTTTCTTAAGGTTTTCTATGTCTGGGGGGTTTCGAAAACTGCAGAACTCCTGCCTGAACCAAACAATAGTTTCCCCCTTCTACTAAAATAAAGTAGAGCAGATTGGTAATTCCTTCTATTAACCAAACTAATGCTCCCAAAAATGCAGCATAAGGTAACGAAATGAAAAGGGAACGGGAATGCTAAAATTTTGCTTGTTCTTTACATTTCTGTGTAACAAGCTATCTGCTCAACCAAGTCTAACAGATAATGCTAGACAAACTAAGGACCTAACAGACTATTTTAAAGGGTCCTGCAAAGCTGTGAAACAGACAACTCTTAACATATTGTGTCTGCCCACTGAGCACTTAAGGTACTTCCACTTTTATGGAAGCAATACTCCTTTAATATTCCATGTGTATATATATATTATACGTTTCTACATTTCATAAATGCCTTCACTATTCAGCATCTGGTACTTTA
This sequence comes from Neoceratodus forsteri, assembly GCA_016271365.2. Classification (NCBI taxonomy): domain Eukaryota; kingdom Metazoa; phylum Chordata; order Ceratodontiformes; family Ceratodontidae; genus Neoceratodus; species Neoceratodus forsteri. The sequence goes on from CM057456.1 coordinate 1,838,837,869, forward strand.
TACCTAAGCACGTTATTTCTTTGGGAGGGGGGGTGCTTGGAAGAATATTAGGGCCTATACTCATCACAGGGAGCACCCTGTGACATTCCTCCCCACCTAAGAGGTCAACCATTTTACTGGTTGTCCGAACATCCATACCTTTTCCAATATAGGGAAAAGTGGAGCTCTGGCCCGCCCTCACCTTAGAGCTCCACCCCAGGGTCCCATATGCCTGTTAAACATAACATTAGCTATCATTCCAAGCAGTTGCGATACAACATGCTATACATAACTTTTCCCTGGGGTAACACATTACTGAGTTATGTGCCTAAAATAAAATAATATATATAGGCCTATAACACTGGCAACCAGTACTGTCTGGGTAATAACTCAGCCTTTTCTGACATGATACCCAGCACATATTCCAATGTGTGCACATTCCGCTATTATCACTAAGGTTAACCTTTATAATGCTGTTAACTAATACTCTTGGACCATTGAGAAGGAAAACAGATCAGCAGTACAAGAAAAGATCAATAGATAAGAAGAAATCGTCTGTAGGTGGCCAGCCTATCAAACTAGAAAAATGAAAATAAATAAGAACAGGATAGCAAGACTGTGCGACAGAAGTTTCTAGAAGATCTATAGAAGAAATGGTCCATACCAATCAGGCAGCATAGCTCCACCTTCACCTTAGCCTGGAAGGAATGGAGTTAGGCCATTTTGCTTCAGGGTATACACCAGTAGTGACCGTTACCTTAACATTAAACATACTATATATTGCAGTATTTTAGTCTTCCACCATTACCTGGAATTCCCAAAATCTATTCCCAGGCAAGTACAGTCCCCAACAGGTATATCTGTGAAATACCCAGCCTATTCTCCTACAGACAACCTTTGGGATTATGTACTACTCAACATGGTCTAAAATCTCAATCAGTAATGTACCAGTCTACCACCTCCCTTCGAGTGGCCTACGTGGGAGTCTCCCTCGCCTCCAAGAGTGCCACTTCATGGTGGTCCCTTCCCTTTGGTACCTTTTTCACAGTACCTGTGTTAGTATTTCTGCTAACCTGATACCTTCTATTCCCAGCAGTAGCAAGAACCTCTGTCTGGTTGCACTCATGGCAATTCTTTAGATAAACTGCTACTTGCTTATACATACCTGGCCAATAATAGAATGGAGTGAGTCTAGCCAACACCCCACCATGGCTCAGGTGCCCACAGGGACTGAAGTGTGCAGCTTCTATTACATGTTGCCTATAGGCCACAGGCACCACAACCTGTGCATCTATACTTTTTGCGGGGTTGGGCAGCATGGGTAAGGACACCCTCCTTCTGTTCATACCACCACCCTGGCTCCGACCCCACATCACCATTAACATGGCTACCTTCTTTCTCTATACCGTTTTGCTTTAACATGGCTACCTCTGGATCCTCAGCCTGCAATTTACCCCAGTCAGTATTATACATGCTATTAAACATTTCATGGGTATTAGAGCAAGACAGTGTCCCTTCAGCCTCAATGGCTTCTTCAGGCTTGCTTGTAGACTTCTCCCCCAGTTTACAATGTCCCGATATAGTCTTACCTGGGGTCTCACTCACTTCATTATCTTCCACCAAGTAACAGCCCGGAAATATTGGTAACTCTGGAAGCAACAAATCCCCAGCATGCCATGATAAATCCAACAGAGGGTCCACCTCTTCCAGTACCCTCAAGTCCTGGTCCTCCATCGCTTTCACCATGTCTTCTTTAGCATCTCGCAGTCTGGCCTCCTCCATTAGTACCCTGCAGTGGTACTCTGCCTCACTCCTGCACTGGTCAGCCTCTTTTCGCGCTGGTTTGCCTCAGCCATTCACCACTAAGCCAGTGTACCAGCCTCATCAACTCTTCCATCCGATCTCCATCCATCTTCGGTGGAGCTTCTCCCAGGTCACTAGCTCCCTCAGACACTCCAATATCTGGCACCATGCACTTGTCTGCTATTATCCTCGATGCAAGTCTGGCACCCGGACTGAACTCCCCACTATACCATGGACATTCAGTCGGTATCCCACTTCTGACACCAATTGTAGCGGGGTTGGGATAGTCAGAATAACAAATCATGCAGACCCACAAACTTAGTGCATAAAAAGTGCTGGAAAGGCACTTATTTTATTTCTGTCAGGAAACGCTGACTTCAGGATTCACAGAAATCAGGAAAATAAAGTTAGTTCAGTCATTTTCAAAGTCTCAACGAAATATTGAACAGATGAGCTATACTCAGGATGAACCACTGCTCTGCTCAGCAGTACCACCAGGCTATCTCCTTGCAAATGTATATACTTCAGAGGCCCAGCATCTCTGGCAGTCAGCTCCAACTGACATCCTCTCTCTTAACTCCCTAGTGGTAATCTTTTATACATTTCTGAGGAGTGACATCATAATCAGATGATCCACCTCCTTTTTGAAAAATCAAAATAACATACTACAGGTTCTTTTTTACTTTACATTTCATTCCTAAACATCAGGTATATAAGTGTATAACAGTATTTGTTCTAAATAATCCCACAACCTTACTTTGATGTCCTAAAACAATGTTCAAGAGTTAATTAGATTCAATAAGGCTAAGCCCTCCCTTGATAATGACAGCACTCACTGCAACTTCTATAAAAGCAGACAGACTGTGGGCTGCCAGCCCTATAGAACACCATGCAGCTCAACAGGTAAGACAAACGAATATATTGCTCACTTTAAATTTACTTCTTTGTCAAAGGGCACACCATGCAATATTTGAGGACTCCTGGTCTCATTTCCTACATGGGTTTTGTTAGTGCAACTTCTTTATTCATTTAGAAGCTAGCATACTTCCACACTTTGCGAAAAACACTGTTTTAGTTTATTTAAATGCTCAATACAGAGGCTCTGTTTCAGAGGGGTTACTAACAACAAAGGTTAACTTAGTTTTATTTTATTCAGGTTCTCTCCTTCTCTGCAACTATTAATTTGAAAAGTACAACTCTTTTCTTTTGGCTCATTAGAGGCATGAACCAAACTGCAAATGAAAATCTTTTCTTAAGGTTTTCTATGTCTGAGGGGTTTGAAACTGCAGAACTCCTGCCTGAACAAACAATAGTTTCCCTTCTACTAAAATAAAGTAGAGCAGATTGGTAATTCCTTCTATTAACCAAACTAATGCTCCCAAAAATGCAGCATAAGGTAACAAAATGAAAAGGGAAAGGGAATGCTAAAATTTTGCTTGTTCTTTACATTTCTGTGTAACAAGCTATCTGCTCAACCAAGTCTAACAGATAATGCTAGACAAACTAAGGACCTAACAGACTATTTTAAAAGGATCCTGCAAAGCTGTGAAACAGACAACTCTTAACATATTGTGTCTGCCCCACTGAGCACTTAAGGTACTTCCACTTTTATGGAAGCAATACTCCTTTAATATATCCATGTGTATATATATATTATACGTTTCTACATTTCACATAAATGCCTTCACTATTCAGCATCTGGTACTTTATACCTAAGCACGTTATTTCTTTGGGGGGGGTACTTGGAAGAATATTAGGGCCTATACTCATCACAGGGAGCACCCTGTGACACACAGTTCGTCAGGTAGGCCCCAAAAACCCTATGTTGAAAATTTGGCGAAAAAATCCCCAAAAATGACTGTTTTACAAGCATGCATTGCGCTATTCCTACGCACGCTTGTAAGTTTGCGAATTTTCAATATTTTCACTCCAGATTTTCAACATTGCCATTTTACTATCTCTCCTTATGAGCAGTACAGCTGTCATTTTTCACATCTCGCCCAAAATGTGTTTCCGCGCATGTAGCGCACAATGGCGCAGTCGGTGTGCGAAATCAGTGTTCGGCACATATTAAGAAAATCATAGTGACACTGTGCATGAGCAGTGGTGTTAAAATGGCTATGTTGAAAATTTGGTGAAAAATTCTCCAGAATGACTGTTTCACGAGCGTACATTTTGCACTTCCTAAACTCGCTCGTAACTTCGAGCATTTTTTATATTTTCTCTCCAGATTTTCAGCATTGCCATTTTACCACACATCCTTATGAACAGTACAACTTTAATTTTTCACATTTCACTCGATATGTGTTTTCGCACTTGTAGTGCACAATGGCGCAGTCGGTGTGCAAAATTAATGTTCAGGACAGATTAAGAATATCACAGTGACACTGTTCATGAGATAGGCCCCCCAAAACCCTATGTTGAAAATTTGGTGAACAAATTCCCCAAATGACTGTTTCTGTCGTCGTAGCAGTTCTACACACGCTCATAACCTGAGCATTTTAATATTTTCACTCCAAATTTTCAGCATTGGCATTTTACCACACCTCCTTATGAATAGTGCAACTGTCATTTTTCACATTTCACTCGATATGTGTTTTTGGACATGTGGGCCGGGATATTCAGACTGTTCCCGGCTGTGGCGCAAGCCTGGGCACAGTGCAATTAGGCTGCGCCAGGGCAAGGACCAGACGATATTCAACGGTGCTGCACCATGGCTCAGCACCATTGAATATGGCACTGAGGGTGCAAGCTTTGCACACGGTGCAGTGGCTCTGCGTCAGGTGCAAGTGGCAGAATGGGGAAGGGGAATGCACCAGCACAAGTGTACTTGCGCTAGGCGCATCAAAGCGATATTCAGAATTGCACATGCAGATGAGGTCATTATGCATGCAAGGCACAAATGGGGCCATTTGCATTTCATTATGACCCCATTTGCATGTGGTGCGCCGATCCCCAGAAAGTTGCGCCTGGCACCCTGCCAGGCTGCAGACGTTGGGGACCGGCGCTTTGCAGTTCCCCTGCCTGTCCGCCTGATCATGGGCATACGTGAACAATATATCCCTGGTGGTCCAGTGGAACCCCCTCGCCCGATCGTGGACAGAAGTATAAGACAGATCCTTGGAGGTCCAGTGGACCCCCCTCGCCCAATCACAGGCAGAAGTATAAGACAGATCCCTGGTGGTCCAGTGGACCTCCCTCACCCGATCGCGGGCAGAAGTAAAACAAAAATCCTTGGTAGTTCAGTGGAGCCCCCCCCCATCTGATCACAGGGATAAGTAAAATAAAAATCCCTGGTGGTCCAGTGGACCTTCCCCCCTCGTCTGATCACGGGCAGTAGTATAAAATGATTCCATGGTGGTCCAGTGGAAACCCCCCCATCGCCCGATCACGGGCACAAACATATGGAAATACCCTGGTGGTCCAGTGGTACCCCCTCACCACCTGCCCACTGCGTTACCCCACCACCCTGCACTCCCCCAGTCAGCAGCAAGTGGTAGCACCCCACCCGAAAGCTGCCCAGCCACCCGCCAGCTGACAGTGTACAGTTTGGCTGTATGCCTATTGGTCCACTGCATGGGCCAATGGGCATGCAGTCCAAACTATACTACACTGTCCCGAACTGTGAATGAACACAATTCAGAACTGTGTAGTACAGTTTAGACTGCCGCCCATTGGCCCAGCAGTGGACCAACAGGCATACAGCCAAACTGTATGCTGTCAGTCGGCGGGCGGCCAGCTTTGCTGCGTGGCGGGTGCCGCCACCGCGTTAACTGGGGGTGCAGAATGGCGGGTACTGCAGTGGGTGGTAGGAAGGGGTACTCTGACCACCAGGGTACTCCGATTTTGTACCAATTAACGGGTGATGGGGGTGTTCCACTGACCACCATGAAATCATTTTATACTACTGCCCACAATCGAGCGAGGGGGGGGTCCACTGGACCACCAGGGATCTGTCTTTTACTTCTTCCCACGATCGGGAGAGAGAGGGGCCCCTGGACCACCAGGGGGGCTGTGTGCTCTGATATGGTGTCTGGGGAGGTCAGGTGGCCACCCATGGCAGGCAGCTGCTGTGTTGCGCCATGCAATGCAGCAGCCTGGCTGTGGGTGTCCCTGATTTGTTCCCTGTTTTTCAGGAACATCTTTGCACCCCTCCCTGTGTGGCACAATGTGGGGGTGCACCAGCATATGCGCCGCACATCCTGGACTGAATATCGGGGTGTGCCGTATATGCATGGCCACATCCCCAACCATTGCGCCGCATACATTAGGGTTGCGCCCCAGCGCATCAGAATTTGGGCAGCTCAGCTTGCCCTTGTCAATATCATGCTGGGACGCATTAGTGGGTTTCACCATGCGCATCCCTTTTGAATATCCCGACCGTAGCGTACAGCGGCGTGGTTGGTATGTGAAATCAATTTTTGGGACAGAGTAAGAAAATCACAGTGACACTGTAAATGAGCTGAGGTGTTAACATGGCTATGTTTAAAATTTGATGACAAAAGTCCATAAAATGACTGTTACAAGCATGTGTTGCACAATTTCCACACACCCTCATAAGTTCACGGATTTGTGATATTTTCAGTCCAGATTTTCAATATTGACATTTTTCCACACCTCCTTATGAACAGTACAGCTGACATGTTTCACACCTGGATAAAATGTGTTTTCACACTCCTGGCGCAGAATAGCACATTTGCTGTGGGAAATTAGTGTTCAGGACAGAATAAGAAAATCACAGTGACACTGTTCATGAGCAGAGGTCCCAAAATGCGTATGTTGAAAATCTGCTGCAAAAAAAAAAAAAACTAATTACATTATGGGTGTACATTGTGCATTTTCTATGCACGAGCATGACTTCACCAGTTTTAGTATATTTTCATTCCAGATTTTCAACAATGCCATTTTTTACACTTCCTCATGAACAGTACACCTGTCACTTTTCACATCCTGTTCGAAATCTGTCTTTGCACCTGTGGCGCCAAATGACGCAGTCGCTATGCAAAATCACCCTTCGCCTAAAGAACTGATAGTGTCACTGTTCATGCAATGGGGTCACAAAAAGCTCATGTGGAAAACTTGGAGTAAAAATACCAAGAAACGCCCAGGGCATTAGGGTTTTTGACCATAACACCCTACCCTGTAGGGACTGACAGGCGTCAGGGGTGTAACTTGGGATTGTCGACAGTAATGTTCATGCCATTCCACTTCCACCCCACCGTGCAGCCAGCGATAGGCATCGAGGTGCGCCTGGGACCCTTTGCTGCCAGAGTTCACCCCATTCTCCTATACTGCACCCTTTTCAGCATATTTCCTTATGGAATGAGGTGAATGTAAAGCCCAAACACTCCAAGGCACACCTTGACACTTGTCAGTGTCTGAGGGGTAGGGTGAGGTGAAATGTCATGACCGTCATGGGCGATGGCCCAGAGGCATACCCCGATGCCTGTCCATCTCTGTAGGGTGAGGGTGGAGTTGGCATCAGTTCAATACGTCAATGCCATTCCTATACTGCATCTGTCTAACTCCTGCATTACCACTGCTAATGCCAGCAGGCAAACATTCGGCATTGACAAATGCTTGTTATTTCTAAATTGTTGACACCCTCTAGTGGTGAAGTTGAGTTAATATAACTCTCTCTATCTGTGCAACATAACTGTTATCAACATTATTTAGAATTGTCTGTGAACTATAGTTAGGGGGCATCTTAATATGTTACATTTAGGGGAATAATTCTCTGCTCTTGTTATATGCATGGACTCCTGGGCCATGTCAATAGACAATAGCCTCTCTGCAAAGAAGGGACTCTTTGAACTGTTTATATAAACTATTATTTAGGTATGGTTGTCCATGGTCTTGCTGCATAAGTCTTTTTCTAAATAGATGTGATAGCATTTGCTTAAAAATGTATGCATACACCCCACCTGCCATAACAAAGAAAGACGGGCTAAGAATTTCTACCATAACGTCTCTGTTAACAGATCCTATACCTGGAATCAAATAATGTACTTTGTATGTTTTTATATTAAATATATAAAAATAAAGTATAAAAAAAAAAAGAAAATAACATCTGGGACCTGACAGTCCCAAGTTACACAATGTTTAGGATACATAGAGGGAAAGGGAAAGTGGAGGATGCAGCTATGTCAGGAATGTCACTGAGGCTATGGTGGATGAACACATCAAAGATAGTAACGGGGAGACAGAGTCACTATGGGTGCAGCTCGAACTGACCTTGGGCAAGAAAATACAGGTGGGGGTGATCTATAGGCCATCAGGATAGGTGGAGGAGAGGGATAAGCAGCTTGGGGTAGAGATAGTCAGGGGTGTGGCAAAGGGGGAGGTGGTGGTGGTGGGTGGCCTGAACCTGCCCGATATCGAATGGAATGTTTGGCTGCCAGAAGCACCAGAAATCCAGCCCTGCTGGACACAGTTCAGGCCTGTCTGCTGGTACAGCTAGTTAGAGAACCCACCAGGCAAGCTGCCATCCTCAATGTGGTGCTCACCAACTCAGAGATGGTGGTAGCGGTGTGGATAGGGGAGCCGCTAGGGAACAGCGACCATAGATCTATCTGGGGACCAGTAAATCCCAATCGAAAGCAAAGGTCACTGATTTAAGAAGGGCAGACTTTTACCGGATGAGAGAGCTGGTCTGGGACAAGCTAGTTGGGGTAGACAGCATAGAAGCATGGAGGAAAAATGGAGAGGCAATAAAAGCGGCCATTCTAGAGGCATTAAAGATATGCATGAGAACAGTAAACCACAGTAACATGTAGAAGCGACCAGTTTAGTTTTCAGAAGGTGTTAGGGAAGTAATGAGGGCCCCAAAAAAAGGCCTTCATCAAATACAAAGAAAAATGGGAGGGGGGGTAGAGAGAACACCAGTTGAGAACTAGGGAAGCAAAGAGAGCAGTTAAGAAGGCTAAAGCAGTTGAGGGCAGTTAAGAAGGCTGAAGCGGACACTGAGCTATTTAGTGCTGAAGGAGTCAAGAGTGCAGAAAAGCAATTCTTCAGGCGTATTAGGGAAAAAAGGAGGAAAGGAGGGAGAATTGTTAGGCTTTCAGTAGGAGGTAGGGTAATAGAGGGTGGGCAAAAGGCAGCCCTCCCTAATGACTACTTTTTCTCTGTCTTCACCAGGGAAGACAGCGGGCCCGTGCCAGAGTGACATTAAGGCAGCTATTAAGGAAGTCCTGGAGATGATGCAGCCAGTATTTACCAGTGAAAGACCAGGAAAAGCTTAGCACCTCTTAAGATAGATAAGGCCCAGGGACTGGACGGGATGCACCTGAGTGTGCTCAGGGAGCTGGCAGCTGAACCCCCAGTAGGGATATTCAATAGCTTGTCACGGACAGAGGTAGTTCCAAAGGACTGGAGGGTGGCAGACATGGTTCTCCTCCACAAGTGGGGGGGGGAGGAGCAGGTGGGGAACTATAGACCTGTCAGTTTTGCCTCAGTTGTAGGGAAACTGATGCAGTCACTTGTCAAGAGGACCTAGTGGCCTACCTAGTGAGCAGTCACCTCCAGGATAGCAAACAGAACGGGTTTGTGGCAGAAAGGTCTGGTCAGACTAACCTTATAGTTTTCTTTGACTGCATGATGAGGACATTGAATGGGGGTCATTCTGTGGAGTTACTGTATTTCAATTTCAGCAATGCCTTTGACTCAGTGCCTCACAAGTGATTGTTTAAAAAGATGGAGAATTTGGGGGCAGCGAGGAACATAGTAAGATGAGTAGGAAATTGGTTGAAGGAGAAGCAGCAGAGGGTTATGATTATTGATTTTAAGTCAGAAGGGAGTGAGGTTATGAGTGGGGTGCCACAGTGATCTGTCCTGGGTCCTGTCCTCTGCAATATTTTCATCAGTGACATTGGAGAAGGACTCTGGGACAAGTTGTGTATCTTCACAGGTGACACTAAGCTCTGTGGAAGAGTAAATAGGGACGAGGTAATTAGGGAGATGCAGAGTGACCTGCGAAGACTAGAGAGGTGGTTTAAGGTTTGGCAATTTAAATTCAATGCCACAAAAGTGCAAGGTGATGCAAATGGAGAACAAGAACCCCAGGACAGAGTACTGGATGGGAGGGGTTATGCTGAAAACTATGACTGAGGAAAGGGACCTGGGAGTCATCAATAGCGACACCCTTAAACTATCATGCCAATGCAAAAAGGCCTTTAGTAAGGCAATTCAGGTGTTAGGATGTATTGGGAGTGGTACTGACAGTCGAAGACGAGAGGTAATATTACTTCTTTACAGATCGATGGTAAGGCCACATCTGGAGTACTACACCCAGTTCTGGAATCCTCACCTCAGAACAGATAAGGACAGGATAGAGGCAGGGCAATGAAGGTTGACCAATAGTATACAGGGCCAGAAAGGCAAATCTTACAAGGAACTGCTCAAGGCACTAAACAAGTATTCGCTTGAGACCAGACAGGAGAAGGGTGATATGATAGAGATCTTCAAATTCCTGAAAAGTATGAATAAGGTGAGCTGCCACGAGTTATTTAGCATAAGTACAAATTTGAGGTCATTGGGGCTCAAATGGAAAATGACAAGAGGAAGGTTCAAGTGGGATATGAGGATGTATTATTTTAATGGAGAGGGTGGTGGAACCTTGGAGCAGTCTGCCAGCCAAGATGGTAGCAGTCAAAACCATAAATGGTTTAAGCATGGTTAAGACAGAGTTAAGGCTCTAGTGGCTACTCAGGGCAATAATAGCTGGGATAAGTTTAGTGGGGAGGAATATGAGAGCTAGTGCCCTTGAGAACATTTAGGTCCCGGGATAGACAGGAAACCATGGCCCGACTGGATGGACCATCAGTCTTTCTCTGTCGGCACTGTCCAGGTTTCTATGGTTATCAGAACCTCTCAGCCTCTACACAGTGACTGGAATGGTGCTGAACAAGTGTGTGCATTGTACTTATATGAAACACCGCACCTACACACACTACTTTCATGATAACAGTTAATAGCACTATTGTCTCATCAGGTGCTGGACTGATGGTCAGCAAGCAGTGAAGCACCAATCAGGAACCAAAGGACCCCCCAATCAGCCGCCACTCACCACTTGCCTCCCTCCAGACAGTCACCACTCAGTAATTACCTCCCCCTCTCCAACAAACCACCACTCACCACTTGTCTCCCCCCACCCAGTCACCACACACCACTTACCTCCCCCTCCCCAACCAGCCATGACTCTTCACTCACCACCAACTCAGGACAGTGTCATCACACAATGGTTGGTCATCTGACCACCATCACTCACCACCTTTGTCAGTCCAATCAGCCAGGAGGGTGCAGGGCAAGTAAAAAGTATGTGTGTGTGTGGTTTTTTTTTTCCTTTTTTAGAAAATGAGACAAATCTAAGCCAGACTGTTAGGTTTGATTTGGGACGCACCTAAAACCAAGGCACCCAAGTTTGGTTGGGCTCAGTTTTCACAATTAAGGTTCCACACATGCATTGGCTTTCCCTACTGCAAAGTTGCCAGTTTTAGAGTTCCCCTTCACATATATCTGCAATGGTTCTAGCCAGTTGCTTCAGCATATACATTAACTTTTGTACAGTATGAGACATGTTCTGTTGTACCCAAAGTACACAGTGAAACTGGTAAATGATCAATGAAATTCAGAGGGCCTGCCCGCTGGAACAGTTCTTCTCTTTCTTTTAGATGGACACTTTCCAATCCAAATGACCACAGTATTTAAATTGGCTCTGTATTGACCTTTTAATACTGTCAGTAATTGATTTTAGACCTAATTTTAATGTGTGTGTGTGTATATATATATATATATATATATATATATATGTGTGTATAGAATATGCATTGGGGGCCTGTTGTAAATGATTTAGCTTCACAAGAGCAGTTTGACCTTGTGTCACCTCACGAGTGGCGTAAGCCATGAGTGATGTGCCCAAGGTCAAACCGCTCAAGTGAAGATAAAACATTTATACAACAAAGTCACCATTTCCTGTTTCATTTATGCAACATGTTGGGACCTTGTAGGTTCATTTGTTTTGTTTTTTTCAACTTTTTTTTTTGTGTAATCTATTTTTCTGCCTCCGTGCTCACTAGTCCTCCACTCCTTCGGGCTCTACCAAGTTCCCCCGACCCCTTCTGTCCTTAACCGGCCCTCCTCTGATCCCCAGATTGCAGCCAAACCCCGGGATATCCCGGTGTATCCCTTCACCGGGTGGGTCCCTCTCCTCTGAGGGGAAAGGCACCGGGGGGGGGGATAACCCCAGCGCACACACTTCTAGGGCCCGGGGATGCTGCTGGGGAACAGGAGGCACCAGGAAGGCACTGGAGGTCCTCAGGAACAGAGAGCCGTCATCCGGAGGCCAGCGAGTGATTTTCCTAGCTTTCTTAAGGTGCGTGACGTCCGAACATCAAGGCAAGAGCCGACGTCTGTCACGCACCACCCCTAATGACACCGATGTGCTGCTCTACCACCGGCCTCCACCAGTGGTCGCTTCAGCACCAAGTCGCAATTCCATCCCTCCCTGGAGACAGCGAGCAGTCGTGGGACGCTCAAGCTGCCTCCCCCCTGGCTGGCCCTCCAGTGACCGGAGCTCGTTCACGGACCCAGGTCGCTGGCATCGCAAGGGGAAATCTGCTGCACCGACGGGCCTGCCCAGCTTTTTTTTAAGTAATTGTTTTTGTGGGTTTATTTTGTGAAGAAGCACTGTTGGATTTCAGATGTATAGGGTCGCTAAGGCCATCTCCAAGGATGCATCATTAGATACGATGTGCTAGCACTGAAGCATCTGATTTGATTGGCTGCCCAATGACAGCTGCCAAAAATTTTGACTCAAGATGGCAGACCTACTTAGTGAGAACAGAGTAGTTCACAGTAGTTAGTTGAAGTGGCATTATTTAAAATGTGTAAACACTTTAAGTTTCCAGATTTTTAGTTTCTTTCCTGCATCACAACTTGGAAATGCTTGATTTGTGAAGCTGGTCCCGGTTTCTGCTGTAGTACTTGTAGCAAGCAGGCAAGTCAGAGCCTAGCAGTTTGGCAGTTTGTCCGCAGCTCAGGAGAAAGCTTGGGAAACAAACTCTTGTGCATGTATATGGTGGAAAACACAATATTAAAAAGAAATAGAGTGGACTTTAGGAATTGAACCTTCATTATTATACAAAACATTCTGGCCCAGATATTCAAACTGCACCCAAAAAGTGCGCAATAGTAGGAGCAAGCGCAAGTCCATTGCATCCATGCGCAAGAGGCGCGATATTCAAAAACTGAGCTGGCCAACCTGTGCCTACAGCCGACGACTGAATATTGCACCACCTCCGCCATAGCGCAACCAGGGAGGGGAAGCTGAGCAGATCTGATGCGCCATAGCGCAACAAGGGATGATCAGCTGAGCAGTCCAGAGGCACCATAGCACAACCAGGGATGCCCCCCAGCAGCAGGGCAGCAATGCAACTGCACAACCAGGGAGGTAGGGGCCCACGACCCATGCCACAGATGGGCAGAGGAACACACAGCAGAACAGACATCGTCCCCCCACACCCCATGCACTGCACAACTGGAGGAGGGCTGGAATAACCACTGGCCCATGGAGACAAGCAACCAACCCACAGCCGGGCCATGGTGCCCCATCACACCCCCTGGCAAGCTGTGACTGGCACACAAGGAGGGCTGACCATCCCATGCCACACCATCCCCCCAATGCAGAGCACACCCTGCACCGTGACCCCCAGACACCCTGCCCAGGAGCAGCATCCACCACTGCAGGAAACCCCATGCATGCCACCACCCCCACTGTGACAATGCAACCCTGTGCACCACAGAACCATGCAAGAAAGCCCCACCATGAGCACCCATCAGTGGGTGGCAGCACACAGCGATGCAACGACAGCATACACAGCGCCACCATGCACAGCCCCCCCGGGGTACAGCTGAGAGACACACCATAGTCACCTCCCCACGGACACACACACATACCCACGACTGCACCACCCCTGACACCATGCACACCACTGCAGCTGAGCACCTATAGCCCGCTGCAAATCAGAGACCACCACAGTATTCATATCAAAAGATTTGTATTCAAAAACCGTATCAAAGAACTATTTACAAAACTATGTACAAAGTTGGGGAGGGCCACAAACAAGGTGGGGGTGGGTAAGGGGCAGGGGTGAACAAATGGGACAGGAAAGGAGGGGTGTGAGGGTGGGTCCGGGGGTAGGGGGTATCAGGGGCAGATGGATGATCAACGGGAGCCCCGCTCCCCGCTCTGGCTGCTCCGCCTCCGGTGCCTTCTTCGGACCCCAAGTTGGTCGATCCGTTGCAGGATCTCCAAAGAAGCCCTGGCCACATTGAGGATCTCCCACAATGCCTCCCTAATCTCCTGCAGCTGGCAGACACCTAGTACAAGGGAGCACAGTCAATAGGTGTGAATGCACAGCCCCATATAGCCCACCCACTGTGCATAGCATACGGCCGTGGGACATGCCTCTGTGATGGTGTGTGACCACCCACAGTGATCACGTCCACAAGACCTGCCCACCCAGGTGCATACAGCCATGTGGAACACTGCACACACCCACTGGCCAAGTCATGCACAGCACCACCGTGGCTGTTTAGTGACATGGCTATGTGGTGCGAAGGCAGTGGCACAGCCATGTAGCCGGTGCATGCATGGACCTGTCGGCCTTGCTCCCAAGACATGCAGTGCCACTGGACAGTGCTGACTGTAACAAGTTGCGTTCATGGCAGTGGTGTCAATGGATGGTGGCCATGCCCCACTGCCCACCCTGTTACACAGCATACAATAGTAATCATGGAGATATGGCACTCACCATCATCAGGCCGGTCCCTTGGGCGCTGTTGACTGTCGCCCCTCCTAGCAGCCCTGTCTTCCTGCTGGCACTTCATCTCCCAGGCTAGATGCCTCTCCTACGGCCCTGTGGTGCAAACATGGAGAGAGAAACATCAGTACAATCCTGTAGCAAAGTCCCCCTTCCCCCTTGTATGTGCACTCCCACCCAGCCAGACCCACCACCCCACACCCTGATAACACCACCACAGCCAACACCGGACGGTCCCTCCCCATGTCCCGGACACATAGAACCATGTTACCCATATGGAAGATAAAGGTGTCTGAATGTAACACCTACCTGGCCGTGGCACCGTGCCCCTCCTGGCACGTCCCCGCAGGCAGGCAAGCAGGTCCGGTTCCCTCCTCCGCAGGTCGCCGTACCTGTGGCGGCACTGCTCTGCCCTCCGCCCCCTTCCTGTGGCCTCTTCCAGGGCATTGGCCACATCCTCCCACACCTGGCTCCTGGTGCCTCCCCAAACAGTGGGCCATAGAGTGACTCTACAATGGCCACCAGGTTGGCCAGTTCAACTTGGGTCCACTGTGCAGCCCTCCTCCGCACCATTCCACTTGCTCAGTCGGCTCAAAATGGCGCTCTGTAGTGCAGTTCCACCACGTGCAGCTGCTGCGTGGTACAGCGCTGCCATTCCCCATCGTGCTGTCACCGAACAGCACGATAGTGGTGCACCCATGCCTGACACATGGCGCCTAGGGGGCAAAGGTCGGGCACAGGGTCAAGGGTCTCTGGCGCACGGACAGGCACAGCGCCATTGGAACCCAATGCATGTAGTGTGATTGGATGCCTGTGTGCTACCTCCAGTAGTGGCCTACCGGGCTGTTGCCCCAGTGCACCTATGATGGCCCTGTGCCACAGCGCCATATAGGTGAACATGGCTGTAGCGCCACTGGCACAGTGGTGGCCGTGCCCTGCATTGCTTCCTGTGCACAGCACGTCAGCAGCATGGCCGACGCCTGCGTCAGCAACCCGGGCATGCGCAGTGAGGTGTGTACTGCGCATGTCACAGAACTGCGCCCTTGGCTCAGCACGTTCAACACAGTTGCGCAAAGTGCAACAGCGCGATATTCAGTCGTCATATGCAAATCAGCTAATCAGCCATTCAATGGCACAGCACTGCAATTTGCATCCACTTAAAGTTGCGCCTCGCCTCATTTGCATGGGTTGCACTATAAAAGTGCGACATTGGGCTGCTCTGGCCATAGTCGGTTACTGCAGTCTATTGGTGAGTTTCATGCTGTTTGGGAGTGTGGACTGTGGATTTTGGGACATGCATAAGACTGCACAGTCACAGGTAACAACTTTCATTCTTACAGGCTAAATAATGACCGAGCGAGTTGTGGGAGAGGAGGAACACAGTGGTGGGAGGAGGAGGAGGCCTCATTTCACCAAGGCCGAGACCGATGCCCTGTTTGATGCCTACCTGGATCAGGAGCCGCTTCTCAGCGGATGGCAGGGAGCACCACAGGCCCGTGCTGCTGCATGGGAGGAGGTGGCGCATGCAGTGAACCTGCACGGCAGCCACCAGCGCTCTGTGCAGGAGTGCAAGAAGAAGATGGGCACAGACAGGAGGAGGATAAAGGAAAAGGTGGCTGCCATCAGGGCAGCACGAGCTGCGACAGGTGGGGGACAGCCAGAGGTGGTACACCTGACCCCACAGGAGAAGAGGGTTGCTGGAAGCATGCAGCGTAGTGCCATTGAGGGTGTTCCGGGTGGTGGCTTCCAGACGAGTGGTAGCCCGTCACTGCAGGCTAGGTCATGGTCTGTCTATTGGGGGGGCAGGGTAGGTAACATGCAGTAACACAACTTTGTTTTCCCTTACAGATCCTGAGCGTCTGCATGGGTCAGCGGTGGTGGGCCTGTCCACTGAGGACAGTCAGATGGAGATGGAGGAGGGCCCTTCCATGGAGATGGAGGAGGGCCCTTCCACCTCCACAGGTATACATGGCTCAGTGCGACAGTGGGCCCACCTGGCTGTCCAGACTGATGTTGTTGGAACAGGTGCAGAGGAGGCTCTGCTCGTGTCCCAATGTGCCAGTGTCCATGGATGTCAGCATGCTGTAACTCGGGCTGGTGCCGGGTCCATCACCGATGATGATGTCGCTAACGGTATGGGCAGTGACATGTGTGTGCCATGGGATGGCCACACAGCAGGTAACATCGCGGCCATGGCTGTGGGTGGTGCTGCCGTGGAGGCCTGCATGTCATCACAGTCCCAGCCTGTGCCTGTCACCACCAGTGGGGCAGCACTGGTGTGTGTACAGGACAGTGGGACTGTTGCGACCACTGCGGCGACACCAATGAGCCCTGGTGGGCGGCAGCCAGAGGGGCAGCATCAGCAGTCGGCCAATGGGCTTGGGGGTACAGGGTCAAGGGGCGGCATCAGTGCACCACCTGTGGACATGCCCAGACCTAGTCCTGGTGTGCAGCGCCCACCCTCAAGGGGTGCTGGGCATCAGGGCCGCGTACACCCTGAGGGACAGGATGCCAAGGAGGCAGATGACCTCTTGGACGAGCACACCCGCATACTGCAAGCAACAGTCCACCAGCAGACGCAGCTTGCGAAGTTGGTGGATGCACTGCGTGCGGCTCTGGAGCGGGCAGAGGAGCATCGCAGCAGAGACACTGCTCTGATACTGGCAGGGATGGACCGGTTGTGGGAGGATGTGACCACTGCCATTGACAAACAGACACAGGCATTCACTGCTGTCATGGCCACAATGGGCACACAGTCATGTGCCCATGTGTAGCATACACCATGCAGTGCGCTGTCCACCCCCCATTCCCAGCGTCGTGCGACACCCTCCTTGTCGACACCGGGTTCAGCTGTGGGCATCCCAAGCATGCCTGGCACTGGCATGTTTGGTGTGCTACGAACACTAACGCGAACGCGTCGCGTCCGCGGTGGAACCCTGGGGACCATCGGTGCCACCCATGAGGTCAGTGGTCAGCCTGTCAGTGCTGGCAGGTCTCGGCGGGGCCGCCCACACATCCGTGGTGGCGGGGCGGCTGTGGCGTATGACTGACCCCGCCATTTTGTCCCTTCTTCTTGACCTGTCACGGCTATCCCACATTCGTTGGCCATGTTGTGCAGGATGCAACAGGCCAGGAATAGCCCACAGGTCTTTGAGGGGCTGTACTGTAGGGCACCGTCAGAGGTGTCGAGACGCTGAAACATGCCTTCAGCATCCCGAACACCAGCTTCGATGACATTACATGTGGTGGCGTGTGCCTCTTTGTAGCGCTGCTGCGATGGGGTCGCGGGCTGCCGGTAGGGTGTGAGCAGCCAGGGACGGAGTGGGTATCCACTGTCACCTGTGTGTAGAGGGTGGAGGTTAGTTTGGTGATCAGCATCGCCCTGCCCCGGGCCATGTAGGCCACTACCCATGTCACCTCTGACCCTCTGACCATGCCCCCCCAGGCCCTATGATTGTCCATGTGGTTTGCATACTCACCCACTAGGTGGCCAGTGGGGATATACCCACTCTCGAATCTGTGGCACAGTGCTGACTGGTGCCAGATGAAGGCATCATGTGCTCCCCCAGGGTGCATGGCACAGACACTGATTATGCACCCACTGGCATCGCACACCACCTGGCAGTTGATGCTGGCATAGCCCTTGCAATTTATATATGCAGCCCCCTCGGGGTCAGGAGGTGTGCGGATGGCCACATGGGTGCAGTCTATTGCTCCTAGCATGCCAGGCATATGTGCTACCCTGTGGAACTCCTGTATGTTTGCTGTGCACTCTGCCAGTGTGCTGGGGAAATGGATGTACTCCGCAGCATGTGGCAGCAGTGCGCTGAGGAATTGGGTTAGGTGGCATGACGTGGCCGACTGGGTTATGCCTGTGGTGTCCCCAGTTGGTCTCTGGAAGGTACCCGTGGCGAGCAAGCACATGCAAGCTGTCACTTTCGTCTCCACTGACAGGGCATGGCTCCGTCGTGTGGATGCCTGCATCACATCACTGCACAGCTCACAGAGCCGCCTCAGAATTGCTCAATTCAGGTGGTACCGGCCCACAATCTCAGTATCATTGTACAGCTCGAAGCTGGTGCAGGCTCGGTACTGCCTGTTGGGGGCATATCACCGACGGGCCCTTCCACGGCCACGCCCCCCCTGCTGCCCGCCTTCCCACCCCCTCATTACGGCCTCCATCTGGATGGTGGCACTGGCCATGTCCCTGGCCATCCTAGTCATCCTAACTTTTGTCGCTGTGATAGAAACCCTAACTGAAGCATTAATGGAGTTTTTTGCAATGAATTTCCCTTCTTTTTGAGAAAGTGTAATCTGACCCATATGTAATTATCATGCTGCCATCACTCCATAATGGTATCCTACAGGCCCTGCACTCCCATCTATCTATAAGAGTAGAAACACTGTAATGAACCCTCATCACCATGTGGGCCCTGAGCTCCCATTATTGCATACTGATATCCATATGTGAGCGTGCAGGACCCCCATCTACCCATAAGTATAGAGACATAGCGCAGGCCTAGAGACATTTCAAGTGATCCTTGTGCTTCAAATGTGGAAATATCTCAGTAACCATAGAAACTTTGGAAAAAAATCCACTGCAGCTGTAATCATTACCTGACAACCTGCACGCGAGCTTAGTACACCTAAGCGAAAAATCTTTATCTAGAACCGTTTTTGAGATATAGGCACCAAAAGCTGACACGGTCACCACAATGTTATACTATGGGAAAATTCTCAACTTTGGAATGTTATAACTATGGAGCTGATGTGAATGTTACCAACAAACCAACAAAAAGCACATCTGTTGGGCAAGCCCTTTCTACCCTGCAAATTTCAGCTCAAAAGCCCAAACCGTTTAGTTGCAGTGAAGTGGCAAAGAAGAAGTTTTTTTTGTGAAATAGTGTCATCATTTGCAACACTTTCGCAAAACTTGCAAAAGCAGTCATGAAAGCATGTCGCACCGTACTTTTGCAAATTGTGACAGTACCAACAAAAAAAGGTGAAAAACATATTCCTGACCAAAATTTTACAAATCTGTAGCCAGGACCGTGTTCCCAGGGCCCCGATTAGATAAACACAACTGCTGGTGTTTACTAAGGGGGATTATTTTTTGAATTACAATGTTTTTTTCTCTGTTGCTACCTGAAAACAAGATGGTGGCCGCACAACAATACTGATGGAATTTGCGACAGAAAAAGGTGCTTTTGTGAAAGTAAAACATGCTTTCGCATGGCACATATATATTTTCACATAGGCTATAATGGAAAATTTAATTCTTTAATAACTTTTGAATGGATTAATATGTTTTCAGCAAACCTTCAAAAGGCACATCAGTGACCCAGACCCCACATTAGCTGAAAATGTCAGAACAGATGGCCAAACCATTTGGGCTGTAGCCCCAAGCAAAGAATTTGCCAAAAAGTGGTATTTTTCATGTTTTTTGGTATTCTGCAGATCCGCAACCACACAACCGACCAGAAAAAAGTGGCCAGATCCAGAGATCTATGGTACCAGACCGTGCATGCAAAATGTCAGACAAATCGGTCGAATGGTTACAAAGTATTTAAAGTGTAAAATTGTGGGTTTATTATAGAAATGACCAGGCAACCCTAACTATAGTGGCACTACCATGCCACTAAAATATATTATAAGGGCACAACAGCACCCTTATGATTAGGGTTGGTACAGCCTTTCAATGTTAAATCTGAATTTTTGCACCTTAATAACTTTGGCATTTTTCAACAAAATTGCCCAAAAATTGGTATGCACTGAGATGTTGCCAGTGTGACAAGAAGTGAAAACTTTCATGAAGGCAGCTTTATGGTTTTTGAGATATAAAGTGGTCAAAAAGCCAAAAATGTAAAATTTTTCCCTATAGGATAACATGGGATTTGTTGCCCTCTTCTACAGCACACACAGAATGAAGTTTTTCTCTGACATTTTCAGGGATGATGGGATGTGTGCCAAGGGTGTGTGCCTTTAGATGGTTTGGTGAAAAAATATATTACCAGTTTTGAATTATAGTGATATTTGTGATAGATGCAGCACAGGCTGCTTGAACGGTAAATAACATTTGCCATTCGAACAGTAAAGTGTGAATGGTAAATGGCATTTACCATTTGAACTTTACTGTTCGAACAGGAAATAGCCATTTATCATTCGCACTTTACTGTTCCCTGTTTCACTTTTCAGTACAGATTCTGCCATCTTGTTTCCATTTAGCGATGGTTAAAAAGTTAAATATTTAAAAAAGATTTCCCCTAGGTAAACACTAACAGTTATGTTTACCTAATTGGGGCCCAAGGAACATGATTCTGGCATTAGTTTATCTGTATGGGGTCCCAAAATATGTTTTTGTTTTTTGGGGGGTGGTAGTGTCTGCCGCACATTGCGGATACAACTTTGCTGGTGACAGTATGGGGGGGCAGATTTGCGTAAATTGGCCCTGCTCATTTTTGGGGCAGACCCCAGAATCAGATTCCTCAGCCCCCTATTAGGTAAACACCAGGTGTTTTTTCCCTTTTACTTCTTCTAAGGGGAAGGGAGCCGAGGAATATTAATATTAAATACTGAAATGTCTGACGACATTGGGTGCCCAATCCCAGTGTCAGTAGCTAACACCACTCCCCAGCTGCCATTGTGGGACACTGGGGAGCCCACTTTCAGTGTCCCCAGTATGTTCCCCCTCCAACAGTGTGCCCTCTTCCCGTACAGTTTGCCAACAGCTGGGTGCCCAATCCTGTGTCGGCAGTAGTTCCCCTCCCCTGACAGTGTGGGACACTGGGTAGCTCACTCCCGGTGTCCCCAGTTATGTCCTACCCCCCAAGTACCATGGGACACTGAGGGGCCCACCTCCAGTGTCCCGAAATGTTGCTGAAAGATGTTCCTGTTAAAAAAGAAAACAGTCCCCCAATGTCTTTTTAAAAAAGCATACCTCTCAACTGCTATGAATTCCACATAGCGCTATGATTTTTACACTCAGATTTACCCTTGCTCCGCATAGGTTTACTGATGTTCCTCATAATGTTTTTTGAACACACAAACTATTAAATCATTGAACTAAGCTAATAGAAACATTCCTTATCACTAACTATATGGGGCCCACTATCTGTAGGCATATTATTGTTTAAAATATGAAAGTGCTGCACATTCTGGCCCTTTGCTATGATTTTTGAAGGCCAGTGCTATGATTTTTAATGCTGAGAGGTTGAGAGGTATGTTAAAAAGCCTGAAAAAAAGAAAACGGTCCCTCATCGTTGCCCCATCCCCCTTCCCCATCTCAACCCTCCCTATGTGCACCAACCTCCCTGTACCCCCTCACCCCATGCTTACCTCCAGAGATCCTAAAAAATAAAATGGTCCCCATCGTCTCTGAACTGACACTGTATGATACACCATCCTGCATTGAACTGCCATTCTCTACCAAACAGCATGGCAGTTTGATGCAGGATTCTGCATCTAACATGCTTGTTCAGTGCAGGATTCTGCATAAGTTGTGTTTTTTCTGGCACCAGGATGCCCACCCCCAGTGTCGGATGCCCTCTCACCCACATGCCACTTATTTATGTTTGCCGACATCGGGGTGCCCAATCCCCATGTCAGCAGTGGCCCCCCTTCCCCTCAGTGTGGGATACTGGGTAGCCCACTCCCAGTGTCCCCAGGCCCATGGTACCCCAAATATTGGTGTCAGACACTGGGGAGCTCACCCCCAGTGTCCCTTTGCTTAACCTGTAAAGAAAGAAAACAGCCCCCCCAAAGTCCTTTTTTTTTTTTTTGCTGTGAAAAAGAATATGGCCCCTCATCATCTCTGAACTGGCACAGTATGATGCTTCACCCTGCATCGAACTGCCATTCTTTACCAAACAGCATGGCAGTTCGATGAAGGATTCTGCATTGTAACATGCCAGTTTGATGCAGGATTCTTCTTCGTCATATTTTTTCCAACACCAAGGTGCCCACCCCTGGTGTCAGATGCCCCCCACACCCACAAGCCACTTAATCATGTTTGTCAACATTGAGGTGCCCAATCCCTGTGTCAGCAGTAGACCCCTCCCCCTCATTGTGGGACACTGGGTAGCCCACTCCCAGTGTTCCCAGTTATGCCCTGGCCCCCTTCACTGTTGGACACTGGGGAACCCACCCCCATTGTCCCAAAATACAGTTTTATATGATTCTGCCAACAGTGGGGTGCCCAATCCCTGTGTCGGCACTACCCCCTTACTTCCCCAAGTGTGGGACACTGGGGAGCCCACTCCCAGTGTCCCCAGTTGTGTCCACCAGCCCAGTATTGTGGTACACTGGGGAGCCCACTCCCAGTGTCCCCAAATGTTAAAATGTTCCTGCAAAAAAAGAAAACAGTCCCGTTATCTTTTTTTATTAATCCTGAAAAAAAGAAAATCGTCCCTCGTCATCTCCCTATCCCCCTCCCCCATCCTGACTCTCCATCTGTGCACCCAACTCCCTACACCTCCCCCCTTACCCCATACTTACCTCTGGAGGTCAGCGGCTGCGATCTTCTCTGGACCGGAACACGTCTGCACTCTTCAAAGCCAAACCACGAACTGAAGATCAAGGTAAGCACTTTATAATGGCGTTTTGAACTTTTGTTGATATCTCTGCCATTTGTTTTGTATATTTGCACTAAATTTTCAACATGGGCATTTTGGGACCCCACCTCATGAACACTGACACTGTCATTTCATTACTTGGTTCCGGAAGGTGATTTCGCGGTCACTGTGCGAATCACCTTCGGAACCAGTTAGCGAAGCGATAGTGCCAGTGTTCATGAATGATATCTAAAGAACCATGTTGAAAAATAGAATATACCAAAAATACCCGAGTTACATGCAGTCATTAAAATTTTGCTACACGCGCACGTAACGTTGGCAATTTTTTATATTTTCAATCCAAATTTTCAACATAACCATTTTTTCACACCACCTCATGAATAGTATAGCTGTCATTTCAGACATTCTGCCCAAAACATGTTTTCACACCTGTGGAATGGCACGTTTGCTGCATGAAATCATCCTTCAGGACCAAGTAACAAAATGACAGTACCAATGTTCATGAGGTGGGGTCCAAAAAAGGGCATGTTGAAAATTTGAGGTTAAGATTTTCTAAAATGGCTGTGTTATGGGCATTCATTGCAATCTTGTGACACACACTCATAACTTTGTTTAATTTACAATATTTACACCCCATATTTTTAGTATAGTCTTAGTACCCCACGTCATGAATGCCAGAGCTGTCATTTTTCAAATCCTAGCCAAAATGTGGTTTCACACCTGTGGCATAGAATGGTGTTGCGGTTGCACTGAATAATGTTTTGGCAGGGATTTGAAAATTTACTGTACTAGGTACATGCAGTGAGGTGATAAGAAGGTTATGTTGAATGTTTGGGGTGAAAATTATTCAAGATTGCACAGTTATGACTATTTCTTGCAATGTCACTACACCTGCTCGTAACTTTGTGCATGGAAGCACTAGGGCTGAAGGTCCCTATATTTCCACAACTTAATACATATATGCATCTATGGAGGGATGGGAGTGCAGGAGCCAAAGGACCCTGCACCCCCACTCCTAAAGACACTTCCACACCTAGAAACATATGTGCATCTGTGGAAGGATGGGGCCTGAGGTGAAGGACCCTGCGCTCCCTAATAAATAAAGATACTATTATACTAGCTCAAAAAGTAAGGAACTAAATTGCAAAAAACTATGTTAATGTATCAGTTAGGGTTTTTATTAAAGTGTCAAAAGCTGGAAAATTTGACGTTAGGGTTTCCAACCCTAACACCCCACCCCCACCCTGCACAGATGAAGAGGGATCGAGGGGTTGCATTGGGGTCATCAGCCCTAACGCTCACCCCATTCTCATATGCTGTGCCCACCCAGCCTATTTTCTAATGGAATGCAGTGAGTGTTAAGGCAGATAACCCCAATGCCACCCCCATCCCTCTTCATCTGTGCAGGGTGGAGGTGGGGTATTAGGGTTCGAAACCCTAATGTCGAATTTCCCAGCTTTTGATGTTTTAGTAAGAACCCTAACTTATCTATTAATGTAGTTTTTTGCAATATATATATATATATATATATATATATATATATATATATATATAAAATATACAACAAAAAAGAACCCGAGCAAATGCACTGGGGCAAATGTTATCCCAGAGGGTATTGGCCATACAGCCAAATTTTAAAGAAAACACAAATTGCACATACCCCAATAATGCAAAGCATCATGGGAAGCATATGCAAATGCACATGAGTTAATTTGGACTGGCTCAACTTTAAGCAGAATTGCATGGTGCCAGAAGGCCTCACAATAAAATCAACAAAGGCTGAGAATGGCAGACACAGACACGTGTTTCATCCTCATTTGAATTCATCAGTGTGCCATATCTATACCTCAGCCCAGGGAGAGATAGCTAGTCACCCTATAGTGGATCTTATTGGTTTGGGTCATGGTCAGCCCAAAGTAAAGAGAGAAGAGAACAACAAAAGAACCCCAGAGCAAATGCACTGGGGCAAGGTTTATCCTGGAGGATACTGGCTATACAGCCACATTTTAAAGAAAACACAAATTGCACATATCTCAATAATGCACAGCATCATGGGAGGCATATGTAAATGACCATGAATTAATTTGGATTGGCTCAGCTTAAAGCAGAATTGCATGGTGCCAGAAGGCCTCACAATATAATCAGCAAAGGCTGAGAACAGCAGACACAGCCGTGTGTTTCATCCTCATTTGGACTCATCAGTGTGTCATATCAGTACCTCAGCCCAGGGGGAGATGGCCAGCCACCCTATAGGGGATCTTATTGGTTTTGGTCATGGGCAGCCCAAAGTAGAAAGAGAAGAGAAGAGAACAACTAAAGAACCCCAGAGCAATTGCTCTGAGGCAAGGGTTATCCCGAAGGATATTGGCCATACATCCAAATTTTAAGGAAAACACAAATTGCACATACCCCAATAATGCAAAGCATCATGGGATGCATATGCAAATGAACATGAATGAATTTGGACTGGCTCAGCTTTAAGCAGAATTGCATGGTGCCATAAGGCCTCACAATACAATCAGCAAAGGCTGAGAACAGCAGACACAGACATGTGTTTCATCCTCATTTGGACTCATCAGTGTGCCAAATCTGTACATCAGCCCAGGGAGAGATAGCCAGCCACCCAAGAGGGGATCTTTTTTTTTTTTTGCAATTTATTGTGCTTTTCGTCCGCTACCAGCGCTGACCATCTGCCCAGTCATGGACCTTACCATTCCCTGCCCCCACATGAGCCACACTCTTCCTGTTGCCCCCTTGGCTTATCCCCAGGGTGGGACCATGGCACCGGCCAAGGTGTCATGGACATTGGTCAGGTCGGGGAGCCAGCCTGGGAGAAGATGAGCAGTGAAGCGGGCATTACATAGGCACTGGTGTGGTGTTTTTCCCCCAATTGTTATCATGAGGTGGGGACATGCAATGACATCTTGCATCCATCCCACCCCCTGGACATCCAGACGCTGGCTGCTGTGGTACACCTGGCCTCCACCAGGGGGTCCGTCAAGCACCAGACATACTCCGCACCCTCCCCCCAGAGAAGGAGAGCAGTCCTGAGGATGCTCAATCCTTCTCCCCCGGCCAGCATTCCGATGACCCAGGTCCATTCCTGAACCTGGGTCGCCAGCATCGCAAGTGGAAATCCAACCGCTGCGCCAACGGGCTGGTGCCCATGAGGGGATCTTATTGGTATGGGTCATGGGCAGTCCAAAGTAGAGAGAGAGAAGAGAACAACAAAAGAACCCCAGAGCAAATGCACTGGGGCAAGGGTTATCCCAGAGAATACTGGTCATACAGCCAAATTTTAAAGAAAACACAAATTGCACATACACCAATAATATAGATTATATATATATATATATATATATATTCATTGCAATAAACTTCATTAATGCATCAGTTAGGGTTGTCATTAGAGCAACAAAAGTTTGGAAATTCGATGTTAAGGCTACCAAACCTACCCCCACTCTACACACACAAACAGGCATCAGGGTGTGCCTTGGGGTTGTCGGCCCTAACTCTCACCCCATTCCATTTGTATGGATGCTGAGTGGCACAGTATAGGACAATGGGGTGAGGGTTAAGGCTGACGACCCTAAGGCACACCGTGATGCCTGTTGGTGTGTGGAGGGTGGGGGTGAGGGGCTAGGGTTGGTAACCCTAACATCGAATTTCCAAACTTTTGTTGCTGTAATGATAACCTTTACTGATGCATTACCAAAGTTTTTTGCAATGAATTTCCCTTCTTTTTGAGAAAGTGTAATGTTACTCATATGTGGTTGTGGAGGGCCCTGCGCTCCCATCATGCATACATTTTGTAATTGTCTCTGATTTTCATGTAGGAGCACAGGGCCTGGAGGACCCTGCCCTCCATCTATAGTGTAGAGATATTTTAATGATAACATCTCCGTATGTCCAGGCCACGTGCTCCTACTACTGCATAATGCAGGGCCCTGCGCTCCCATGTACCCATAGGTATAGAGACATAGCGCATGCCTAGAGCCAGTCCAGGTAACCCTTGTGCTGCAAAAGTTGCAATATCTCAGGAACTGTAGGAACTTTGGAAAAAATTCCTTTGCAGTTATATTCATGGCCTGGCTACCTCCACAATATACTAAGCTGTGCTTAGCAAAAAATCTGTATCTCGAACCGTTTTCAAGATATTGCCGACGAAAGGTGCCACGACTGCCACAATGTTATCCTATGGGAAAATGTGCAACTTTGGAGTGCTGTAACTATGGAACAGTTGCCCACTTCTTCACCAAACCAGCAAAGGGCATATCTGTGGGGCAAGGGTTTGCCACCCAGCAAATTTCATCCCAACAGTCCTAACCATCTTCATTCCATGAAGTGGCAAAGAAACTGGGTTTTAGGGCTGTTTACCTGCTTTCACTTTCAGATTATATATTTTTTCCCCATAGGCTATAATGGGAAAATGTAAAGTTTAATAACTTTTGAACGGATTAATATTTTTTCACCAAACCTTCAAAAGCACATTGGTGAAGCAAAGGCTTTCTACCCTGAAAATTTCAGACCACAACCTAAGGCCATTTCTGAGATCTAAGTGGACAAAGAAATGTCAAAAAAACACAGATTTTTCTGTTTTTTCGACACTCTGTATCTCAGAAATCACAAAACAGATTCCCACGAACTTTGGAGGTCTACAAACCCACCCCTGGACATTATGCATGCCATGTTTTATGCACATCCATTGAATGGTTCCAAAGTTATTAACGTTCAAACATTCGGGTTTAACATAGAAGTTACCTTTCACCCTAACTATACTGGCACTACTATTCCAGTATAATTATAGGGCACGGTAGTGCCCTATAGTTAGGGTTGGTACAGTCTTTCAATGTTAAATCTCAATTTTTGCAACTTAATAACTGGCATTTTTCAACAAACTTGCCCACAAACTGGTATGTGCTGTCATGTTGCCAGTGTCACAAGATGTGGAAAGTTTTGTGATGGCAGCTTTTATGGTTTTTGAGATATAAAGAGGTCAAGAAACTAAAAATGCAAATTTTCTTTTCCCATAGGATAACACGGGATTTTTTGCCATCATCTACAGCCTACAGAAAATGGAATTTTTCTCTGAAATTTGTATGGATGATGGAGTGTATGTCAAGGTTGTGCCTTTGGATGGTTTAGTGAAAAATTATATTACCATTTTTGAATTATAATGATTTTTGCGATAGATGCAGGACAGGCTGTGCGAACGGTAAATAACTGAGTAAATGGCATTTACTATTCGAACTTTACTCTTCAAACAGTAAATGGTATTTACCATTTGAACGTTAACTACCATTTATTGTTCAAACTTTACTATTCGAACAGTAAATAGCCATTTACCATTCACACTTTACTTTTTGCTTTTTCACTTTTCAGTCCAGATTATGCCATCTTGTTTCCATTTAGTGAGGGTTAAAAAGTTAAATATTTTAAAAAATACTGCCCCTAGGTAAACACTAACAGTTGTGTTCACCTAATCAGGGTCCGAGGAACATGATTCTGGCATTAGTTTGTCTGTATGGGGGCCTGAAATATGTTTTATTTTGAGTGGCAGTGTCTGCCGCAAATTGCAGCAGAATACTGATACAACCTTGCAGCTGACAGTATGGGGGGGGTGGATTTGAGGTAAATTGCCCCTGCTCATTTTGGGGGCAAACATACCCCAGGATCAGATTCCTCAGCTCCCGATTAGGTAAATTAGTGTTTACCTAATAAATGCTTGTTTCCCCCTTTTACTTCTTCCAAGAGGAAGGGGGCTGAGGAATATTAATATTAAATATTGAAATCTTTACCAACATCGGGGGTGTTAACACCACTTCCCAGCCACCAGAATGGAACACTGGGGAGCCCACTTTCAGTGTCCCCAGTATGTTCTCCCCCCCACAGTGTGTCCTCTTCCCATACAGTTTGCCAACAACGGGGTGCCCAATCCCCGTGTCAGCAGTAGCCCCCTTCCCTCCAACACTGTGGGAAGCCCACCCCCAGTGTCCCAAAATACTGTTTTATATGACTTTGCCGACATCAGGGTGCCCAATCTCCATGTTGGCAGTCACTACAACTCCTTCCTCCGACAATGTGGGACACTGGGGAGCCCACTCCTAGTGTCCCCAGTTTTGCCATCCCCCAGTACCATGGGACACTGGGGAACCCACCCCCAGTGTCCTGAAATATTGCTCAAAGATGTTCCTGTTAAAAAAGAAAACAGTCCAGACGTCTTTTTTTTAAAGCTTGAAAAAAAAGAAAACTGTCTCCCATCATCTCCCGTCCCCTCCCCATCCACCCCTCTTTCTGCGCCCCCTCCCTTACCCCCCTTACCCCATACTTACCTCCAGAGAATGGCGGCTGCGATCTTCTCTGGACTTGGACATGTTTGCAATCTTTAATGCCGAACCGTGAATTGAAGAATCAAGGAAAGCACCGTATAATGGCTGTCAATGGCATTTTGAACTTATGTTGATATCTCTGCCATTTTTGTGTATATTTGCACCAAATTTTCAATGTGGGCTTTTTGGGGCCCCACCTCATGAACATTTGTACTGTCATTTCGTTACTTGGTCCCAAAAGGTGATTTTCTGGTCACTATGCAGAATCATCTTTTGGGACCAGTTAATGAAATGACAGTGCAAATGTTCATGAGGTAGGGTCCCAAAAATGCCATGTAAAAAATTTGGTGCAAATATATCCAAAAACACCCGAGTTATGTGCGGTTGTTGAAATTTTGCTAAGCACATGCATAATTTTGGCAGTTTTTGATATTTTCAATCCAAATTTTAAACATAACCATTTTTTTACACCACCTCATGAACAGTATAGCTGTCATTTCAGACATCCTGCCCAAAATGTGTTTTTGCACCTGTAGCATGGAATGGTGCGGTTGCTGCATGATATCACCTTTCAGGACAAAGTAATGAAATGACAGTACCAGTGTTCATGAGGTGGGGTCCCAAAAAGGGCATGTTGAAAATTTGGGGTCAAAATTTCCTAAAATGGCTGTGTTATGGGCATTCATTGCAATCTTGTGATGCACGTTCGCAATTTTCTTAATTTACAATATTTACACCCCATATTTTCAGTATAAACTTCTTAGTATCCCATGTCATGAATGCCAGAGCTGTCATTTTTCAAATTCTAGCCAAAATCTGGTTTCACAACTGTGGTGTAGAATGACATTGCAGTTGCGCAGAATTATGTTTTGGTGGGGATTTGAACATTTTCTGTTCTGGGTACATGTGGTGAGGTGCTAAGAAGGTTATGTTGAACATTTGGGGTGAAAATTATTTAAAATTGCAGAGTTATGACTATGTCTTGCAATTTCACTACACCTGCTCATAACTTTGGGTGTGCAACACAGAGGCTGGAGGTCCCCATGTTTCCACAGCTTCATACATATATGCGTCAATGGAGGGGTGGGAGTGCAGGGAAACACTTCCACAGCTGAAAACATATGCACATCTGTGGAGGGACAATAAAATAAAGATACTGTTATACTATCTCAACAAGTAAGGAAATAAATTGCAAAAAAATACATTAATGCATCAGTTAGGGTTTTTAAAAGTGTCAAAAGCTGGGAAATTCGATGTTAGAGTTTCCAACCTTAACATCCCACCCCCAACCTGCACAGATGAAGAGGGATTGGGGGTGCAATTGGGGTAATCAGCCCTAACACACACCCCGTTCCATTAGAAAATAAGCTGGGTGGGCACTGCATAGAAGAATAGGATAAGTGTTAGGGCTGCCACCCCCCGATCCCTCTTCATCTGTACAGGGTGGGAATGGGTTATTAGGGTTGGAAACCCTAATGACGAATTTCACAGCTCTTGACACTTTAATAAAAAACCCTAACTGATGTAGTAATTTAGTTTCATGCAATTTATATATATTATAGTGCCATGGTAGTGGCACTATAGTTAGGGTTGCCCGGCCACTTCTATGTTTAATCCAAAATTTTGCACTATAATAACATTGCAACCATATGACTGATTTGCCTGAAAGTTTGCATATGTGGTCTGGTGCCATAGATTTCTGGATCTGGCAAGTTTCGTTCTGGTCAGATGTGTGGTTGTGGGGGCTGCGCAGTGTGACAAAATGTGAAAAATTCTACTTTTTGGGCAACTTCTTTGCTCAGGACTACAGCCAAACGATTTGTCTGGCCTGACATTTTCAGGGAATATGGGGTCTGGGTCGCTGATGTGCCTTTTGAAGGTTTAGTGAAAAAATATCAATCCATTTAAAAGTTATTGAAGATTTAAGTTTCCCATTATAGCCTATGGGAAAAAAATATATGTGTTGTACGACAGTATATTTTACTTTTGCGAATGTACCTTTTTCTGTCATAAATAGGCTCAGTACTGTCATGGGGTGGCCATCTTTTTTTCAGTTAGTGACAGAGAAAAAAACATAATTCTAAGCCAAATGCCCTTGGTAAACACCAACAGTTGTGTTTACCTAATCAGGGCCCTGGGAACACAATCCTGCCCGTAGATTTCCGTAATCATGGTTGGAAAATACAGGTTACTCACATGTAACAGGAGTTCTAAGAGTGGTATATGTTGTTCATCCACACTTACTGGCAGGTTCCTTGCCACTTTAAATCTTGCCAGAAGGTCTTCAAGCTGGCACCTCCCACCCAGGTGGTAAAACGCTCGGCTCCGCCCCATGACGCCAGATCTAGCCCACTGGAAGCCAGGTTGCACGTCGAAGCCGGGGAGGCCGGGTGGGTTGTGTGGATGAACAACATATACCACTCCTAGAACTCCTGTTACAGGTGAGTAACCTGTATTTCTAGGGACGTGGATATGTTGTTTAATCTACACTTACTGGCAGACTCCTAGCAGTTCTCTGGGAGGAGGGAGACAAGACACGCACCCCCTATACTTACTTGGGAAATAAGGACTGGAGAACTGAGGTCCCAAAACCAGCATCCCGGCGTGACTCAAGGTTGATGTGGTAGTGGGTAATGAAGGTGTGTGCTGACTTCCAGGTAGCAGCCCTGCAGATTTCCTGGATAGGGACGTCCCTGGAAGCAGCCACTGAAGCAGTGGTATGGCGGGTAGAATAAGCTCTTATCCCTTTGGGAAGCTCCATGCCCACCAACCTATAGCAGAGATCTATGCAGGAGGTGACCCTCCTGCCTATCATCTGCTTGGCTGCAGGTCTGCCAGGTGCGGCTTCAGCATAGGTGACAAACAGCTGGCGAACCTCTCCCTGAACTTCAGCCATCCGCTCCTTATAATAAGAGAGTGTTCTTCTAGGGTCCAGAGTATGGAGCCTATATTCGGCCTCCAAGGTGTGATTGGAGTAGAATACCAGCAGAGTCAACTCCTGGTTAAGGTGAAACTCCGACACCACCTTCAGAAGGAATTTCGGGTGGGGGCACAGGACAACCTTGTCCCTGAGGAAGACCAGATAAGGAGACTTGATGGAAAGCGCCTGGAGCTCTTCCATCCTTCTGGCTGATGTGGTAACCACCAAGAAGGTGGTCTTCCATGACAGGTGAGAGATATCACACCTGTGCATCGGTTCGAATGGCTTGCCCATGAGCTTAGCCAATACCAGCAGTAGATCCCATGGAGGTGGATGTTCTCGCACCGGAGTGGATATGTGATCAAGGCCTTTGAAAAAGCATCCAACCACCTTCTCCTGCACCACTGACTGCTTCCCAGCCCGTGCCCAGTAAGCAGAGATGGCTGCCAGATGCACCTTAAGGGTCGTCGACCGAAGCACTAGCTGAGAAAGGGACCACAGGTAGTCGAGAATGCTAGCCAAAGAACAGGAGGAAGGGTCCAACCCCTTATCCTGACACCAAATGCAGAATCTCTTCCATTTGAAGGCATAGCATTTTCTGGTCGACTCCTTACGAGATGCCTCAACAACGTTGAGGACCTCGTCGGAAAGACCCAAGGCCTGGAACTCTAGCCACTCAGGAACCAGGCCATCAAGTGCAGAGATTGAAGGTCCGGTGGAGTACCTTCCCCTTGTTGACTGAGATCAGGTCTGGGTGGGCTGGAAGCTGCCTCGGGAGCCTGGAGCTGAGGCTGAGGAGATCTGGATACCAGAACTGACGGGGCCAGTCTGGGGCTACCAGAATCACCTGTGCCTTGTCCCTCTTCACCTTGAGAAGCAGCTTGTGGATCAAGGGAAATGGAGGGGAAGGCATAGAAGAGGTCTGGGGTCCACGGCCTCGAGAAAGCATCCCCCTGCAGCGAGCCCTGCTGAGGAGGGTGGGCATGAAACAGCCTCAGCTTCACATTCTCCCTGTAGGCAAACAGGTCCACCTGAGGGGTGCCCCAGTGGGAGAACAGATCTTGTACTACCTCCGGCAGGAGAGACCACTCGTGAGATGCAGCACCTATCCGGCTTAGGGCATCGGCCAGAGTGTTGGAGGCTTCTGCCACATGGATGGCTAGGAGATCCACCTCCAGGCTGATCAGGAGAGACCAAGTGTGAAGAGCCTCCTTGCACAGAGGCAAAGAGTGCATCCCGCCCTGATGGTTTAGGTAGTACATGGTCGTGGTGTTGTCCATCTGGACCTGGACCACTTGACCCCGTGCAAATGGAGCGAAAGGCGGTGAGGGCTAGTCAGACTGCTCGAAGCTCCAGCAGGTTGATGTGGCATCGAGACTCCTGAGGGGACCAGAGACCATGAGCTCTGAGCTTCCCCAGATGGGCACCCCAACCCATCAGAGAGGTGTCGGTCATCAGAGTGACCATCGGCTCAGGGCAGACAAACAGGATACCCTACTGCAGATGAGCTGGAACGAGCCACCACTGGAGGACATTCCACATCTCCTGGGTCACTGTCACTGGCTGGTCCAGAGGACCGGAGCACTGTGACCATTGGCAGGCCAGCTCCCATTGCAGGGGAAGCATATGCCAGCGGGCCCAACGGACCACGCTGGTGCAGGCCGCCATGAGGCTAAGAAGGCGCAGCAAGTCCCGGGCAGGGTGCAAATGCCCAACCAGAAATGATTGGGCAACGGAGGAAAGGACCTCGGCCCAGTTCGCCGGGAGCCATGCTCTGGCTCGAAGAGAATCGAGCTCTGCCCCGATGAACTGAATCACCTGCGAAGGCACGAGTTCCAGTTTGGTCTCGTTGATGAGGAGGCCAATTTGAGAGCAGACCTGGAAGGCCAGATCCCTGGACTGCTCCACCTCCAACCTGGAGGGGAGTGCAATCAGCCAGTCGTCCAGGTAAGGGTACACCCGGACCCTTCGGTGCTGCAGGAATGCTGTCACCACTGCCATGCATTTGGTGAAGACCCTGGGAGCTGGAGAGAGGCCGAAGGGCATGGCCCAGAACTCATGAAGGGATCCCTCTGCCCTGAAGCAGAGGAATCGCTGGTGAGACAGACGGATTGGGATGTGAAAGAACACATCCTGAAGGTCCAGAGAACAGAACCACACACCTCATTCCAAGGATGGAATGATCTGAGCCAGAGTGACCATCCTGAAGGTACAAGACCTTAGGAACTTGTTTAGGTCGTGTAGGTCGAGAATGGGGCACCAGCCCCCCCGTCCGTTTTGGGACCAGGCAATACTTGGACATAAACCCTGGGTCTGGAGGAGGATCCGCCACCTCCCTGATCACCTCCTTCTGGAGGAGCAGGGCAATGCCAGCTCGATGGGCTGACAGAGAGGCCACGGAACCCGAAGCCCCCCATGGGGTGACAGCTTGATAGGGTGGGAACTGCTCGAATTCCAGAGGCAGACCCCTGCCTACCACTTCCAACACCCAGCGGTCTGTGGTGATAATGGACCAGGTGGAAAGGAAGTGGCGGAGCCGTCCCCCCACGGGGGGAACCCGGGGAGGAGTGACGAGGTTGGGGGGCGACACCCCTCAACCCTTCACTGAGCAGGCTTGGAGGAAGGGCCAGCCGAGGAGCCACCTGGACCTTTCCCTCCCAGCTTCCTGCTGGAGGAAGCAGCAGGCTTGGCTTTGGGGTGCCAAGTGCGAGCCTGCTGGCCCTGATGCTGGTGTTGCTAGGCCGGATGTGCCGCAGGAGCTGATGAACGAAAGGGCTTACGCTGCTGATGGTGGCCTTTGTCCTTCAGGGCAGACATGACCGAGTCCAAGGTGGCGTTGGACTTCTCAATCCTTTGAAGATGACCCTCCACCCCGGAACCAAACAAGTCAGTACCCAAGAAGGGAACATCTGCCAGTTTGTGCTGGGTATCCGCCGTAAAGGTGGAGATCCCCAGCCAAGCTCTGCGGTGCATGGCCACTGCAGCCGCTACTGACCGGGCACACGAGTCAGCAATGTCCAAGGAAGTTTGGAGCTGCTGTTTGGCCACCGCCCTTCCCTGATCCTGCACCTGCTTGACCGTCATTTGAAGGTCAACTGAGAGATGAGGAATTATCTCATCCAGGGAGCCCAAAAGGATGTGTGAAAAGTGTGCCATCAGGACAGTCGAGCTAGCCTGACAAAAGCCTAAGGAGAAAGCAGCATAGACTTTCCACCCAGAGTAGTCCAATTTCTTGGACTCCTTATCGGGTGGCTTGTTCACATCCCAAGCATTCCTGGAACACCAGAAAAAGCTGTCGGTCACTAACCCCTCCGAAGAGGGGTGCTCCAAAAAACCGGAGAGTGAACTGGTAGGGACAGCATACTTCCGAGTCATCCTGGCTGAAGGTGCTGGACAAGAAGCTGGCCACAGCCACAGCCCCAGGGCCGGGCCAACAATGGCTTTGGCCACTGAGAAGGCCTCCGTAGGGGAATCCCCTCGGTCCAGTATCTCTGTGAGGGGATACTTGGCCCATTTTGAAATGGGTTCGAGCATCATCCCAGTGGACTCTGTGATGAGTTGAAGCATTCCAAGGAACAAGGATGGGCTCTCATCCACCGACTGACCCCCAGTGGACTCCAAGTCAAGCGGCCTGGAGAACAAGGAGGAGTCATCGTCAGACTCTGAGGAGTCTGTGAACAGCTGCCGAGCACCTGAGCCACCCTCCACCTGCCAAAGTCGATCAGGAGTGAGGGTGACCGACAACCTATGGGGCAAACCCTGACCAGACCGAGAATCCTTGGTCGGAGCCCCAGTCTTCGGTTGTGGAGGCAGAGGTTCCACCACAATGGGTGGCGCAGCCGGTTTTGGACGAGCAACCGGTGCCGGCTTCGGCTCCTTGACCACTACGAGGGGTTGTTTAGGCCACTCTGGTGACAGCCACTTAATGGCCGGGGAAGGCAATGGAGTTGGCTTTTTCCTGGACAACAAGAGCTGCTGCCACATTAGATCCTCATAGTGCCAACACAACTTGCGCCGCAGCCTATCCTCTAAAGAGGACAATGAGGATGAGTGGCACCACCGCTTTCCATGGTGCTCAGACCGAGACCGCCAACGTTGGCGGGACCGGCTGGACCTGGAAGAGGTCTGAGACCGAGACCTTCAGGGATTCCGAGGGTGGGTCAGAGAGGGGGTGAGGGGAAACCCGCTCCTCCCTCGGTTCATGAACCTTAACCGGGGACTCCAGCACAGGAGGCACTGGCAAGTCCTCGGTTTTCACTGGGGGAACCAGTGAAGAAGGGTTGTCGGCTTCTCCAGTCCACAAACCGTCCGACGAGTCGAGAAAAATCTCAACCGCATCAACGGGTGTCTCGGCCGGCTGACCTGACGGGGACACCATGAAGCTAGCGGCCTTAGCAGAATCCCCGACTGAAGTCGCGTTTGATTAATCCGGGGAAGGGGACCTGCTAATTCCCATGAACGCCAACGGTGGGACTTACCTTTGGAGTCCTTCTTTTTGGACTGAGAGGAATGTCCCGATGGCCCTTCTCCCTTGGTGGAGAGGGACTGGCAAAGCTCCTTAAAAGAAGCTGTATAGGAAGAGCCCAAGGAGAACGGGATAAATACTGTGACTGAGGAGGATGATGATGATGCGGCCTGGGCCACCTCCTCTTCGAGGGCGATCATCTGCTCTAGCTGTTCTGCCGAGCCCGCCGCTGTGGACACCGCCCAATGGGCCTCCTTCAACTTGACCGAAGGATAAAGTTTTTCAGGTCACCCCAAGAGCAATCGGGCAGTACGGTCCTCCAAGACCAAAGCAGAAAAGGATTTGCATAACTCACAAGCCTGTGAGTCATGGCCGAGTCCAAGGCAATAAACGCACGTGGAGTGCAGATCGGTCCGGGACATCTTCTGCCCACAGGGGCACCAACAAAATCCGGGGGTTGATTCGTCCATCGCAGCCACGAGGGAAAAGGAAGACTGAAGTCTTTTACACTTGAGAATGAGTTTTGGTTTAACCAAAGAGTGTGGATCCAGGCCTAAAATGCAGAGCACTAAGGAGGGAACCTGAGCTTCCAAGCGGTAAGGAAGCTCTGGCGTCATGGGGCGGAGCCGAGAGTTTTACCACCCAGGTGGGTGGGAGGAGCCGACTTGAAGACCTTCCGGCAAGATTTAAAGTGGCAAGGAACCTGCCAGTTAGTGTGGATTGAACAGCATATCCACGTCCCTAGAATATGTTTTTCAAGTTTGTTTCATTGGTACTGTCGCAATTTGTGACAGTAGGATGTGACACTTTCACAAAATTTGCAAAACTGTCGCAATTTGCAAAATTTTTTTGCCACTTCACTGCACCCAAATGGTTTGTACTTTTGGGCTGAACATTTCAGGGTAGAAAGGGTTTGCCCCACAGGAGTGCCTTTTGCTGTTTTGATGGAAAAATTTACATTGGTTACATAGTTACTGCACTCCAAAATTTCACATTTTCCCAACGAATAAAACTGTGGTGGCTGCCCCACCTTTCAGCGGCTATATCTCAAAAACGGTTCAAGATACAGATTTTTCGCTAAGCAGCTTAGTACATCTTACAGTACCTTAAGGTGTACTAAGCATGCATGGAGGTTGCCAGGTTATGATTACAACTGCGGTGGAATTTTTTCTGAAGTTCCTATGGTTACTGATATATTTAAGGGATATACCATGACCGGGTGTGGGTGATGGCAGGATTTACCAACGCCAGGTGCAGTTTGCTCATGAGGCACAGCCGAGTGAGGAAACTGCACAAAAAGTGGGAAAATCTTGCCATTACCCATACCCAGTAGTGGTATATTACTATTATACAATGTGGAAAACAAAAGAAAGAATTTTGTTTTTCTTTTTGTTTTTCCCGCGTCCCGCTTACCAGGCGGAAAACAATATGGCAGCCGGCAGCTTTGCAGTCTGGTGCCCTGATTGGCTGGGACCTCAACTGTGGGGTGATAGCACAATTTACAATGTGTAAATCATGTTAGCCAGCCAATCAGGAACCAGCATTTTATTGCCCATTGTATAATGTCAGATTTGCACCACAAGGGTTACTTGGAATGGCTGTAGGCCTGAGCTATGTCTTTATACTTATTAGTCAATGGGAGTGCAGGGCCCTGTGAATACATTTATTCAATAACGGGAGCGCAGAGCCCTCCATTATAGAGTGCTGGGAGTGTAGGGCCCAGAGAGCCCTGCACTCCCACAGGGAGAAGAGGGTTCATTACAATGTCTCTACACTTATGGACAGATTATGGATAGAAGGCAGCATCATGGGAGTGCAGGGTCCCACGACTACACATGGCTAGGATAACACTTTCTCAAAAAGAATGGAAATTCATTGCAAAACACTCCGTTAATGCATCAGTTGGGATTTCTATTACAGCTACAAAAGTCTGGAAATTCAATGTTAGGGTTGCCAACCCTACCACCCCACCCCTCCCCCCAAACTCCACACACCAACAGGCATTGGGGTGTGCCTTGGGGTCGTCGGGCCTAACTTTCACCACATTCTTCTGTACTGTACCATCTGAGCTTTCTTACACATGCAATGGAGTGAGAGTTAGGCCTGATGACCCCAAGGAACACCCTGATGTCTGTTGGTGTGTAGAGTGGTGGGGTGGGGTGGGGTGGTAAGGTTGGTAACCCTAACATCGAATTTCCAAGCTTCTGTAGCTGTAGTTATAGATATACATTCATTGCCAAAAAACTCTGTTAATGCATCACTTAGGGTTGACACTACAGAGATAAAAGTCTGGATATTTGGTGTTAGGGTTACCAACCCTACCACCCCACCCTCAACACAACAATAGGTGTCAGGGTGTGCCTTGGGGTCGTCAGCCCTAACTCTCACTCCATTTCATGTGTAAACAAGCTGAGGTTGTACAGTATAGGAGAATGGGGTGAGAGTTAGGCCCAATGACCCCAAGACACATCATGATGCCTGTTGGTGTGTGGAGGGTGGGGGTTGGGTGGTAGGGTTGATAACCATAACACCGAATTTTCAGACTTTTGTCACTGTAATGTCAACCCTAACTGATGCATTAATGGAGTATTTTGCAATGATTTTCCTTCTTTTTGAGAAAGTGTAATATTACTCGTATGTGGCTGTATGAGCTCGCACCCATCACGCATGCATTTTGTAATTGTCTCTGATTTTCATGTGGGAGCGGATATTTTAATGATCCCACATATCCCTGTGAGAGCGCACCCACTACAGCATAATGGAGGGCCCTGTGCTCCCAGTATTGCATAATAGTATCCATATGGGTCCCTGTGCTCCCATCAAAAATTCCACCACAGTTGTAATTATGACCTGGAAACCTGCACACATGCTTAGTACACCTAAAGGTGTGCCTTGGAATTGTCAGCCCTAAAGGTGAACTAAGCTGCACTTAGCGAAAAATCTGTATCTCAAACCGTTTTTGAGATATAGCCACTAAAAGGTGATGCGGACACCACAATATTATCCTATGGGAAATTTCTAAACTTTGGAATGTTATAACTATGGAACCATTATATAGTTTTTTTTTCACCAAACTAGCAAAAGGCACATCTGTGGTGCAAGCCCTTGCTGCCCAGCAAGTTTCAGCCCAAAAGTCCTTTTTTTTTTTTTTTTGCTATGAAGTGGCAAAGAAACTGTTTTTTGGGGGGGGACTTTTGCAAATTTGCGAATGTTTCAAAAAATGTTTTGCGAAAGTCTCGCGAAAGCTTTTGCACGTTCATGAAAGTACTTTTGCAAATTTGCGAAAGTTTCAACAGAAAAACTGAGAAAACATATTTCCAGGCATTATTTTTAAAAACTAATTTAGTTCCTTGGGCCCCAATTAGGTAAACACAATTATACCCTGAAAATTTCAGACCAGAACCACAAACCATTTGGGCTGTAGAGACGAGCAAAGAATTTGCCAAAAGTGAGGATTTTCAAATTTTGGGCACTCTTCTCGCAATCATTAGCCTTATTAGAACGTGTTAGATCCAGAGATCTATGGTACCAGATGGCAATGGAAAATGTCAGGTAAATCAGACAAATAGTTACAAAGTTATTAAAGTGCAAAATTTGGGGTTTAACATAGAAGTAGCCGTGCAACCCTAACTATAGTACCACTACAGTGGAACTATAAAATATTTTATAGGGCACAGTAGTGCCCTATAGTTAGAGTTGCATGGCCACTGCTATGTTAAACCCAAAATGTTGCACTTTAATAACTTTGCAACCATTCATCAGATTTGCCTGAAATTTTGTATGCGCTGTCTAGTGTCATAGATCTCTGGATCTAGCTAGTTTTGTTCCAGTCGGATGTGTGGT
Source organism: Neoceratodus forsteri (assembly GCA_016271365.2). Lineage (NCBI taxonomy): Eukaryota > Metazoa > Chordata > Ceratodontiformes > Ceratodontidae > Neoceratodus > Neoceratodus forsteri. Next base: position 1,838,878,596 of record CM057456.1, read on the forward strand.
TGCAGAGCTGCAGAGTGCCACAAAATGTGAACGTTACCATTTTTGTGCAAATTATTTGCTCAGCTGTAAGTCCAAAATGGTTTGGGGGTCTGGTCTGAAAATATTAGGGTATATGGGGTCTGGATCACTGATTTGCCTTTTGAAGGTTTGTTGAAAAAATATGAATCTGTTTAAAAGTTATTAAAGTTTAAAGTTTCAATGTCAATGTTTCAAGTGTCATTATAGCCTATGGGAAACATTAGATGTCTGGTGCGAAAGCACTTTTTACTTTCATGAATGCACTTTGACTGTCACAAATGGGTTCTGTAGCGTCGCAAATCTGCCATCTTGTTTTCAATTAACGATGTGGAAAAAATACTGTAATTCAAAAATACTGCCCCTTGGTAAGCACCAACATTTGTGTTTACCTAATCGGGGCCCGAGGGACATGATCCTGACATTAGTTTTTAGAAATATGTTTTTTTCATTTTTTCCATTGAAAGTGTTGCAAATTTGTGAAATTACATTTGTGAAACTTTCTCAAATTTGCAAAAGTTTCACAAATGTACCTTCGCAAATTTTGTGAAAGTTTCACAAAATTTGAAAATGTTTGGCAAATCTGCGAAAGTACTTTTAACAAATTGTTTCTTTGCCATTTCACTGCAAATAAATGGTTAGGACTTTTGGGTTGCAATTTGCAGGGTAGAAAGGGCTTGGTCCACAGATGTGTCTTTTGCTGGTTTGGTGATAAATTGTACACTGGTTCCATAGTTATAACATTCTGAAGTTTATAAATTTCCCATAGGATAACATTGTAGCGGCCACGGTACCCTTCAGCACCAATATCTCAAAAACGGTTTGAGATATGGATTTTTCGCTAAATGCAGCTTAGTACACCTTTAAGTGTACTAAGCACGCATGCAGGTTGCCAGGACATGATAACAACTCCGGTGGAATTTTCGTAATTGAGATATTGTGCCATTTGCAGCACAAGGGTTATTTGGAATGTCCCTAGGCCTGTGCTGTGTCTCTGTACTTATGGGTGCATAGGAAATAGGGCCCTGTGCTCCCACAAATGGATACCATTATGGAGTGATGGGAGCACAGGGCCCTGTGGGAGATGAGGGTTAATTACAATGTCTCTACAGTTATGGTTACACTCTGGGCCCTGCGCTCCCACATGAAAATCGGAGACAATTACAATAGGCACGCATGGGGGCCCTCTGCTCCCACAACATACTACACCGATTGGAGTGCAGGGCCCTCCACAACCACATATGGGTAGATTACTCTTTCTCAAAAAGAAGGGAGATTCATTGCAAAAGCACCATTAATGCATCAGTTAGGGTTTCTATTACAGCGACAAAAGTTTGGAAATTTGGTGTTAGGGTTACCAACCCTACCACCCCACCCCTTCACACACCAACAGGTGTCGAGCTGCACCTTGGGTTCATCAGACCTATTTCCCACCACATTCTCCTACACTGTACCACCTCAGCTTCCTTACACATGGAATGGGGTGAGAGTTGGGTCCGCTGAACCCAAGGCACACCCTGACACCTGTTGGTGTGTGGAGGTGGGGGGGGTGGAAGGTAGGGTTGGTAATCCTGACACCAAATATCCAAACCTTTGTCACTGTAATAGAAATCCTAACTGATGCATTGATGGAGTTTTTGCAATGGATATATATATATATATATATATATACACAAACACACACATATTAAGATAGGGAAGGACAGGACATCTGGAGGGGAGGGTGGAGCAAGAAGTGGTACCAAGGGTTGGGCACCCCTGTCTACTACATAAAACAAACAGGTAGATAGACTGATAGACAGACAGACAGAGAGATGGAGAGAGAGACACACACACACAACAGGAGATCAGCGGTTCACTCCTCTCACTGCAGCCCATAGCAGAACTCCAGCTACAGCTGCAGAATTCAACAAAGTCCTGCTGTTCTCATACAGACAACATGAGCAAATGGCTCGTCTCACTAAGCTGGACACCCTGGATTTTGGGATGCCCAATAAAAGTATTTCTGGCAATTAAAAAAAAAACAAAACACCAGGATCTAGCTAAACTGATCCAGTTTAACAAGGTTCAGGAGTTTTTTGTTTTTTTTTAAACTACATAATTTTATGTATTGTCCATGTTTTTTTATTGGGAATGGAAAAGAAACAATATGGTGGCTCTCAGAGCACAACAAAAATGTTTCATGCTGTGAGAAACAAGTGGTGAGAAATCAAACATGGTCCTGTGACACAGAATGTCTGGTGTTGCATCAGAATCTTATTCCAAGAACCCTACTGAGCATGATAAGAACAGAAAAACACAAAACTTTAAAACTTTATAACTCTGGAACCATTTAATATTTTTTCACAAAACCTTTAAAAGGTACTACCTTAGAACATCATGCCTGTACCCTGAAAGTTTGGGTAAAGCATTCCATTCCATGTAGCCTGTAGGTGACAGAGAAAAAATACTGTGTTAAGTATAGGAAAAAAATTAGACATCTATAGAAAAATGACATATACGAATCTCAGAAACCACACAAGCTGCCACCACAAAAGTTTCCATAGAATTAGATCTTGCCTCCTAGACAACACAAGCAAAATGTCAGCTGATTTTGTCAAACACCGCCACAGCTATTATGGTGCAAATGTAGGTGTTTAAATCTGAACACCCTACTCAGCCCTTACTATGGAGGTACTACTGCACCTCTATAATATTATACTTGGGTACCAATTAGTTTTCGAGTAAGATAACTGAGTACCGTAATATATGAAAAAGATAACTGATGGCATTTTCAATGGGAAAGAGGGTTCATCCATGCAACAGGTGTGTGTATAGTGTATGTGTATGTATATATATATATATATATCACACATACATATATAGGGGATGCATGATGGCTGGTGGTGGTATACACTATTTATCTGAGTGAGTGGAGAGTGACCTCAGGTAACCTCATGGGTGGCGGAGTGCAGTGCAATCACGAGTGATGGTTCACGAGGTCACTCTCCACAAGTTCAGATAACTAGTGTAGTTCAATATTGGCCATCATGTATTCAGTTTATACAGTAGGGTGGTGTGTTAATTATTTTTATATTTTATTTTTTAATTTTTGTAGCAGTTATAGTTTTCTGGTTTTTGCCATGGTGAGTGGGCATGTTGATCCGTGTTTCTGTTTGTTTCTATGATTGGTTGCTGGTTGAGTGATGAGGGCTGAAAGTGGTGTATGATAGACTGTAGATTGATGTTGGAGGGCTGTAGAATGTTTAGAATATGGTGGCTGCTTTGTTGGTTCCCAAGAGTGAGACAGTGCGACGTGTATTAGGAAGTATATGCGATTGTTGGTATGCTGTTTTGAGGTATGGAGTAGAGACTGGGGATTTTATAGAGATGTGACAGTGTTTGTGACAGTGACTGAGCCAGCAATGTTGTGGTGGGGTCAGCGGGCGGGTGGAATTAGAAAGGGTTGCAGAGTGAAGGAAGCTGAGCAGAGGATGTTATGCATCTGTGTACTTGTTGGAGATGTTAGACTTTTGAGCTTAAAAGGAGTAGTTGTATGGTTTGGCCAGTACTGATGCTGTGTATGACAGGAGTAGGCAGTTAATCTGAGTGGTAACAAACTCCGGTGTGGATTTGTCCATTTTGGTTTACCATATGAGATGTCCTGGTTGGCGAGGGTGGGCAAAAGAGGTGACTTGTGTAGTGAGTGGATAAACTGCAGTGACGTGATGAGTGTGTGGTTAACTCACGACTGTGTGGATAAACGTAATTTATCCGACTGTCTGGATAAACATAATTTATCCACACAGTCGTGAGCATATATGCGTTTATGCAACTGTGCATCTGCTCACCCCTATTGTATAAATATAGAATAAATGATGAGGCAGTGTGAGTTGCAAGGTGATAATTCAGTCAAGGGGTTTATGGAATATAATCCAGGAGGCCCAAGCCTGAGTGGATTGTGACATTCAATAAACCCGAGTTTGAAGTGTCACCTTGTAACTTACACTTCCCCATTGTTTTTTTTATATTATATGGATAATCCCACATTTAAACTAAGAAAGTGCCACTAAAACAAACAGCAGCCGGAGTTTTACTGACACTGCTACATCGTGCTTCTCAAGTCCTGCATTCACATCTAGTGACTACTGTATGCTGAAGCTTGAGCCCAGGAGGATTTTTCTTAAATCCCACATGGTACAGCCACTGTCTGAGCCTAGGAGGCCTTTTCAAAGTAGCTGCAAGATGTGGACATGTGGTTCGAGACCAGTAGGCCTTTACTTAATTACCACACTGTAAAATCTATGTTACTTTTAGTAAACTAGCTAAAAGATGAAAAAAACAAATCGGCAGCCGACAATGTTCTGACAACAGAGGCAACTTCCTGGTTCCCCGATCGGCTTGTCTGCTGTCATGTTAGCATTTCCCCACACTCACCTTACCTCATCCTTCTTTTATCTTCTATGCCCAGTTTTTTTCTATTCCCAACTCCACAGTGTGGCCATACTCTCCCGATTGCTGACAGCTGAGCGACAATCAAACTGCAAACTGGGAAACAGTAAACACATGTACTGTAAGTAGACAGAAATTATCTTTTGTACACTCCATGCTGTGCTCTCTCTTTGACCCTCAACAAGCAGTGCAGATGAGGAATGAACCACGATGCTATTTTCACTCAGCTGAACTTGGGAGTGAGTGAAGCGCGATGGTAGCAATGTGGGGAAAAACTCCTGCTGCTGTTTGTTTTAGTGGTATGAGCATGGTTTTCTCTCACTTTGTGATAATCCACTGTTGGTGATTGACGGGGTGGCAATAATCCACACTTAGAAATGGATTATCACCACCTGTCAATCACAAAGCATCGATTATGACATTTAGTAAAGTATTTCTGTCCATGGGTAATTGGCCTTAGCCATATAATATATATTATACAATATACTTTAGCATTTTTCACTAAGATAAAATGCTGTCAAAGGCACAGAACCGTAGCTAGCTGGATACACTTGTATCTTGCTAGTAGAGTACGTCATCTCTTTTATCTTGCTAGTGGGGTCCATCACTATCTACCCACACTGAGTTTTGTGCCTCATGCTCTGCTGAACCGCCCGGTAGCCGAAGTTTCTACGATCTTTTTAAAAGTTTTTTTTTTTTTTTAATTGTTTAACCAGGTGAGACACACTAAGCTGAAAGCTTGTTTACAGGTGCAACCTGGGGACACAAGGAAGTTAAGTGGCTTCACACAGTATGCAAGTGGGGGCTGTGGGATTCAAACCCAGGTCTCCAGATTTGCAGCTCAGAGCCTTAAACCACTGCACTATAGTGCTAAAGTAGATTGTATAAATTGGACATCTTATAGCTGGCTCCCAGATATTTTTATCTTCATTTGTGGTCAGTGACATACTGAACCCTCACTCATGGCTTCACCACTCATAGATTCATAGACATGTGTCAGCAGAAAAAGAACCCTCCTGGCCCATCAAGTTTGCCCATTCCTCCCCCTCTACTTGTGTCCCCCTCCAAGATCCCCCCTCCCCCTTGACAATCCCTTGTGTTTGCCCCAGGCCCTCATGAAACCCTCCACTGTACTGGCCCTCACCACATCCTCTGGCAGTCCTTTCCAGGGCTCAAACACTCTCTCTGGGAAGTAATGCTTCCTAACGTTTCCGCTCAATCTTCCCCCCCTTCAATCTCAATCCATGCCCCCTAGTTCTTGTATCTACCTTCCCTGCAAACAAGTTCTCCCCACTTTACAGATCCTTCACTTACTTGATGTTTCGATCATGTCCCTCTCTCCTTCTTGTCTCCAGAGGATACAAATCCAGCTCCTTCAACCTCTCTTCATATGACTTCCCACTTAGCCCATGCACCATTTTAGTGGCCCTTCTCTGCACCCTTTCCATGCCATCTATGTATTTTCACAGATGGGGCCTCCAGAACTGTACACCATACTCCAGGTGTGGCTAAACCATGGAGCTGTAGAGTGGCATCAGCACCTCCCCCTTCTGCTGGTTACCCCCTTCCTATGCACACCAGCATCCTGTTAGCTTTGTCCACTGCCTTGCTGCACTGGGTCCCCACCCTAAGGTCATCAGTGATTATAACTCCTAGATCCTTCTCCTGCCTGGTTGCAGCCATTATCCCACCCCCCCAAAGTGTGTATGTGGTATTTGGATTCCTCCTTCCCAATTGCATCACTGTGCACTTCCTGGCACTGGACTTTAGCTGTCATGTTTATGACCACTCTTCCAGCAATTTTAGATCCTTCTTTATTGCCTTCACCCCTCGAGATGTCCAGCCTGTTGCTGAGTTTCATATCGTCCGCAAAAAAGCAGCCCTTCCCCTGAAGCCCCTCTGCTATGTTACTGACATAGATGATAAACAGAATGGGCCCCAACACCGACCCCTGGGGGAACCCACTCATAACCCTTGTCTCCCCAGAGTGCATTCCACTGACCACCACCCTTTGGCTTCTACCCATTAGCCAGCTCTTCACCCATCTTGTTATTTTCTGCCCCACCCCCAGACTCCCCAAGTTATTGAACAGTCTTTTGTGGGGCACCATGTTGAAAGCCTTCCCGAAGTCCAGGTAGGCCACGTCCACTGCTTCATTCTGATCAACCACCCTTGTCACCTCATCGAAGAATTAGATCAGGTTCGTCTGACATGACCAACCCCAGGTGAAGCCATGCTGCTGAATGTCTTGCAACCCCTACTCTTCCAGATAGCTGACCACCCTTTGTTTCAATATTGCCTCCATTAGTTTACCCACTACCGATGTGAGACTGACCAGACAATACATACCCACCTCCTCCCTGCTGCCTCCTTTATGAAGTGGCACCATGTCTTCCTTCCTCCAGTCCTCTGTTACCCACCCCGTTTCCAGGGACAAGTAAAATAGCCCTGCCAATGGTTCTGCTAGTACCCCCCTTAATTCCCTGAACACCCTACGGTGTAGGCCATCTGGGCCCATAGCCTTATTCACCCTCGGCTCACCTAATTACTCCCTTACTCTTCCACACTGATTGGGCTAGGATCCACCTCCCCTTTTCACTCAGCGCTGGTCCCTTCCTTCCCCATGTTGTAAAAACTGAGCTAAAAGTATCCATTCAGCACCTCAGCTTTCTTGAAATCCCCTTTCACCTGCAGTCCCCCAATCCTTACTATTCCTGCCTTACCTTCCTCCTTTCCCCTATGTACCAAAAAGATTTTCCCCATTTGGCCTTCCTAGTAAGTCTCTCCTCTGTTTCTGCTTTAGCCTTCCTAATTCTCTGCCCTGCTACCCTCTGCTTCTCTTTGTAAATGTCCCTATCCTCCCTCCCCTGCATCCTCTTGTATTCCCTGAAAGCCCTTTTCTTCTCTCAATTGCCTCTTTCCTTCCCTTCTGAACCACAGCGGTCTCCTCCTTCTTTGTTCTTTCTCACCTCCCTTACACATTCCTCTGTCATTTAAGGCCCCGATCTTTTCCCAAACTCCTCCATCCCTCCCTCCCTCCACTACTTCCTCCTGGAATATCTCCCGCATCCTGGGAAAATCTGCTCCCCTGAAGTCTAGGACCTTCGTGGTGGTGTGACTAGCCTCATACCCTGCTCTGACCTTGAAGCCCACTGTGCTGTGGTCACTATCTCCCAGACTGGCCCCCACCCCCACTCCCTCCATGCTATCTCCATTAGTTAGGACCACGTCAAGTATGTTTCCCTCCCTAGTGGGCTCCCTGACCAGCTGCTGCAGGAAGGCACCCTGTAGCGACCCTAGAATCTCCCCACTACTAGCTGACCTTGCCGATGAGATATTCCAGTCTATATCTGGGAGATTTAAGTCCCCCACCAGCAGAATCTCCCCCTTCCAAGCCATCCTTTGAACCTCCTGCAGCATCTGCTTGTTTGTTTCCTTGCTCTGCGTAGGGGTTCTGTATCCCACCCCCAGTCTTAATGCTGCCCCAGCCTTCCTCTCCAGCGTGACCCATATGCTTTCCACTTCTCCCTGTTCTTCCATTCCTTCCATGACCTTAATTCCCTTGTTTATGTGTAGCGCTACTCCTCCCCCTTTCTGCCAATCCTATCCCTCCTGAATAATCTGTACCCCGGGACTCCCACTTCCCAGCCATGGTCCACTCATGATGGTCAAGAGGTCACTGACCACTAATGAAAATAAAAATTATACCTGATAGCCACCTATCAGATAGATAGAGAGTGTGTGTGTGTGTGTGTGTGTGTGTGTGTGTGTGTGTGTGTGTGTGTATGTGTGTGTGTATCAGGATTTGTATACATAACCTATGCTGCCTCTTAGCAGTACTCTGCCTCTTTAGGATACTTGTGGAATTTAGATAAATTCCCCACTCATGATTTTTCGTAGTCGAATGATTTACATAAAGGGAAAAAAAGAAATTCTGCTTTGCTGAAGACCAAGTAAAATAAATTTTACTTCAGCCTCTCCGCAACGGTACAGTGATAAGACTTTGGATCACAGCCCAGCACAGAATGAATTAGCTTAAATAGCTTGTCTGACTACATAAGCAGTTTGACATTTGCATATTTTAAATAGTGTTGACACAATCAATACCAAATGGTGGTATAATTCAGTTAATTGCCTTAACAGATATCTTTCCAACATCTAAAAGAGTGTTGTAGCCTTTGAATAACAACACTATTATTAACCAATTATGTTCTATGAATTTGCTTAGTAGTTGCATGAATATAATATAGTTTCTTTATTTAAGCAAACAATAAGGCACAGCAGGTTATGTGTTGTGGAATATTGCCATGCCATGGGTGTTATCAGCCTCGTGACTTGCCATATATACTTGTTTATAAGTTCACCCCCCTTATCTGGTTAATTTTAGCAAGATGATAAACATTATTTTGCTTCCCGAATTGGATGGAAAAAATTGTTTTGTAACTAACATCAGGCACATAATCTGTCTTTATCACCAGAACTGGACAAAAAAATCAGGTTACAGTCCCAAAAAAGGTTTACTGTTTTAAACTCCGCAGATAGGTTGACCTCATAGTTAAGTCAAGTCTCCTTCTTGAGGACCTGTTTTTAGCATCAAAAACTAGACTCGTACAGTAGGTGATTATATACGGTAAATCAGCCAAGAAGGGGTAATAGCAGTCCCCATGACACGCATACCTTATTGTGTCTTACTGCAAGCCAATTAAACAGCAAAATCAAGCAATGGTTAAATTGAAAATGTTTAGGCAGGGGAACTCTTACATCTAGATTTCTAGGTGGTGAAAACTACTATTTCTAGGTGGTGGAACTCTCCTATAGTAATCAATGGAGAAAGTTAACAGAGGTGCTGGAACTATCATACAATTTTTCAAGAGGTGGTGCAACTGAGTTTCTGTGGGATCCTGTCTGATTTAACCCCTGGAACCAAGTTAAAACATTTTAAATATAAATAAGGGGAAAAATCCTTTCAAAACATACACACACACACACACACACACACAACTGAATCAACTACAAGAACTTATTACTCCCATTAAACACCTTATATTCTTTAGGCTCTCAGGATGGCCTGACTGTTCCATACCCGATGTGAAAAAAAATGATTTAATTCCAGGGCATTTTGTTATATACACCTTCACTCTGGAATGGACAGGACTCAGGTTTAAGAACTGTAACAGTATTTATTTTATTTATTTAAAATGTTTCACCAGGACGACACTCTGAGCCAGGGCTCCTTTGCAGGTGTGACCTGGGGGAAAGGGGAAGGGGAGATACAGCAATGGAAATTTACAACAAAATATACAGAAATCCGTATATACAGGAAAATGTTGTATAGTACGGCAAACAATAATTCAATATACAAATATGTGCTTAGGAATTCATTTTACACAGCAAATCACAGTGGAACACAGAGTGAATTATGGAAATAAACAGAAGCATGGGTCAAGACACGCTTGAATAAGAGTGGGGTTAGTTTAGCAGGAGATGTAACTAAATATATAATGTCCCCCTAGGGATGGCGGGAGTTAAGGCAATGAAATTATACTGGTGGAGGGAGACTGGGAAAGAGGGTGGGGGATTGTGAGGAGAAGGTAAGGAAAAAGAAAGTGTTAGGTGCAGGAGCAGATGTGGGGGGAAGTTTGTGAAGGAGAGAGGAAAGAGCAGCGGGGGAGAGGGCATGACGGAGGGGCAGTGGGATGGAGATCCACAATTTGGGCAGGTGGTGGAAGAATACAGATTGGCCTTTAGAGGTGGATCTTCTGGGAATAGTCATGGATTGGGAGTCATAATTACAGACGGAGTGGGTGGGGGGGGAAGAGGACAGAAGTAGGAGGAGGAGAGATAGGAAGGGAGGGAGCCAACCTAGAATTTTGCTGTGAAACAGATACAGTGAGAGCACTGCCTATCCTCAAGAGAGTGGAAGGAGAGGGAGTTATAGAGGTTACAGTGATGTGAGAGAGGAGGATTATCGAGTGCAAAATGGCAGAAGGAGTTGTAGAGGGAGTCCAGTCTGGCAAGGGAGGTTTTGGGAGCAGCACTGAAGACTACATCACCGTAGTCAAAAATTGGGAGGATCATTTTCTGTACAACTGTGTGCCAGGCAGGTAACAGGATGCAGCTATGGTTCCAGTATTGAGCAAACAGCTTGGGGTGAAGTTTTTTGGCAACTGCATCCATATGTACGGAAAAGTCAAGGTGTCTGTCAAGCCAGACACCAAGATATTTGATAGAGGACGTATCATCCAGTTTTGTCCCTTCAAGGGTGTGGAATAATGGCAGCGAGGGAAAATGAGACAGTCTCTGACTAGTACCAAAAGTCATAGAGACAGTCATTTTGGCATTGAGAAGTAGCTGGTGTGACACTAGCCAGCACTGAACATTGTCGAAGTCCAGTAGTTGCAGGCTGGCAGTGACACTAGAGGGGGATGGGCCAGACATAAACAGAACAGTGTCATCTGCGTACATGTGGATGCTGGAAGAGGAGCAGACAAAGTGGAGGTCATTGAGAAAAATGGAAAAGAGTGGGGAGCCCAGAACGGAGCCCTGTGGGACACCTGTTTGGATGGGGAGGGGAGCTACAGAGTCAGATATCCTAACCGATTGGGTTCTGCCAATCAGGTAGGAACTGAATCAGTCCACAGCTGAATGAGAAAGCCTGGCTGAAGAGAGTTTGGATAGGAGGATGGTGTGAGAGACTGGGTCAAATGTCTTGGTAAGGTTGCTGAAGATGGTGGCGGTGATGAGGACATTGTCCATGCTGGTGAGTATGGTGTCTGTAAGGCGGAGGAGAGAGGTGGTGGTGGTGGAGTGGTTCTTCCTAAATCCAGACTGGAAGGGGGTGAAAAAGGAGGTAGAGTCAAGGAAAGAGGATATTTGGGATATAACAAGGTGTTCTTGGAACTTAGACAGAACAGGGAGGAGTGAGATGGGTCGGTAGTTACTAGGAGAGGAGGAGTCTCCCACTTTAGGAAGGGAGATGACTGTGGCGTGTTTCCAGGCCATAGGGACAGATGAGAGGGAAAAGAAAAGGTTTAGAAGTGAAGTGAGAGGAATGGCAATAGCAGGGCAAATAGGAAGAGATGTTTAGGGTCAAGGCCATCAGGGCAGGACCCAGAAAAGGGGTTTAAGGCGAGAAGGACCTTGAGGGTAACAGATGGAGTTATACTGGAGAAGAAGAAGGAGAAAGAGAGGTGCGGGGGGGAGTGGTCGGTGGAGTCGAGTGGAGAATGGGGGCTGGAGGGGAGAGAGTGAAGAAGGTCAGTAGCACAAGAGGTAAAATAGGAGTTAAATTTGAAAGCAATCTCGGTGGGGTCTGTTAAAATGGTATCATTGTCACGGAGAACAAGGATAGGGGTTTGGGCTGGAGGGGAGAAGAGGGCTTGCACCACTTTCCAAAATTTAGACGGGTGGTTCAGGTTGGTGTTGAAAGTGGTTTGGAAGTATTCCCTACGTGCATGCCTAATGGCTTGGGTACAAGGGTCTGATAACACAGGAAATTGGTTGGTGAGCCTGTGGATTTGTGAGTTTTCCAGGCTTGGTCACGTGCCTCGATGCAAGCTAGTAGTTCAGTGGTGATCCATGGGAGGTGATTTTCCCAAACTCAGATCCACCTGAGGGGGCGAATGCATTCCATATGGTTGTGAATGTGGAGTGGAATAACTCCCAAGCTGAGTCCATGGAGGATGTGGAACTGCTGCGGGACCAGTTAGCAGTTGATAGCTCAGTGAGTACAGGGTTACGTTCTAGTGATTTGTAAAAGCGGGCCACAATGTATCTAGAGGGAGCTTTAGGGTGATGGACCTTATGTACAATGTAGATAAGGTGGTGATCACTTATTACAGTAGAGTAGAGACTATCAGTGATTACATGGTGCGGATAAGTAGTGAGGGCCAGTCAATGAGTGTGTGATTGAGGGATTTATTATTATGGCAGGTGGGATCGAAGATGAGTTGGGTCAGGTTGAGTGGGAGATATCATTACATGTTTTGGCATGTTGTGGGGATAACCAATTGAGATTAAAGTCTCCAAGGACGTATAGTTTCCCTGTGGAGGTATGGGACAGGATGGTGGTCATGAGGGCAGATATAGAGGAGGGGGGTATGCTAGGGCAACAATAAACTCCACTATAAAGATAGGGGAGGAGGAGGGAAGAGTAATTTTAATTATCAGAGCTTCATATGCATTGGTAGAAGTGGATGCATGTACAGGGGAGAACTGCAGGGAAGTGGCTATGTACATGGCTACACATCTGCCATGACTGGCTCTGTCTTGGCGGACTAGGGAGTAGCCAGGTAGGGAGATAGAGCTGTCGGGGACCTTTGAGTTTAGTCAGGTTTCGGAGATGATAAATATATCAGAGGACAGAGTTATAGTGAGGGGAAGCAGCAAGGGAATTTTAGGTAGCAATTTCCTGATGTTTAAATGGGCAATTTTGAGACCATGTGGTAGTTGGGAAGGGCAGTGGGGAAAGCGACCAGGGTTTGGATTGATATCACCCACTATAAGCAGCAGGATAGCAATTTTACGCTTAGTAGAGTCGGCAGGTCACCTTGGGGAGGCCGGGAGGGAGGGGCAGCAGCTGGAGGGGTGAGAGGAGTAGTTAAAGCAGGTAAATTTTGGATACAGAAATATAGAGGGGGTGCGGGGAGAATAAACAGTCCTATAAACCAGGTATTATGGGACCGGGAGGGGATGGGAGAAATGGAGGTGAAAAGGGAATGAGAGATGATAGTAGGAAGGAAAATGTCAGGAGGTAAGGATACAGGTGGAGGAGGTATAGTGTAGAGGGAGGGGGAAGTGAGGAGATGGAGAAGAGAAGAGGGAAGATAATAATAAGTAGCATGGTGGTTGCAAGAGAAATGCAAAATAGGGTATGAAGGGAGGATGGTCAGAAGGGAGGGAATTTAGATAAGTTGTGAGGGCCGGGATCAGAGGAAGCACAAACCAACAGGTGGAGTAGTAGATTATTCAGCTGGAGGAAATGTGAAGAAAGTGAACAAGGGGGCAGCTAGGACCCTGGAGGAGGCAAGTGTAAACAGGGCAGGAGGGATGTTCCAAGTATGAGTGGGTTTGTAGGGGGTGAATGCAAGGTACAATAGGATCACTCCAGATAGGAATACTAGCTGGCTGAGTGGCCTAGTGGATAGAGTTGGAGGGAACAGAGCGGGCTGGGTACCTCCAGGCCTAGGTTCGAGTCCAAGGAGGGAAAAAAAGGAGAGAGTGATATGGGGGCAGGTAGCAGGGGTGGAGGGCGGAGGAGGTAGGAACAACCAAGGGCAGTTGAGGACAGAGCTAGACAAAATCAATTAGAGTTTGTGGTGAAGAGCACAGCATCCCCCTAGTGGCTTGGTGGTATAACCTGCTAAGGGGGAGTTAGGAAACAGGTGACCAGTCATGTGGCCGAAACTACCTATATATGAAAGGACCGCCCAGGGATAGCCACCACAAAGCGGCAGCCGGTTAGTTCAGCAACCCACACAAAGTCCACCCATACCTGAATGGCGAAATGGCTCCAGCTGCTGGCAGGGAGGGGAGCCATCTGGAGAACTTTGCTTGCGACTGCCTGTAAGGAAGAGAGGATTAAGAGGTCAGGAAGAGGTACAAAGGAGGGGTCAGGGTGGGAATGGGACAAGGGGAGAGGGGTGAAATGGCAACCTGGGCTAGCGTGGCAAAGACAGCAAATACGTGGCAACACGTTAATTCAAAATGCAGCACACAGTTTCAAAATACAGCAAATACAGCACACAGTTCATCAACATGCAGCAATACAGAGCACATAAGTTCATCAAACAGTACGAACTGAAGTTCAATAGCTCTCTTAAAGTAACAGTCCCAATGCTACAATACACAGTCTGGGTACACAAAATATATTAGTGGCCAAATTCTATCAGTTGCGATCCTCCAATGGGAAAATGGACCATCCCAAAATAATCTTTTAGTTCAGCAACCCACAGAGAGTCCATCCATACCTGAACAGCGAAACGGCTCCAGCCGCTGGTGGGGATGAGGGCCGTCTGGGGAACTTTGTGTGACAAATCGCTATTTAATAAATTTTTTTTTAATCACTGCTGCTATTTATCTCCTCTGTAGCGTGACAGGCTTGTGGTATCCAGCCGCCGGCCCTGCCCGTCCGGAGAGCTGGGTGGCTCACACCACACCCAGGAGGGCCCAGGACAGCCGTCATGCTATCCTGCTGGAGAGCCCCCTCTGCCACTCCCAGCAAGGACATCCCTGGATCTTCCCTCACGGGACTCCTCGCAAGTCCTCCGGGCAGCGCAGGGCACGGCCATCAAGCTGCACGGTCATGCCCAGCCCTTTCTCCTCCGATTTTTCTGACCCCATGGGAATGTGGATGTGCAATAACATCAGGCACAACATGCTGACGTCCACCACGCTCCCCTCCAGCTACCACTACGCTGGTAGTACCTCCAGGCATCCCCAGAGGTCACTGCTGCACGATGGTTGTTCCCCAACCCACCCCAGGACTAGGAGAGCAGTCAACGGACGCTCAGTCCTAGTCCTTCCCTGCCAGCCCCGACAACCCGGGCTCGTTCCCGAACCCGGCTCGCCGGTGTGGCGTCCAGTGCCTCAACCCTCAGCGCCACCGGGCCGGCTATCTATTTAATACATTTATGAAAAATTAAACACATACGTGATGAGTGGGTCTATTACTCCAGAGATGGTAGTGACATTGATAGGCTTTGAAGCAGATTCCTCTCTGTGGTTTCTTTTGTTACAGGTAGTGGGTCACACTGGATTCCTGAGTGGACTCAATAAGAACTGTCACTAATGAGAGCACTTTTTAAAGGGTACTAAAGGTTTCCATTGCTGTTGGATATCAATGCTATTGTTATTAACTTTATTACCTAAGCTGGCCGGTTGGTGCCCCTCACAACACAGGCAACTCAGGTTCGGGAACGAGCACTGGTCATCATAGGGCCACTCTGGAAGGAGAGTATTCAACATCCCATAGGACCCTTTCCTCCCCTGGGTGGGAGGGGGGATCTGCTACCACTGCGCAACTACCACCTGGTGGACCACAGGTGACAGTGCAGGCCAGAGTATGTGCAGGGGTAGGGATGAATGCTATTGGCTAAGCCGTTGCTAATGTCATGCATTCATATTAGCTCCAGCACACATTGTGGGAGTGAGGGCAATCTAGAAAAGTAGAAAAGTCCTCAGCCATCACAGAATGATGGCCCTCATGCAGCTCACAGGCCCCTCACCTGCTGACTCAGGCTGGCTCCCTGCAGACAAATGCAGCCTTTCTGAGGGACCTGCATCAGCCCAAAGACCTCCACAATGGGGAGGAAATACCTTGGGTGTACAGCAGGGGAGAGAGAGGTAAGCCCCAGCAGAAGGTGGAGTGACAGGGTTGGGGTTCAGTGGGGCCTAAAGAGGAGCCTGATTCAGACTGAGAGACAAGGCACAAAAAGTATAAATTAAAAAAAAAAACTGTATTACTGGTAATGTTTATCTGTAAGTGTATATGTTGTGTGTTAAGCTGCCTCATCTATAGTATGTTTTGCCTTGTCATTCTTGCCTCAGGATGTAATTAAAATGAGACCGTCATCTCCATTTATTGCCCCAGTAACCAATAAAAATTTGGGAAAATGCAATATTTCAAGCCATGTGGTCATGCTGGGATGATACCTTTTGCTGGAATACTAACTGGCCAATCAGATTGCAGCATATAAATAAGTCATTACATTGCATTTGTTAAGAGGCATAGCCCATTATGTCTATCTTTCAGTTTGCTCAATGGTTATAATAATAATATACTTTATTTACATAGCGCAATTTTTAAAATCAAAGTGCTTTACAAGAAGAAAATACAATGCAGACAATATAAAAACCATAGATAATTAAAATTCTGATAACAATTAAAACCCACTGTAACTTTACAGAAAACGCAAGATTAAATAGATGAGTTTTCAGAGCGGCCTTGAAGCTCTCCACCATTAGGCACTCCCGGACCTGGCAAGGTAGAGAATTCAACAGGGTCGGGGCTACATAAGCAAAAGCATGCGCACCAGATACCTTCAACTGAACCCCAGGAATCTCTAGCAATCCCTTGTCAGTGGAGCAGAGTGGTCAGGAGGGGCAGTAGGGGCACAGAAGCTCTTGCAGGTAGTGCGGCCCCAGACCATGTAGGGCTTTATAGGTCAGTAAACCGACCTTGAAGGTAATCCTCCACCGAACTGGAAGTCAGTGCAGCTTGTGAAGCACAGATGTAATATGGCTAGATCGAGAAAGCTCAGATAGTAACCTGGCTGCTGCATTCTGCACCAGCTGCAGCCAGTGGATTTCTACCCCCCAGAAACCCTAGGTACAGGGAGTTACAGTAATCCAGGCGGGAGGTCACAAAGGCATGGACGAGTGTAGGTAGGTCACCGGGCGGGACCAGGTGCTTAATCTGGGTGATTTTCCTCAGGTAGTAAAATGAGATTTTGACAACGGATGACACCTGAGATTTCAGGGTCAGTTCCTCATCAAGAATAATGTCCAGACACTGCGCCCGATCAGAGGTCCTCAGCTGGCAGCATTCTGGTACAAGACCAGTCACCTATCCTACCGAAGACCCCTCAGCTCAATGTCCTGGGTCCACAACCAACACCTCAGTCTTGTCTGAATTCAGCTTCAACCAGCTGGCACTCATCCAGTCTTGGATCTCAGAGAGACAGTTGTTAAATACTGGAATCGCTAACTCCTGATCGAATGCAAAGGAAATGTACAGCTGAGTATCATCTGCATAGCAGTGAAAACTCAGTCTGTACAGCCTTACAATGTCCCCAATGGCAACATGTTCACCGCGAACAACATGGGAGACAGCACAGAGCCCTGCAGTACCCCACATGGCAGGGAAAATGGGTCAGAGAAAAAATCCCCAACACCACTTTCCGAGACTTGCCAGTGAGGAAAGATTGAAACTATCTGAGGACTGTACCCAACAGTCCACAGATCAACCGCAGGTGCTCCAGCAATATCCCATGGTCCACAGTGTCAAATTCTGCAGAGAAATCCATGAGGACTAAGATGGACCAACTCCTCTGATCTGTTGCTATAAGGAGGTCACTGTGCACCCGAACAAGGGCAGTCTCAGTACTGTACCTCTTCCTGAATCCCAACTGGAAGGGATCATAGATGTCATGGATGGCAAGATGGTCCTCCAGCTGCAGGGTAACCAACTTCTCAATAACCTTCCCTGCAAAGGGAAGCTTAGAGACTGGCCTGTAGGTGGCGAGACAGTCCGGGTAAAGAGAAGGTTCCCTGAGGCTGCCTCCTTTAGGAAGTCAGGAAAAACTCCAGTCTCTAAAGAACACCAGACTATTTCAGCTAGGACCAGGCTGATGACATCCACACATCCCACAAAGAGATGTGTAGGGCCCAGATCCAAATCACAGTAAGTCAGCCGCATACTCTAGATGACCATCATGACATCTGAGATTGCCACCTGGTCGAAAGCCGAGCAACTAGCTCAAGGTGATGCAACCTCCCACCGATCATCGCCCCTCCCACTGGAGCAGGCTAGCTGTTCTCTGACCTGATGTCAGCAATCTTATCTGCAAAGAAGCGAGCAAACTCATCACATTTCTCCTGTGACAATGCTCTCTGTAACTGCAGACAGCTGGATTGCACAGTCTGTCCACAGTTCTGAATGAATCCCAACTGGAAGGGATCATAGATGTCATGGATGGCAAGATGATCCTCCAGCTGCAGGGTAACCAACTTCTCAATAACCTTCCCCGCAAAGGGAAGGTTGGAGACTGGCCCATAGTTGGCAAGACAGTCCGGGTAAAGAGAAGGTTTCCTGAGGCTGCCTCCTTCAGGGAGTCAGGAAACACCCCAGTCTCTAAAGAACACCAGACTATCTCAACTAGGACTGGGCTGATGACATCCACACATCCCACAAAGAGACATGTAGGGCCCAGATCCAAACCACAGTAAGTCAGCCACATACTCTGGATGACCATCATTGCATCTGAGATTGCCACCTGGTCAAAAGTCGACCAACTAGCCCGAGGTGATGCAACCTCCCAACGATTATCACCCCTCCCACTGGAGGGGGTTGGCTGTTCTCTGACCTGATGTCAGCAATCTTATCTGCAAAGATGCGAGCAAACTTGTCACATTTCTCCTGTGACAATGCTCTCTGTAACTGCAGACAGGCTACTCTGTCCACAGTTCTGGGCTGGTCGGTTCTGTGCAGGGAACAAGGAAGACTGGAGAGAGGGCGAACACTAACTGGAGCAATGGAATCCAGAGTCCCCACCACAGCCCTATAATAGACCTGAAGTAGGTTCTCTGGGTCCCAGCTTACACCTGGAAACCCCAATAGGTCTGGGACCGCTGTCAGATCTTATGGGGTCAAACCCCTTAATGGGCAATACCGGACCATTTCCAAAGGGGCAGGCCTATAAGGGGATGCCTGAAAGTTGAACCGGACAGTGCAATGATCCAACCATCCGACCAGTTCCACCACCAGGTCGGATCTCTCCATACCCAGAAGGAAAACCAGGTCTAATGAATGACCTGAAATGTGGGTCACAGAGGCAACCACATGTACGAAGCCCAATTAATTTCATCAATTGGAGGAAATCTTGTCCAATGTGCAAGAGTTCATCATCGGTCCAGGCATTGAAGTCACCCAGCACTATCACTCTGGGGCACTCCAACATTGTGTCAACAATGAAGTCCGTGATTTCCTGTAAAAATTGCTTCCCATAACTGGGTGGACGGTACATGAGAAGAATTTTGCACCCCATACCTGCGCCTAGGATACATTCAAAAGATCGGGTCTCCCCCACTGGTACATCTATCAGGCCCAAGTCAGTTTTAAAACAAATGGCAAAATCCCTGTCCCTACAATCCAATCTCAGGCAGTGTATTACCGAGAACCCAGCCGGAACCACCGCCTCCAAAACTGGATCGGCATTCTCATCCAGCCAGGTCTCGGTGATGCAAGCCAGGTCCGCTGACCCAACAAGATCGGCAATCATTGCCGTCTTGTTCTCAATGGACTTAGCATTGCTTAACACCACCCGGGTTGGATGGGACTCAGAGGCAGAATGCACCCCCTGCCCACTCAAGGTGGAGCTCTTGGGTATGGGGATCATACAAGGAGGACCTCTCTCCAGTCTCCATTTTGGCCCAGGGCATCTTCTTGCCCCCACTGCCCCTATTTGACCACCCTGATCCTCTCCTCCCCGAGGTCCCGGCCACCCCCTCCATGCCTTCTGCCTACTATCCCCAATGCCCAACAATGACCAAAAACATCAGTGAACAGAGGAGAACAGCTAAAGGGGCAGAGGCCATGGAGCTCGACAGAGGAGTAGCGCCTGACAGGGAGAGCCACCTGCCAACACATGATCCCCCACCAACCCCAAGAGCCAACCCACCGTTTACTTAATAAAACAAAATAAATAATTTGCTCACATTACAAAACAAACAATCCCTCCTAACAACTTCTAAAAGAAAAACAATTACTCAAACCCACTAACCCACCCCATCAACCCAACAAACCCCACCCACCAAAAAATGAAAATAAACTTAAAAAGTCCCAGATAGTCCAAAGTATAGAGCCAGTGTCCAGGTGCAATAAGCACACCAAAAACCCAAAGAGAGACGTTTTGAGGCGAGTGAGGCTCTCACCCTCCTCTTACAGTCACAGTCCAAATAATTGCTCTCCTCTCCACCATCAGCAATACTGAAATTAACACAGTTCAACAATCTTTGGAGGTACTCTCACTACCTCCCCAATGGTAGCAAGGAATCTGCTGTCAAATGAGAAACAGGCCACCAGACAGGGAACTCTGATTTATTTATTTTATTTACTGAACATTTCGGATTTACAAACCTTTGAGTCAGAGACTCATTTCCAAAGGCTCCATGTCATAATACAATTATACAAGAAGTATGGACAACATAACATTTTAAGTATGCAGTAGCGTTACAGGAGATAAAACATAAAGGATTACAAATGCCAGAACGTAACCAATTCTTAAGGCCTGGCAGCATCAAAGTACCACTAGGTAAAGGGAGGACAGAGACTACAGTCTAAAATTATATTAGTACTGGTGCTTGGGGTGGGGGAGTGCAGGAGGAGATCCTTTGTTGAGATGTATGCAGGTGGCCTATGGACAGTCACAGCCATTGTTGGTCTGAAGGTGATCCTTAATGGAGTGTTTTAAAATGGCCAAGCTTAGGTTCAGAGGTTATGGAGCAAGGTGTGGCGTTCATCCAAAGAGGGGCTCTGTAGGCAAAGGTTCTCCGACCAAAGGAGGTTCTGAAGCAGGGGACAAGGCATGAAGATTTATTCGAGCTGCGGGTGGTTTTTGTTAGGGGAGTCAGTTGCAGGAGGTGAGAGAGTCCAGGGGAAGAAAGCCCAGCAGAGATCTTTTTAGCTAAGAGGCAGGTATGGTATTTGAGTCTATTGTCAAGGTTGAGCCAGTTGGAGTGCTGGTAGAGGGAACATGTGTGAATGGTGCGGTCACACCCTAGGACAAGGTGGCAGGCCTTGTTGAGGGTTTCCCTAACTGTTTAGAAGGATGTGGTGTCAGCTGCACCATAGACTAGGATCCCATAGTCAATGAGGGCAAGGATGGAGGAGGAGACAGCAAGACAAAGGGCATCAGGGGTGAGGTAGTGTTTGACACGGTGAAGTAAACCAATTCTGGTGTAGATAGCAGTGCAGAGGTGATGTACGTGACTGTGGAAGTTGAGAGCGGGGTCAATGGAGATGCCGAGGTACTTAAAGGAGGTAACCTGGTTGAGAGGCTACGACTGGGAGTTGAGAATACGGAGGGTGTGGTCCTAATGTCTGCTCTGGTGGTTGGCAAATAGCATTACTTTCACTTTTTTTAATTTAGGACTAGGCGGTGTTCTGCAAACCAGGCCTCAGCTGCCGAGAAGGTTTTCTGTAGTGAAAGTTGGAGTTGGTGGGGGTCGGAGTGTGAAGTGAACAAGACCGCATCATCGCTGTATAGTATTAGCTGCCCAGAGCATGCCATATGGAGGGTGTTTAGGAATAGGCTAAAGAAGAGGAGCCCGAGGATGGGACCCTGCGGGACCCCTGACCTGACTGGGAGTGAGGAGGAGGAGAGAACAGCGCCTATCCTGACTTGCTGCATTCATCCAGAGAGGTAGTCAGCAAACCAGTTAGTGGCATCGGGAGAGAGACCCAAATTGGTAAGGGCAGAGAGAAGGGGGGAATGGTTAACTGTGTTGAATGCTTTCGACAAGTCCACAAAGACTGCCCCAACGAGGTAGCCTTTGTCAAGGGCGGAGTGTAGGAAGGATGTGAACTCCAACAAAGCAGAGGTGGTGCTATGGTCCTGACAGAAAACATGCTGTTGCTGGCATAGAAGATTGTACTTAGTGAGATGCTCAGTAAGTTGGCCAGAAACAATTCTTTCTAGGGCTTTGGCTGGGGGGGGGAGAATAGAGATAGAATGGTAATTTCCAGCAGCAGTGCGGTCACCACCCTTGTGGATAGTAGTGATGACCGCAGCTTTCCATATGGAAGGGAATATCCCAAGACAGAGGGAGTGGTTGATGATAAAGGTGAGGGGGGGGAGAGAACATCAAGAGTGAGGCGTAGGGCCGGCGTGGTGGCATTGAAGGTTGAGGCGAGGGATGCCACACCTCGTGCCACTCCGGCGACCTGAATGGGGAGGCGAGCTCAGGTGCCAGGGTCAAGCGGGGATGGGGAGAGTTGGCGCCCGAGAGCTAGCTCCTTCCTCGGGGGAGGCAGGAGGTAGCTCGACACATCAGTGGCTCCCGGTGGAGATTGGGAGTGCTGCAGTGCATAAGCTGCACACTACACAGCGTGGCTGATGCTGGTAGGGTTGCCATGCGCCATGCATTAGGCATGCCCACACAAGGGGAGGTGGTCACCACCAGAATAAAGAAAACACCGGCTCCGTCGGGTAAGTAACCCCCAATGCCCTCAGCCGGGTTCGCCTTGCCTGGCCTTTCCAGTTTCTGCAACTAGGACCTGACCTGCGATCAGAGACTGACTTAGAAGAGCACCCAAGAGGAGGGGCAACCCACCCTGGATTGGTTAAACTGGGGGTGCTGGTTGCAGGGAAGGGAGGAGAGAGGAGGCACAGGTCGAGGGAGCCTCAAGTGGGCAGGATACAGGCAGGATGCCTGAGAGTGGCTCCACGGGGCCGCGACCGGAGGAAATAAAGTTGAAAAAAGAAAGAGTAAGGCGTAGGAGCTTGAGGTCAAGTGACTCTACGCTGAAACGGGTATGCCATAAGGCCTTTAGAAGGTAGGGCTTGGCTTCCACCGGGGAAATCACCCTGAAACGAAAAGGGGGGTGGAGAGGGAAATGGCCACATGGGGGTGGGGGGGTTGAAAAAGTGGGTGGGGGGAATATACTACTGAGGTCAGAGAAGGATATATTCAGGATATTGGCTATGTGTTTGGGGTCAGTGGCAGCAGTGCCATTGTTGATGATGATGGAGATTGTTCCAGAACTTTCTGCCTGATCCCCAGGTGGAGGTGAGGGAGGACTTGTAGTGCTCGGCCTTAGCTTTATGAATCTCCCAGGTGCATTTGTTTCTCATAGAATGATACAGTTGCCGATTGGCCGGCTTGTCAGTGTCAAGGGCAATTTGCCAGAGGAAGTCACGTCGGCACATCAGGTCCAGTAAGGAATGAGAAATCCAAGGGGTGGAGTGTACCTTAATGATGCATTTCATGTAAGGGGCATATATGTCACAGGCAGAGGAGAAAGGGGAGATAAAGTAATCTAAAGCCGAGGTTGATGTTGAAAGCTTTATGGATGAGTGACCAGTCAAGGGAGTTGAAGTGGCGTTTTAGGTGCTGGAGCATCCCAGGTTTCAGATGTCGTTGAAAAATGATTTTTGGGGGTTGTTTCGAGCTCTTACAGGACCAGATGCAGGTCACAGGAGAGTGGTCACTCATGGCATTGGGAAGCACTGATACGCGTGAGATTCTGGAGGGGTGGTTAGTTAGTACCAGGTCAAGCAGGGTGGCAGTGCCGGTTTTGGGGTTATGCCTGGTGGGGGTGGGGACTACTTCTTTTTTTTTTCCCCTTCTTTGTCACTCCGGTCATGGGCCCACGGAGTCTCTCTCAGGCATCCTTCCTGTTCCTGCCCACCTGAGGTGCCTTCGACCCTGAGCCTCCTCTCCCCCCTCCCTACAGCCAGCACCCCCAGCTTAACCCCTCCAGGGTGGGGTCACCCCTCCTCTTGGGTGATCTTACAGTTTAGACTCTGGCTGCTGGTGGGGGCCTGAGTGGAGGAACTGGAAGGCCAGGCAAGGTGGATCCAGCAGTGGGCATGGGAGTCAGGTGCCATCGCCTACCTCACGGAGCCGGGCTTTTCCTTGTTCTGCTGTTCTTCCCCCTCCTCCCATGTGGTGCACACTGACACTTGGTGCGTGGCAACCCTGCCTGCGTCAGCCACACTGATGTGCGGCCGATGCACTGCAGTGCCCCCGATCTCCACCGGAAGCTGCTGATGTGCCAGACATGCCCCAACCCTTCCCCCAAGGGAGGAGAGCAGCCCAGCGGGCACTTGATCCTCACCCCATCCCTGCCGACCCCCAGCGCCCGAGCTCACTCCCAAACTCAGGTCGCTGGTGTGGCACAAAGTGTGGCTTCCAGCGCCTCAACCCTCAGCGCCACCGGGCCAGGGTGGGAACTACTTGAGAGAAGTCCATCACAGCAATGGCATCCTTGAGGGGGGTGGCAGAGAGGGAATGCCAGTTGACACTGAAATCACCAAGTGCTAGGCATTCATATTTAGGAGGCAGCTGAGAGAAGTAAGTCAGGACAGAGAGGAAGGCAGATTTTTGATTCCTAGGAGGGATGTAGACAGCAGTGACAAAGAGAGGGGCAGAGGCTTTATTGACTGTAATTTTCAGGGTGAGGGCTTGAGCACCACGATCTAGTTGGGCTGGAGGGAGGGCATGGAACTGCAGAGAATCACACAGGTAGATGGCACATCCCCCTCCACGTTTGCCACACCTGTCTGTCCGGAAGACAGAGTAACCAGGAATGGAGATGGCAGCATATGGGGTATTCTTGGAGAGCCAGGTTTCAACCAAGCAGAGTATGACAGGCTGATGCTGGGCGATCCAGATTTGAAGAGAGTCAAATTTTTTCTGCAGGCTACAGATATTGAGAGAAGCTAGACTCAGGCCATCAGCTGTAGAGTGGTTAAGGGTGGTGGAGGAGGCAGGACCCAGGCTGGGGTGAACATTGCCAGACATTAGCATGAGAAGTAGAAGCAAGGGCCTGAGCAGTGAAAGCTGTAATTGCTTGTGGGAGTAGCGACCAAGGGAGGTTTGATGGGAGAGTTTAGGGCCAAGGACAGGGATGGGGGAGAGAGAGAGTATGTGGGGTGTGATGAACAAGGAAAGATGAGGGCAGTAGGAAGGGTGGAGGAGGGGTTGTGGAAAAAGGGGGTAGTGGGGAGGCACAGGAGAACAAAGATGGGGTGAGAAGCTGGGATAGGTGGGGGGTGGAGGGTACTAAGATGAGGGCAAGAACTAGAGAGGGGGAACAGCAAGAAGTATATAGCAGATGAGAGGGAGAAGAAGGTGGCCATGGTGAGGAGGAGCAGCTGCACTGGCAGCATGAGAAGAAATTGTTAAAGGGCAGAGAAGGCATTATACTTACAGGGGAGCTGCCATATCACAGTGGTAGGGACACAGCCTTTGGTGTGGAGGGTGCTGGGTTCGAGTCTTGGCAGAGGATAGGAGGAAGGAGCTGAGAGAGGCAAGGAAAATGGCCGGGGGGAGCTGAAGGCAGGAGAGATTGTAAAGGGAGCTGGAGAGTTAGAGCAGAGAAGACAGGGTGAACTGAGGATGCAACAGTGACTCCTAGTAGCCAATGAATATAAGGAGCTATTGGGAAGATAGACACTTAGAAAAAAAGAGGCCGACCTGTGGGCAAGCAATGTGAGAAGGCAGTAAGGAAGTATGAGGGGATACTGGGATGCATAGGGAGAGGCATCAACAGTAGAAAACAGGAAGTTGTTATCCCTCTGTACAGATAGTTGGTGAGACCCCATCTGGGGTACTGTGTGCAGTTCTGGAGACCCCATCTCCGCAAATACATAGACAGAGTGGAGGCTGTCCAGAGGAGGGCAACCAAAATGGTGCAGGGTCTGCAGCAGAAGAAATATGAAGAAAGACTAAAGGAGCTTAATGTGTATATCCTTGAGGAAATAAGGGAATGGGGGGGCATGAAAGAAACTTTCAAGTACCTCAATGGAATCAACAATGTTCAAGAGGATAGTATCTTTCAGAAAAAGAGATGTGCAAGAACAAGGCGGCACAATTTGAAGATAGAGGGGGGACGGCTCAGAGGTAATGTGAGGAAGTATTTTTTCACAGAGAGTGTTGTGGATGCATGGAACAGCCTTCCTGAGGAGGTTGTGGAGTCAAGAACAGTGGGGGAATTCAAGAATGCATGGGACAGACATAAGGCAGTCCTAGTGGGGGATAGGAGGAAGTAGGCTGTTATTTAACTAGAATCTGCAGCTTATCCATTAGGTAGGAAAATGGGCAGACTAGGTGGGCCAAGCAGTCCTTATCTGCCGTCAAATTCTATGTTTCTAAGTTTCTGTCACATGACTAGGGAGGATCAATAAATTTGGAGATGTCCTTGAGTGGGAGGGTGGTTGGGGTGGGCAGGGCAGTCAACGCATAGCGTTGATGGTCCAACTTCCCTAGACAATAGAGTAACAGAGGGGTGTAGTTACCTTAAGGGTCCCGCGGAGCAAATGCTGGCTAGCTGGTGAGTGAGGGCTGGGAGGGCTCCTAGGCTGCCTAAGAAGGGAGAGAACAATAGATGGTATTAGTATGCAGTGGGAAGAGGCGTTAAGGAGCAATTACAGTCTCTGAGGGGAAACAGCACTGCGCATGTGCAGGGAAAAGTAATGGCTGCAATGGAGTCAGGCAGGACACATGGACAGTGCTACCATGGTGTGGTAGAGCTGGCCAGGATCCTGAGCGGTCCCACAGTGGAACACAGAGCTGCACAACCCAATCCTTCTTAGCAGACCAAGCTGCTTTGCCCAACTCTTCCCCATTTCCCACCTTAGAGCTGCATATCTCACCCCCTAGGTTAGCGACCAGCCAACAGTGGTCAGCATTAAGGCCTCTCAAAGAAGCACACTCCCTCCAGTTAGTGCTCCCTCAGTGCCTCCTCTGAACCACCACCAGGCCCTGGCAGCAGTCCCCAGGCACAGCGCTGCAACTCCAAGCAGCAAGTACTGCCCCTCACCTATCCAAAGAGCAACTCCAGTTAGATGGGGACAATTGAAAAACCCAGCCATCCACCAGCAGCCAGAGGCTACCTGCCCTAAACAACACCAGCGGGGCAACCCTCTGGTCGGAAACCCTCCCTTGTAATCCCTTGTAATCATGACTGTGATGCTTGGCCAGCTGGTTATGATTGTTGTATGATATTTGTAATATAAAAATATAGTAGGTGATTGTCTCACATAAGACAGCCTGTGCTTATGGGTGCCCCCCCCACCCCAGGTTTTAGTAAAGCTACAGGATATATATTAAATTGACCAGGAGATCTCTGTAATGTAATTAACTTCCTTGAGAAATTGCATTTTATGGCCTTTTTATGACCTGTTGCTGCTGTGAAGTTGGAAAGCTAAATATACAGTTTATTACAGGACATGACATCATTTAGCTGATTCCTGTCAGACTATCTTGCACCTAGGTGAGGGACTGCAGGGTTGTAAATCTTCAAAGGAACTGGCTGATCAAAGGCTCACAATTTGGGAAATGAGTTTTTGCTGATGCCACATTATTTAATACATCTCCTGACAGAAAATCATTGTTTGTAGTTTTTTAATTCTAAAAAGGAGGAGCTAGATGACTCACCAAGGGGTTGGGGAGATGGAGTTGAAATGTATGCTTGTAATTGGGGAATATGTCATATCATTTTGGGACTCAAGAAAGAGAGATCTCTGATCTAAGGCACTCACTGAGGAAATACATTAGATAGAAAAGTTCTAAATGTATTGTGGTAGGAGTTTTGTTTTGTAATCTTCTCTTGCTCTTTTAAGTGATTGTATGCTTTCTGATATATTGTTCTGTGTTTACATTTTTCATATTTTTATCATCTTTTAGTAAAATCTTTATTTGAAAGATACTGCCTGGGTGTTCTACCAGTTCTTTTTGCATGTGACGTATAGAGGGTTAAAACTGACAAAAACTGTTCAAAAGCTTGATGGTGTTACTAAACTGGGAAAAGGTAAGAATATACCTAAGGTCTTAGTTTTAAGGGTTCATTTTGGAAGCCTGACTTGGTGTCCCTGGCAAAAGACTGTTCCTCAATCCCCGAAGAGGGTACGTATCTGAGCCTGTACAATTGGGTACACTAGCATAAGGTTCACAGTTTGAATCCCCCCAGAACTTGAGACTTAAGGTGATTCAGACCCAAAAGCAGACAGGTGGGTTACCCTGTCTGTTACCTGTTCTCATTACTGTGTTCAGACATTGGCACTATGGGAGCAGAGGGCCGACCTGCTGAGTGCATTTGTGACAATGACCACTGGGCACATTGGTGCAGCCCTACTCTTTGGTTGTGAAACTTCACCTCTGTCTTTGGGTGGTTGGCCCTGGATCCATTGTTTCACTGGAGAATCTGAATATGTATTGATGCAGTGCCTCCACTTGGGGAAACATCTTTGTACTACCCAACCACCCAGGAAAATCTATCTCTAATAACTGTGCCCACTCAGCCTACCCCACGATGTTTACATTAACAAGCAAATACGGCAGTGGTTAGATAACAAGTAAAATGCAAACAACAAGAAAAACATTTATAAAGGAACACGGGAACAAAGCTCTTGGGAAGGAAGGGTACGTTTTAGAAGAGGAAATAAACAATATAGCAATCCTACTCAATGCCTCCCCCCAACAGTCCCACTATGTTGCTAACTAGCTGGTGCACCAGAATATCCCAACAGTCCCTAGGAGCTCTGTTGTGTAAATGTGGTACTACAGGGTCTAGTAGAAACATTGCAGGCTCGATGCTGGGTAGCTGATAAAACAGGTACAGATATGAAAAACTAATAAGGCAAGCAAACAAACAATTCAAACTACTTCTTATCATAAAGACAATGACGTAAACTCTGATCTTCTGTCAAGGCTGTCAACAAGGCACAGTCTTGCCAGGGCTTCTGATGCCCTTATACCCTATCTGCTTAATTAAAGCACACTCCAGGACCAGGGACCTGATGGATTACTCTTGGTTCTCTAGATCCCTGTGTCCAAAGTGGCATCAGGTGTATGAAACAAGTTCTTCCTCTGTGAATCAGCCACTACCTGGATTCAGGATCTTGGTGTGCAACCCCCCTTACCTCATGGTTCACCAACTGACCAGCGATGCACCCTTTGATGGGGGTGGCATTGGCCCAGGGTGTTTCCATGTCTAGGGGTGTATGCTGCTATGCTCATTTGCAAAAAAAAACACAGTAAACCAGATCACCTGGCTTTCTCTATAGGAATACAGGGACAGGACACCCCACTTAGGTGGATAAAGAATGACTCAGGCTACAGGGTTTGAGGCACTTGGCAGGGATGGATCAGAATTTATATGGTATGTACCAATTCATGCTGGGTCCCACAGATCTTAGATAATTCATCTTATATACTAGGACATATGATAATCCTTATCCCATTACCGAAACTGCAGGATCTGAGGCTGCCACCACAACTGCGGAGCAACTGGTACCCTTCCTGTAGCATCTTTCACTATCCTTGATCTCCTCATGCTTGGTTCAGTTTACTGGTATCTTTCTAACCCCACCTAAGCTTTAGCTCCAATTGCCTGTATGGTCCCACTTCCCCAGGCGCACACAAAACACAGCACGCCGACAAGGCATATTCAGAATTCAGGGTTGTAGCAATGATCAACAGGCCCACCATAACAGGTTTTCCTAGCTCTATACCCAATTGCTCAGGAACTCTCAATGCTCTTACATAACTGGGCCAGCATCTACCAGAACTCTGCAATGATCATGACACCACATAGCCCATCCCCCCTTGACCTTCCAGACAGACAACTACTGGTGCCAAAACATCCTCACAGACACTATTTGCTCAGTACTTTGTCTGAGATCTCCTACCGTACCAGCCTGTAGCTGTAGGTTTCATCTCTCACCCTTTTTTTCCACTTATCATAATAATAGTGTGTCAGTGGCTCAGTAGGTAGCACACTCGCCTCTGAGGCCGGGAGATCAGAGGGCTGTGGGTTCAGTTCCCACATCTGGCACTTGGGTTAATATCCCAGTACTGACACTGTAATGCAGCATGAGAGGGGTGCTGCATTTCTGAGGTGCCGTCTTTCAGATGAGACGTTAAACCGAGGTCCCATCTGCCTGGATTGGTGGTAGTTCAGGTGGATGTTAAAGATCCCATGGCACTTATCGAAAGAGTAGGGGAATTTCCCCGGTGTCCTGGCCAAATTTCTCTCATTCACTAAAAATACCACCAACAGCTTAATCTGGTTCAAGGTCAGTTGGCATTCATCTGTATCCCCCTCCCCGGGTCGTGCCTGAAAATAGGCAGGATTTGTCTAGTGCACTTACCCGGTCAACAAAAGCTAAAATAAATAAATAATGGTCCTCTCCAAAATGCTCCCCACTCATAAGCATACCAAAAACTCTCTTCAGGGAGTCCGCATCAGGCCTGCGGGACATCAGGAAGCACTCCATGAAGGCGTATCTTCTGGGACATCCTCTCCCTCCCGATGGAACCTCTTTACTGCCCCAATGACTG
The DNA here is from genome assembly GCA_016271365.2 of Neoceratodus forsteri. NCBI lineage: Eukaryota > Metazoa > Chordata > Ceratodontiformes > Ceratodontidae > Neoceratodus > Neoceratodus forsteri. The sequence goes on from CM057456.1 coordinate 1,838,908,827, forward strand.
GGACCCAAACAAGTACTACAATGGAGCCCACTTATAGCGATGGCTTGTATGATCTCAACTCTTTATTGTGTTTTATTGTATATTTTTTGAATTTAGCATGTATGTACTTGGAATGCTGTTACACAAATCTATGGACCTCAATGTAAATGAGTTGTAAACTCAGTCCAGTTTCATATGAATTTATATGAATAAGAATATTTTACTACTACTACTTATAAGAACATCAGTTATAAGAACATTCCACCTAAAGTAACATTTTGCCATTCTCCTGATCTTGTCTCATTATATTCAGTGGGAGCGAAGCCCATTTATAAGAACATAAGATCAGTTATAAGAATTTTTTTTGCCCAGATTCTATTAGCCTGCAGTCTTCTCTGTGCTCCTCTGTGATGTTTGATACCACTAACTGGCAGTTTTCACACCTCGTTCCACGGCTCATTAGGTGGCTAATCACAGCACATTCAGTGGCTTGCTAGATGACTAATCACAGCGCATTCAGCCTTACATTGCACTGTGACTACCTGTATTCCTTTGTATTTTTATTGCATTTGAGTCTGATTTGGTAGGCAAATGTACACAACAGGCTGCCAAAGAGAAAAAGATGAACCACGTTGACACTGGCCCAGAAAATCTACCTTATTGAGTGCTTCAGCGAGCCCGCTACTGCACGGTCAGACATAGCAAAAGAATTTATCACTAATGTCTGCAGAATTTCAAAAATCCTGTTCAAAAAATAAAAGCTGTATGAAGAGTACCAGCAGGGTTTTAACAGCAAAATAAAGAGAAAAAGAATCAGAAAGGATGAGGTAGTGGAAAGTGCCTTACTTTGTTGGTTCAGTGCTTGACAAACTGCAGATGCTCCCTTCAGTGGCCCATCTTGTTTGACAAAGCCCAGCAGCTAGCCAATGCACTTGGTGTCAGTTACACAGCTACAAATGGCTGGCTGTGTCACTGGAAGGAGTGGCACACTTTAAACGGAGCCATGGTGAAAAACAAGATGCAGACCCCAGCAGTGACATTAGCTGGGCTGAGCCCATCCTCCCTTTGCTTCTTGCTGAATTCCCACCAGAATCCATCTACAGTTGTGATGAGACCGGAATTTACTTCAAAGCAATACCCAATAGCACACTGGCATTCCACAGTGACATATCATCAGGGGGAAGAAAAGCAAAGGAGTCGATTTCGGCATTAGTTTGTGCAAACATATCTGGGACTGATAAAATGCCTCTTTTAATTACAGGAAAGTTTAAGAAACCTTGGTGCTTCAGAGGCATTACAATGAATCCTTACTTGTTGAGTACCACACTAACAGCAACACGTGGATGACGGGCCAGATTTTCACAAAGAGGGCAATCAAATGGAATGTGAAACTTTGCAGACAAAGAAAGTTTGTCTCATTTTGAACAATCATAGTGCACACCCTGCTCTCTCCCTCAGTCACATAAAGCTAGTCCTCCCCCACCCCACCTCGTTGATGCAGCCTATGGATCAGGGAGTTATATGAAACCTAAAGCAGCATTACCATAAAAAGAAACAATTGTTGACAAACTCCTGATATCTATAGATGCTGGAAGAGCTGCTAAAGCTAGTGAGCTTGCCTGAGAGATGACGATCCTCAACTGCATGCAGATGCTGGATGCTGCGTGGCATCAGAGGAAAGGAGAGACTATCACACACTGCTTTAAGAAAGCAGGCTTCACACACTCAGAAAGCCCAGAAACCTGTGATTGCACCGAGAGTACAGAAAACACCAGCCAAAGCATCCCCAAGGAGCACTTTGCAGTAGGGGGGATGAGCACTGAGGAATTTAAGCTGTATGGTGCTACTGATGAGGGAATTGAGTGTTCTGGGACAATTACAGAACAGGAGATTTGCCGAGACATTACACAAACAAAAGAAGATAGCAGTGATGAGAAAGATCGATCTGCTATTGAACCTCCATCTGTGAGATAGGTAAAGGCATGTATGGACAAAATAAGACATTATATCTTAAACAAGAAAAGTGACCTGACAGCTTTTCAGGGGTTTGACTCATTTTCAGATGAACTGTCTGTCCCTCTCGCACGGCAAACAGCAAAAAATAACTATTTTGCAAAAAGGCAAGGCACATAGTGTTTTTAATGGTTTTACTGTTTCTGAAATGTTTTTAAGTTTGTACAGTACTGTGTTTTTAAAGCTGTCATTCATTATTACATTAAAACCGATCTGATACAGAGTTGAGTGCCTTTGTACTGTATTTTTGACATACTGTGGAGTCTGGCACGACCTATTGTCCATTGGAAGTATTGCATTTCATGCAAGCCTGCTTTCAGTAACAGCTTGTTAATAAGAACATTTTTTCTGGTGCAAATCAAATGTTCTTATAAACAGGCTCCACTGCACTTTTTCCACATCCAGGGTAAGGGCATAGCCTGAGCACTGAGGTAAGGTGATACTAACTTGAGAGCTCCTCACAAGATAGGTTTCCAACCTCATGCCCCTAGATGCCATTAAGTAGCACTGTGCTTGTGTCCTTAGACAGAGGTCTGCAATAGGAACCAACACTCTGGCCTTAGTCCTGAATCAGCCACCTTGCAAGCATCTAATGTGCCCTTCCCTACACTGCTATACAGAACACTAGCATCCTGTGACTACACTTACAGTGCCTACAGGACCTTGCCCAGCCTGCACCCAGCTAAGTGTACTGAGCTCACTCTCCACTGGGTCTGTGAGCTCCCAGTGGAAAGCACTGGGGAAACAGGATGCCCCTACACCTCATTCCACTTCCTGGTCTGAGGCATGTTGACTCCAGCCCTTGTACTCCATGACTCCTTCCTTGCCTCTGTGTTCTAAGCTGCCTTTCCTGTGCTGCTACAAATAAGAAAAAAATTAGAAATCAAACACTCAAAAACTATCAGCTGAACTCCACTGACTCCAGGTGCCGGTGTAGCACTGGTGACCAGGGCAGAGGTTATAAAGCTCCTGTAGAAGTTCGAATTTGGCACCTTGTAAAACGAGCCTTCTGATTGGCTCCTGTCTCCCATTTGATGTGAGTGTGTGTTGTAGTTTCAGTATCGAGTCCTGAGTCTGGTTTCCCTGTTTTTATTTCCCCTTTTGCTGCCTTCCTTCTGTGTGCTTTGCTGCCTTTCCTCTGTGTTCTCAACTTTGAAAAGTTGGCGGATTGTCTCAAGAAAGCCCTGGTGAGGAGAAGGGGGGGGGGGTGTTGAGGCACAGTGGGCAAATCTAAAGGGAGCAATAGCAGAGGCAACAAGTCTTAGTGTTAAGCAACTGAGCAAAACAAAGAGGAAAAATAAACTCACTGTGGTTCTCAAAGGAAGTGACCAAGAAGGTAAGAGTGAAAAGGTTAGCATTCAGGAGGTACAAGGAAACACAGAGGGAGGAGGACAGGGAAATGTTTCTGGAAAAGCAGAGGGAGGCGGGGAAGGTAATCAGGAGCACAAAGGTGCAAACAGAGGAAAAAATAGCCCAGGTAATAAAGAAAGGGGATAAGACATTTTTCAAGTACATTAACGAAAGAAAAAAGTCCAGGGGTGGGACTGTAAAGCTAAAAAGGGAAGGAGAGGAGTGTGCAGAGGGGGACCTGAAAAAAGCTGAAATCCTGAATAAATATTTTAGTTCACTATTCACCAAAGAAGGAGAAGGGGAGGGACCAAAGTTAGGCGTTAGAAGCACCAGTGGAAGGGAGGTGGATGCCAGTCCTTTTACAGAGAAGAGAGAGTCCTAAAGGAACTCGCAAATCTGAAAGTAGCAAGGCAGTGGGGCCAGATGGGATATACCTCAGAATATTAAAAGAACTTAGGGAGGTGCTGGCAGCACCACAGACAGCCCTGTTCAACAAATCGCTGGAAACAGGGGTAATTCCAGAGGACTGGAGGAGGGTGCATGTAGTCCCTCTTCACAGAAGTGGGAGCAGGAAGGAGGCTGGCAATTACAGACCAGTCAGCCTGACCTTAGTGGTGGGAAAACTAATGAAACACTGCTAAAGGAGAGATTGTTATTTCTTGAATCCAGTGGAGCACAGGATCCAAGGCAGCATGAATTCATAGCGGGAAGGTCTTGTCAAATAAATCTGATAGATTTCTTTGACTGGGTGACCAGGAAAGTAGATCGGGGGGGAAAGTAGGTGTGGCCTACCTGGATTTCAGCAAGGCCTTCAACACCGTCCTTCACAGGAGGCTGATAAAACAAATTGGACAGCCTGGGAGTGGGTCCCAGGGTGGTAAACTGGGTCAGAAATTGGTTGAAGGATAGGACACAGAGGGTAGTGGTGAACAGAGTTCAAGCCGGGGGGGGGGGTGTCCAGCAGGGTGCCACAGGGATCGGTGCTGGAGCCAGTCCTCTTTAATGTCTTCACAGGCAACATTACTGAGGGGCTGGAAGGGAAGGTATGCCTCTTTGTAGATAACACGAAGATTTGCAATGGGGTCAACACTCCAAGTGGGGTGAAAAGAATGAGAAAGGACCTAAGCAAGCTTGAGGAGTGGTCAAGAGTGTGGCAGCTAAGATTTAATGCAAAGAAGTGTAAAATCATGCATTTGGGGCACAAAAACAAAAGGGGAGGACTACATGATGGGGGGAAGGTACTGACGGCCACCAAACAGGAAAGAGACCTGGAGGTAATCATATCTGATGACCTAAAGATAAGCAAACAATGTGAGAAGGCTGTAGGGAGAGCCAGAGGGATGCTAGGGTGCATAGGAAAAGGTATCACGAACAGGAAAAAGAAGGTGGTGATGCCACTGTAAATCATTGGTGAAACTTCATCTGGAGTACTGTGTCCAGTTCTGGAGGCCGCATCTCTGGAAGGACATAGACAGAGTAGAGACAGTTCAGAGAAGGGCAACAAAAATGGTGCAAGGACTGCATCAGAAGTCGTGTGAGGAGAGACTAAAGGACATCAATATGCATTCCTTGTAAGTGAGGAGAGATAGGGGAGATATGACAGAGACTTCAAAATACTTCAAGGGTACAAATAAGATAGAAGAAGTTGGCATCTTGCAGAAAAAAATATATTTAAGATGGGTTTAGGAAAAATTACAGTACCCTGACAGCCCTGGTCAAAGTCACATCTGACATATTCTATGCCATGGACATTGGCCGTGTCACGGGTGTCATGTTCGTAGACCTGACCAAGGCCTTTGATTTAGTCAACCATGACCTGCTGCTATGACCGCTGAACATACTTGGCCTTGATTCCTCTGCCCTAGCTTATCAGTGTCAGTGGCTCACCAGGTAGCACACTCACCTCTGAGGCCGGGAGATCAGAAGGCTGTGGGGTCTATCCCCACATCAGACACTTGGGTTAATATCCCAATGCTGACACTGCAATGCAGCATGAGGGGGGTGCTGCACTCCTAAGGTGCCGTCTTTTGGATGAGACTTTAAACCAAGGTCCTATCTGCCTGTTCTGGTGGTAGTTCAGATGGATGTTAAAGATCCCATGGCACCTCTCGAAAAGAGTAGGGGAATTTTTATTCAAGAAACCAAAAACAAATCATTACAAGAACATATACTTTAATCTTCATCCATTAACGCATACAAAAGTATTTCCAAATTCATCTTAATTACACTCTTATCTGACCATTGTATTTTCCCAAAATTTTTCCACATAACCTTCAAATATAACACATTCATTTTGATATATTATGTCAATTTCATCCTGAATTTTAAATAGTAAATCCTGTAATGTACATACTTTGTTTTGCAAAACTTTCTGACACCTAAATTACCAGATACATCATTAAATAACAGACAGACTCACATAAGCTGCATGTTTAATAATATTTGCCCACTCTTCTGTTAGCTGCCCATATACTGTACTAGAACATTGTAATCCAGCTTCCTAAACATCCTCATCCCCCAAAAAGAAGCCAAATTATCCCCAAAATTTTGAATAAATGTACATTCAAAAAAATATGTTCCATGCTTTTTCCCTGTAGACCACAAGTAGTTTCTAAACACAGTCTCTCCTCTTTACTTTTATATTTGTGATTTATTCTTACATTAAGCTTGCCATGACTACATAGCCATACCGTCTCTCTCATTTTCTTTGGAGTTCTTTTTTCTAAAGTCATCTCTAAAGTTTTGCTTATATCAATACCTTCATTCACCTTAAAAACTTGTTCTTCATAAAAATGTGTTACTATTATTTCTTTATACACCTGCTTTCTATTTTTTCTAAGAACTAAATCTGTTGTTACACCCCACATCATCATGTATTTTCTACATACTTCCATATACTGAGGTATCACTGATTTCCCCTTTATATTTCCTTTAATCCCTATATTCCTCACTACTGTCTACCCATTTTTGAGCAAATAGCCCCCATATACCTCCTTCCCCTTTCATAAATGAAACCAAATTAGCATAAATACAATTATTTATGAAAAAGACTACTGGTTGCACCATATTTAAACCTCCCTCCTCAACTGGTCTATAGGTATGCCCCCTTTTTACCGGATTCAACCTAGAACCCCATAATAACTGAAAGAACACACCCAAGATTTTAGACTGCATTTTTAATGGTACTGGAAAAATATAAGAAATATATAAAAATATAGGGATGATAAATGTTTTTAATAAGTATATTCTTTTTTCTTTAGCCATAGACCAGTTTTTCCACTTCTCTGTTTTCCCTCTTGCTATTTGAAATTTTGTTTCCCAATTTCTTTCTGCTGCCTATTCACCCCCAAAACTAATCCCAAGAATTTCTATTTGTTCTTGACATGTTCTCAGGCTACCTTTTTGCTCACAACTTGCTTCTCCTATAGGATAAATCTTAATTTTCTCCAGATTTATTTTAATCCCAGTATATTCATAATATCCTGCCAAGAATCCCAACATTTTCTCCCCTGATTCTTGATTTTGTACTAGAATAACACTATCATCCGCATATGTACAATTTTTACGTACTTGATTTCCCTCCCATGATATGCACTTAATTTCCTAATCATTTTCTATACACCTTAATATTGGGTCAACACATAATACATATAGGAGTGGACTCAATGGACAGCTCTGGCTCACCCCATTTTTAATGTACATCGGGATTCCCAAATGCCCATTCACCACGGGACACACTTGAGCTTCAGTATATAATGTTTGTATTAATCCAACCAACTTATCCAGAATTCCATATCCTTTTAGAACAACCCACAAATATTTATGATTAATGGAATCAAAGGCTGTCTCCTGATCTATTAAGTACAGGTACCCCTGTAATTCTTTTCTTTGTCTGGCATTCAAAATCTCCCTAATATATATCAAGTTTTGTCTTACATTCCTTCCAGGAATTGAACACGTCTGTGTCTGTATTATTAATTTCTCCTCAAAATTCAACAATCTTTTATTTATAATTTTTGCCAAAACTCTGTACTCTGATGTCAATAAAGTGATTGGTCTCCAATTTTCAATATTTGACTTATCCCCTTTTTTATGCAAAAAAATGTTATTCCTTGTTTCATGCTTTCTGTTAACTTACCCCCCCCCCCAAATATCTCATTAAACAGTAAAGTTAACATTTTATCTATTTTATCTATATATTTCCTATAAAAGGCATTTGATATCCCATCAATTCCAGGGGCAGTATTCAAAGTTAATGACTAAATTGCCTCTCTGACTTCTGCTTCTGTAATTTTCTCTTTTAAAATTTCACTTTCCACCTTGTCTAACTGTAGCAATTTTGCTTTTCTTATTATGCCCTTCTTTTCCTTCCCTTCTGGTTTCTGATATTTTTTTCTCATATGTTCTTGCACTATGTATTTAAACTTGCTTATATCTGATTTTCAATGCCCTTTCTTATCTACTAGTTTATTCATAACTATGTTCTCTACTCTATCTTTATTACTATCAGATGGGTTAGTATAATACTTTTTCCCTTGCATCCCACTCTTCTGCTCCATACATAATGTTTTTAATTTATTATATTGAAGCTTCTTCATTTTCTCTTTGATCTGTTCAATACCATCACTCTCATTGGTTTTGTATAAGACTTGATATGTCATTAATTTATATAATTTTGCCCATAAACCTAAAAATTCCATATAATTTGATCTTTCCTTTTTCTGTGACTCCTCTATTAAAAGTTGTTTTATATAATATTTTGTGTCCTCCCACCACTCATCATATGCATCATATAATTCTTTAACTGAATTTCTAGCCTCAAATAAATCCAGAATTTTCATGTTGCATTCCTCATTCTCTAACCTTTCTAAATTTGATCTCCAAAACCCTTTCCCAAAGTTAGGCTGTCCTCCTAAATTAATGACCATTTTTAACCCCAGATGGTCCGAGGTTTCTATAGAAATAACGTTTATCTCATCAATTTTAATATATTTAGAAACTAACCACAAGTCTATCCTTATAAATACACCTTCTCTGAAATATGTATGCTCCACTCTCTTCCCCTTCAGCACATATGCATCTTCCAACCCCCCTTTTTTCGTGATTTCTCTAAGGCAATCGGTGTCTGAAAAGACTTTCCCCAATTTTCTCCCCCAGTCTTCCTTACCCAACCCACAATTAAAATCCCTGCCCCATAATACCATTTTAGAGGTATGAATGTAAGGTTCTGCTAGCTTCATTAACCTACTTCTATCTGCCTTAGTTTGAGAATTATAAATAATTATTATCCTAATTTCTGTTTGTTTTATCTTGACATCCGAAATGAATATCCTACCTGGAACTAAATCTGTAATTTTCCTAACTTTAACTTTTTCAGTTGAAAACCCAATCCCCACCCCTGAACATCTTTCTTCCCTTATAGATCATATTCGATGCACCCCACCTTCAATCCTTTTGTGCCTGGTTTATCTCCTCCAAGGTATGTAATCTGGTATCCTGCATAATAACTACCTCCGCTCTTAAACCATTCAAGATTTCAAATGTTAACTTCCCTTTTTAAAATGCTTAATACTATTAACAGTGACAGAAAGGCATGTTAACTGATGCATGATACCTAAATAGCAGAAAAAAGAAAAACTAAAGAACAACATATTATTATCCTATGTCCTTGGATTTATTCATTTTCTTTGACACTTGTGTATCTGTAGTATTCCCACTTTCTGAATCTCTGTCCGAGACCTCAAAGTCTGAAGTTAAAGATTCTTCTTCAACAGTTGCCCAGTCTTTATCCTGTATTGCAGCAAATCTATTAGATAAAATTATTCCTTCTCTGTCTTTTTCCACTGTTTTTGCCCCTCTTTGTACACAATGTCTCCCCCTTCTGGATCTTGTTATAATAGTAAAGTCTATTTCTATTTTTTTCCCCTTTTTTCTTTATTTCTTCCTCTTCTGTTTCCAGCCTTGTTTTTTTTTTTTTTTGAGCTGCTGCTGCATTTGCTTGTGGCTGCTCTTCTTGTTTTTCATTCAAGAGTGTAGTGGGAAGGGGAAGGGAGAGGAGGGGACACGTATGTTAAGTTCTTCATTAACACCACCCCCTATTGATTTCTAGAGGTTCTGCATTTCTTGCTTCATAAATTATTTTGTCCTCCTTCCCTTTTTCCTTTTGAGCTTTTGCTAATACCACATCCTGCTCAGCCATCTCATTTTGATCCAAGCTATTATGTGCTGCCTAGGGACAATTTAAATAAAAATGACCCTCTTCTACACATAGGCTGCACCTGGGTTTATTTTTACATTCAGAGCCTTGATGTCCCAGATACCTGCAGAATCCACATTTTAATTGATCACAGGCATTACTTAGATGGCTCTTGTCCCCACACTTATAACAAGCCTTAGGTTGGCCTGTGTAGAAAACAATTCCACAATCTCTCCCCAGGAAAAAGCAGTTGGCCAAATGCTGAACTTCACATTCTGTTTGTTTTAACGTAACTTTATACTTCCATCCCCCTCTCCATAAACACTCATCATCCAAAATCGGCTCGGGGAGGGGGCATGAACCACACATCTTTGTCATAACCAGAAAGAAATATCAGATACATTCACCCCCTCATTTCTAAATAGTATTGTTACAATCTAGAATGCAGGTTTTGTCAGGGAAATTGCATAGAAATTGGACCATTGTGGTGTTTTTTTTTAATCTAATGAAACAGTTTCCAAAACATGTCTAGGCCTCCAGGATGTTTGAAGCTAATATCATACTGAAGGCTTCCTGGAAAGTGAATTAATGCGTATATTTCATACAGGTAAATTTCATGCAATTTTGCAAAAGTTCTCTACCAATGTATAATCTGTCTGGGGCCTCCAAAGGGGAACCGCTATATCTTACCCTGACTGCGTTTCTCTTTTTTGCTTGCTGTGGGCCTTGATTTCCAGGAAATAACCTCTCTCTCTCTCTGGTATTCCCATCCCAGGCATTCTCTTTCTGTTTCTTCTCTTTACCATTTTGATTTTCATTTTGAACAGTATCTCGTTCTAATTCCATAGAGGAGTCCCCACCACTATTATCTTCATTTATTTGTTCTGACTCAGGGGTTTCTTTATCCTCTGCACTCTTTTTCCCATTTCATCCTTAGTATTTTCTCCTGAAGGGTGTACATGCTTGTCAGGAGAACCAGGCCTGTTTGGGTCCCTACCCTTCCCATCTGCTGATCTTCTCCAACCTGCTCTGATCAGAGCACCAGCCACTTATTCAGGTGTATCTTTATACTCATGAGGGTTCATATTCATTACTTCTTCTGCCTGCAAATCATTTGTTGCAATACCCTCTTCTTTTTTTAATTTTACATGTATCTTCCTTTTTATTTTGAAAATTTTCTTGCCCTCCTGCCCGTCTTAGGCCTAGTCTTTTTTGACTTTCTTTCACCATTCCTTTCAGGGCACTATCAGGGTTCACATCTCTTCTACTAGCAGACCATGTCTTAGAAGGGCCTGGTTCTGAGCATGCAGTCTCTGCCACATCATCGCTACACAGCTGATTTTGACAGGCTTTTTTCTCTTCTCTCGTTCCCTTGTCTTTGCCTGCGGTAGGCATTTTCTTGCCTGCTATCCCAGCCAATCTCTTTTTAACAGCTTTAAAACCCACAGAATTCAACTTACTGTTGTTCTGCTCAGAGATTACATTGTCCAAGGGAACTTCACATACAACTTCCTCATGCACTGCAATGCCCTTTTCTCCTTCCAAAAATTCAGTTTTTCCTTCCATCACGACTGCCTCTCCTGTGCTTGTCTCCTTTAAGATAAAGGCTGGGGTGCAGACCTGCTCCCCAGCCTCCCGCACGTCCTCACTCATGCAGAAACACCGAACATCCAACAAAGACACTGCCACATCAGCACTTCCTCCTCCTCTGCTGTTCGGCTCCCAACTGTGCTCCTCCACTCTGCTCACAGGAAGTCAACCCCCCTGCTGGCAGAGCAGGAGAATTTCCCCAGTGCCCTGGCCAAATTTCCCCCCATTCACTAAAATACCACCAACAGCTTAATTTGGTTCAAAGTCAGTTGGCATTCATCTGTATTCCCCTTCCCCTGGGTTGTGCCTGAAAATAGGCAGAATTTGTCTAGTGCACTGACCCAGTCAACAAAAACTAAATAAATAAATAGCTTGGATTCAAATCTGCCTTTACAGCCATGCTCAGCATGTGAAATGGGTGGGACCCCAATCAGCTCCAAGGCCCATAATCCTCAGTGTTCCTCAGGGCTCCATACTGGGTCCTCTACTTTTCTCTTTATACTTCAATGATCTCCCTAATAATTGTGGTGGAGCTTCAGTCCACCACTGTGCGGACGATGCTATCCTGTACTGCTCCTCCTCTGACAAAGGCTGGCTCAACGCAAAGCTGGAATCCAGACTTTAACACCCTTGAGGACTGGTTAGTTCAAAAGCAACTGGTGCTTAACATTAAAAAAAACTAAGTGCATGTTGTTCTCTAGATCACCTGCACGCACCCTCCCCCATCTGGCTGTGCTCTCACATACTGAGACTGCCCTTGAATCTGTTTAAATACCTTGGGGTCACTTACACTGGATACACATGTGACAGCTTTCACCAAAATCCTTAACCAAAAAAATCGGGGTCCTTTACTGCATTTGTCCCTTCCTTACTTCAGCTGCCTCTCACAAGATTGCGGATGCCCCCTCCTTCCTCTCCTCTCCTCTCCTCTTGTATGGTATCCCGTTGCTTCTCTCGACCTCTGCAACCATATCATCTTGTTTCTTGCAGGTCTACCACAGAATGGGTAGGTTTACTCTGGGAACTCATGCTTGCCATCATCATTGTGATGTCCTATCTGCCCTGGGATAGTTGTCCTATGAGGCCAAACTGCACTATACCACCCTGAGCTTTGTTCACAAGCTAGTACATCGATTCTCGCCTCCCTGCCAAACTGATATCACCCAATGTCGACTCCCCCAGCATGCTCTCAGATCTGTCTCCCTACCCCTTCTTGTAGTGCCAAACCTGCATCTCTCTGTGGCCTGGAAATCAGTCGCCTTTTCTGCTGAGTCCTCCTGGAACTCATTACCCTCCTCAGTCCTAGCTTGCTCTTCGCTTCCTCAATTTCATTGCTTGTTGCAGGCTCATCTAGCTGCCCTGCCTTGCTCCTGCTATTTATGGCTTCCAGGCTTTCTACCTCCCTCTCCACTGCCTGTGTGCTTAGCATCACTGGATTTCTCAGTTAGGTACAATGTTATATGTACAATCTGAATTATGTACAATGTTATCTGTAAATAGGGACTGATGATTATGTTACTGTCTGCCATATTATACTCTATGGTACTGTTATCTATACTAGTGGTTCTTAACTATAGTAATTGTGTTCTCTCTACATTTTATGCTAGTTGTGAATGTTTGTATGACATAATTGTGTTGTATTATGACATGTTCCTGTAACTATATTAGTTGGTCTTGTTATTGCAATTGTCATACCTGTATGGTTTCTTGTGTTGACTGTTGCACTATCAATGTACTGCACTTGCTGGGTCACCACTGAAAAGGGACTGTCTTGTCTCAGAGGGCCTACTGGCTAGCAAAATTCAAGAAAGAAAGAAGGAAAGAAGGAAGGAAGGAAAAAAGAAAGAAAGAAAGAGAGAGCAAGAAGGAAGGAAGGAAGGAAGGAAGGAAGGAAGGAAGGAAGGAAAGAAAGAAAGAAAGAAAGAAAGAAAGAAAGAAAGAAAGAAAGAAAGAAAGAAAGAAAGAAAGAAAGAAGTCATGATATGAAGCTAGAGTAGACTCAGGGTAATGTAAGAAAATATTTTTTTTACAGAAAGGGTGGTGGATGTATGAAACAGCCTCCCTGCAGAGGTGGTGGGGAAAGAAAACAGTGGGGGAATTTAAGAATGCATGGGATAGACATAAGGGGACACTAAGTAGGAAAGAGAGGGTAAGCTGCAGATCAATTAGGGTCTACAGTATGTAGGGAAAATGGGCAGACTAGGAGGGCGAAGTGGTCCTTATCTGCCATCAGTTTCTATGTTTCTATGTTACCCCCCAACCCCACTTTCTCAACTAACAGTACTTTATAACTACAACACATTATCTAACTACAACACATAGTGAAAACACAGAATCGGTATGGTCAAGATAAGCAACATAAAAACAAGGCCATTAGTGATCAGAAACTGTTACATGTCACATGGCAAAAAGGATAAATAGACTCTAGACTTGTATTCTTGACTGCTTAACAATCACTGTAAGGAGAATGACACTCCTATTAGGGGACTTTAATATACCTGAAATTGATTCGTCCAACTATTCCTCTATTACTGGAGCTGAAAATGAACATCTAACTATAGTTGAAGACTGCAGCTTAAAATACATATTAACAAGCCAAAATGGAGTGATAATATATTGGACTTATTATTCACTAATTTTGAGGACAATTTCTCATATGAAATCCTGGAACCTTTATCACATAGTGATCATGACACAGTAATGTTTCAGGGTTTTAAATAATTTGATTAGCAGTTTTTTTCTTGGAACAATACTAACTGTACAGAAAGTATTTATATAGGTTTTCTAGAAGTGTTATGTTTGTTAAACACAGTGAGGCAAGTGCTATGCATTTTCACAATGTTTTAGAACTTTTATGAGCAAAACGCTAATCAATTTTTAGAGTTAAATAAAACCCTGTGTTTATGTATAAGAGACAAATATTAAAAGACAATGGAATAACAGTAAAATTTAATTATAATACAGGGGATTATGCAGCTATTAAAAACCACCTGAGGAACTAGGCTTGGCATAATGAACTTTATATGTTAGACATGAAACAGGGATAGGTAAAGTTGAGCGACAAGCTATTAAACTTACAGGAGAACTTTATTAAGAAAAGGAAATCGTACAGTAAAAAAAGATAAGATTCCACCTGGTCAAACAATAAAATAAGTTATAACATGGGTACAAAAAATCCTGTATTCTGATTAATCCAAAAAGGTCACCTGGCCATTGATTAATCCCCAGTATACCCACAGTTACCTTGCTGGACCACAAAATCCTGATTGACAGCAATGTAAAGTGACCTTTTCAGATCACTCTGCCAGAGAAACATGTAAAAAAAACTACAACTGAGGCATCCTCATTGGGACAAATCCACCTAGTGGAGAACTACAACTACGGCGTCCTCAGTAGGACAAACCCATTAGGTGGAAGGACTATTTTATTACAAATGCATGTTCACAGAGATTTATTTTAATATTCCTTTAGATAAACCTCTAACATGACATTGCCCGTGTTATAAGAGGATTAACCCACTCCAGGGCACAGGTTTACTAAGCATTAATCCACGCCTGGGTGATTAAAGTCACTAGGCCTGCATCCTTGTGCCTCAGACTCCCCCAGCATAGATTAATGCTCAGTAAATGCATGCCCTGTCATGGGTTAATCCCGCCACAGTTGATCTTGAGAAAAAAGATTCATATAAAATTATGAAAAACCAACCAAATGAAGGTAATAAATCTAGGAACAAATTAGCAATTAAAAATGCAAAAAGGAAATTAGAAAAGCAAAAAGAGCCCAGACACTAAATTAGCATCAGATAAACTGAATCCTAAGGCTTTCATTAGCGCTATTAATTCCCTAAATAATACTACACCAGCAGTTGGACCATTAACAAATGATGACAGGGTCACAACCAATAAAACAGAAACATTAGAAATAATGAATGATTATTTTGCAAGTTTATTCCAGGACAAGGATAAAGTGAGCAATATTATGACCAAAGATACTGTGTATAGACCTGTACTAGTGATAAATCATGAAAATGTTTTGAAGAAATTATTAGCACTGGATGCAACAAAATCAGTGGGCCCTGATAATCTAGCCCCTAGACTATTAAAAGAAGTTACTTACAAGATCACCACACCAGTAACTTACCTTCACACCTGAATTAAATAGAAATCAATGCGAAGTGGCCCACAAGAGTGGAACATAGGTGTAAAGGGAAGCCATAACTGATTCAGTAATCCCTGAAGATTGGTATAATGCAAACATAATTCCAATTTATAAAAAATGGCACAAAAAGAGACCCCAAAAAATTACAAGCCAATTAGTCTAACCTGCATCCTTGGCCAAATTCTGTAAGTTTCATTAAAGACAAAATAGACCAGCAAGTAACAAAATTAGGGATAACAGAAAAGAAAAAATTACTCACTTTAGTAATGTTGTTTCTTCTAATGGAGTCTTGCTATATTATAGACCTTAGCAGTTTGATCCAGCTCTAGAACTGCCCCGGAGTGAAATGGTTAAAACCATTCCAAAATAGAATTTTGGCACGAGAGCAGCTCTATCTGTGTCATTTCAAACTTGAACTGTCAGATCTTTTACGAGCAAAACTCACGAAGGTCTGTGTGGAAGCTGTAACCTACACTAGCCAAATGGTACCTAAATAATAACAACCATTGATGGTCCCAACACCCAAGACTCAAGTCAGGGGACCAGAAATACTAACACCATTCTAATAATATGAAAATGGAACATAAGTATAATAAAACACACACACGCGTACACATACACACCCCAAAGTCCCAAAGGGACAAAATGCTAACAGGACATAAGCAGTGCCACACTAAGTTGCCCGTGACTCCCCAAGTAAAGGTTCTGAGAGGGGCAGGTTGGGAGGTTCTAATATAGCAAGACTCCATTAGAAGAAACAACATTACTAAGGTGAGTAATTTTTTCTTCAAACAACATGAAGTCTTGCTATATTATAGACATTAGCAGAATACACAGCAGTACCTCCATGGAGGAGGGCAGAACCTACTTAGGGAATAGACTCTGAAGAACAGTTTAGCCAAACCACATCTCTCCTGGCCTGGACATCCAGGGAGTAATGCTTGGTAAAAGTGTACCGTTTTCCAAGTAGCAGCCTGGCAAATCTCTAATAAAGGGATATCTCCTGGCAGCAGCTAGAGACGAGCTGCACCCCTGGTAGAATGAGCCCTCAAACCGGGGGCTCTGCACACTTTCTGATAACAAAATTGGATACAAGAGACAATCCACCTGGCTATTGATCTCTTAGTGTCAGGTTGCCTTTCCCAACTTCACCATAGGTAAGGAAAAGTTGGAGGATTGAACCTATATGACCTTTAGTACGCTCTATATAATAACTAAGAGCTCTCTTAACATCCAGGCTGTGCAACCTCCTCTCACCCGAAGAGGAGTGATCAGTGAAAAATACTGGAAGGGAGATAGATTGATTAAGATGGAAATCTGAAACCACCTTAGGCAAAAACTTCCTATTAGTCCTAAGGACTACCTTATCCCTGTGGAAAGAAATAAAGTCAGTCTCCACTAACAAGGCTTGCAATTCACTTATGCGTCTGGCAGAAGTGATAGCCACTAGAAAAACAGTTTTCCAAGTTAGGTACTTAAGCTCTTCAGAAGACAGAGGTTCAAAGGGGTTGCATTAACTGGGCAATGCAAACATATTAAAGGTCCCAAGCAGGGGCGGTTCCCGAAAAGGGAGGATTAGTATGAGTAATCCTAAAAACTTGGAAAACACAGGATGAGAGGAAAGAGGATGACTTTCCTGTTGACACAAAAGCAGACACAGCTGCCAAATGAACTCTCAGGGTAGCTGGTCTGAGACCCAAGGAATTAAGATGTACCATGTAATCTAACAAAATGGGCAATTCAGCAGATTCGGGAAATATTTTCTCAGCACACCAAATGGAAACCTTTTCCATTTAGAACTATAAGTAGCCCTAGTGGAAGTCTTTCTGGAAGCCTTTAGGATCTCAAGAACACCCTGAGAGAGATGTAAATCAGCAACTCTAACTCCTCAAGAGCCAGGCCTTGAGGTTGAGGGATTGAGGTCCGGATACAAACCCTTCCCTGGGCACAAGTCAACAGATTGTGATTCCTGGGAGGCACAGGGAAGATGGACTGTCAGAGACAGAAGGAGTGGTACCAGGGCTGCCTGGCCTAATCCGGGCAATCAGAATCACCCTGCAAGGCTGAGATCTGATTTTGACTAGTACTTTGAATAGGAGAGGAAAGGGGAAAGCATAGAGGAACTTCCCTCCCAATCCAGAAGAAGGGCATCCAGGGAACTGAGCCCAGCACTGGAGGCCTGCAACAGAACAGAGGAAGTTTGTGATTGTCTGGGGCTGCAAAAGATCTATCTGAGGATGCCCCACCTGGCAAAAACTATCCCCAGCACTAGAGGATCCAGGGACCATTCGTGATGGCCCTGGAAATCCTGCTGAGGGCATCCGCTAGGACATTGTCCTTCCCTGGAAGATGAACTGCTATGAGGGAAGTGTTCAGGGAATAGCCAGAGACCACAACTTCATTGCCTCGGGCACAAGGCTGAAGACCGAGTGCCCCCTGTTTGTTGATGTACCACATTGTTGTGGTGTTGTCTGTTCTGACTTGTATCACCTTGTCGTGGACAGATGCAGAAAAGCTTGAAGAGCTAAAAAGACAGCTCTGAGTTCCAGCAAATTGATGTGGGAGCAGAGATTCCTGGGGGACCAAACTCCCTGAGTGGAAAGGTCACCATGTGGGCTCCCAACCCAGAAGGAAGCATCTGTAGTGAGAGTCAAGTCGTGAGAGAGGGAAATGAAGGGACCCCACTCTTAAATTGCTCTGATCCTGCCACCACTGGAGAGCTAGGATCAAGGTTCAGTCACTGGGACCAACTTGGAAAGGGGTCTCTTCTCTGAGACCAAAAGGTTCTCAAGTGAAACTGAATGTCTCTCATCTGAAATCTGGCTCCCTGCACAACAGCTGTGGATGCAGCCATGTGCCCCAGGAGCTGCAGAAAGTGTCTTGCTGGTTGAGAGACCTGCAGAGTGAAGGAAGAGGCCAGAGCCACTAAATTCCTTACCTTTCTGGGGAAAGAAAGGCTCTAGCTAGCTTTGTGTCCAATTCTGCCCCTATAAAGGTGAGTACCTGGACTGGTTCCAGAACCGACTTTGGTAGGTTTAGCAGAAAACCCAGGGAGGTGAGAAGCTGCTGGGTGACCTGCAGGTGAGATTTACTGTTCTGGGGACTGGCCTACAATGAGCCAGTCGTCTAGATAGGGAAAACAGCAATCCTCTGCCTCCTTAAGTGGGCCACTGCCACTGCTAGACACTTTGTGAATACCCTTGGAGCAGAGGTAAGGTCAAGGGCATTGCTCTGAACTGGTAATGACCTGAGGGCAGTTCGAATCTGAGGTACTTCGATGGGATCTTCTGATTAGGACATGGAAATAGGCATCCTTGAGGTCCAGGGAGGCTAGCCAGTCCCCTGGCCTTAGGGAAGGTAAAATCATTGCCAGAGTTACCATTTTGAACTTTGGTTTCAAAAAGATGCTTGTTCAGATATCTGAGATCTAAAATGGGCCGCCATTCTCCTGTCTTTTTTGGGGTAAGGAAGTATCTGGAATACAGACCCCTGCCCTGATGCAGGGAGGAACCCTTTCTACTGCTCTGAGAGCTAACAGGATGAGACCTCTGCTTCCAGAGTTTAGGTCTCTGAAGCACTTCGGTAGAAAAGTCTGCTTCTCAACTTGGGAAACTTTTTGAAGCTGAGAACCAGACCCTGGCTTACTACTTCCAGAACCCACTTGTCTGAGGTTAAAGAAGCCCAATTCTGACTGAAGTAAGCCAGCCTGCCCCCCACTGGTACAGGAGAATCGGCCCTGGGCACCCATCAGGGTGCCTGTTTCGCAGGAGCTTTAGGCTGGGGGGTGGGAGCAGGTCTGCCCACCCCTCATCTGCCCCTGCCTCTGAAGAAGCCCCTCTGAGCATAGGCAGAGGAGGCCTGAGTCTGGTAGAAAGGCCTATGAAAAGGCCTACCCCTACCCTGGGGCATGCCTTTTGAGGAGTGGCTTGCCACCCTTAGCCTGGGCATCTTTGTAAGTAGTCCTATATTCATCCATCTTCTTCATGTAATTCTCTGTCTGCTCTCCAGAGAATTTCCCACCACAGGAAAATCCATAGCCTTAGTCTGGGTATCCTGTGACAAACTAGTACACCTGAGCCAGGCCAACCTACTGAAAAGCTACAGATGTGGCCCATGACCCTAGAGGAAACATCATTAACATCCACAGCAGCATGAAACTGAACCTTAGAGGCTTCAATGCCATCAGCAGCCACCTGTTCTAGTTCACTAGCCAGCTGGCCATGGGCCTGCTTGGCCAATTGCATAACAGTATCCCATCTAGATTTCTGATACCTAGCTACATAAGCCATATAATTTGCTTGCCTGAGTCCCAGAGAGGCTGCCATATACTGTTTTTTGCCATGGCATCAATCTTCCTGGAATCCTTGTCAGGAGGATGTGAAGCCAAGGAATATTAGCTTATCACAGGCAGCAGCCTGAACTACCCAACATGACTGCATTGCTGAGAAAGGAATTCTGTATCAGGGCCTGACAATGTATACCTTCTGTCCATCTTTTATCTACAGGAGGCACAGAATTAGGAGCTTTAAAATTTTAATTGTTTGTTTCCTAAAAGACTTATGTAAAGGAATAGACAATCTCCTAGACTCTGGAATATCCATCATTTCTACAAAATCAGGCTCCTCTTGCTCATCCACAGCCTCTTCTAAAGGAAGCTGGAGGGTTTCAGCAACTTTTTATAAAACATAAAATGAGATGGGGACTCAGACAGCATAGGGGAGATTCTAAAGGTCTGTCTGGGGAGATGTCCAGTTCAATGGGCACACCCAGACCTTCCCAGCCACATTCATACTGTTCATAATCCTCCCTCCTCCTCTGGTTCATAAAATTCCTCAATATCATAATCCTGAACCACTGGGACCGAGCGAACGACCTTTTACCAGATAGTGGTGGTTCGGACGGACCTGAGACAGTGACTGGACAATTTGTATGGCTTTACTATCTCTGCAGCAGTTGGAGAAGGAATTTTGGACTCCAGACCTGCTGATTTTCTTGTTTTCTTTACTGGAATTGGTTCCTCAGAACCAGCTTTTCTTTGCCGAGGATCTGGCCTTGGTCAGAGGCACTCCCTCTGGTTCGGTTGGCACCAACCCGGCTGGCCATCCGGTCAGCGGACTTTTGGCTCTCATTCCTGAGCCTGCCCAATCTTTTTCCAGGGTGGCTGCAGGGAAATTCTTACATACCTGGCAGTCTGACTGGAGGTGGTCAAACCTCAGACAATAAACACATGTGGTGTGTGGGTCAGCCTTGGCAAAGACTTCCCACAACCATCACAGTGTTGAAACCAGTGGGCCGGTTTTCTTTTGGGTTTCTCAGACATAATGCCAGCCTAACCAAAACGTGCCTTTAACGGCAGTGCTAGGCAAGACACCCTTTATCGGTTCCTAACTGTCATGGGTATTGAAAAAACCGTAATAAATCCATTTTTTTAGAACCGATAAGAACCGGGAACCGCACTCTAAAATAGTAACTTTTAGTTTTAAATGAGTTTTAAACCCACTGATCGGTTCAAAACCGAACGATAACTTACAAGTTCCACACAGACAAAACCTTCATTTACTTACGGTTACCACAGATAGAGCTTGAACCAGCGGTTTTGCAGTTAAATAAAACTATTCTCGGTTAAATCCAACCGAGAAAACACTTTTAAACCGAGAAATGAACCGAGCAGAAGGAGAAATCTCCGGAGCGACTGTTCAATGAGGCGGAGTAAAGAATCTGACAGTTCAAGTTTGAAATGACACAGATAGAGCTGCTCTCGTGCCAAAATTCTATTTTGGAATGGTTTTAACCATTTCACTCCGGGGCAGTTCTAGAGCTGGATCAAACTGCTAATGTCTATAATATAACAAGACTTCATGTTGTTTGAATAAAGAATACGGTTTTACTAAAGGAAGGTCATACATAAGCAAGCTATTATGTTTTTATGGGTACATGACAATTTACTCCCGTCAATTTGCTCCCTGAGAATTCGCTCCCAACAATTCACTCACGTGTCAACTCGTCCCTGCACATTCCACTCCAGTCAATCCACTCCCACTGTAATTCAAGTATGTACTGAAGTTTTTTTAGCAAGTGCCAGCCACCCTCGTGCTTCTCCCAGGACTAAGGCTTGCAGCACTCCCATGGCTCTCATGCTCAGAAGCTTCATCTCAGCATTTTTCCTTGGCCCCACTCTGGCTCACATGGTATTCCCCACTGTCATGCTCCTCCCCATCTCCACAGCCCTCAATGGCTCGCAATGTGTGTGTGTGTATATATAAATATATATATATATATCCAGAATGCCTTTTCCCCTGTGCTCCCACTGTACCTGTTTGATCTGCTGTTTGCTCCTGCCTAGTTTTCCCCTGCTCCAGTCTTGTCAAAGTTTCTCTGTGCTGCTCCTGCCCATGGTCGCTTTGCTCCTTTGGGTGCTGTGTGTGGTGCTGTGGCCAGTTATATTATAAACTAAATTGTTATACCCCGGTCCCCCTGTGCCTGCTCGGCTCCCTTTCATATAACAACAACAACAAAAT
Organism: Neoceratodus forsteri; assembly: GCA_016271365.2. Lineage (NCBI taxonomy): Eukaryota > Metazoa > Chordata > Ceratodontiformes > Ceratodontidae > Neoceratodus > Neoceratodus forsteri. The sequence goes on from CM057456.1 coordinate 1,838,930,631, forward strand.
AGACACGGCGCATATCAGAACAAAATCACAAAACCAATAACACAATATACATATTATTATAATCTCGATTTTTTGAAAACAGAGCAGACTCCACTTGTTTCAATATATTTATGTTAGAAATGTTGTAAATAAGCTACTATCACTTTCCAGGAAATCAAAAAAATTACTTAACTATTTTATACCTGTTGCTGTAATTTATTAGTCATATGTCCCCATGCAAATATTTTTTTTTCTGTTCAGAGATTGAAGCCAAAAAGGAAAGTTACTTGTATTACACTGTGGTAGCGAATTAACAGGAGTGGAATGTGCAGGGACGAGTTCACCTGGGAGTGTATTGTCGGGGGTGAATTGTCATGTTCCCTGTTTTTATGAATGAATACATTCAGCATTAAATAATAACATCCCCTCAGAAGTAATATACTTTGATTTTAGCAAGACCTGCAATGTGGTACCACACCGAAAACTTACTGCCAAATGAATCAAATACAGATTTAATATCAATATCATAAACTGGATTTATATTTGGCTGGAGGATAGTACACAAGTAGTAACAATAAATGAACATGCATCAGAATCAGCAAATGTTACTAGTGAAGTACGCCAGTGGTCAATACTGGGCCCAACAGTGTTCAGCATCTTTATATCTGATATTGGCTCTTCCCTAGTAGGGAGCATGGGAGGAGTGGGGAGGGAGGGCAGGGACATTAGCTCAAGCTGTGGACCCTGCAATACCGGACCACAAGAAGATCACTGGGGAGGGGTCGCTGAGGGCAGTAGGTAGGACAGTGATGTCTGTGATTTTATGGGGTCGATTGGAAAGGACAATGTCCAGCAGGGTGTGTGTGTGCCAGTAGAGGGGTTGCATCTGATCGGTTGTGTTACCACTTAGGAGAGGTCCAGGGCTGTGACTGTATCTTTGGCTGAGGCAGCAGAGCTGGTGAGCCAGTTTATGTTAAGGTCACCCTGTTGGCTCTAAACAGTATGTGTAGCACCTTAAGTTGCCTCTGGGTATGGCATTTCCTTTGTCATTAGTGCAACAGGCTAACTGAAGGGATGAGACTGGAAGTGGGGGAACTCTGATGTGGGTGGAGTTGTCCAAAGACAAGAGGCTGTACTATTTACATATCTTCACCTGTAAGTTTGACCTAGCTGCACGAAAGCTAAGTTTGTGTTTTTATGGTTTAACTCCTATTATTTTCAATATTTTCACCCGTAAGCAGGTTTGTTCTACTTTGGCCAATTTGTTACTATACTGTGTAAATTAAGTACATCTTATTTAGCACAATATACAGACTGGTTGTGCATTTTAATAAAAGGGGTATAGTTTGTGAATTTCTGGGATAACCATCATTCTGAAGAAGTACAGTACATGAAATCTAGTTTAATCAGTTTGAAAAGAACATTCCTTCCTGACAAGAAGGAAGTGGAGTGAAGTTTGATATGCCAGAACCCAGACTTCAGCTGGGGTTGGAGCAGTCAGCCTTGGCTTGATCCAGGAGACTGGTGACTGGGCTCATATGGTCCAGGTGTCTGGGGTGGACCGCCTCTGTAGAGGGCCAAGTGTGTGTGCAAGGACACCTTGAGAGACGAACACGGGTGAAGGTCAGCGTCAGTCAGCTGTGAGAAGGGTACTGGTTGGGGTGTGGATGGGTGAGTTTGTCACACATACATATATAATAAATGGATGGGACTATGCCCCATAGAAGGGGTTATTTATTATTTCCCTGTATACCATTTCCTTGCATATGCAGTTGTGATAAAAACTAACAGTAACCATCCAAATGTATTATATAAAATAAACGATGGGTAAATCCGCTATGATCACAAGTAAACCCATCAATGGGGCTAACCAGATCATAAAGACATGAGCCCAAAGGGTGAGTAAATTTATGATCTGGTTAGCCCCCTTGATAGGTTTATTTCCTTGTATACCACACTTAGCCATAATTTATTTCATAAATATGTATGAAAGTAATAAGCCACAACAAAGTATGCATTATAGTGTAACAGCCCTTTGACTCACCTTGGCTGCTCTGGGGCCCTCAGGGTAGTTACGAATGCACCTCTGAGGGGTCCGGCCTAGGTTCTGCAGTTACAGCTCATGTGGCGCATTGCCTCCACCTGGGGTAATGGCAAGGGAATCCTGCGGATAAAGAACAGCTTACCAGCCCCCAGGAAATAGTATCATGTCCCAACAATATGTTCTCCACACAAATTACAGTTTCCACACTATGGCCACACTCCCCCCAGCAGCACTCTTCAATAACACAGGGACAGTGAATGAAATGCAAACAGTAACCTTATTTATTGGGGAGGGGGAGCAAGGAGGAGAATATCAAACACAATTCACTCTAGGCACAATATCTTCCCCAGTATCGACCCTTCTCACCACCCCTGGGTGCACCCAGATTGTCCCAGTGCGGTGGTGCAGGCCTGGGATCTTTCGTCAGGGCCCAGTTAAACACAGCACACGTTGAATTGATTATCTTATACTGGCAGACTTGAGTGTCTCTTAGTAGAGGTGGAATGATTTACCTCCAGAATCCTATCTGACTAGCTAACTAAAAGACTCACCAGAGCCACAGCTCGGGGTACTCACGGTTTGCAGTCCACTCTTGCGGTTCACAGCCAGTTGCGTTGCATGGTACCATGGAGGTTTTGACGTAGGTGGTGCACCACTGGTGGGGAAAATTAACTTGATGGTTCCAGGGATGATGAGCTTCACCTGCCTGACCTTGCCAGCTTTGCCTACGGGCCTTTGTATACAGACTTCACACAGACAGGCCTGTTTCATCCTTCAACCCGGTGTGTTGATGTCTTCAATCCAGGGAATCAAGTTTGCTTATGTTCCCAAAACCCTTTCCAAAGCATACAGGACCACCTTCAGGACCAATGCAGCACAGTAGTGCTTCCACAGTCTCAAAATCTACAGCCCCTCACCTTGAAGAAACTTTCATAGCATGTTGGGTCCTGTTGCAGCAGCTTGGATCAACACTTGCAGACTCTCCCCTGGCTGAAATGTCCACTTCACTTAATGATTTCTGCGCTGGGGGAGCAGGGATTATTTTCAAAGTCCACAGCCCATCTCTTATTTTCTCAATTAAACTGAAGTCCAAACTAGCTGGGCTGCTATAAACTGCTTTTCTCTACCCTGTTTCAGTCTCACAAGCAGATACTTTTCCTTCTGCACTCAGCTTGGCAGATGGAGGTAGGCAGGGTTTGCTCAGCCAGTTAGACTGTATTCATGAGAGCAGTCTTTCCTCTGACACCCATCCTGCAGTCCCTCTTGACCTCCAACCCCCTTTTCGGTGCCAAAAACCAACCTTATATTTCCCCTGAACAGCCTCTCTATTATTGGCTGCAACTCCCCAGGTGATCTCCAGGCTGCCTCTGGGTATTTTCCCAACAGCAATCAGTTTGTAGTTCTTTCGGGAGCTGTCCTGTTGTCTTCCTGGCAGGCTCCCTGAAGTCAGGCCCCAGATTATGTAATTTAACCCGTTAACACCACAGCCGTTCAGAGGACGCCTGGCAGAGGGTCAGAGGGCCGTAGCCCTACCAGGTAAGCCCGAATTGGGGGGGCTTACATAGGATTTTAATGCATGCCCCAGGGGTATAGTAAGGCATGAGGCCAAAGGCTGAGTGTCCTTGTGCCACTGGAAAGTTCATCAAAATCCTATGATGCACACCCTGGAGGGGCTTATTACACTTATAAAATGGCACTAAGTAGGTTTTTGGGGGAGGAAAATGAGATTCAGTGCCTGATTGTGTGCTTATAGAGATTTAATGTATGGTCGGGTGACGTCTCTCAGCCAATGAAATGCTAGATTTTTTCTTGCTATATATATATACGTATTATAGGGGCATGGTAGCATCCCTATTGCTAGGGCTGAGTAGGGTGTTTAATGTTAAACCCCTGACTTTGCACCTTAAACGCTTCACCCCGTTCAACAGAATTGGACAAAAGTGTTGTATGTGCAGTCTGGAGACAAGGTCTCTTAATTTGGCAAGTTTTGTGATAGTCGGCTGTCCAGATTCCAAGATCTGGACAGTACAGAAGCTGGAAACATCATCCGATGGAACTGAAAGTTCCTTTGCCAATTCCCCTCAGCACCCTTGGGTGTATGCCATGCAGGCCTGGGGATTTGTCCACCCTCAATGCTTGCAGTCCTGTCTTCCCCCTATCCACCTCTATCATTACAACTGTGCTCCCCAACACCCCCCCCCGACTCCTCCTCTTCCCCCTAGAGGCACTGATCTGTCTTTCTCCCTGGTGAAAACAGAACAGAAGTACTCGTTCAATACCTCTGCTTTGCCCCATTTTCCTCCATCCACGCATCCCACTCCCTGAGCCTAACGATCCCACCCTGCTTGTCCCTTTTCTCACTAATATAGTGAAAAAAACTTCTCCCCCCCCTTGTTAATTCCCTCAGCTAGCTGCAGTTCCTTCCAAGCACTAGCCTGCTGGACTACCTTAACTCATTGCCTCCACAGGCTCACTCTGAGATTACACCACTTGTCTCCTGAATCTCCCTGTATACTTTTAACAGTGAATCCTGGGCCTTTCTAAGCAAAATCAAGCCATAGTCAGTATGTTGCAAACAAATGCTAATAGCTCAATAACTGTACATGCTAGACACAAAGTATGAGTGCCAGAGTTATTCAGCACAAAATTGCCTTTCCAATGGTAGCATGCATGTAATAATAAGTAATTTTGTATTTTTCCTATGCTGGTCGAAAGAGCAAACTAAATATTTTTTTCACTAAAAAAGGGCAACATAAGCCATTTTTTGTTGGAAAATATGTAGAATATCAACACCAAATTAAGCATACAGACATTAGATGGTGCTTTGATATTATGTTTGCTAAAAAAAAGATATATTTTTACTATAAAATGTAATTTTTCCCCATTTTAGTCAAGGTGCTTTGATGAGATTTGAGGTTAAATCAAACCACACACAATTCATATCATAAACAAATGCGATAACTCCTAAAGTATACAATACACACAAAGTATCAGCATGAAAGTTGATGAGCACAAAAATGCCTTCCAATGGTGCTATGCAACCAGTGGTAATCAATACGGTTTTTATTTTATACCTGCTGAAGTGCCAAAAAAGTGAATTTTATTCAAGCTGTTTAGGTGAATCTTGATGGAAAACATGTCAGCCATACACACCATACCATAAACAAATGCAAATAACTCCTGAAGTATACATGATATACACAAAATATCAGTGACAAAGTTGTGCAGCATAAAATTATCTTTCCAATGGTGCTATGCAGTCAAATATATATTATATTCTGTTACAATATCTATTAAAATATATAAGTGACTTCTCCAGACATTGCAAGGGCACACTGGGAGTCAGTAGCCGACTTCTGCAGACGTCCTCAGGACACACCAGTGTTTTTTTACTGACGACTACAGGCGTCTGCTAGGACACAATGAGTTTTAACTGATATGCTAGCCATCTGTAGGTAATCCTCCCAGTCTTCCTCTGTCTTGGTCCTCCTGAATTTCTTACAGGCTAACTTCTTGGCCTTTACTTCCTGGGCAACCTCATTACTAAACCAGCTGGGTGCTTTGGCCCTGGAGTTCTTCCCCTTGAGTCTAATGCACTTCTCTGTGGCAACCATTATTCAATTCTTGATGATGGACCACATTGTTTCCACCCCTGTATCCACTCAGATACTTGCCAGGTAGCTCCTTAGACGCTCGCCATCTTTCTGAAGTCTGCCTTCCTAAAAATCTAGGATTTTAGTCTTAGTGGGGCCTTTTCCTTGTCCATGTCCAGCTGGAACCATACTGTGTAATGGTCACTTTAACCTGACTGTCTTGCTGATGTCGGTTCTCTATTTGCTGTTATATAATGTAATGTGATGTCCTTGCCTGCTCCTCTGTAATATCCTGCAAATTGTTTGTATTTTTATCTCTGAAATACTGTAAATCCCTGTCTTGTATGTATATTCCTTGTAATCTCCCTGGTTGCACCTAAAAATAAGCCCATGTTTGTCTAGTATGCTTACCTGATAGACAAAAATAAATAAACTTTCACCCAGGGCTCCTTGACCATTATATCCTGGATGTGCTCCCCATTCATCAGCACAAGATCAAGGATTGCCCCCTTCCTGATGGGTTCTGTGATGCTCTGAGTAAGGAACCCCATTCTGCAGTACACCTAGGATCGCCTGACTCCTGGCACAGTCTTCCATTCCCCTCTCTTCCAACAATGCCTGCAGGTCATCTGTCTTGTTTCCAAGACTTTGTGCATTCAGAGACACCACCTTCCACCTAGAGTCTGAGCCTCCTTTCCTTCCCTCCCTTCTGCCTTTCTCATTTCAACCCATTGATTGTGCCCTTCCACCCCACACTGCTAACCCCTCCCCCTTTCCGTCCACCATCCAGTCCTCTTCTACTGGTATGGGGAGAGGTCTACTGACCTCCTCCTCTTCTCAGAGTTTCAGGGTGTGCAAGCCCTCTTGCCCCCCATAGTGTAAATTAAGTTCATGAGTTCCATACCTCCCCAGTTTGTCCCTGAGGATCCCCAAGCCCCCACTACTGAGGTGCAGTCTGTCTGGTGCAAAAAGTGTTTTATTTGACCAGTTCTCCAACCCCCAGCCCCCAGTACATTCCTACCTCTTCCTCCTTGCATCACTCCCCTCAGCCAGTCATGGAATTCTTCTATCCTTTTCTTCCTGACCATGCTGGTTCCCAGTACTGGCAACAGCTCCAAGAATGCCAGCAATCAGGTTATCTCCCTGCAGGTCTTTCCTACCGCCCTTAATCTATCTCATACTATCTGCACCTCCTCCCTGGATAGGTTGTTAGTAGCTAGATGTATAACTACGATTGGTTTCCCTCCAACCACCTTCAACAGCTCCCCAATTTTGGGCACACTCTGTCCGCTGTCATCCATGGCATGCAAAGCACCTTACCTACCAGTATTTGGGTCCACTTTCTTCCCCCGTGAATACCCTCAATTACAAAGTCCCCTTGGATTACTACTCTTCTGCCCTCTCCATTTCTGCCTCCATTCCTTTCTTTATTGACTGCTGTACAAGCTTCTCTCCCCCTCCGCCCTGGTTAACATCCCACCCTTACATTCCCCAAGCCCTGTTTGCCTGACTCCCCCACAGCCTCTACTTGCCCCTACATCTGTTTTCCCATCCTTTCCATGTTCTTCTCTTTCTGGCCACCACACACACACCATCTCCTTCCTCTCTCCTCCTGTCACCCTACCCCTTCCTTCCCCCCATGCCCTGCTCCACTCTCCATGTTCCCTCTTCCCCCCCACCTTGACTACCTCATACAGTCCTACCCCTCCTGTCCTACATCCCCCAACCCCACTGTCTTAACCTAACTTATTTCCCCACCTCTTGTCCCTCCCTCCTCACTTCCATATTGTGAGTGAAATCTGGTCTTTAAAGGCCCACCTTTAAAAGCTCCCACTCCTGTTGTAACCCTTGCTGTCCCACCCCTTCCCCCTACTATTTGCCATTCTCCCTCCCTAGGCTACCTGGCCCTTTGAAGTAGGGGTATCCCCAGAATCTAGGTGATCCTCCTTGCCTCTTTCCTCTGCCTGCTGACCTTGCTCTCCTGGATACCCCCCATCTGTCTTTCTCTGCCCTGCTCTTCTAACTCTCTACTCCATCCTCCCCAGCTCCCACCTGAGTTGCCTTACTTCTGCCCTTAGATGCTCCAGGCTCCTGTACACAGGACAGCCTCCTGTTTGCCACATCATCCCCAGGAAGACTGCTGCCCCACACCAATACTGTACACCACCCTCTTCCCATTAACATGATGTATGTACATGCTGCTATTCTTCCACATCCTCCTGACCCCTGCCTCTCTTATCTCACCAGATATGTACCTCTGTGGATAAACTAGTTGGGGATGCCTAAAACAACCTCCAAATCCCCTCAATTCTCCTACCCCTACCCCTTTCTTGATGCTCAATACAAATGTAATCTGACCCTAGATAGGGATCAGCTGCAATCCTCTTCCAACACCCTACAGTGTACTTCCTGCCCTCCCTTTACACTTACCTACCCCTCCACTGAACAGCATGGCCTGCAGTCCTCCCTACAGATGTCCTGCTGATGTCCACAGACTGCACTGAGTAAGGTGCCACACTCCTGCTTCATGGCACTCACACAAGGGGTTGCTTGGCCTTCTGGGTATTATACAGGGATTATAGCTGCCTTATTGACTGGTTGTAGTCACATGGTCAGCTGGGACCACCAATGTCGCTAAACTTCAGCCGCTGACCTCCCACCCTCAGCCCACCCTCTGGTGCCTCCTTCTCCTTCTGCCCCAAGTACCACACAGAGACCCTCAGGCAAATCACAGCATTTCTGGCAGAAAAAACAGTAGTGTAACAATACAAGGCTTGGCCGTCCTACCATCCTCTGAATGTGGCCTCCACTGGTGTCCGCTCTCTCCTGCACACCCAATGTCATTCTCCAACAGAGGGGGCGGACTTAAAAAATTGACCTTTTGTACCCTGCGGACTACAGCCACCCTATTGGTTGTCTGTAGTCATGTGGTCCACTGGAACTACCAATGGCGCCGGAATTTGTTTGCTCGCTCCTGAACACCTGATCACATCCTCCTCCTCAGCAAGTGTCTGTGGGGTACCAAGTCAAAGGTCTTGCAGAAGTTGAAGTAGAACAAATTCACAGTGTGGCCCGTATCCAATTCCCTCATCACCCAGTCAAAGAAAACTATCAGGTTAATCTGATAAGACTTCCCAGCCACAAATCTGTGCTGCTTACTGTCTTGGAGACTGCTGCTCTCCATGTAGTCCACGAGATTCTCTTTGACCAGTGACTCCATCAGTTTTCCTACAATAGAGGTAAGATGGTCAAGGTCTGTAGTTCCTTGCTTGTTTCTTGTCCCCCCCCCTTTATGGAGTGGAACTACGTCCCCACCCTCCAATCCCTCAGAACCACCCCTGTTCTTAGAGAGCTGCTGAACAGACCTACCAGGGGATCAGCCAGTTCCACTGCCAATTCCCTGAGTATCCTCAGATGCAACACATCTGGTCCTGGAGCCTTATCTACCTTAATGGCTGCCTGCCCTTTCAGGACCTTTTCACTTGTAAATGCTGGCTGCCTCATCTCTGGGACTTCCTTAGTGGCCGCGTTGATGCCACTCTCTGGCATATGGTATTCCACAGTGCTTTCTGGTTCTGGGCTGTATGTGCTGAGTAAGCTACCTGTCTAATGAGTAGGAAAGCTGTTGTATAAACCTTTATGGCCAAAGTATCCAGTTTTCTGGGAGTCCTTATCAGGAGGCTGTGCAGAGAAGAGGACCTTAGCCCTCTTGCAGGCAACCACTTGGACTACACCTTGATGATCAGGGTGTGTATACAAGTATTCCACTCCCTGTCTGTCCACCTGATCTTTTTATCTATGCCTGCAGCTGAAGAAGGTGCAGACATAATTTAGGGGGTGTCTTTTTGTAGTGATTTATGTATGGGGACCAGCAGCCTCCTTGTAGGAGCTAGACCCAACATATCTATAAATTGTTCTTCCTCCTCATCCCCCTCTGTTTCCTGAGGAAGATACTGACAGTGTTCACCATTTGCCCAATGAAAGAGGAATATGATGAGTAATCCCCTGCAGGCCTGAGAGGGGAGCCAAACTCCTGCTCAGGTGAACCATCTGGTTCAATCAGTTCACCTTCCTCTTCCTCAGCTTCACAGTACATTTCCTCCTCCTCCACAGGCAGGTAGGATGGAGTCTGAGCTAGGGAGATGAGGCAGGCATGTTCATAAAATTTCCCATGACCAGGCCTGGAAGAATTGCAACATTTTTGATCTGTCCTCTGCACTGCCTTGGATCCTGTACCTGCTCCTTTCCTTTTTCAGGAGGAAAGGCTAAGATATTCTTTTCTTTTTGTTTTTTTCTTGGCAGACACTTGTTTCCAGTGTCTGCTATGAAGTTCTAATATTTGCATTTTTGCCATCATGGTCTCAGAATTCACCCTTTTGGACACCCTGGCATCCGTGTCATCTTTACCATGCTTATCTGATGGCCGAGCAGCTTTGTATTTTTTCTCTGTCCCCATTGGCAGGAACTGCTGCTGTATATGAGGAGATGGACCCTCTGATGTGTGCTTTCCACCATCATTAGGAACTTGTCTTACATAAACTTCCTTATTGTCTACTAAATTTGTTCACCATAAAACAAAATAAACATTCTTTATGATCCACAGATCTCAATTCATGGTATCGAGGCATAGAAATAGATTTGGTAGTTACAAACTTGCCATCACCTTACCTACCTCATAGGTTGCCGAACAAAAAAAAACTAAAATTGACCTCTTTAATATCGATATCATGTTTTAAACAAAGTATTTTTAAATTTATGGCACATGAATGCAATTGTTTTTCTTGATAATAGTGTAAATGCATATGCCTGACTTGTTATATTTTTATAAGTCATTACACAGTGTGTACTATTTGTAAACTATTGTCTGAATGTTCGTTGTTGATTGTTATATCTGTTCTTTATATTAATTGTTTAACGGATGCAATTGTAAAAGAGAGCTTGCTCTCAATTTTGTTTTCCAATAAACTGAACCCCCTTAGAGCCTTTATTGTGTCTGGTGATGTAGAGACCAACTGAGAAGCCATAAAGTCTTCACCTTTTTAGCCCTTTTCTTTTAGGTTTAAGGCAATACTTTTTACAGAGCTCACAATTACTAAAATCATGATCTGGACCCAGGCACCTTAAACAGAGCTTGTGGCAGTCTGCCTTGCCACGAGCTGGAAGCAGTGTGTACAGTTTTTAAAGGTTGTTAGTCCTGTTTTGTTTTTCCTAAGTCTAGCAGTGATGCCAAACATTGAAGACCCTAAAACAACAACAACAAAAATAAACTCTTGGTTCCCATAGTTATAGTGCTTCCCACAGAAATCTGTGATTTAAAAATGGTCCTGACAGGTAAAACATATCCAGTTCTAGTCCCTGTTACTAGGGATCATGTAATATATAGAAAAGTTGCAAAAGAATAAATATGTAGCAGTTAGACGCCCCCTCTCAGGGGCAACCATGACTGACTGAATAAAACCACTAGTGTAAAATGTAAAAACAGCGCTTTTTTTTTTTTGTTGTTGTTTTTTTTCTCACAGTATTTCAAATTTAGCTACAAAATGAGGAAATTATGTGGTTCTCTAAAGGCAGGAACTGCGCTAAGCTGTGGCTTTCTCCAGTTCTCGGGAACCAATCAGGAACCAGAGGACTGCTAATAAACAAATTACACAGGAATAAATAACAAAACCTAAACTAATGCAGAGTTATTACAAAATTAACTGAGTTTAGTTAAAACTATAAATGAAAAACAAATAAGCACTTCTGGAGACCAGAAATACTGGAGCTGTGCTTTGGGCAACTGCTCTCTTCAGTGGAGAAAGAAATTTGACATGTGTTTTCATTTCATTTGTTTTACACTGGTAAACATGTGAGCAGAAATGACCATTTTCACAAGTGACCAGTTTGATTGCATGTTACAGAACAAAAAATACATACACAGCCACAATAATACTTTATACAATGGGTTAAATCAAAACTCCAAAGTCCTACATTCTGATTGGTTGGCTGGCACCTTTTCAGCGTGGTAAATCCTCCAGTGTACCAACTGCAAAGGGTGCCAGCCAAACTTAGCCCATGTCAATTAAAATATCACTGCAAGCGTCCAAGATCAAAACAAGTCGCCGCCATTTTTTTCACTGCTTCGGAATAAAACCACAGTAAATTTAAAAACCATGAATGCCTTGTTTGAATTATTAGACATTGCCAGACTCAAAATCATATTCAGTCAGGAAAATGAGCCTTCCTACACAGAAATAATACCTGATATAACTGTAGAACATCTTTCTGGTTCCCCAAGCAATCTGAATCCCATTCCCAATACTGCCGCAGTAAATGCCAGGATCAAAACCGCAAACAGTCTGGAAATTGAGCAGCACCCTCCAGCCACTGTCCATGCAGACTCTGATGTTTCCACAGTGCCACAAAACCAGGCCACCTGTAAAAACAAAAAAGAAAAACATCATAAGAACGCCTCTGAAGACACACTACAAAAACTAGAGCTATCACGAAATGAAGTAAGCACCAAAAAACAAACCACATGGGCTATAAACGTCTTTTATGATTGGGTAAAAAAAGGCAAACACAAATTGATCTAAATACAGTACCACTAGAGCAACTGAATTAATATATAGGCATTTTTACAGCACAGTTAGAAATTCTTCTGAAAAAGAATACTGTCGAACAAGCTTTGTGGGTTTAAGATCAGGCATACACTGCCATATTAATGACCCCCCAAACAGCAGAGCTGTCAACATTATGTCCAATTCCACATTTAATGCAGCAAACAATGTGTTTAAAGGTATCATCAAAACTTAAAGAAAAGCTGGCAACAACCAAGCAGCCCATCACAAGTCTCTAACACACGCCGAACCAATTAACACAATCTGAAGCTCTCTCCCCCAACTGTAAAAGGATTGCTAAATAAGGTGTGGTTGGATAGTCAACTACACCTAGCTCGCAGAGGCAATGAGGGAGTACGAGCATTTACAATTGACTCCTTCCACATTGAAAAAACCCCAAATGGTCTGCACTACTTAACTAAGTCATACAATGATGATACAAAGAACCATAAAGACATTCTGGACCCCACACAACAAGCCCAATGAGGCTTTATGTTTGAGAGACCTGGTGACCTTCTGTGCTCCATTGCCAGCTACATTAAATATATTGAAAAGCTGCCCGAAAACCCACCAGCATTATTCTGTCATGCCAAAAAGATAGCACCAAGTAAACTCAATAAAAGCTCAGTTTGGTATACCAGTGGAACCTTTTGGTGTCAATTACCTGGGGAAAATGCTGCCCCAAATATGTAAAGATGCTGCCTTAGAGCGACAGCCATCACTTTACTGACAGCAGCTGGGTTAGAATCAAGGCAAATAATGCAGATAACCGGGCACAAGAACAAAACTTCTCTCAAGAGCTACAGGCACCCAAATATTGTACACCATCAAATATGGGCCTCAGTCATATCAGGCAGCAAACCAGAATTCAGCACCCACAGTATGAACACAGACTACAAACAAACAAAAAAAAACAAAAAGAGTTATTTTACCCTGAATATGAAAATCAGCCCTCTACCAGCAGAGCCTGTTACACGCAATGAAAAACAAGTTACAGTGGCCCCTCATGAATACACCCCCCCCAAAGTAACCAAGAACTGTGCAACCAACAACCTTACTACGCAGTCAGACCACTGTTTACTCAGAAAGCACAGAAGACCACCAAAGTCAGCACTTCACAATCCCTGAACTATCTTTAAGTCAAGAGATCAAAGCAGACTGTGACTACCTCCCATAGAACACAGCACTTCTTACAACAAAATCTACTGGTACAACTTCAACAGACTGCAGAAACCCACTTTGACCACCAATGAAAACTACTGCAAAACAACAAGAAAGTGACTCCTCCAATCTTGCAACAGTACAAAAGATCCCGTACCTGTCTTACTTCATCAACTATGGCAACAAAAAGTTTAACTTTGGAACCAGCGAAAAATTTAAAAAAGCAACGGCCCCAATAAAGAGGTATGTCACAAACCATTAACAAGCATCCCATAAATAAATAACAATTCCTACATAATCTACTAATTATTTTCAATCTCTCCTCTCTAGGTTAAATGCAGAACAACAGCAGCATATTAAAAGATACCTCTGCATTCCAAAAAGGAGCCCCAAAATGCAGCAAAAAATACAAAAAGGTGCCATCTGCATCCAATGTGTCACACTGATCCAACGGACACAGAAAAAGGGACACATACCCAAGTGACACCAGCCAGAGAGGAAGGACATTGCCCAAATAAGGAACTCTTAGTTGCACTACAAAAAAACTGCTACAAAGACTGCAAAGAAATGAGAAACTAATAGGACTGATCTCTGAAATACCTAGTTCAAGACTAACATATCATTACCAAACTGCTCTATACTAAAAAAAATCTATTCATTGTCTTCAAAACATGTTAACTTGCAGAATCTCTCCAAAATATCCAGTACATACAAAAGAGGTTCAATTACTAACCACTTTATTAAAATCTAAAAAATGTTTTCACAATTAAGTTGTACCTTGTTCAACACAAGAAATGATTACAAAATAAAAACAAAGATAGTTTACCGACAAAAAAATTTAAATTCATAAACTTTGCTCATGAAACTTTCTCTTTCATTAATAAAGTTCATTTAAAACATATTTGTCACAATCTTCTTGTGCCATTTATTTCAATACCTACAGGGAACTATTTTTTTATGCGTAAGAATATCTAACACAATCTATTTTATCCTAAAATAACAAACTAAAAATGCAAAACCATACCACAAATATATTTTTAACCATTGCATAATAGCAATATATCACTCCAGGGTGTAGGTATATAGGTGGATTTACCACTTCTGGTGTGGTTAAGTAACTCGGCATGTGGCTTCGTGGCCGAACCTCACCAGGCCTGGTAAATCCACCCATATACCCACACCTTGTCGTGGTATATTGTTTAATTAGTACAGGATACAAACACTATCAATAGCACTATCAACACTTATAAGAAGACTGACATAACAGAAACTCTAAGTTTAAGCAAGGAAGCAGTCCAGCTGAGGGGTATCAAAATGATGCAGGGGTTGCATGAGAAACCGTATGATGAGTCTGTGGGACCTTAGCACATACTCCATAGAGGAGAAGAGAGTGAGAGGGGACACGATTGAGACCTATAAGCACCTCACTGGAGTGAACAAGTTGCAAAAGAGAAGTCTCTTTCAGTGGAGGAGGAGAACCAGAACACAGAAGCATGCTATGAATCGGGGGGGGGGGGTTAAGAGGGATGTGAGAAAATATTTCCTCACAGAAAGGGTGGTGGATGCCTGGAACAGCCTGCCAGAAGAGGTGGTGGTGCAAAGATAATGGGGAACTTCAAACATGCAAGGGATTGGCACATGGGCTTAACAGGTAGAGGAAAGGGGCGTGACACCTGTGACCAAATAGGTCCAGGGTGTAGAAATAGGCAGGGAAAATAGGGCAGACTAGATGGGTGTATCAGTCCCTTTCTGCCAACAAATTCTATGTTTCTGTTTCTAAGTTTGTTTTTTTACGTTAAATTCATTATGGAAGCAACACAAGACGTATAAAAAAGGGTACAACAACAACCAGCAAGCAAAAAGGAAATACAATTACAACATCTAAACAACACAGTACAGTTGTTAACATGAAATATACATGGGTTTCTCATTAAAGACTAACTGTTTAGAAAACTTTGTAAAGAAACAAGGTGTTAAGATATAGAAGAGAACTAAGTTTGTTTTTAAAAACAGAAATCAGTAACAGCGGTTGGGAGATTGTTGCAGGCCTTAGCTGCCCTAGAGCTCAGAGAGTTCAATCCTTATTTGGTAAAAAAAAAAGGGAGTGTTTTAAATGCAAATTTACTCTGAGACCTTGTACCATAAACATTGACAATTTTAGGGAACAGTTTTGATCTACCAGAGGGGCCCCTTGCCATTGCCATGTCCCTAAGGGGTTGGGTGAGAAAGAAACTGGTTGAAAATGTGGTGAAGAGTGACTGCTCAATGGCCCTGCAGAAGTACATTGCACTTTTGTGAAGGCAACCAAGGTTCAGGAGTTGACTAAGACAGCCGTGATTGGGCATACCTGGGCTGCGGAGTGCTGCTGACAGCAGCACAGGGTAGCCCAGGCAGGTGTGTGGTTGTCATCTGCCGGTACAGTGACCTTTCTCACCAGGCCGGGGAGCAAGCTCTGTCACAAGGCGGTGCATGCAGTTAGCATTCTGCATTCTAGGAGGTCAAATGAGGCTATGTCGATGTCAGAAATAGTGAGCAGAGGGAGGGATTCTAGTATATGAGTGTAAAACCCCAATCACCTTCAGAATGATGGTCCTGGTACACCGGGACCCACACCAGAAAACATACCATGAGTCTGGATCTAGATAATGTCCAGATGGGAGAAGTTCCCATCAGAGGACAGTCACGGGGGTTGAACCATTGGATACTGCAGTGAAAAGGTTAGTGGAATGTTAGGGTTGGTTGGACTGGAGAAGGGTAGACTATATCAACCAGGGAAGAAAAAGCTTTATGGAAAGCATAGTGGAGCTCCAGGATAAAAATGCCATGTTCTTCCCACAGGCATGGAAGGTCTGCTGCAGCAAGACTTCCACAATGTCCTGTGATGGTTCCAATCAAACCATCTCCGGGTCAACACAAAAAAAAAAACTGTGTACATGACATTTGACACCAGCCAAAAACTGGCCAAACTCTCATCTGTGTCCATCTTCTCCACCATGGATGGCTCCCAGCTAGAAATGGTTCCTTCCTTTAAGTACCTTGCTGTGTGGCTTGACAGCAAGCTTGACTTCTCTGCCCACATCAATGCCATCCATGCCAAGCTCCAACCTAAACTTGGTGCCCTGTACTGCAATAAAGATTGCCTGTCTCTGTAGGTTCACCAGGAGCTTGTCACCAAAATGGTGCTCCCAGTATGCTGATGTGATCTATGGCTTTGCCCCTCAACCTCCCTGACCGGAGACTGGATACCCTCTGTAATTCCTTTTATTGCTTTGCTACCAGCTTCCCATCTCAAACTCATCATTATCCCTCTACCCTCACGTCACCAGAAGCACTGTGCCTCCTTCATATCTAAATACTGGTTTGGGTCCTTTCCCTCCTACTTCTTATCACTCCCCTCCCGTCCCCTCTGTCTCCTGTACCACATCCCTGTACCTCTGCTGGCCAATCAGCCTTTGTCTATCATCTTCCCTCACTTTGGAACCAGCTCCCCTCTTCCCTCTGCTTCACTACCTCCCAGGCTCCCCCGGCTCCTTCAGGTGTCAGCTGAAACTCCTGCCCATCCCCCCGTGCTTGTTTTTCCAACGCTTAACAGTTCCCCACTCATTTGCTTGAAATGCTCAACTTACTGCTTCTGCCTTGTTTGCTCATTGTGCACATTCTATGGTCATTGTGTTCTTTGGTTTTGCACTTTAATTGTGAATGGTGTCTGTGCCCCTGTTCCCCTCCCTGGGATTGCACCTGGAAACAAGCCTCAGTTCAGTGTGCCTTTCCCGGTGACCAATTTTCAAATAAATAAATGGTGACACCCAGACCTCTGCATCCTTTGTCCTGCCCCAACTCTGTGGAATCAAGTAGTCTGCTTTGCTCTGGCAGGCTAGAGGGGTAAGCCTGGGAAAGAATATGGAGGGTCAGGCAGAAGGTACCTAGGGCTAACTGTGTCTATTCCAGAGGTGTGAAAACAGAGCCTGTGGATGGGCCGAACAAGAGCCAATCCCACTAAGAAAAACAAGTGGAAGAATAACAATTCTAATAATATTAAACAATTCTAAAAAAAAAGTCCCCCAATAATACATGCATTTAGTAAAAACATGTTTTTCATAAAACAGATTTAATGCAAATATATATTAATACATTAAACAATACCCAGGGGCATACATCATTGAAATTTCTTTTTAATAAGCTTAACAGTTCATTATGCTATCATCAGTAAACACCATTCTAAAACCCAGTATTGTGCCAGATCTGTCACAGAAGAATGCAAAGGAACTCATTCAAACAATCCATCTTAGAATCGTTGCTGGCTGACTCTTTACTTGGACTCAGCTACTGCTGACACAATTACTCGTGTTTTATTGCCTCCAGGATTTACCATTTCAACTCTTTGTTGAATGGCTTCATCCAGATTTTATCTGCCAAGAGTCTCTCTCACAACAAAGCATGTCCTTGCTGAATTCCTGTTGTATCTGTTCTGCATAGACTCCAATGTACTTGGTGGATTTTGAAATCCTGACACTCAGTTTGAAAGCCACACACAGTCAGGTCCCTGGTAATGTCTTTTTTTTTCACTTATGTTGTTTCTGAGTGTAACCCCCAGGGGGCGCTACCCTTAGGGCTACTACCCCTGCCTGCCTCCACTGAGACAGGGTGAGGGGCCCAGATCCGTTGACGGGTGCCTCCACCCAGAGGTTGGGGCTGACCCAGAGACTCATAACTCAACTTTATTACCGGCCGTACTTCTCGGCTGGAGTGCCTAGGGGTCTCAGGAGACCCTGAAACAGGCCCTGATTCCAATTTAGTCTCATTGACATTAGCAACAGGAATCTCTTCAGGGGAAAAGGGCCCAGTGCTTACAGTACTATTGGAGGTCTGATCTTCTACCCCAGGACCCACCCCACTGGACTCAGCTGAGGGCTGTTTAGATACTAGTGAGGAACCATCAGGGCATTCAAAATATTCTTCTGGTTCTGGCATATCACTGGCTTGTTCCCCCATCTCACTCTCTTCTTCTGAAAAGTCAGATAATTCAGCCAGGCCAGACAGTTCAGCCATGCTCAAGGATCCCACCCCCTTGGCGTTGCTGCTTCCCAAGTTCTGGAAACACGGGTTCCGGGGACAAAGCTGGGGGCTCAGACAGTCCAGAAGGCCCAACCTCATCTCCAGAGTTAACAAGGGGATTGCCCCGAAATAACTGACTCAGTTCATAAGAGGGATAGTATTCGATATCACCTTCATCGTCTTCGGGCACCACTGGTTGATCATTTCCTTCTGCAGATGTTGAGCGAGGCCCTCTGGGTTGGCCTGTTGAAGAATCAATGGGTTTGGTGCTTTTCTTGGCAGCAGATCTAGTCATAGGCCTGGAGGGGGAGGCAATTGGGGATTCAGCTTCAATCAGGATTTGCCCGATTGGCAGCAGATGATTCCTGTGTATAGTTTTCACATCTTTGGAATTGTTTTCAGGCCGCACTTTATATACAGGCAAGTCTGTCAATTTTTCCACAACAATGTGGGGAAGGTGATGCCATCTGTCAGCAATTTTATGTTTCCCATGCAGTCCCAGATTCCTCAGTAACACTCTGTCCCCTTCTTTTAGCTCCATTGTTTTCACTTTCTTATCATATCTTTCCTTGTTGGCCAGGTTTCGTTTAGCAGCCATGGTCTGGGCCAGTTGGTAGGCATGGTTCAATTGGGCTTTTAATTTCTGTACATACTGTAGATGGTTCTCTGCTTGCACCCCATCAGGAGAAACCCCAAAACACACATCCACTGGCAGTCTAGCCTCTCTCCTGAACATTAGTCGGTATGGGGAAAATCCTGTGGTGTCACTTTTCATACAGTTGTAAGCGTGAACTAGGGTGCTAATCTGCTGGCTCCATCTCGGTTTGTCTTTTGGTTGCAATGTGCCCAACATGTCAAGCAATGTACAGTTAAACCTTTCAGGCTGAGGATCTCCCTGAGGATGGTAGGGGGTGGTTCTTGACTTTCGTACCCCCCACAAAGACAGCATCTTTTTAATCAAACGGCTCTCAAAGTCCCTTCCCTGGTCGGAATGGATCCGCTGCGGGGCCCCATAGTGGACGAAAAAGTTTTCAACAAGTACCTTAGCCACTGTGGTTGCTTTCTGATCCTTAGTCGGGAAAGCCCGTGCATACTGGGTAAAATGATCAGTGACCACCAATATGTTACTGACACTTTTCAGATCGGGTTCTAGACTCAAGAAATCAATACAGACCAGTTCCATAGGGGCACTAGTGGTAATGTTGACCAAGGGAGCAGCTCTCTGGGGTAGAGCTTTCCTTTGCAAACAGCGGCTACAGGTCTTGACATATTGCTCTACATCCATACTCATTTTTGGCCAGTAAAATCGAGCCCGTACTAGATCAAGTGTTCGGTCTCTGCCGAGATGCCCCATTTGATTATGCAAGGACCTTAAGACCAGTTCTCTAAAAGCTGAGGGCAGCACCAGTTGTTGTTTGTCTACCCGGCCTTCCTTATTCACAGTCTCTCTCTGTATAGTAGTTGGTTAATCAGCTTCAATTTGGGCCCTTCTTTATACAACAAGGCTTTCCTTAGATCAGTGGAACGTAACTTGGACACGTCCCTCCCAGCCTGCAAAGCCTCCACAGCCATTTTTATCATAAGATCACAGGATTGAGCCTGTTGGAGACTATCATTGTTGAATTGGGGCAGTGAGCTAGTGTCTAATGCAGAGAAATGACAGTAGGCAGCAGGTATGCAGTTTTCGGATGGCCCCAAAAAATCCACCACACAGTCCACCGTGTCAGGAGACACCTGTTCTTCTTTGTCAAATTTCTGGCAGAGAGCTCTTATGTCAGGTTCTGACAACCTGACCCAATCAGTCTGTGGCACAGGCCTCCGAGAGAGAGCATCCACATCTATATGGTTCAGGCCCACCCTATACTCAACAGCATAGTGGTAGGTGGCCAAGGCAGACAGCCACCTATGGCCAGTGGCATCCAACTTGACCGATGTCTGTACATAAGTCAAAGGGTTGTTATCAGTCTTTACCAATATCTTGGCACCATACAAATAGTCATGAAACTGATCAACAATGGCCCACTTCAGAGCCAGGAACTCTAGTTTGTGCACTGGATAATTTTTTTCTGAAGGAGTCAGGCTTCTGCTGGCAAATGCTACAGGTCTCAAACCATTTGAGTGCTCCTGGTATAACACAGCCCCCAATCCTTGTAGACTAGCATCGGTATGAAGAATGTATGGCTTGGCTGGGTCAGCATAGGCCAGCACTGGGGCATGGGTAAGTTGATATATGATGTCATAGAAGGCTTCCTCACACTCAGCAGTCCAACGATCCCCAAACACATCGTTCGGCTGGAAATACTTCTTTTCTGTCTCAGAGAGCACAACCTTCTTATACCTTTTGTGCGTAGGCGGATACCCCTGAGTGAGGTTGAGGAGGGGGCGAATCACTCGAGAATAGTCCTTAACAAACCGCCTATAGTATCCACAAACCCCCAGGAATCATTGCAGCTCTTTCAAATTCCTGGGTTGAGGCCAAGTGGTCAAAGCCTCCACTTTGCTAGGGTCAGTCTCTATGCCCTCAGTGGACACTATGTGGCCCACATATTTCACAGAAGTCTGGAAGAATTGACACTTGTCGATAGACAACTTGAGGCCGAAATCCTCCAACCGATCCAAGACCTTGAATAATCGTTGCTCGTGTTCTTCCAACAATCGGCCAAACACTATAACGTCATCTAAATAAACCAGACACTCGAGTAGATTCATGTCCCCCACAGCCCGTTCCATCAAGCGCTGAAAAGTGGCTGGGGCACCCGAAATCCCTTGAGGCATCCGAACAAACTCATAGAAGCCTAGGGGGCAAATGAAGGCAGTCTTCTCCCGGTTGTCTGGGGCCATCGGGATCTGGTAGTATCAACTGCGAAGATCCAACACAGAGAACCACTTGCTGCCATTTAAACATTCCAATGCATCCTGTATGCGTGGCATGGTATACTGGTCCGGAATGGTCCACCGATTCAAAGTGCGATAGTCTACACACATCCGAACTGCCCCATTATTTTTCCTTACTACTACTATGGGGGAGGCATAGAGGCTCCTGGACTCTTGTATTACATCAGCAGCCAACATCTCTTGCAGATGCCGCCTTACATCATCTATATCAGCGGGGGCCAGGCTACGGGATCTCTCTCGGAAAGGCCTTTCGTCATGCAGCCGAATGTGATGCTCAGCCTCTTGTACACATCCCACATCCCACTCTTTTCAGGAGAAAACCTGGTCTCTCTTGGCAAGCCTCTCACTGACCTTTGTTTCCATTCTAGCTGGCAGCGAGGTCACCAAAGTCAAACAAATCAGGAGTAACTCTATCATCTGTCCTGGAACCCTTTCTGTTTGGTAGTACTGCAGTATCTGCACAATGTTGCTTCTAAGGTGCACCCTTCTTATTCGAATCTCTCTGTCGGACACATTATGCACTTGAACCATCACCCTCTTAACATAAGCATGAGCTCTAGCCGGCAAGATGCTGGGTTTGACCAACAGTCCCTCAGGTAATCTTCCCTCCACAGGCGCATCCAACATCAACAACTTATTCTTAACATTCATTTTTAGTCGTACTTCTCCATGCAGGACACATTGGGCATTCGGAGCAAGTATCACCGGGGCTTTTTCCACACCTCACCCACCGGGCCTTCAGGTTCCTCCGGACTAACCTTCTTCTGAGTGGCACTTGCCTTTTGAATCACAGCAGGTATGCTTAAAGCTCGCCTGGTCTGGAATGCTTGTTTTCTGAGCACAATTGGTGTCGTCCGATTGTATGCGCATTCATCCCAATCAACAAAGGCACCCCATCATACAGTCCAGTGGGTGGGCAAACTAAAACTAGGGTTTCCACCTGCTCATCCATTCCAGCCACAGTTGCAGGGAAAGATAACCAGACTTGGATGTATCCCAAATACGGATAGGCCTTGTCGCTCAACCCCCACACATATAGACCATTCAAAGGTTGCAGGGGCACCTCAGGTAAGTGTGCCTGGTACCAGTCCTGAAACATGATGGTTACCTGAGAGCCACTGTCTAATACAGCTTGAGTGGGAATTCCATTGACCATGCAGGGGTCTCATTGAAGGCCCGACCACATCAGACCAGTTGGGGGCCGCAGCATTGATAGCCAGCTGGGCATGGGCCTGAGTCACAAAACTTTTCCTGGGGGCCCGAGACTGGGCCTGGCAGTGTCGGGCGATCAGTCTGTTGTTGATTTTCCTTAAATTCTCTGGCCTCTGGCACTCGGGTTGGAAATGCCCATCTTCCCTGCAATGATAACAGAACTTGGGGTCCCGAAGGGTCACTTTGCGAAGGGCACCTTATTTAAGTTGGGCCTGAGAGGGGTGAGAGGGTTCTCTTTGGCGGTTCGGGTTTCTGCATGACTCAGGGGCCCCAGACCTGACAGGGTACATAGTAGATTGCTTGAAGTCCCTCACCAGTTCCCGTAAATTCCTGACCTCAGCCCTCAACTCACTCTCTATGTGGGGGTCGGAGGAAATAACTCACATTCCCACAGTACCTGGAAAATCTGGGGATCCCTCAGACCCTCCGGACAGGCCAGTCTCCTCGGAGGTGTTAGGCTCAGGGGTCCCACTAGGGTTTACTGCCCCCACACATGGCTCCCACCCCTCTTCATCTGTCTCCACCTCCCTAATTTCCCTCATTAATTGACAATATTCAGGCGGGGTGGCCCGCCGATCATGTAACTTAAGTTTCAGCAGTATTACACTAGGAAATCTGGCAGATTTTAGAACATGTTCTATCCGGACCTGATTCAGGGCTGCGGCAGTGATTCCCCCTTTTCTATAGGCCTTCTGCAAGGCCTGCTCCACTCTAGTAACAAAAGCGGACAGTTTCTCATTTCTCCACTGCTTAGCAGACCTGAATTTCCATAATAAGTCTTCACCAGTCTCTGTACTCCCGAAAACACCTTCTAAAGCAGAGAGATACTCTGCAGTGGTGGCTTCCGGACTGGTGGCCTGGAAGAATCTAATGGCTTTTAAAGCAGGACCCCGCAAGCTCTCCATCAGCCTCTTCCTTTTCTCCCCCTCAGAACTTTGCCATTCCTGGACCAAAGGGGTGGCATAGTCCATCCAAGCCTCCAGGTCATCCTCCCCTGGAGGCACCGGCACCGTACCAGAGAAAAGTTTTAACTTATGGTAAGAATCGAGCTGTATGGGTGGGACCACCAGGGGCAGGGAAGCCAGCACAGAACTCTTGGGCGGGCAAGGGGAAGTGCCAGAGGAGCCCTGAGGGGTAGCATCACTGGATAAATCTAAGGCTTGTAGCAGCTCCTGGGTAGTTCTCCCCTCCACGGCCAACAATTTAAGCAGTTTGTCTTTAAAACTGTTCATTTGAGAGACCCCCAGGAGTGACTGACCCACTTCGAATATGAATTAGCCTCCATCCCTGTGAAGCACCCTCCAGATAAATCACAGAAGGTACCTTCTCGGGGTCGATGGCCACACTGCATAGAAGTAACACCTGCAACGTCTGGTCAAGCAAATCAGCCATATTCCCTTTTAACTCCACTTTGCCCAAACATTTTACTCGCTCTGCAGCAGAAATGATGTCAACAGTTGGGGTTCCCAAAGGCTCATCTAACAATAACACAATCTTCTGGGAGTCTAGCTCTACGGCCTCACCCCACCCCATCAGTCTGTGTACCATGGTCTTGATGGGTCCCAGTTTAATTTTTCCCAGCATATTCCCTTCCATTTTTTCCATTTCTTATGTGCTTCCCCACTTGGCCACTAGGGGACGCTAATCCCAGTGGTGCCTCCAAATTTGTAACCCCCAGAGGGTGCCACCCTTAGGGCTACTACCCCTGCCTGCCTCCACTGAGACAGGGTGAGGGGCCCAGATCCGTTGATGGGTGCCTCCACCCAGAGGTTGGGGTTATCTGGTCAAGACTGGCTCGTTACAGCCCTCTGGGTTATTGCAACTCTTTGTCCCACTAGTGGCTCACACTGGTACCAACAATTCTTTTTACCAGTACACTTACCCCCTGGTAGTATCTCTCAGCTCACTCCGGGACCCCTGTAAAGTAAGGTACAGTTATATCACAATCACTATGTAGCCGTTCACCAGGGATGCACAAACCAGCCAGGATGTAGTTGCAAACACAATAATCTAATTTATTAAAGGGGGCAGCTAACAAGGAAAGGGGAAAAAATCAGGTTAATTGGCTTATGCTATAATTATCTACCTAGGGCTCTGTGCACAGGCCTAACCCTAAGATTTGCTGTCCCTTGGTACCCAAGCCCTAACGGCTAGTCCAAACGTGGCAGCTGGTTGGGCCCTTAACACAGATAACTGTTACAATCCTGAGCAAGTCAGAATAGGAAGAAAGTTTAATTAGTCAATCAGCAGTATAACAACACAACTGGAAACCACTGCTTGCACACTCGCAGGGAGCTACCCTGACTCAGTACTCACAACTCCAGCAAATAATGATTCCTTCAACGCTGCCAGGGCAGAACCTGAACTTCACCAGCCTTCTTACACATTTATATGGCAACAACAGAGGGGTACCATACCAGGCAACAGCTTCAGGCCATCACAGCCTTGCAGAAGAACTCGGACAGCAAATGGCAGCTTCAACATCACAGGCGGACCGAGCGCAACTCGGCAATTCTCTCCAGTCCTCTCAGGTTGAGCCTGGTAGGTAGCTGGGCTGGCACCAGCCTCCTCCGACCTCACGCCGGCAGATTTAGTCCGACTTACTTTGAAAGCGAAAACGGCCGCCTTAGGCCCTTCACGCACTTCCCGCGCGGACACTCCACAAGCGCAGAGAAGCACACAGCTCCTTTCCTCTCTTCAGCCACAACGAATCTAACTTGGGCAGCCTTGAGCACTCCACCCCAAGCGGGCGCTACCCGTTTCCATTGGCTGGCTGAACATGCCAGTCACTTCCTCCAGCCCTCAGTGGTGCGAAAAAGTGCCATAGCCCATAATGCCTTTCCCAAATTACAAGTGGTTTCCCCATTGGTCAGTCAGCTCTGTAAAGTCCCAAGGCACTGATTGGTCCCATTCAGCAGTTCTGGACCAACATGGAGGAGACAGTCGAAACAGTCTTTGCTGCAAAGGAAGGCAGGTTAGAACAGCTGCATTATCATTATTACTTTACGTTATTCCCAGCAAACAATCACATCCTCAAATAGAGCTCCCTCTGCACCACTAGCGATGGCAAAAAAGGAGCTATCTTTCAGTGTCCCTGCTGGGACTCGGGCATACAACCACACTGCCCTCCCCATTTGAACTAATTACAACTGCAACAGGCAGCCCCTAAAGAGACAGCTTACGGAGGCTTTTTTAAAGCGCTCACAGGCTACCCATTTAAACGGCTTTATGCCGATCACCAACCAGGCATGGAGCATGGAAACAAGCTCCGAGAAAGCTTTCAGGAACCCCCATTTGCAAGGGGGTTACATGAGCAACTTTCAGCAATCTTTGTGTCTCATTCACCCCCAATCATCTGTTTATTCTTCTACGCAGGCTGGCCCCCTTCTACCTACCAGTCACCCAGGCCCGTCAGCTACTTTCCCAGGGATTTGCCTGGACTAGGTTCCCTCACAGATTTCCCCCCTTGGCGGGGCCAGGAGGGAAAGGAACATCCCCCCCCCACAGAAACTCACATCCAGAAGGGTCCAGTGCCCTGCTGGTGGCCTGCTTCTTTCTCTCTGAGATTGTTGTAATGGGTTTTCAATGGAATAGACATATGGTGCTTCCCTACAGAGTGGGCTCATTTGTGCCTGTATTACTACCTATCTCTGTATCTCATGGTTAAATATTTTTCTACTTGGCTGTTACACATGAATGAGAGGGGCTGAGGGCATGTATTCCGTTAGTTTGTGCAGTAGCTGTACGTCACTGTCCCTACTAATGACATCTACCGTAATTTGTGCATGACCTTTTTTTAGTCTCAAGAGCTCATGTTATTTGTACTTCTAGTCTTTAATTCATTTGTTAGATGGTGATGTGTCTCCTTAATAGCAGACTAGTTGAACTATGTTAGTATATGTTTTTAGTGGACTCATACAGTGTTTTCTCCTGTGTGGTATCAACAGTACATCTTCACAGCTAGCTATTTGGATTAATGCATACTTGTGCTTTTATATTACACCTCATGCTGAAGTATGAGTTTGCTCAGTTCTTCTCTGACAGGGTGTCCTCTATTCAGTCCGGGATCTCCCCAGCAAGACAAGATCTGCCCTGTGGTGGCCGGCCAGGTGGGAGCATGGGCACTCCTATTGTCTGAGAGGAGTTCAGGCCAGTGGAGGTGGCTGAGGTTGTTGAGGTGATCTCGATGTTGCGGCCCACTTCTTGTGAATTGGACCCAACCCCCCCTCAACCCGTCTCCTAGTAAGATATCCCTTGACCGTTGGTCCAGTGTTTGCCAGGATAATACAGTGCTCATTTTCAGAGGGGATCTTCCCTGATGCCTTGAAGGAGGCACTGGTGAGGCCCCTCCTGTAGAAACCATCACTCGACCCTGATATCCTGGCAAATTATCGACCTATCTCCAGCCCCCCATTTTAGGGAAGGTTGTTGAGAAAATAATGGCATTGCAGCTGGAGGTGCACCTCACATCCTATGACATCAATGAGCCATTCCAGTCCTGTTTCAGGGCTAGGCATACCACTGAAATGGCATTGGTCAAGGTGCAAAATGACATCCTCAGGGCGAGAGATAGAGGAGATTGGTCTATTCTCATCGTCCTGGATCACTCCTCAGCATTAGACATTGTGGACTATATTGTGCTTCTGGATCGCCTTAGAAAATATTGTGGACTCGCTAGTACTCTCATCAACTGGTTTGAGTCCTACATCTCAGGCAGGAAGCAACGAGTTAATATGGGAAATTTCTCCTCCTCCCCAAAGCTCTTGCCATGTGGAGTTCCTCAGGGATCGAGCCTGTCGCCGATGCTGTTCACGGTGTACATGCTACCCCTGGGTGAGTTCATTAGATGGTACAATCTGGGTTTTCACTGCTATACAGATGATACCCAGTTGTACATGTCTTTTGTCCCTGGAATCAGTGACGCCATGAAAGTGCTAAACAACTGGCTGGCCAAAATTCAGGACTGGATGGCCTCCAACTGGCTGAGGCTAAATCACAACAAGCCGGAGGTTCTGGTGATAGAGCCTGGTCATGGCCATAATGGGAGTGCCTCTGGAGTGGCAACAGGACTGGTCTTGGGAACCACTCTGTTGATGGCTTCCCCTAGGATGGTTGTCTTCCTGGATGACAAACTGACACTTGATGCTCAGGTGTTGTCTATTGTCCAAAGTGGTTTTTACCACTTAAGGAATGCGCATATGGACATATAGTTGCCAGAATATTAACCGCGGACACAACCGTGTGGTCATTTAGTCGAAAAGACTTGCCATCAAAGGTGAAGAGGTCGCAGACAAAAAGGAGCTGTTGCGACTGTTTAGCTGCGACAGCAAAACGGCGACGTTTTGTACCATTACAGATGGCATAGAAACATAGAAACATAGACTTTGACGGCAGATAAGGACCGCTAGGCCCATCTAGTCTGCCCATTTCCCTACCTACAGGATAGGCCGCAGATCCTAGTTAACCAACAGCCTATTTCTTCCTACCCCCACAAGAATTGCCTTATGTCTGTCCCATGCATTCTTGAATTCTCCCACAGTTTTAGACCCCACAACCTCCTCAAGAAGGCTGTTCCATGCATCCACTACCCTCTCTGTGAAATAATACTTCCTCACATTGCCCCTGAACCGCCCTCCTTCTATCTTTAAATTGTGTCCCCTTGTTCTTGCAAGTCTCTTTTTCTGAAAAATGCTACCCTCTTGGACATTCTAAACAAAAAATATTTTTGCCCCAGGCACCACTAAGTACCCTCATTTAAAAATGGATTTATAAATAAACTTACAAGGGACTCTGAGGTAGGACCTGCAAGAGACCCAGGTTGTTCTTATAGCCTTAGCTTCTAGCATTATCTCAGTAGTTTCCACATATTTTTAGTGAAATGGAGCAACTGAATCCTCTAGGCAAATTTATTTGGGCAGAGCAATAATAGAGTGTTAATTAAGAGGTTTAGAGGGTACAGTGGACGCTAGCAGTTAGTCCCAATAAGCAGTATTAAATGTAGGTTCAGGAGTTCTAACCACAAAAGACAGCCTTATTAAAGCAAGTTTGTATCTGAGCTATTTAAAGTGATTGTAGGTAGTGTACCAGCCTCTTCTAACAGCAACAATTCTGTCCCAAAATAAAAATGCTAATGTTGTACCATGAATAAGTTCATTGAGAGCATATGATGATAAGTGCTGCCTAAACGAAGGTGGCAGAACTACATAGAAAAGAACCTGTAGACTGTTTGGTGAGGCAACTATTTGACCATTCCATTTTGGGATTTGGTCCATTTTGTCTGGCAACAAGAATTGTGAATGACCATTTCAGTAACTCTCTTTTGTCCCCGTGACATAATGTCCGCAACTAATTAACCGCAACATTATGTCTGGGGACCAAACGTCCATACACGAAGGAATGTCACCCAGATTAAACCCCTTGTTCCGCCTGAGGACCTGCCATCACTGGTACATGCATTTGTTACTTCCAGGCTAGACTACAGTAACGCTCTGTTCTTCGGGGTCCGTGGAGGGACCCTAGGCCAACTGCAGCTGGTGCAGAACACAGCGGCCAGGTTACTGGCCAGCCTGTCTAGGTCATGTCATGTGACCCTGGTCCTGTGAGATCTGCGCTGGCAGGGGATGATCCTCTTCAAGGTGGGCTTGCTCACCTATAAGGCCCTGTATGGATCGGGTCCTGGTTACCTGAAAGATCTCCTTACCCCTAACACTCCAGTCTGCTCCCTCCACTTCTCCACCAGGGGCCTCCTTGTGGTTCCAAGAGCCAAGCTGAAAACCTCTGGTGATCGAATATTTGGGGTGGCCAGCCCTCTGGAATTGGTTTTTCAGCTCCTTAAGGGAGGCCTTTTTGGTGGAGGCATTCAAAAGGGGTCTAAAGAATCATCTTTTCACACAGGCCTTTCTGGACTAACCACAGTGTTTTTAAGCTCATGTTGTTATTTATTAACTATTTATACCTGCTTATTTATTTAATTTTTTTGTATTATCATTTAGAGCTACTTATTTTATTGTTATTGTTCACCCTGCCTGTTCTTAATTTTGTAAGGCACCCAGATCCTTTAGGATTGGGCGCCATATAAATAAACTTTATCTTACCTACGTATATGACATTTTCACTTATTGTGTTTTGTCTAAAACCTCAGTAAATTAGTTTTTTTTGTTTGTTTTTTTTTGTTTGCTTCTTTTTTTCTCTCCTATCGACCGGCCCCCTTCCACTGGATCCACCAATGCCCCCTTCCCCAGCCCCATCATCTCGGCGTCTTCTGGACTCACCTCTGGCTTTCACGAGGTGCCAGCTGGCCAGGTGTGGCACCTGTGAGGGGCCAGTACCATCCCACTGTTCGGGGTTTTCCCTATTTTACTTCCCGTTCTTGACCGCAGCGAGGTGGCATGCAATGACACCAATGACCGAGCCGCACGTGGCATGCCAGGTGTCTGCTCTGCATCCGCCCTCTCCTTCTGTGGGTCCATTGCGCCATCCCCCTGCCACTGCTAGGGGCCAGGCAAGCAGTGCACTCCATCCCCACCCCCCCCCAGGAAAGGAGAGCTGTCCTCCAGATGCTCGATCCTCTTCCTCCCCGGCCGACACCCAGTGGCCCACTTGCACCGCAAACATGGGTCACCAGCATGGCAGGAGGTAAGGCACAGATGCCTCAGCCCTCTGCACCACTGGGTCACCTCAGTAAAGTTATTAACTGCAAAAATGTAATCTCAAAAGTGAGCTGTTAGTAGTAGTCATTCTTTTCCCTATGTGTAGGGCATGGCTCTCCTTAGTATGTTCTGGAATGTGTAAAGACCCTTGGCAGAAATAACAGGGGAGTTAGTTCCATTCCATTTTTCTGAGGCTGAGATGCAGAACCCTCTGGGGTTCCTCTCATCTTGTGGTGCTGGCTGAAATTGTCTGGGAGACCTGCCATGCTTGGGGTGGTGTCATGGTCCCAGAGTCTGTGGTGTGGCACAGATTTCCTGTCAGGTCCAGTCACTGGTTTGTCCCTCAATGGAAAGAGAACACTGTGAATTGAGGTGACTGACCTGTAGTTGGGGGGGTCCCATTAATGGGGTTCACCCAGATGGCTTCACCATTGTCCAAGTCCTCATCCCACATTAAATAAGGTTGGAGGCTTAAGTCAGTTCTCGAGACTTGGCAGTGACCATGGTACATACTCTCCCTAGTCCGGGAGTCCATTCAAGGATATAAATCCCTCATTTTCCTGACATTCTGTTTTTCCCATCCTCAAGTGTGCAGAATAGGAGTGCCAGAGGGGGTTGTACCCGAGTGGCTGCTGGAGTATCAGGGATTCAGGTGGTAAAGGCAAGGAGATGCCCTGGGGTAAAATGGGAACTTGAAAGAGGGTTGCATTGTTTAGTTCCCATACCCAAGGGATCAACCTTAGAGTGTGGGCAGATGACGGGTCTGGCTACCTCACTTCATTCTACTTGGGTTGTGTTGCATAATGCCAGGTCGATGAGGAACAAGACTGCCATTATAGAGGACTTGATATCCTCGGTTGACCTGGCCTGCATCACTCAGACATGGCTGGATGAAAATGCTGCTCCCATTTTGGAGGTGGCCATTTCAGCTGGTTACTCAGTGATACACACCCAGAGGGAGGATCACAGGGGTGCAGGGGTTGCCATTTTTTATTATTTTTTATTTATTTATTGAGTCTTGGATTACAACACCTTTGAGCAATACAACTCATTTACAAAGGTTCCACGTCAGTAGTACAAAAACAAAACAAGGTAAACAACAGATAAGTAAATTGCAGATATCAAGAACATACTTAAAAAAAAAATTATACATCAAAAGCAATCAAAATAGCACTGAATGTTGCTCAATATACCAGTAGAGTGGGCTACAGGAGACGGCAGCCTGGGAGGCCTTGTCAAAATCTAGGAAAGAAAGTAATGGGGTGTAAAGTTTGGAATGGGAGAAACAAAAAGGAGAAGGAGATGAGTTGCACAGGAAGTGGAGAGGGAAGGAGCAGAGTTGCAAAGGAGGTAATGGGTATAGAGCAGGAGTTCTCACACTTTGTCATAGTGAGCCTCCCCCAAGCCTTGGAAAAGATCTTGAGCTTCCCCCTAATATAGAAATAATTTTGGGCCTCCCCATAGTTAGAACAACTATCATACTTTGCACATTACAGGAAGAATACAATGAAGTGCATGTGAGTAGTTGAGTTTATTCTCATTTTATTGATGCTATTATTCTCCCTCTCTATAACCCCTCCCCAGGTCAGCCAACTCGCTCCACACTTCTGAGTTTTGGCCCTATTTACCCCTCGTTGCAATACCTCCATGAGTCGGACTGTTTTCTTTGTCAGTTTTACCCTACTCTTAAACACCTTCTTGGGGACCATTTTGCTCCCTCCTGCTCTTGCTCCTAGTATCTCTCTGCTTAGCCTTTGTATTTGTGCTTTTATGCAGCCAGTATAATGGGTTTATTGTTATCTTGTTCCTATTCATTTGTATTATTTTGCATTTTGTTTTGCATAGTTTCCAAGAATTATATTTCCTCCATTCAGCTTTCTCCCATGGCATACCAGGAAACAAGTGTTTGTTGAGTGTGTTTTCCTGGTAACCATTTTGTACATAAATTCGCATGCCATTATTTGCTTTCAGTTTGCTGCATCCTTTTACACAAAGCATCCAAAACTTGACATTTAAATATAGTACATTTTAAGGCTTGCTTGAGCCTCCCCTTGAACAGGTTGGGACCTCCCCAGGGAGGCTGGCCTCACCATTTGAGAAACCCTGGTATAGAGAGATGAGAGGATGGGGAGGTGGAAGGAGGGAAATGGGGTGAGTGCAGAGAGAAGGGGGTGGTGCTGGTGAAGTGAGGGGGAGGAAGACAAATGAATAGTATAAGGAGAAGAGGTGGTGTTTAGTCAGGAGAGGGGGCAGCCTAGCAGGTCTTGTTGAAAACCCAAGAGAGAGAGAGAGATTAATACGGGTGGGAGAGAGGTAAGAGAGAGAAATGTATGGAGAAGGAGGGGAAGAAGTTGCAAAAGAGGTGGTATGAGATGAGAGAATGGGTGGAGGCTGGAAGAGGGAAGATGAGGAGGAGCAAGTGAAGAACTTGAAGATGCGTGAGCAGAGAAGAAGCAGGGGTGAGGGGTTGAGGGGAAAAGGCTCGAGGGTAGGATCGAAATGAAGTGCCAAGAGTTAAAAGTGCTGAAAGGTATAAGTACAATGATAAAATAAGCAGAAGGCTGCTAAGGGCAGCAGTCACATATACTGTTTGCTAATAGATGTTGTTGGAGTTTGTGTTTGAAAGGGCCGAGTTTTGACTCAGCAGAGATGTCCCTACCCAGGGAGTTGAGCCAGAGGGGGTCTCTGTAAACAAAAGACCTCTGACCTGAGGTGGTGCAGCATCTGGGAACAGTAAAGACCTGAGTTGTCAAGCTGCGAGTATGTTGGGTACTGTGACAAGGGCTAAGGAGCTGTTGGACACCAGGGGGTAACAAACCAAGGTGTGCCTTCTTGGCAAGTAAGCAGGTTTGATATTGGATCCGGCTGAATAACTGAAGCCACCCAGTCTGAGCATATAGGTCACACGTGTGTGTGAGGTGGGCAGCCCCAGTAAGGGTTCTGATTCTAGAACTCTGAGCTGAGTGGCTGTGTTTGAGAAGAGCTCCCAAAGCTAAGTGCTTTTTGATATAATTTTCAGTTTAAAAATTGTTTTGTTTTATGTATATTTAGATGATTGTGAAAGACAACCCTGTAGGCTCCAGGAAGATATAAAATTTGTGCGGTAGATATTCGTTGGAAGTCAGAAGGATCAACACATTTATTTAGTGTGATCTTTTCTACTCTGATGTAGTTAATTTTAATACTATAGTTTAAACCCTTTCTGTATGTGCCTTTGGTGGTGTCTGATATTGAGAACCTAAGTGTCATTTGTGGGTATCCTGTCTGTTTTGGTAGGTACTTTATTTTCTGTTAAACAACTGAGTATACCTGTTGCCTATCACTTTATAGTACATTGTATCTTTTGCTCAGTCTCTAATTTTTCTTCTTTCTCCAATGTTTTAGAACTGTTTAGTTATTGTGGCAGAGGTGTGGTACTGTGTTCTTCTTGTAGTTCAAGGTGCTTTTGAACTGCTGATTTCTATTGGTTTAAACAATTACATTTTTCTTTTCTATTTTAAAAAGCTACATTAACTTGGTATGTTGTCACCTGTTTGTTGTTGCTAAGTAGCAGATGTTTTTGCATTGTGCTCTGATTCTGTGATAGAATCTGTATTAGTAGAAGGTAGATTATTGTGATTGTAGTTACCTTTTGATTGTAAGGATAAAGAGCTTAGATAGAAGTGTATGTATTTTAAAATATTATAGAGGAACAGTGGCAGGATTTTTTAGGACAGTAAATTAATAAAAAGGGAACTAGGAGAGCTTCAGTAGCAGACAAGTAGTGGAATTGCAATATAATGTGGGGAGTGGTGCAATGCAGTGGCTGTGGGGTAGCCATATTCAGGCAGACCTTCTGGACACTGAGGTGCTGCCCCATCTGCATGCATCTCTCTGGACTGTGGGATGAGGTAGCCAGACTCAGAGCGGAAGTAAACTGGGTCAGGAGTACCATCACCCCTATCCAGAGACCACCCAGTCCAATGCAACTGCCTCAAAGGATGCCGAGAACGAGGAGCACTTGGATGACAGTGGGCTCAGGGAGGGTTAGAGTGGTCAGCAGAGGCACATCCCAGATCCTATTCCACTCAAGAACTCATATGCCACACTGGCAAACGAGGACAACCAAATAGAGGTACCCAGAGAAGTGGAAGGAAAGGATGTGGAGGTTAGCCATGAGGTGACCTCAGTGGGAAAAGCAGTGGACCCCAGAGGAGGAGGAGGCGAATCCTGTGGGGACCCATCATAAGAGGGCTCCAGCTAGGAACACAGGAGGAGGACAGGGAGGCGAGGTGCCACCAGGTGCCACGGCATGGAGGGATGGAAGGAAGATCCAGGGATCACTGGGAAGGCAAGACGGGAGGGTGAGCTGATGTCATTATCCACCCAGGTACTAATGACCTAGCAAATGGGGAGCCAAAGGAAGTTCAGGAAGAGTTTAGGAAACTGGGGAGGGTCTCAAGCAAGTAGCTACTTCTGTCACTTTCAGAAGTACTACCTGTGAGAGGCAAGGAGAGCATAGAGTGCATGCACCAGGAACTTTAACTCATGGTTGAAGAACTGGTGCTGTGGAGGAAGGGCTTGGATTCATTGGTGACTGGGGACCAACCTGGAGGGATGGAGGTTTGTCTGCCTGACGGCCTGCATCCATCCTGGAGGGAATCCAAGACTAATGATAAGTTTAAATGCTACATTGCAAGCATTTAAACTAGCAAAGGGGGGTGGCAGGCCAGCAAGGAGGGTACCTACTTGCTCACCCCCACAGCTAGCAGTGGAACCAGTGAACCAGAGGAGTGGCTATCTCTGCAAAGCAGTGTGCAAAAGATGGAGATTAGTGCCCAAGAGGTGGATAAGCAGAAAAGGGGCAAAATTCAGCAGAAGGGCAGACAGCAAGGAGAACCAGGGATAAATGACAACCAAGGAAGGGGCTGGAGTAGAACAGTGAGACAGTCTAGAGAGGTCAAATCATGGAAAGCCATGTGTGCAAATGCCAGGAGCAACAAGATGGAAGATCTGGAGGCTGTCATAATGCAGTCAGACCTGGACATTGTGGCCATCACTGAAACCTGGTGTAATGATAACCATGACTGGGAGATGGCCATACCTGGCTACAACATATTCAGAAGAGATAGAGCAGGCAGGAAGGGAGGAGGAGTAGCACTCTATGTGAAAAATGACATAAGGGCCACAGAGATCCAGGAGGAACAAAATGGTGGAGAGATACTGTGGGTTAAGCTGGAAAGGAAAATGGGGACAGCATCCTCCCAGGTGGGTCTATAGACCACCAGCCCAGGAGGAAGAAACATAGGGAGTTGATGCAGCCATCCAAAGGATGGCAGACAAGGGTGAGGTAGTACTGGTTGAGACTTCAATATTCCAGACGTGGATTGGAGCATCCCAGCAGCAGCAACAACTAGAGCAGATTTATCCTGGACTCCTTCAGGGTGCCTTCCTCAAGCAAATGGTCATGGAACCAACTCGGCAGAAGGCAATACTGGACCTTGTGCTCACAAACAGGGACAGTGTGATGGGGTAACAGTGGGGAGCACCTGGGAAACAGTGACCACCAGTCATTGTGGTTTGAAATCACAGAAAGAGCAGAACCAAACCACACAAAAACACGTATCCTGGATTTTAGGGGGGCAGACTTTGGGAAAATGGGGAGATACTTGAAAGAGGCATTAAGGGGAATGGGACAGGAATCAGGGGTTGAGGAACAGTGGGCAGTATTTAAAATGGGGATTACAAGAACAACAGAATTATGTATTAAGCAAGTTAGCAAGAGGAAAAGGAAGAGGAGACCATTATGGTTTTCCAAAGAGGTAGCAAAGAAAGTGAAAGCCAAAAAGATTGCATTCAGGCAATACAAAAAGACACAGGCAGAAGGGATATGGAGCAGTACCAGGAGAAGCAAAGGGAGGCAGGAGGTCAGTAAGGAAGCCAAAGCTCAGACAGAAGAACACATTGCAAAATCAGTGGGTAGAGGGGACAAAACCTTTACAGGTACATAAGTGGAAAAGAAAGACAAAGGAGGATAGTGAGACTGAAGGGGAGGATGGGGCACTGGAGGATGACAACAGTAAAGCTGACATATTGAACAGGTATTTCTGCCCAGTCTTTACTGAGGAAGAGGAGGTAATAGGTCTGAAGGAGTACAAGGGTGAGAATGGTGCAGAAATGGACACAAGTCCCTTTACACGAGAAAGGGTCCTGAAGGAACTGGAAGCAATAAGAGTTGATAAAGCAATGGGGCCAGATGGGGTATCTGGGTCCTTAAAGAACTAAGAGAGGTGGTGGCTGAACCTCTGGCTATCCTGTTTAGCCGATCACTGGAAACAGGGGAGGTACCCAAAGACTGGAGGACAGCAGATGTAATCCCCTTATACAAAAGTGGGAACAAAGAGGAAGCAGGGAACTACAGACCAGTCAGCCTCACCTTGGTAGTGGGGAAGATCATGGAAGCACTACTGAAGGAGCGATTGGTGGAATATCTGGTTGTCAATGGACTACAGGACCCAAGGCAGCATGGTTTCACCAGGGGGAGGTCATGTCAGACCAACCTCATTGAATTTTTTGACTGGGTGACTAGGGAGGTGGATCAGGGAGGGCAGTGGACATGGCCTATCTGGACTTCAGCAAGGCCTTTGACACTGTGCCACATAGAAGACTATTACACAAACTGGGGAATATGGATGTGGGCAGGACAGTAGTGTGGTGGGTAGGTAACTGGCTGGGAGGCAGGACACAGAGGGTGGTGGTAAATGGCTGTCACTCCACAGAGGGAAGAGTGACCAGTGGGGTACCACAGGATCGGTGCTGGGACCGGTCCTATTCAACATCTTCATCAGTGACATGGCGCAGGACCTAGAAGGCAGAATTTCACTGTTCGCTGATGACACAAAGCTCTGTAACAGAGTAGACACACCAGAGGGTGTAGACAGAATGAGAAGCGACCTGCAGAAACTTGAAGAATGGTCAGGGGTTTGGCAGTTGAAATTCAATGCAAAGAAGTGCAAGATAATGCATATGGGGCAGAAAACCCTGGCACAATATATCAGTTGGGGGTGAGGATATAGCATGCACCAAGCAGGAAAGGATCTTGGGGTTATCATCTCTGATGACCCCAAGGTAGGGAAACAGTGACAAGGCAGCAGGTAAAGCAAATAGGATGCTGGGATGTATAGGCAGGGGCATCACCAGCAGGAAAAGGGAGGTCATAATTCCGCTATACAAGACACTAGTGAGGCCCCACCTGAGTACAGTGTACAGTTCTGGAGACCATACCCACGTAAGGACATAGACAGGGTAGAGAAGGTTCAGAGGAGGGCAACAAAGATGGTGCATGGATTGCATCACAAGTCCTATGAAGACAGGTTGAAGGAACTGAACATGTACTCCCTGGAGGAGAGGAGGGAGAGAGGGGATATGATAGAGACATACAAGTATCTTACAGGGAGGAACAGGGTGCAGGAAAACACTATTTTTAAGCGAAAAAGATGTTCCAGGACTAGAGGGCATGGGATGAAGCTGGAGGGAGGACGATTCAGAGGAAACGTGAGGAAGAATTTCTTCACAGAACGGATGGTGGACTAGTGGAACACCCTGCCAGAGGGAGTGGTGGGGGCTGAAACAATCACGGGATTTAAGAATGCATGGGATAGACATAAAGGAATTCTGGAGGTCAGGGGTAAGGGGCAACAGACTTCTAGGAAAACAAACTGAACTTACAAGCTCAAATGGGCAGACTGGGTGGGCCATAGGCCCTTATCTGCCGACACTGTCTATGTATGTATGTATCTATGAGTCTGCATGCTTTGCTAAGAGCAACAGTGATCCTGTGAAGGGATGTAGCAGAGACAGAGCCATAAACAACCAGGCCATAATCCATGATGGTAATGACAGAGCTGAAAATTGCTATTCTTAGTGCCTCGGGAGTGAGGCTATGCTTGTGCCTGTGGAGTAGACCAATCCTTATGTTGACAGCTCGAGCTACGTTATCAATATGTTGTGAGTAGGTGAGTGAGCTATCAACAGTGACCCCTAGATATTTGAAGGAGTGGATCTGTTCAAGTGGGGTGCCAGTGCAGTTTGTGATGAACAAGGGTTTGGACTTGTGTTTCTCATGGGCATTGTTGAAAAGCATCACTTTGGTCTTCTTATAGTTTAGCACCAGTTTTTGAATGCTGAACCACTTTTCCACTTCTGAGAAACTGTGTTGAAGGTTATCCTGGAGGCTCTTAGGGTCAGGGTTACTAGAGCAGATCACAGCATCATCCACGTAAAGCAGAATCTGTTCATGACAGGCTCATAGGAGGTTATGCAAGTAGATACTGAAGAGAAGGGGCCTGGTGTTGGAGTCCCCCAGATGGTTGATCCTGGGGGATTTCAATGCCTGGGTTGACGACAGACTCTTGAAATCTGGAAGCAACTTTCTGCAGAGCATGGAGGCCCTGGACCTGACTCAACATGTAACATCAGTAACACACTCAGGTGGCCTCACATTGAACCTAGTTTTTTCAGTTGGTTTGATTCAGTAGGTTTGAATATTACCAACCCTCATGTGGCTCCGGAGGTTTGGTTGGATCACAGCACCGTGGGGTTCTTGTTTAGTGGCCCCCCTCCAGATGGTCCGGCCCCTGTGGAGATGGTCCTGTACCGCTTGTTAAGAGGAGTTTCCTCTATGGGACTATTGGTGGTACCAGACCTATCGAGAGTGGGGGCAGCTTGTGCGATCGGGCTGAAGGAAGCAGTGGCAGCCTATAATGGGGCTGTGACTGCGGCCTTAGACTTAATCACACCCGTTTGTGTCCACCCCTTGTCTACTCACCAGAGATCCTCTTGCTATGATGAGGAACTCCGGAGTTTAAAGACTAAGGGGCAGAGGTTAGAGAGGTGCTGGAGGAGATCTGGCTGGATGGAGGACAAATTGGCCCCGAGGTCGCATTATGCTGACTATCAGAGGGCCCTTCCTCACCCTGTACTCATCCTCATGTATTTTTCATTGCCTTTCTTCCCTCCCTCTTCTCTTTCTCCCCCACGTTCCCCCAAATTCCCCACATACTACCCTACCCCCTTCCTTATCACTCCTTCTACCCCACACCTGCCCTCCACCCCTGTTTCCTCTCTCCCATCTTCCATCTCCTCACTTTCCACCCCCCTTAGTTTCTTTCTTTTCTTTCCTCATTAATCCCCTTCCCCATTTCGATCCCCTTGCCTCCCTTGACAATGCCTACCCTGGCTGCTACTCTCACTCCAATCCCAAGCCCAGCTCTGGCTACCACTCCCCCCACTGTTGCTTGGACTCTTAAACCCCCCTCTGCTCGCTTGCTCAACACTGTTGCTGCCTGTTCCAGCCTGCGGGCATATACTACTTCCATTCTAGATGGAACAACACTGAAATCTCCTTAAGAATTTCTAAGCTGTCTGGGAACCTAAAATTATTATCTTCCTCATAGTGAATTTTACCTGTGAAGTAACCAGTGCTACTCTACCAGTTACAAATTCATTGTTGTTGTTTTTTACTGGATTCTGTATTACCAATGTATTATTCCTGTTGTCTGTCTTATCTGTATTGTAAAATAAAGCTATGAAGCGGTGCACTACAAGGCGAGGGGTTGCTTCTACGGAGGCTGCTAACCTCATACGAACAATAATACAAGTAAATAAAAGCAACTCTACGCACAACAGAGCTATAATAGGATTTATTGTTGCTAGATAATGACGGCCAGGAACCCCTGTGCTTCGGGGTACTAGCTGCGTTGCTCTTATTCACTTGTATTATTATCTGTATTGTATGATGTCTGACCTGGAACCTTTGTAAACAAGCCTATAGCTCAAAGGTATGTAATCCCAAACTGAAATAAATAAAAATCTCCCAAAAAGAAGGTGGAGTTTCTGTTTAGGGAGATTGCTGTGGGGAGGAGCAGATCAACTCAGTTCTTCCGTACGGTGGACAGACTTTTACATCCTGTTTGTCTCCATGTGGTAGGAGCAGGTTCTGGCACTAGGTGTGAGGAGTTGGCTCTATTCTTTGCCGACAAGGTGTCCTCTATCAGAGC
The DNA here is from genome assembly GCA_016271365.2 of Neoceratodus forsteri. Classification (NCBI taxonomy): domain Eukaryota; kingdom Metazoa; phylum Chordata; order Ceratodontiformes; family Ceratodontidae; genus Neoceratodus; species Neoceratodus forsteri. Next base: position 1,838,970,855 of record CM057456.1, read on the forward strand.
TGAGGTCTCCTTGAGTATCTCTCGAAAGGGCTGCACTGTCCAGCCTGAGTTGTGTCAAAGCACTCCTCCTGTCTGAGATGAGACTGAGCTGGTTGGGGTGAAGGAGGTGATGGGGATAATCTCAAAGCTGCAGCCTGCATGTTGTGATCTGGATCCATGTCCGACCCGCCTTTTGGTTGGATGTTTGGACCTGATAGGACCTGTGGTTGTGGAGGTTGTCAGGAGTTCACTGAGGAGTAGGGTCTTTCCACTGTTCTTAAAAGAGGCTGTGGTCAAGCCCCTTTTAAAGAAGCCCTCTTTGGATCCAGACTGCCTCAGCAACTACAGACCAGTCTCAAACCTCATGTTTTTAGGGAAGGTTACAGAGAAAGTGGTGGCCATTCAGCTTGAGAGATATCTTGCATCTTCATCTACTTATGAGCCTTTCCAGTCTGGGTTCTTGATGAGGCATAGTACGAAGACTGCCCTTGTAAGGGTGCTTAATGACCTCCTGATAGTGAGGGACAGGAGAGCTCATACCATCTTGGTTCTCCTGGACCTCTCTGTGGTGTTTGACACCGTGGATCATGAGATGTTGCTTGACCGTCTGTGGTTCTGGTGTGGCCTGTCCGGCATGGTCATCAGCTGGTTCAAGTCATACCTGACGGATAGAGTGCATAGGGTGAAAATGGGACTCGTCTCATCTAGCCCAAAGCCTCTCGGCTGTGGAGTGCCACAGGGGTCGATCATGACACCCTTACTGTTCACGGTGTACATGTTAGTATTGGGGGACATTATTAGGCGGTATGAGTTGGGTTTTCACTGCTATGCAGATGACACCCAACTGTGCTTGTCCTGTGTACTTGATGTCCAGATGTTGGACTCCATATTTAATAGCTGCCTCAAGGAAATCCAGTCATGGATGACTCTAAACTGGCTTAAACTCAACCTAGACAAGACTGAGATACTCCTGGTGGAGCCAGGACATTGTGGAGGAGAGGGGGGTTGGGGTTGTCCCCTAATTTAGTACTGGGGGCATTCCCCTTGTCCCTTCTAGACAGGTGAAGGATCTGGGTGTGATCCTGGATGATCGCCTGACACTTGATGCTCAGGTGTCGGTCGTGGTCAAAAGTGGTTTCTATCATCTCAGGAACATTGCCTGAATCTGAACCCTGATCCCTCCGGAGGACCTGCCCACATTGGCACATGCTTTCATAACTTCGAGACTGGATTGCTGTAAAGCCCTGTACCTTGGGTAATCTGGAGGCAATCTCCGCAGACTGCAGCTGGTGCAGAACACGGTGGCAAGACTTTTGACTGGAGTAAAGAGGTGTGAACATTTTACCCTGGCCCTCTGTGAGCTGCACTGGTTGCCAGTCAGGTGGAGAATTGTCTTCAAGATAGGGCTACTTACCTATAAGACCCTACATGATGGGGTCCCACCTATCTGCAAGCTCTCCTTGATCCTCACCGCCCGACCTGGGTGCTGCGTTCCACTGCGGGTGGCCTCCTGGGGGTTCCCAGGGCTAGGTTGTGGCATTCAGGGGATAGAGCATTTGCAGTAGCCGCACCAACCCTGTGGAACTCCTTGCCTGATTATTTAAGGGGCTCCCCCCTCGGTGGAAGCCTTTAAAAGAGGACTGAAAATTTATCTGTTTGAACTGGCTTTTATAACATGAATTGGTTTAATAGACAGAAAGGAATTTGTATTTATATTGATTTTATTATGTGCGTTTTGCGAATTTTTAAAATTGTTAGCCTTGTAATTTTATTGTACAGCACCCAGAGTCTCAGGAATTGGGCGCTTCATAAATAAAATTATCTATCTATTGTCCTCAGTTCCTAGACTGTTCTTCACCAAGTATTCAAATCTGTTCTCTTTCTTTATTTTCCATGATGCCCAAGTCACCCAAGAAAAGGAGGGGGACTACTATAGGCCCCACTGATTCCATCAGTGCTTCTGTGGCAAGAAGATAAGTTCAGGCGCCCAGCACCTTGCATGCTTCTCCTGTCTGGGACTAGGCCATAATGTGGACTCCTGCACACGTGCTTCAGCATAGACTGCCAAATTACTGAAATCCATGAGTTGAAGTAGGGACAACTGCTCCCAACCTTTGGGGTTGTGACTGAGACCTCGGTGGCAGTGTAGTGTGGCTTGCTGACTCTTCTTGGGTGGTTGGCTGAGATCCTGCCACAGTCTACTTGCTCTGGGCGGCAGACATCCTTGAAATCAGGATTGAGGCCTTTAGCCATCTCCATTCCTGTGGACTCCATGACACCAGCTGATGGGCTCGCCCGAAGTGTTGTCACCATTCACAGTGATGACTTGGCTGGCAGCTTCAGAGACAGTATTGGGCCTAGTGTTGACATCATTCATGATGTCAATGCAGGGTCCAATGATGGCAAAAGCATTGACAGTGTTGGCCAGGATGTTGTCCTGCACCACAGTCTCAAGGACAGCAACAGGCCTGAAGCTGGAGTCAACACCGGAGCTGGCATCCAGGTCAACATTGAGACCGGTGCCAGGAGGAACTTGATGTTGGGTAATGAAGGCTGCTCCAATGTCAGTGCTGTGAATGGCATTGACACAAAGTCAGACGTTGACAGCAGCATTGAATTCTCTCCTGGGCCTCTCCTCGACATTGACACTGATGGTGGCTCAGGTCTCCCAGAGTGGCCTGCTCCACAGCAGGAATCCTTGCTCACTTGGGGCTCTCCCCACAGTGTCACTGTCCTGCCATCTCCTCCATCGTAAAAGTGTCAGAAATGGGAAGCTCCGACTGGCCCTTTCCTAGTGCAAGAATGTCACCAAAGCCTCAAGGCCTATCTTGAGGTAGAGGTACCCCTGTGGTACCCCATCCTTCTTTGGCACATGTGCCTCAGGACTGGATAGACTGACTCCCACCTTCTTTCACCCTCTGGGGCCCCTTTTGTGGTGCCAGTACCATGCCTGGAAGTCAGCACCATCTGGCTATGGTACCAAGATGTTGACAGGGTCCTGTCATTGGTGCATGACCTGGTTGGTCCTGGCACCTCCTTTCCCCCAACATCCTCTTCTGAGGATAATGAACCCTCGAGTCACCTGGCCTCTTCAGCTGAGTATGTTCTGTTCTAGTGATTCATGGGGAGATGATGCAGGCATTGGATGTAACACTCTGCACCCTTTCACAGTTCTGTTGCCCTGCTGTTGATTCTCCTAGGAAATCCCAATACAGATATTTGTCCTGTACCTCCATGGACAAGGGCTATAGAGAAGGCTGCCAGGGCTGTCCAACGACATCCCCACACCACACCTCATGTCCCTGGGGACCTCCAAATAAGGTATGTTGCACCCTCTGCATCAGTGGGTGCTTTAGTTTACCCCCTCTTGAGGCTACAGGTCATTCAGACCCAGTTGGGGCCAGGGTACCCAAGACATCAACCCCCAGGCAAGAGTCAACAGCTTCTGATGCCCTAGGGAGAAAGGTGTTTTCCCTGGTACTGTCTCTCTTAATAATCTCAGCACAACAGGCCCACATGGCCACTTATCAGCACAGTCTGTGGCTCAATGATGCACTTTCTGGCATCTGCCATGCCTAATAGAGTGGTTGCTAGACAGGCCATAGACATGTCCATTCGGGGCCTAGATGTGGCATGGCACCAGTCAAGGGTGTCTTACAATGCCAACAAAGTGTCCTCTAGAGCTGTTGGAGCTACCTTCAGGATCAAACAGATGTCCTGGCTATGTCTTTCACAATTAGCACCTCTGGCCCAGCAAAAGGTGTTCAATTCTCATTACCAGGGGGCGCACATCTTCTAAAGTACATGCTTATTCACATTATATGAGTTGCTACCCCCACCACGTGGTTGAAAATGTGCCCATGATTAAGTATTTGCGACTTAAATTGTAGTGATCCCAAAGATTACATTGAGAGAAAAGTGGAACAGACAGCCAGATTCTGTCAGATAAGATATTTTCTTAAAGAATAACTACATTCCTACTGAATGGAAGGAGGTCTTAGTTGTTCCTATTCATAAGAAGGGATCTAAACATCTTTGGGAAAACTATTGTCCCATCAGTTTGACCTTTTCTATATGTAAAGTGTTGGAGAGTCTCCTTAAAGACATCATTGCCCCAGTTATTGATGCATCTGATTCTCAACAGCACGGTTTCAAGAATGGTAGAAGTTGTTTAACTAACTTGCTTTGTTTTTACGAACATTTTAGTTCCCTTTTGGATAACCGGATACCTTGCAATGTTGTCTTTATTGACTTCAGTAAGGCATTTGATACCTTGCCTCATTGGGCTCTAATTCAAAAACTTAGGGGACTTAACAATAATAGCTATATAATTGCCCGGATTACTAATTGGCTTTGTAACAGAACACAGAGGGTGATTATTAATGGTGCTATTTCTAATTCTGGCAAGGTTTCGAGCAGTGTTCTGCAGGGTTCGGTTCTCGGCCACTGTCTTTTTCAAGCTTTTATTGCCAATTTGACCAATCTTTGTCTTTACAATAAAATATGTAGACAATGTGAAGATAGGGGGACCATGCTCTAACTTAGATCAGATATCTTGTATTCAGCATGATCTCGACATCATATCCAATTGGATTGACAAATGGGATATGAAATTGAACACTACTAAGTGTTAAGCTATGCATTTGGGTTCCAATAATTCAAACTTCCAGTACATATTGGATAGTTCAACACTGTGTATCACTACTGATGAGAGGGACTTGGGAATCACTATTTTGAATGACTTAACATATTCCAAACATTTGCATTCAGTGATTAGTTCATCTAACAAGGTTGTTTGGTCCATTTTACGTAATATTAGATCCCGAGACCGTGAGGTGTTATTGCCCCTGTTCAGGTCCTATGTCCAACCTCACCTTGAGTATGCATTGCAGTTATGGTGTCCATTTAAAAAAAACAGATAGTAACTCTCTTGAAAAAGTACAGAGAAAATATACTAAAAAAATATCTGGTCATGAATCAACTTCCTATGAACACAGGTTAGACACGTTAAAACTTATGCCTCTTACTACTAGACGCCTGAGAGGTGACCTTCTTTTTTTATATGACGTTGTACACGATCCATACGTTATGACCGAGTTAGGTCTTTCTTTCAGGTTATCTACACATGATACTAGAGGTCACCCTCTTTAGTTGATTGGCAAATCTTTTATACATAATAATCAGAAGTTTTTCTTTACCTTGAGATCCATTGGACCTTGGAATAAACTTCCATCTGCTGTAGTTACTAGTAACATTAAAGATATTTTTAAACAATGTCTCGACATGTTAGTTTTGTCTGGGTATAACTTATCATATTATTCTTTGGCCTAGTATAAGAGCATTATGGGCCTCGGCCTACTAGCTCTTTTTCTCCACCTTAGTATGAACCTTAGTGTATCACAGTAGGATTTTAAACAAGAGTCTGGAATAAAGAAGGCAGTGAATGTAGAAATTATTTGCTATATACTAGCTTAAGAAAAATCAAATAGTGGATCAGGGAGAGGACGTGCAATCAAAAAAGGTGGAACATATCCAGTCTCACTGGCATATTTTACAATCTGATCTGAAACTTAAAGAAAGAACAGCATTTAGACTAAGGTTTGTTTATAGAAAAGGAAATAATCTCAAAGACAGAACTGTGCGTAGTCACTCTTCACCAAGTAAAAATGAGATTAGATCATCTTGGCTACTGGCACCACTTAAAGGCAACCATGTACTGTATGTGGCCATTTTAAATTCTGTCCTAGGATCATCACATCTGAATCAGTCAGAGAAGATTTAATAGGGGGAGAAATTCATGGTCAAAGATTTTATTAATTGTAATTCAGACAATGTTATTTATTTAGCTGTATGTACCTGCAAGAGTTACCATATTGGCAACAGAGGGACCATTTAAAAAGAGAATAAGTGAACACCTTTGCTGTGTCAGAGCAAATAAAATAAGCATTTGTCAATGCCAAATGTTTGTTGCTGGTATTGGCACTGGTGCTGCATGAGTTAAGAGAGATGCATAATAGGAATGGCAGTGAAGTATTGAACTAACGCCAGCCCCTAACCCCACCCTGCAGAGACTGACAGGCATTGGAGTGTGCCTTTGGGTCGTCGGCTATAACACTCTCACCATTCCACCTCATCTCACCCTGCAGACACTGACAGGTGTCATGGTGTGCCTTGGGGTCTTCAGCCCTTACGCTCACCCCATTCCATAAGGAAATAAGCTGAGTTAGGTGCAGTATAGGAGAATGGGGTAAATGTTATGACAAAAGACCCCAAGGCACACCTCAATACCTGTCAGTGACTGCAGGGTGGGGGTGGAATGGCATGAGCATTACGGCCAATAACCCCCAAGCCACACCTCCAGCACCTGTCAGTCTGTACAGGGTGGGGTGTTACGGTTGGAAACCCTAATGCCCCAGGTGTTTGTTGGTATTTTCAACTCCAAATTTTCAACATGGGCTTTCTGGGACCCCACCTCATGAATAGTGGCACTATCATTTCGTTACTCAATCCTGAAAGGTGATTTCGCACAGCGAATGCACCCTTCGGTACAACAGGTGCGAAAATACATTTTGGGCAGGATGTGAAAATGACATCTGTACTGTTCCTGAGGAGGTGTGAAAAATGGCAATGTTGAAAATTTGGAGTGAAAATATGAAAAGTGAAGCTGAAGTTACAAGCATGTGTAGAAACTTCGTAGCACACTTTCATTAGCATGATCATTTTTGGAATTTTTTTACCAAATTTTCAAAATGGCTTTTTTGGGACCTCCCCTCATGAACAGTGGCACTGTGATTTCATTAATCTGTCCCAAAAGCTGATTTCGCACAGCGACTGCGTCATTCTGCGCAACAGGTGAGAAAACAATGACTGTTGTACTTTTCATAAGAAGGTGTGACAAAATGGCAATGTTGGAAATTTGGAGTGTAAACATTAAAAATTGGCGAAGTTACGAGCATACATACAAACTGCACAATGCACACTCATAACACAGTCATTTTTGGGAGTTTTTTCACCAGACTTGCAACATGGGCTATTTGGGACCCCACCTCATAAACAGTGGCACTGTCGTTTTGTTACTCGGTCCTGAATGGTGATTCCGTGCAATGACCACAAAATCACCTTTCAGGACCGAGAAACAAAATGACTGTGCCAGTGTTCACAAGGTGGGGTCCCAAGAACCCCATGTTGAAAATTTGGGACCAAAACTCCAAAAAGTGGCTGAGATATCAACCTAAATTGCACCCCCCCCAATTCACTGCCATTATAGGGCTTACCATCATTTCTTCAGTTCCCGGTTGGTCTTTGAAGAGTGCAGATGTGTTCCCGGTCCACAGATGATCACTGCTCCTGACCTCTGGAGATAAGTATGCATGAGGGGGGGTGCAGGGAGGTGTAGTGCGCAGAGGGAGGATGCGGTTTGGGGGACAGGGGCCAGCAGGAACGACGAGTGACTTTTTTTTTTCAGGTTTAAAAAAAAAATGTAATCGTGGGACTGTTTTCTTTTTTACGGGTGAAATATTAACAAAATGGATTTCAGCACACTGGGGTGGGCTACCAGTGTGCCAGACTAGTGGAGGTGGGATCAATGCCGACCCAGGGATTGGGCACCCTGAGATCAGAAAAAGATAAGAACCACTTTGGTACACTGGGGTGGGCTCCCACTGTGTCATAATAGTGTGGGGTGGGGGGGGCATCCCATGCACTGTGCACTGTAATGCGCACGGCTGGAATGTGCCTGGTTGCTGGGAAGGGTGGGGGAGATCTGCTGCTGCAATGATGAAACTGTCCATGACTGGAGCGACAGATTTCTTTCAAGTCCAGCCCTCACTCTGAAACTGCCGTCATCGGCAGCTTCCCTGTTGATCGGTGGCCAACGGATACACCCCTGAAAGCATTCACTGGATTGGCCAAACACTGCAACACCTCTGCAATGCTCTACTAACTTCAATATGCTACCTGTGCACTGCGTGCACAAGCAAACATAACAAATGCACTGGCAGCTAACATTAAAAGTCATGGTAATCAAGAGCACAGTTTTAAGTTTACAGGAATAGAAAGGGTCAAAATCAGACCAAGGGGAGGTAATCTTAGCCAGAGGGTTTTGCAAAGAGAAGCCTTCTGGATTTATAAGCTTAAAGCTACATCAGGAAAAGGCCTTAATGATAAGTTCGATTTGGAACCTTTTGTGTTAGCTGCCATTCTTGTTTTGTATCATTATAAAAAGGGTCTGAGAAATAGAGCTTTCTGATTGGCTGCAAACATTCTAACAACCTTATGTTAATCTTTTATTAACATACATGTAGAGTTTAACTATATGCTGAGAAGGTTTAACACTGTTTAAAAATATTTTTATTATAATAGCAATAAGGCAGTCTCAGGGATTATGATAATAGTCATTTAAACACCCTCTAGGAGCATGTGGCACTCGGTTACACCTCGTGCCACAGTACACCCCTAGAAGGTGATTAGCAGACCATTAACATAACCCTTGGTCATGCCTTATTGCTTAATTGATTGCAGGATTAACTAACTGTTCTGTTTGTTGACATTGTGCTATTTTGATAAATAATAATCATTGCAAAGGTTTTATTATGTTCTTTAATTAAGCAATAAAGGCAGGAGGTGGTACATCATGGAATATCGTCACGCCTCGAGTGGTTAGGCACGAGGCCGCAGGCCGAGCGTATCTAACCGTCTGAGAAGTGACGATATCCCATGATATACCACACCCTGGAATGACTTATTGCTACTATGAACTGGTTTATCAGTTTTGTTAGGAAAAATAATTAAAAAGAAACTTTTCAAATGTTTTAATGTCTTTTTTAAAGTGTTGGAGTAACATCTTTTTAAAAAAAAAGTTCCTGGAGGGCTTTGGGCAGCAGATGGCGCTGTTGCAAGTGGAGTTCCTGTAGCAGTGCAGCTGCAAGCACCAATATGTTGGCAGGGACAGCGATCGTTGTGGTCTGTGATCTGCTCCCCCCAACCCCCAAACGATGTTGTGATTATTGCAAGCCTGAAGTAAAGGAAAACTGTGATGCTTAATTTTTAAGGGAGAAGGTGAGGTTAATAAAGAAGTTTTTTGTAATTGGGAGGGCCATTGTGATACCAGGTATGGTTTCTCCTTGCGAGTGGCTGTTAATGAGCTACGTGGTGGCGTTACGGTATTTCTTTGTTGGGAGTGAGTGGTTTTATGAATGCTGCAGTTGGCAGTCACCCATTGTGTTGCTGTTGCCATGGTGTTGGACACGCTGGTTTTGAAGGTATTGCTCCCAGCGGCTTGCGTTGTGCTGAATTCTGTCGTGTGCACGCTGGTGGCAGTTTTTTTTTTTTAAATAGTGGCCGACTGGAAGTCTGACTCACTACATACTGCGAGAGATGAAGAACACTGTGCGGTAAGTGAGTAGGCTGGTGACCAGAGGTTTCTGAAGCCATGATGATGTAGCCTGATATCATCACGGCTTCAAAAACCTCTCGGCCAATCAGCTTCCTCCATTTACGATCCCCAGTTCATAATGTTGTATATATTACATTACATTTTGTTTGCGAAGTTTTTTTTCCTTTTTCTCCCTCTCTTACAGCTTTCTCCAATACAGTCTAAAACCAGACATTATACTGTATTGTACATTACTTTTGTACTGTAAAGTATTGTACTGTACTTTCAGCGACACATGTAGTATTCTCCCCATTTTTTGCAGGACTAATGTTTGTGGTAGTATTAGTGACAGTCTTATTTGATATGATCAGCTTGTTACAAGTCTGATTTTAAGTGCCTATTATTTCTGTTATTTATGAATGCATAGCCTTCCACTGTTGTACTGTTCTTAAACGTAATAACAACATATTGATTCCTAAATACAAATATGTATATACACATGTTTAGCTCCAATGGTTAGATACATAGATGCTGCTGGTAGATAACGGCCTATGGCCCACCCAGTCTGCCCATTTGAGCTTGCAAGTTCCCTTTACATTTTTCTAGAAGTCTGTTGCCCCTTACCCCTGACCTCCAGAATTCCTTTATGTCTATTTCATGCATTCTTAAATCCTGTGATTGTTTCAGCCCGCACCACTTCCTCTGGCAGGGTGTTCCACTCATCCACCACCCTTTCTGTGAAGAAATTCTTCCTCATGTTTCCTCTGAATTGCCCTGCCTCCAACTTCATCCCATGACCTCTAGTCCTAGAACATCTTTTTTGCTGGAAAATAGTGTATTCCTGCACCCTGTTCCTAACTGAAAGGTACGTGTATGTCTCTATCATGTATGTTTTTCATTTTTCTATAGATATAGGTGCTGTGATTCAGGATTGGGTACAGTGACAGAATTGTGAATAGTAACTTACTGTCATGGGAATGCATCAAGAAGTGACATCTCTACTACCTGAGCTGACTCTCAAACTGCAAAGAGTGGTTGCTTTGTGTACAAATAAATTAACTGAGTATCATAAGTCTTTATATATGTAAATAAGATTTTAAACACTTTACTAGGACCAGTCTTGTAAGTTGCCATAATTACGTTAGTTCCTATGTTAATGTACTCTGTGGTTTTAATTGTGTAATGAGTGAATTTGCATGTTTTTGCACTTTTTTTGGTATTAACCGCACTATATAAAGTATGGAAAATACATTGTACTATGCTGTACATCTCTTGACAAAGTACTGTGTTTAATGTGTGAAATGTTGAGTTTTTTTTCTACCCTACCTGTAGTGGCTGGCTTTTTAACATGTTTGTTAATTAAAATAAAATATATTTTTGTCATGTCTTTAAATCCCATTGTGGAATGACAATTTATTTTTGGGTAAGCTGCAGTGTTTTGTTTTTGTTGTTGCTGTTCTTTTTCAATAGGCACACTTCTTCTCCATGTGGGTGAAACAGCAATTATCAGGAGACTCTCCTGCTCCTGTACCCCAGAAGCCACTGCCTCAGACAGACCAGGCATCAGTCCCTTAGAACCGACAGCAGCCCCCTCCCTCAGGTGTTCTCCCCATACAGAGGGTTGATGCTATTCTATAGTGTCAGGGTGAGCAGGCTCCTCCCTCATAGTAGGGAAGGTTAGCACACTGGAGCATTAAGTAGGGCTCCATGGAGAAGATGGATTCTGAGGAAGATAGAAACATTACACACTTATGGTAACTGAAGATCTTCCAGTATATCTTCTCCATGGACTACCACCATGACCTACCCACCATCTCTCTTTCTAGATAGAGCCAGGGCCACTGGGCAGCTCACCCTTCCAGTGTTGGTGTCTTGCCTGACCACAGCAAGATCTCTAGCCTTTTTCTCCTCTCACTGTTTCCCTTCCCCTTTTGATGACTTGGGCTTCTTGTATGAGAAAAAAAAAACATAAACTTAAAAAAAGGCTGCTTTTCCATGCCAGCTGTTTTCTTCCCTCCCTTCCTGCCCAGAGTTCATCCTCTTACCTTGGGTATATCCCTATTAGGTGCTAAATGCAATGTTGCACTCTTGTGGTAACTTGACTCAACCCACTTCCACTTGATAGTTAATAGTAGCCCTGTCAGTGGTCTTATTCTACTTGTCTGTCATTAAACAGCAATGGTAAGTCAGATTGAGGAGTATATAGTGCCTGTGCTGGAGTAACTCCCCATGTCATCTCACAGGAAAAGGGTATCAGTGTGACAGGCTTGAATAGGACCCTGTCCCAGTTGTTATGGAGAGTTTGAATGCAGGGATCTGTTCTGTTCTTTCCTTTCCTGTCTCTTGTCTGTCTGGTTGCGCAACCAAATTTTCCTGTGAGACCTAGGATTTGACCACCCCGACAGTCTCACAATTATTTGCCTCTTACTGTCTCTCTACCCTCTCTTGCTGTTCTGTCTTTTCCTCCCTTGCATATCTGCTGGTATAAAAATATATGCAAATCATTATGTGGAAATGCAACTGATATTGGGATCTCTTTGTTTAGAAATTATATAGTGTTACTGTTGAAATGTATATAATTATAGTCTGAGATGATTGCAAAAAGCTAATGGGAACTTAAGGGGTTAACCTGAGAGCAGTTTTTAAGCCCTTTTTTAGAAGTTGTGGAGAAGGGACATTGTGTTCTAGCTGCACCTGCCTGAAAATTTACAAGAACATTTTTGAAAAAAAAACAGGATGTTTGTTAAGAAGGGGGTTGCAAGAACTTATAAGAGAGAGCTGCAGTGTTTTGGGACACACACAGAGATTGAAAGAAAACTCAGATGGATCTTCTCTGTTTATTCTGCCTTTGTAAATGGTTATTCTGAACCATTTAATTTTTTTTATGTTACTACTAGTACTAATAAACACTTTTTGTGAATTCTACAACTGCTCCTGGTTTTTCCTATGCTTCCTGACCTGTGCCTCGATGACAATCAGCTGCTCAGCTGGCCCAGCAGCCATTACCTCCACATTCTGGCAGGTTTTCTCATTTTTTTGCCAGTCTTTTACTTTATTGTGATGTTTCTGGTGCCAAAGGTCCCTTGCTATTATTAAACTAAAAACAGGAGGAAAAGGAGAGTGCGAGAGAAAGAGAATCACAGACTACCCTGATTCTTGTTAGGGTCCTTCTCATACTCCTTGAAGTTGCCACAGTACGTGCATTCCCAAGAACAGGCATGATTTGCTCCTTGGTTCCCTGGTGGATCAGGAGCCCTGTCTGCTCTTCTCATTTCCTAAAAAGGGTAAAAGAGAATATGATGTGTTGACGCAAGGCCAACTCCCCCAGCGTGAACACCAGCACAGTGACAGATTCACCTGTCTGCGGCAAGTCGCTGTGCTGGTGCAATGAAGATACCGGTGGTGCGGCTCCCAGTGTTGTGCCCCCTCCTCGGTCCAACTCCAACTCGGAGTTGGATATTTAGAGACTGGGGGGTGTGGGTGGAAGAGTCCTCCACATGGGGGGGTTTTGGGGCATAGCCCCCCATTGGAAGTGCACCGACATCCCCGATGGTTCAATGCCAACACTTGGCATTGTGTCTGTCACTGTAGGGGATGTTGGTGCGAGCACTGTCACAGTGCTATAGTAAAATCAGAGAATATATCCTTCTATTGCTTGGTAATGTGCTGTGGACACCTTCTTAAGCTGCTCCATTTCCAAATTCTAGCTTGACTTAGACACAGACCTCTGAGTCTGCCTCATTTGCAATGGGGTCCCATTCTGTGGCTATCCCATATTTTATGCTAAGCCAGAGCCTAAACTAACACTATCATAGGGCTGCTGCTATTAACTCACTTTCTCCTCGATTCTAAATCAGCAACCTCCTTGCAGTATAGGGTTTTTTTTTACAATTTTATTATGAGTGGCTTTGGCTCCCTTGATTTGACTACCATGAGTCCCTTATAGGGATCTTGGGCACACCTATATACATACTTAATGTTTGCATATTCCTAAGCATGTGTGCCCTCTCCTTCCCCCTTAGGATTGGTAGTCAGCTTTTATTTGGTTGTCTCTTTTCTTCCTATGTCCTTTTTCAGTCTCTTTATCTATCCTGCAAACATAGCTTGCCTCTCACTTTGCTTACTCTCCTGGTGAACAGAACTCAGGAAGGTGAGGGAATCCGCAATGGTTATTGGCAGGAGTGCAGCACCATGTGGTGTCACACAGATGCAGTAGCCAGTAGCCGTTGTCAACCCCTTGACCAAACAATTTGCTCCCATGGGGTCACAGCACCTCCAGCTCAGACCAATAGGTGGTACTCCATGGAGAAGATATTCTGGAAGGTCTTCAGTTATGGTAAGTATGTAACTTTTTTTTGCTGTTTGGGACTATGATTTGTGGTCCTGCTCAGTCATTCAGACCCCATCCAAGTTTGTCTGCCATTGCCTGGTAAGCAAAAGGGGGATGATTTGTAAAACGGACACCCAGCAGGAAAAGTGGGTATGTGAACTGGGAAGGTTGGGGGTACATGTTGCTGTCATGCCCACTGAAGGTATTTCAAGGAGATGAGTTCATGCAGCTACCTGCCTCTAAGGGTGCACAGGACAATATTAAATGTACAGAGGCCCTGAGACGAAATTTGTCTTGAATTCTGAACAACCTGTCTGCCCCTACCATTATCCCAGTCTCTTGTTCAGAGTAAAACTGCACCTAATCATACAAAGCCAAGGAAGGGATAGAGGGAAATGACTTGTATACCACACTTAAGTCCAGCTGTGGACCCCTGACATTAACCACTATGCTGCTGCCTGTAGCTCAAATGATGTGGTATTCTGCATTCCTACATAGACAAGCAACACTGGTGTTGGACTTGAAATCAGAGTTTTTTCCTTTATAAAGACAAGGTACAGGAGAAGCAACTATGTTCCCTCAGATGAGTGACTGCATCTAAAACGCCTGTGCATGGATTTGTAAATAAAAGTGTTCCTGTTTTATTGCAAGAGGAAGTCTAGTGTACCCTGTTGTGTTTTCATAATGCAATGAACAGAGACACTGAGGTGCTGAGGGACACACAAAGGAGCAAAGGTAAATTGGGAACAGTCGTTGAAAGAATGTTCGAGCCACTTGACATTGGCATGTGCATTCCCCTCTTTCTGTGCAAGAAGCTGATAATTTAGAGGTTACTGAGACCCCCTACCTCCAGCAGAAAGGGAATGCCAAATATGTCAATAGATCCTGTTGGGCACTAGGTCACAAAAGCGCCATCAAGAACAGCAGTGTATAAACAGCGCTGTCAACAACAGCGCCAGGACAAAACATCGCTGGATGACAACAGCACCAATGGTAGCTGACAAAATCCATAGTAACGACCACTACCATGGCTAAAAAAACACAAATACCACCCCCCCCCCCGTAACTTATACTGTATATCTAACTCTAAGGGGGGGCAGAACATGGGGAGAGGTAGAATGTTGGGGGGGGGTATATCTGTTTCCGCATGTTAAAAAAAAAAATAACACACTTGGGGTGGGGAGAAGGTAAAACTGAAGGAGTCGGGAGACCGGGAACAGAACCCTAGTCTCCCAAGCCATACTGGCTGAGCTGTTTGTGCCTTAGACCTCTCCGCCACAGGTGCAGCTTGGCCAGTCTCTGCACTTTTCTCCCACTTCTCCACTTACTGCCTTGCCTTTACAGCCACAAGGGTAGCAGTAACTAACATTCGTTATTCTACCTATGTCACTGTGAAAGGCAAGCGCGGTTTAGACCGTGTCCTTCTAGCCATGCTATTCTAATCGGGTACCATCCTGCCGTATATTTCTGAAGGGACAATGCCACCAGGCTTGCCCTGCAAAGGTGTTGCCTCAGACTGGGGCACCATGCCAGTGGAACTACAAATCTTGCTGAGTCCAGGGTCTTCAACCTACAGGACAGACCCTCACTCTAAGCCTCCTTGTTTATGCATTATGTTCCAGGCCTTAGCCAGCCTTTGTGGGCAGGGGTTTCAAAGAGATGTTCCTCCAACCAGGGAGAAATGATAGGGCAAAATGAATAAGATTTGTCAAATGGACGCTCTGACACACATTGTAGTTTTGGTAGTACAGTAGTAGCTTATGTTTATTAAAGGATACAGTCAATGGAGTCACAACTCATTTTCAATGGTTTCTTGAAAATGAGACCTGGTTACAGAGGGAAAAGGTTAACATTTTTATATAATACATTTTCATACACAGATAGTATTCAAAATACAAACATTAGACGTGTACCATACACACTTGTGAAACCGCAGGTGGATGCTTTTTGACAATAAGTGGCTACTATGGGTGGTATTTAACATTTCAAAGATAATTAATTTTGTTACTTAAGGAAATACTTGGGATGGAATACAGATGCGTATGGAGATATGCAGGGCTGGATGAAGCACTGATACTGAAACAAAGCTGAAATACAAAATAATGATGCTGGGAGAGGCCAAGGACTATTTTTCAAAATGGGCATGTAGATCTCGGAGATGGAAACAAATTTTAACCACAGTGAATACTTGAGAATGTTGTATCTAGTAAGATACAGTGAGAAATTTCATTGATAGGGAAGGGGAGAAAAAAATTACTCATTGTAGTAATGTTTCTTCTCAGGGATCCACCATCGATGAGATTTACAACAAGCATCATCCCACCAGAGTGTGATGCCCTGGATAGTGAACTCTGTGCTAACTTTAGATCTTAGAATGTGGCTGTTCAGTTATGTCCATGGTATAATGTCAGATTTCTTTCTATGCCTAGGGGAGCAGTGACCACTAAAACTAGATAAATAGCTACTAAAAATGTTCATTAACATTTTTTAAATACCAAACAAATTTAAAGCAGACAACATAAAATATTTAACTGATCACAGTCTAGCAATTGCTGAGGAGCTGCAATAAGGAACGCACAAGCAACCTTAGTTCTTGTGTGATGCTATTTTCAGGTTCTGGAAGGAGAGAAAGGGTCAGGGTTTCTAAATCTGATGGATCCCTGAGAAGAAACATTACTACAGTGAGTAATTTTTTCTTCATATAACAGGAATCCATCAATGGTCCTTTATAACAAGCAGACTCTTGCAGTACCTTGGGAGGATGGGCCCAGCACCTATTTAGGAAAAAAGATTCTGCAAGACAGTAGTTCCAAAACAGGCATCCTTCCTGGACTGAATATCCAGGCAGTAGTGCTTTGTGAAGGTGTGCACTATTCTCCGGGTAGCTGCTTTACATATGTCTTGAAGGGAGATGCCTCTTGTAGCTGCCACAGAGGCAGAGGTACCCTTTGTGGAATGTGCCCTTAGGCCTCTGGGAGGTGTTTTTTCCAGCTTTTTAATAACAGAACTATATACAAGAGACTATCCAATGAGAGATAAATCTCCTAGCTGCTGGCTTACCTTAACCCACCTCTCCATAGGTAATGAAGAGCTGTGTACCTTGGGACCTGACATCCCTTGTCCAGTCTAGTGCTCTTTTTCCATAGACAGTGCAATTTCTCTTCATCTGTACTGGAATGTCCAGGGTAGAGCACAGGAAAGGTGACTGACTGGTTCATGTGGAATTCAGACACCACTATAAGTAGGAACTTCCTATTGGTCCTAAGGATTGCCTTACTCATGTGGAAGATTATGTAGTTTGGATCTGTACAGAGGGCTTGCAGTTTGTTTACCCTCCCGGCAGATGTCATGGCAATCAGGAAAACTGTTTACCATCTGATATATTTTAAATCAGCAGTAGCCATAGTTTCAAATGGAGCCTACTTCCACTGGGCAAGACAGTTATTTAGGCCCCATGGAGGGAGTGGGTCCCTTACAGGGGGATACAGGTGACTTGAGGCCCTCAAACATCCTTTTAAAAACAGGTTGTGCAGTCAAGGACTTGTCTTTGCCTGCTGATGTGTAGGCTACCAGATGTACCTTCAGGGTTGTGGTTCTCAGATCTAATGACTGTAAGTGTACCAGGTAGTCCAAAACTGTAGGCCAGCCCTGCCTGCATTGGGATTATCATCCTTGGGGCACATCAGTATGCAAATCTCTTCCACTTGGAGGAATATGCTTTCCTCATTGCTGGTTTTCTGGAAACCTTCAGCACTCTCAGCACCTCCTCTGACAGATTTGAACTAAAGATTCTAGCTTCTCAAGAATCGTATCCTCAAGAGTAATGTTCTAAGGTCTGTGAATGTTCTACCACGAGACAGAGTCAGCAGGTTGTATCTCAGTGGCATGTTTATTGAGTCCTGTTGGACAGGGTTAGGAGCACCAAGTATCAAGCCTGTCTGGCTCATCCTGGGACCATCAGGATCATTGTTTCTGGTATCTCCTGAGCTTTATGAGCACTCTCTGAATAAGTGGAAATGGTGGGAAGGCATACAGGAATGCCCCCCATTCTGTCTGGTCCAAAACTAGGGTGTCCTCTGGGACTGTGCCCCTTGCTGGTGGTCAGCAACAAAACTGTGGGAGCTGATTGTTCTTCCAAGAAGCAAACAGATATATTTATGGAGTGCCGCATCTTCTGAAGACTGAGGCCAGTACAGCAGAAACTTTTCCATCTAGGGAACAAGCTAGTTTCCAGATCATCATGGTTTCTGTGCAGTTTTGAGGATCTTCTTCCTCACCGCTTGTTTATATAATACACTGTTGTGGTACTGTCTGTTCGAATCTGTACAGACTGATCTTGTAACTGGGAGGAAAGGGGTTGTATTGCCAGTAATACTGCCTTGAGCTCTAGAATTTTGAAGTGTGCCTGAGTCTCCAGTGTGCTCTAGATGTCACTTACTATGAGATCCTCCAGGTGGGTGCCCCACCATAGGAGTGAGGCATCTGTCGTGAGGATACTTGGGGGATTTCTGAAGGAAGGGAATACTTTCTCTGAGATTGTTCTCCTTCCACCACTCTAGTGCTTGCATGAAGGTCTTTGTGACTTGTGTGTCTAGCTTGGACAGTGAATAGATAGACAGACAGACAGACAGATAGATAGATAGATGAGATACTTTATTTCTATAGCGCTCCTTTCCTGAGACTCGGAGCACTTCACAATCAATATAATACCACAATATCGAAAGTATACAAATACACAATTAAAATCTACGCCATTACCCAGTTACACTTAATAAATAAGAGTATCCATCTGATCAATTCCAATAACCACAGTTATCTAAAAACTTAATTAAAAGCCTGGTTAAATAAATACGTTTTTAAACCATTTTTGAAGGTATCCACCGAGGGTGCCTCCCATAGCTGTTTAGGCAATTGATTCCAAAGGGTGGATGCAGCCACCGAGAATACTCAATCACCCGAGTGGTGCAACCTCGCCCTAGGAATATTCAGGAGACAACCCTCGGCGGAACAGAGAGCCCGGGACAGATGATGAGGCATGAGGAGATCTTGCAGGTAGACTGGTCCCCCTTCATGTAGGGCTTTATAGGTCAGAAGCCTGACCTCCACCTAACTGGCAGTCAGTGCAGTTCGCAGCGGATGGGTGTGATATGATAATGCTTACTCACACCTGTCAGTAGTCTTGCTGCCGCATTCTGCACCAGCTGCATTAGGCGGAGGTTACCTTCAGATAGCCGTAGGTACAGGGTATTGCAGTAATCCAGTCTGGATGTTACAAAAGCATGTACTAAGTTTTCTTTAATAGGGGTCTAACCAAGGCCTGTTTCAGGGCCAATGGGAAGACCCCATTCCTCAAGGAACTCTGGACAATCTCGGCAACCACAGGTGCAATCAGGTCCATACACCCAACCAAAAGTTGTGTTGGAGCTGGGTCTAGATCACAATGTGTTGGCTTCAATCTCGATAGAACCCTCACCACCTCTTCCACCCCAGCTGGATCAAACTCAGTCCAGACAGGAGGAGTGTTCTGCAACACCTCAGAATGGGCCCCACAATCCCTTTGAGTGACAGTGGAGGAAATCTCAGCTCTGATAGTGGACACTTTGTCTGCAAATCCCACCTTTGAAACCAGCAGTCCCTTAGGTGAAACAAAATGTCTCTCATCTGAAATCTGGCCCATGCAGGGCTAGATTTACATTGCCATGGGCCCTATGCACAGCAGTAGCTAAGGGCCCCCCTCCCAGTCACCTCCCTCCCAGCTGCCCCCTGACTCCAACCATCACCTAAACATTATATATTTACATCTTCTATACACATCCTCAGTTATGACAGCTTATACCACTGGAGTGGAGGACACACAGCCAGTACCTTGGTACACATTTTTCTTCCTTTCTATGACCACATACACTGATACAATGATGACATATAACATTCAATGTGTTGCCAAGATCTTAGATCTGGACTTGATCTCATTTGTCTAGTACAGTACAGTATATATATATATATATATATATATATATGTCACAAATGCACTCAGCAGGTCAGGCCCTCTGCTCTCACAGTGCCCACCTCCGAGTGCAATAATGTGAACAGGTAACAGACAGGGTAACAGTCCTGTCTGCTTCTGGGTCTGAATCACCTTTAGTCTTAAGTTCTGGGGGGACTCAAACTGTGAACCTTATGCTAGCGTACCCAATGTGCAGGCTCAGATACTATTCTCTTCTGGGGGATGCACTACATCTTTCGCCTAAGGGCACCTAACTAGGTATCCAAAATGAACTCTTGTAACTATATGAGAAACCTTAGGTATACTCTTACCTTTTTACTCAAGCTCAGTAACACCATCAAGCTGTTGAAGAATTGTCAGACTTAACCATCTATACGTCACATGCAAAAAAAAGAACTGGTAGACACTCAGACAGTCTTTCAAAGAAAGGTACTTTACTAAAAGATGATAAAAATATGTAAAATGTAAACACAAAACAATATATCAAAGAGCTAACAATCACATAAAAGAACAAGGGAAAAGTACAAAACAAAAACTTCTGCCACAATACATTTAGACCTTTGCTGTCTAAGGTATTACCTCTGGAAGTGCTTAAGCAAATCAGAGAACTGTTTTTTTCTCAGAGTCCCAAAATAATATGACATTCATTTCAGACACAAGTATTATTTTAACTCTGTCTCTCCACACCCCTTCTGTGAGTCATCTAGCTCCTCCTTTTAGAATAAAAAAATACAAACATGATGTCCTATCAGGAGGCATAATAAATAATGTGACAACCGCAAAAACTCATTTCCCAAATTATGAGTCTTTGATCAACCAGTTCCTTTGAGGTTTACAACCCTGTAGTCCATCATCTAGGTGTGATATAACCAACAGGAATCAGCTAAATGACATCCTGTCCTGTAATAGAATGTATATTTAGTTTTCCAACTTCAAAAGCATGAGGTTATAAAAAGAGCATAAAATGCCATTGTGAAGGAAGTCAGTTAATTAAATGGTTCCTGGTCAGTTTACATATCCTGCAGCTTCACTGACCCTTGGGGGGGCACCCATGGAAGCACGGGCTGTCTTATGTGAGACAATAACATACTATATTTTTATTTTACAAATATCATACAATAATCATAACCAGCTGGCCAAGCATCACACTCCTCCCCATCTAGACTGAATTTGGGGGCTCTGTCCCCTGCATGGGATGAGCTCCCTAAGTCAGTTCACTCCTCATATAGACGCTACAAGCCATCTGTGTTCTGATTGGTCGCTCTAGCCCTATGTAAGATTGTCATGTCATACCCTTGCAAGGCAAGACTCCATCTTAATAGTCTACCATTAGTTTTCCCCATTTGTGTAAGCCAAACCAGGGGATTGTGGTCAGTTCGTACCTCAAAATGCTGCCCATGTAAGTATGGCTCTAACTTCTTTAGGGACCACACTATAGCAAGAAACTTTCTTTCCATAGTAGAGTAAGCCTACTCCCTAGGAAGTCACTTTTACTCAGGTACACTATGGGGTGATCTTTCCCTTGGTTGGATGTCTGACTCAGTACTGCTCCAATACCCACATCTGAGGCATCAGTCTGGACTATAAAGGGTCTGCTATAGTCAGGACTTATCAATACAGGAGCACTGCATGGTGCCTCCTTCAGTCTGGTAAAGGCTTTTTCACAGGCTGGTTCCCAGATTCTTAGGCATCTTTTTCTTTACCAGGTCAGATAGGGGAGCAGCCAGGGCAGTGTATTTGGGTACAAATTTCCTACAGTACCCTGCTGTCCCTAGAAAACTCCTGACCTGCTTCTGCATTTCTGGCCTGGGCCATGCCTCGATCACCTCTATTTTTACTTGGTTAGGACAGAGCTGCCCTAGCCTACAACATGCCTGAGGTATGCCTCTTCAGCCATGGCCACCTGGCACTTCTCAGCTTTGACAGTGAGCCCGGCCCTCTGTATCCTGCCCAGCATGTCCCTAAGGTGGAACAGGTGTTCCTCCCAGCTGGCACTAAAGATGGCAATGTCATCCAGGTATGCCATGGCAAACTCCTCAGCACCATTTAACACCTGGTTCACCAACCTTTGGAAAGTGGCAGGGCGTTCTTCATTCTGAAAGGCATTACTTTAAATTCAAATAAACCTATCGGAGTGATGAAGGCCAACCTCTCCCTAGCTCTGTCAGTTAACTCTACCTGCCAATACCCCTTTGTCAGGTCACTAGTCATAAAGTATGCCATTCCTCCCAACTTGTCCAGGAGTTCAGCCACCCGGGGCATCGGGAGGGCCTTTGACTTTGTGACTACATTCAGTCCACAACAATCCACACAGAAACGAGTAGAGCCATCTGGCTTGGGCACAAGGGCTACAGGTGAGACCCAGGAGCTGTGGGATTTCTGGATTACCCCTAAATCCAGCATTTCCTCCACCTCCCTCCTAATGTCCTTTTGGACAGACTCTGACACCCGATATGCTGTCCACCGTATGAGCGCCTGCGTCCCTGACTCCACATCATGCATCACTAAGGGGTTAGTCCAGGCTTGGCACTAAACAGTGGGGCAAAGTCTGCTAAAACCTCCCTTACTTCCTGGAGCTTGTCCAGGGCCAGCTGGGGTGACAATTTAACTGCCTCCACGGAGGACTCCCACTTGCTTTCTTCCAGCAAGGCCAGAAGGGGGTCTCCTTTGTCCATCCCCTTCCCAGGACAACATACTGCAAACACCATGTTAGCCCTATTAGCATATGGCTTCATCATGTTTTTTTTGGTTTTTTTCAGATTTCATTTTCCCTCCGGTTGCAGTCTGGGGGGCCTCTCTCAAGCATCCTGCCTGCTCCTGCCCTACCTGAAGTCCTCCTGCCTCCCCTCTCCCTCCTCCTCCTCTGTCCATGGTCTGCACCCCTGGATTAACCCCTCCTGGGGTGGGGGCACCCCTCCTCTTGGGCGCACTTCAAATTCAGACTTCAACATGAGAGACAACCCAGTTGGAGGAACCTGGAAGTTCAGGCAGGATGGATATTGCTGTGGGCATAGGAGCAGGTGCCGTCTCCTACCAGTCAGACTGGGCTTTTCCTTTGTTCGAGTGAACTCTCCCCCCCTCCCATGCATGTGCAAGTCCCCAACACTAGGTGCATGGCAACCCCTGCCTGCATCACAGCATGCTGATTACATGCAGCCGGGTGTGCTGCAGTGTCTCTGGTCTCCACCAGGTACCACTGGCATGCTGGGTGATCCCCAACCTCCCCCTCTGGGAAGGAGAGCAGCCCAACAAGTGCTCAATCCTCACCCACCCCTGCCATCCCCTGGCAGCCCGGGCTCACTCCCTAAATCAGGTCACTGGCATGGCATGAGGTGTGACATCTAGCACCTCAACCCTCAGCACCACCGGGCCGGCTGGCTTTATCATGTTGACATGGTACATTCTTTCTGTATGTCTTCTGTCAGGTAATTCTATGATACAGTTCACATCATTTACCTTTCTGACTACTTTGTATAGTCCTGCCCACTCAGCCTGCAGCTTGTCTTTCCAGACCGGAATAAGGACCATGACTTCCTGACCCACTGTGTATGAGCAAATTCTGGCTCTGTGGTCATACCACGCTTTTTGTTTCTATTGGGTAGCTGCCAGGTTGCTCTGGGCTGTCCCCCATAAGCTCCTTCAGCCTTTCCCAAAACCTAAGGACATAATCCACTATGGGAGTTCCCTGGGTGGCGTGCTTGCCTTCCCAGTCCTCCTGGATCAAGCCTAGGGGCCCATGTACCCAGCATCCATATAAGAGCTTGAAGGGGGAAATTCCTGTTGACTCTTGGGGCACCTCTCTGTATGCAAACAACAGGTAGGGAAGGTATGTCTCCTAGTCCCTCCCATGCTGTTCAGCAAACACTTGGAGCATTGACTGCAGGGTACCATTAAACCTTTCCACAAGCCCACTGGCTTGCGGGTGATAAGGTGTTGTGTGCCTCTTCACCACCCCACACTTCTCCCACAAGCATTTCATCTGGTCCATGAAGGAACCTCCTCAGTCGGTGATACCCTTCTGCAGAAACCCAACACGGGAGAAAATCCCAAGTAAGGCAT
Source organism: Neoceratodus forsteri (assembly GCA_016271365.2). Classification (NCBI taxonomy): domain Eukaryota; kingdom Metazoa; phylum Chordata; order Ceratodontiformes; family Ceratodontidae; genus Neoceratodus; species Neoceratodus forsteri. Next base: position 1,838,994,600 of record CM057456.1, read on the forward strand.
CTGCCACTTTGTTTGTCCTCAGTGAGGATAGGGCAACTGCCTCTGGATACCGAGTGGCATAATCCACCACAGTCAGGATGAACCTCTTCTGGGAGGATCTGGGGGTATTTAAAGGCTCCACAATATCCATTCCCACCCTCTGGAATGGCTCTTTCACTATGGGCAATGGAATTTGGGTGGCTTAGGTTTTCTTACCCACCTTCCCTATTTCTTGGCACCGGTGACAAGACCTGCAATTCTCCTTCACCTGCTGGGTGAAGTTGGGCCAATAGAAATTATTGGCCAACTGCTGCATAGTGCGCACGATTCCCAGATGACCAGACAAGGGAATATCATGTGCAATCTTGAGCAACTGCTCACAGTACCCCTGGGGAATGACTAGCTGCCTGCCTATCACCCCTCCCTCTGTCTTAGCATCCTGAGTACATATCAGTCCATTTTCCCAATAAACTTTTTGTTTTCCGTCACCTCCCTGTGCTCCATCAGAGTCTGCCCAAGCCCTCAGCTTTTCTAGACTAGGGTCACTTTTCTGAGCAGCTGTAAACTCCTTTCACATTCCCAAGGCATGGAACAGGTCCCTTTTAGTCTCTAAACTAAGGTCCCTAGCACTAGCATCAGGGCACTCAGGATCACTGTCATCCTTAACCCTCTGACACTGGGTCACCCCTCCTTCTTTGGAGTAACCTTCCGTAGCTGTTTGGTTAACTGCTACTGGGGAAATTTTTACTCCCCTTTCATTAGTCTCCATATCAGGAGACACAGGCTGGGGAACCAGCCTCCCAGTGGTTTCCACAATGGCTCTATGAGGTCTGGGGAACTACAATTTCCCCTTCCTGCTTGGATACATGTAACTGCACACACCATCCCATTTGAGATTGTTGCCAAGGATGATGTCAACTGCTAACATTTTGGCTACAGCCACCTGTTGCACAGTTCCCCATTTCACTCCAGTCTAGGAGAACATTAGCGAGTGGCAAAGTTCTCTCCTCACCAGTGAACCCTTGTACAGTTACCAATTTATTGGGTATAAGCTGACCAGGCTTTGTCAGATACTCTTTTACCAGCATCAGGGATGCCCCTGTATCTCTAAACCCTTATGTCTGTACAGCATTCATGGTGACTGGGTGCACGTGTTCCCTCATGTTCACAGGCATGCTTCCAGGTACACACAAATAACTCACTTCTTTCCTAGACCCACTGTACGTATTGCTCGTCCTTTTGGGACACTGTCTGGCAATATGCCCAGTTTCTTTACAAACCCATTTGTTTCTTTTCTCAGAAAAATCTTTCCTTTGAAACCTGGGGCTAACTGGTTTCAGTGGAGACAGTGAGGGTTTTAGCTGCCCTGAAGGTGCATTTTCCCTTTCTGTGCTGCCATGCCCACTCCATTTGCTCTCACAGCAGGTCTGCTCTTGGCATAGCAGTCTGAGAGTTCAGCAGCCTCTTGCACTATTTTGGGATCTCGGTCCCCCAGCCAGGTTTTCAGCTCTGCTGGCCATGCCCCAAAAAGTGCTCTAACAACATAGCATTTTCAGTTTTATCTATGGAGTTTGCTTCAGTTCCTTCCCACCAATGTTTTAAACACTGATGTTGTTTCGTGGCTAGCTCCTCATAGCTCATGTCAGGGCTTCTCCTGAGTTTTGTATGTGCTGGGAATTTTTTGGTCTCTGAAGTTAGTGTGGGAAACTTTTTGAACTGCACAGGCAATCCCTGATGCACTACTTCCAGGACCCACTTGTCTGTGGTGATTTTTATGTATTTCTCAAAGAAATATGTCAGCCCGCCCCTACTGGCAATGGTTGACTGGTGACCTGGGCAGAACTGTCAGGGGGTTTATTTAGGCTGTGGCTTGGGGGCTGGTGTTGCAGAATATCTGAAGCCCCTCCTGTCTCTGTAGTAAACTCTTTGGGGTTGGTACCCAGAGCAGGTATAGTGTCTTGGATAGTAGCCCTACCCCGCCACTGCCTACCCTTCCATAAGGCCTGTAGGAAGTGGAAGCCATTTCCTTTACAGTGTTATTTTCATAAGCAGTCTTGTACTTGTTCACTTTGTTAATATATGTCTCTGTTTAGTCACCAAATAGAGAATTTCCCTCAAAGGGGAAATCAAAGACTTTAGTATAGGTGTTCTGGGTAAGGAAGGTAGCCCTTAGCCAAGCAAATCTTCTCAATGCCACTGCATGGCCTGAGACCTGTGAGGCAGAGTCACTGGTGTTGACAGCCATGTGGAACCTGGAATGGGTATTTAGTGGCACCCAGGGCTGACTTTACTGTGACAGATAGGTCTTGTGCCACCTCACTGTCAATTTTATTAGTCAGTGCTAGCCCTGCATTCCACAATGATTTCTGGTACTGAGCTAGATATGCCAAATAAACTGCCTGCCTTAGAAGCAGGGAAGCTGTTGTGTACACTCTTTTGGCCATAGTATCCAGTTTCTTGGAATCCTTTTTAGGAGACTGTGTGGAGAAAGGCAGCTTGGCCTTCTCACAATCAGCAGCCTGGACCACTCTGTCATGATCAGGATGGGCATACTGGTATTCCACATCCAGTCTGTCCACCTGATACTTCTTTTCAACTTTTTTATCAATGCCAGTAGCTGAATTAGGTGTGAACATGATTTTTGAAGTAACTTTTTGAAGCAACTTGTGGATAGGGACTAGCAATCTCTCTGTGGGGGATACCTCATCATATCCACAAACTCCACTTCCTCCTTACATTATAAGGGGTAATGTTGAGGATGTGTCCCATCTGTCTAATGAACGTGGAGTTTATTTATTATTTATTCGAAAATTGGTGACCAGGAAAGGCACACTGAGCCGAGGCTCATTCCTAGGTGCGACCTGGGGGAAGGAAATAGTGGGTACAAAATACGTAGCACAGGCACAGTTCACAGTTACAATAAAGTAAAATCAGAGAGCATGATTCTGATACTCTGTGGACCTAGGCAGCAGTGGAGTAGCTACACAATGGTGCAAAGGGCACATTCACACCCGGGCCCACAACGTTAGGGGGCCTAATCAGAGTTAGAGATTTTGATTTTTAGCATAATGAGCATTTGCCACTCTCCCCTTGCAGACATACAGAATTGCCAACAGGGTTGGCATAGCAGAGGAGAATAGCACAGCCAGGTTTGTTTAAGTTTGATTCTTGTCTCACTGTTTCATTTTCATTCATAACATGACATTGCAAGCATCAATGTCATACAATCACATGTACTGTACGAGGCTGTGATTCTTCAGTTTGACTGATGGTACAGCAGTAGTGTGCACATGGCTGATGGCTTAGCCAATCAGAAGAGTAAACTAACAATGGACAGGTCTCCTGCTGATGAAGCTTTCAAAGAGGACCGTTGAACTTTGGTGTTGGCGCGAAGGAGATGATTGTAGTCGTAGGACTCTGTGCAAGCAGGGGTGAAAATTTTACATTTTTGTGTGATAAATTATTCTAAACTGTCTAAGCAACTGAGTGGAGATGCAAAGCAGAAGAATCAAAAGGAAGCTAATGAGAGAATCACAAAATTGCCAAAAATTGATGTTTTTCTTCAAAACTGTTAGTACTTCAGATGTGCCAACTACTACCAGTGATGAAACAGCAGCTGACACCGTTGGCAGTGACTCAGTAGGAAATGTTAATAAACCTTCCAGCTCCAAGAAAGTCACACTTGAACTGAACAATCCTCAAGCAGCAGACTCTTTTCAGAACGAAAACAGTAATAGCTCTTGTACTACCAGTGATAGTTTAATGAGCGATTCTACTGAAGAAGTTCAGACTGAACTGCTTAGTGAAAATCCAACTGACAAGGCAAACTTCAGTACAGAAACTATAAGTTCACATCAAAAACATTTTATTGTTAATTATGGCCCTTGTCAAACTGAGGGACCATTCCCACGTGATTGTGCAACTAATCGATGCTTTTCAGCATCATACTTTGAAACAGTGATGAAGAGAGGAATCAAACTTAAATGAATATGGCTATGCTATTCTCCTGTGCTAGACAAATATGATTGCCAATTCTGTTGGCTTTCTGGGATCGGAAAAAAATTTCAGATGAATCGATATGGATAAGTGGAACAAGAGCCTGGCACCACTTGTCTTGAGACATAGCAAGATCTGAAACATCTACCTGCCATTTCAAAGCTTGCTTAGTATATGATCAACAGTGCTTGCGTAGTATCATCAGTGAGGAACTCGAGTAGAAAAGAAGAAGAGAAGCTAGCTTTTGGAGACCAGTCCTCCATGATATCGTTAATGTTACGTTCACTTTAGCTGTGTCTAATCTTCTGTGCTCAGGTCACAAAGAGATTACTGGTAAAGGAAGCAGTGGCAACTTTTTGTCCATTATCCAACTCTTGGCAAAATATGATCCAGTTGTTGAAGAACCCTTAAGGAAGCCAAAAGGCTCCATGACATACCTGAGCCCACAAATTCAGAATGAAATCATAGAGTTACTAGCAGACCAGGTCAGAGAAAGTATTGCTAATGACATCAAGAAAGCTCCATTTTATTCAGTAATAATGGACATGACCCAGGACTTATCCAAAGTCAACCAACTAAGTCAAGTTTTTTGCTACGTCAGCATAGAAAATGACAAAAAATTATATCCTGCCAAACTAGATATCAATGAGAGTTTTCTCGGTTTTTATGAGGTAACAGGTCAATCAGGTGCTCAGCTGGAAAGTGACATTATTAAGTGCATCAAAGATAAAGGTCTAGAACTATTGGGACTATGAGGACAAGGATATGATGGTGCTATGAACATGAGTGACTCTATTCTGGAGTGCTAGCAAGACTTGCTGAGAAACAGCCCAACACCAGATACGTGTATTGTGCTGCTCATAATTGGAATCCATTGTTAAATGATTCTATATGCACAATCATCAAACTTTGGAACTTCAACGACTTAGTTGAGCAGTGATATACATTTTTTGGATACGGCATTCACCAATGGGCACTACTCAAATCATTTGTTAGTGAATCTGACTTAACTTTAAAAGAGACTGTGCAACACCTTGGTCTTCATGCTATGACTCTTTGATTGCTTTAAGATACAGATACAGGGATATACTCAAAGCCTTGTCTGAAATCATTCTGAAGACCAATAAGCCTGAGGAGAGTAGTGTCCATCTTTATGAAAAGAGTCGGAAAACTTCAATGTAGGTTTGATGATTGTATTTCAGACAAAAGTTCTTGAAACAGTAAATGCTGTTTACAAACTATTGCAATCTGAAACCCAAGAACTAGGCAAAGCTGCAGAGATGTTAGAGAACACATACTGTACAGAGTGATGAAAGATCTTAGGAATAGTTTTGAAGATATAAGACAGACAGCTGTTATAGTTGCTCAAACTTGGGGAGTGAAAAATAAGTTTGAGTCCAAGCGAGCACCAAAAGCTAAGTGTCATTTTGATGAGTTATCTGCTGACCAGTGATTAACAGATCCGGAAAGTAATTTCAAAGTAAATATTTTTTATGCAAGTGTTGACATAATAACAACACAGCTTGACCATCAGTTCTGAAGCCTGAAAGAAACTGTGCATGACTTTCGCTGTGTTAATCCCATTTATTGTAGAATCTTCAGATGAAGAGCTTCATTCTGCTGGAGTGGCTTTGGCTGCGAGATACTCTGCAGACTTGACCCTTACTTTTGCAGCTCAACTGATGTCATTAAGATTATGCTTAAACTCCAAAATAAAGAAATTATCAACTGTGACAGAGCTAGCAACGCTGCTTATTGTCACAAACAACGCTCTTTTATCCAGTTTTCCTGATGTCTGCACCACATGCATGCTGTTTCTAATGATTGCTGTAACTGTTTCTACCACTGAATGGTCTTTTTCGAAGCCAAGACTTATAAAAAATGATCTTCGTACTATAGTGTAGATATAGAGGATGCTGCTCCGACAGATTTCCAAGTAACAAAGGTGTAAGGCAAGGATGCATACTTGACCCCACTCTTTTTTCCATATATATCGATAAACTTCTGTTAGCACTTCATACCCCGATACAGATTCACCCAACATTGGTCAATCTAACTGCCCTGTTCTGGCCTATGCAGATGACCTGGTCTTGTGCTCACATTCATATAGGGGATTGCAGAAAAGAAAAATTACTCACCTTAGTAATTATGTTTCTTCTAATGGAGTCTTGCTGTATTCTGACAATTGCAGTTAGCTCCAGCACTTGAACTGCCGTGGAGAGTGAAGGGTTAAAATTCTATGGCAGGCATAGAACATTGGGCTCAAGCTCAGTTGAAAACTCTCTCTGTAATACTCTGAAACCAAACCATCAGATTCTTATGAGCTAAAACTCACTGACTAGATAATGTGGAAATTGGACAACGAAGAAATTGTAAAATTCCTACTAGCCAACTGGCAACAACGGCTTTAGATTTCTAAGAGACTCAAGTCAGGAAACCCAAAGACCAAAAACCAAGCAATAAAGCATACAAACTCTTAACTAATCAAACACAAAGCACCCAACACAACAGAAAGTGGGCAGAAGACACCTCTGGGGTGCAACACTGCACCTTCCCACCCACTTCCCAAAACAGGTTCTGAGAGGGGAGGCAGGGAAGGAGGTCAGAACACAGCAAGACTCCATTAGAGGATACATAATTACTAAGGTAAGTAATTTTTTCTTCAAACAACATGAAGTCTTGCTGTATTCTGACAATTGCAGACTACCAAGCTGTATCTCCAAGGAGGAGGGACAGAACCTACTTTGGGAATAGGCTCTGAAGTACTGCTGTGCCAAACCTAGCATCACTCCTAGCCTAGATATCCAGAGAGTAATGCTTGGTGAAGGTATGAACTGCTTTCCAGGTGGCTGCTTGGCAAATTTCTAACAAAGGAATATCCCTGGCCGCAGCCAGAGATGCAGCTGTACCTCTAGTGGAATGAGCCCTCAGGCCTGAGGGTGAAATTTTTCCCAGTTTCTCATAGCAGAATTGGATACAGGACACAATCCACCTGGCAATGGTTCCCTTGGTGGCAGGTTTGCCCTTACCTACTTCCCCATAAGTGAGGAACAACTGGAGGGAGTCAAACCTGTGACCCTTTGTACATTCTATGTAGTAACTAAGGGCCCTTTTAACATCTAAACTGTGTAGCCTCCGCGCTCCTGAGGATGTATCATCAGTGAAGAACACAGGAAGAGACATAGATTGGTTTAAGTGGAAATCAGAAACCAAGTTGGGTAAGAACCTTCTATTGGTTCTAAGGACCACCTTATCTCTATGGAATGAAATGAAGTCAGGCTCAACTGACAGGGCTTGTAATTCACTGATACGTCTAGCAGAGGTAACAGCAACCAAAAACACAGTTTTCCAAGTCAAGTACTTGAGCTCTGCTGAGGACATAGGCTCAAAGGGGGATTGCATAAGCTGAGCAATGCAAATATTCAAATCCTAGGCAGAAGCAGGATCCCTAAAAGGGGGATTGGTATGAAGCAATCCTTTGAAAAATTTACAGAATACAGGGTGAGAGAACAGAGAGGAAGACTTCCCCACTGACAGGAAAGCAGAAACAGCTGACAAATGAACTTTGAGAGTAGCTCGTTTGAGGCCTAGGCCATTAAGGTGAACCATATAATCCAGAACTGTAGACAATTCAGCAGTGTCTGGGGATATATGCTTCTTGGAACACCAAATGCTGAACCTTTTCCATTTGGAGTTGTAAATTTTTCTGGCGGCAGGCTTTCAAGAAGCTTTGAGAATATCCAGAACCCCTTGGGACAGATGCACGTCTGCATACTCTAACTCTTCAAGAGCCATGCCTTGAGATTGAGTGACCGAAGACTGGGGTACCAAATCCTCCCCTGAGAGAAAGTTAACAGGTTGTGGTTCCTGGGAAGAGACAGGGGAAGATGGACTGCTAGGGACAGCAACAGGGGGTACCAAGGCTGCCTGGCCCAGTCTGGAGCAAACAGAATCACTTTGCAAGGTTGTGACCTTACCTTGACTAGAACCTTGAACAGTAGAGGGAAGGGAGGGAAGACATAAAGAAATTTCCCTTCCCAGTTCAAAATCAGAGCATCCAGAGGGACTGAGCCCAAGACTGGGGGTCTACAACAAAACAGAGGAAGTTGGTGATTGTCTGGGGCTACAAAGAGATCCATCTCTGGAGTGCCCTACCTTGAGAAAAATCACTCTCAACACCAAAGGATCCAGAGACCATTCGTGATGACCCTGGGAAATCCTGCTCAATGCATCTGCTAGCACATTGTCCTTTCCTGAGAGGTGGACTGCTACCAGAGAGGTCTGTAGGGAATAAGCCAGGGACCATATTTTCATGGCCTCTGTGCACAAGGCCGTGGACCGAGTGCCTCCCTGCTTGTTGATGTACCACATGGTAGTAGTGTTGTCTGTCCTGACCTGAACCACCTTGTTCTGTACTGACTGAGAGAAAGCTTGTAGGGCAAGAAGTACTGCCCTGAGCTCCAGGAGGTTGATATGAAGAAGGGATTCCTGAGGGGACCACAGTCCCTGGGCTGTGAGAGCTCCCAGATGGGCTCCCCACAGCAAAAGGGAAGTATCTGTGGTAAGAACCACAGAGTGAATCTGAGTGACAAATGGAATACCTTCCCTCAGACTGTCCAGATCCTGCCACCATTGAAGGGCCTGAATTAAGGTCTGAGTAACAGGAACTAGTTTGGTGAGAGGATCTTTCCTTTGGGACCAAAAGGTCCTCAGATGGAACTGAATGTCTCTCATCTGAAACCTGGCCCCTTGGACCACTGCCGTGGAAGCTGCCATATGGCCCAGAATCTGAAGAAAATGCCTTGCTGGTCAAGAAACCAGAGGGAGGAAGGAAGAGGCCAGCTGAGAGATGGCTTTTGCTCTTTCCAGAGGAAGGAAAGTTCTTGCCTTAAGCGTGTCCAGCTCTGCGCCTATAAAAGTAGGAGCTGTACTGGCTCGAGAACTGACTTGGGAAGATTGAGAAGGAACCCCAAAGAAGGGAGAACTTGCTGGGTAACCTGCAGATCTGACTTGACTTGGTCTGGGGACTGGCCCACAAGGAGCCAATCGTGCAGGTATGGAAAGATAGAAATCCTTTTCCTTCTTAAAAAGGCCACCACTACTGTGAGGAACTTTGTAAACACCTTTGGAGCTGAAGTTAGGCCAAAGGGCATTGCTCTGAACTGGCAATGGCCTGAGGGCAATTCGAACCTGAGGTACTTTCTGTGGGAGCACCTGATGAGAATGTGAAAATAGGCATCCTTGAGGTCCAGGGAGGCTAGCCAGTCTCCTGGCCTCAGAGAGGGAAGAACTGTCCCCAGTGTCACCATTTTGAACTTTGGCTTTAGTAGGTGCTTGTTTAGGTATCTTAGATCTAGGATGGGTCACCACTCCCCTGTCTTTTTTGAGTAAGGAAGTACCTGGAGTACAGACCTTTGCCCCTGTATGGGGAAGGAACTCTCTCTATGGCTATTAAGGCCAGTAGAGAGACAACCTCTGCCTCTAGAGCAAGGGTTTCTGATGTATTTGCAGGTGGAAAGGATCTGGGTCTCAGTTTCCGAAAATTTTTGAAACTGAGAACCAGCCCCTGGCTTACAGCCTCCAGGACCCACGTGTCTGAAGTAACAGACATTCAGTCCTGGACAAAGTAAGCCAGCCTGCCGTCTACTGGAATGGGGGAGTCGACCCAGGCTGACATATCAGGGTGTCTGCTTGGCAGGAGCCTTAGGCTGAGGGGTGGATGCAGCCCTGCTCATCCCCCTTCTGCCTCTCCCTCTGAAGAACCCCCTCTGAGAAAAGGAAGAAGAAGAGGCCTGCGCTTTGTAGAAAGGCCTGTGAAAAGGCCTGCCCCTGCCCCTAGCTTGCTGCCTTTGAGGAGTTACCTGCCTCTCCTTGGCCTGGGCACTCCTATAAGTGGTCCTGTACTCATCCATTTTCTTCATGTAATTCTCTGTCTGCTCCCCAGAGAATTACCCACCACAGGGAAATCCATGGCCTTAGCCTGGGTGTCCTGCAAAAGGCTAGTACATTTGAGCCAAGCCATTCTCCAAGGAGCCACAGATGTAGCCATGACTCTTGATGACACATCATTGGAGTCCACAGCAGCATGAAATTGCACCTTTGATGCCTCGATCCCATCAGCAGCCACCCCCTCCAGTTCCTTAGCTAGCTGGGAGGAATCCTGTTTAGCCAGTGCCAGTACAGTGTCCCACCTGGACTTCTGGTACCTGGCTGTATAGTCCATATAGTTAGCCTGCCTGAGTCCCAAAGATGATGCCATGTACTGCTTCTTTGCCATGGCATCTATCTTCCTGGAGTCTTTGTCTGGGGTGTGTGAAGCCAAGGGAATGTTTGCCTTGCCACAGGCTACAGCCTGCACTACCTCAACATGGCTGCATTGCTGATACAGAAACTCCATGTCTGAGCCTGATAAGGTGTACCTTTTGTCCATTCTCCTGTCAACAGGAGGTACAGAGTTAGGAGACTTTAGAATCTTTTGTGTCTGTTTCCCAAAGGACTTATGGAGGGGAATAGACAGTCTCTTAGACTCTGGAATGTCCATCATCTCAACAAAATCAGGCTCTTTCTGATCCTCCACAGCCTCCTCTATAGGAAGCTGGAGGGTTTGGGCCACTTTTCTGTAAAACAGAAAGTGGGGAAGGGACTCAGAAAGCCTAGGAAGGGAAACACCAGAAGGTCTGTCTGGGGAGATGTCCAGTTCCACAGGCACATCCAGACTTTCACCGTCATAATCATCCACTTCAAAATCCCCCTGCTCATCAAACTTCAGTTCATAAAAATCTTCAGGGGAATAATCCTGAACCGGGGGAAGCAACCGAACCGAACCCCTGCCAGAAGGCACCGGATCGGTTGGAACCGGACAAAGCAATTCAACAATCCGAATCACTTTGGCTATCTCTTTGGCAGTCGGAACATGAATGTCTGGATACGAACCAGCCGATTTATCCTTGCGCTTTCTTTTAGTAGGAATCAATCCCTCAGGATCGGCTATCCTCTTGCCCGAAGAAGTATCACCCTGGTCAGAGGGCACTCCTTCTGGTTCGGTAAGAACCAAACCGGGCTGGCCTTCCGGGTCAGCGGATTTCTCGGCCTCCTTATCCCTAAGTCTACCAAACCTTTTATTCAACATAGACTTAGAGAAATTCTTACAAATTTGGCAGTCTGAATCAAGGTGGTCAAACCCCAGACAGTAAACACAAGTGGTGTGGGGATCGGCCTTAGCAAAGACCTCCCCACACACACTGCAGTGTTGAAACCCAGTGGACCCGTTTTTTTTCTTGAGTTTCTCAGACATGGCCAACCTAACCAAACTTACCCTTTATACGGTAACTGCCAGGCAAGATTCCCCATCGGTTTCTCTCCATGTTACGGGTGTTGGAAAAAACGTTCAATTCACGTTTTTTTTTTTAAAACCGATACGGACTGGTAACCACACACTAAACTTCACAAAAGATTTTTCTAAAGGATCAGTTCAGCCGAACCGACCGAAAAAATACAGCTTTACAATTTTCACACAATAACTATCCTAAGTACTTACAGTACCACAGACAGAGTCCTGAACTGACAAACGGAACTTATTGCGGACTAAAACCGACAACTTTAACCGACTTTGAACCAAGCAGAAGGAGAAATCTCTGGAATGACTGTTCAGTGAGGCGGAGTAAAGAATCTGACGGCTTCATTTCAAAGTATTACAGGCAGAGTTGTCAACCGAGCTCGAGCCCAACGTTCTATGCCTGGCATAGAATTTTAACCCTTCACTCTTGCAGTTCAAGTGCTGGAGCTAACTGCAATTGTCAGAATACAGCAAGACTTCATGTTGTTTGAAAAATGGATATTTTAAACAGAGAGTCCAATAGTTTATCTCTTAAGGTAAACTATTCGAAAAGCAAGATCATTGTGTTTTGTGCCCATAGGAATAAATATCAGTGGAAACTGGATAACATACCACTGCATACAGTTAAAACATATTGTTATCTGTCCTTAAGATTCTCATGGAATTTGTCCTGGAAAAGCAACTTGGATTTTATCTCAGTCACAACAAAAACATCGATTACTGGTCTCAAGAGGTTTAACTATCTATACAGTGGGCATACGATCTGCCCATTGCTAGAAGCAATTAAATCAAAATTTAACGCATAGGTCCTTTACAGTGCTGAAGTGTAGGCCTTGCATCCAATTGTAGGATTGGAAAAGCCTGCTATTCAAACACTTTGTCTTGCTCTGGGATTCAATAAATCTACACCCAGTTGTTTTGTAAGAGCTGAGCTCGGTATAGTTATATCCAAGCAATAGCAGACAGCAAACTTCTTAACTATTGGCTCAGAATAAACAGATATCCAGAGGAAAGACTGGTCAAAAAAGCATTACAGGAAAAAGAACACTGGAAAGCCCCTGATGCTAATCCCTCACATTGGCTAAGTTATACTCACTTGCTCTTACAAAAATATGGGCTCAACTTTTTAATGAGATATGTTAACAAGAAGATGGAACTTAGCTACAAATATAAAACATTTATCTCTAAAAAAGTTGAGGAGCGGCACAAGTAAAAAGATCTGGATGCTATTAAGCAGTCCAGATTCTCCAAGTGGTACAGACACAATGACCGTAAACATGGCTTTAGATATTACCTGGATATACTGGTAGATCCTGTATACAGGCGATCCTTTGTGTTAATGAGGACGGGCATGTTTCCATCAAATGTTGCTTTTTGCACCAGCCTGGTGGTGCTGAGGGTTGAGGTGCTGGATGCCACACCTCGCGCCACGCTGGTGACCGTGTTCAGGAATGAGCATGGGCCATTGGGGGTCAGCAGGGAAGGGATAGGACTGAGCATCCAGAGGACTGCTCTTCTCTCCTGGGGAGGGAGGACTGGCACTCCCGCAGAATGACTACCTCCAGGTGGAAGCTGGAGGGTACTATGGGTCAGAGGGGCCAGACGTAGGGTGGGTGCTGTGGGACATCTGCAGATGCCTCTATGTGCGCACATCCTGTGTGTGCGCCCCTGCAATGTGGAAGGGAGAAAATTAGGAAATACACCCATGGCTGCAGGATGATGACCAACCTCCCGCAGGATCCGCTCCCAGCGACCGGGCAGAGGTAAGTTCCGGTGATACCGGGGTGATGGGGCTGGGGAAGTCAGTCAGAAGGGGGCATCCGGAGGTAGAATGGAGCATAAGAAAACATTACTTACCATAGTAATCTTGTTTCTTCCAAGGCTATCTTACTGTATTCTGACAAATGCAGTATGGTCTCACCATAGGACTGCCCCGGAGCCAAAATCATTAATAGAACCTATGCTAATAGCAGAATGTTAGGCTTGAGCTCGGTTTTCAAACCACTGTCCCTGGTTGCACTTCCTGCAGCTGTCAGATTCTTACGAAGCATGCAGAAGCTAAACAAACTAGCCAACTAATCTAATAAACAATTAAATCCCCCCTTTTAGGAGTAAAACCCCCTCTTAAATAACAGAGGGCATATCCTAAGACTCAAGTCAACAGATGCCCAAGAAAGTATTAGTTACCCACAGGTTTCCAACATCAGTTATACAGACAGTATGCAGTGCCCTGTAGGTCCTAGCAGGGGAGGAAGGGTAGGAGCTCAGAATACTGTAAGACTCCTCTGGAAGAGACAAGATTACTATGGTAAGTAATGTTTTCTTCAAACCCCAGGAAATCTTATCATATTCTGACAAATGCAGACTACCCAAGCAGTGCCTTTGGAGATGGGCAGAGGACCTATTTAGGAAACAGGATCTGCAGGACTGCTGTGCTAAACCTGGCATCACTCCTAGCCTGGGTATCCAGGCAATAATGTTTGGTAAAGGTGTGAACTGTTTTCCAGGTAGCTGCTTTGCAGATTTTCAACAAAGGGATATCTCTAGAAGCTGCTATTGAAGCAGCTGTTCCCCTGGTGTTTGTTTGTTTGCTTATTTGCTTAATAGGTTAGCACAACTGGAAATAAAATCCTTTTACAGGTGCGACCCACACAAATCAAACATATACAAATACATGACAAAGACAAACTTAAGAAAAAATTAAATAATTTTTTCTGCGTTAAGTGTAAAAAAACAATTAAAACATGCACATGCAACAAAAAGATTTCAAATACAGATACAAAGTAATTGAAAATGACCCATAAGTTAAAAAATTCCTGATAATAACAGGTAGATTGTTCCGTGTTCTTAACGATCAGTCAAAGCACACACAATCTGAGAGAGACTTCAAGTACAGATACAAAGTGTTTGAAAAAGAACCAAAAGTTGACAAATTCCTGATAGTAACAGGTACACTATTCCATGTTCTAGGGCCAATAAAAGAGAAAGCCCTCTGCCCACATTTAGTTCTTCTTAGAAGGAGCCTCAAAGTAGCCTCATCTCCCCTAGATCTAGAAGATGTGCTCTGATCAAAATGTTGTAAGTGTCCCCACAGGCCAATTGGAGTGCCAGTTTGAGACACTCTATACACAAATTTTGCCAGGACAAGAGCACAGTTTACGTTTAACGGTAACCATCCCATTTTATCAAGAATTAAACAGTGATGGGTATGACTCAGGGAAGCCAGAGCAAATTCACCTAATGTTTGTAATAAGACTGACTTTTTAGATAGAAAATTTACAGAGACATCATCTGTAACCAGGGAAGCATATGTTAAAACAGGAAGTAAACACTGATTGACTATAGCTATTCTAGTCTCATCTGTCAGAAATAATCTGATTCTATATAACATTCCTAGTTTACCATGTGTTTTGGATGTTACATAATTCAAATGAGCATCAAAATTTAACACAGAATCTAATATGAGGCCTAAATATCTAAATGTGTCCACATTTTCAAAGGTGATACCATCTACTGCTTTGACCTGAAGGCTAGAGCCAAGAGATTTTAATCTAGAAAGAGTACTGAATACCATCGTTTTTGTTTTTGTTGTATTCAGCACCAGCTTATTGCAAATCAGCCAGTGTGAAAATTACCCATCGCCCCGTCAAGATTACATTCAGTTCACTAACAGTTTCACCATAAGTATACACTACCACATCATCTGCATACAAAGTCAATGAAACATTATCCAAAGCAGCAGAAACCCTGTTAAAATATAATGAAAATAAAATAGGACCCAGTATGGACTTGACAGGAACCTTTTCAGAAACATAACCCTTGATATCTGACCATCTGGGATCTGTTGTGCAGGTAGTTAGAAAAGAAAAAATTACTCAGCTTAGTAATTGTGTTTCTTCTAATGGAGTCTTGCTGTATTCTGACATATGCAGTTAGCCCCAGCACTTGAACTGCTCCGGAGAGGAAAGAGTTAATTTCTATGCCAGGCATAGAATGTTGAGCTCGAGCTCGGTTTTCAGACCTTTGTCTGTGGTGCCTCAGAGTGTAACCATCAGATTCTTATGAGCAACTAACTAACTACACTTCCAGTGTGCAAACTGTAAAACATATAAGCCAATAGGCAGCAACTTGGGTCCAAAAGACTCAAGTCGAGAACCCAAGAGAAAAAACAGGTAGTGAACAAAATATATAAATCTAAGTTCAAACATAACAACAACAACGACCACCCCACCCTGAAGGGGAGGGTGCAAAGTACACCCCTGAGATGCAACACTGTACCTGCCAGCCCACATACCAAAACTAGGTTCTGAGAGAGGAGGCAGGGGGGAGGTCAGAATACAAGACTCCATTAGAAGAAACACAATTACTAAGGTGAGTAATTGTTTCTTCAAACAACATGAAATCTTGCTGTATTCTGACGTATGCAGACTATCAAGCATACCTCCATGAGGGGTCGGTACCAAACCTATTTTGGGAATAGATTCTGCAGT
Source organism: Neoceratodus forsteri (assembly GCA_016271365.2). Classification (NCBI taxonomy): domain Eukaryota; kingdom Metazoa; phylum Chordata; order Ceratodontiformes; family Ceratodontidae; genus Neoceratodus; species Neoceratodus forsteri. Next base: position 1,839,010,401 of record CM057456.1, read on the forward strand.
ACTGCTGTACCAAACCTAGCATCATTCCTAGCCTGGATATCCAGAGAGTAATGCTTGGTGAAAGTATGGACTGTTTTCCAGGTGGCTGCTTTGCAGATCTCTAACAAGGGTATATCCCTAGCAGCAGCTAGAGAAGCAGCTGTACCTCTAGTCAAGTGAGCCCTCAGGCCGGAGGGAGGTGTTTTGCCTAGCTTGGCATAGCAGAACTGTATACAAGAGACAATCCACCTGGCAATAGTTCTTTTAGTAGCAGGCCTATCTTTTCCCACTTCACCATAAGTGAGAAACAATTAAAGACAGTCATTCCTATGTGCCTTAGTATGGTCAATGTAGTAGCTAAGTGCCCTCTTACCATCCAAACTATGTAATCTTCTTTGTCCTGAAGAAGAATGATCAGTGAAAAACACAGGAAGAGACATGGACTAGTTCAAATGGAAATCTGAGACCACTTTGGGTAGGAACCTCCTATGGGTTCCGAGGACCACCTTATCTCTATGGAATGAGATAAAATCAGATTCCACTGACAGGACCTGTAATTCACTAATTCGCCTGGCAGAAGTGATAGCTACCAGAAACACAGTTTTCCAGGTCAGGTACTTAAGCTTGGCCGAGGCCAGAGGTTCAAAGGGTGGCTGCATAAGCTGAGCAATGCAGATATTGAAATTCCAAGCTGGAGTAGGCTCTCTAAAAGGAGGGTTGATATGAACCAGACCTTTAAAGAATTTACCAAAAACAGGGTGAGACGCCAGGGAAGAGCCCTTCCCTGCTGAGAGGAATGTAGACATGGCTGCTAAATGAACCTTTAAAGTGGCTGGCCTAAGGCCTAAGCCATTAAGGTGAACCAGGTAATCCAAAACTGTAGCAATGCCAGCAGCATCTGGTAGAATATCCTTATGGGAACACCAAATGCTGAATCTTTTCCATGTGGAATTATAAGTTTTCCTGGTAGAGGGCTTCCGAGAAACCTTAAGAATGTCCAAAACTCCCCGAGAAAGATGCATGCCTACATATTCTAACTCTTCAAGAGCCAGGCCTTGAGATTGAGAGACTGGAGATTGGGGTGCCAGATCCTCCCCTGAGAGGAGGTTAGGAGATTGTGTCTCTTGGGAAGAGATAGGGGGAGAGAGACTGCTATGGACAACAACAGGGGATACCAAAGCTGTCTTGCCCAGTCTGGAGCCAGCAGAATCACTGTGCAAGGTTGTGACCTGATCTTGACTAGAACCCTGAACAACACGGGAAAGGGGGGAAGGCATAAAGGAACTTGCCAGTCCAATATCAGGGCATCCGGGGGGACAGTCCCTAGGACTGGGGGTCTGCAGCAGAAGAGGGGAAGTTGGTGATTGTCTGGGGCTGCGAAAAGATCTATCTCTGGAGTGCCCCACCTGGTGAAGATTACTTTCAGTATGAGAGGATCCAAGGTCTCTTCATGATGGCCCTGGGAGATTCTGCTCACAGCATCTGCTAACACATTGCCCTTCCCTGGGAGGTGGACTGCTATTAGGGAGGTTTGCAATGAGTAGGCCAGAGACCATTCTTTCATGGTCTCCATGCACAAGGCCATAGACTGAGTGCCCCGTTGCTTGTTGATGTACCACATGGTGGTGTTGTCTGTCCTGATCTGAACCACCTTGTCCCTTACTGAGTCTGAGACAAGCTTGAAGGGCTAGGAATACTGCCCTGAGTTCCAAAAGACTGATATGAAGGAGAGACTCTTGTGGAGACCAAACTCCCTGTGCTGTGAGGGCTCCTAGGTGGGCTCCCCAGCCCAGGAGAGAAGCATTGGTTATTAGTACCACTGAATGAGACTGACTGAGGAATGGGACACCTTGTCTGAGATTGTCCTGATCCAGCCACCACTGGAAAGCTTGGACCAGAGTCTGAGTCACTGGAACCAATTTGGTGACAGAATCTTTTTTCTGAGACCAAAAAGACCTTAGGTGAAACTGAATGTCCCTCATTTGGAACCTGGCTCCTTGTTCCACTGTTGTGGAAGCTGCCATGTGGCCTAGGAGCTAAAGAAAATGTCTTGCTTGGTGAGAAACCAGAGGATGAAAAGAGGAAGCAAGATCTGTAAGGGTCTTTACCCTTGCTAGTGGGAGGAAGGCCTTTGCTTGAACAGTATCTAACTCTATCCCTATGACAGTGAGGAGTTGTACTGGTTTGAGAACTGACTTTGGCAGATTGAGAAGAAATCCCAGAGAACCGAGCAAATTTGAGTGACTTGAGCTGACCTGACCTGGTCGGAAGACTGTCCTTCAATGAGCCAGACGTCCAGATATGGGAATAGAGATATCCCCTGCCTCCTGAGGAAGGCCACTACTACTGCCAGGCACTTTGTAAACACTCTTGGAGTCGATGTTAGGCCGAAAGGCATGGCTCTGAACTGATAATGTATTGAAGGCTGCTTGAACCTGAGGTACTTTCTGTGGCAGCACCTGATAGGAATGTGGAAATAGGCATCCTTGAGGTCCAGGGATGCTAACCAATGTCCTGGCCTCAGAGAGGGAAGAATTACTCCCAAAGTCACCATTTTGAACTTTGGTTTTGATATGTGTTTGTTCAAATACCTTAAGTCTAGGATGGGTTGCCACTCCTGTTTTTTTGGGGTAAGGAAATATCTGGAGTACAGACCCTTGCCCCTATGTAAAGTAGAAACTCTCTCCATGGCTCTGAGAGCCAGCAGAGAGGAAACCTCTGCTTCTAGAGCAATGGTTTTGGAGATGTTTGCAAGTGGAAAAGACCTGACCCTCATTTTTGGAAACTTCTTGAAACTGAGGGCCAGTCTCTGGCTTACTACCTCCAGGACCCATTTGTCTGAGGTAACAGACTTCTAGGCCTGGAAGTAGTAAGCCAGCCTGCCTCCTACTGGAGTTGGGGAGTCGACCCAAGCTGACACATCAGAGTGTCTGCTTGGCAGGAGCCTTGGACTGGGAAGAGGATGCAGCCCTGCTCAACCCCCTCCTGCCTTTCCCTCAAAAGAACCCCCTTTGTGGAAAGGGAGAGGAGGCCTGGGCTTGGTAGAAAGGCCTTTGAAAGGGCCTGCTTCTGCCCCTAGACTGCTGCTTTTGAGGAGTGGCTTGCCGTTTCTTGGCCTGTGCACTCCTGTAGGTAGTCCTGTACTCATCCATCTTCTTCATGTAAGCTTCTGTCTGCTCCCCAAACAGAGAGTTACCCACCACAAGGAAATCCATGGCTTTAGCCTGGGTGTCCTGAGAAAAGCTAGCGCATCTGAGCCAAGCAAATCTCCTGAGAGACACAGATGTAGCCATGACTCTCGTTAGAGTCCACAGCAGCACGAAATTGCACTTTGGATGCCTCAATCCCATCAGCAGCCACCTCCTCCAGCTCTTTGGCTAGCTGGGGGGGGGGGAGCCTGTTTAGCCAGTTCCAGAACCGTATCCCACCTGGACTTCTGGTATCTGACTGTGTAGGCCATATCATTACCCTGCCTGAGTCCCAAGGAGGATGCCAAGTATTGTTTCTTGGCCATGGCATCTACCTTTCTGGAGTCTTTATCTGGGGGTGTGTGAACATAAAGGTATATTAGCCCTGTCACAGACTGCAGCCTGCACTACCCCAACATGGCTGCAATGACTGAACAAAAACTCCGTACCTGAGCCTGAAAGCATATACCTCCTGTCCATTCTCTTATCCACAGGAGGTAAAGAATTTGGAGTCTGTAAAATCTTTTGTGTCTGTTTCCCCAGGGATTTATGGAGGGGACTAGACAACCTCTTGGACTCTGGGATGTCCATCATCTCCATAAAATCAAGCTCTTCTTCCTCCTCAACAGCTTCAACCATAGGGAGCTGGAGGGTTTCAGCCACCCTTTTATAAAACAAAAAGTGAGATGGGGACTCAGAAAGCCTTGGAAGGGAGACACTGAAGGGTCTGTCCAGGGAGATGTCCGGTTCAATGGGCACATCCAGACCTTCATAATCATTGTCATCATCATCATGATCCAGGAACTCTTCGTCCCCCTCCCACTCCAATTCATAATAGGCATCCAGATCATAATTCGATAGAGTTGAGTATGCAAGCCCAAACCGCGCTAACGTGGCCAGTTTGGGCTGAACTGGATGAAGAGATTGCACAATACTAATCGCTTTGGCTATTTCTTCAGCGGTTGGAGTAAGGGATGCTGTATCCGAACTGGCTAACTTTTTTCATCTTTTTGATGGAACCGACCACTCAGGGTCGGCTCTCCTTTTGCCCGAGGACATCTCGTCCAGGTCAGTGGGCACCTTCTCAGGTTCGGTCAGAACCAAACCGGGCTAGCCATCCAGGTCAGCGGACTTCTCAGCCTCCTTTTCTTTAGCCTACCAAATCTTTTTTCAAGTGTCTCTTTAGGAAAATTTTTGCAGATTTGGCAGTCTGTTTTGAGGTGGTCAAACCCCAGACAATAAACACAGACGAGGTGGGGGTTGGCCTTAGCAAAGGCCTCCCCACACTCTGTACAGTGTTGAACCCCAGTGGGACCGTTTTTTTTCTTGGGTTTCTCAGATATGGCCAGACTAGAAAAAATTACCCTTTACAGCTTTTAGCCAGGTAATACACCCCTATCAGTTACCAAACATGTCACGGGTTGCATAAAGAAACCGAAAAAAGTTCTTTTTTTTTTTTAAACAGATAGGAACTGGCACACCACTACTAAAATCCCAGAAATTAAATTTAAACACAAAAGGTCAGTTCCCAACCAGACCGACCAAGAAGGAACCAAAGTTTACAATTTCCACAGAAGAAAACACACAATCACAGTTCACTATCTACACTACTTACTGTACCATAAACAGAAGCTCGAAACTGAAAATAAACAAATTGGTTGAAAAACCAATGCGTTTTTAAACTTTACCGAACCAATAGCGAAGGAGCAATCTCCAGAGTGACGTCACAGTTAGCGGAGTAAAGAATCTGATGGTTACACTCTGAAGCACCACAGACAGAGGTTTGAAAACCGAGCTAGAGCTCAGCATTCTATGACTGGCATAGAAATTAACTCTTTCCTCTCTGGAGTAGTTCAAGTGTTGGGGCTAACTGCATATGTCAGAATACAGCAAGACTTCATGTTGTTTAAACCACATTACAGTAGGAGGTCCCATCCCCAACAATTTTAACCTATCACTCAGAAGCTTACGATTAACCAAATTGAATGCTTTGGTCAAGTCCATGAACATGGCCCCTGTTAAACACCCATTCTCCATACCCTCAAGGACCGCGTTTGCGAACTCAACCAGGGCAGTCTCTGTCCCACGGCCTTTCCTGAACCCATGCTGGCTTCTAGAGAGCAATCCATGATTATCGACATACTCAACAAGTTGATTGTAAACAATTCTTTCTTGTACCTCGGCAACAGCCGACAAAATTAAAATCGATCTATAGTTACCAAAATCACTAAGAGAACCTGATTTGTGAATAGGGATTACTAAGGAGTGCTTCCAAACATCAGGAACCTCTGCAGTCATAAAAGATAGATCAATCAGTGTGGTGATAGGATAAATCAAAACACTCGCTGCATCCCGTAGCAGGTTGGGGGAAAGACCATCAAAGCCAGCAGAACTATCTGGCTTAAGCTGCTTTAGAAGTTTGTGGACCTTCTTAGTGGTAGTAACCTTCAGATAAAATTTAGGTTTATTGTTAATACCAGAAACTGAAGGTAAGTCAGAAGTGGACCTTAAATATTTATCCAGGTCACTGAACCTTCTGTTGAATTCATTTGCAATTAATTGAGGGGAAGTAACCATATCAGTATCCAGTTTCATAGTTGTTTCAGATTTAACTGAAGGATTAATTCAATTCTTAATAGTATCCCAAAATTTCTTACTGTCCAATAGCCCATCAATTTGCTTTTGTCTCAGAAATCTAATTTTTGCTGATTTAATCTGGGTCTTGCACTTGTTGAGTAAACATCGGTAATCCTGGAGAGCAGACATAGTACCCAGGTTCTTATAATTTTTCCATGCCTTATCCCTGGTTCGCATTAATTTAAATAAGGATGCACTGAACCACCCAGCTTTTTTCCCCTGATTTACATCTTCTAACAAATGGTGCTACTTTATCCAACACAGCTGTAAATTCATGAGTAAAAAAGTCTAAGGCACTGTTTATGTCAGGAACTGAATGTAAGTATGACCAGTCAACCCCTCTCATTTGTTCACAGAAAAATGCCGATCTTAATCATGGAGATTTCTAGAAGTCTCTATTACAGATTCAGGTTTCTTAGGGCCCTTATGAAGCCATGGATAAAAAATAGGGCTGTGATCACTTATAGAATCGGCTACGACGCCACATTTCAAAATGTGATTTGATCTGTTAGATAAAATCCAATCAATGACAGTGTGTCTACTGATTTTTACATTTAACCTAGTAGGTAACGTAAATAATTGTTGCAAACCAATAGGGTCTAACAAGGCACCCAGCTTTAACACTTCAGGTCCTGCCCCATTTGAATTAAAATTAAAATCCCCCACAGTCACAATTTCACCAACTGCTTTATAATCCAGTTTTTCAATGAACTCTATTAAACCTTCATTTCTAGTACTAGGGGGAATGTAGGTGCAACAGATGGTTAGTGTTTTAGTGTGACCCAGAGAAACCTGTATTGCCAGATGTTTGCCATAGAGCATACTTTTCTTAAATCGATGTCTTTCAGCAGCCAAAAAATGATTCTTCACATAAAACATAACCCCCCACCCCTTCCCGTAGCTCTATCTTTTCTATAGCTTGTGTAACCAGGGAGGTGAATAAGCCAAGTTTCACTCAGTGCTAGTATGTCAGGTGCATACACCCCAACTCAGGCCTCCACCTCATGCAGCTTACGGAACAAGCTCTGCATGTTGAAATGCATGATCCTCATACCAGTCAGGTTATGTCTAAAGTAATTCACATCAGCAAGATCATTGTGAACTGGTCCCGGATTAAGTTCCACGTCACCCGCAAGTAATAATAAGATAAACCCAAGAGCCAAACCCCTCAAATCAACCTGTCTATTAAAACAAAACCCTTTCTGCCTGGATACAGTACAGCCCAGGCAATAACCTACAGACTTGTGATTAAGACCCATGATGTCACCGTACTTCACAGTATACTTATAAACATTAAAGGACAAAACATCTTCAGCTTTAGCAGCATGGGTAGTGGACAAAGCAATTTGATTAAAGAAGACATCCGAACATAAGATAATGCAAACATACAAAGATGCTACCATGATCCCACGTCCTGCGATGATTACACAATAAATCTACAAGTCAAGTCCTAAAGTACTTTCAAGCAGTGTTCTTTGCCCCGGTCTTATTCTGGTCTGACTCCCATCAGACTCCTTGCAAGACCACTTTGCCTCCCCACTTAGCCGCGCTAGCAGAAACTGTAGCTTTTAAAATCTGTTGCCCCTCGATGCCTGAAGCTGCCACCAGCAGGATTCAGGGAGCAATTACAGAGTTCAAAGGCTTCAGGTGCAGATAATTAGTAAGCAGCAATCAGTCCGTGGCAAGGTTATGTACGTGCTAGGGGCAACAGAGTCTACCAAGATAGCAGCAAAAAAAAACAGACCTTTGTCATCCGTTTAAAATCAGAGTCACATACGGCAGTCTCAGTCTCAGTTAAAGCAGCACTCACACTTCTGGGGTTCAATATTGCACTCAGGACACACAAAGTGATAGTATGCAGTGCAAAGTTAGGCAATTCAAGTGTAGCCAGCAGGACAGTACAATAAACATCCAGCCATGGTGGAGTGGGCCCTGAGCCCCTGTGGGGGTTGCTTGCCCACTCTGGCATAACAGAATTGGATACATGCCACGATCCATCTTGCTATGGACCTTTTTGTGGCTGGTTTACCTTTTCCCACTTTCCCATAGGTCAAGAAGAGTTGGGACCTATCCCCTCTGTGGCCTTCTGTATGCTCCAGGTAGTAGCTGATAGCTCTTTTTACGTCCAGGCTATGCAGTCTACGTTCCCCTGAAGAGGAATGGCTAGTGAAAAAGACCAGTAGTGAAATGGACTGATTGACATGGAAGTCTGATACCACCTTAGGAAGAAACTGGCTATTGGTCCTAAGGACTAACGTGTCCCTATGGAATGCTATATAGTCAGTCTCCACAGACAAAGCCTGGATCTCGCTAATCCTTCTAGCTGAAGTAATTGCAACTAGAAACACCGTTTTCCAAGTTACATACTTGAGGTCAGCTGATGACATAGGTTCAAAAGGTGACTGCATGAGTTGTGCAATGCATATGTTCAGGTCCCACACAGGAGTGGGAGCTCTATGTGGGGCTGCAAGTGTAGCAACCATTTAAAGAATTTCTGAAAAACTGGATTTGAGGCCAGAGAGGATGCTTTGCCTGCTGACAGGTAGGCACCGACAGCTGCCAAGTGTACTTTCAGTGTGGATGGTCTCACACCAAGGGAGTGAAGGTGGGTAAGGTAATCCAGTAGCACTGGAAAACCCGCATGAGTGTGGTCCAGGTTCTTGTTCTGGCACCAAATGGAGAATCTTTTCCACTTGGATGTGTAAGTCTTCCTAGTGGAGGGCTTTCTAGAAACCATAAAGACCTCCATGACCCCTTCGGAGAGATGCAAGTTAGCATACTCTAGGTCCTCAAGAGCCAGGCCTTGAGCCTGAGAAACTGAAGGTTGGGGTATAGGATCCTGCCCTGGGAAGAAGTCAGCAAGTTGTACCTCCTGGGTAGGCTGACAGGTTTGGCAACTGATAGTGCTAGAACCAGACAGTACCATGGCTGCCTGGCCCAGTCTGGAGCAATGAGGATCATTGTAGGCGATTGGGATCTGAGCTTGTTCAGGACCCTCAGCAACAATGGAAATGGAGGGAAGGCATACAGAAACTTCCCTGTCCACTTCAGAATCAGTGCATCCAGTGGGACTGAGACCCTCACTGGAGGTCTGTAGCAAAATTGAGGAAGCTGGTAGCTGTCTGGGGCTGCAAAGAGGTCTATCTCTGGAGTCCCCCATGTTTTGAACACAACCTGTAACACCTGTCTGTTCAGGGCCACTCGTGGTAGTTCTGATTGATCCTGCTCAGAGCATCTGCCACCACATTGTCCTTTCCTGGCAGATGGAATGCTGATAAAGCAATTCCAAGGGAATAAGCCAGAGTCCAGATTTTCATGGCTTCTGTACACAGTGGGGTTGACCTTGTACCTCCCTGCTTGTTGATGTAATACATTGTGGTTGTGTTGTCTGTCCTGACCTGCACCACCTTTCCCTGCAGCATGCTGGTGAATGCCTGAAGTGCCAGGAAGACTGCACTGAGCTCTAGTAGGTTGATGTGAAGCAAGGACACCTGTTTGAGCTATGTGCTGTGAGCAATGTGCTTCTCCAGATGTGCCTCCCAACCCAGTAGGGAAGCATCTGTGGTCAGCAGCAAGGAAGGGTTTTCCTGTAGGAAAGGAATCCCTTGCCCGAGGTTGTCCATATCCAGCCACCACTGAAGCGCTTGTAGGAGTGTTTGTGTGACTGGCACCAGCTTTGATAGGGAATATCTTTTCTGATGCCAGTGTAGTTTGATGATACTGGATATCTCTAATTTGGAACCTTGCCCCGACACAGTTGCTGTTCAGCTGCCATATGGCCCAGCAGCTGTAGGAAGTGCCTTGCTGGCCTCAGGCTTTGAAGCTTGAAAGTTCTTGCTAACTGTACCGGACTGCTTGCTCTTGTCTGAGGCAGAAAAGCCTTTCCTGTCTTCGAATCCAGCTCGGCTCCTATGAACTCCAAGAGCTGCACTGGCTGTAGCACTGCCTTTTTAGGTTGACTAGGAACCCCAGTGAATGTAGTAGTTCCTGTGTAAGTGTCAGAGACTCCCTTACTTGTAGAGGAGATTGACCTATGACTAGCCAGTCATCCAGGTAAGGGAAAACTACTACTCCTTGCTTCCTGAGGTGTGCCACAACCACAGCCAAGCATTTTGTGAACACCCTTGGAGCAGAAGTAAGTCCGAAAGGCATTGCCTTGAACTGGTAGTGGCCTGATGGCAGTCTGAACCTGAGGAATTTCCTGGGAGACTGCCTTATGGGAATGTGAAAATATGCATCCTTTAAATCCAAGGATGCCAACCAATCCTCCTGTCTTAAGGTTGGAAGGATTGTTGCCAGAGTCACCATCTTGAACTTTGGCTTTAACAGATGCCTGTTCAGGTGCCTAACATCTAATATGGGTCGCCACTCCCCTGTTTTTTTCATTGTGAGGAAGTACCTTGAATAGAGACCTTTTCCTCTCTGTGCCAGAGGAACTGGTTCTACTGCTCCTAGGGATAGGAGATTTAATACTTCCCCTTCCAGTAACACTGTTTCTGATGGGGATGAGGGTCTGAAGACCCTTGCTCTCAGCTTTGGTCTGAGCTTGAAGCTGAATGTCAGGTCTTGGCCTACTACCTCCAGGACCCACTTGTCTGTGGTGATAATTTGCCATTACTGGAGGTAGTGGACCAGCCTTTCCCCTATCTGGGTTGGGGAGGCGGCCCAAGCAGGCACCTCAGGGAGCCTGCTTAGGTTGGGATGCTGTCTGTGTGCTGGGGCTGGTTGCCACCTCTTCCGCCCCTGCCCCTAAAGTAACCTCTCTGTTGCTGGTATTGGGGGTAGGCCTGAGGCTGGAAGAATGGCCTATGCTGACCCCTGCCTCTGTCTCCCCTGGCTTGTTGCTTTTGGGGAGTAGAAGCCTTCTCTTTAGCTGCAGCACTTTTATGTGCTGTCTTATAGTCATCCATCTATTTCATGTAGGCCTCTGTCTGTTCACCAAACAGAGAGGCAGGCTCATATGGGAAGTCCAAAGCCTTGGAGTGAGTGTCCTGGGTCAGGTTAGTAGTCCTGAGCCAAGTAAACCTTCGGAGTGATGCGGAAGAGGCCATTTGTCTGGCTGCAGTATCATTGTTGTCCACAGCCAGCCTGAATTGTGCTTTTGAGGCCTCTATACCCCTTTTTGCAGCTTCCTCCAAGTCAGCTGCCATAGGGGTTGGGACGGATTTTGTGATCTCCATCACAGTGTTCCATAATTTCCTCTGGTATCTGGCTATATAGGCCATGTAAGAGGCCTACCTGATGATGATCAGAGAGGATCCTAAATACACTTTTTTTGCAATGGAATCCATCCTCCTTGAATTTTTATCTGGAGGATGAGATGCCAAGTGGATGACAGCCTTCTCACAGGCAGCAGCCTGCACCACTCCCTCAAGGCTAGGGTGACCAAACAGGAACTCTGCTCCACCCCTAGCCACCCAGTACTTTTTATCCACCTTTTTATCAACCAGTGGTACAGAAGCAGGGTCTGTAGGATTTCATTAACCTGCTTCTTCAGGGATTTATGAATGGGTAATAGCAGCCTTTTAGAGACTGGCACATCTATCATCTCCATACAGTCCTGCTCTTCTTCCTTGTCGGTTGACTGTTGGGTAGGAAGATCAAGGGACTGTGCCACTTGCTTGACAAAAGCAAAATGAGAGGCATAGTTCTTATTCACTTTGTCAGGGGAGTCAGCACGATGAGGGTCAGGGGAAATCTCTGCTTCAATCGGTTTCCCATACCCCTCATCTTCATCATCATCATTATATTCCTCCTCCTTGCCAAAATGTTCCCCTTCGAGTTCCAAAGAACTGGGAACCAAAGTAGTGCCAGAGGTAGGACGACGTGGCCGCTTCTCAACCGGAACCGGAGTACTCGGTTGGAGTGCCTGAATAATCCTGATAGCATTTGCTATCTCCTCAGCGGTTGGAACCAATACAACCTTTGGTTGTGGTTCGACCGCTACATGCTTTTCTTTTTTCTTTCTCTTTCATGCAATTGCTGGGTTAGTGGCTGTAGCAGCAGGATGTTTTTTAGACAAGAAACTGTCACCCTGGTCAGAGGGTTGTTCCTCCAGTTCATTTTGGCTGGTAGGTGGTTTGTCCTTAGCTGGGTCAGCCTTATCAGACATCTTCTCCTGCAGTCATTTAAGTTGCCTCTCAAGCATCAATTGAGGGAAGTTGTTATAAATATCACAGTCCTCCTTGAGGTGGTTAAACCCCAGACAAAATACATAAATTAAATGAGGATCTGCTTTAGCGAATGGTTCCCCACACTCTGCACAATGTTGGAAACCTGTGGGGCCCGTTCATTTCTTGGACTGTGACATTTATTGGTCTATTAAACTGATGAAACAGAGAAATTACCCCGGTAACTAGTTAGATATTTTTAAATAAATTTAAACTGCCTACAGGATGGTAAAAGAAAGAAACACAGACCCCAGAAATAATCAAAATGAAGTAAATACTGTTGGTTCCCTCTCAGTTAAAAGAACCGCTAAGGAACCAAAAAAACTAACCAAGAACTCATTAATCTATACTAAATCTACCTGTGAACCAAGGACAGTGCTTCAAAAATCAAAATAAATAAACGAACTTCGACAAAACCGAGACAAATAAATTTCTTCAGTCAAAGTGAAGGAGAGCTCTCCGGAGACATTTTACTGAGGCAAGCGGAGTAAAGAATCTGATGACTGCAGGAAGTGCAACCAGGGACAGTGTTTGAAAACCGAGCTCGAGCCTTCCATTATTAGCATAGGTTCTATTAACCATTTCAGCTCCGGGGCAGTCCTATGGTGAGACCATACTGCATTTCTCAGACTACAGTAAGATTTCCTGGGTTTGAAAGTGTATATATATATAGATATATATATATATATATATAGATATATATACACACACACACATATATATATATATATATATATATATATATATATATATATATATATATATGTTGCTTTTTGCCAGATTTAATAAATCTACTAAACATGATTTACGAGTTTTGCAAATGCAGTAACAAAACAGAGGAAGATCTGAGCCATGTTATGTTAAAATGCTCCTGATGTCATAAGGCTAGGGGCTATTGGTTAGCTCTAATGCTCAGTTCTCTTGACTGTACTGATGAAAATGAAATTTTAAAAATTCTATTTACTGTAGAAGATGATTATACTATTAAGAGAGTTGCTCACTATACAGTTACTATTCAAACAGTGAGAAGGAGAATGATAAATATTGTTGAACATAAAACCACTGTGGGAATTTAAATATACATTGTTATCTGTTTTTATCTATTTGTTTTCCATTTATGTTAACAGGAGAAGGAATTCCGACATTTTAGTCATGTATTTGTTCTTCAAAAATATGGTTTTAATACTTTTACTGGTTTTCTATTACTGTTTGTAATGATCTTTTTTATTATCAAACAATAAAATTGAACTACTACTACTACTACTACAGTGAAGCAGGATCAGCTATCTTGCTTGGTGATTCTTTCAATAGAGAATGAAAGAGCAAGAAAAATTTATATATCCAAAACAGTTGGTATTTTTTCTGATCAAAAGACTTGGAAACATCAGTTTTAGTTCAGTTTTCCAAACTTGTTAAGGTAAGCAAACTATTATATTTCAAAACTGTGGGTGGGGTGCCATAACATACTCTTGCACCCGGGCCCTCTGGGGGTTTGTTGCGCCACTGCTTGAAGGGGAGCCAAATTCTTGGTCATGTGAACTGTAAGGTTTGTAGGTTCAGCTTCCTCCTCCTAATATATATTGTCCTCCTCCACAGGCAAATGGTCTGGAACCTAAGCCTGGTGAGGGGGGCAGGAATGTTAAGGAAGTCTCCCATAGACTGGAAGGCTTCGAAAAACTGCTATGTCTTAGCCATGTCATCTTTTGAGGGCATTTGTCTCTGGTCCACTGCTTGTTTCTTTTCCTTTGCAGGAGGAATATGGCACAGAAATGTTTTCCTTTTTTTTTGGCAGGCACTTTTTTCAGTACCTGCTCTGAGGCTCTTTTATCTGTATTTTTGCCATCACTGAAATCAGGGTTCCCCCCTTTGGACACCCTGGTATCGTTACCATGCCTACCTGATGGATGAGCAGCGTTATCTTCTTTGTCTGTCTCCTTTGACAGGGACTGCTGCTGCTTATGAGGAGACAAACTCGGAGGTGTGCTTTCCTGCATCATTAGGAACTTCCTCAGAGCCTTTATGGTATTTTGCTAGCATAGACACAGACTGAGAAGCTATAAATTATTCTCTTTCTGTAGCCCTTTTCTTTTCAACTGATAAAATCATGATCTGGGCCCAGGCACTTTAAACAGAACTCTTGCCAGTCTGCCTTTGCCAGGAGTTGAAAACAAATTTTACAATTTTCGAAGCCTTTAGGTCCTGTGTGTCTTTTCAGTGTATCAGTTATGCCAAACACTGAGAGGTCTGCAGAAATAATTTCCAGTCAGACAGAAAAATATATGAAAATGTTTCCTCACAGAAGTGAGGAGCTACTTTGTAGTTATTTAAAATAAGTGGTAGTTATAAAGAAAAAATGGTCCAGGTCCCAAAAGTGGGAACCAGGTGTCAAATTGCCAAATTCACCCAAGTAAGAGGAAAAAAGTCTGCAGTTTTAAATGTTATTAAATAACTGCGGTCGGTTCCTCTTCAGGTGGGAACCATGTTGAATGTCTCCTCTGGTTCCTGGAACCATTTGGAAACTGGACAAAACCATGAAATATAGAATTAAATTTAATACAAACACCTACCACAGAGCTATCAAAAAACTAACTAAGCTAAATAAAAATTTTTTTTTTTGCAAATATATTTTTATTAAAGTTTTATTTACAGTGGTCAACAGTACATAGGGCAAGCATATGTTGTACAGTTTCAGTGATAGATAAGCTCAGTTCAGTACATATTCTAAAGCTTATATAACCAGAGGCCTTACCCTTTGATCAGAACTTGAAGTGTGAGTAGGCCTCCTTTCTACGGGACCGCTCAAGAAGAATACCTATACCAGCGTTGCTGATAATTTATAGTAGTCGTGTAGGTCAAGGCAGTCCCTATTAATTATATCCATCATGTTGGATACGGGGGAGAGGGTTACAGGCCCATGTGCACAACTCTCTCAGTGGCGGGGGGGGGGATTGCCAGAACAACCCAGTCTAGAAGACCATTAGGAACTACCTTTAAGGGAGACAGCTAGTTTCCACTGCTGGAGGGCCTTGTTGTGTCCATTTGACATGATCACCATCCCAGTTATTACAGTATATGTTCCAGTTATTTAGGACACAAAGGAAGGATTTTTTGCATAGCATGTAAAAGCCTGCCATTCCATCTGGATGAATGCATATCTGAGCAGCCTTTTAATGAATAAATGATTTTTTCCATGAGTTAAATTTGCCCAACTAGTTGGTGCCAGGCTTGTAGCTCAGGGATTTGGGGTGTCAGCCATAACCTCATAATTATATTTTCTTGGTCACTGTAAGCAGGATACCAAGCAGGCACCTCATGGTGCTGTCTCTGAAGTCTTGGAGAAACTGTAGGAGTAGAAGTAACTCAGCGGTCAGTTGCAGGGGTCTGCCATACAGTTTGGTTGTTCAGAGTAAGTTCTTAGAAAAAGGGGGCAAGCACTGGACAGGTCCACATTATGTGGGAATGCATCACCCACAGTTCTCCACAGCCATGCCAGCATGCTGCTGAAGTAGAAGCCAAAAAATGAGCGGAGATGACTGGAGTTCTAAAATATTGAAGGAGATGTTTCCAGCTTTATTCCCACCAGGCATGGGAGCTGGTAACTTTAGAGGTAGCCAGGCATGATTTTAGCCATATCCCCATTAGGACCTGTATCTCCAGCTCAGATTCCCATTTGAGCGCGATGTCCTGAGCAGAGTCACTCATTGTGCTTTATAAGGCTTTATAGAGCTGGAACACCATATGAGGGAAATTGCATGTTTTACAAAAATGTAAGGAAGCGATTGATAATCATTTGGTAGGATGCCAGTGTGCGGCTGTCAACAGCAGGGATTGTAGATAATGATGATGTGCTTGGAGAAATCTAAAAAGTTCCTGTCTCCAAGTCCAAAGGTGTCTTGGACCTCTGTGAATGGGATGGTCCCGTCACTGTGATCAACTGTGAAAGATATTGGAGGGAGTACCTTCCCCATGTGCGGTATCCTAGATCTAACTGTAACACCTGGACCCCTGCCTTTTTGCAAAATGACAGGTGGCATGCTGTTGAAGCTGACAGCAGTACCTGGTGGGGCCTGGGTTCGGGGAGGACTAGGTTACTCGGCACAGGGGGCCTAGGTTTGGCTACTGTGCACAGGGGCACCCAAGTAAATCCAAACACAGGAAGCAATAACTGTAATGTCCACAACCAGGAATGGGATTTTACAGTGTGGCTTTTATTCACATCCAAACTGAACAAAGCATAGACGGACCCCCACGGGGCTACATTCCTGGTAATGCAGATTAGAGACAACAGGACACTTCTTCACATTTCCAGCCCTCAGGCTCTAAACCCACCAGGCACACAGCCCCCCGGACTTGCATGCAGCTTTGGGTACACAGCCCGACTTGTACACTACTTGGGTTTCCCCCACTGGCCCAGCTCCCCCGCTGGCCACTTGATCCGCAGTCCATTATGGGAATGAACCAGTTTTCCTGTTGGTGGCTCCCCAAACCACCTCAGAGCCTTCAACTCCTAGAGGGAATTTTCCTTCCATCCCACGTCTGGGTACTTCTTTCATCACTGGCCAAGTGCATGAGGCAAAGTAGAAATCCACAGAGCAAATCCATAGAGGTGGAACTGGTTACTAAAGATGGGGGGTCTCCCACCTCCAGCTCCCACAATCCATACCCGGCCATTTCTCTGGAAACTAAACAACTCTTTTCTGGAAGCTTGGCAGTGTAGATTACTGGGTAGACGTATGTCACATCTCCTCTACATGTCTTGACTTCCCTTATGTGCTGGACTTGAACATACTTTTACTTTTGGCTTAGCCTATTACTCTAGGCCTCCCACTACTTCAGTAGTCCAATCCCCACTTTTACACAGTTCAGGATGAAACATGGGCCCTTTAGAAAGAGCAGAACTCACCCTTCAGTTGCAAGTGCCCCACAGGCGAATCACAAAATCTTCTTGTACCCCACACTCATGGACAAAATAAGGCAGCTTCTTCACTAGCAGTAGCCAGGGGGGTTGCCTCTGAAATAGCAGGCAAACCTTCCTGCCCCATCTCCTGAGGGATGGGGCACAGAGACCCAAACCAGCGGTCTCCACCACTAAAAAAACAGCTTACTGTGTCTCTCTTTAGACGGAAACACACACCTTTCCCTAAATGTATCCCTATTTCAGGGCTGAGGCTCCAGGAGCCTGAGCACAGAGCTGCTGTGCTCCTCTCACAACAATCTCCAAACTCCAACTGACACAGACTGACTGTTCAAACCTCCCAACATTCTACTCTAACTCCCTTCAGCAGATTCCATTGTGGCTCATGCAGCGGTGATAGTTCTATGGTGATATCATCCCACAATCTCAGCTGAGACTGAGAACAGAGTGAGACAGTGTGAAATCCATTTAACTGGAGTTTCACAAGCTGCCTTCCCTGCCTACCACTAGGTCTTACTGGGATTCTAATAACCCCGGGTAACAAGGGGGTTACATAACAATGCTGGGGAGGGGGAGTCTTCCAGGAGAGATATAGGGCAAAATAGTGGGAGGAAAGGTGTAAGTTGCAGGACCCTACACATGGTGTTCCAGATGTGGGCCTGTTGTTGTAGCCAGGGGTTATCCAACCTTTGGGATTCAGGGGGAGGACCCCTATAGTATTGGGCCCGGACATGGTCTGCTTTAGAGTGGAATTCCTGTTCCATTTCCAGCCACATGTCAGGTGTATAGCCTACGTGCCTGAAGAAAAGGAACCTAAGTTGAGCTGCCCAGTAACAGAGGCAAAGGTGTGTTACGGATAATCCACCCTGATATTTGGCTAGGAATAATGTTTTCAGTTTGACTTGGGGTCTTTGTCCTGCCCAGATAAAGAAGGAGATCTCCCTGTTCCAAGCTCCCCAGCATGCTTCCATTTATGTATAAGGGTATATTTTGGAAGAAATATAGGGCCCTGGGGAGGGTCACCATGTGGACCACCTCTCTTTTCCTTGTGAAGCTTGGAGGAAGTGTGCCTCACCTGAAGAAGTCTTGTTATGATTTGTTTGGAAAAGGGGAGGTAGTTACTGTATCTTCATAAGCTGTGTTAATAAACTTGGAGACTTGGATACCTAAGTATTTTAAGTTGGTTAATTCCCACCAAAATGAGTATTTAGCTCTGATCACTTGGGAAGGAGAGCAGTGAAAACAAATGGTTTCTGTCTTGGCAGTGTTTATATGGTATTTGTATATGTCACCAAACTGCTGTGATAAGGTGAAGACTTTGGGGAGGGCCTCTTCTGGGTTGGAGAGAGACAGAGAGAGAGAGAGAGAGAGAGAGCAGGATATCATCCATATATAAAGCTATATGTTGCTACTCTGTACCCACAGTGACTCCATGGAATTGATCTGATTCACATATGGCTTGCGCCCATGGTTCAATATAGGCTGAAAATAGGATCAGCGAGACTGGACATCCTTGGCGGGTACCTTGCTCCAGGAAAAAGTCTGATGGGCGGTGCCTGTTAAGTTTAACACCAGCCTGCAGGGAGGCATAAATTCTTTATAATGTATAGTGGAGTGTTGTTCTGTATAAATTTCCATCCCTTTCAAAATGCTGTTCTACCACAGTTCCAACATCATGGAATGCTGTTCTACCCTACTGTGGTAGAACAGCATTCTAGAACCTCTAGAGACTGCATGAGTCAGTTTCATTTTGAAAGCAAAAGAACTCACAAAACACATCTTTCACACTGTACTATACACTATAAAAAATACAGGATGAGCAACTCTATGCACAACCAGTGTGTTTTGCCACCACGGGGTTCTGATTCCCATGAACCTCTCGCACTTCGCTCTCAAGGTCAGAGGGAATCAGAATCTCTCTGTGGCAGAACACACTGGTTCTGCATAGTTGCCCATCCAGTATTCTCTAAGTAATACTTGTATAAACATGACCAGGAATCCCAGCCACCCAAGTACGGAGTAGAGGAATGGCCAGAAAACCTGGTCAAATGCCTTTTCCGCATCTAGGCTAATCAACAGAAAGGGCTCCTGGATCCTTTACATTTGGTATATCAGGTACAAGATGCGGGCACGTGCAGTCATTGCTGGTATGCATTCACACAAATCCTGTCTGGTCTCAGCCTATCAGGACAGGGAGAAGCTCATCTAGGTGAAACAAAATAAAAAGCAAAATTGCAAAACAAAGGCCACAGATCTGGAGCTGTACTTCGGGTCAACTGCTCTCTTCAGGTGGAGAAACAAATCTGTTGTTAGAACACTAAAGTGAGTGTGACCACAGTGCAAAATTTGTACTTGCAGTCTAAGTTATAAAATTAGCAAAAAGTTCTATTTCCAGGACATCACATTTTGGTGGGATGATCCTAGTTGTAAAGCATCACTGATGGAGTCCTGTTGTCTGAAAATGAAAATTACATACTTGCCATAATTGTTGATCTTCCAGAATATCTTCACCACCAGTTACCACTTGTGGGTCCACGTCAGAGGTGCTAGAACCCTGCTGGAGCCTGAACTTTTCTCGTGGGGGCTGATGACGCGAGAGGCCCTGCATGTGTGTCATCAAATTCGCCCACTGATGTGCAGCAGCACCAGCTGCCAACTGCCTCAGTACCTTTTTCACCATGGAAGAGGGCAGCATGAACCTAATGAGTAATCTATACACTTAACCTAAAGAAAAAAGATATCTCTTGTAGCCTATATAGGAAGGGCCACAAGCCCCACTAATACAGTCTCTTCACAGCCCAAGTACAAAGGGGTAAAGACCACAACACATCAGTACTGGAGTGAGTCCAGGGAACGGTGGGTATGTGTAGTAATCAATGTTGAAGATATTCTGGAATGTCAACAGTTACGGTAAGTACATAATTTTGATATCTTCCAAGAATCAGTCTTTACCATTGATTACCACTTGTCAGTCAAAGTACCAATCTCAAAGAAAGTCCCCTGGACTAGGGGAGTTAAAGCTCAGGGCTTACTAAGGACAGTAATCCATTCAGAATTGTCCTACCAGAGGGGGCGCTGTGGAGCCCAAACAAAATGGCAACATTGGACTAAAGCTCTGCTAACTATGACAGAGTAAATATGTTTTTTACTTGCTTATTTGAAAAGCTGAAATCTAAAGCAGTGTTTCTGGATGTTGGAAAGCTTACCCAATAAAAATAGGCAATCCAAAGGAGGATAAAACTTCTCAGGAGGGAGCTAGAGCCAAAAACACTCCCAGACCACCAACTATGAGGTCTACACAAGGCCTCGGTAAACCTGAGACTACAAACGCAGGGGAGAAAACTCTGCAGAGCCTTGGGGCCAAA
Organism: Neoceratodus forsteri; assembly: GCA_016271365.2. Lineage (NCBI taxonomy): Eukaryota > Metazoa > Chordata > Ceratodontiformes > Ceratodontidae > Neoceratodus > Neoceratodus forsteri. The sequence continues at coordinate 1,839,030,655 of CM057456.1, forward strand.
AAATCAACTGGCTGATCACATCGGTAGAGGGCTTATCTAACAGGTTTGGCTCCCTAACAAACAGAGTTGCCACCCTCAAAACCAATATTACCTTTGTCAAGACAGAATCCTATGTATCCCACAAACAAGCTGAAGCAGCTTTGGGAGCCACCGCTAATTTAATTAAACACCCACCTGCAGTCGCGCATAGAATCGCTGGAAAATCAAGCGCAAGCTGCCAATCTCAGGATAGTGGGGCTACCTGAACGATGTGAGGGGGATCATCTTGGACTTTTTATTCTGGAGTGGCTAGAACAGCAATGGGAGCAACCCCTCGTAAATTGTCACATCACTACTCAAAAATCATGTTGAGTGGCAACGAGGGGAAGGCAGGTAAACCCCGAAGCTCCCAGGGCCATTGTTGTGGTCCAAGATGGTGTAGGGATGTGGGACTTTGTGTTAGCACTGGCTCTAGGGTTGCCACCTTTGGATGAGGCAAAAATCGGATCTTAAGCTCCACCCCTAGCCCCACCCCTTTTCATGACTCATCATGCATTTCTCCTCCTAAAAATACAATTGTTATATCAATAAAAGACAACACTTAAAGCAGCAATTCAACAAAAATCTTAAAACACTGTACTGTACCCATTAAAGTTACTTTCCTAGGTTCCTTCTAGTTATTTATTTACTTACGTATTTATTCATTTATTTATTGACCTTGGTTTACCAGATAAACACATAGAGATAAAAGAAATCTCATTTACATATATGATGGGGGGACAAGGGAAATATTGTAAATAGCATACAACAGTAAACATGGTATATAATAACACATAATAAAGAAATTGTTTCCTATAATCTGTACTAACTATATTTTTCTGGCTCCATTTCCTTTTTATGTCCACAGTACTATTTCAAAGCCAAACAAGCATTTGTCAATGCCGAATGTTTGCTTGCTGGCATTGGCATTGGTAGTGTAGAAGTTACAGAGCTGCATAATAGGAATAGCAGCGAAGTATTGAACTGAAGCCAACCCCACCACCACCCTGCAGAGAGTGACAGGCATTGGGGCGTGCCTTTGGGTCGTCAGGCATAACGACCATGCCATTTCACCACACCCTACCTTGCAGACACTGACAAGTGTCACGATGTGCCTTGGGGTCTTTGGCCCTTATGCACACCATTCCATCAGGAAATACGGTGAGATGGGTGCGGTATAGGAGAATGCGGTGAAGTTTGGGCCTGAAGAGTCCGAGGCACACCTTGATGCCTCTCACTGGCTGCAGGGTGTGGGTGGGGGTGGAATGGTATCAGCATGACAGGCAAGAATCCCAAGCCACACCCCAATGCCTGTCATTCTCTACAGGGTGGGGCATTATGGTCGGAAACCCTAACACCTCAGGCATTTGTTGGTATTTTCACTCCAAATTTTCAACATGTTTTTTTGTGACCCCCACCTCATGAACAGTGGCAATATCAGTTTGTTAGCTGAAAACTGCTTCTGCACAGTGACTATGGCATTTGGCGCCACAGATGCAAAAACACATTCTGAACAGGATGTGAAAAAGCGACAGCGGTACTGTTCAGGGAGGTGTAAAATGGCAATGTTGAAAATCTGCTATAATCTTAAAAAACTAGTGAAGTCACTAGCTGCATAGAGAAACTGTGCAACGACACCCTAATGTAACTAGTTTGGGGATTTTTTACAGCAGATTGTTAACACAGGCATTTTGGGACCTCAATCATGAACAGTGTGTTTTCTTTATCTGTCCGAACAATGATTTCCCACAGCGACCACGCATTTCTGTGCTGAAAGTGTGAAAACACATTTTGGCCATGTTGTGGAAAATGACAGCTGTACTGTTCCTAAGGAGGTGTGGAAAAATGCCACTGGTGAAAATCTGGACTGAAAATATTACAAATTCATGAACTTACGAAGGTGCGTGGAAACTGCGCAATGCTCACTCGTAACACAGTCATTTTATGGAGTTTTGTCACCAAATTTTCAACATAGTCATTTTAAGACCTCTTCTCATGACCAGTGTCACTGTGATTTTCTTAATCTGTCCCAAACATTGTTTTCGCACACCGACTGTACCATTGTGCGTTACATGTGCCGAAACACATTTTGGGCGAGATGTGAAAAAATGGTAGCTGTACTGCTCATAAGGACATAAGGAAGTGTGGTAAAATGGCACTGTTGAAAATCTGGTGTGCAAATATTACAAATTCGCAAACTTGCCAGCGTGCGTAGGAACTGCGCAACGTGCGCTCCTAAAACAGTCATTTTTGGGAATTTTTTCACCAAATTTTCAACATAGCCATTTTAACACCTGTGCTCATGACCAGTGTCACTGTGATTTTCTTAACATGTCCCATACATTGATTTCGTACACCGACTGCGTCATTGTGTGCTACATGGGCAGAAATTCGTTGTGGGAGAGATGTGAAAAATGACAACCATACTGCTCATAAGGAGGTGTGGTAAAATGGCAATGTTGAAAATCCGGAGGAAAATATTGAAATTTCAAGAACTTATTTAGCGCATGAACTGCGCAACGCACGCTCAGAAACAGTCATTTTTAGAATTTTTTACTGACATTTTCAACATAGCCATTTTAAGACCTCTGCTCATGAACTGTGTCACTGGATTATCTTAATGTGTCCCGTACATTGATTTAGACACCCACCGCGCCCATTGTGCGCTATATGAGTGGAAACACATTTTGGGTGAGATGTGAAAAATGACAGCTGCACTGTTCATAAGAAGTGTGGTAAAATGGCAATGTTGAAAATCTGAAGTGAAAATATTGAAAATTCGCGAACTTACAAGCGTGTGTAGGAACTGCGCAACGCATGCTCGTAAAACAGTCATTTTTAAGAATTTTTCCACCAAATTTTCAAAATAGGCTTTTTGAGTGCCCACCTTATGAACACTGGCAGGGTCATTTCGTTAATCATTCTGGAAAGGTGATTTCACGCAGTGGCTGCGAAATCACCCTTCGGGCCCGAATAACGCCATGACAGTGACAGCATTCATGAGAAGGGGTCCCAAAAACCTCATGTTGAAAATTTGGTGCAAAAATTCCAAAAAATGCCTGAGATATGCAATAAAGTTGAAAAAACCCTATCTATCCCATTATACAGCTTACCGGCATTTCCTCAGTTCGCGGTCGGCTTTGAAGAGTGCAGACGTGTTCCCGGTCCGCCAAAGATCGTCGCGCCGAGCTCCGGAGGTAAGGGGTGGGGGTGTGGAAGGCAGGTGCGCAGTGGGTGGGCGCGGGTGGGGGCAGACACAGCGAGGACCGTTCGATTTTCAGTTATTTTTTTTTATTATGACAACGGGACTTTTGCCACACTGGGGTGGGCTCCCAGCATGGCAGAAGGACGGCTTGGGGGGGCGTGGAGCCGACGGGGGATTGGGCACCCCCGTCAGCCATGGCATCTGTTGCCACGCTGCGGTGGGCTCCCAGCGTGGCACCCTGTACTAGGGGGGGGACACAGTGGAGCCGACGGGAGATTGGGCACCCCCGTGCATGCATGTGTAGCCACGCTGGGGTGCACCCGCGTGGCATATGAAACTGTGTTTGGGGTGCAGCACAGCCGACGGGGATTGGGCACCCCGCCAGCTATACAGTCTGTGCATTGGGGGGGGGGCAGCACGCAGCATGTGTGTGTGTGTGTAGGGGGAGCGCACATGAGCAGGCGATATCTGATCACTGCTCACTGAAGCGTAGCTCCCCCTTTCAACTGTACGCCACTGCATTTTGGAGTTGTCATCGACAGCTCCAGAAGGCATTGGAGAACTGCAGCCGTACCTGCAAACACACTGACTGAACTGGAAGAGGGCTGACACACCTCCGAAAACTCCGATGATGGCACTATGTTTCTTGCACATGTGTGCAAGCAAACATAATAAATTACCATACTTTTTTCTTGAGGAAAAAAAAAATAAAACATTTAAACATGCCTAAATTCTGTTAGAGATGAAGATGTTTACAAGCAAATGAAAGTGGAAGACAAATAGCTCTGTTACTGTTACAAAAGGTGGGGCAGTGGAAAAGATTAGGTTAAATCGGTGTTAATGACCATATTTTACACCTCCCTGGTTGACTGGTCTCACAAACAAAGGGCTACATTGACAACAGAACTTGTTTTTAAGCTGGACTTGCAACTGAAACAATGAATGATATGACAAAATCTGTTTCAAAAATATGTCAGCACTCAAAATTGCTCAAAATCCTGACCAGCACAGAGCAAAACTGGATTACCTGCTAGGGACCCTGAAAACCTGATCACCAGGTGAAAAACCTGACAGGTGGCAACCCTAGCTGGCTCAGCAAAAGAAAAAGTTATTGCAGGATGGACAGGAGGTCCGATTATTCCCCGATCTGAGTTACGCTACTAGGCAGAGGAAGAAAAAGTTTGACAGGGTGCATGCTTTACTGCGGGAAGCCGAGGTGACGCATGGCATCCTATTCCAAACTAATATGTGCATCATGTAACAAGGAAAGGTCTTTATTTTCTCTAAGCCTCAGGAAGTATTAAAATGGTGTCAGCGCCATGTCCCAGCTCAGGTCCATGGTGAGCAACAATCACAATCAAAGGATGAAGGAGATGACGAGGGGAATACCTGAGCTACTTTCGGAGAGATGGATGTCCAGGTTTGATGAGACTCTGTGCTCCACACTGTGAGCCTTTTGATCTTTAGAGATTACCATTTGTGTTACCATCAAAATATAATGTAGTTTACTGTTTGTTCTTTTTTATTACTTGAGATGACAGATAATCTCTTTGCTTCTAATTACAGCAAGTTGTATTTTTTTTTCTTTAAAAAAATGTTCCGTAATGCAGGGATGAGTCCTTTTTGAAAATTACCCTTTGGGTACTTAAAAATAGGGAAATGCATGATTCCTCCCTTCCTCAGGTAGGAAGATGAGACTATGTACACAATGATCCATCATGGGTTGTTTCATTTTATATCTTTCTTGATATTCATGCAGCTCATAGGCTCACTATCACAGTTAATTAAAGCTTTAACTTCAAATTTTTGGCTATTTATATCCCATAGAGATACCCTCCAATGATGTATCATATTGATAAGGTACGAATAGTTTTTAATCACATGTATTAAGAGGGGTAGCGCCCTCACTGGTGCAAATATTTTCCTTATATACCTCATCCAGATATTATTCTGCATGTTTTATTGTAACCTCAATAAACATAGAGTTAAAAAAAAAAGGAATTGTCCTACCAAAGGTAGCATGCTGACTTGCATGGACATCAAGGACATAGTGATTGGTAAAGATGCGTACAGTGCTCTAAGTTGCAGCTCTGCACATTTCATCAATAGGCACAGAGTGTATTTCTGCCAGGGAAGTGGCAACTGCTCTGGACTGGGCACATACCTTGCCCTCCAGTTTGACCTGAGCCAGAGCATAGCTGTGGCAAAGCCACTTTACAATTCGGGCAGAAATGCACTTGATTAAAACATGTTGTCCCTTTTGATTAGGGTCAAAAGAGACACAGCTATTTTGACTGAAGTCCTTAGTCTTATCCAGGTAAAATCTAAGGACCCTCTTAACATCCAGCAAGTGGAGAATCCTTTCTGCCTCATTCTGGAAGTTGGAAAAGTAGGTAAGCAGGATTATAGTTCGATTAAAGTGGAACTCTGACACTACCTTTGGTAGAAACTTGGAGTATGTATGGTGAACTACCTTATCTTTATGGAAAATAGTACGCAAAGGATCTGTGATCAAAGCATGGATTTCAGATATGCCACATGCAGGGGTGATAGCCAACAGAAATCCTGCTTTCCAAGTTAGAAATTTCCAGTTGCAAGTTGCAGTAGGCTTGAAGGGCTTGTGAGTGGGCATATCCAGCACAAGGTTGATATCTCAGGGAGCCATTGGCTTCCTGATGGGAGGCCTTGTGTGCAAAACACCCTGGAAGAACCTCTTAAACAGTGTTAGTTGTGCCAGACAGAGGATACCTATGGGTTTGTGGTAAGCTGAGATAGCACATAGGTGGACCTTACCAGTGGAACACTGCAAGCCAGCATCAGAAAGGTCCAGTAAGTACTCCAGAACATTGTCAGGTTGACACTTTAAGGGGCCCATAGAGGTTCTTGAGCACCAGACAGAAAATATTTTCCGCTTAGCTGTGTATGTCTTTCTAGTAGTAGGTTTATGCACAGTCGAAAGTATTTCAGAGACCCCCTGAGACACCTTGTGACTGTTCACTTCTATCTCTTCAGGAGCCAGGCCTGGAAATGCAGGGGACTGTAGGTTGGCATGGACCTGCTGACTCTGGGTCAACATATCCATACAGAGTAGCACAGACCTTGATTTGATGACTGAAAGTTGATTCAGCAGAGGAAACCATGTCTGCCGAAGCCAGCAGGGGGCCACCAGGATCATCTTGCCCCTATGTGCCTTCATCTTGAACAATACTCTCCCTATTATAGGGATTGGCGGGAATGCATGCAGAAAATGATTTTGCCATGGCAGTCTGCATGTATCCTGCCAGTAAACACCGTGTCCTTGACTTCTGGAGCAGGATTGAGGCAATTTGGGATGGAGTTGGAATGCAAAAAGGTCCACATCTGGGGTTGAATAGCAATCTCACAACATCTGTTGCTAGTGACCACTCATTAGGATCTGCCTCTGTTTGACTTAACTCATCTGCCAGAGTGGTCTGGACTCCTGGCAGATAGATTGCTTGCAGCAGTATCTGGTGTTCCAGGCACCATTCCCACACTCTCAGTGCCTCTCTGCAGAGAGGATAAAAGTGAGCTCCTCCTTGTTTGCTGATACAGTACATGGTAGACTTGTTGTCTGGCTGGAGGAGAACTTTCGGCTGACCATGTCCACTAGGGCTTTCAGACCATACAGAGCTGCATGCATCTTCAGCACAGTGACGTGGACAGGAGTTTCTCAATGGTCCCAGACACCTTGGGATGGATTTTCAAAAGCTTACAAATGCCACAAGCCCCGGGTCTGCCCAACATGCCCAACACATGCGCATGGAGTTTGCATCATTCTCCTGGCCTGCGATCGGGATTTTCTCTCCCATGCACTGATTGCTGCGAGTTAGTACAGCTTTTTGCTGGTCTAGCTTGCATCAATCCTGAGTACCCTTTTTATGGGACAAGCACCAATTATGTGGTGCAAGCTGCTATAAAGTGGGTAAACTGTCACAACTGTGCCCGACCTACCAAAATCAGCTGCAGTTGCAGCAAAGATGTTTGGCACAGCTGCACAAAAAAAACAGGTTGGACATAGGGCTTGACGCAGGCCCCGCATTCTGTTTTGAAAATTAGGCCCCTTGTTTGTGGATACCCTGGCAGTGAACTTCCCACCCCAGCAGGGAGGCATCCATAGTGAGAGTCACCACTGGCTCCAGTGGGTAGAATGGGAAGCCCTGAAGGAGGCTGTCCTCCACTGACCACCACATAAGAGACCTCATCAGGGAGCTGGGCACTTCAATGGGATAGTTTTGAGGGTGCGATCCCTGTGACCACTGGGTACTGAGCATCCACTGAGTTGTCCTTAAGTGCAGCCTTGCCACAAGCACTGTGAACACTGAGGGGTCTATTAGGCTCAGCATGCACTGCATGGAATGGGCTGGCACAGTCTTGAGTTCCAGGATGTAGCATGCCATCTGTAAGATTGCTCGTAGCCTGCTGTCTTGGAGGAAGGCCCGAGTCTGGGTCATTTTCAGAACAAGTTTCATGAACAGTAGCTGCTGGTCCAGGGAGTACCCTCAGATTATCTTGAGAACCTACTTGCTCATCAAAATGGAATCATACAGCTGGCCCGGTGGCTCTGAGGCACTGGATGCCTTACCTCATGCTACGCTTACAACCCGGGTTTGGGAACAACCCCAGGTCATGGGGATGCCGGAATGGGGGGGAGGGTGGAAGCAGGATCAAGCGTTGGCTCTCCTCTCCCGGTGGGTGGGTCACCTGCCTGTAGTCCCGCTGTCACTGGATGGAGGTTCAGTGACAGGCGATGGTGGCAATGGACCGACAAGTAGGGTGTGGCATCCAGTAGGGTGTGACATGCGTGTGCCTCCACACATGGGAGTCACGTCAGGGACTGGGGAGAAAAACAGAAAAAAAATACAAATTACCTGGTTGGGGGGGGGGAGATGGAATCATACTGATGGTAAAAATGGGTCAGGAACCTCACCCCCACCAGGGAAGAGAGGTCTGCCTTGGGCAGCTGAAGTGGACCCAGGGCAGAAGCTTCAGATGGTGGCACTGAGCACTTTCAGTGCCTGTGCCTTTGGCTGTGCTTTCTTTAGGGTCTGGGGTGCCTGGGCTTTATTGTTTTGAGCTCCCATGCCCCTGCCACAAAAGGACTGCTTGTTCTGAAAAGAGCCATGCCCTCTATACTTCTTTGGGTTGAAGGGAGCTGGCTTGGACGTCTTATAGAGTCATTCTAGTTTCATTAGACTCCTTAAGAAACTGCGCCACCTGCTGTCCAAACAGTTAAGTGCCATCAGACAGCACATTGATGATCTGCTGCTGGACATCCAGGGTGAAGCCAGCAATCCCAAACCACAAAAGTTCAAGCACCACCAAGTTTGTACAATAAGGCACCAGCGCACCAAGAATTTAGTTAATGCTCATAGTAGCAAGTCTGAAGGGATAGCTGTTGGGCATTCCCCCTTCCATGTGGAGGTAGGATGTTTTTCTGGCCTTTTGTAAAATAAAATGTGTTACTATGAACACTAACTAAATTCTCGGTGTGCTAGTGCCTTATTGTACAAACTTGATGGTGCTTGAACTTTTGTGGTTTGGAATTTCATTTGTTCTGAGCACATCTTTATAGTTGGGGCTGCCTTTTTGTTTGGTTTGAAGCCAGGAATCCACAGCCAGGAGTGCCGCCTGATGAAAATGTCTACAGGTGCAGAGCAGGCTACTGCATAAAAGGTATTCATAGAGGCTTTAAGCTGGTGGCAGTTAGATTCATTACCTTGTCTAACAGCAAGCAGCATGTCTTGTTTTGCTTCTGCGTCTGGCAGGGTTTCTGCCACAGACTGAAGCTTGCTCCAGAGGGCATACTTGAACTTTCAGACGTGACCTTGGTAGCTAGCCATCCTCATGCCAAGGGTAGCCAAAGCATAGACTCACTTGCCCATTGTGTCCACCTTGTACAACTTGTTCATGGAGAGTGCGGTGACCTTCTTGAGCACTATGGCTTTCATTCTTAGCCAGAATAACAATGGCATCCACTATCGGCTGACTGAAATATGTGGGCTTAGTATTAGGTGCCGTGTATTTCTCATCCATCTGTTTGGGGACAGCTGCCACAGTAGCAGACCACCTCCAAACTGCCTCTCAGAGGGTACCTGTGACCGGGAACTCCTGCCACGCTTGAGGACCGACCTTTTCTTAAATCTGTTGCAACAGTTCTTCTATTTCTAAGCCTAATCTATCCTTTACTATTTCTAGTCCATAAGGTTGGCCACCTGTGGGCACCTCCTTCTCCCTCCCTTGACTATGCTATAGTGTTCTCTTTAATTTTCCTTTTCCCTCTCAGGTCCTCGTACAGGGAGGTTATTGTGGTGACCTCCAAGTGTACATAAAACAGGTTGTGTTAATTGTTGTTGGATTTAGTATGTAATAGCACTATGTTATAAAATACCTTAATGTATATACCTTCTGTTTATGAAACCTGTAAATGTTGAAAATACCATGGCACTAGGTGTTTTGATAATGGTGAAAAGTACTAGGTGACTATTATAGAAATTAAGCTAGTTGTGTTATTTAAAATGCATGTGTATTGTTGTAAACTTAAGTTAGAAATGGCATGATGATTTGCATATACCCCATGATGCATTGCATTATGGAAGTATGTATGATGATGTATTTCTTTGAAACTTGATTTGTTGCCAATGCCCTTTGGGGAAACCCTTCTTTCAGTGATTCTGCATAGAGGTTCTTTGTTTACAGCTTGTTTTGGTTTGCTTTCTTTTTGAGCCCACACTATGCAAGCAAATGTGGCTTGCATAAGGGTGGTCACTACATCTCAACTAGTAACTTGGATCAGAGATCAGTGTCAGTAGGTGCTGGCTAAGTGCAGAGAAAGGATTTTCATAGTCTGTTGCTGCAAACTGACATACTGAAGAAAGAATATGGCATTGCAGAAGCTTATTTCTTGTATTTTGAATAAAGATCTCACATAGATTGTGTGTTGAACCTGAAGTTCGGTGTCTGGTCCGTCTGTTGTCCCACAACCCCTCCACAGTACCCAGTTAGAATAGCGCTACATTTATAGCGCCAGTGAAGAGATCGCTAGTCCCTATAGCGCAGGGGTTCTCAAATGGTGAGGCCAGCCTCCCTGGGGAGGCCCCAACCCGTTCCAGGGGAGGCTCAAGCAAGTCTGAAAAAGTGCTGTATTTAAATTTCGAGATTTATGTATTTTGTGAGTAGAGATGAAGAAAACAAAGAGGATAGTAGCAGGTGAATTTTATGTATTTATTTACTAATAGGTGACAAGGGAAAGTGAATGAGCCAAGGCTCATTTCAGGTGTACCCAGGGAAGGGTAGGTAGTGGATACAGTTCAAAAGGTAACTGCAAAACAATCAAGAAATACACAGTGAACGATAGTGCAAACAAATATGAACAATAAACTAATAATGAGTGGTAGTAATTGATCAATTTGTAGACTGATGGCAGAACAGCCCAAATACAAGGGTTGAGCATTGAAGTGCTAAGAGCAATAGCAGGAAGGAGCAAAGTAATCCCAGAGAAGTTGCTTAGGAGCAGGGAAGGAGGTGGAGTGGCAAAGTATGTGGGAAGGTAATTTCATATAGAGAGGAAACACAGAAAGTAGTCTGACCCATGAAGGTACTGCAACAAGGGGTAACAATGGTTCAAGAATGAAAATAGTGGAGCAAGTAGCCTGGCCTGTGTGTGTGGGGGGGGGGTACAATAAGCTGAATAATATTTGTTTATTTTATTTGTTATTCAGATAACACCTTTGAGCACAGAAGCTCTTTTTCAAAGGTTCCACATCAGTATAAGACAAAGAACGGAATGTGAGCCAAGTACTCAAAGGGGTTTCAATTTATTCATAATGTACTGTGCAAAGTATTGTATGTTATTTTGCTGTGAAGAAGCCCAAGATTATTTCAGTTTTTGGGGGAGGCTCAAAATATTTTCCATGGATTTAGGGAGGCTCACTGTGACAAAGTCTAAGAACCATTGCTATAGCGCTATCGTGAACAGCGAGCAGGGGTTTATGGTGCTTGCTACATGCACTCCCCTAGTCGCTGTCCATGGTGCTAGTACAGCACAAGGGGAAAAGGATTCAGGATGCTGACTGAGCTGCTCCCATGTCATGGAGGGCTGAGGCATGGAGCAGCTCGGCCAGGTAGTAGTGGGGACCAGGGTTCTAATCCTGGTCTCCCAGGATTTTGACCATTGGACTTCTTCTTTTACAAGGGGCCGTGGAAACAGTATCCCATGGCCCCACATATTTTCTCTTGCCCTGTGATCCACTCCCCTCGAAGTTGGTATCTGGGGGGTGTGGGAGGCAAACCCCCAAGTCAGGGGATGCGGGGTAAGTAACTCAAAAAACAGCGGCATTTGACCGACTATTCTTGGTAGCGATGTTTGGACCCAGTGTCCTCTCAGAGTGTCTCAAGGGCTGGCTGGATATTAAGAATGCTTAGAAACTCCAGTTGAAGAGAATTAACAAACAGGAGTCACATGATGCACTTGAGAGTGTAGCAGCAAGAAGGAGAGCATCCACTGATTAAAGCCGACAATTTTAGTCAAATTGCTGCAATCCTTACATTTTTTAAAGCTTAAGAAGCAGTGTCAGTTTTCTAAGATGGTGGACTACCTGCAACAAGTGAAATGGCTGCCAAAAATAGGAAGGATGCTGAGCTCTGTGAGCCATTTTCAACTCCACCATCGCTGCCCGAAGGGAGACAAGGGTACAAGAGATTGCACGCCGACCTCGCACCAGACGCAACAGCGCAACAGCAAAAACTGCTCACCACTGATCGCTTCCTCAGAGAACTTGAAGGGCTGAAAGATGCAATCCTGGAACTGGCCAGTGATGTTATGACAATCTCACCAGTCAGTGGCAACCTGAACAGGACAGCAGGGGATGTGGACTGGAAGCAAGGGTGAGTTCCATAGAGGACCACCAAGCCAGGCTCGAACTGGAGACAGTAGCACTGCACAGAAAATGGTCAAATTGGAGGAAAGGCTGGAAAACCAGAAGGGGCATAGCTGGAGGAATAATCTAGTGCTAGTTGGCTTGCCAGAGCAATCGGATGGACTGGACACCCTGCAGTTTATGCAGAAGCTCTTGCAAAAGGTAGCAGGACCATTCCCTCGTGGCCCTAATTATATTATTAAGTGAGTGCACCAATCTGTATGTCCATGCCCGGCTGATAAGAGACCTAGGCTGATCATCTTTAGGCTCCTAAATTTCCTGGATAAACAACACATTCTGGCAAGAGTAAGAAACCATAAAGAAATTATTTGGGAAGACAAGAGATTCTTCATGTTTCAGGACTTGAGTCTGCATGTCTGACTGAAGCAGTCATAGTACAAAGATATTAAAGCCAAACTTTATGCCATCCAAAACCGATTCAAAGTATGATATCCTGCAAAATGTGTGGTGACTATCAAGAATGGCTAGAAGCAGTTTGCCTCTGCAGAACAAGCCAGGAAGGAACTGCACTCATTGTTCCCGGACTTCTTCCCAGCAGATGGCCATGGCAGAGGCCCAGCACCATGAGCCGGATGACCACAGATACATGTTGGAAAGGGTAATGTACTCACTACAAGGAACAGCTCATGTGGCTATGCTATGTGGCAGCTGGATCATCTCCAGTGTTTTGTTGCAGTCTCTTGTGCCTAGTTTGGAGCAAACGGATAACCCCCAAGGTGATCATGACATTTTTGAGGTTTTCCCAGTGGGTGAATACTTATTTTTTCAAGTTTCTGAACTGCCAAGGCTTGGATTTGGACTGACAGTGGAAGGACTTCTGATCACGATGGTGGGTGGGCAGGAAGTGGCATGTAGGTGGGCAGACTAGGCCCTTTCTGTCAATAGCAAGGCACATTGTTCAAGCTGACGTCACGAGTGTACTTTTCACAACTGCTCTTGCTTGGACTCCTAGGCTCAGCTGCTTAAGTTTAATATTTCCCATTGCTACTTTGGATGCCATGCGTGTCACCCTGCCCCAGTAAGCTTCTGCAACATTATTTAAGTGTTTACCCTCTGGCGCAATAAGGGAGCCAGAAGCACTACGATTTTTGTGTCAGGCAGTGAAGACAGACAGTGCTGCAGTTGTCACAATGTTTTTATAGTGCTAACATTTTCAGAGACCCAGGGCATGAAGGGCAACCAAAGTGATTCTGTCACAGGGTATACCACAGAGCTTGGAATTGCTCAGTAGTTTGTTTTATGGTTTGGGCACAAGTGATTGTTTTTAAGATTGATAAAGTTATCATTTTGGTACTAACGGTTATGAAATATCAAACATCTTGTTTAGCTTGCATGGCTATGTAACTTTCTTTAGCGACATATAATGGCTCTGAACCCTAGGTCTTGGGGGGGCTATACTATTGTGGACAAAATGTGACCACCACGGCTCAAAGCAATGTGGCCCTCAGGAATTGCGGGCCACCAATCTTTACCTCTGCCTAGCTATTTCCTAATTATGAGGACACTCAATTCCAAACACTAACATAGTACAGGGAAGTGCGCTGTACAAGTTGATGGCCACCACAGGGTTTGTTGCCTTAAACAAGGATTGCACTTTTATAACTTCACCTCAATCAGTTGGAGGGCATTTCCCAGGCTGCAGCAGGTCAATTCCAGACCAGCAGGCAGGGAGTACGGTCATTTGGACTAGGGGCAAAGAGGTGAGATTGATGTTCAGTGTATTCCTGTTATTACTGATCTTAATGTTCTGCATTTGTTCTTACTGTTTAGATGTTGTGGGACTTTATACGGTGGGTGGGTGGGAGGGAGGATGACCACAGCCGCTTCAACAAACTAATGGCACGCTTTTTTTGTAAATTTTATTTAAAATGAAGTCAGCAGAATTATTTTTACGGACAGACATTGTCATAATACACAAGACTGCATAAATACAAAAAATAAAAAGATTACCTATTGTTGGTGATGATATTGGCACAGGATATGGATATTTTAACAATTACAGAGTATTTGATTATGTAATCTTATTTAGACAAAATCTTATTTAGATGGAATGCCAATGGATCCATTAATAGATTTAACAGTCTTAAGTATAGAGTGGGTTAATAATTGAGGAACCATGGCTCTGCCAATGCCCTCTCCAGTGGTGCCCATATCTGATTATATATACAGTATATGGACTTGATTTCTTACTAGATATTGGGTGTGTTCTAATTTCATTATTTGTAGGAGGGAGGTCACCCAATGTGATATTGGTGGGGTAGTTTCTGCTAGCAATATTGTGCTAGTACCTGCTTGCCAACTACTATGCCCAATTTCTTAAGGGGATGATTTATTGGTTTACCTCCCATCCCCAGAGAAAGGCCCAGCAGAACATCAGTTGGGTCTAGTTCACATTGAAGTCCCAGGGTTTTATCCCATGTGGAGCCCACCCTTGTGTCCATAAGATTTCTTTGAGGGAGGCCTCTGGGGAGATTGAAGGTTTATGTCCTAACATTTGGTGCGATTAAAGTCATGCCCTAACTGTGGAGCATGTGAAGGGGTTCTTGAATGTCCCCTTTTCTCTACTGAGGAGTAAAGGTGCTAATACATGATTATACAGGGGGGTGTCTTTTTGGGGGTGTTTCCAGTTCCACCCAAGCTTTTGTGTGTGAATTACTTTGTACCAGGTCTCCAATATGGGCTAACTGCACCGCTAAATAGTAAAATCTCATATTGGGTAGGCCTAGGCCACCTTCTCCCACAGGTCTCCACAAGATATCCTTCTTAATGTGGGGCTTCTTTCCCTGCCAGAGTAATGAAGTGACAGCCCCCTCTATTGCTCTAATATATTTATTGTGAGCCTGAACTGGCAACGTTTGACATAAATATAAACACTGAGGTAGCACACTCATCTTGACTGTATTAACACACCCCAGAAGTGTGAGGGGGAGTGACTGCCATCTTCTGCAGTCATCTCGTATCTTATCTCCTTCTATATCAGGATGGGATTGTATTGTTGCAGCCAAAACCTCGATGGTCAAGATGTAGAGAAGGGGAGGATAAAGGGCAACCCTGTCTGTTTCCACGGGTTAATAGGAATGGGGGAGAAACCATGTCATTTAATAGAATCTGGGCCTGTGGGGAGTTATAGAGACATGAGATCCAGGAGTGCAACTGAGGGCCAAAGTTGTATTTGGACAGTGCAACAAACATAAAGGGCCACTCCCCATGGTCGAAAGCCTTCTCTAAGTCTAATGCCAGACGGCCCTGGCCACATTGTCTTTCACCCAACATCATATATGCATGATTTTATTTATTTAGTTATTTATTGATCAAAATGTTTCACCAGGAAGGCACACTGATCAAAAGATGCTCATCTCCCGATGCAACCTGGGGGGTAGGGTACAGTGCAGAACATATAGGGAGTACATTTTACATGGTGATACAGCATAGAGAAACATTGAACAATAGTGTAACAGGATACATAGGGATTACATATTACATTGTGATGCGGCTTGGGATAACATTTAGTAGGTACATCGACATTGATCAGTATACACAATTAGTCTACAGTGAGACAACATAACAGACGGTAAAGGCACTGTAGCAGTTAAGACATGGATGTTGGTCCACTGGTGCCAATAAGTGATAAGTGCAGTGGCTGGGTCATATAAGCCAGCTTCCATAACATTGTTAGGTGCCGCTGGTCAGGCATCGAGGGAGTGAGGGTGGGGGGGGGTGCTGTGGAGGAGAAGGGTATCATGAGCAGGAGCAAGTGACCATGAGGTAGTTTGACAGGGAGGAAGATAAGGAGTAGCTGGAGGAGGAGTGTCAAATTTGGTGAGGGAGGTCATTCCAGAGTTTAGGGAAGTGGTGAGAGAAGGCAACCTGGCCTACAGTGGTCCATCTCCTAGGGATTAGCAATTGGCGGGAGTCATAGGCTCTAAGGGCATGAGAGGGGGTTGGGGTGGGGATAACATGGTGGTAAGGTAGGATGGGAGGGATCCAAGCCAGAATTTTGATGCAGATTTTGCACAGTGCAGTTGGCGGCGCCTTTCAAGGAATGTGAATACTAGTGAATGGTAGAGGTCACAGTGGTGGGTGGGGCATCCAGTGCAAAGCAGCAGAAAGCACTGAAAAGAGATCCCATCTGGATAAGGAAGACTTGGGAGTGTAGACTACATCACAGTAATCAAAAGTAGGTAATATCATCTTCTGCACACGTTCCCATCTCGAGGTTAGCAGCAAGCTGCTGCAATTCCTATCAAGGGTGCTGAGCTTGGTGCGCAGTTTTTTCAGGATTGCGTCAACATGTGCAGAGAAGAATAGGTGCTGGTTGAGACATACACCTAGATACCTGAAAGTAGTAGCGTCCTCATGGACTGTCCCATCTAGCATGTGGAAGGAGGGGAGGGCTGATAGCCTGGATAGTCTCTGCCATGTGCCAAAGGCCATGAAGGCTATATTTTTGGCATTGAGTGAGAGTTGATGGGAGCTAAACCAGAGCAGAACTTTGTTGAAATCAGCCTGAAGGGTGGAAGCAACTTCATCAGGGGTATGGCCAGTGGCGAATAGGACTGTATCATCTGCATACACTTGGATGGATGTAGATGAACAGCATAGTGGCAGATTATTTACAAAAATAGAGAAGAGGATGTGACCAAGGACCGATCCCTGGGGGCCACCAGTATGCATGGGGAGGAGGTGGAGTCAGCAATTCTGACTGACTGCATTCTGCCTGTGAGATACGCACTGAACCAGTTAGTGGCAGACTCAGAAAGACCAGATGCGGAAGGCATAATAACAAGAGGGGATGGGAGACAGTGTTGAACGCTTTAGATAAGTTGACAAAAATGGCTGAGGTGATTTGACCTTTGTCCATTCCAGAGAGGATGGTGTCAGAAAGTCTTGTCAGGGAAGTGGCAGTGGAGTGGTACTTCCTGAATCCAGATTGGAAGGATGTGAAGAAGTTGGAGTCAGAGAGAAAGGTAGTTAGTTGGTCGAGGATGAGATGTTCTTGGAGTTTTGCAAGAGCCTGGAGTAGAGAGATGGGGTGGTAGTTAGCAGTACAGGTGGGGTCACCCACTTTAGGTAAATGCAGGACAATGGCATACTTCCAGGTCTCTGGGATGGTACTGGTTGCAAAGGAGAGATTTAGGAGGTCTGCAAGCAGGGTTGCTATAGCAGGAGCACATAAGTAGAGTAGCTTTGTGCCCAACCCATCAGGGGATTTGCCTTTTGAAGGATTGAGGGCAAGTAAGGTGTTCAGAGCGTCATTAGGAGAGATGCTTAGGAAGGAGAAAGTGTTTGTCCCATTTCGTTTCATAGTTGTATTGGTGGATCCAGGTGTTGCAAGGGAGGGATGGGAGGGGAGGAGAGTAGAAGCACACATGGCGAAGTAGGTACTGAATGATGCTGAGAGTACTCCGGATATTATGTTTGGCTTGTCTCCCCAGAATGAAGCCCCCTTGGTTAAGGTGCACCAAAACCGGAAGGATCTCCTCCAACCTAGCAGTTAGGACCTTGGCCAGAATCTTATAATCTGCATTTAAAAGGGATATAGGTCTGTACGAACCACATTTTCTAGGATCCTTCCCCGGTTTGGGCAACACAGTAAGGGTGGCCAGAAGCTGGGATCCGGATAACTGACCTCTTTCCAGAGATTCCAGAATCACCCAGTGCATAAGGTCAGCCAGCCCCCCGGCCCCAGAAGGTCTTGTAGAATTCAATGGGCAAACCGTCCTGGTGCTTTGCCCCTCTTAAGAGGACCAAACGGCTCTTTTATTAAAATTTTGATGACCGGAAAAAGCACACTGAGATGAGGCTTGTTTCCAGGTGCGTCATCTATGGCAATTGGACAGTCTAAATCATGTTGTTGTTCATCATCCAAGGATGGGAGATCAACCTTTGACAAAAAGGGTTCCGGAGACTATTCTGTGGGGCTTGTGATTTGTAGAGTGGTTGATAAAATTGACGAAAAACATTATTAATTTCCCCTGGGTTGGATGTCACCATTCCTTCTTCAGTTTCTATTTCTAATACAGTTCTTTCCGAACATTGCTTTTTGAGCTGCCAGGCTAGCCACATTCTGGACATGTCTCCCTCGAAATGTAGTCAAGATTTAGTATTGTGTAGGTCTCGTTGTATATATCTAGAACACAATTGGTTTAATTTACCTTCCATGAACTTTAGGGATGGATTATTTGTTGTACTTTGACCCCGCATAACTAATTTTTCTGTTTCAGCTATCTCATTTTCCAAGTTAGTTTCTTCCTGCCGCTCCTGCTTCCCCCTGTAAGATGCAAAGGAGATTATTTCCCCCACTAGCGTAAACTTTAAGCACGTCCCATACTATTGGGCTAGGCATACCTGGGGTACTATTTATTTGTATAAATTCCTTAAGGCGAATAGATAAGTGTGTGACAAAATGAGGGTCCCCCAACAGAGTGGGGTCCAGCCTCCATTGTCTGGGTTTCTGAGGTTCCCTATCATTTGTCCAGCTGACCTTTAGAGGGGCATGATCAAACACTAAGATAGGGCCATATGTTGCTTCCAGGTCACGGTGTGTAATAGACGGGGATAAGAAGAGGAAATCAATCCTCGTATATATCTTATGTGCATGGAAGTAAAATGAATATTCCCTTTCTGATGGATGACAGAATCTCCAGGTCTCCTGCAGAGATCTTTCCGAAGTGAAGCTTTTAAGTGCCTTCACACTTCTGGGGCAGGTCTGGATCCCATACCTCAGTGATCTTTGGCCATCTCCAAACATATATTGAAATCGCCCCCCAACACAATATCATCTGGAAAGGGAGCCAGCACAACTGCTAAGTGGTGAAAAAATTCAGGGGAGTCATAATTAGGGCCATATATAGAGATGGATGTGTATATCTGTTCTTCTACGGTGGCATCTACTATCAAATATCTACCCTGTGGGTTGGTTATAGAGGAGTGGATTTTTACTCTTAACCTTGGACGGAACCATACTGCCACACCACGGGCTTTAGAAGTAAAAGGGGCCGTTATTAAAGTTCCTCCTCATGATGAAGCTAGTTTGTCTGCTTCTTGTTTCATGAGATATATTTCTTGGAGGAGGACAACATCACCTCGCTCTCTCTTTTTACAGAAGACCAAACTCGTTTTCTTTTAACTACTGTTTTCAGTCCAGTTACATCCCATGTGATCACATTTATAACTCCCATACTCTGTCTATACAATTATCCCTCTCTTTGTGCCTTAAATTACAGACTTGCAACAATCTGTATATTTTATAATTCCATTTAGCTGACTTTAACTTTTGAAACTTTAAACACCTATTACCCCCCATCTACCTCCTTTTAATCAGTTTTTTACACCCCTCTCCCCCTTGTCTCTAGATTAACTGGGCAACTTAGCCAAAACAAAAGCACAACAGGTGCAAAACAGTTTAATTCTCCCCCTCCCATGACTAGTTCACTCCCTTAAAAACAAGAGTGTAAACCCACTACTTTTTGTGGTATTTGCCGGTCCATCAATCCCCCACATATAATCAAGACAAGAGCAACTTATAAGATTGATGTATACTGGGGTGGAAAGGGAGAGCAGTAAATGTATGGAAGCGGACTGGGTCCTATTCTTCACCCACAGTGAGGCAGTCAAGAGGATCCAGAGACAGCAATTCCCCAGATTAATAAAGTCTCAGGACAGAGACCATTTACAGATGTTTCAGCAGCATACGGAGCAGGGAAAGGCATGGAGGTCAACTGAAAGGACCATCCAATCCCCTTGGTTAGGCCTGGTTCAGATTGTCTTTAATAGCTCAGTCAGCAGTCGCCCTATCCGACGCTTCATTACCTCTGCCTGGGGATAGCTATAAAAGAATCTCCCTCTCATCACTGGGGTTGGTTAGGGGGGAAGTGAATAAGGGCATCCTCTGAATGAAGGAAGACCCTGCCAAAACAAAGTATAATTTTTGGATCAAGTGTGTAGGGGATAGGCTCCCCCCCATGCTCATGTTGTAACCAAAGCATTTCTAAAGGGCTTCCCACTCCTAGTAATACAAACAGATCTTAAAAGCCTAAACACTGTCATAAAAAAACCCAGAAAGACCAAGGCCAAACTACAGCTCAATGTCATGCACATTAGTAGTAAAAGTATATAACTGGCATCTCACAATCCTGTAAGAGACTAGAACACACAGCTAAATATTTAATCAACCAATCAAACAAATTTGCAGAGAGACAAAGAGCTGTGAAATTAAATTATTGGATTGTGCACAGGAGAAGAAATGAGAAGACAGGTCTCTGCGAGGAGACTTATTATGGTCCCCGGTAACTCCAGAGGAGCTGACGCAAGCCCCATTAGACTGAAAAAAAAAAAACATGCAGTAAGGTCTCCTGACAAATCCAGACAGTTCTCTTTCAAAATGTGGGCACAGAGACCCAAAGCAGTTCCACAGTCTCTTTTCCCCATAATTAAGTGACCAAGGAGAACCTCGTTTAAGCAATGCCTCTGGATCTGCCATGGAAGTTCAGGACTTTCATGTGGCTGACCATATGGACGTTGCACCGCCACTCCCGGTTCTCATGGTCGTCTATTATTGTCTTTAGTTTTTCTATATCTTTTAGAACTTCACTAAGGGATGATTCCATTCTGTGCATTTTATCCTCCTGGGTGCCCAATCACTCCTCTAGTTCTCCAGCTCTGTTCGAATGCTGCTCTACTGTCTCTCCAAGAGCATTAAAGGATTGCTGGAGGTGGCTCAGCTGTGCAGTAATATTTTCAAACCCTGAGGTCATTCATTTGATAAGATCGAATTGGAGCTCTTTAATTAACTTCTCCAGAGGTTGTGATGCTCCGCCAGGTTCTTTATTAATAAGCGAGCTGGGATTTCTCTGTTCTTTCCCCACTGTCTTGGAGGCTACTCATGTAGTCAGAACGTCCAGGCCTAAATTCTTAGAGTGTTTACCGCTTGACTTGAAGGAAAGCTGAGCCTACTTTTTTGACATTTTCGTTTAGCTAGCTGTAAGTATATGATCTGGTGCAGCAATATCTTAAATTAAGCAGTTTAGGAGCGGGATGGCATAAACATGTGAGGGACTGAATGGGAGCTCCCAGACTATGCTACCATCTTGGGATCCGGCTGGCCACACACCCTTACTGGTGGGATTGACCAAGGAAATGCTCTTATATATGTTCAACAGAGCCAATGAGTAGTGCCATCAGAATGGCGTCCTGGAATATAAAAGGAGGCCAGGCCAGAGAGAAAAGAATGTGTACTGAAACTCCTTAAAAAGTTGAATATAAGAATTGCTTGCTTACAGGAAATACATCTACCAAGAGGGAATGCCTAAAATTCGTCATCATGATGGAGTAAGTCACCTAACAGAGACCCACGGACACCGCAGTGTACAATTTTTTTAGTAGTGTGGTGAATCTTTTTGGACTCCTTGTCTGGAGGCTTGTTCATGGCCCCTTGGCCCCTGGATTTATGGAAGGCCAAGGCAGAGACCAGCCCTTCGGCCAAAGAGTGGTCTGAGAATCCCATGTGAGAACTGCATATTTGAGGACCATATGGGTGGAGGGTGCCAGGCAGGATGCTGGATATTGCCAAAGCTCCGGGGCCGGTCCAAATATGGCCTCAGCCATGGAAATGGCAACCCCTGGGGATTCTTCCCTATCCAAAATGTTGATAAAGGGCGACATCCCTCTTTTGGACAGGCTCCAGCGGGACATTCATGGACTCTGGCATGAGCCAGAGAAGAGCCCCAAAAGACACATGTCAATGGTTGGTAGTCAACTCTTCAACCGATCTCAGGTCAAAGATGTGAGTCCTGGAGGACACCATGGATGACTAATCAGAGTCATCTGAAGATTCCTCAAAAACGGCTCTTGTGATAGGAACGTGACCTTGTTAATGTAATCTCTTTTTGTTACTGTAATTATTTTATTTTCTGCTTATTCTCATATAAGTCTTTTCTATGACTGGAATGGCATAGGACAAACAAAATGGAGCTCAGATCACATGTCCCACCAGCTATCCTGGGAAACCAACAGGAGAAATCAGTTGCCAGGTATGAGTGCTACTTTTCCCATAGAGGCATCATGAGTAGCTAGGAACTAAACAAAGTAATTAGCCATAAGACAAGAGGATCTCATAAAACTTTACGGATAGTTTTCTTCAGATGGGGAGGGGTAGACAGGAGGAGCTGGGCAGAGCTCAGCTGACTGATCCTTCCTTATAGAAACTGAGAGAGATAGCTGGTAGTGCTGATGACACAATGAAGTAAAAGTCTAGTTTTTGGAAGAATGGGCTGTTGTACAGGGAGTACATACACCACAGAATGAGCTAGAGGGAGAGGTACTTTGGCAGCTAATAGTCTCACAGGCTTACCACAAGCAGCTTCTGGCCCTGGCCCATTACATCCCTTCTTCAGGCCACATAAGTATTAGCTGCACAAAAAGGCACCTTGCCAACTATTTATTTTGGCCTAGTATGTACACAGATGTTGCAAATTACCATTGGACTTGTCCACAGTGCCAGAGGTGGGGGACAAGGCTAAGGCAGATTTGATATCCTTGCCTAATACTGATGTACCCTTTAAGAGGGTAGCCATGGACATAGTGGGGTCCCTGAGCACCTTGAGTCACATGGGCAAAAGGCACGTGCTTGTTGTTGTGGACTATGCAGCCAAGTACCCCAAAGAGGTGGCTATGTCCACCATATAGGCAGAGATAGTGGCTGACAAACTCCTGGGGATCTTTAGCTGAGTGGGATTTCCCCAGGAGACTTTGTCAGACCAGGGGACAAATTTAATGTCATCACTCATGTCTAGCCTATGGTAGATGTGCATGGTGAAACAGCTCCTTACCTCACCCCATCACCCTGAGACTAATGGCCTGGTCAAGCAGTTCAATGGGTCCCTGAAAACAAACTATGCTTAGGACGTTGGATGACTAGCACAACAGGGAGTGGGACAAGTATTTGCCCCATCCCCTGTTTGCTTACAGGGAAGTCCCACAGGAGTCCACAGTATTCTCTCCCTTCAAGCCCCTGTTTGGTCACAGGGTGAGAGGGGCCCTAGATTTAGTTTGGGATGAATGGGAGGGTGACTTTGACTCCCACGGGGAATCTGTGTGGAGTGCATTCTGAACTTCCAAGACCCAGCTTAAGGAGCTCATGGGGCTCACCCAGGAGCACTTAGCCACTGCACAAAAGCATCAGAAAGCTTGGTATGACTGTGGGGCCAGAGCCTGGGAGTACAAAGTCAGATAGCGAGTGATGGTACTCATCCCAGTTTGACAAAATAAATTGCAGGCTGCATGGGAGGGCCCATTTGCCATAGTTAGGAAGAGAAGCAAGGTTTATTATGTGGTAGAACTGCCTGACATAAGTGGCAGGCAGACAGCATATAATGTTAACATGTTGAAGCCCCACTATGATAGTGAAGAAATAGTCCTCACTGTGTGCAGCAACCCAGAAGGGCAAAATGAGGCCGATACACTGGTGGACTTCCTCAGGGAGGTGCAGGAGGAATCCTCAGTGGATATCTTCACCCTCTTGGAGCAGCAGACACCAGCCCAGGTAGAACAGATGAGGCGGGTGCTGCGAGCATTGTGGAAAAGTTCACAGGGGAATTGGTGTACACCAAGATGGCGGAACATCACTGGGACCAAAGTGCTACTGAGGCAGTTCCCACACAAGGTACCAGAGGGAGTTAAGCAGACCATGCAGGAGGAGCTCAAAGAGATTCTGGCTCTCAGGCTAATCCAGGAGTCCAGTAGCCCCTGGGCAGTATCTGTGGTCCTGATCCCCAAGAAGGACAGTACCACAAGGTTCTGCATTGACTACTGGAGGCACAACAGCTGTACAGTGTCAGACACTTACCCCATGCCCAGAATGGATGAGACCTTAGAATGGCTGGGGGAGCCCATTACCTGACCATGATAAACCTAACAAAGGGGTCACATGTCCCAGCAGCTATCCTGGAAGACCTACAGGGGAAATCGTTGCCAGGTATGAGAGTGCTACTTTTCCCACAGAGGCATCCCGAGTAGCTGGGAAGTAAACAAAGTAATTAACCATAAGACAAGAGGATGTCATAAAATTTTAGGGATAGTTTTCAGAGGTGCGATCATGCAATGAGGATGTTGCTAAGTGGGAATTGGAAATTTGGCCTGGCAGATGTAATCTCACACAAACACACACACACACATACACACACACGTACCATGCACTCATATGAGTGGGGAATACTGAAGAGAACTGTCACTATAAAGAGAGTTCCCATCCTACTGCCCTGATTACATAAATAGGAGAGTTGTAATCACAACGCTGACTTCCTGCTCCTTTCAAAGAGGACCTGGGGTCTGTCCCTTGGTGAGTGTTCCCCAATAGGAAGGAGACCCCTGCTCTCATAGTTAGCTTATCTGGGTGAGGAAAGAACAGTCTTAGTGAATGCCTCTTTCTAGTTAGCTGGCAGGTAAATATAGATCCTAGTGCGAGATTAGATTGTGAGTTTATTCTACAAACCATCTATCTGTTCAAACTGTTTTATTTTCCTTTCCTGTAAATGAGTATATTTTTTGTCTGCTGTACATATCCTGTTTATAATATCTTGTGGCATTATAATAGTAAATAATCTATATTTATAGTACCAGTGGCTGAGCATCCTTACTGCAAAGGTAATTTTACTATTTCTGCTGGGCAAAGTAAACATTCTCTGTTTAAAGCCCATCGTCTAAAAGGCACTCTAGCAAATATTACTGTTTGACCTTCCAAGACCCAGAGGAGGACAGAGGTATTTTTCTGGTATATCCAGGTGGTGGCAGCAAGAGAAATGATTCAGACAAAGCTCCCTAGAAGCTGACATGGCCTAAAGGAGGAGTAGTCACAACCCCTGTTTCTTACCAAGGACCACTCAAGAATCCTCAGATTGGGTGATCTCCACTGACAAACAGCATGGCAAGCCAGTGGTCAAGTGGGCCTCTTTGATTGGGTCACCCACCTTCAGCTGCAGTGACAGCGGTTCCACTCTCAGAGGTGAAATCAGGGGATCAGTAGATCCTGGGATAAAACCCTACCCTGCCCTGCAATAGACCACTGTTGCCAGAGGACCTCCTTATAGAGTTGGCACATCTTCTGCTAGTACCTCTCCTCAACCAAGGATGTGGAGGTCGAGGAGCATTTACTGCAATGTCTCCCAGTCAACCTGGACCTCAACCATCGACCCAACTTTCGACGTCAAGGAGAACCCTCTGGCTATTGATCGTAGACAACATGTTTCACTACATTGAGCAAAAGAGGCTTCAGATATTTTCCAAGGCCGATGGAGGCCTCTCCTGAGTTGACCTGGCTAAGGATACTGACCAGGCTACATCCTCTTGAGTGAGGACAGGGAGAACTGGAGTCTCAGAGACTGAGTCCTTGATCTCATCCGACAACCAGTCGACAGGCTCGAGGAAGATCTTGATGATCTGCTCAACTGGAGATAAGATCGACAAGCCTGACAGGGGTATTGAGGAGCTGTCTGTTAACCCTACCCTCGACCAAGTGAGTCTCAACCAAAGTTGAGCAGTTGGGGGAGTTGAGGGGCAGGAAGATCTTGATCTCTCCTGTTCCCACACCCAGAACCAGCAGAACTTGAGTTTCTTGATATGGTGGGCTGGGCTTTCTCCCATGGCCCAGAGTGCCTTGCACATTTCACAGAAGCCTTCCATGAATGGCACTCTGATGCTGGACCCAGCCAGGAGAAGCACAGAGAAGGTGCCCACTGCAACAGCTGCCACTTCCTCTTCTAAGGTCATGAGTTGAGCAGCTGACTCAGCAGACACTGAGTCCTGCTTGCAGACTTTGGACTGGTTATTTGAATCCTGCTCTGAAGGCTGGCCGAGGGTAAGCCAGTGCTTCTGATTCTCAAAGGATTCTGGAAGCATCCATACACACAAACTGCACCCAGCAATGTCATGTTGCCTGCCCAGACAGTACAGGTACATGCCATGTGGGTTGGCAACTGACATCTTCTGGCGGCCCCAAAGGCAGAATTTGAATTCTGGTTTATGTGTCTCCATGATCCATAGAGGGGAGTCAAGAGAGCCAAGAAGTTAAACTGAAAATACTTTGAAAGCCAAAGCACAATAAGTCAAAGCAGGACCTGCAAAGGACGGGACCCACTCTTTTAGCGGAAAGGAAGCTCTGATGTCATGGGGTGGAGTCAGGGAATATACAACCTGGGTGGTGTGAGGGGCTTAGCTTAAACATGCCCAATGGAAATGCTATTCTAGTGGAACTGCCAGAGTGTGAATAGTGAACTTTATCCACGCCCCTAGAACTATTGTGCAAGTCCAGTACTGGGCGCCAGCCCCCCACCACCAATCTGTTTCAGAACTAGGAAGTTCTTGGGCATGTAACTGTGTGGCCAGAGTGTTTGGGACCTGCTTTATTGCCTATCACTGCAGGATTTGAGCAATGTCAGCCCTTAGCTTGGATAATGTGTCCTCTGGCACCCTGGAATGCCGAAGGGCTTGAAATCGGTATGGTGGGAGAATCTCGAAGTCAAGAGACAACCCATTCTCCACCACTTCTATGACCCACTTGTCTGAGGTAATAACGGACCACTGCAGGAAGAAGTTGCACAGCCAATCCCTGACCCGGAGCTGGGACAAGGACTGGAGGGAGCATGGCACCCCACAACATTTCACTTTGCAGCTTTGGAGTGGGCGCCAACTGGCAGGGCCCCATAGACCCCTCCAGCACCCCCCTTTTCTGACCCTGGCCATCAAACTTAGGTTTCAGATGCCCGCTTTGAAACTGCCCTTGCTGGGGTTGTTGCTGAAGGTGCTGCGGCTAAAAGCCTTGAAACTGAAAGGTCTTCTTAAGCTTGGGCAGTTTCTAATTTTTGGGGGGCCAGGCCACAGAATCCAGTGTGGCACTGGACTTTTTGATATGCATGAGATGCCCTTCCACCCCAGTGCCAAAAAGGTCAAGGACCTTGAAAGGGTAGAGGCAACTTGTTCGGTGGTATGGAGGGCAGAGGCATCTCTACCCCACCTGTTGCCACGCAGGCAACTCAGGTTCGGTCCCAGGTTCGGTGACGAGCCTGGGTCGCCCGAAGGTTTACCGGGGGATGGAGGATTGAACATCCCACAGGAGGTTTTCCTTCTCCAGGGAGGGAGGGTTCCATGCCCCACCGCAATCCTGCCACCTGGGTGTACACAGGTGGTAGTGCGAGTGGATCCAGTTGTAAGGGAGGGAGGGATGTTGCAACATCGACGTGCAGATGCCCACATAGTGCACATGCACACACCTTGACATCCTGCATACAACATCCTTGGGGAACTACTGGGACAGAAAAACACCTGACCCCAGGGTCTCTAGGACAAAGATGGTCCCTGGTGTGATCCAGGTCCCTGCCTCACCACCATATGCCCCGCCTTATGCAATGAGATGTCTGGGGAGGGGTCCCCTAATCCCAACCCTGCCTGAGGGTGAAGCCAAGGCTACATGGAGGTGCGTGGCCATGGTTGGTGGGGTCAGAGAGATTGGGAGGTGCCTGGAGATCCTGAGTCAGGGAGGGCTGGTGTGAGGGGGCATAAAAGACTAAGTTGAACAAAAAAAAAAGGTGGAAGAGGTACAGAGGAGAGTGACCAAAATGGTGAAGGGGTTACATGAGAAGCTATACCAGGAAAGGCTGCAGGAATTTAACATGTACTCCCTGGAAGATATGAGAGTGAGAGGGGACATGACTGAAACCTGCAAATACCTCAAAGGCATGAACAAGGTACAAGTGGAGGGTCTGTTTCAGAGAAAGTAAGGCACTTGAACAAGGGGCATGTAATGAAGCTAAAAGGAGGAAAATTTAAGAGAGATGTGTGGAAATACTTCTTCACAAAAAGGGTGGTGGATGACTGGAACAGCCTGCCAGAGAAGGTAGTGCGGGCAAAGACTTCGGGAGCTTCAAGCATGTGTGGGATAGGCACAGGGACATATTAGGTACAGGAATGGGGGGCGGGAGTGACATTATGACCAACTAGGGTTAGTGGTAATGGAATAGGCAGGGACAAGGGGCTGACTGGCTGAGCCTAAAGCTCCTTTTCTGCCAACAACATCCATGTTTCTATGTAGGTCGGTGCCCAGGAGTGGGACATCCACCAGCTTATGTTGGGTGTCCACCGTGAAGGTGGACAACCTCAGCCAGGCCCTACAGTGCATGGAGATGGCCACAGCCATTGCACAGGTGCCGAAGTCACCCATGTCCAGAGCTGCTTGCAACTGGTACTTGGCCAGCATGCAGCCCTGGCCCCTACTTGTTAGGTCACCTGCTCATTATCGGCAGGAAGCAGAGGGAGAAGGTGTCCAAATATTTCAAAACTGGAAGGGCCAAAATTAGTCATCATCACAGAATAGGTAGCTGCTGGGAACCAAGTGAGGAGGCCATGTAGATCTTCTTGGCTGCACAGTCCATTTTCTTGGGACTCATTGGGAGGTTTATCCACATCTCCTTGGCCTTTGTACTTACAAAAGGCTAAGCCTGAGACCAGGCCCTCTGCAGAGGGGTGATCTGAGAACCCCAAGAGGGTGCTTGTAGGAACCAGGGCTGTGCAAATACTTTTGTCCAATATTTGATATTCAGCAGTCAAATATTTTGGTAGTTGGCAGTCCTTTTAAAACAAAAATACAAAAAATAAATAAATAAACCCCTCCCCTCCCCAGACCCTAACCCAGTAAAATTAATGTAACCTCTAGCAGCAGACCAATGCCACACTCCTCCCTCAAGCACCCAAGATTTATGTATATATATTTGTTTTTTTTACTTTCTATTTTTTTCTCCTCCCCTGCTCTCGGAGCCCCGCTTCCTCAGGAGTCACCAATGGTGTCTGCCCCACTTCTCCTCCACTACCTGATCCTGTGGGTGAACCCCAATGGAGCTGTGGCTATATCCCCCAGGTGGGTATGAGTCGGGGTCCTTCACCCCGAGATCCTTCTTGTCTTGTCGGGCACCCATTGGCAGAACAGGCAGGTGGGAGTTGCGAGGCCTGCACTAGTGCACCATTTCCCATGTGCTCCGAGAGCCATTTTCCCTTGTTCTGGGGGAGTGACATGCGCCCAGACATCAAGGCGCAACCACCGATGTCCATCACGCCCCAACCCCTCTGAATGGTTTGGATGCTTGCTGCGCCTCCAGCCTCCACCAGAGGCCAGCCAAGCGCCGAGCCTTGACCCGCCCTCCTTTCCAGGGATGGCGAGCGGTCCCCTGGATGCTCAAGCCTCCTCCCCCTGGCCAGCCATCTCTTGGGCTCATTCCCGAACCCGGGTCAACAGTGTCACAAGCAGTAGTGCTACCATTGCACCGGCCGCCAACTAAGATTTGTTGTATTTTAATTTTTTTTCCTTCTACATTGCAAAATGTATCCCCCGATGGACGACAACACACTCCACCCACATCCCCAGCCGGCTGCTGTATTCCTTAGCATTCATTTGCAAATAGAATTAAGTCACCCCACCCCCACCCTGGCAGCACCCCAGAACCAGCACCCTATTCTTAATACAGAAACGGAAGGCAACTGGCACAGACCCATCCTCCTCCACAGCTGGCCACCTTTTCATAAATGAAAGTGTTCAGGCACTTGCTCTATCTGTATAGTAAAATCAGCAGATTACGTGATCAGTGATTCCACAGAACTGGAGGAGAGCAGATGTAGCCCAACTTCACAAAATTGGTAGCAGGCAGAAGGCTCACAATTACAGGCCAGTCAGCCTAACTTCCGTGGTGGAAAAATTAATGGAATGACTACTGGTGGAAAAGGTTGTGGAATATCTTGAATCCAGTGGCTTACAGGATCCGAGGCAGCATGGATTCACAGTGGGGATGCCATTATAAATGGGTCAATGTCAATTCGCTCCCGTCAATACGCGCCGCGACAACTCGTTCCTGACAACTCGTATACAAATCAATTGGCTCTGTACCACCGCCTGCTGCCTTTTCACCCCCAACGCTTTCAGTAAAAATTCATGCCTAATAGCATAGCTAATTTGTGATTGCACCGAACGTTCTTTGCCTCTGTCTCGGTCCTTGTTACAATATAAATTATGTTATTTTTAAGGTAGTGTGCAGCAATTATAAGGAGAACGCAGAGCATTGTGGACTGCTTCAGAAGGAAATTTAAACAGCCCAGTTGCTGATAAAGAAACTCCCAGTAAAACAGAACAACCTTTATAACCTATTTGATTTACAGAGGCAAGCATTTTGGTATCAGGACACACTTAAAAAAAGGCAAGGAGCAGTCATTCAGTTCACGTTTTGAAGTTAAATAAAAGCCGTATTGCACAGTACTGTTTGTGCTGGTATTTGCTTCTGAACTGTCGGATTTATACCAAACACATCAAATGGATCTGCGAGATGGAAAATTGCTGGGCTGTTGAATTGCTTTTTTTGTGCTCTCCAAGGTCCGTTGCGGAATTATGTGTGCACAAATGGCCATTTAAAACAGCACATCTCTGGAATGCCTTCCTTCAGGATTCTTTCAAGAATCGAGGACAAAGTCTCAGCTTACTAGCCTCTACAAGTGTAAAATAGCTTACTCTAAAATTGTTCATGTTCCTGACATTGTTTGGTGCTTAGGGAAATGAGGAAATTGCTGGGCTGTTGGATTGCTTTTTTGTGCTCTCCAAGGTCCGTTGCGGGCTTATGTGTGCACAAATAGCCATTTAAAACAGCACATCCCTGGAATGCCTTCCTTCAGGATTCTTTCAAGAATCGAGGGACAACATCTTAGCTTACTAGCCTCTATAAGTGTAAACTAGTTCATGTTCCTGACATTGTTTGGTGCTTAGAGAAACGAGGAGTTTTGGGATATTTGTTGTAGATCTTGCTTGTAAGGTTCGAGCTGTTCAGTGTTGGTGCTTAGGGAAACAAGGAGTTTTGGGCTAGTAATTGCTTGTGGGAGCGAAAAGACGAGCGAAATGCACAAGGGAGTGAGTTGTCAGGAGCGTATTGTCGGGAGCCGATTTTCAGGGCACGAATTGTCGGGAGCGAATTGACACGCTCCCATTTCAAACACATCTGACAGATTTCTTTGACTGGGTGATCAGGGGAATTAGATCAGAGTGGAGCGATGGATGTGGCCTACCTTGATTTCAGTAAGGCTTTTGACACCGTTCCACATAGGAAACTCATAAACAAGTTGGGCAGCCTGGGAGTGGGTCCAAATGTGGTAAACTGGGTAAGGAATTGGTTGGGGTAGGCTACAGAGGGTGGTGGTAAACAGAGTTCACTCCAAGGAAAGGAGGGTGACCAGCAGGGTGCCACAAGGATCATTACTGGGACTGGTCCTCTTCAATATCTTTATCAGAGACATTGCAGAGGGGCTAGAAGGGAAGGTATGCCTTTTTGCAGATGACACAAAGATCTGCAATAGGGGAGACACTCTGGGGGTGGGTGGGAAAAATGAATAGAGATCTAAGAAAGCTTAAGGAGTGGGCAAGAGTATGGCAACTAAGTTTCAATGTGAAGAAGTGCAAAATTTTGCACTTGGGGCACAGAAACCCAGGGGCAGAGTACTGGATGGGGGAAGTCATACTGATGATCACCAAACAGGAAAGAGACCTGGGGGTATTCATATCTGATGACCTAAAGGTGGTCAAACAGTGTGACAAGGCAGTGGTGGAGAGCTAGTGGGATGCTAGGGTGCACAGGGAGGGTTATCACCAGCAGAAGTGGTAATACTGCTGTGTAAATCTTTGGTGAGACCTCACCTAGAGTACTGTGTCCAGTTCGTTCTGGAGATGACATCTCTGGATGGACATAGAATAGAAGTGGTCCAGAGGAGGGCAACTAAAATGGTGCAGGGTCTGCATCAAAAGCCCTATGAGGAGAAACTAAAGGACCTCTATATGTACACCCTGGAGGAAAGGAGGGAAAGGGGAAATACAATAGAGACTTTCAAATACCTCACAGATATAAATAAGGTACGAGAGGGAAGCATTTTTTAGAAAAAAAGATACTCAAGAACTAGGGGTCATGCTATAAAGTTGGAGGGGGTAGACTCAGGGGAAACATGAGGAAGTACTCATTCACAGAAATCTATTTATTTATTTAAATTTTGTTAACTGGTTGGACCCGCTGGGAATGAAGTCCCTTTTTCAGGAGTGACCTGGGAATAATTACATGGAAATTGCTGAAGTTACAAAACATGTGTACACATTTTACATGTATTAATACCGAATAATGTTTATACATACAGTGACAAACTGAGTTACAAACAAATAAATACATAAGGTATTTTAATAATAGAAACTATAAAGGCCAGGTAGATTCATAATGAGGTTCAGACTGAAGTATATCAGCGATAACAGTTGCAGATGCGTTGTTCTAATAGATGAACCTTTAGGCCTTTCGTAAAGCCATCTAGAGATAAGCAGTCCTTTAAATCCATTTAGAAAGAGTGGTGGATGCCTGGAACAGCCTCCCAGCAAAGCTGGTGAGGGCAAAAACTAACAGGATTCAAGCATACATGGGATAGGCATAAGGGAACCTTAGTGGTTAGGAAAGGGAGGGTAAAGTCAGAAATCAAGTAGGATCTGTGGTATTACAGTAGGTAGGTAAAATGGGCAGACTAGGTGGGCCAAGTGGTCCTTATCTGCCATCAAATTCTATGTTTCTGTGTTAAAATATAACAAACTGTAGGTGCTTGAGGGGGAGGAGGGTGGCATTAGGATGCTGATAGCATGGGAGGGCAGGGTTACATTTATTTTACTGGGCTTTGGGTTGGGAAGAAGGGGCTTTTTATTTTTATTTATTCCATTTCTTTTTTTAATTTTGTACGTAGACGAATATTCTTTCCTGAATACGAACAGTTCCCTATTCGGGAAGGGCTTCCAGATATTCAGTAGTCCTACTATTCATGGTACTTGAGAAATAATATTCAGCCCCTGCACAGCCACTTGCGGGTCATCCAGGTGAGGGGCGCCAAGCAGGACACTGGGTGCTGCAAAAAGCTCCAGAACTGGTCCCAAGATAGCCTCAGCTAATGGGAAGGTAACCCCCAGGGAATCGTCCCTATCAAGGATGACAGTGAACAGATATTTAGCCCCCTTCGGAACTGGCTCCAAGGGGACCTCCATGAAGTCAGACATTAGGTGGAGGTGCTCCAAAGGACATTGAGCCCGATGAGATAGATCAACCATCCAAAGAATCTCGCTGAAAAGCTGAGTCCTATTCGAGGTTATTGAGGACTTGCCTTCTGAGACTGATAAGTCCTCAAGGACAGCCCAGGGCCTCTTTTCTCTGTGGCCCTCCCTTGTGTTCTCCTGAGGGATTTCAACTGAGAGGCAACCTGGTAGGCTGATAGCAGAGCGGGGCTCCTTTGTGGGAGCCCCAAGCCATGGCTGCAGTGTTGAGGGTTCCACCCACCAGTGGAGGAGAAGCAGACATTCCAGTCTGCTGGGTCATACACAGGGCAATGGCTGGAGGAGGTTAAGGGACCGCTGGCAAAGAAGAAATGGTCTGCATTCATGGAATATAGACAAAAGATATTATTAAATAATGTGAGTGACTAAAAACTAAATAACTGACAAGTGGAGGGTGCCACAAACAGCCACGGCTGCCAATGTTGGGGGTCATTCTGGATGAAAGGATGACACTTGAGGCTCATATGTCAGGTGTAGTCTGGAGTGGCTTTTACTATCTAAGGAACATCTGCCAAAAGAAATCCATTAAACCCCTGGTGATCTGGTGACTCTAGTACACGCGTTTGTGACATCTCAGCTTGACTACTGCAATGATCTATACCTCAGGGTCAGTTAAAGTACATAACATTGCCTACAGCTGGTGCAGAATGCAGCAGCTGGCCTTCCGAGGACATGTCACGTGTCTCTGGTGCTGTGCAAACTACATTAGTTGTAGTGAAGTGGTGTATCTCCTTCAAAATGGGGTTACAGTACTAACTTAGGGCACTACATGGATTGGGTCCTGGCTGCTTGGTAGACCTCCTGCACCCTTACGTGCCCTCGCACTTTCTCCGTTCTTCCAAGGTGAGACTTCTGACAGTATCAAGTGCAAGACTCAAAACGATGAATGACTGGGCCTTTGAGGTGGCTGACCCGGTTTTGTGGAGTTCCATCCCGAGAGACATCAGAGAAGACTCCTCGGTGGAGGCCTTTAAGAGGGGTCTGAAAATGCATCTGTTACACCAAGGGTTTGGGGACTGATGGCTCCTACTTGTAAGTCTGCCCCAGCTGTGCTCTGTTTATTTGTGTAGCTATGTTATGTATGGATTTCTATTGTGCATTTATTTCCTTCTAATTTATTCTGTCCTAACTATGAAGCGCCCTGGGCCTCTGGGGGAATGTGCTAATATAAACTTTTATTTATTTACTTGAGGTCTTCATAGTGCCTACAAAGATGGCATTGATGCCGATCATCCCTGGAGGATGAAGAAGCTGAAAAACATCAAGATCAACGTTTCCTGGTTGAGCAGGATTGAGACCACAAATGGTGCCTCAACCTCAACCAGAGGGTCGATGGTGATGCACGTTTTTTGGGTGCTCTGAGTAGATGATGTGCTTCAGCAGCTAAACCACCAAGGGCCTCTGAGGCATGATCAAAGGTAGCTCGGTCATCCTAAGTGAGGACTAGTGTCAGCGAAACAGATGACTCCTCATTGACCTCCTTCAATGAGCAGTCGACCGGTTCCAGAAAAATCTCGACTAGTTCATCAACCAGAGTTGCGGTTGAGTGATCTGGCAGGGTTACTGCAGGAACTTTGACCTGCTCCTCAACCAAAGGGAGCTTGACCAAGGCAGAGGAGCCGGGGGAGTCGACAGAGCAAGATCATTCCCAGTCCCACTGCAGCTGCACTTCTTATGCTACATATGGTGAGGCATCTGCTCCCCATAGGTCTAGAAGACCAGGTACATTTCCTGAAACTCATCTGTGAAGGGCCCTCCTACACCCTACCTGCTCATAAGAGCACTACAAGAATAGCGCCAGTAAGAAATATGAGGTCTATACTGTGCCACCATGGACAGCGATAGGGGAAAAAGTGTGCTATGCACTGAGTGCTCCCCAGGTCGCTGTCCATGGTACTAGATGCAGGAGAAAGGGAAAGGAAGTGAGGAGTCTGGCTGAGCTGCTCCTATGGTGTGGAGCACTAGTACAAGAGCAGCTCGGTCAGGATTGTGGTGGAGACCAGGGTTCCAGTCCTGGTCTACCAAATGTTACCCCCCCCCAATAATCCAACTCAGAGTTGATTATTTTAATAACAGGGGGGGTGTGGGGGCCTACTGTAACAGTGGTAGCAATCACATATCACATTTGCTATCGCTACCACTGGCGCTGTGTTTACGCACAGCATTGTGTGCTGCCACTATTCTGATCGGCGCTGTATGGGTGGCACTGTTCTTGACAGTGCTGTCCATGCAGGTGCTGATCTGACCTAGTGCCTCCTACGCTGGGCCCAGCCTGGAGCAGTGCCAAGACCAGTGATGAGCCTGCACCAACCTCTTCCTCCACTGTCGCAAGCTCAGCCACCAACCTGGTCACAGCCAAGGGTGGCTTGCTGTCTTAAGGCCTACCTAGGAAGGGATAAGCCTTCTGTTCTTCAATTGACAATGGCAGCGTTGCCCAACAGCAAGAGCAGCTCCAGATGTGTTCCTCATACAGGCCATAAAGGCACATGTCTTGCGTGTCTGTGACCAACTTCTTCTGCCTGCAATGCATGCAGAACTTAAACCCGGGCTTCAGCTAATCCATTTGAGAACTTCGTCAATGGAATGAAACCTGAGGACAAGGAGCTTGACAAAAACTTGAAGAGTAAACCTTTTAACTGAAAATCACCTAAGAAAGCCTTGAAAAAAGAACAGTTGCATACTTACCATAACAGTAGTTCTTTGAGAGAATCCATAAGACCACACCTTTGGAACTATACCCGCATCAGTGTTAGGACCACATGGAAACTTTTGCTAGCTGGAGGCTACGCAAGATGATATGAACATACGAAATGCCAGCAGAAACAGGCCTCATGGTCTATCGGGTCTGCTCGATTGTGTAGCTAGCCCCTCAACTTGCAGCTGCCCCGCCCTCCTCATAAGTTATAACTACCCCCTCACTCTATTCCACCCTCTCTTAAATCCTCCCACTGTTCTACATGACACCACCTCCTTGGGCAGAGTGTTCCAGTTATCTACCACCCTTTCCGTGAAAAGTGTCTCCTGATTTCCCTCCTGAATCTCCACCTCTCCAATCTCAGCCGATGCCCTCTTGTGTCCCTCCCCATTCTGATGTGAAGAATCCCTTCTGTATTAATCCTATTAATACCCTTTAGGTGCTTAAAGGTTTCAATCCTATCCCCTCTCTCCCTCCTCTCTTCCAAGGAATACATTTGCATCTCTCCCAGCCTCTCCTCGTAGGATTTCCCTCAAGTCCCTGTATCATCTTCGTTGCCCTACGCTACACTTCTTCCAGCAATCTGATGTCCCTCTTCAGGAATGGCCGCCAGTACTGCATGCAGTATTCCAGGTGTGGCCTTACCAGTGACCTGTACAGGGTTAGGATCACTTCTAGGTGCCTGGAGGAGATTCCCCTCGCTATGCACCCCAGCATCTTGTTTGCCTTTGCAGCCACCTTCCTGCACTGAGCTGAGTGGTTCATACTCCCCATTATTAGTACCCCTAGATCTTTTTCCTCCACTGTGCTTTCCAACTGTACCCCTCCCAACTGATATTTCCTCCCCTTGTTCCTTGCTCTGAAGTGCAGTACCTTGCCCTTCTTGGCACTGAACCCCAACTGCCATGTCTCCAACCATTCCTGTAGTTTGGTCAGGTCTTCCTGCAGCCCCCTCCACCCAGTATGTCATCTACCATTGCACCGATGTTAGTATCATCTGAGAACGTTGTTCAGAGGAGGGCAACCAAAATGGTGCAGGGTCTGCACCAGAAGACATACAAGGAGAGACTAAAGCAGTTTAATATGTATACCCTTGAGGAAAGGAGGGAGAGGGGGGACATGATAGAAACTTTCAAGTATCTCAGGGAATTAAAGTACAAGAGGGTAGTATCTTTCAGAAGAAGAGATGTGCAAGAACAAGGGGGCACAATTTGAAGATAGAGGGGGGACGGCTCAGAGGTAATGTTAGAAAGTATTTTTTCACAGAGAGGGTTGTGGATGCATGGAACAGTCTTCCTGAGGAGGTTGTGGAGTCTGGAACAGTGGGAGAATTCAAGAATGCATGGGACAGGCATAGGCAATTCTAGTGGGGGGTAGGAGGAAGTAAGCTGTTGATTAACTAGAATCTGCAGCTTATCCATCAGGTAGGGAAATGGACAGACCAGGTGGGCCAAGCAGTCCTTATCTGCCATCAAATTCTATGTTTCTATGTTTCTATGAACAGACTGATCTTACTCTGGATCCCGTTTGAGATATCAGCTATGAATATCCCGAACACCACCGGTCCCAGTACTGAACCCTGGGGCACCCCATTCGTAACGTCCCTTGGTGATGATAGTTACCCCCCACCACCCCTTGCTGCCTACCCTTCAGCCAGTTGGTGATCCAGTTGACCATTTTTGTCCCCAGCCCAATGTATTCCATTTTTTTACCCAGCCTCCCATGAGGCACCGAGTCAAAGGCCTTGCTGAAGTCCAAATATAGGAAGTCCACTGCATGGCTCCTGTCCAGTTCCCTGGTAACCCAGTCATAGTACTCAACTAAGTTCATCTGGCAGGATCTGCCTGATACAAAGCCATGCCGATGGCAGTCTTGGAACCCATTGCCTTCCAGAAAGGTCACTAGCCTCTCTTTTAGGATTGACTCTATGAGTTTCCCTGTGATTGAAGTGAGACTCACCAGTCTGTAGTTGCCTGGATCATCCTTCAGGCCACTTTTATGAATGGGCACCACATGGGCCATCCTCCACTCCTGTGGCATGCATCCTGTGTCCAGTGAAGTGCTGAACAGGTCTGCCAGTGGTCCTGCCAGAATCTCCACTAGCTCCCTAAGTACCCTTGGATAAATGCCATCCGATCCCGGCACCTTGCCCACCCTGTCGACTAATGGAATTGCCTGACCTGGCAAGTGGTGGAGGCCCAAATGGTAAATGGGTTCAAAAACACCTGGGACAGGCACTGACGTGCGTAGACACATATCAGTGTCTACATAAATGTGGGCAGTCCCATCTTCTTCAGTTCCCTGCTGGAAATGGTGCTCAGAGGACCTCCTTTCTTGGGGAACCAGGAGATCATATCAGCGCCTCTCATAGTAGGTGAGTGAAGGCACTGGATGTAACAGCCATGGAAATTGCCAAGGCAGAAACTGAATGCCATAGTCCCCTACAGATTAGAAAAGGGGGAAGGAGAGAGGGCCAGCATGGCCTAATGGAAGAGATTCTCTTGAAGATCTACTGTTCCAGTAAGTACTTAACTGTTCTATGTTCTTCAAAGATATCTCTTCCATTAGGCCACACCTTTGTAAAGAGTCCCTAACAGTTCTAAAACTGCTGGGAGGTTGGAGCAGTCTGCTTCAGGACAGCAGGCCCTGTAGAACAGCAAGGCTGAAACCTGCTCTTCTGTGAGAAACAGTGTCCAGACTGTAATGTTAGTAAAGGTGTGGACAGTGTTCCATGTGACTGCAGTGCAGATGTCAGCCACAGAAATGCTTCTGAAACAAGCAAGCAAAGTGGCCATTCCCCTAGTGGAGTGACCACAAATTGCACCAGGAAGTTCCGTATTGTATTTCCTATAACAGAACATAACACAATGTGCCAGCCATTTGGACCGGCACTGTTATGACACGGGAGCACCCTGTTTCACAGGGGTGAATGACACAAACAACTGAGAGGACTTTCTGCAGTCCTTGGTACGATTTACATAGTATCTTAGTATTCTATGCACATCCAAAGTATGAGACAAGGCCTCACCCTGACTGGCATGCTCAGGAAAATAATCAGGAAGGTGGATGGTTTGATTTAATGCAGTCCTAACAATGAGATGGTGAGACAGTGCAGAGTAGAGCCACAAAACAGATTCAGGGTCTGCATCAAATGGCATATGAGGATAGGCTGAGGGAGCTCAACATGTACTCCCTGGAGCAGAGGAGGGAGAGAGGGGACATGATTGAGACATTCAAGTATATCAAGGGTATAAATAAGGTAGGAGTACAGGAGCTCCTTCAGGAGAAGAAAGGCATCAGAACTAGAGGACACGATATGAGGCACAAGGGTGGGCAATTCAGGAGCAATGTTAGGAAGTTCTTCACTGAGAGAGTGGTCGGCCAATGGAATTGCCTGACCCGGCAAGTGGTGGTGGCCCAAATGGTAAACAGGTTCAAAAACACCTGGGACAGGCACAAAAGTATCATTTCACAGAAAGGATGGGGGGTAGTTACCCATCTCGGGCAGACTAGATGGATCTTGCGGTCCCCTTCTGCCATCAATTTATATGTTTCTATGTTATGTTTCTAACTTAGACAGCCCCTTTGGCAAAAACTTAGGATTAGTACACAAAGACACTGTCTTTGCGAAAAATCAAATAAGAAGGCTCACACATAAGAGCCTGTAGCTCTGAAGTCCTTTGAGCAGAAGTGATTGCAACTAAAAATAACATCTTCCATGATAGAAAACATAAGCCACAGCTTATGGCTGGCTCAAAAGGAGCCAAAGTAGGTTTTTCAAGAACATAATGCAGGTCTCAAGCATACATGTGATAATATAAAACTGTGTGAGAAGGAGGTTTTGCGAAGTTAGGAGGGAGCTTGGCCTTTTAGGAGGGAGAATGTGTAAATGCACCGAGTTGGCCATTAAATAACGAATAATATATATATATATATATATATATATATATATATATACCCAGTCGTGGCCAAAAATATTGGTGCCCTTGCAGTTTTTTCTAATAATGCACCATTCCTTCCAGAAAATTGTTGAAATTAAAAAATATTTTGGTATCCACATATGTATTTCTTTGGTTTGCAGTGGAATAAAACACAAAAAGCAGAAAAATATACTAAGTCTTAACTTATTCCACACAGAAATCCTTAAATGGCCCAGACAAAATTATTGGCACCTTTTAGAAGTAGTTTGAAATTATTAGATTTCAAGCAGGTGATTCTCCTTCACTTTGGAATTGAACTCACCTGTGGTGAGTTGCAGGTGCCTGCAATATAAAAATCACTCATTCAACCAGTTTGAATAGAGAAAAGGACTCATTGTCCTGTTTTGTGTCACTGTGTGTACCGCAATGAGCATGGAGAAAAGAAAGACAGCCAGAGAATTGTCTGAGGAGGTCAGACAGAAGATTGTAGCCAAGCATTGACAATCTCAAGGCTACAAATCAATCTCCATAGACCTTGATGTTCTTGTTTCCACAGTACGTAATGTTATCAGGATGTTTAAGGCCCATGGCACTGTAGCCAACCTCCATGGACGTGGCCGCAAGAGAAAACTTGATCGAAGATTGCAGCGCAGGATTGTTCAAATGGTGGAGAAAGCAACTCGATCAACTGCCAAACAGATTCAAGCTGATCTTCAGACATAAGGTACGACAGTTTCAACTTGCACCATCTGTCGCCAACTCAATGAAAGGGGGTTATATGGTAGGAGGCCCAGGAGGACCCCACTGCTGAGAGAGAGACATAAGAAAGCCTGACTGGGGTTTGCCAAAACACATCTGAACAAGCCAAAATCCTTCTGGAAAAATGTCCTATGGACAGATGAGACCAAATTAGAGCTTTTTGGTAAAGCACATCATCTCTATGTTTACAGAAACAAAATGAAGCCTTCAAAGAAAAGAACACCTTCCTACAGTCAAACATGGAGGAGGTTCAGTGATGTTTTGGGGTTGCTGTGTTGCCTCTGGCACTGGGTGCCTTGAACATGTGCATGGCATCATGAAATCTGAAGATTACCAGGCCATTTTGGAGTGCAATGTTGAACCCAGTGTCAGAAAGTTGGGTCTCCGTCAAGATCATGGGTCTTCCAGCAGGACAATGACCCCAACACACTTCAAAAGAACCCAGGAATGGTTCAAGACAAGACGCTGGACTGTTCTGAAGTGGCCAGCAATGAGTCCAGATCTAAATCCCATTGAAAACCTGTGGAGAGATCTGAAAACAGCAGTTGGGAGAGGCACTCTTCAAATCTGAGAACTGGAGCAGTTTGCACAAGAAGAGTGGGCCAAACTGCCAGTAGAGAGGTGCAGGAAGCTCATCCATGGCTATAGGAAGCAGTTGATTGCAATTA
Organism: Neoceratodus forsteri; assembly: GCA_016271365.2. Classification (NCBI taxonomy): domain Eukaryota; kingdom Metazoa; phylum Chordata; order Ceratodontiformes; family Ceratodontidae; genus Neoceratodus; species Neoceratodus forsteri. Next base: position 1,839,072,022 of record CM057456.1, read on the forward strand.
TTTTGACCAAAGGCTGTGCTACCAAATATTAAGTCTAGGGTGTCAATAATTTTGTCAATGCCATTTCTTTTCATTTTCTGATTTAAAAGGATATATTAAATTCTGAATCAAAAGCAAAGATTCTGTAATATTAACAGAGAAATAAAGAATTGTGGAGACCAAATACTGTACTGTTATTTCAACTTATGTTTAGAGGAAATTGTGAGTTATTTGAAAAAGTGCAAGGGTGCCAATATTTTTGGCCATGACTGGTATATATATATATATATGTATATATGTGTGTGTGTGTGTATTGGGGTGGAGATAAACAGAGTGTGATAAATCTGTTTATCTGAGTAACTGTGTATATAAATTTAATTTATGTATACAGTGCTTATGTCATTAGCCATTTATCTACACAATGCTTATGTCATTTAGAATGTTCGGCCTCACTAGCAGTATTAACCATATTCAAATGCGAATAACTTTAAAACAAAAAATGATAGCATGGTATTGTGAGCATGAAATTTGTTCAGTACAGAACTATCTACAAAATGAGTGGTGTTTCATTTATTGATACTTTTTAGTTTTTTCAAAATTAGCGAAAACAGCAGAAAATTCAATTTTTGTGCACTTTTTCATCAAACAAATTCAAATAATTTAAAAACCAAAAAATGATACCATGGTACTTTGATCACAAAAGTTGTTCACCATAAAAATATCTACAAAATGAGAGGGGTTTCATTTCTAGATTCCTTTTAGATTTTCTTTAATCAGCAAAAAAACAGCAGAAAACTCAATTTTTATTCACTTCTTTGACTAACAAATGCCCTCTACAAAAGCAAAAACAAAAGAACTGCATAAATGGAATATGTAATCGAAAACTAGTGTAATAAATTATTTTTCTGCACTCGAGTAGTTTAACCTCAGACACCTCACTTATGACGTACACCACTCATGAGGTTACCTGAGGTCAAACTGCTCTTGTGCAGACAAATCATTTATTACACTTGCTTCCATTACATATTCCATATATATCGACAGATAGATAGATAGATATATAAGGCTTCTCCCACTGACACAGAGTTGTACTTGCACAAACATAGTCTCCCTTCCCCGGTTTTAAACTGTTTTTTGTAATGTAAGAAGTCTTCATTCTACCTACTGCATTTATAAGGATTCAGCACATAAATTACCTTAGAAGGACTTCAGATATGGATTGTATCGGTTTCCTAGCTATTTGAACATTTCTTAATCAGAATGAATGTAAACAGAAACCCTCTCTTACAAGCTACGTATACATAGAAATCTTTATAATTAGGAGCAATAGGTGTACTAGTGAATGGTCCAAATGCTTACACTACTTTCTGGTTTGTTGGGCTTGTAAAGCTCTTCGAGATGTTTGTCAAAAACTATTACCCAGCACTGAATTTGCTGAAGTTGTGGCATTGCATATACTGTTTATTAGGCAAGAGGAACTTAACTTAAGGAGATAATATCATGGACATTGGGCATGATAAATAATGAGAAAATCCCCAGGAAAGGCAAGCAGCACGGTGAAGCAGCACCCTGTGATATTCTTGGGTGGAAATGCGTGGGTCCAGTTACCACCATCAGGGAGCCTGTTGTTTCTCACTGAAGTTTTCAGGTGGCCGCTCCAGTCTGGAAATGCTGATTCTTGACTGACTGTTTCAGTCTGGAGATTTACTTTCCTGTGTGGGGGGGGGGAGTTTAGTTAAAATAACGGGACTCTCCCGGGCAAAACCGGGGACATCACATGTTTCTTCAAGGTGGGACCAGATTATGAACAGGAGGTTTTATGTGCAGAATACCTCTCAAAAATGTAAGGGAGACCTCCAGTTGAACAACTGTATGCCTATCAATAGGGGCATGGAAAGTTGATATAACAGTCAAACGCACCTTAAGAAAAGAATACTGCAGACCAGAATCTGTCAGTGATAGCAAATATTCCAACACCACATTTACTGTACAGGTGAATGGGTCTAGATGTTTGGAAGTGATCCACAAAATGAAATGCTTCCACTTCAAAGAATATGTGCATCTGGTAGAAAGCTTTCTGGCTGCAACCAGCACATCAGCAACTTTAGATGGCACACCAAGCAGTGCAATGGCTACATCATCAGGAACTAGGCATGCAGAAGCAGGCATTTCCGGTCTGGATGGACCAGAGACCCATTGTCCTGTGACAACAGGCCCCTGCACAGAGGCAGAGATATGGGAGGCTCCATTGCTAGTTGTTGGAGCAACAGATGGCATATTTGCCAAAGCCATAGTGGTGCAATGAGGATAAGGGACACACCCTTTATCGGCAGTGTTAGTAACAATCTGTATTAATGGAATGGGAGGAAATGCATACAGAAACCTCTCTTTCCAAGAGGGGAACAATGTCTCTCACCAAAAAACTCCAGGCCCTGCAGCGAGTGAGCAAAAACACAGCAGTTTTTCATTGTGAGGGATACAAAAAGGTCCAACTCTGGGTGACCCCACTTTGTGAAGAGGTTGTCTACCACTGATGTCAGCAGTTCCACTTTATACATCTTGGACTGTAATCTTTTAAGCATGTCTGCTAAGATATTTTAGACACCTGGGAGATGCATGGCTGACAGCTTTAGGCCATGTTCCAGTGCTCAGTGCCACACTATCATTGCTTCCTGATACAAGGGATAGGAATGAGTTCCCCCTTGTTTACGTAATGCATGACACTGATGTTGTCCATCTGTATTAACAGAAGATTGAAAGTTAGAGGCTCCTGAAAAAGCTTGAAGACTGTATAAGATAGCTCTCGTCTCCAGGACATTTATGTGCAATGTGGTTTGCAAGTGGGCCAGTAGCACTGTTACAATGGCTACTGCTATGAGTCTCAGAAGATATAAAAATGTTCTGGCTGGGACCTGATGACTGATATATATGAGTTGTGCTTGAGCAATGAGTCATTCTGCCATGTCCAGAGGCAGGAATGCATAGCCCTGCTCTGTGTCCAAGACAGCACCACTGTACTGCTGCCATTGGCAAGAAGTCAGTACTGACTTTGGCACAGTCACTGTAATCCCCAGGTCTTCGTAAAATTACCTTGTTCGGGACAGGGTGGAGCTGACATTTTAGAGCCAAGCGTCCAGGTATGGGAAGACATACAGGCCTTCCCTGCAAAGGACTGTTGCCTGAACTACCAAGCATTTTGTGAAGACCCATGGCACAGAAGACAAGCCAAAAGGCAACACTGTACTCTGAACTAACAGTGCTCCCCTTCCAGTACAAATCTCAGATGCTGTCTGTGATGATGCTTGATCCTGATATGAAGGTATGCCGCCTTCATATCCAGGAAGCAAATCCAGTCCCGTTTGTAACAAAGGAATCAAAGTTTGCAGGAACACCATGTGAAACTTCTTGTATTGTATGTAGAAGTTTATGTCTCTCAGATCTAACACAGGCCTGAGATCTCCTGACCATTTGGGGACCAGGGAGTATCTGGAGCAGAACCCTTTGTTCTTCTGATGAGAAGGTACTGGTTCTATTGCACATTTGTTTAGCAAAGCTTGCACTTCTTTTTTCAGCAGGGACATTAGTCCTGGAGGATAAGTGAAAAGAGGTGGAGGATGCTCTGGAGGGGTCTCTAACAGTTCCAGAGCATACCCCTTTGCAGTGATCTTCAGAACCCGTTCATCTGTGGTAATCTCCCTCCACTGTGTCAGACAAAGGGAGTAACGGCCTCCTACAACCACCTCTGGAGGCAATAGTGATGTCAGAGCAGTTGGATTCGAGTCATGCTGAGCTGGTGGGGGCAGAGCCACCTGCTCCACTGGCGCTGGATGCTTTGGAATGGGCCCCTGGGGGGGGCAGAGGACCTGGCAAGGCTCCACCACCCTAACTGACAGTAGACTTGACAGCCACCTCTAGCAGCAGGCTGATAAAAGGATCCCCTGCCATGACCCTTACCAGGTGTGGAACACCGAGATTTGACTGCCCTTAAAGTCATCTTACACATGCCTCTTCCACATGATAGCCAAGCAGTTTGGTGCCTCTATAAGGCGCATTCAGAACTGTTTGCTGCACATCAGTTGCAAACCCAGCGACCCTGCGCCAAAAATACAGCCCCGTGCAAATACCAGTTTCAGCTGCCCTGACACATGCATCACAGATATCATATGCTGAGCATAGCAAATGTTTGCCAACCTCAGCACCAGAATTAAGAATTTTAATTAACCCTGTTTGCCCTATACCTTCAGACCCTAGCCATAACAATTTGGAACCTTCCCTCAGTACAAGGAGTAGAGATTGGAGGAGTCCAACATAAAATAAATCTTCATGTGGATGATATTTTGTTAATATTAACACAGTCGGAAACCTCCATACCTACTGTCTGGTGACAGAATTATTCAGACAACTGGCAGGGTACAAATTAAATGATACCAAAACGGAAGTCCTGACCTTTTTTTTATACCCCCTTACCAAACATAAAAAACAGTTATCCATTTTGTTGAAATAAAATCGCAATGAGATAACTTGGAATCCAACTCCCCTATAACATAATGCACTTAGAAATGGTAAACTATAAGCCCATCACTCCACAAATAACTAAGGCTTTATCACAATGGACACAACTACCACTGGACTTTTTAAATCATATTGAAACCATTCAACAAAATGTGCTCCCTAGATTACTATTTTTCATAAAGACACTCTCAATTCTCCCCCCCAAAAGTATATTTCCAATCCTGGAATAAAATAATTTCCTAATTTATGTAGGGTGAAACACCACCCAGAATCAGATAAGCATCACTACAACTCCCCAAGTCGAGGGAGGGATTAAATCTCCCAGACCTAGAAATGTATGCAATAGCTGTGCAGATCCGAGTACTACTTTATCATTTATCCAGTGTTTATCAATCCCTGTGGAAAGTTAGAACAACAACTAATGGCCCCCTAAAGAAATAGTTCCTCAGATGTCTGGCAACCCTCCTAACTGCCTCCTCCGAATCAGCACCCTCCCTTTCTTAGCAGAACCCTATAGACACTGGACACGCATGCTAGACACATTATTTTCTCACCAGAATGGCTCTACATGAGACACCTTGTTTGTGAACATGTACTAATCCCAAATTGAAAGAGGATAGTGCTTGGACATTGGATCCAACACAGGATATATTATATCAGACAGTTGGTAGGTCCCTCTGGCATCTTATCTTTTGCAACCTTCCAAAACACCTGTAAATTACATATATCAGCCTTTCCTCATTATCTCCAGCTGAAAAACATCCTACAGCCACATGAAGATGTGCTTTTCCAGACTGCTGAAATTCCTTCCTCTTTGATAGCCTTGCTGTTTTCCTATACAGATGGTAGGGAGCAGGATCATTTAATTAGAAAACTATATGCAGCCCTAAGAGAATATTATAAAGATAACTTAGACTATATTTGGACTAGGTTGTCTAGAGAATTAAGGGAGGAGACAGAGACAGAATTATGGGAAAACAGTGCTGTACCCTCTCAAAAAATCTCATCCTCTATCTACGGGTGAGAATACGCTTGGAAAAACAGGATGAGATTTTTCAAAACCCCTGACATCACTTCAAAATTTGATGGAGTGGAGCAGGAACTATGCTGGAGAGGCTGTGGCCAAACATAAGCAAACATTGTGCATATAGGCACAGATCATGCCTTCTTCTCGAAGCATATTGGAGGAGTGTTCTAGAAGAGATTCAAAACATATATGAAATACCAGACCTTCTCATCCCAATCTATATTTTAACTGAAACTCTACCAAGAGGCGTCAAAGTTACTAAAGCAAAGTATAAACAAACAAATTTACTTATATTGGCAGCAAAGGAAATGCTAACTAAACTTTGGTATACCTCGAAGATCCCCACTACGGAAGGGTGGAAGTCGATGACATACGAGACGTATAGAATGGAGCGCCTGGTGACTAGGGTTACCTCCTGTGCAAAGAATGTTGATAATCAGTGGAGGATATGGGTAACCTATCAACTAAATCATTATCAGGATTTTGTGCCTTGACCCCTTACCTAATTCAGATTAGAAAATTAAACATGGAAAATCAAACAGGATGGAGACAGCTTTCCCCCACCCTCTAGCTCTAACTTTATTTTCATTACTTGCGCCTACCCATTCTTTTCCCATTAACACTTTCCCCATCCCATATTTCTAGCTTTGGAGGTGTAACTACTCCTTATGTACTAGTGTCGGACATGCCCTTCATATATTTTGGACATTAGAAGGAAGCAATATAAGTATAACACACTGCATATTAAGCAACAGTGAACGAACCTGACTGACCTGGAAAGAGAAAAGTCAAGGAAGAAACAACAAACAGAGGCAATAAAATATCATTATTCATAATAAGGACGATCAATGGAAAAGTATTTTATTGATTGGAAAGACTGAATTAATCCAATATTTGTTATAGATACCCAGTAATACAATGAATAATATGGAAGTGTGCTATAATGTAAATGTAACATTATTGTATGTTGGTCCTGGAAAAATGCTTAATAAAAACATAATTGGAAAAAGAAAAATAATTTTAATTAACTTATTCTTGGCAGTTTCTTCAGGAAGAGCCTGAGCTGCAGCTGTGGTAGCCTTCCACAGGCTATTCTGATACTTGATCATGTGGGCCTGGTAGTTGCAATACGAAAGTCTAGTGCAGCAGAGATATATGTGCACTTGCCCATCACATCTAGCCCCCTGGATTCCTTATCGGAGGTACAGTACTGATGTTTCTAGGTGCTCTGGATCTGTCATGGGCAGCCATTATAACCAGAGTATGTTTCAGACTGGTTGTCATAATAAGGCTTGGCAGCAGAAGTAGGGTACTGAGTTTCAGCCTTCTGGGTATAGTTGGTATTGAATCTGGCCTGTACCATGCAGCAAATATGGCATCCTCAAATGCAGGGTAAGTTGGAGGAAACTGATGGAGGGAGTACATGGCCCCTCCAAGAAATCTATCAGGTTCTTATTAGTGGAATCCTCTTCTTTTGCAGCAAAGACCATTGCATTCTGCATTTGCTGCATCATACTTTGGAAGGTGGGATCTTCAGGAGGAGATCTGGGTGTGTACACCACAGAATCCTCACTACAACAAGATAGAGTGGAGCTAGAACATGCTACATATTGTTCTTCATCATAACTCTCCTCCTCTTCATAATTCTCCATTATGAGGTCCTGATTATATTCATCCTCCTCGCTGATATCATTGTTGGTGATGAGAATGGACGACCTCACTGGTGATGCTGGAGGCCGCTGCTCAGAAGGAATATGTTGTTATTCAGCAAGTGATGTTGACGGGGCCTGCAATACAGGAACCCCTATTGATGGCAGTACAAGCCGCACAGGTAAGCCTGAAAGCATGCGCCACATCACATCTGAAAATTACTCCAGTACTGCTGGTACATTGACTACACCCTGGCCAGGGGTTGTGACTGCTAGAGTCGACAATGGGCCTGGACCCATCAACGATGGTGATGTACCATCTGTTGTATGTACGGTAGTGCCTGAGCCAACCCCCAACCTTGGTGTCTGGTCGATGGGCAGGGTGGCTGGAGTCACTGCCACCAAGGCAGACAATGACGAAGAAGGTGAAGTACCTGCAGGCCGCAATGGTGACCTAGAACTCACCAAGGAAGAAGACTTATCTTTGTCCCTATGTTTATGCTTGTGTCCTGACGATGAGTGGTCTTTTTTATGTTTTTTCAATTTCAACAACTGTGAGTTGGTTGATGAGGCTGTTAATGCCTCTTTCAGATTCTGTGCTTTTTTCATAGTTGTTAAGAGATTTTTCCAGTAAAAACTTCTCCAGCACCTTTCTTCTGCATCACCTGGTCAGTTGACTGAAGCACTGGCAAATCTCACAAATCCTGATGTTGTGTGAGAGGCACAGACAGCAGATTCGAGCTTTGTGTGAATTGTCTTTATAAATCCTTTCTCCGCACTCACAGTACCAGAACAACATTGTTAGTTTTCATGGGATACAGAGGCAATAACATCACTAAATATTTGGGATTGCCACTCCATTGTTGCTGAACGTCCTTCCTTGGGAGACAAGAGTAGAGGTGGGCAAAGTTAGAAAACTTTGGCTTGCAGAGACATTCATGAATTTTACCAAATTCGTGAAGTTCTCCTTTAAGGCAAATTTATACTTTGCCTCAAAGGAGAATTTCACAAATGGCAAAATTGTGAATATCACCTGCAAATTTTGGCTCCAAAGTGAAGTTTGCAAGGATCCATGGGATCGGAGGTCACATGGTACTACAGTGAGCTGTATTGCCACGCATAGTCTGAATTCAGTGCAGTGTGAGGAAGAGACAGTTGGTGCCATGTATTTGTGCCTCAATACCAATAAATCATTCAATTAAGTGTCTACTGTGACTTGTGCCTCTAGGCCAATTATTTGTGGTATTTTTTGTGATTTAATTAGTTTAAAGTTGTACTTTTGTTTTCTGTATCATTATGTAGTGAGGCAGTGCCTTTTTTGGGGGAGGGGGGAGCTTAGCTGCAGAAGCCTCCAGCAAGAAAAGGGAGGTTAGGCAGCCTTTTCTGTCTTAGCAGTAATAGTGCTGTTGTAGTTAGTGTTTTGTGTGATTTTTTTTCCCTCCATTTTCCTTGGTTTGTAACTTTAGTTCTGTAGGAGAGTTAGGTGTGTTTTACTGAATGATTTTTGTCACCGTAGTTTGACTATTGATTTTATTTTTGTTTATTGATTGAACTTCGCATTTTTTTGTGTACACAGTAACATTGTTATAATTAACCTGAGTTGCTGCATCTTGCATATGTCTACTTAGATCCTGAAATCCCTGTCGTGTTTTGTTTGTGTGAAAAAAAAAATTGGTGGTAGTGCTGGTGCTGCCGGTTCAGGAGGAGCTTGAACTTCAACAGAGGGAGCTGCCAGTTCCATAGGGTGTGTCCGCTGCCTCACTGTGACACAGGAACTTCCCTTTTGCCCTACACAAACTGTTGCTGGCATGGACAGGCAACCACCTCTACTTTCCTCTGCTTTTCCTTCCATTTGCCCCAGTGATTTGCCTTGAAATGGGTCCTCTGGTCCCCAGTACCCATGTGAATACCAGCTTGCCCTGGGGGCACATTTATTGCACAGGTTGCAAGCAATGTTCCCTCTAATTTTCAGTCTCTGTGGGTGGGCGACTGATATGCGTGTGTGGCACTTTGTGCAAAAAAATTGATTTATGTGCGCAAATTGGATGGCCCAAACAAGTGATATATTTTATTGCCAATAAACCGTAGAAAACATAACCAAACACTCAAATACTCAATGCAAAGTATAAATATACATTCTGATGATTGGATGTGCATTGTGCACCATAACAGTTTGAACCGGAAACATGTGTAAACTATATACATTTTAAAGAGTCTTGCATGCATCTAAAAGGGGTGCTGCTGATGATGCATTGCTAAGAAATAAACATTTACTGTTTTTCTCTCTCCTGTCTTTCCCATTCTGCCAGTGGACATATATTTTATTAAGATCCATTTTTCCATCAGAAGCTAAAAACAATTTTGTTCACATCAGCATGTCTAAATGGCTTTCTTCCAAGTGGTTTCTTTGTTTGCTCTTAATACAGTTCATGAGGCTGAAGCCTCTTCCACAGTCAGTACTAGAAGCTTGGAATGTTGTAGTAGTAGTAGTAGTAGTAGTAGTAGTAGTAGTACAATTTATTGTTCAGCATAGAGCAGTTACAATATACTAAATTCAGGACAACATACATAGTAAATATAAATAGACAATAAATAAATCAACAAGGAACTTAAATATCTTTACAGTGCAATTCAATTTAACAGTGTTCCTTGAGTACCTTTTCACATAAAAAAACTCCACAGGTCTTCAAGTTCCCCTAATAAACTTTACAAATGAGTTGAAATTAAAAATCTTGCAAAGATCTCTACCATGTTCTTCTCTTTCATAGTAAATAAATATTCCAAAAGATCCTCCAGGGGGAGGCTGAGATCCCCTAACAATCCACCTAGCAGTTTTTTCCTAGTTGATTCATGCCTAGGACACAAGAGTACCACATATTTAAGATCATCTATAGTCCCCTCCCATTTACAATATGGAGGAAAGTACCCTCTTTTTTGTCTGAAATGAATGCATTGAGCATTATAGTTTTCAGTTCTGAAACTTGTATAGATTCTCCTTTGTTTAGGACAGGTTAAAAAAGAGAGATAGGGCTCATAGCCCCATGAAATCTTTACTTTTTTATAAAACCCATATAACTTAAGCTTGGAGAGTTAAACATAGCAAGAATGTATGTCTAAGTCAATAAGCCTCAATTTGATATCCTGCCTAATCTCCTGAAATGGTCTTGTGTAAATTTTATTTAAGAGGTGGCCCAATCCAGACAGCATTATTGTTTCCTTAATAAGTTGAAATAAAGGGATGTACATATCCCATGCTGGCCAATTTGATGGCTTCCTCTACACATATTCTGGGATATCTTTGTTGGGGCAAAAGAAAAAGTTTCAACAGAAAGAGAATCTGTCATTCACAAATGAGAGAAGTCAAGAAACGTTGTCCTAACTCCAAGGCAAGAATACAGCTTGGAGTTCCATTTGGCAACATTAAGATGTATCTATAGAGTTTATTCAGAATTATTTCTAATTCTCTAACCTTAGTATAACCCCAGATTTCAGAGGCATATAACATGCTTGTTCTTATTTTGGCATTAACAACTCTTAATACCCTCTGATTGAAGACTTCCCATCTTGCTGTTAAATATTTTTAGGGCATTTACCAGAGATCCCATTTTAAATCGAATAGCCTCCAAATGTTTGGTCAAGATAGGCTATGTAAGCAATAATACCCGACAGGCTGGGTGGTATTGGGCTATACTGGACCACCCAGGGGAGTAATGAGGCCCGATGCCACAGGTGGAGGGCCTTATAGCCCTTGGAAGGTCTGGTATAGCCCAATACCGCCCACCCTGGAGGGTATTATTGCACTTAGAAAATGGGCACAGTCATAAAAAAGGTTAGTTAAGATGTGAATTAAAAAAAATTTAAAATAGGTTTTTGTAATAAAATAGTTCCTCCACCTATATTGGAATGCTTTTTTTTTGTCTCTTGTCTGAGCTAGGGATTTGTCCCTTGGAGCAGCTGCATAGCTCTAAATAGACCGACCATGGTGGCTAGCACTGTTCCCCCATTGGGCTGTTTCCATGCTGCAAAGAAACATTTTAGCCAGCTGAGTTCCTCAAGTTAAAAATTGCAGGCAGAAACTACCAAATAATGAAATGATCTAACTCTTTCTCCACAGCCGTCTTTTTTTCAATCTGCAGCTCGCCTGACCCTCCGCTACTCTTTAACTCCAGACCTCCCATCCCTCTATGCACCTCCATGGTGCCGCTGCCCGTGGTTTCTATTTTGCCATTTTTTTTAAATAGAGCAGATAATGAGCTGGGAGCTGAAGAGCGTAGTGATTGATCGAGCTGCAGAATTACAAAACAGCACTTTTGATGGGTGGGCAAGCTGTCAGGAAAAAAGGAAAAGTAAGCCTGCTAGATACTCTTGGTGGCGATTTGAAATTCTTTGCTTTCTCTGTGTTTGTTGTTCTGGGGTGCTATGAGTTGGCAAGTGAATCATTTGGGACATTGGTGAGGAACGATGGTTGTGGGCAGCCGCATCATGGAGCTGTTGAGTATGGGCAGAAGGTCTGTAGATTTTGGAAGGAAGGAGGGTCACCAGAGCTGGGAGGAAAAAACAGGAAGATGTATGTGTTTCTGTGATCAGCTGGGAGACAGGGTATTGTTCATAAACTTGAGTGTGTCAGGAGAAGCGACCCAAGGGGAGATCATTGATGGGGGGGCATGTATCATAGGCTGGCACCCTGGGCAGGGTATGTGTGGGAGTGAGTATGCATGTGTGTGGTGGGACTGTCTCGGGCCTTTGTCTGGCTAAAAACAAACAAATAAAAAAAGAAATGCACTAAATGAGCACAGCTGAGGTTGGGTGCTGTAAGGTCAGGCAACAGGTATTGCAAGAACAGTATCTATCGCTAAGTGAGAGAAAAATAGCGGCAATTTGAAATTTAAATGAGGTTCTTTAGCCAATTAAGGCACAGGTGGGCACTAAGATACTTCAGTTGGGTGAAGGGCACTTTAGGCTGGCACTTTTATTTCCTGGTTGTCTATTGAAAGTTAATGTACCCCTCTGGCAGGGGTACCAACCAATCAGAGACCAGGAAATAAAAAGCCCATTTTCTAAAGGCAAAACGGACACCTAAATAGTCATAGCACTTAACAGTGTCTGTATGACTATTGTTTATCCTAAAACCTACCGTATTCTTGGTTTGAGAGCCAAAAGCTACAATGTTGGTCTTGCCAAGATTAACTTTTAGTTTCCTTTGAGAACATAGAGATTCAAAGTAAGCCAATTTTCTTTTAAGACTTAGGACTGTAGTAGAGAGCAAGACTAAATCATCTGCATATGCTAAACATTCAATCTTTTCATCATTAATTTTTGGAGCATGAAAACCTGGGTTACCAAGCTGATCCAAGATTGTATTAATGTAGATGTTAAAGAGAGTGGGGCAAAATACACCCCTGTCTGACTCTCACGTTTGTCTCAAATCTATCAGTTAGGTGACCATACTGATTATACTGGACCCCACCCACATATTTTCATAGAGTCTAATAATAACATCAAGAAGTGAGGCCTTCAGCTTCAGATCCCTTAATGTAGCCCAAAGGATTCTTCTACTAATGCTGTCGAAAGCCAAGGAGAAGTCCACAAAACAGCAATATAATCTGCTTTTTCTCACTTTAGCATATTTCCAGATCAGGTGCTGAAGCACATAACAGTGTTGTACTGTAGAACGGTCCTTCCGAAACTGTTCTGTGCCTCATTCAATACTGAGTTCTCCTTGACCCACGACAGCAATCTGCCCAAAATTATACTGGAGAAAATCTTCTGTGAAACATCTATCAAACGAATAGGCCTATACATCCTTGGGTCATTCAGATCCTCTTTTTTAAAAATTGGGAAGATAACACTACCTGCCCAACTCCCAGGGTAAGAGTATCCCTGAACCAGGCCATTAAACAGCAAAAGAAGAAAAGGAATCCACCAGTTGGTTAAAACCTTATAGAGATCACGTAGGACCCCATCTGGCCCTGGGTCTTTATTTGCCTTAAGCCCAATCAGTGCCATCCAGATTTCGTCCTCTGTGATTAAGATAGGTCTTGAAAAAATTTCATCCTCCTGTATTTTGAAAGCATCAGGTGTCTCCTGCTCTTCGTGAGAATAATAAAGCTTGGAGAAATGAGATGCCCAAACTTCAGATGTAATATAGGCTTCAATCCTATTGGCATATCTATTATATCCCTGGGAAACAATATTCCAAAATCTCCTTCCATCCCTATCCAAAACAGCCTGCCTCAGTTTTCCCAAAGTCCCTGAGTATGGTTATGTCTCTTCCATTCTAGAATTTTCCTATATTTTCTCTTTCAGTCTTTAGCAATTTAAAATCTGCTGCAGACTTATTTCTTTTCTTCTTATGCTGTCTTAGTTTTCCTCCAAACTCCTTCTTTGCCTGTAGGCATACTGAATTAAACCAATACTTTTTATAAAGGGACCTAGGACAGTACGTTGTTTTACATCTAGGTCCAAGTAAAGAATGAATAGTTTCCCAAGTCTCCAAAATATTAAAGGCCTTACTTTTGTTCAGGACCAACTCGTGAATATCACCAAAGACTCCTGTACTAAGAATTTCTTTGAAACTAGCTTGATGAATCGGCCCCTGTCTAATCCTTCTCTTGTTTATGACTTCCAGACTCTCTTCCTGTTGTGCTTCACTCCTTAAAGTCCCAAAAGGGCATTTGATGTTAATTACAATAGCACAGTGTGCTGATTCCAGTCTATCCATGACCTCTAACTTTTGGATCAGCTTTACTGCTTCCAAATTGGTCCAAACCTGATCGGGGTTGAAGAGCCAGTAGGCCCTCTATATGTTAAGGATCCAACTAGATCTCCCCTGAGTTCTCCTATTTAAAATGCAGAAATTTCTACTGGCCAGGCCTACTAGCAATTCCCTACCTCTGAGGTTAGAATTTAGATCCTGAGCAGTCCTAGTATGAGATATTTGGATTAATTATAGATATTGTATGGATCATATCTGAATATACATCCTCCAAGAATCAAGAAGGAATTCTGGCATTAAAGTCTCCCAAAATAATTATAGGACAAGATATACTCTTATCTGACAATTCGTCAAGTGTCATTTTCAGACCCTGTATGAAAAGGTCAGCAGGATCAGTAGCTCTTTTGCGAGGGGGGGAAAGTATATATTGCAGATAATGATCTTCTCTTGTCCCTTGCTAATCATTACAGCCAAAATACCCTCTGACATAGTAGAAATGTTAGTGATCTGAAAATTTAGCAAAGTTTTGATAAAAAAGGAAATACCCCCTTTAAACCTTCCAAAGTTTTTATTTTTAGTTGCTGGCAGAGTAAAGACAGACTATCCAGCCAGTTTGGGAGTTACATTTCTGTACACCACGTTTCTTGCAGTCCAGTAAATATCACAATTATCCAGCAATCTCACTACTTCAGGGTCAATTATTTTAAGATGGATGCCCTCAATATTCCCTTAAAGTATAGAAAGGGCATCCACATCTCGATCCCCAGCTCCCGTATCCAAATCTAGCTGGCATTCAGAGTTCATTCATTTGATATTATCTACAAGCTGCATTTGTCAGGCTGAATCAATAACTGTCAGCAGTGAGTAGGTATTAGGGTCAATTAGGTTTCCAAAGTCAATTGGGGGTTATCTGCCTCTAAGATTGATTCTCAACTATCCTTAGTCTGTGTCAACCCGGAAAAGACTTCGCCCAAGTCTAAAGTGTTAACTAAATGTATTCCCAAACAATCCAGCTTGCTGGCCAGAGAAAGCAAGCTGCTAGCTGTATGAGGATTTTTAAATGCAATATCAATGTGTGTTTTGGGCTCAGGATCACCATATAACTTTATGGACTCCACCATGTTTCTGGAGATATAAAATCCTAATGCTCTTTCCAAGAGCAGCAACAAATCTTCCTAACTTTCCTTTGAGAACTTTAGTGAAACCTTCCACCCAAAGATAGTTATGGTCCTACTCAGCCTTACTTCTCTCTGCTTCAGTACATGATCCTCTATCACTCCCAAGATTTTACTCTGTGCTATCGTATCCTTCTCACTCTGTACCTCCCTGTGGAGAATCTCTTCTGGGGAAGGATAAGACTGTGTAGGAACCTTTATACATGATAGCTTCATGTTTAGCTTGGAATGTAGCGCATACATCAATAAGTTTAGCCACCATACTGTACTGCACGTTAGTCAAAGTAAAGTGGATCATGTCAGTAAAGGATTTTAATGATCCTCCCTTTATTTTTTCAGCAACTATCAATCTGAAGTCATTGTACTGGCTAACAATTTCTGCCTGGTCCACTGATAAAAATAAATAGTCCTGTTATTTGCTGTACAGTCTCTCAATATTTGATAAGCCAAACTCAAAGCTGCAATGTGGCATTGCTGCAAAATCAAAGGCAGATCAGTCAGAAAGTTCACCTGCAGGAAATCGGCTGTCCAGATGGTCACATAACAGGCTAATGAATTGCAAAATTGCTGTTGTGCTTACTTCAACTGTGCAATTAGCCAAAAGCAGTTTTACTGGTTGGTTCCAGTAGACAGTTTCACCCAGGTACTGGCTTCTGATCTTTTTATGTTGCCCTAGCAATTTGTACAGCTTCAACTGTTGTTAGACCACTTTTCTGAAACATCTTAGAACAACTCTGCCAACTCAAAAAGTACATCATGTAATACTGTTATGGCAATGTGGTATTCAGGGTTGGACAGCTTCTTAAAGTGGTACTTAGCAATGGGGTCTTTGATGGATGCCTGCATAATTGTATGTGATGTCATTACCCTAGGTATGGTTTACAATAACTACGCTGGGTATTGTCAAGCTCAGTGGGAGTTTAAAATGTATTTTGCAATGTAGTGAGTGATTCAATGTGATATGAGAGGAGATACATTTGGAGACTTTCTCTTCCCTCTGATCCATACTAAGCGCAATCTGAATTTATGAAATTAAATGAAAAGGAAATTTTTGCGCTGCCATTTCTTGCTGTCCTCTTTAGAATTACTATCCCGTGTAGCCAACATGGCAACCTTTACAAACACTGATTCATTGAATCTCAAATGTGTATATAATGTGAGACCCGTTTTAAAGAGAAAGCCAATCTCATCTCTCTAGATATATGTACAATCAATGTCTCAGCCTGCTAATTGAGAAGGTTATACCCAACCAGCCCCAACAAATACATAAACAAATGACAGAAACAGATGGTAGGTTGCTTTGATGCTTTTATTGTAAACAAAAACTATAGTTTTCCCATTTTTTGTACTGAAAAAAAATGAACACGCTTTCAACGGTGAGGCTTTAAATCCATTATAAACATATTTTATATGTGAGACACTGCTTGGGGAGGAGGCAGATTACACTGAAGTTGTGCAGCTTTAAAACTGAAATAATACAATATACACCCTATGTCAGAGAATCTCTCGCATTGCTTTGTTGGGGGGCATCTACCAAACAAATAAAACATGCCATTTCTGTGAACAGCAGGAGAATACTGTTCATTATCAAGTACTGTCTTACTGAAAAGAAGTGTCAAGCCAAAAACATTGCTGTTACTGGAAAGCCGATTGGTTGGAATTTTGCCAATCGGTTCCTTTGTTCAATAACTGGAGATAGAGTGAGATGTCTGGCTTGTTAACTGCTGGCTTGTTAAAGGTAATGGGTTGTGGCCTCGGGGGTGGGCATACAATGTTTCTTTCCCATTCACTTTCATGTCCTGCTGTCTGAGTTTTAAATATGAGTGATGATTGTTGTCACTACTTCATGAACATGAGGATCCTTGTCAGCTGCTCTGCGCTGCTACTACTGAAGCTGTGTATGGTTATTTCTAATCTGCTTATGGGCGCGCATGCGCACACCTTAGGGGGAACATAGGTTGCAAGTGATCACATTAAACCTAACCCTCTAATATCCCACAGGATAACATTGCAACTTTAACAAGCCATAATTCCACCAGTCTTTGGAGTTAAGTGACACTCTATAAATCCAAACAAAGGTCTCAATGAGTACTACAATAGTAACATATAATACCCCCAGAAATATTCATGGGGTATGCATAGCAGCCCAAAATTACCTTCCAATTTCTCCATGGTACCAAATCCACAATTTAAGTTGGATAATCATCACAAATACACCAAATGTGCAGCTCCTCTTGGACTAGAACTACACTAAGTTTCAGACTAATTCAACAACAACTGACCGAGTCATAACTGAAAACCTCAAAAGGAGTAGTTGGTGGAAGTGGGGTGGTGGCATTCATGTTGCCAAATTATTCTGTGCCACATTTGTGGCATCAATGCAGGTGGGTGCTGGAAGAAGTGGCAACAAGAGGATCAGCCCAAGAGGTAGCAACATCTCTGGCTCAGGAACAGTGGTCAAGGAGGAGGTTGCTGGTGTCCCCTTGACTGCTTGTGGTGTGGTGGCACGTACCCTGATCTGAATAATAGGTCCCCAGTATGGACATATGGACCTGTGACCAAACAACAGTAGCTCCTTTCTACACAATACAGCACATTGGGCACAGGTAATTGGGATAGTATTCAAATCTAGTGGGGGGGGATGTACTAATTCCAACTGCAGTGGTAGCAACCCTCTAGGTATTTGCCAACATGTCACACTGGCAGTAAAGAGTGTAACTGGATCACACACACAGGTCAGAAAATGTTAGAATTGCTCCTGACTGCGACTGATGAGTGGATGCAGCCTGTGATGGTTGTGCCAAGGGGGAGGGGGTGTTAGGGTGGCACAGGGTTTTTTAGGTTGTGAAGTGCGGGGGACAGGAAACTACTGACCCTGAGACTTCTGTGTATTAGTAGCTTCATTTTAAACCAGCTTCACCTTGGTGTACCCATTAACAGGTAAAGTTCCAAGGGGAATTGACTCAACTTTGCCTTGGTGTACCCCAAGGAGAAGTTACAGGTAACGCTGCATTGTGAAGTTACCAATGGCGAATTACCTATTAAATAGAAAAACTTCACAAAATTATCTGCGGAAGCAAATCTGGCAACATCAAGAGTGAATTAAAACTTTGCAACATCTCTAGACAAGAGATGTTCCCTTGCTGACCATTTTTAAAAAGCTCTTAAAAACTGATTTATAGACTGGCCTAGTGGCACTGAGGGTTTACTTGGTTAGTTGGACAAAAGAAGGCAGTTGCCTATAAATATTGTCCTCCACATAAGTGGATCAATGAAGATGACCCTGTTTGATCAGCCAATTATCCAGTTTGGATTTGAAAATCAAAAAGGAGGGAGACACTACAATGTCCTGGGGGAGAGTATTCCATAATCTCGGAGTTCTTATTGAAAAAAAGTTTTGTCTATTATTAGTATTACATTTTGCAGTATTAAGCTGTCTATTGTTAAATCGGGTCCAGTTTTCCTAGTCGTAATGAAATACCACATTGTTTCATTAAAGTAGGATTTTGGATAATCTTAAAAGTTGAAGTAGATCGCCCTGTTCTTCTTAATTTAAGTGAGTGCAACCCTGTTTTATGAAGCCTCGTATCATAATCTCAGTGAGCTAGGTGTGGAATAGATTTTGTGACTTTTCTTTGAATCTTCTCTAACCTCACTACATCGCCATACGAAGATATGGGCTCAAAATGGAGAACCATAATCCATATGTGGTCTAATGTGTGATCTATAAAGTGGGATGATACATTGCTCAGTTCTAGAAATGAAAATATTTTTATTCTCACGAAAAAGTGAGTTTGCCTGATTTGCAATTTTATTACAGTGAGAAACTTGAGACAACTTGTTATTTACTAGATCCCAAGTCTTTTCAAAGCAAGAGGTTTTAATGATAGAGTTATTCAATGAATATTCTTGTTGAGGGTTATTTCTACCAAAGTGCAAAGCGGCACATTTGGATGTATTAAACTCCATTTTATTTGTATCGCCCATTGCTCAATTTTTGAAAGGTCATTGATTAAAGTTTGTCTGTTCATAACATTATTTACTGCTCCACGAGTTTAGTGTCATCAAGCAAATTTAATCAGTAGATTTGTCGACTGGATTATCATATCGCTGATAAAAATATTAAACAAAGTTGGACCCAAGACCGACCCTGCGCTTGTCACATAGCCACAATCAGATAGATA
The DNA here is from genome assembly GCA_016271365.2 of Neoceratodus forsteri. Lineage (NCBI taxonomy): Eukaryota > Metazoa > Chordata > Ceratodontiformes > Ceratodontidae > Neoceratodus > Neoceratodus forsteri. Next base: position 1,839,091,263 of record CM057456.1, read on the forward strand.
GCCATTAACCCGCACCCTCTGCGATCTGCCAGTCAGCCAGTTTTTTATCCATAATACAATATTTGTTGAAAAACCTAATTTGAATAGTTTAGAAATAAGTGTATTATGAGACACTTTATCAAAGGCCTTGCTAAAGTCTAATAGAATAACATCAGAGGGGATATTTAAGTCAAGGTTAAGACTAATAAAATTGTAGAATGATAATAAACTAGTAGTGCATGAAAGACCTGTTCTAAATCCATGTTGTGTATCATCTGTAAGGTTAAGGGATACTATTTCCTTCTCCAGTAATGATTTGATTACTCTTTCAAGCAATTTACAGGGAATGTAAGTTATGCTTATAGGACGATAGTTATTTACTAAAGAATAGGAACCTTGTTTGTGAATAGGGGTTACTATAGCCGTACGCCAGTCAACAGGGATTTCAGATACACATAGAGATGTATTAAAGATAATTGATAAGGGGAGAGTAATTTTATCTATAGTACCTAAAAGGAATTTTGGATGAATACCATCTGGTCCCGGACTGGTAGTTTTCTTGAGAGATAACAGTAAATTATAGATGTCCTTTTGTTGGACAAATTTCACATTACCAAATATAGATGAAATAATTGTAGTGGATTGTAAGGGATCGTTGATAAAGACTGAGGTAAAATAAGTGTTTAATGTAGAGGCTATAACAGAATTGGAGTTTATTAATTTATTCTCGAAGTTAAGGGGACCAATTTTTTTATGGTTTCCTTTCTTACTGTTTAAGTAGGCGTGTAAGGATTTATGCGTATCCTTGGTGTGTGCTATACGAAATTCTAAGTTTCTTTTTGCTAATACTATTGATTTTTTAAGTAATCTTACTGATTTTCTATATTGTAGAAGTAACTCATTATTATTACTCAAGAGTAAGTTACTATTTTTCAGGACGTGCATACAATGTATGCTTATATAAATTTGTTTTATAGAGAATTAAACCATAATGGTATTTTTCCTTCTACGGTTATAAGTACATTTATTAGGAACATATTTCTGCTCAGCTGTGAATATCTGTGATTTAAAAAAATCCCACGACTCAAAGGTGTTGAGGGGTGCTAAGACATTTCCCCAGTCAATACTATCTAAATAAGTATTTATTTTGTCAAAATCAGCCCTATCATAATGTTTGTTTTATTTATAGGTGGCATCTGGCAAGGAACAGATAAGGAAAGAAATATAGATTTATGATCACTGTTACCCAAGGGATCTGATAGATATAAGTTACTAACTGGAATATCATGACTGGTTAAGACTAAGTCCAAAATGTTGTTACCCCTCGTGGGCTCTTTAACAAGTTGAAACAAACCCAGATCGATTATAGTAGTAAGAAAATTTTTAATAGTAGTGGAACCCAGAAGTGTGTCCCAGTTAATTTTAGGAAAATTGAAGTCTCCTAAAAGGAGAACTGACCCTTACTAGTGAACTGAGTTATGTCTTCTAGTAGTTTAGTATTCTGAAAACTATCAAGTGAGGGCACGGTAACAATTACCTACCAAAATTTGGGGATGCCTAAGGGTTGGATATAGACCCAGACACTCTCAGTGTTATGTTCAATAGGAGATTGGAATGATGGAATATTGTCTTTGACATAGATACTGACTCCACCACCAGACTTGGTGTTTGGTCTATTTTTAAAATAATGTTTGAACCCAGTTATCTCAGCAGAGCAATTTTTACAAGAATTACCCCATGTTTCAGTGACTGCAATAATTGATAGGTCCAAGAGATGTGCTTTAATTTCCAATTCAGCTATTTTAACAGCATTCAAGGATCGTGCATTTAAGGATAAGATGTTTAAGTGAGATTTTAGTGGTATAGACCCCTTGTCAAGAGTTTGAAAGTGTTTTCCAAGCTCCCCCTTACCTAATAGTTTAAATGGGAGTTTATGTATGAAACAATTTTCTTCCCAAGTATGGTACTACCTCTTCTACTGAGGTGAAGACCATCCCAGCAGAAGAGAGAAGGGTTTTGATGGTACTCCTCCCAGTGGGTTAAACACGCAATACCTTGTCTTAGGCACCACTTCCTCAGCCATTCATTTATGGCTTTGATTTTAGAGTTAACAAAATCACTTGCTCTTGGGATAGGTAAAATTTTGGAAAGACAAATATCACAACCCCTGTCTACCAATAGGTTGCAGAGGGAAACAAAGTCCTGTTTTATATCTTGCTGAGATTTCTTGGCGATATCATTTGTTCCCACGTGGACTATAACCAAAGGGTTTTCTCCTGCAGATTTTAGAATTGGTTTAAGCATAAAGGTGATATCGGAGATCTTTGCACCCCAATAACTTAGACTTGAATGATGTTCCTTGTCGGGGTTACAGACTGTCCGGTCTATATACTTAGTAATAGAGTCTCCAAGTATGAAAATTTCCTTCCGGTTTATCAATGTGCCTAAGGGAGGGGAAGAGTGAAGAGGGGGATGTAGCATGAGAGCGTCCAAAGGAATAGTTGAAGCTTTAAGACCTGTTGGACTATACACAGTAGGTTTGCTAAGTTTTGGACTAGTTTCAATAGGGTCTTCAGTAAGATTGGACAGAAGCTCAAGCGAGTTATGTGTGAAATCGTCAAATAAAGTCGAGGGGTTAAGATATTTGATACTGTATTTAGTTTAACGCTAGGTTTTTAGACCGAAGATTAATCCTACTAGTTGCCGACTGATGGTCAGATAAAATCATAGGAGTTGAAGTGGAGAAGGTTGTACAGTTGTTGATTCATAAGTGGCGCTAGAGTTAGGCTTCATGTCTTCACACCTCACCTAATGTTGTAGTAGGTTCAAGAACACTTTCTACCATATTTACTGTAGCTGTGTATTAGTCTCAACTAATATTGACATTTGGTCAATATAGTCTTCCAGAGCTTTGATTTCAGATTTAGCACATGGTTTAGGTTGGAGTCTCACAATTTCATTTTTCAAGTCAGTTACTAGTATACTTGTCACATCTAAAGTCAGCTATGTGCTTACCCAAGGCATACATCTTGCAAGAAGTGCAATATTTGTTAGCCTTTTTCATTATTGCAGTTATACTCACTGTAATATGCACAGAACTTAATTATTGAAAGTTAAATGTGTTACTAATGTCCCCTTGTCCACGATGGACACGATAGACACGCGCCAAGGCAACGCGTGTCTCTCTTAACGTCTCCAGCCTTATGCCTTTCGCCCCGCTCGATAGGGTTGAGGCGTTGGACACCACACCTCATGTAATGCTGATGACCCGGGTTCAGGAATGAGCATGGATCACCAGGGGTTGGCGGGGAAGGGAGAGGATTGAGCATCCAGAGGACTGCTCTCCTCTCCCGAGGTGGGTGGGTTGTTGCTCTTGCTGAATGACTGCCAATAGGTGGAGGCCTGGTGGGCAGTCTGGGACTGAGGACAACATGAAGGGAGGGTGTTGCGGGACTACAGCATGCATGTGCCTCCATGTGCATACATGCACGTCCACAACCAGGGATGAGAGAAAACAGAAGATGGGGCTGGCAGGATCCAAGAAAGCCCACACAGCAGCGGGGTGCTGGAGTGAAATGAGTCCTCTGGGAGGGGGCTGGAGCCTGCCTGTACCAGCCCACATGGGAGTAAACAGCAATACATATATTATATGTATGTGTATATGTGTGTGTGTGTGTGTGTGTATATATATATATATATATGTAATAGATAAACCACTGTGAGGGTGCGGTGCGTGCTCTGATATCACTGCGCAGCTTTGGTGTGCGTTGTACGCACAGAGCCTGAGCTATGTGTCAACCACCAAAGGCGTGCATATATCAGAGCGCAACCGCACACCTCAAGTGGTTTATTTATCTTATAAAATGTCAAAATTGTTTTAGAGGGGGGTAAAAGTGCAGCTGTGCGGTCATGCTCTGATATACGCACGGTCATGTGATGCTGTTCAGCCAATAATATTGCTGCAATTTCCCTACCCATTTTATAAATATATATATACATATATATATATATATATATATATAATTACTTATGCTATGTTTTGGGCCTGGCTCTGTAACCTAATGGCACAACATATAGCTTATTGTTTTACTTTGATTTATCTGGACTTATTGTGAGGTGCCCACAGCCTTTGGGATAAGGCACATATATAAATAAAACTGCCTTGCCTTGTATAAAAATGTAGTGATTTATTTAGATATAAAATAATAAACGACAGTGGTTAGTCAGTCTGCATTTCCACAGCAGATCCAATGAGTATGATCAACAGTGGGAAAAGAACTGGGGAGAGAGGGGGTTGCCCACATTTACGTGGATGCTGACATGTGATGTCATCATTAGCAGCCCTTGACTAGCAAAGTTTCTGTGTGATCCTAGAACTGACGTGAGTATAGTCCCAAAGGTGAGACCTAATGGAAGAGATAACCTCAAAGAAGATCTGGTATTCCCTACTATAAACGCAGAGCCGTGAAGGGGGATACCTGCTCTATCCAGTGTGAAGGGGTTTACCTGTTTCATCCAGTGGAAAAGAAAGATGACATCAAGGGGTAGAGCAAGAGGATAGCACCTGCGGATGGTGGGAGGAGCTTAGTTTGAAGACGTTCCAATAACTCTGCTGTCTTCAGCTAACTACAAGAGTGTGGATGTGAACTGAATCCACATTATTAGAACTACTGACACACAGTACACCAAAACCACTGCATATTTCCCATTATGAATAATGAGTTTTCTTCAGGGTCTGGTTTAGAGGTGTGTTAGAATCTTCTTACTCCTTTGTCTTTGAATCTTCTAACTCCTTAAGAACCATGTCCTCAGGTGAAGCAACTTGAGATCTGGATGAGTCACTTTGACCAGAGACAGAATCAGCAGGTCCTCCCTTAGTGGCAGGTCTGTTAGCATTTCTGCTGGAAGATTTAAACTCAAGAGTAGGCAAAGGGAAACAGTGCAGAAATCATGTCCTCCACATTATTGCAAGCAACTCATGAAACATCTGCCTGGAAAAATAACAGTTACATAAGAACTTACTGTAACAGTAGATCTTCGAGAGAGGTTCCTGCAGTAGGTCACTACAGATAGGACTGTGCCCCCAGTGTCAGGACCACATGGCAAACTTCTAGCTATAGATCCACAGTGGAGGACCGCTCCTGGCATCACCTGATGGGATGTCTGCATGTGGGAGGGAATAAAATGTGACCTATTGCAGGAACCTCTCTCGAAGATCTACTGTTACGGTAAGTTCTTACGTAACTGTTATGTATTACTTTCGAGAGGGTTCCTGCAGTAGGTCATTATAGATAGGACTGAATTCCAAGCAGCCAAGAAGGAACAGTCAGAGACTGAGGTCCGGGAGATGGAAGGGTCTGCAGAGAAGGACCCAAAACTATGGCAATAGGCCCTGAAGGATGGCTAGTCCAAAGATGGCTCTGCCTAGAGGCAATGCCCAGACTGTAATGCTTTGTGAAAGTATGGATGGTACTCGATGTGGCCGAAGCACAAATGTTAGAGGTGGACACATTTCTGAGAAAGGCAGTAGAGGCGGCCATGCAGTGGGTCGAATACCCCTTGATTTCCACTGGAAGTGGTTTCTCATATTTGTGGTAGATAAAGATAATGCAGTTAATCAATCACTTCGAAAGGCATTGCTTGGTCACAGCATTGCCCTGACGTTTGGGTGCAAAGGAAACAAATAACTTGCTCTGATTGGCATGCCTCCTTAGTCTGAGAAATGTAGTGGTGTTGTACTCTATGCACATCCAGAGTGTGCAAGAGGTGTTCCCCTCTATTGGAAAATTCGGGATAGTAAACTGGCCGCTAAATATCCTGGCTTAAAGTCACCTCGGATACCACTTTTGGGAGAAATGAAGGATTAGTCCTCAGAGCCATCCTGTCTCTGTGGAAAATTAAATAAGACTCCTTACAAACTAGGGTCTGAAGCTCGGAAATCCTTTGAGCTGAGGTAATAGCAACTAAAAATTGTGCCTTCCAGGACAGGTAGCACATATCACAGCTTGCTGCCAGCTCAAAAGGGAGCAAAGTAAGCTTTTATAAAACAAAATTCAAATCCCAGGGGGGAACCAGATTATAGACTGGAGCTTTCAAGTGAAGGATCCCCTTAAGAAAAGTTTTGGAGACCTCCAACTGAACAATATTCTTGCCTTCTACCGGAACATGATAGGCAGATATTGCTGAAAGATTAACCTTCAGAGATGAATTACTGAGGCCCAAATCAGGAAGATGCAAGAGGTACTCCATAATCTCGTGCATTGGGCAGGAAAAGGGGTCCATGTCCCTGGCAGTCACCCAGATGGTGAATCTCTTCCACTTCATAGTGTACATAGTTCTGGCGGAGAGTTTTCTGGCTTCCAACAAACATTGGGCTACTCGGGAGGAAACCCCAAAACGTGACACCTCTACGTCCAGAGGTGCCATGCATGCAGGTGAAGAGATTTGAGTCCCGGATGCACCAGGTTGCCCTGCTCCTGAGAAAGAAGGTCATGTAGGAGAGGAAGAGGTACTGGGGGTTGCAACGCTAGCTGCTGCAGCTGGGGGAACCATATCGGCCAAGGCCAAATAGGGGCAATGAGAATCATGTGTGCCCCCTCCACCTGAAGCTTCAGCAGGACTTTCTACAGAATTGGGAAGGGAAGGAAGGCATGCAGAAACCTCCCTGTCAAACAAAGTGACAGCGCATCTTGCCAAAAAACATCATGCCTGGGAACGAGTGAGCAAAAACTGGGTAGTTTTGCGTTGAATGGGGAGGTGAAAAGGTTCAGTTCTGGATGACTCCACAGGTTGAACAGACCTTTTGTCTTGCTTCAGTTCCCACTTATGAGTCTGCACAATGGTGTGGCTGAGACTGTCCACACTGGGGTTGAACATTTTTTGGGGTGCATAAGTCCAGGACTTATGGTACATTTTTTGGGTAAGTTGATATCAGGATCCAGTAAGTCATAACATTTTTCATATTATTATGAAAAAAAAATAATTATTTTTTTCCCCTTTTAGGATGCTCCAGTGACAGTCAGAGAAAGGTTACAGAGAGGCAGAGAGAATATTATAAGACAGCAATAGTACTGCAGCTTGCTTCAGGCTGATTCTCTTCAGTTTCTTTTGATGGACATTTGTGACCAGAGGAATGGATAGTACCCAGACTACTGTCAAGCCAGTACTTTATTGATGGCAGTGGATCATATTCAGAGATGGATGGTCCTACAGTCATGATAAGCAGCTGATTCTCAAAAGACTGTTGTGTCAGGGTTGTTCGTAATTTGTTTTTAATGAAATTAGCTTTTGAAAATCCTCTTTCACATTCACTTGTGGAAGGGGAAATCGTGAGCAGAATCTCAATAAGCTTTTGCATAGGGCCCTTTGTGGAGTCTGGGCCACGTTCACCAATTTTCATTTGTAACACCAACTGGTACATAGTTATGAGAGGTTTGGTTCAGAATCGAGAAAGGTATAACTTCAGCTGCACCCACTCATCTATAGCAGAATCTTTATCAAGTTCTGAGATGTGAGAAGAGAAAGGGCTATCTGTGATGAGTTCAGTTAGCTCAACATTGCCAAATGTTGCTAGATCTTCCTTTTCCAGTGGCCAGTTGTGATAATTCAAAATCTGAAGTAAAGACAAAGGTTTCTCTGAGAGAACACCAAACCTGTTCTGGATGTGCGTGACAGTATCGTTAACAAATGTGGAGTTCAGCTTCACTTCCAGGTGTTCCATGAACTTCTGTTTTGCCAAACATACGTTCTTCTCGTTATACTGTTTCTGGAATTTTTTAAGATATATTCCAGGAGTACTTTTAAGTGCTTCTAGCTGCAGAATGGCTTTCTATATGTTCTGGTATCTCAACAATTAAGTAGTCTGCCATCTGAAAGTTTTTGATAATCTAGCGACAATTGGCAAAAAATCTAATAAGAAATACCAAGAACTTTAATGAAATGCATAGAGGTCAGTTCCTTGAGGTACCCCTTAGCTCTTTTAGCATCGTCTGCCCTGTTGCCATCCACAGATCTGTGCTCCAGATGCATTGTCACAATGTCCTGGTTTTTTTCTAATGCCACAACTGCTCTCTCTTTGCTTGCTAGCCACCTGACTTGCTTTACAGCAGTGAAATGTGCAAGATGCTCATCGAGAACTTCAGCAATTTCTTTAAGTTCTCTCCTGCGCTTTGGAGACCAAAAATAAAATCTGAAAATGCCTTTTAAACACTCTTCAAATTTGGCCATGTATTTGAAATGTTTATTTGCATCCAAAATGGCAAGCTCAAGTCTGTGGGCAACACAGTGCATGCCAATAATGTCTGGCAAAAGTGATTTAAGTCTAGTAATGACTCCTGTCTGTGCACTAAGATTAACTGATGCACCATCAAAATTAGCACATACAAGTGCTGGATGTGCACTGCCTGTCAGTTCTGGTAATGGCAAACCCACTGATTGTAAAGCTTTCTCAACAGCATTAAATACACCCTCAGCACTTACAGTTTCAAGTGGTAACACATATATTAGATGTGTGACTGGCAAACAGTTAGCACCTACATATCTCAGGTAGACAATTTCTTGTTCAACGAGGGAGTGGTCTGTACTTCCATCTGCAAGAATACTCACAAAGGAGGCATTTTGTACCTCTTCAATTATTGCTGAATGTATTGTTTTAGCTATGTTATCCACAAACAAGCGGCAACCTGCTATATTCATGTAGTTGTTGCCAACATTTAAACCATTTTTACGCTGGATCTCACAAATGTTTCAAAATCAGAAAAAGGTTTCCCATTCTTTGCCATGGTGTATACAGTGTTAAATAAAATGTTGTATTTCTCAACTTCTTTTGGTGTCATATGTCTTTTTTGAAATGACTGACCCAGAGCAGTTTCTCACAGATGAATGGGTGGTACTTGAGTGGTATCCTTTAAATAATGTTTTGTGCAACTGATGAGCTCCCTCGTCAAATCATGCCTCTTTATGGGGTCTAACTAAAGATCTCCTGAACCTTTTACCATAGCTGAGTTAGGATCACAGATTTGGGGGTAGGCTTTACAATATATGCAGTACATTACATATTTTTCTTCACTGTAATCCAGCCATGGAAATTCTTTTTTCCATTCAGGATGGAAATTCCTGACCCTTTTTTCTCTGTCATATCTTTGATCCTCAGTAAGGCCATCGTCAGAAATTTTACATTTAGCAAAACTGGATGTTTTAGCAATACTAGTACTTGCTCCACCAGATTTTGAGAAACCAAATTTTAATAAGCTAATTTTGCCATGAGAAATTGCTCTGGGTAAGATTAGAAGACTAGTTTTTGTAATTTAGAAATGTTTACTTTAATGAGCAAGGATGGAAATACACGTGAGGCACTATTATGGCCCAGAATAGTACTGGCTTAGGTTAGCAAGTTGGGGCAGACAGACATAACTCAAATGACTAAATGACAATAACATGAGATGATGCTAAGGGGTGACACTATGAAATGTTTCATTTATCACACAAGGGAAAAGTGGTATGCTTCTGCAAACTTTGTGATTTCAGTGACACACTGATAACTTCAGAAAAATATTTTGTGATTGTGCTCTTGACAGGTCTGTCTCAAAGTAATAGATCTGGCTGTTGGACACACTGGGATGATGCAGGCTTTGCTTCAGCCCAGAAAAATATTTAGTGACTCTAGTGACTTCTCTCTCAAACTAACAGACACAGGTTTTGCTTCAGCCCAGAAAAATATTTAGTGACTGTAGTGACTTCTGTCTCAAACTAATAGAGACAGGCTTTGCTTCAGTCCAGAAAAATATTTAGTGACTGTAGTGACTAAAATCTGTCTCAAACTAAAGTAATAGATGACAGGTTTTGCTTCAGCCCAGAAAAATATTTAGTGACTGTAGTGACTTCTGTATCGAACTAATAGACGCAGGCTTTGCTTCAGCCAAGAAAAATATTTAGTGACTCTAGTGACTTCTCTCTCAAACTAATAATCAGACGACGCAGGCTTTGCTTGCCCAGAAAAATATCTAATGACCAACTGTAAGAAAGTGATTCTGACTTAAACAAAAAATAGACAGTAACGTAGGCTTTGCTTCAGCCCTGAGTATTTACTGACTGACTGTACTGTCTCAAACAATTATATAGCTGTACTTTGACTTATCTCTGGTTTGATTGTTAACTGTTTGTCTTGGTTAACTTGCTTCAGCACAGAATAATGACTGTAATCACTATAAGACTTATGTAATTTGCAGTCTATTTACCAAATTCAGCTCCAAATTAATTTAAAACTGCAGTTTGCTTTAAAGACACAGTTCAATTAACAATAAAATTAAGTACTGTTCTTTAAAGTAATTGTGTGTGGATAATAGCCCACCTCTGCACCCCAGCAGCAGCTGAAAGAATGGATCTCACATAAACTAAAGGTGCTAGTGGCAGTGTTAAGAAAAAGAGCACAGAAAAATAAGGTCACAGATTCTTTTTCTGCAACCCAAAATGACAGACAGACTACTAGTAAAGTTTGACCTATAACAAACTGAAGGTCAGGAGTGTCTGTCTCCTAGAAAATTCCCTGTTTTGTTGCAGCCTTTATATTTTCTGCCTTATCTATAATACCAGTATTTTTTTCAATAAATAGAACTGGAGGTGGTAACATGTCTTTTTTTTTTTTTTTTTTTAACTCCCCATTGTAGCAGGAAAATAAGCCCTTAGCTTCAACTAGGTAGCACTCTACAGCTCACAAATCTGTAATAAGCTACTATTAAAATCTTCAGGAAAATAAAACTTTTGTTCAAAAAAACAAGTATCTTTCATGAAAAGGTAGCCCCCAAGTTTGTATAGTTAGAGGGGATTGTATTGAAATCGAGTTAGAGCACAAATCTCCAGTGACTGAATAGCAGCACGTCTGTTCAGTTCAGTGAGCAGCTCCGGAGTGATGGCACGCTTGAAAATTCCCACACAAGTGCAGATCAGCCACAGACCATGATCAGAGACTCTGCCCATGACGTGATCTCCTGTGGTTGATCTCACGTGTCATCATTCCCATGAGACTGCTGATGTGCTCTGGCCGATACAGGCGAGTTCTCCGATGCTGCCTTAACCCTGCCCTTCATTCCCGGAGCTCTTGGGCTGGAGTCCCCATCCCCTGGCATATTCCTGAGCCTGGATTTTAGCCAAGGAACAGAGAGGTAAGCGTGCCTGGTGGGGGGAGCTCCACGGAGATGTGTAATGACTGTCTCATGTGCAGCAGCAGGAAACACAGCAAGTCCGTCGGACTTCAAAGCATTGTGAAGTTCAAGTCCTGCTGCTGCACAAAAGCGTCCTGGACATTGGACTTGGGGATTTTTCATGCCCTGCACAGGACGTTGTGAACACTGGGGACATGGACTGCTATCAAATGCAGATTGTGCTGGACTGCCCAGTACCACATCTGCATCGCCTCCCTGCAGTGGGGGTATGTGCAGGTGCCTCCCTGTTTGTTGATGTACGTGGCAGTGTTGTCGGTCTGAACCAGGACTGTTCCCAGGCATGAGAGGGACTGGAAGGCCTGGAGGGCATAGAGCACCACTCTCATCTCCAGAACACTGATATGCAAATGCATTTCCTGCTGGGACCACCTTCCCTGGGTGCATTGGTCTCGCAGATGTGCTCTCCAACCTTGACCTGAGGCATCCATTGTGAGGGTCATGGAAGGGGGCTGAAAGGGGACCCCGGAGGAGAGATGGGACATCTCCTGCTACCAAGGCAGATCCCTCTTAATGCTGTCAGAGTTCATGACTCTGTGGTCCAGGTCATCCAAGTATTGATCCCACTGAACCCTGAGTGTCCATTGGGTCACCTTCATGTGCAGTCAGGCCATTGGGACTGTGGGAATGGCAGCAGCCATCAGACCCAATGGTCGTAGAACAGAGCGAGCTATAGTCCAACAAGAGCTGGCTATAGTGGAAGCTTGTAGTTTCAGAGTATCCGCTCTGTCCGGAGGGAGACAGTCCTTGTCCTGGACCATGTCCAGCACCACTCCTATAAACTGGAGGCACTGGGAGGGCAAAAGGTTGGACTTTAGATAATTCACCATAATGTCAAGTCATGAAAACAGGTTTAGGGTGAAAGAGAAAACTCCTTCCAACTCTCCTGAGATGGAGTTGACAGAAGCCAGTCATCCAGGTAAGGGAACACATAGATCTCCCTGTGGCGTAGGGCTGCTGCCACTACCACCAAGCACTTGGTAAAAACCTGAGGTGCCAATGACAGGCCAAAAGGGAGAACTTTGAACTGAAAATGGCTCTCCTCGAACATGAACCTGAGGAAGTGACAATGGACCAGGAGGATAGAGATGTGCAGGTAAGCATCCTGCATGTCCAGCGAACAAAGCCACTGATCCTTGAGGAGCAGGGGTAAGAGTCCCTGGAGGGTCAACATGCGGTACCTCTTGTATTCTATGAAGAGGTTCAGCAGGCTGAGATCCAAGATGGGTCTTAGATCTCCCATCTTTTTAGGCACCAGGAAGAAGTGGGAGTAATACCCTCTTCCTTCCAGAGCTGGAGGAACTGGCTCTATGGCTGATTTTGACAGGAAAGCCTGAATTTCATCCCACACCACCGGAAGGTGACTTGATGGATATTGTGACCTGCTTGGAGGGTTGCCTGGGGGATGGTCCAGGAACTCTATTGAGTGGCCTCTTGCGATCATCTGCAATGCCCAAGCATCCGATGTGATCGCCTCCCACTCTCTGAAGTGGAGGATGAACCTTCCCCCCCAACGGTTCCATCAGCAAAGCTGGTGGAGGTGGAGTATCCCGCAAGTCAGGAGGCAGAGTGGAGGGCCAGCTGGTGGCCTCCCGTTGCCCTGTGGAATTTGGCTGGGGGAGGTTGGCGCCCCATAGCCCATGGCACAATGTTTGCCCTGATGTCTGGCTGGGTCCTGTCTGTTCCTTTTCTGCTGTTGGCAGCGAAAAGGCTGCTTGGCTTTGACACGAGAGCGATAGAGGGAGTGGACATTTCAGAGGGACCAACTACTGTCCTGAAGCTCTGTGATGATGTCTTTGACATCCCCCCCCCCCCAAAAAAAAGGATGGGACCCTGGAAGGGAGCATCCAGGAGGGTGGATTGGACATCCTGAGTCAAGCCTGCCAAGCGCAGCCTTGCAAGCCTTCTAAGGCAAACACCTGAGGCAGTGCTATGTGCCACCGAGTCCACAGAATCATAGGTAGCGCGTAGTGCATGGTGGCAGGAGGACTTATTAAGCGTCACCTTTTTAAGGAGTCTGTCCCCAAGATCTTGGTCTGGGACAGCTATAATGTCCAATTCCTGATCTGATCTGATAGGGAAGATTTCTGGAAGGAAATCATATGGGCCACGTAATTTAAGGACCTCAAGGCACAAGTGGAGGAGGCGTACACTTTGCGGCCATATTGGTCCATCTGTTTGGACTCTTTATTGGGCGAAGAAGCACTAAGATACTTGGGCTTGGCCGATCTGTCGTGGGCTGTGGTGATCACTATGGAGTCCACCTTGGGCTGCATAGTGAGGTGAGAAACCCCTTCTGGGAGGTGGCAAGTCCTGTCGGCCTTCTTAGAGAACACAGGGATAGAGGACAGTTGCTGCCAAATGGTGGATGTTAAGTCCTCATGCAACCTGTCCAAGGAAGGATGGGTAAGGTTCCCGCATCAGAAATGTCCAGGTGCTCAGCGAGCCTTTTTCATTTTGAGATCCAATTCTTGGGTAGCCCAGCCACACGCGGTCTGAACAGACCAGAGTAGGTCAGCAAATGAAGGGTCCTCCGGGGCAGACTTGGAGGACTCCTTTGGCTGGGGTTCAATAGGGGAACGGGACCTGGAACTCTCGGAAGAGTCGAAGTCTGATTCCAAGTCAGAAGAAATTGGTCTAATGGGTGACAAGACCTTATCTAACGTCTCCTCTCTGGGTCTGATGTCAGGCAAGTCCCTGGGAGGGCATCTAGGAGGTTCCCTGTCCGATGTTTGGGGGTCAGCAGGAGAGAGACTCCTGGGGACCAACTGGGGAAAGGGGATCAATATCAGCTCCAGTTAAGTCAACTCTTGCAATAGCTGTGACTTTGTGCCCTTCCACCAAGTGAGATTGGACCCTGGCGTATTGGCCTGAGATCTGTCTGGAGCCAGAGGCTGTGGAGCAGGGGGAGGCAGAGGAGGAGTCTGGAACCCTGGGTACCCCGAGTGGGGGTAAGATGGGTAGCCAGAGTAATGGTAGCTGTATGGGTAGCCCTGTAGATTGAATCCCTGGAAAAATTTACCCTGTGGTGGTTACCCGGTCATGTAGGCTGGCGCCGCATAGTCTGGCAACGGATACCCTGGTGCCGGGTAATAGGGGTATTGTGGTGCAGGGTAACCCGGGACCATGCCTAATGGAGGGGAGACTACCAGTCCAGCAGAGGATGAAGCTGAGGTGCCCAACAGCAGGTCCTGAGGGGAAGGGACCTGATGGCGGCTCAGGCATCGGAGCATGAGGCATCTGAGCACCTGTAGAGCCATCAGGCACTGGGATGTCGACCAGCACACCAGCCATCATCAGATGGGCAAGGTCGACGATTGGGGAAGAGCTCCAAGGAGTAGGTTCCCCTATGGTATCCGACATCAAGAGGCAGGCGTCGGAGGGACCACTGAATCTGCAGGCTGGTCTGTCATGTGTGAGGTGGATCTGGGAGGGGTGGCCCCTGTCGACAGGTCCACTGGGACAGCGGAAGATCCAGCAAGCAAAGTACCTGACGTAGGGGAAGAAATCCCCAAGGACATGCCGTTCATCTCCTGCAGGGAATCAAGGGAGAGCGAGGGGTCGGGGTGAGTCAGAGGCAGAGAATCCCTGGAGGGAGAACCCTCGAGGGAAGAAGTAGGGTCTGGAAGCTGGCTGTTATCACTGTCAGGGGAATCCCCAAGGTCCTATGGGAGAGCCTCGGCCGTGCGGTCATTGGGCGAGCCGGTGATCGACATTGTCCGTGACTGAATGGACACTGGAGGAGCCAGTGTCCAACTTGTCAGTCAGGGTCGGGCAGATGACAGTGGAGGTGGAGACCGGCTTTTCAACTGGGGCTGTGCGCTCTTCTGTGTAACTGGAGGGTGGCTTACTGGCAGGAGGGCTGTTGACAGTCCCAGAAGTGGACCCCTCTTGGGAAGAGCGCCCCTTCTGCCCTCTGACAACTGTGGGAAGGGGGAGGCTGGGCTGGAGGGGTACTCACCAAGGCTGATGCCTCCTCAGAGGCTGCTTCTTCAGTCTAGTGGCGCTGGACAGATGGGGACCGATCCCGCTCCCGGCGCTTCTCCTTTCTCTCAGTAGTGGGAGTAGAGGAATGTTCCCACAGCATCTTTTCCATGGACACCAGGCGCTTCTTGAGCAGATGGGCTTCGAGGGCTTTTTGGCATCTGGCTTGTGTGGCCCTGTTGAAGGAAAGGGAAATAGAGCAGTCCTGGACCCAGTGTTTTGGGCCTAGGCAAAGGACACAGCAGGAGTGGTCATCCTTGTGAGGGATTTGAGCGTCGCACTTGTCGCACTTCTTCGGGCGATGCAATGGAGAAGAGATGCAAGAAAAACACAGGAAACTAGAAAGACAGAAAATAATGAACTGTAAATTGAAAAAATGGAGGTCAACTGAGCAGTTCAGCAGCGGGAAAAAACTGGAGGGCAGGCGTGGGGACCACCCTCTTCATAGTGTCATGCTGATGTCCCATCAGGTGACGTCGGGGGCAGTCTCCCACTATGGATTGCTAGCTAGAAGTCAGCCTTGTGGTCCTGACACCAGGGGGCGTAGTTCTATCTGTAAAGACTTACTGCAGGAACCCTCTTGAAGTAAGATCTAAATTTACAACAGTGAACACAAATGGAAACAAACTTCTTAAATTTGATAATAATAAATGGTAGGATAAAAGGGTACTTGGAAGGTAATTATACCCACTTTTCCAGGACTTGTGCGTCCGTTATAGATTACACATTGATCCCAGAACTAGACTGCTATACGTATTTAGAGCTGTGTATCCACAGTAGACCAGAGAGCAACCAACTAATAATTTAAAAAAAATGATTCTATGTGACTGGGGAACGGAGTGTGGCTTGATCAGCAAGGCACAGAGTAGGGCTTGCTCAGGGGGTGGTGGGAAAAATTTGAAACAGCCACACAATGCTCAGTAAATGCTCCAGTGTTGTTGAACTGTTGCCTATACACTATAAAATACAATGGATGGGCAACTTTTAACGCTGTGTCCACTTCTCAAGGTTGTCATGACAACAGAGACCTCTTGAGCTTTGCTCTCGAGGTCTACTTGGTTGTCGTGATATTCTCTCAAAGTGGAAATAGCACTGTTGTTAACAGTTGCCCATCCATTATTCTCTATGTTGGATGCAGTAACAAGTGCTGAGAAGCAGCCCACAAAGCAAACCGCTTCCACTTCATGGAACAAGTGTCCCTGGTAGAAGGCTTTCTAGCAGCCACCAAGATATAGGCCATCTTTTGGGAAAGCCCAAATCTAGCAATGGCTATGTTTTCAGGAGCCATGCATCAAGGTGAAGTGATCAGAGGTCCAGATGGTCCAAGGTTCCCTGCTCCTGTGGAAGAATTGCCTGGCATAAGGGCAGAGGTACTGGTGGTTCCACTGCCAGTTGCTGCAGTAAGGGGAACCAGATCCATCGAGGCCACATGGGAGCAATGAGGATTAGAGTGGCCCCCTCTAGAGGGAAGACACACAGGAAGAAAAATTACTCACCATAGTAATGTTGTTTCTTCTAATGGAGTCTTGCTGTATTCTGACTACATGCAGTTAGCCTCAGCACTTGAACTGCTCCAGAGAATAAGGGGTTAATTCTATGCCAGGGCATAGAACGCTGAGCTCGAGCTTGGTTTTCAAACCTCTGCCTCTGGTACATCTCAGTGTAACCGTCAGATTCTTACGAGCAAAAACTAACTAACTAGAGTTATGGAAATTGTTTTCATTTTAGGCCCAAAAAGGCCACCAAGCTTGGGTCCATAAGACTCAAGTCGAAAACCCAAGAAGAAACAGAGCAGATAGTGAATTAAATATATAACAAATAACAAAAGAACAACAACAACCCCAGCCTAAGTAAAAAGGAGGGGTGCAAGGTACACCCCTGAGGTGCAACACTGTACCTGCCAACTCACATCCCAAAAAGTAGGTTCTGAGAGTGGAGGGAGGTCAGAATACAGCAAGACTCCATTAGAAGAAACAACATTTCAATGGTAATTTTTTCTTCAAACAACATGAAGTCTTGCTGTATTCTGACTATATGTACACTACCAAGCAGTTCCCCCCTAGGAGGAGGGGACACAGAACCTTACTTTTGGAAGAGACTCTGCAACACTGCTGTACCAAACCGAGCATCACTCCTAGTCTGGATGTCCAGAGAGTAATACTTGGTGAATGTATGGACTGTTTTCCAGGTGGCTGCTTGACATATTTCTACCAAGGGGATATCCCTAGCAGCTGCAAGGGAGGCAGCCGTACCTCTAGTTGAGTGGGCCCTCAGGCCTGAAGGAGGTTCTTTGCCCAATTTGGAATAGCAGAATTGAATACAAGAGACAATCCACCTGGCAATAGTCCTTTTAGTGGCAGGTCTACCTTTTCCCACTACTTCGTAAGTGAGAAATAGCTGAAGACAAGCCTTCCTATGTGTCTTAGTATGCTCTATGTAACAGCTAAGCGCCCTTTTCACATCCAGACTGTGCAATATTCTCTCCCCTGAGGAGGAATGGTCAGTGAAAAATGCAGGTAGAGACACAGATTGGTTCAGATGAAAATCTGATACCACTCTAGGTAGAAACTTTCTATTTGTCCTGAGGACCACCTTGTCCATATGAAAAGAAATGAAGTCAGGTTCTACTGACAAGGCCTGTAATTCACTGATCCTCCTGGCAAAAGTAATATAGCTACCAGGAACACAGTCTTCAAATCAAGTTCTTAAGCTCGGCGAAGCAGCTAAGGGCTCAAAGGGGGACTGCAAAAAACTGTGCAATGCAGACATTCAGATCCCAAGCTGGAGTAGGCTCTCTAAAAGGAGGGTTAATGTTTTTTTATTTTATTTATTTTTTTTAATCTTTGGTAACCGGGTAAGGCCCACTAGGCACAAGTGCCTGTTATCAGGGGCGACCTGGGAGCACTGGGCAGTTAAGTGACTTGCTCAGAGTCACACAGTACGCAAGTGGAGATTGTGAGAATCAAACTCAGGTCTGGCTTGCTGGATGTATCAAGCCAAGTACTGTTTTTTGGCCATGGTATCCACCTTTCTGAAATTTTTATCTGGGGTGTGTGAAGCCAAAGGAATGTTAGCCCTGTCACAGGCTGTAGCCTGCACTACCCCAACATGGCTGCAATGGCTATACAAAAATTCCATATCTGAGCCCGACAGAGTGTATCTCCTGTCTATTTTCTTATCCACATGAGGTAAAGAGTTATGCATTTGCAAAATTTTTCTTGTCTGTTTCCCCAAGGACTTGTGAGGAGGGATGGACAGCCTTTTGGACTCTGGAACATCCATCATTTCTATAAAGTCAGGCTCTTCTTCCTCTTCAGCAACTTCCACCACTGGAAGCTGGAGAGTTTCAGCCACTTTTCTGTAAAATAGAAAATAGGAAGGGGACTCAGAAAGCCTGGGAGGGGAGACACTGGAAGGCCTGTCTGGGGAGATGTCAGGCTTTATAGGCTCATCTAGGCCTTCAAAATCAATATCCTCAAAATCCTCTTCCTCCTCTTCATCTCCCTTCCACTTCACATCATAAAACAATTTTGGATCATAATCCGATGGAGTTGGGTCCAACCAAACTGACCGCTTAGTCGGAGGGATCGGATCGGAAGGAACCGGATAAAGCGACTGCACAATGCTTATCTCTTTGGCTATTTCAGCGGCGGTTTGAACTTGCGGTTCAGGATCCGAACTGGCAAACTTCCTTTTTCTTTTTGACGGAACTGACCCCTCAGAGTTGGATCTCCTTTTGCCCGAGGTGTATCGCGACAAGTCAGGAGGGTACTCTCAGGTCCGGTCGGAACCTAACCGGGCTGGCCATCTGGTTCACGGACTTCTCAGCCTCCCTTTCCTTCAGCTTACTTAATCTCTTATCTAAAGTGGCTTTGGGAAAGTTTTTACATATTTGGCAGTCTGATCTGAGGTGGTCAAACCCCAGACCACAAATGAGGTGGGGATCAGCTTTAGCAAAAGCCTCCCCACACTCAGTACAGTGTTGAAACCCAGTGGGACCAGTTTTCTTCTTGGGTTTCTCAGACATAGCCTTAACCTACAAATTACCCTTAACAGCTTTTAAGCCAGGTAATACACCCTTATCGGTTACCAACCATGTCACAGGCTGTGGAAAACAATGAAGAAAATCTTGGTTTTTTGAAACTGATAAGAACCGGACACCACTACTAAAATTCCAGAAAAAAATAAATAAAAGATTGTTTCGGTTCCCAACGGACCGACCAATAGGAAACTGAAGGAAAACAATTTCCACAAAGTAATTTCAGAAACAATTCACTATCTACTTACACTACCCTGGGCCAAAGACAGAGATCTGATACTGAAAAAACAAGAAAATCAATTGAACAAACTGACCGATTCAAAACTTTACCGAACATAAAGAGAAGGAGGAATCTTTGGAGTGACTTCACAGTTAGGCGGAGGAAAGAATCTGACAGTTACACTGAGATGTACAAGAGACAGAGGTTTGAAAACCAAGCTCGAGCTCAACGTTCTATGTTCTGGCATAGAATTAAACCCTTACTCTCTGGAGCACTTCAAGTGCTGAGCCTAACTGCATATAGTCAGAATACTGCAAGACTTCATGTTGTTTGAACCTCTTCTTCCAAGAGAGGGACAATGCGCCTTACCAGAAAACTCCAGGCCTTGGAATGAGCAAGCAGAAAAGTGGCAGTTTTGCATTGTGTGGGAACGCAAAAAGGTCCAACTCCAGATGACCCCATCTATCGAACAGGTCGTCCACCATGGAGGTCAGCAGTTCCCTTTCATGCATTTTGGACTGTGACTGGCCTAGCCTGTCTGCAAAGATGTTTTGGGTGCCTGGAACATTGATTGATAAAAATGTATTTTTATACAGGTTACACTCCTTAGAGGAATGCACCTCTTATTTTCAATAAGAATGCCCTGTTTTCCAAAACATGAAACATGTTCACATACAAACATACATGTCATCAACGATAAGCATTAAAATGAATCACAATTATTCCATACCAAGCAGATTTACGTGTAACAATGACATTTTTGCTTGATAGTCTTTCTTAAAGCCATTTCAAATTCTGACACTGAATGTTTTGTTTTAATGACTACTGGAATTGCATTCCAGGATTTCGTTAAACATGTTTGAAGCATCTTTTCTCCAAATCTGTTACAAATCTTAGGACAGGTAAATATCTCTGTATCTCTAAAACAGTACTTTACATTAACTTGAGATCTTGTTGTAACTAGGTGTCTTAGTTGATGTGTATTTTTAGAGTTCAATAGCTTGTAATACCAGGTTTTCTAATATAACTGCCTTTTATCTTCAGGATTAAGCCATTATGGAGGCACTCCTTAAGGAAAGGATAGTGCAACACCTGGAATCCATAGGAGCACAGGATCCAAGACAAAATGGGTTTACAACAGGAAGGTCCTGTCAAACTAATCTCATAGATTTCTTTGACTGGGTAACCAGAGTGGTGGAGCAAGGGGGTGCAGCTGATGTAACCTACCTTGACTTCAGCAAAGCTTTCAATACTGTTCCATACAGAAGATTGATTAATAAGCTGGGAAGGCTTGGGGTGGGTCAAAAGTTGGTCAACTGGGTGGCAAACTGATTGGTGGGCAGAAAACAGAGAGTGTTGATAAACAGTATACAGTCAGAAGAGATGCAAGTCACAAGTGGGGTACCTCAGGGATCAGTCCTGGGGCCAGTCCTCTTCAATATCTACATCACTGACATTGCAGATGGACTGGAGAGTAAGGTTTGCCTGTTTGCAGATAACACCAAGATCTGCAACAGAGTAGATGATCCAGAAGTTGTGGGCAGAATGAGAAGAGATCTGGAAAAACTGGCAAAATGGTCTAAAGAGTGGCAACTGGGGTTTAACGCAAAGAAGTGAAAGATCATACACATAGGGAACAGAAACCTTGAAGCTACCTATAGGTTGGGAGAAGAGTTGCTGGAAATCACAAGGGAAGAAAAAGACTTCGGCATCATCATCACAGAATCACCTGAAATCATCCAAGCAGGCCACTAAAGCAGTAGGTAAGGCTAGTGAGATGTTGGGGTGTATTAGTAGGGGTATCACAAGCTGTTAAAAGGGAGATAATAATCCCTCTTTACAAGACACTGGTTAGGCAGTACTGCATGTCGCACCTGTACAATGACATTAACAAAATGGAGGCAGTCCAGAGAAGGGTAACCAAAATGGTGCAGGGACCGCATCAGAAAACATATGAGGACTGATTAATGGAGCTCAATATGTATACCCTACAGCAAAGGAGGAAGAGAGGTAATATGACTCAAACATTCAAACACCGTAAAGGCATTAACAAGGTGAAAGAGTCTAACGTGTTTTAATATAAGAAATATAAGAAATAGAAGGACAAGAAGACACAGCATGAGATTAGAGGGAGGCTGATTAAGGAGTAATGTGAGGAAGTTCTTTTTCACAGAAAGGGTAGTGGATGCATGGAACGGCCTACCTCAGGAAGTGGTGAATATGATTACAGTGCAGGGCTTCAAACAGGCATGGGATAGGCATAAGGGAGCAATACAGATGAATATGAATAAATAGGCCATCGACAGAGTAAATGGCACATTCATAAGATAGAAAAAATGGGCAGACTGGATGGACCTTGCGGTCCTTATCTGCCATCAACTTCTATGTTTCTATTGTAGTGCCTGGTAAACTAGGCAGTGGTGAGTTCCATATTGGCTCATGTTCGCATATTTGTCCAATCGATAATATGCCTGATCAAGTTTTGTTAGGGACATTCCTGTATACTGTTTCTCCATAATTCAGGACTGGAAGAATTAGTTGCTGGACTAGTTTATGTCTAGTCTCTTGTGTTAAACAATCGAACAACCTTCTGAGCGCTCCCATTTTCTGGTTAACTTTGTTTACTGTTATGTTAATATAATTTTCATAAGACAATTTCTTATCTATCATTACACCCAGATATTTATGGCATTCTGTATGTATAACTGTCTTACCCTTCATAAAACTTATATCCAATTTTTCATCCTCCCTACCCTTTATACTATTCTAAAAGCATATGCATTGTGTTTTCTTTAAATTCATCAACAGTCCTGAGTCATGGAACCATTTTCCATACTGTACAGATCTTTCGGAAGCTTGTGTTCTAGTGCCCCTTGACTGCATGCAGACAACATAAGAACCATATCTTCAGCATACAGCCACACCTCACTCTTTCCTATTACTTCTGAAAGCCCATTGACAAACACATTAAAGAGCAATGAGCCCAAAATCGAGCCCTATGGAATTCCCCTTATTTCCCTCAAGGTTGAGTTCACTGTACCAAATGTTACACACTGCCTCCTGCTCACCAGATAGGATCTGAACCATGTCAAAGGTTCTTCGTGAACCCCAATTTCATGTAACTGTTGTAACAGCATTCTGTGATCTACCAGATCAAATGCTTTGCAAAGGTCATGTACTGTTGACAGTTGTAGACCGTGTTCTAGAGCTCAGTACCATACTCTCATTGCTTCCCTGGACAGGGAGTAAGAATGAGTTCCCCTGTGTTTGTTGATGTAATGCATAACACTGACATTCATTTGTTCTAACAGAGGACCTGGGGACAAGTGAGCCTGGAAGGCATGTATGCCATATAGAACAGCTCTCATTTCTAGAACATTTATATGCAGGGTGCTCTCCACCTTGGTCCATACACCCTGCATCTGATGAGACCCCAAATGTACACCCCAGCCCATCCCTGAGGCATCTATAGTTAAAATCTGGTGATGGGAGGAATCAGAAAAGGAAACCTTTTAGCTGGTTGTTGGGTTCCATCCTCCACTTGAGCACCTTGTGCACTGGAGAAGTTACTAGAACCCTCTGTTCTAGATCATCTGTGAGTTGACCCACTGGACTCTCAAGGTCCAGTGAGAGATCCTTGTGTGTAGCCTGACCAGAGGTACTGCAAAAATGGCTGCTGCCATTAGGCTCAGAAGCCGAAGGAATGTTCTGGCTGTGACATACTGATTGTCGTGGACTTTCTGGGCCTGTGCAATGAGATGCTCGGCCCAGTCCAAAGCAGGAAGACTGAGCCCAGGGCTGTGTCCAAAACTGTCTCTGTATACTGAAGGTGCTGGCAAGGGATCAGGACATACTTTGCCACACTGACAGTGATGATGACACCCCCCCCCCAAAGGCATCGATCAGTTGTCTTATTCAGGCTAGGGTGTGCAGGAGTTGCTCCTTGAGTGAGCTTTCAGTAGCCAGTTGTTCAGGTAGGAAAATATATAAAGGCCTTCCCTGTGAAGGGCTGCTGCTACTACTGCCAAGCATTTGGTAAAGACTCATGGTGCAGATGGCAAGCCAAAGAGCAATACTCTGAACTGATAGTGTTCCCCTTGAAACAGGAACCTCAGAAATTTCCTGTGAGGTTTTCAAATTTTGATATGAAGGTAGGCATCTTTCATGCCTGGGGAACAGAACCAATCCCCTACGTGCAATACTGGGAGTAGGCCCTGTGGGGTGAGCATTATGAACTTCTTGTACTCTACGAAAAAGTTCAAATCCCTGAGATCCAAAATAGGTCTCAGATCTCCCATCTATTTTGGAACTAGGAAATACCGAGAATAGAACCCTGTGTTTCTCTGTTCCACAGGTACAGGTTGCCCTTTTCTGAAGCAAGGTGTGGACTTCCTCCAGGAGAAGAAGAATGTGATCTGGAGGACAATGTGTAGGCATTGGTGGATGGTCTGGAGTTAGTTCTAGAAGTACCAGGGCCTTGTGCTACTATTTCCAGGACCCAAGCGTCTAAAGTCACGTCCTTCCACTGGTCCAGGTAGAGGGAGATATGATCCCCAACCACCACCCCTGAAGGCAATGGTGGCTGGGGTGTAAAAGGAGTCAGGTAGACCCAGTTACAGTGGATGCTACCTCTAAGGGCTTTTGCGTGGGCACCTGGAGTGGCTCCTGGGGTAGGCAGGGCTCCTGCTCCTTTACCCTTATCTTGTCTGGTAGTGGTATAGTGTCTAGTACCAGCTGGATGAAAAGGCACCCTCTGTCTACGCTTTGGTTGGGTATGACAGAGGGAGTGTACTGATTTCAGGGTTTTGTATGAGGCCTGCAAATTAGAGAGGAAGTTTTGAACACCTGCAACAAACAACTTGTATCCTCTGAAGGGGGCACTGAGAATGGATTGCTGTACGTCATTCACAAAGCCTGCCACCCTAAGCCAGGAGTACCTCCTGAGGCATATCCCTGAGGCAGCTGCTCTGGCTGAAGCATCAGATATGTCACAGACTGTATGTAGTAGGTATTTTCCTATATCAGCCACAGCCGTTAAGAGATTAGAGAAGCTCCTGTTTAGGTGCACCCTCTGGGAGAGCTTGAGCAGCTGCTCTAGCTTTTCTCCAGAGTGTATTCTGGTATTTGACCAGATGGGCCTGGTAATTTGCATTTTTAAGACTCAGAGAGTCTGAGGCATATGTTCTTTTAACCGGCACATCTAACCTCCTTGATTTCTTATCAGGAGGCAAAGAGATAAGTTGTTTTGCTGCCTTGGATCTATCATGGGCAGAATTTATGACTACAAAGTCTGCCTCAGGTTGATCTGCAATAAAAGGTATTCTTGAGGGGGCCATGTACATCTTGTCTGCCTTTCTGGGTATGGCAGGAATCACGCTGGGTGCATGCTAGGCAGCAAAGGTGGCATCTTTCAGGGCAATAAGGAGAGGTAGAATTACTATGGGAGGGATATCAGGCAATTCCAAGAAGTCAATTAGGTTATTCTTGGTTGCGTCCTGTTCCTTCAGATCAAATCCCATGACAGCCTGTGACTGCTGCGTCATGGTTATAAAAGATGGGTCCTGCAGGGACCTAGGGGTGTAAACCACTGAGTCTTCACTGCATGTGGACACAATGGAACGAGTCCTTTCATTAGGATTTTCCACATAATTTTCAGCCTCCTCCTTATCATTCTGCTTTATAAGGTCAGGATCGTACTCTTGGTCATCATCGATCTGATTGACGGGACAGAGGGAGGGTGCAGGCGAGGCCATCAGTACCAGCTGAGGCACAGCCCTAGAATGTGTCGGGGCAGGGGTTTGGTTTATAGACCCTGTCGATGGAGCTCCTGTCACAGGTGGACGAAGCAGAAGGCATTTCAGGATGTTCATAAAGGTAGAGAGTACAGCTTATATGTTGTTGCCCATGTAGTCGATGGAATGCCGATAGAGAAGGAAAACCCCTGGCATTGATGGTGATGCACTAGCCATGCTGGACCTGGTGGCACTTACAGCCTGCCCCGATCTGGAAGTAAGGTCGATGGTATGGGCTGTGGATGATGTCGTTGCCAGAGCGGTCAACAGTGCTGAAGTGGTCGTACCTGTATGGAGGGGTGACCTACAATGGACTGGGGAGGTTTTGTCCTTTTCTTGATCCCTCTCCCGATGTTTGTGTTTATATGACCCAGAAGTCTTTTCCCAGGATTTAGAAGACTTGGACACTGAGGAATGAGTCAGCGATGCAGCGGAGCTCTTTTGGCGGATCTCCTTTTCCAAAATACCCTTCTGGTGTTGCCGGGTAGCTGTGTTGAACCCTCTGCAGATCAGGCATGTCTGAATGTTATGGTCCAGGCTGAGGCAACACGTGTAGGTGTTGTGTGAATCTCTGGAGTGTATATTTTTACTGCATGTGCAATAACAAACAGGTTTGATGGCTCCTTAGTCGAAATACATGCCTTCCAAAATCACTTATGAAAGTTATTACTAACTATGGGCAGAAAAAACTAAAACTGGTGACTGTAATGGCATCGTTTCCGTGAACAGTCTGACAAGTATGGTCGACAGCAGGAAAACAGCCGAGGATGAAAGGGGGTGCCCACATTCATATGTGAGAGCTGACATCTGATGTCGTCATGGGCGGCCCCTAATGGATTGCCTGCAAAAGTTCCCATGTAGTGCTAGTGCCTGGCTGCTTATAGTTCCATAACTGTGGCCTGATAAAAGAGAGATCCTCGAAGAAGATCTGGCCTGAACAGTTGTTTGTGGCTTTGCCAGTCAGTCATCCTGACTGAGGACCTAGTTTGCATGTACGTCCCCCTGCTTCACACTTCTTCCTATCATACTGGGACTATAGATGGGTATGATGCAGTTAGAAGGGTTAACTCAGAGTGTGTAGTCTCTATCAACTGACAGGAGGGTGTAAATGCTAGTACTGCGTAGACGCTCACTTACGGAGTTACCAAAAGGTGGCCATGACAGGTTTTATGGTGGAAAGATGCGGTCCAACCCCCCCCCCCCCACCAGCCCATCCAAGTCACTAGATGTCCTGAGTGGGGGCCCCACCCGAACCCAGACCCATTTTCCCATCTGGTCTCAAGTTTAGCTCCAGTCACAGGATACCACTGTGTCTTGTAAAACATCCAGGAGTTATTCCTTCTTTCCAGGATCTGTGAAGCTTGATGTTGCCCACCCTCAGGTGCTACCTGCTCAGTGCTAGCAATGTCTGTAGTGGTGTTTGCCTTTGCTCAAATGTGAACCCCTACCCATGTGACTGTGCCCTTTGTCTCATATGCCCCCACCCCACCTCTGCTGGTCACACTGTTGTATCAGACAAAGTCCTCCCCCAACCAACAGTCCTAATTATTAAAGCTGCTGCAGACAGGAATCACTGTGCTTCACACTACTAGTATAAATGATTGCACTGAGAGGGTGTGCCGTTTAGTCTACAAAGAGAAAGCTGTAAAGAGACATATTATAAACTCAGAAGTGTCCAGTCCTGGTAAAGTTCAATACAGGATGTCTAGTAAACGTCAGTTCAGCAACCAGGGTAACTGTGAACAGTCCCCAGTAGCCTATGACAAAGAAAGAAATGTTAAATCACAGAAACAGTGGTCCCCAGCCTCACAGACCCTCAGTGATATAGAACCATAGAAGCAGAGCTTCATTGCATCTCTTCCAATTCACTGTAGCCTGACTAGAGTAACTATGAAAGGATATCAATAGTTTGTAGTGGAGTCTCGGGCATCCTTGCAGTTGGGCCATGCCTCCGACCTGACTCTTTGAATGAGCTGCAAAATGTCCCGGATTTTAGTCATCATGTGGATGGCAGCTTTTTTTGTCCCATAGATCTGATGTGTTGCCTGCGTACCACGAACCATTTACTGCGCTGGGGTTTTGGCCTACTATCCTGTGGCTTCTTTCGACTTTCTATCTGGATACCTTTGTCTAGGAGGGCTCTTGTCACTTCTTCTGGGGTGTAGTACAGTTGCAATCCCTCCTCCCAGAACACGCTGAGCTTCACAGGGTAAGTGGTCTGTATTTTGTTTACTTCTCAATGCCCTGATTATATCCAGGGCCCCTACTTTTCTGCGGCATAGTGGGACCAAGTTCTGCGGCAAGACTACCATTTGCCGCAGAACTTCTGCGGTGGTGGTTTGTAATTTCTGTGGAAGTTCTGCTGCACTACCAAATTACCACATCACACCATCAGCTTGTCATCCTGACTTCAATTTCATGGCAGTAGTTATAGCAGTCAGGATGGTGGAAATCACGGTAACACTAGTTCAAAAAATAACAGTCTTATAAAAATAATTTTATGCCTAAAAAAGCAAAACAAATGTCTCTTCCTTAAGGTCCTAGCCTGATGCATAAATGACATATGCAGAGGGGGATCTTATGTGATAAATAATGTATTTCTATATGCATGCTATCTATCCCACTAATGAGGTTTCCACTGTCTATCACTTATATATTTGTATGTGCTTTCTACACCACTTATGAGGTTCCCACTGTGTATCACTTATATGCTGTATTTATCTGCAATCTGTAACATACATACAAATATGTGTATGTGTGTGTGTGTGGTGAGAGAGACAGAGATACTGTGTGTGTGTGTGTGTGTGTGTGTGTGTGTATTTTTTTTTTAATTTCCGTGAACTTTCATCCTCATTCATTCAGGTCCCATTGGAAAAGGAATAGAGGAGTTATTGCAAAACTAATTTTTTATGTTAACCTGCTTTCCCTGACACACTGCATAACACCATCAGACCATGACATGCATGTGAACCAATTGTGAGATAGAGCTCTCCGGCCCATCACAATGTGTTCACCATACGACAGAACACTGCACCATACCTTCCCAAGCTCCGAGCAGTGATATGTTCCACCAATCCTTCTGCTGCCCAGCCAGCTCCCAGAGCTAATCTCTGAACCTGAGTTGCCGGTACGGAAACACAGCATGCTACCCTCTGGCCCAACAGCTGTCCTTGCACACAACATTTCTCAATAACATTTGGGTGATTCTATCAACCAATGACAATATGTAATCAACAACCCTGGCAAAAATGCGTACAGTGCAATTATTTATTTAACAGGTCTACTCTTTCAACAGGTCTACACATTATTATATTTCACTTTTCTGGGCATAATTACTTTATTTTTCTTAAAAATTTAGACAGTTAAATTCATTTTACCAGTTATTCATTTCAGATAGTGTCTCTATACCTTAAAGGCACAAATAGGTTTGTACAAAGTGAGGTATGGACTTAACAGGTCTGTGCTATTGGCAAGTTTTGTTTAAGTTGGCCCCAGTGCAATAATGTAAGACTGAAAATTATATTAGGCTGTAGTGCAGGTTGAACAAATATCACCATGCATGATGTGCTGTGCTACCATCTCTGGCAGTGGGAGCTGTGGTAGATAAGTGACTGTTCATTTCTGTTGCAGAATGCAACCATTTCATTAGCTAATGTATGATGTTAAAGCAATGATAACACCACATTCTGAACATATAGGGGGTTTTGGATATAAAAAGAGGGGAAGGGAACCAGATTCTATGTATAAACAGAAATATTAATAAAATCACCAAGAAAGTGAATTCTCGCGGCACAGAAGTTCTGGGAGATTGCAAGTTCTGCGGCCGCAGAATTCTAGGGGCCTTGATTATATCATGGAAACACAGAACAACATACGGCAGGAGACCAATGGTCCATGTAGTCTGCCCATGTGTTCCTTGGACCTTCTCAGATCCCAGGACCCAACTACCGTCTGCCTAATGCCTTCTACTACTCCTGTTGTTTTTGATCACACTTTAGCCTTGTTCCACCCCAGCTTGAATGATGTCATGGACTTTGCTTCCTCTACCTCAGCTGGCAGTTTATTCCATGGCTTCTTGAGTCTTTCTATAAAATAGTGTTTCCTAAGCTCCATCTTGAAGACCTCCCCCAAACTTCCACTCGTGCCCTCTAGTGTCAAGAGTCGCAGACTCTGTTGAACAGGTTCCAGGATGGCACCTTATTTATTCCTCTCAGTAACTGTTTTAATCATATTTCACCTCTCCCTTGTCTCCAGTGAGAACATATTTAATGGTTCCAGATGCTGCTTGTACGAGTGCCCTTGAAGGCCCTGGATCATTTTAGTCGCTTTCCTCTGAACAGCCTCCAACCTGTTTATATCCTTTTTCAGATGTGGACTCCAAAACTAGACACAGTACTCCAGGTGGGCACTTACCAGGAACTTGTAGAGTTGCAGTATTGCCTTCTTCCTATGCACCCCAGCATTTTGTTGGCATTGCTATAAGCTGTGTTGCATTGGCTTGTCTAACAGTGCTGCTTATGACGACACCTAGGTCTCATTCTTCCTATGTGGTGCTGAGCTAGACTACACTGAGGTGGTACTCTGTCCTTGGGTTCCTTTTACTCAAATGCATCACCTTACATTTCTTTGTATTGAACTTCAGCTGTCAGACATTGGACCATCTTTCCAGCCTCTGTAGGTCTTTTTGTAGGTCCCTAACCGCCTCCTCGCTCTCAACCCTTCCTCCTAGCTTGGTATCGTCCACGAATAGGGCAAATTTTCCCTGAATACTAATGTCACTGATAAAAGCATTAAACAGGACTGGCCCCAACACTGAGCCTTGGGGCACACCACTAGGGATCACGCCTTCATCAGACCTCACCCCGTTGACCACTACTCTCTGTTTTCTGTCCCTAAGCCAATTACCTACCCAACTGACTATGCACTTTGCTGAACCCAGGTCCTCCAACTTTTTCAGCAGGCAGTTGTGCGGCACCGAATTGAAGGCCTTACTGAAATGGAAGTAGAGGAGGTCCACTGGGCGGCCTTTGTCTAGTTCCCTAGTGACCCAGTCAAAAAATGTGATTAGGTTTGTTTGGCATAACCTTCCTGCCACAAACCCATGTTGCCTGGCATCCTGCAGACTGTTTTTATCTAGGTACTCCACCAAGTCTTGTTTTATTAAGGTTTACATCAGTTTCCCCACTACCAGAGTAAGGCTGACCAGTCGGTAGTTGCCTGCTTCCTCCCAACTCCCTCCCTCCCTTGTGGAGAGGTACCACATCAACTCTTCTCCAGTCTCCCGGCACTACCCCTGTCTGAAGTGATCTGCTGAATAAATGTGCTAAGGGACCTGCCAATTCACCTGCTGGCTCCTTTAGCACCCTCTGGTGTATTCCATCAGTCCCTGGCGACTTGTCTTCCCCGAATAGATCCAGAGCCTCTCTAACCCTACTGTTGGTGACTGATGGTACTTTCATTTGTGGATACCTTTGTCAGCAGCCTTGATGCCACTGTCTCATACTGGGCCTTTGTGTTCGTCAGTGAACACTGAGCAAAAAAAGTTGTTCAGAACATTGGACTTCTGCCTATCCTCCTCCACTACTCTATCACTGTCTTTGAGTCTAACTATACCTCCCCTTTTCTTTCTTTTTTCTTGTTTGTGTGTGTGTAAATATATATGTGTTTGTTCTTTTCTTTAACCCCTTCCACAAGCCTAAGTTCCATTTCAGCCTTAGCTGATTTCACCATACTCTCAGCTTCTTTGTTCTTCTGAATGTAGGCTTCCCATGCACTGTCTTCTAGAGTTTCTATAGGCCTCCCTTTTGGTTCTGATTGCTGTCCTTACCTGGTTACAGAACCAAATTGTTTCTGTTTTTTTTGGTTTGTTCTTTTTGGTCACTATTCTTATGCACATCCCAGTGGCCTCTAAAATGGCTATCTTAACCAGCCCCCATATTGCTTCCACATCTAACTGCTCCTGGATCCTTAACAGCTTGCTTCTGACTACATCCGTCATTTTGTCAGCAAACTGTGCACATTTTAAATATAATCTGCTCCCTGGGATGGGGATTTTATCCATAAAGGACAGGACAAGAATGTCCTTGGTTGGCGGAAGGGTCAGCTAAGCTTTGCCGGCTCTCGGATTTTTGTTGACAATGACCATACAGTAGCGGTTCTGGAAGCCAGAAAAACACTATGGCCAGTGATAAAACAACTTAGGGCTAAGAACATAAAGACGCAGATCCTGTACCCGGCAAGACTAAAGGTGGAAACAGACACAGGGCCAAAAATCTTTCGAGACCTACTCTCAGCCTCCCCATCCTTGGCTACAATGGGTATATCCCTTCCGCCTCTTTCAAAGGAGAAACTTGAGAAGGACTTACTGGCTTCGGCCTGGTCGGTCTCGCAGAGGGGCTCCTCGATGCCTGGCTCAGTGTAGAGGTCCACCCACATGAACTTGCGAGCGGATGTTGCAGCTCTACTCAGGAAATATGGCGACCCCTCCACAGTCAACAGAAAGGCAGCACACCTCAAGGACAACTCCCAGGGACAGTCTCTAACTGGCAAGCAACCAGCAGAATCAGCAACCTGAATAGGTGAGAACTGTCCCTCTTGCATCTTTTTGACTTTTTGTGATGCTCCCTAACTGGCTTCCCAGGTTTCCTCCCCTTCCTCTCCTACCGTAGCCCTGTTTCCTCTTCATTCTGTTGTTAAATACAGCGCATGATTTCCCAATCACTGAACCACTGAGGCCCACGGAGCCTCTGAGAGTACTTTATTAATCCGCTAAATTGTGAATTTGCTGTGGGGGGGTGTTGTGGGGGATGGAGGGGGGGACAGGGGTCATGTAACCTTGCACCCTGTGTTGCCGGGCGGGGGGAATCGCCCAGGCAGAGGCAGTTCTCTGGCTTGCGTGGGTACACACTGGGACTTTTGGACTATTCAGGGGAAGCCATGGGATTTCGACTGGCTGAATTTTCTTCTTATTTTGACCCAGCTACGACCACTAAAAAGTGTTCCCTTATCATTTGGACTCTCCCCTGCTTTACTCTTAGGGGATTTCAGCTTTTGGCCCCTGTGGGTCGCTGGACCTGACCGTGCCCCTCTGTGATTGATAGAGGAGTGGCGGACCCTAGCGCCACTCGGCTCTTCCCCTCCTGACTCCAGGGGAGGGTAGGGGGAGCAGCGCAGGCCTTGGGGAGGCCTCGGCATTTTTGTGACTCTGGGGTATCCCCAGGTGTGATCGGGTGCTCCACTTTGACTTCAAGAGGCGCCTTACGGTCCCCTGTGCTTCTCTGGCTGGATGTCCGGTGCTTGCACTTGATTGTGGGGGATCCTGGGGCCCAGTTCAGAGGGGGTGATAACGGGCGAGACCTGAATGTTTGGAGGGGCATGGCGGGCCACAATAAATCCCAATGGGCATTTCTGGATCATTTTTTTATATATACTGGACCCTCTGATGGGCCCCTCGGGGGGTAGCAGAGCTGAGGGTCGCTGTCCTCCTGTCCTGGTTTGATACATGGGAGGGTATAGGATCCCTCTTTCTTGGGCTGGTGCTACACCCTCTACATTGTCAGGGCTTTATCTTTGGTGTGTGTATATTCAATATTTAAAGTCTTAGATATGGCTGGGGTTCACCCTCCCCTTTCTTTTCTCTGTCTGGAGTGGGGCAGCCCAGGAAAAGATACATTTTTGAGATCCTTTTTTCTTTTTTCTCTCTTTGCGCTGTTCACAAGGCAAGCTCCTAAAGGGCTTGCTCCCTTGAGTTGGTGGGTTTCCCCTCCATTGTAGGAGTTCCCACCTCATTGCGTCTCTGCAGTTGCCTACTGCTGGATAACATCAACTAGCAGCTCCCTTGGAAGTCACCTAAACCCAGTTCTGGGGGGAGAGACTCGGGAGTGAGTATCCCAGTTCTCCCCTTCCTTAATGTTTTCTTATGCTCTAGCGTTGCTAAGGGCATTGTACATAGTTATTGTTCCCCATGATGTTTACCAGATTGTATCCCTGATTCCGAAACCCCTTCTGAGTGGATGGGAGGAATGGGATAATTTAAACATTTCATATTTTGTAACTTTCTTGTTTTTCAAAGTTTACTGTTGTATCAGTTTTTGGATGACTTTACAAGCTCATTTGCTTAGTCTCAGATTGAAAGAGGCAAGTTTAGTATTCATTTTACTGGGTTTTTACCTCATGAGACAAGGAGGCAGTCACATGTTCTTAGAAATTCAGGTAGAGGCGACAGGAAAATCTCAAAGGATTAGTATGCTTGTTGTATTGGTAGTATTAATCTGGGAAAAAACATGGCTCACCAGCACTTAAAAGTATTCTCGTTGAATGTGAATGGTCTGAGCAGCCCGGTGAAGCGGGCCAGAATGTTAACGCTGGCCAGGAAATCAAAAGTGGAGATAATTTATATGCAGGAAACCCACTTAAATACATCTGAACACGAAAAACTGCAGAGGAGAGGTTTCACGAAGGTCTTCTCCTCTGCTTTCCCGGGGCGGCAGGAGGAGAGGGGTTGCGATACTGGTTGCCTCTCATCTTCCCTTCCAGAAAGTAAAGGAATGGAGAGATCCGGAGGGCAGGTTGATTGTTGTGTCAGGTACTCTGTATGACAGGGAAATCACACTGGCTAATCTATATCTTCCGCCGGCTTCGGGTTCCCCTACAATTCGTTTCCTGCTCGATAAAATAATCAAGCTGACAAGGGGTGTTCTGATCCTGTCGGGGGATTTCAATATCGCCCCCAACCCGGCACTAGATACTTCTAGGTCCCGGCACGGTGCACAACTGGCCTCTCACAAATTCTTTAAACGATTCACCGGGGGTGTTGGGTGGATAGATACATGGAGGGCCCTGCACCCTAGAGACAGGGGTTACTCTTATTATTCGGCCGTCCATGGAACTTACTCAAGAATAGACCACTGTTTTACGCAGAAGGAGTATCTAGACTCCTTAGTGGAGGCCACCTTGGGTCCCATAGCCTACTCAGACCACGCCCCTTTGACCACAGTATGGGACCTGGGTTGGGAAAGGCGTAACACAATATGGAGATTTAACCCTATTCACCTGAAAAATGAACAATTTACTGAGTTTCTCAGAGATAAGATTAAGGAGATGATACAGGATAACGCTACACAAGAGGTTCCCGCTACTATCAGATGGGACACTCTGAAAGTAGTCCTGCGGGGCCACCTGATAAAGTATACTGCTAATTTGACAAAGACAAGGAAGGAGAGGCAGGCACGACTGGAACAAACTCTCCAGTTTTTGCAACAAATTCACCAACAAGGAGATGATTCGGTCCTTCCCCAGATAAAGCAGGTTAAAGAGAACCTTGACTCTATCTGCTTGCAGCAGACAGAAATTGCATTGGCATATTTACGCCAGAGATATGGCGAGATTGGCCCCAGAGCTTCACGCTTACAAGCATACAGGCTTAGGCAACAGCGCAAACAGACCACGATTGCAGCAATAAGAGACCCTAAATCGGGAATTCAGTACACTAAATTTAAAGACATCTCACAAGTTTTTTGCCAATATTATAGTTCCCTTTATGCCCCGGACTGTCCGACTGACCCCATTCGTACCAACTCTTTTCTCTCTGCCTTAAAGCTTCCTACACTTACTCCGGATCAACAAACTAATTTAATGAATCCGATCTCGCTGGAGGAATTGACGCTGGCCATCTCCAGATCTAAAACCCAGAAGGCCCCAGGTCCGGATGGATACGGGGCAGAGTTTTATAAGGGCTTAACTCAGGTTATTAACAAACCTCTTTTGGAGGCTTTCAATGAGGTTTTTGAAGGGGAGGTCCCCCCCAGCTGGAAATATGCAACAATTTCAGTTATACCTAAGCCTGGCAAAGACCCTTTACAGTGTGGGTCGTACAGACTGATATCAGTCCTTAATATGGACTATAAATATTTTATGTCTATTTTGGTCCGGAGACTAGACAATGTTCTTCCAAATTTGACAGATCTTGATCAGACTGGCTTTGTAAGCGCTAGGTCGACTACGGACAATGTGAGAAGGGCCCTGCACTTGGTACACGTGATGCAATCTCGGAATGACCCATCGGCCCTTCTCAGCCTGAACACTGAGAAGGCCTTCGACCGGGTGGCATGGCCATTCCTCTTTGCCACAATGGCGACTATGAGCTTCCCGAACCCCTTCATATCCATCCTGCAGAACATATATGAATCCCCAAGGGCGTGCATTAAAGTAGCGGGCCATCATTCTGACTACTTCCCCCTTCATAGGGGCACACGCCAGGGTTGTCCAATGTCCCCGGGTTTATTTGCCATCTTCATAGAACCTTTGGCTCAGGCAATTAGGTCCTCCCCAGGGATTTCAGGAGTGAACATAGATGGATTAGAACACCGGGTAGCTCTTTATGCGGATGATGTCTTGTTGTTCCTTACTAAACCTGAGCAATCCATTCCCACTGTCTTTCAGTTACTGGAGGAGTTTGGTGCTTGTCCAGGTTACAGGTTAAACACAGCCAAGACAGATGCCCTTACGTTTCACTTCTCCCCTACCCAGCTTCTAACAGAGAGATACCCGTTTCACTGGGGGCTTTCAAAGGTAAAATATTTAAGGATATACCTATCCCGCCAAGCTACTGAGACCTATGGTAACAATTACCACCCTGTCATCTCAAATTAAACATGATCTTGAAAGATGGAGTATACTCCTGTTGAATTTGATTCAACGTATTGAGGTGGTCAGGATGGTGATTTTACAGAAGGCACTCTATCTCTTCCAGAACATCCCCCTTAATTTACCAAATAATCTTTTTAAAGTTTGGACCAGAGCCATTTCAAGGTTTATTTGGTCCAGAAAATGCCCTAGAATTAGAATGGAAATTATTTTTCTTCCAAGGGATAAAGGCGGCCTAGCCCTCCCCAATTTGAAATTATATTACTGGGCAGCTCATGCGGCATTTATCATACAATGTCTGGTAGGAATTAATCCAGCTAAATGGAGGGAAATCGAGGAAAGTATGCTCCCTGGCCGGGACTGTTATAGAATAATTCTCCATAGGAACCCACCTCTGAAAGACCAGACAACCTGGAGTCCCTGGATTGTGCATCAAGTGCAGGCATGGGGCCTGATACGTAGGGCTCTGGGGATAACACCTTTTCTGGTCGTGTTGTGCCCAATAGACTTAATTGGAAGACTTTACCCCAGCCCTTCTGGACCATACATTTCGGAGTTGGAGGCATGTCCACCTTTCAAGGCTTTCACAATTCCAAAGGGGCCATCTCTTTAGAGACTTCGACGAGATGAGCCGAGAGTTTCAGCTGCCTCGATCGGACTTTTTCCGGTATCTGCAGCTTAGACACTATTTTGAATCTCTCCCACTTAGTGTTCGTACTCCTGATAAACATCCTCAATTGGTTCAGCTGATCCAACAAGCAATAAAAGTACAGGGATTAGCACACGCTATCTCAGTTATATACAAATCAATGCTGTCATTGGTGGGGGGATACCCTGCGGATAAGGGAGAGGTGGAATGTGGAGTTGGGGATGCAGATCACACCACAACAATGGGAAATAATATGGAGCAAGACATCAAAAATCACCTACTCTCATGCCTGGAGGTTATTCTCTTGGCGACTTTTAATAAGATATTTCCGTACCCCAGTGATAACTTCGCATTACCACACCTCCGAAGAGGCAGCATGTTGGCAGTTATGTGGTGAGGCTTCTGCTCACCATACTCATATCTTTTGGTCATGTCCAAAATTGCAGCCCTTTTTACAGGATGTATTTAAAGAATTAGATGAGCTTTTTGGGGTAAGACTCCCTTATAGCGGCAACCTTTTTGTGCTGCATGTCATTCCTCAGGGGCTGCGTGATCCCCATACTCAGTATCTGCTGAATATACTACTTCTAGCAGCCAAAAAGGCCATTACTAAACAGTGGCTTACGGTGGTGGTTCCCTCCATCGCGGGCTGGAGACAGATTGTTAACCTCATATATAGATCTGAAAGAATGACTTATAACTTAAACGATAAGGCGGAGTTGGGCTCTCTAAAATGGAGAAGATGGGTCATGCATATAATGAATAAAGACCCAAGCTTTGTGCCCTAATACCATATGCCCGCTCCCTGACTGCTCAGATCAGTTGGATAGTGCTCTCTACTGTATCCCTCAATTCACTTGAGAGTAAACGTGATGGGCGGGGTGGAGTGCTGGTCTGGGGGTTGAAGGGTGAGGGGGACAGGTGGATGGGAGATGACTGGAAATGTTCAGTACATGAAGTGCTGGAAGTGTTCACGGGATGCTACCATCAGACAAGAGAATGTTATGTGATAGCCCTAATCTATTAATCATGCTTGAATGGAGCCTCTATCTAAACAATGTAACATTATTGGTTTATAACTATGTGAACTGTGACTGTCATAATATAAAAACCTTAATTAAAATGAAATTGGAAAAAAAAAAGAATGTCTTTGGTTAGTGCAGAGTAAAATAAAGATGCTGGCATTATGTAAACTTTACATATTAAAGGTTCTCTGGTGTTAAATGTTGTTGTTTGCTTGTTTTGCTGTGTAGCAACTGTTCTAAATCAGTAACTGTTTCAAATCAGCAATTGTTTTTATATCCTTGTTTGTAACCACCCTCCCGACTGGCCATCTGTGGGTTTGTGTTGTTTGAGGAAGTGTTTGTTTAAGACCTCTTCTCCCTGTAAAACAAACAAACAAAAAAAAAGGCTTAAATGACTGTGTTTCCTCCACAGATCAGGTGTAGATGGAGGTGGGGTGTCACCTGTGAGCTAAATAAATGTCGATGGTTGTCTAATGTAGCAGATATACCCACAATTCATGATCTGTCAGTTGATCACATGGCCGCTGGAGCAAAACGGTAGTTTGTATCAATTTGTACTGACAACTTTTCGCGATTTTCAGCGCCATGTACTTAATGCAGAGTCTTGGGCCATTACTTCGAGAGTAAGTGAAATATACATTCAAGTGTGGCTTCAATGAATAGGCGGGAGTTAGAGCTTTAAAATACATACCCATATGTTACCTCAAAAGATTAATGTTAAAAGTTATATGGTTAAATACCAACCACCACCCCTTAATTTCTTGTAAAATTTCAAAATATTCTTATATTTAATCTGGTCAGACTGGGTTTATTGCGCTTTATAATTTTATGCTGTTTAATACCACTGGTAGATATCCCTTGGGGCTGGATGCAGAGTGAAAGGACATCTCTGAACTGTCCTAGAGCATTCTTCAAAGGCCCTTGGTCAGGGAGGGATGACGCTGTAGTCATCAACGAATGCTCCTAGGAGTCCTAGCTGTGGGGACAGGGCATTGCGTGAGACAATAGTGCCAATGTATGCATTAGGGGGTTGGTCATGCACTGGGCGATAAGGCCCGTTTAGGCTCCATTGGACAAAAATCCCCTAAGTACTGCATCAGCAGAGCCTGTGAGTGCACAGTACCATTGGCAGATGTCCCTGGGGGCTGGAGGCAGAGCAAAGAGATGTCTCCAAACTCTTCTAGAGCATTCTTTGAAGGCCTTTGGCCAGGGAGGGATGACGCTGTGGTCAGCGCTGAAAGATCCTAGGAGTCCCAGCCAACGTCCAGTGCCCACAGAATGTCTGTCAGGAAATGCTGGTAGAGAGGGCACTCAGAAGCCGAGGACAGGTGTTGGGATGATTCTGCAACCTCTGAGGACGACACAGAGAGGTAACGCTGGACCTGGTAGCAGGTGGCTGTGCAGAACTGTACAGAGATGGTACTGAGATAGCATGCCAGCTGTGCTTCCATACTGACCCAAGCTGAGGGGCCCAAGAAGAGCCGTAATACCTGGGAATACAGGCAGAAGTGGAATAGCTCCAGGAGGAGGGTGGGTACAGCGATCGTTCAGCAGACCTCACTTTAGGGGAGGACATGATGAAACTGCCCAAGGAGGTAATTCCCAGGTAAAGAGAGTGGAGCTGTTCAGTCCCCTCAGGGCAGCTGCAGTCCTCATTGGAGAAGAGCTCAGCCACAGGACCAGGGGAGAATTCCATGACCCAGCCAGTCCCTAATCCCAAGCCAGTGCCGCTGCTGGCACCAAGCTTGGAGTCAGGAAATGAACCAGGCACAAGAGACGTCCTGGCTCCACAGCCAGCACTGCCCTTAGTGCCCGGCCCAGTGTCAGTTCTGGTGCCAGCCCAAGATCCATCCCTGCCTCCCACATTGCATGAACAGTCAGAAGCTGGACCACACTAGAATTGGGAACAGATCTGAAGGCATCATGGTCACCGCCAGCTACCCAGCTCGTCTGAGAAGTTTCATCTACAAATCCATCTGCACTGAGACTGAGAAGTTTCTGTTGCCTGCAACGTACAGAGGGCTGCATATATTGAGGGGAAGTTCCAGCAAGGACTTACTGGGACTCTGTTTGCGAACAGCTGACTGGGTTGGTGCGAGGGGGCGAGGGGGATCAGACGACCAATCCTGGGGCAGGAGGGCCGAGTTAAAGCTCCATTTAAATCTGACCTGCGCACTTCAACCCAACACGCCAGCTACTCAGCTCATCTGAGAAGTTTTATCTGCAAATCCATCTGCACCGAGACTGAAAAGTTTCTGTTGCCTGCAACGTACAGAGGGCTGCATATATTGAGGGGAAGTTCCAGCAAGGACTTACTGTGACTCTGTTTGCAAACAGCTGACTGGGTTGGTGCAAGGGGGAGTCGACGACCAATCCTGGGGCAGGAGGGAGGAGTAAAAGCGCCATTTAAATCTGATCCACATGCTCCAGCCCAACACACCACCTACCCAGCACATCTCAGAAGTTTCATCTGCAAATCCATCTGTACTAAGACTGAGAAGTTTCTGTTGCCTGCAACGTACAGAGGGCTGCATATATTAAGGAGAAGTTCCAGCAAGGACTTACTGGGACTCTGTTTGCGAACAGCTGACTGGGTTGGTGCGAGGGGGCGAGGGGGAGCCAATGACCAATCCTGAGGCAGGAAGGTGGAGTAAAAGCGGCATTTAAATCTGACCCGCGTGCTCCAGCATGAGTAGTGAGTGGAGCGAGCGCCACTCGGAGAGAAAAAGTCAGCCAAAGTAGAAAGGAAGCTGTTAATTTGATTGCTCCCCGACTGGGTTCTCTTCGGTAAGTAAGAGTTCAAAATATTTATAAAACTACTGAAATTGTTTTTTTTCTCACTGAGGATAGTCCAGCTGGGTTGCTGATTAAATTAGTGTTTCTTACATTGTTAGGGATTTTTGGTAAATATTTGAAATGGGGGCCTTAAATGTTTGGTTTTATTTTTTTTTAATGTGTTTAGTGATTTGTCCAATATTTAGAAATAAGATAAGAGTACAAGATAAGAATGACATGATTCCTGCAGTTCTTTTAAGATATCAGTGGAAGGGATTTCAGGAAAATAAATTACAGCATATGGGTTTTAAGAGAAGGAATTCCTTTTTCTCTATTAGAGAATCTATTTTAGGAATGAATAAATGTAAAACATACATGCATTTTAAAAAGTTTGACTTACAAACTAATATTTGTTTTGTTCTATTGATGGGTGGGGATATTGAAACAAATCCCGGACCCCCCTTCCCCGTTTATTTAAATTAGCTTATGATAGTGCAAGGAGTTTGAAAAATAAACTGGATATGATGAGAGCCTGGGAGGCCTTGGAAAATCCTGATATTTAAGCCATGACTGAGACCTAGCTAACTTCTAATTTAAGTGAGGGGGAACTTGAGCTTCAGGGATATTTTGCGTATAGGAGAGACAGGGTGGGGAAGAGAGGGGGAGGTTTACTAATGTACATAAAATGGGAAATGGGTGAAACTGTAATAGTTTATTCAGGAGAAGTAGGGATGATAG
Source organism: Neoceratodus forsteri (assembly GCA_016271365.2). NCBI lineage: Eukaryota > Metazoa > Chordata > Ceratodontiformes > Ceratodontidae > Neoceratodus > Neoceratodus forsteri. Next base: position 1,839,132,324 of record CM057456.1, read on the forward strand.
AATGTTTATTGGTATATCTTAAAAACTTAAAAATGGTTCTGGGTTTAGTGTATTCTCCTCCAAAAGCTAAAACAACTGATTTTGATAAATTGGCCTATCAATTACAACAGTATACAGTGGGGCTTGATTTGTTAATAGTAGGTGATTTTAATGCAGCATGGAATAAACCAAGAGGTAATGCCCATAGGACAAGTTTTAATTCCTTAAATTTGAATCAAAATATTGCAGTTTCCACCAGGAAAACATTAATTTCCAGTGAAGGGAATATTTTGGATTTAGTTTTTACCTCAGATGGAATTAAGGTTATTTCTATGGAAGTGAAGCAACCCATATTTGGGGATCACTCCTCCATTGTTTGCATGGGGGAAGTGTCTATAAAAAAGGGACTACCTATAAACCCAGGTCCAAGCATAGTTAGATGTCAAAATTTAAAAAAGTATAATAAAGATACCTTTTTGCAGGAATTAAGAAGTATCAGGTGGGATAGGCTTTTTCTAATCCCTGATCTGCATTGGGCCATTGAAGAAATTTATAAACAGTTTGTTCAGGCCTGTGATAAGGTTGCCCCCTTTGAAATTAAAGTATGCAAAAAACTGCATGTTCCTTGGATTACTGATAAAATAAAACATAATATTAGATATAAAAATAAACTATGGAAAAAGGCAAACAAAACATTGGATCCAAATAACTGGATAAATTATAAAAATGAACGGAATAAGCTTAAAATTAAAATAAGAAATTTGAAAAAAAGTTTTATAAAAATAAGGTCAAACATAGTACTGATCCCAGACAATACTGGAATTTGATAAAATATTTTGAAACTATAGTGGAAAATAGACGGCCCATACAGATTAGGGAAGGAGACACCCTATTATCACCACTTGAATTGGTAGAAAGGTTGAACCAATATTTTGTTCTATTACCTGATATAGAAATTCCAAAGCAGTCCCATATAATTTCTGGTAAAAGGGTAAATTGGCCATTAAACAAAATAAGGTTTAGATTTAAAGCAATAACATGTAGAGAGGTTAAGACTGAATTATGGAAACTTCAATTAAAAAAAGCTTCAGGATTAGACCAATTAGAAAATAGGTTCTTAAAAGATGCACTTGAGGAAATTGCCCCAATTATAGCAAAATTCTTTAATTGGAGCTTGAAGGAAAATAAGTTTCCAACATTGTGGAAACATGTGAAGGTTGTTCCAATACATAAAGGATCTTCTCCTGTAGAATCAACAAACTACAGGCCAATTTCTCTATTGTCTTGTTTGTCCAAGGTCATGGAGGGGTTGGTTAAAGGACAGTTGAGTAGATATTTAGAAACAAACTTTCTTCTGTCTCCTCGACAGTCAGGATTTCGTAAAGGGTATTCCACGGACACCACACTCACCAATTTAATAGGCAACATTGCCTGACAGTTAAATGAGGGTAGATCGGTGGGGGCAGTGTTCGTGGATCTCTCCAAGGCCTTTGACACTATAGACCATGGAAAATTGCTTGAGAAAATGATGGATTTGGGATTAGATAGTGAAACCCTTCCCTGGTTTGAATCATATTTGATAGGCAGAGTCCAACAAGTTCATATTGGTGAAACTATTTCAAAATCTGCTTTAGTAAGAAGTGGAGTTCCTTAAGGCTCAATTTTGGGCCCTCTAGTATTTCTAATGTATGTAAATGAACTTCCAACAGTGGTACAGCATTCAGTTTTGAGCATGCATACAGATGATACTGTATTGTTGGCTAGTGGTGATTCAATCCAGGAAATGGAAAAAATCCTTCAGAACAATTTTTGCAGGCTAGAAACCTGGTTCTATCAGTCAGGATTAGTTTTAAATAGTAAAAAACTAATTCTATGACCTTCCAGAGTAAAGGAAGAAACTTTAGTAAATCTTCTAAAATCTTCATTAAAACTGCCAAAAATAATTTTTTGAACCAGGTGGAATCTTATAAGTATTTGGGGATAATTGTGGACAGTAGTTTGAAATTTAATTTCCATATAACAAACCTTATATCTAAAACAAATAATAAATTAGGGGCATTTCGTACATTTAAATATTGCTTGGATCAAAAAATGAGAAAATATATAATTAATCAATTAATTATCCCTTGTATTGAATATGGAATTCATATATATGGTATGACCAGTAAGTCAAATTTGAGAGCTGTACAAGTTCTCTACAATAACTTAGCTAGATTTATATTAAATTGCAATTATTATACCCATCATTGTGAATTGTATAAGATTTTAAAATGGGAACAAATAGAACAAAAAAGGGATCAGAAGTGGTTAAAACACATCCACGGGGTAATACATAACCATAGACTGAAGTACCTAGTGGATAAAATTCCATATCCAATACATATCCATCAATATAACTTAAGAAGAAATGTGGGAAGTAAATATGTTATGCCAAAAATTAATAATAAATATGGTGAAATGACCTTTTGCATGAAAATCATAAATCTTTGGACCCCAATAGATTTGGAAAGAAAGCAAATCCAAAAATCTAAACATTTTATGAAGTCTACAGATAGTGGACTGACAATTAGATGTAAGTGTAATGGCTGAAATATTGTTATAAAAGAATAATGATATTTTAGGAATTGTTTACAGAGGTTATTCTTAGTAATTTAGGAATTATAGCTATAATATAATATAAATGTTTGATGTGGTGTCTTGCATGGGATATATGTAAAAACCATAATATGTGTATGATTACTATACTGAACGTTGTCTTGTGGATTTTTGTGTAAAATTTTGTAACTTTTTAAACTGAAGTAAACAGGTCCATCTTGAAAAGGGGTCTTTGACCCAATGATGTAAACCAATTCTACCTCTATAAAAATAAACTTTTACTATTACTGCTACTGCACCCATTGTCGGGCCAAGAACTGACACCAGAGATGGTGCCGCATCTGTTGGAGGGCTCCGCTCCACTCTCCTCCTCCTCCTCTGAGCTATGAGGGATCGGGACAGAGAGCGACACCACCAATTTCACAACAGGACATCTCCTAGCCTAGTGTGGGTCCTTCTCCTGGCCCAGCGAACGGTACTGGAAGGGGACCCACTGGCACTGTCTCACTCAGCAAAACTGCAAGTGGTCAGATGCTAAGGCAGTGCCAGGCTAAAATCGAGGTGTCCTCCAGTGTAGACTGAGCATATAGCTTTGGCCTTGCCAACAGGGACATCCATTGTTCAGGGCAAATTGACAGGGGAGATACTCAGTCAGCCACCCAGAAGGAGCCAGCTGTCTGCCAGCCCCCCCAGGGCCTTTTATGCCTCAGTGAGACAAGGTCAGGGAGAGCCCTGTGCTTCCATGGTACCAGCGGCACCAGGAAAGGGCCCTGGGGGAAATGCCCAAGATCCTGAGTTTGGCAACACAGGTTCTTGGCATGCCTCTGAACATGGGAATCAGCCGACCCAGCTTCAGCGCATGGAATTCGATGATACGGAGATCCATCAATAAACAGGTATCACAGAAAGCCTTACCAGTTCAAGACAAATCCAAAGATCAGTCCTTCATGTTAATCGCTTTCCCACAGGGACACAGACACACAGCTATGGCTTTTTTGTCCCCCTTTTTCTTGGATTCGGACACCACAGCACAATAAAGGAAAAATGAAGCTGACACCACAGAAAGAATCAGTTCAGAGATGTTGCAGTAGAAAAATGAAGTTAGACGATAGTTGAACTGAGGTGGTGCTCCCATGGTGTGCACTCAATGGTAGGAGGAATAGAAATGAGGTACATGAGGGAGTCGACGACAGTTATTGGCCGGTGCAAGGCACCACATTAATATGCGCTACATGTGAGCAGCGTAAGTAGCTGAAGTCAGCTCCCTCCCTAAAAGATAAAAACTCCTGTGGGGTCCTAGTGCCTCTGGCCCCAGACCTATATGTACAAATAAACAGTGAAGACTGATTCAGGGAACATCTTGTGCTTCTGCATGAACTGACCGAGATTGTGCAGATCCAGCATGGGGCAGCAGCCCCACATCTATTTCGGAACCAGGAAACACCTGCACATGTACTGACTTGCCAGGGCATTGGGACATAGGCTATGGCTCCTTTGGCATGGAGCTGAGCTATGTCATCCCTGGGGGCAGACAGTGTGTCATGTGACACTTTGACTCCTGAGGAGCATTGAGTTGGTAAGGCCGGAGAGTCTCGAAGTTGAGAGGCAACCCTTTGCCTACCACCTCTAGTGTCCACTTGTTTGTAGTAATGCTGGACCTATGCGTTCAGAAGTGGTGTAACCGACATCCCACTGGAAGCTGTGTCAGGGACTGGACAGGTGGGAGGATGACACCTCCCCCCAACCAGTCACTGGGTAGCTTTGGATGGGGCACCAGCCACTGGGGATGAGGGGCGTCACTTCTCCTGCCCCCATCTCTTTTTGGCCCCTGGCAACCAAACTTGGGCTTTGGGCACCAGTTTTTGTGCTGCTCCTGCTGAGGCTGCTGTAGCTTAAAGGGCCTGTATGGAAAGGTCTTTTTCTTAGGCTTCTGCGCCTTCAGGTTGTTCTGTGATGACACCACAGAAACTAGGGTGGAAATGGACTTCCTGATCCTAGTGAGATGTCCCCCCAACCTAGGACCAAAGAGGTAGGTGCCCTAGAAAGGGCCCTGTTGTGCTGGGTATTCGTCATGAAGGTGGAAAGTTGCAGCCAGGCCCTGAGATGCATCACAACAGCTGATGCCATGGCATGGGCACAAAAGTCGGCCATGTCCAAAGGCATCTGGAACTGAAGTTTAACCAGTATGTGATCCTGGTCCTGACCAACTTCACCTCAAGCTGCCAGTCAGCAGGTAACATAGAAGCATAGAATTTGATGGCAGATAAGGACCACTTGGCCCACCTAGTCTGCCCATTTTCCTACCTAACAGATAAGCTGCAGATCCTAGTTAACCAACAGCTTACTTCCTCTTACCCACCACTAGGACTGCCTTATGCCTGTCCCATGCATTATTGAAGTCCCCCACTGTTCTTGACTCCACGACCTCCTCAGGGAGGCTGTTCCATGCATCCACAACCCTCTCAGTGAAAAAATACTTCCTCACATTACCCCTGAGCCGTCCCCCCTCTATCTTCAAATTGTGCCCCCTTGTTCTTGCACATCTCTTTTTCTGGAAGATGCTACCCTCTTGGACTTTGTTAATTCCCTTGAGGTACTTGAAAGTTTCTATCATGTCCCCTCTCTCCCTTCTTTCCTCAAGAGTATACATATTAAGCTCCTTTAGTCTTTCTTCAGATGTCTTCTTGTGCAGACCCTGCACCATTTTGGTTGCCCTCCTCTGGACAGCCTCCACTCTGTCTATGTCTTTATGGAGATGGGGTCTCCAGAACTGCACACAGTACTCCAGATGGGGTCTCACCAACTGTCTGTACAGAGGAATAACAACTTCCTGTTTTCTACTATTGATGCCTCTTCCTATGCATCCCAGTATCCCCCTGCCTTCCTTACTGCCTTCTCCATTGCTTGCCCACCTTTAGGTCATCTGATATAATTACCCCAGGTCCCTTTCTATTTTACTGTTGTCAGTATCTCACCCCCATTGTGTAGCTTCCCTGGGTTTTGTTTCCCATGTGCATCACCTTGCACTTCTTTGCACTGAATCTGAGCTACCATACATTTGACCATTCCTCTAACCTTGCCAAGTCCCTTCTCATCCTTTCCACTCCATCTTGTGTATCAACCCTGTTGCAGATCTTTGTGTCATCTGCAAAGAGACATACTTTTCCTTCCAGTTCCTCTGCAATGTCACTTATAAAGACATTAAAAAGGACCAGTCCCCGTACTGAACCCTGCGGTACCCCACTAGTAACCCTCCTTTCTTCACTGTATACTCCATTTACTACTACCCTTTGCATCCTGTTGTCTAGCCAATTTTTTATCCAGGCTACCACCTTGGGACCCATTCCAAGGCTGGCTATCTTGTGTAATAATCTTTTGTGTGGGATTGTATCAAATGCCTTGCTAAAATCTAGGTAGGCCATGTCCACAGCCCCTCCCTGGTCTACTACTTTGGTCACCCAGTCAAAGAAATCTATTAGATTCGTCTGACACGACCTTCCCATTGTGAATCCATGCTGCCTTGGGTCCTGTGTCCCACTGGCCTCTAGGTACTCAACAATTCTTTCCTTCAGAAGTGATTCCAACATTTTTCCTACCACTGAGGTCAAACTAACTGGTCTGTAGTTTCCTGCCTCTGTCCTGCTCCCACTTTTGTGAAGAGGAATCACATCTGCCCTCCTCCAGTCCTCGGGTACCACCCCATCCTCCCATGATTTGTTAAAGAGAGTAGTCAGCGGTGTCACTAGTTCTACCCTTAGTTCTTTTAAAATTCTTGGGTGAATCCCATCAGGCCCCATTGCTTTGTCGACCTTCAATTCTATTAGTTCTTTCAGAACCCTTTCTTCTGTAAATGGACTGGTATCGACCACCGTCTTCAGAGTGTTTCTCTTGTTTGGTTTAGGTAACTCCTCCTCTTCCTTTGTGAATACTGAGCAGAAATATTCGTTCAGTATCCCTGCTTTTTCACTGTCACCCTCTACCCACATTCCCTCCCCTTTATTAAACTTCAGTAGCCCTCCTTTGGTCTTTTTTCGCTCCCTAATGTACCTATAAAAGGTCTTATCCCCCTTCTTAACAGAATTGGCTATCCTTTCCTCGGTTTGGGCCTTTGCTACTCTGACTGCCTTCCCAGCCTCTTTCTGCTTTAACTGATAAAGTTCTCTGTTCTGCTCCTTCTGTGTTTCCTTATATTTCCTGAAAGCTGTCCTTTTCTCCTTAACCTTCCCAGCCACCTCTTTTGTGAACCATAGTGGTTTTTTCCTTCGTTGTGTTTTATTGATTTGCTTTACACAAAGGCTTGTTGCCTCTGTGATGGCTGTTTTGATCACTCCCCATTGTTCCTCCACCCCTCCTTCTTGCCTGTTTGCTAGTGCTTTTCTGAGGCACTCTCTCATTTTCCCAAAGTCAGCCCTCCTAAAGTCTAGTACTCTTGCTTTTGTATGGCTTGATTGTATGGCTGTGTTTATCGTGAACCACACTGTTTGGTGGTCGCTTGTTCCCAGATGGCTACCCACTTCTAAATCTGAGATTCTTTCTCCATCCCCATTTGAAAGTACCAGGTCTAAGATTGCTCCCTCCCGAGTGGGTTCCAATACTAGCTGTCTGAGGCATGCCCCTGTAGGGCATCAAGAATGACCCTGCTCTTGGATGTGCCTGCAGCAAAGGTGCTCCAGTTAACATCTGGCATATTCAGGTCCCCCATCAACAATATCTCCCCTTTTTCTGCCATTCTAAGAAAGCCTTCTATCATTTCCTTGTCCATTCCCTTCCCCTGAGATGGGGGTCTGTATAAAACCCCCATGTGGATTGTGGTGCCATTTCCTGTCTCCAGGGTGACCCAAAGTGCATCATCTGCTCCCTGTTTACTCTTTAGTTCTGTTGCTTTGATCCCTTCCTTTACATAGAGAGCTACTCCTCCTCCTCTTTTACCCTCCCTGTCCCTCCTGTAGATTGTGTATCCTGGTATGTTGACATCCCAGTCATATAGGTAGGTGAGGAAGGACATCTGGCTTATGTAGGATTGAGACTGGTAGACAGATAAGGTCACATGAATTGAAACTAAAGAGCGAAACTGAGAACAAACAGGAGAGGTGAATGGTACAATCAGAGGGTCATAAGAGCTTGGAATGCACTGCCTGCATCAGTAGTATTAATTAACACACTAGGTCAATTCAAGAGGGAGCTTGACAGTTGCATGGGAATAAACCAAATTATACAATTCCACTGGCATATGGCAAGTCATTAAGGCTAACACCAACAAAATTGTAAAAAAAACTATGGCATTATCCAGCTATCTTCAGGGAGTGACCAAAGTTGCAGAAACTGAAGGGCTGTTCTGGACTGGTAGAACACACAGCATTTTTAAAATATTCAAAGTAAAACAGTGAAAGTTGGGCTACATCACCACATCTTTCCATGCAGCGAAGTTAATGCAGGTTAACACCCAAGTGTATTCAAATACAGGGGGAAAAAAAAAAAAACCAGCCTCCACAGCCTGACCCAACCTGTCACCCCACCCAACCTGTGTTTTACTGTTTTCGTCTTCCTCCTCTGTTCATTTCTTGACAAAGGCATCTGGGTATCTCTAGTCTCTCTATGTCTGCTCCCCCCATCTCCTCCTACCCTTTCCACTTTGACCATTTCTCCAAAGTTTTTTCCTCGAAACAGCTTGTTCTGTGTATGCTAAGTATTATTTTTTCATTTTTCTCTCCCGTCTTTTTGTCTGAAGTTCTGACATTAATGTACTGTATTATACTGGCTTGTTGCCACTTCATAACTTGTTGACCATTCTATGTAACTTGACTTGTTTGTACACAATCAACGTGGAACCTTTGTAAAAGAGCCATGGCTCAAAGGTAATAATTCCTAGAACAATAAACTTAAACTTAAAACCCAGTAACTCTGGACTTTGTCAAGAGAATACTGGCCTCTAGTGGAAGGTCACATATGTAGCAGCAGTGCTTCACATTTAGTGCAAAAATCTTAGTGTGCAAAGCCCAAACATTATAAACACCAGTTCATCATAAGAAAAGGATAATAAGAAAAATTTACTCACCTTAGTAATTGTGTTTCTTCTATTGGAGTCTTGCTGTATTCTGACAATTGCAGTTAGCTCCAGCACTTGAACTGCCCCGGAGAGTATAGGGCTAAATTTCTATGCAGGGCATAGAACATTGAGCTCGAGCTCGGTTGAAGACTCTGTCTGCAGTACTTTGAATCCAAACTGTCCAATTCTTATGAGCTAAAAACTCACTGACCTATCAGAATGTGGAAATTGTAAAATTTCTACTAGCCAACTGGCAACTAATGGTCTAGGTTCCCAAAGGAAAACTCAAGTCAGGAAACCCAAAAACCAAACAAAAACCAGGTAATAAAGCATAACAAATTCTTAATAAGCAAACTAAAGCATCCAACAGGAAGTGTGCTGAAGACACCCCTGGGGTGCAACACTGCACCTGCCCACCCACTTCCCAAAAACAGGTTCTGAAAGGGGAGGCAGGGAGGGAGGGAGGTCAGAATACAGCAAGACTCCATTAGAAGAAACACAATTACTAAGGTGAGTAATTTTCTTCAAACAACATGAAGTCTTGCTGTATTCTGACAATTACAAACTACAACAGTACCTCCAAGGAGGAGGACAGAACCTACTTGGGAATAGGCTCTGAAGCACTGCTGCACCAAATCTAGCATCACTGGAGCCTGGATATCCAGGGAATAATGCTTGGTGAAGGTATGAACTGTTTTCCAGGTGGCTGCTTGGCAAATTTCTAACAAGGGAATATCCCTGGCATGATCAGAGATGCAGCTGTACCTCTAGTGGAATGAGCCCTCAGGCCTGAGGAGAATTTTTCCCAGTTTCTCATAACAGAATTGGATACAGGACACAATCCACCTGGCAATAGTTCTCTTGGTGGCAGGTTTGCCCTTACCTACTTCCCCATAAGTGAGGAACAACTGGAGGGAGTCAAACCTGTGACCCTTTGTACATTCTATGTAGTAACTAAGGGCTCTTTTAACATCTAAACTGTGTAACCTTCGCTCTCCTGAGGAAGAATAATCAGTGAAGAATGCAGGAAGAGACATGGATTGGTTCAAGTGGAAATTAGAAACCACTTTGGGTAGGAACCTCTTATTGGTTCTAAGGACCACCTTGTTCCTATGGAATGAGATGAAGTCCGGTTCAACTGACAGAGCTTGCAATTCACTAATACGTCTGGCAGAGGTTATAGCAACCAAAAGCACAGTTTTCCAAGTCAAGTACTTGAGCTCTGCTGAGGACATAGGCTTAAAAGGAGGTTGTATAAGCTGAACAATGCAGACATTCAAATCCCAGGCAGGAGCAGGATCCCTAAAAGAAGGATTGGTATGAAGCAATCCTTTAAAAAATTTACAGAACACAGGATGAGATGACAGAGAGGAAGGCTTTTCTACTGACAGAAAAGCAGAAACAGCTGACAAATGTACCTTGACAGTAGCTGATCTGAGGCCTAGACCATTAAGATGAACCATATAATCCAGAACAGTAGACAATTCAGCAGTGTCTGGGGATATATGCTTCTTGGAACACCAAATGCTAAATCTTTTCCATTTGGAGTTGTAAGTTTTTCTGATGGCAGGCTTTTGAGAGGCTTCGAGAATGTCCAGAACCCCTTGGGATAGATGCAAATCTGCATATTCTAACTCTTCAAGAGCCATGCCTTGAGATTGAGGGACCGAAGACTGGGGCACCAAATCCTTCCCTGAGATGAGCTTAACAGATTGCACTTCCTGGGGAGAGACAGGGGAAGATGGCCTGCTAGGGACAGCAGCAGGGGATACCATGGCTGCCTGGCCCAGTCTGGAGCAATCAGAATTAGTCTGCAGGATTGTGACCTCATTTTGACCAGAACTTTGAACAACAGAGGAAAAGGAGGGAAGGCATAGAGGAATTTCCCTTCCCAGTTCAGAACCAGAGCATCCAGAGGGACTGAGCCCAGTACTGGAGGTCTGCAACAAAACAGAGGAAGTTGGTGATTGTCCGGGGATGCAAAGAGATCTATCTCTGGAGTGCCCCACCTGGAAAAAAATCACTTCTAGCACCAGGGGATCCAGAGACCATTCGTGATGGTCCTGGGAGATTCTGCTCAGTGCATCTGCTATTACATTGTCCTTTCCTGGAAGGTGGACTGCAGCTAAGGATGTCTGCAGAGAGTAAGCCACAGACCAAAGTTTCAAGGCTTCCATGCAAAAGTCCATGGACCGAGTGCCTCCCTGCTTGTTGATGTACCACATGGTGGTGGTGTTGTCTGTCCTGACCTGTACCACCTTGTTCTGCACTGACTGAGAGAAGGCTTGCAGAGCCAGGAACACTGCCCTGAGCTCCCAAAAATTGATATGCAGGGAGGGACTCTTGATGAGACCACTGTCCCTGGCTGTGAGAGTCCCGAGATGGGCTCTCCACCCTAACAGAGAAGCATCTGTGGTAAGGACCACAGAGTGGGGCTGATTGATGAAAGGAACCCCCTTCCCTGAGATTGTCCTGATCCTGCCACCACCGGAGTGCCTGGATCAGAGTCTGAGTCACTGGAACCAGTTTGGTAAGAGGATCCTTCTTTTGGGACCAGAAGGACCTTAGGTGGAACTGAATGTCCCTCATTTGAAACCTGGCTCCTTGGACCACTACTGAAAAAGCTGCCATGTGACCCAGAAGCTGAAGGAAATGCCATGCTGTTCGAGAGACCAGAAGGCGGAAAGAGGAGGCCAGCTCTGAAATGGCTGTAACCCTCTGCATGGGAAGAAAAGCTCTTGCCTTGACTGTATCCAGCTCTGCTCCAATAAAAGTGAGAAGCTGTACAGGTTCGAGAACTGACTTGGAAAAGTTGAGAAGAAACCCCAAGGAAGTGAGCACTTGCTGGGTCACTTGGAGATCTGACTTGACTTGGTCTGGGGACTGTCCCACAATGAGCCAGTCATCCAGATATGGGAACACTGCAATCTTCTTCCTTCTTAAAAAGGCCACCACTACTGCCAGGCACTTTGTGAACACCGTTGGAGCTGATGTTAGGCCAAAGGGCATTGCTCTGAATTGATAATGACCCGAAGGCAATTTGAACCCGAGGTATTTTCTGTGGGAGCACCTGATGGGAATGTGAAAATAGGCATCCTTGAGGTCCAGGGAGGCTAACCAATCCCCTGGCCTTCGAGAGGGAAGAATTATTCACAGAGTCACCATTTTGAACTTTGGTTTTAACAGATGGTTGTTCAGATATCTTAAATCCAGGATGGGTCGCCACTCCCCTGTCTTTTTTGAGGTAAGGAAGTACCTGGAGTACAGACCTTTGCCCCTGTGTAGGTAAGGCACTCTCTCTATGGTCCTTAGCGCCAACAGAGATGAAACCTCTGCTTGCAAGGCAAGGGATTCGGAGGTGCTTGCAGGTGGAAAAGATATGGGCCTCAGCTTTGGAAATCTTTTGAAGCTGAGGACCAGTCCCTGGCTTACCACTTCCAGGACCCATTTGTCTGAAATAACAGACTTCCAGTCCTGGATGAAGTAAGCCAGCCTGCCTCCTACTGGTATGGGGGAGTCGACCCGGGCTGACACCTCAGGGTGTCTGCTTGGCAGGAGCCTTAGGCTGAGGGGTTGATGCAACCCTGCTCATCCCCCTTCTGCCTCTACCGCTAAAGAACCCACTCTGGGAAAAGGGAGAAGAGGCCTTCGCTTGGTAGAAAGGCCTGTGAAAAGGCCAGCCCCGGCTTGCTGCCTTTGAGGAGTTGCCTGCCTTTCCTTGGCCTGTGCACTCCTGTAAGTGGTCCTGTATTCATCCATTTACTTCATGTTATTCTCTGTCTGCTCCCCAAAGAATTACCCACCACAGTGAAATCCATGGCCTTAGCCTGGGTGTCCTGTGAAAGGCTAGTATATTTGAGCCAAACCATTCTCGGAAGAGCCACAGATGTAGCCATGACTCTTGAGGACACATCACTGGAGTCCACAGCAGCATGAAACTGAACCTTGGATGCTTCAATCCCATCAGCAGCCACCCCCTCCAGCTCCTTGGCCAGCTGGGGAAAAGCCTGCTTAGCCAGTGCCAGTACAGTGTCCCATCTGGACTTCTGGCACCTGGCTGTATAGGCCATATAATTAGCCTGCCTGAGTCCCAAAGAGGATGCCATGTACAGTTTCTTTGCCATGGCATCCAACTTCCTGGAGTCTTTGAAGCCAAGGGAATGCCTGCCCTGTCACAGGCTGCAGCCTGCACTACCCCAACATGGCTGCATTGCTGGTAAAGAAACTCCATATCTGAGCCTGACAGAGTATACCTCTTGTCTATCCTTCTGTCCACAGGAGGTATAGTGTTAGGAGACTTTAGAATGTTTTGAGTCTGCTTCCCAAAAGACTTATGAAGGGGAATAGACAGTCTCTTAGACTCTGGGATATCCATCATTTCAGTGAAGTCAGGTTCTCCTTGGTCCTGCACAGCCTCCTCCATAGGAAGCTGGAGGGTTTCTGCCACTTTCTTGTAGAACAGAAAGTGGGGAAGGGACTCAGAGAGCCTAGGAGGGGAAACACCAGAAGGTCTGTCTGGGGAGATGTCCGGTTCTATAGGCACATCCAGACTTTCTACATACTCATCATAATCCTCACATTGTTCACAGTCCCCCTCCTCAAAATCTGGTTCACAAAAATCTTCAGGGGCATAATCCTGAACTGGAGGAACCGACCGAACCGAACCCCTACCAACTGGGACGGATAGGTCGTAACCGGACGAAGCGATTCCACAATCCGAATCATTCGGGCAATTTCTTCCGTAGTCGTAACATGGAGTTCTGGATCTGAACCAGCAGATTTTTCCTTTCTTTCCTTTTTGTAGGAACTGACCCCTCAGGATCAGCTGTCCTCTTGCCCGAAGAAGTATCGCCCTGGTCAGAGGGCACTCCTTCTGGTTCGGTGGTAACCAAACCGGGCTGGCCTTCCGAGTTAGTGGATTTCTCAGCCTCCTTCTCCCTAAGTCTACCTAATCTCTTATCCAGGGTAGACTTGGGAAAATTCTTACATATTTGGCAGTCTGAATCGAGGCAGTCAAACCCCAGACAGTAAACACAGGTGGTGTGGGGATCAGCCTTAGCAAAGACCTCCCGACACTCACTGCAGTGTTGAAACCCAGTGGGCCATTTTTTTTCTTGGGTTTCTCAGACATGGCCAACCTAACCAAACTTACCCTTTTTTCGGCAACCGCCAGGCAAGACTCTCTTATCGGTTTTTAACCGTGTTACGGGTGTTTGAAAAACCCCGCTAAAAAACACGTTTTTTTTTTTAAAACTGATAAGAAACGGTAACCACACACTAAAATGACTAAATCAAAAGCCAAAAACACTATCTAAGTGCTTATTGTACTGCAGACAGAGTGAACTGAATCGCAGTAAAATAATTCGGAAAACTGAGATTTTAACCGAGTCTTTGAACCGAGCAACAGAAGAAATCTCCGGAGCGACTGTTCAGCGAAGCAGAGTAAAGAATCTGACGGTTTGGATACAAAGTACTGCAGACAGAGTCTTCAACGAGCTTGAGCTCAACGTTCTATGCCCTGTATAGAAATTTAACCCTATACTGTCCTGGGCAGTTCAGAGGCTGGCACTAACTGCAACTGTCAGAATACAGCAAGACTTCATGTTGTTTGAATAAGTAGTTCTTGATAAACAGTAAAGTTCTACAGATATCCTGCACCTGTATTGCATATATAGTTCACTGTGCAAGATTCCCTGTATACATTACTGAAATCAGCCAGCCTTTGGACAGGAGAGAGCTCATTTTCTGGGACGTTGGTGTGAATCCTTGCTGCAAGCTTCTGTAGTCCTTGCATGTTTAATATTGCAGGACACTGTTGATGTCCATAAGCAAAACTGAGAGCAGCACTGAGAGGTACTCTTTAACAGTTTCAAGACATCCAGAGAATTTTCTATCAAAAGGAGCTTGAGGAAACCATTAAAAGACAAGATAAATGGAAACTGCAGGATAAAAAAAAAATTCTATCGAGATACGGCTGATTACTAGAATGGCTGCACCTGGGATTGATCAAAGAAATGTGCTAACCACCCCACCTCCCTCATAACCCTTGCTCAATCTTGAAAAATCAGCAGCAGAGCAACACGACTCACACAAGTGAAACTGAGGCAGAATATAATGGTTTAACAGCTTTTTTAAGGGACAGCTGGTCAGCTCCACCACTCTTCCCCCCCTTCACCGGCTCAGCAAATACAGCTCAGATGCAGCAAGAGGGAGACTTGCTTCCAAGGAGACATAAGCGGGTATGGAGGGGCAGACGGCGGCAGCAGAGGAGTACATCAGAGGTAAGAGCACAAACAGAAACACTGGAGATATTACCAAAGACCCAGCTGCAGGAGACATTATTAAATGTCACCAACATCTTGAAACTATTGTCACTTTAAATGGGTGTTATACAAGTGATCTTCTACTGGAGGCCAGTATTACCTTGACAAAGCCCAGAGTTACTGGGTGAAACGTTCGACTATGCTGTGTAGGCTGTACTTAAATAAACTTAGATATATTAACTTATCTGCATGAAGGTATGTGATAATGTAGCCCAGCTTTCAATTTTTCATTGCTTCTCAGCCTTTTGGCTAAGATCACACGTAGCTTTCATTTTTTACTTAGTGATCAAAGCTGGCCCCCATCGGCAGCTGCTACATCAGAACTATGGGTACCCTACGTAAAGTAGGCTCTGAAGATTGAAGAATGCAATAGGTGGCATTATCTCCCGCTGATCCTCCCTCAGTGCCTATATCTATTTCAATCCCATTTCAAATGGTGAAAAACCTGTTGTGGCTTGTGGCACTTCTCTGTAAGCAAAAAGCAGGTAAGGTTAAGTATTGGTCCCAGTCTTTCCCATCCCCTTTTACAGACCTTTTTAACATGCGTTTTAGGGTTGGATTGAAACACTCAAGACTGTCTGTCTGAGGGTGATAAGGGGAGGTTCTTATGGCAGTGATACCTAGTAGTTGGTATAGCTCCTTCAGTAATGCAGCACCAAAATTACTACCCTGATCAGTACTAATCTCTTTAAGTATGCCCACCCTGCTGGACATTTTGGCAAGCTCTGCTACTATTTTTGGGGCTGTGACAGTAAGTATAGAAACTGCCTCTACGTATCGAGTAGCATAGTCACATACTAACAAAATGAATCGATTATCCTTTTTAATTTTGTCTAAGGAGCCAGCCACATCCACTGTAATTCTCTCAAAAGGCACATCGATCAAGGTGAGAGGCATTTTGTCTTTTTTAGTCACTGGGGCCACTTTCTGACACTCAGCAAAAGAACTGCAATAGACAGCACATCTTCATGAATTCCAGGCCAGTAAAATCTGTACAGCAATCTGGCAAAAGGGTGCGATCCCTCCCTGAGTGATCAGCCATAGGACTATCATGTGCTATCTGTAACAACTCTGTTCTATATTTTTGAGGTATAATCAATTGTTCAATCTGGTCCTGTGTTTGAGGTTTAACCCAAACTCTGTACAGTAGCCCATTAATTTTTTTTAAATATAGGTTCACCCTGATTGGTTTCACCCCCAGCTGCTTAAAATAGCCCTAGAGAGAAACATTGTTAGCTTGTTCTGAAAGAAAATCACAATCAGCGAGCAGTTTAGCTTCAGCATTTTTATATATTAACCCCTTATGTCCATCAGTCTTTTATTGCCACTGTTCCTTCAGGCAGTGTCTTTCTTTCCTGAACTTCCAGATCTTGGAGCTGTGTTCAAACAAAGTCCGAATAAAAATCAGCGAAAGGAAAAGTGTCCCCACCATCTGAGATTTTCTTTGCTTGAGCTCTTGTCACCACAGCTGCTGAAACATCATGATTTACTCCCTCTTTGATTAACTCAGAAATCCTGGAAAGTCATTTCCAATAATCACAGGTACAGGTAACTTAGGTACTACCCCCACTTTCATTTGGTGCGACACCCCATTAACAGTCAGAGTCACTTGGCTGGTGGGATAGTGTCGAGTGTCCTGTGAATGCAGATGACATCAGTACCTGGTCCTTTTGGACACTGTTTTCCCAGCACTTCAATATGCACTAGGGTCTGTCTGCTTCCTGAATCTATAAGTCCCTTCACAGTCTTATCTCCCGCCTTCACATCTGTTAAGTACTTGCCCCAATTTACTAAGGACAAATCTGCTCAAGTGTCACTCTTATTACTATGACAATTTCTTGCAATAAGACCTGGCTTATTACAGTTATAGCAAATAGATATTTTATTTATAAAAGCGCCCATCTCCAGAGACCCTGGGCGCTGTACAATAAAACAACATCAACACATATAGACAGTAATTCATCAGATAAAGTCTTTGGGTGCAGATTTGTTACCCCCACCAGAGTTCTTATCAGACTTAAAGTTTAAATGGAAAAAAAGAGTGTCTTACCAGTGCTTGGCTGGTACCTCACTGCTGTGGAGTCTGTCTGGCCATTTGGTAGTCTTCAGCCAAAGAAACAGCCTTTTCCCCACTTTCTGGTCAGTGTTCTTTTACCCAAAACTGTACGTCTGTGGGTAGGATGTTGATGAACTGTTCCATAACAAATGTTTCGATGATCTGTGGTAGTGTTTTGCCCTTTGGTTGGAGCCATTTCATAAGGAGTTCTCTGAGTCGGGTGAAGGCTTCTCAAGGATTGTCGACTGAGTTGTACTTCAGAGACTGAAATCTCTGCCTGTAGGTCTCTCCTGAGATGTCATATCTTTTAAAGACCTCTCTTTTCACCAGGTCATAGTTTTCTGACTGTACAGTGTCCATATTGCTGTAGGCAAGTTGGGCTTTCCCTGTCAGGTAAGGTACCAGTCTGATTGCCCATTGTTGCTTTGGCCACGGGCGGGCTGCGGCAGTCCTTTCAAAAGTTGTCAGGTATGCTTCAATGATATCCGAGGGACACAACTTTGTAAGTTTAAAGTCTTTTAAGTTGTTAATGTTTTGTTGCTCTGCTGGACCTGTGCCAGAACCTCCAACTTTGATAGCTTACAAGGCATCCAGCCATCACTGCTCCAGTTGCTGAATCTCTTCTATCTGCTGCTCCTGTCACTGCAGCTCAACTTTTCTCTACTGCTCCTCTTCTTTTCTCTGCTGCTCCTGTCGCTGCATCTCTTCTTTTCTGTTTCTCCGTCTATAGTTGTTGTATAGCCCACCATTTGAAAAAGACTGTTGGGCTTTCAGATTCTGTCACTGCCTGTGCTGGCTGTACAGTCTCAGCATGGACTTTTGTTTCTGCTTCTAGTCTGGCTGCTATTCTTCTAGTAATCACTCCTGGACTTGCTGCTGCAGAGGCCATACCTTTCGTCTATGCTTCCCAGGTACCATGTCTAGTACCCACGAACAAATCTCCTAGCTTAAAGCAGGCATGCATAAATCCCACTTAGTCTGACACCATCTGTCATCAAGGCACAGTTAAGAAAGCATAGGAAGACCAGAAGCAGCCATAAAATTCACAAGTAGTGTTTTATTCTTTTCCAATAACAGTAAAATGAAAATAAAAATTATTCAATATAACTATTTACAAAGTCAGTACAAACAGAGAAAACAAAGTCCTTCATCTGAGGGAATCTCTAATACCAAGTTTGTTTCTCAGTCTCTCTCTCACTCTCCTTGTCTGTCTAACCAAAGCATTCCTGCTCTTTTTATAAGTCTTTGTCTGGGAACTTGTTAAGAGAGCCTGCTTCTCACAAAATGTTCTCATAAGTTTACAAAATGTTCTTATCAGTTTTGTTCCTTGCAGGTGCAGTGAAACAATAAATTGTGTCCCAGAACTGACCTGTTGACAACTCTGCAAAGGGCTTAAAAACTGCATCTCAGGTTAACCCCTTGACTTCCAAACAGCTTTTTGCCATCATTTCAACAGTAAAACCACAGTTCTAAACAAAGGGATCCCAGTATCAATGACATTTCCACATAAAGATTCACATATATTTTTATATCCACAGATATGCAAGGAGAAGAAAAGACAGAAACAGCAAGGGAAAGCAGAGAGAGAGCGAGAGGCTGAGAACTGCAAAACCATTGGCAGGATCAGTCCTAGGTCTCAAGAAAATTTGGTTGTGCAACCAGACAGGAAAGAGACAGAAAAGGAGAGGACAGTACAGATCCTTATGTTTAAACTCTTACTGCATAACAAATGGAGCAGGGCCTTATTCAACCATGTCACAAGGAGGAGATTGAAGGAAAGGAATACACTTTTAGAGGTTACCTATTTCTTTCCATCACACTAGTGTTTGTATGAACTTGACTGATCCTAGTACTAACTGTTACAGTGGTGCATTTCTATGACTTCAGTGTCTTCTGAGATGGTACTTGACATGGTTTCTTTGCAATCTGGCCCCATGGCACCACTGCTGTGGTTGAAGCATGTGGCCAAGAGGTCTCAAGAATTCCTCTGCAGTCCTTTTTTGATCTGCTTTGAAAGTGACAGCATGCTGAAATGGAGTTTAAGCTCACTGCAGAGATCAGATCAGATTCATACTGAAAAGAACATACTGGGGTAAAGTTATGAACGTGGACGAAAATCCAAAAGGACACTGGCTGTAAGCAATGAATTGTGATTTTAAGTCATACTAATTTAACAAACTCAATAACTTGTTCAGACAAAAATGTGGATTAAATGACATATGGACTCATTATATAATTACAAATGCAAAGGTACATGTAAATGATGCCTGCCTGAGAATTCAATTTTGACTCACACATGAGACCAGAAATTGACACCACCTTGATTACTGACAGCCAGCTTTCAGCATCACAGTTGTGAGCTGACCTATATTGCACTTTGTTCAACCACAGTCGCTGTGTCCCAAAATAACAGCCTGAAGTGCTGAAAAAAATGTGGGCAGAGCACTTTAATAACTTTTCGGTAAAAAGGAATCACTAGGCCGTAAACCGCAAACTCCACCACATTGTGAGCAGAGTGCAACTTGCAGTTTAAGCCACTGTTCCTAGAATCGTTTGGAAAACCATGAAAACAGACAAAAAACAAAACAACACACTATTTTGTGCTAAAACTCAGTTCTGGAATGAGAGCAAATAACAGTTATGCAAGACCTTACCATAACAGTAGATCTTCAAGAGAGGTTTCTGTAGAAGGTCTTCACAAGTGGGACTGCGTCCCCTAGCGTCAGGACTGCATGGCAAACTTGTAGCTAGCAATCTTCAGCGGGTGACCGCCCCTGGCGTCAGGTAACTGGACATCAGCATGACTATAAATAGGGGCTGTCCCCCACCCACCCTCCAGTTCTCCCGGCGGAGACCTCGAAAGAGGAAGCAGGAGAGAGAGGAGTGAAAAACTGCAGTTAAGTAAGAACTTACCGGAACAGTAGATCTTCGAGAGAGGTTCCTGCAGTAGGTCTTCACATATAGGACTGCACCCCCTGGCGTCAGATTCCAATGGCAAACTTGCAGATAGCAATCATCAGCAGGGACCACCCCCAACGTCAGGTGACGCGAAGTCAGCTCAACTATAAAAGGGGCGGTCCTGCGCCCACCCTCCAGTTCTTTTCCACCGGAGACCTAAAAAAAGGTAAGTAGAAAAAATAGGAGTGAAGACTCCTAGAACCACGCTTCCTCTGTAGACCCAAGGGCTTGGCAGGATGA
This sequence comes from Neoceratodus forsteri, assembly GCA_016271365.2. Lineage (NCBI taxonomy): Eukaryota > Metazoa > Chordata > Ceratodontiformes > Ceratodontidae > Neoceratodus > Neoceratodus forsteri. Next base: position 1,839,152,521 of record CM057456.1, read on the forward strand.
AAATGAAGGAAACATTCCAGGAGTAGGGGGAAGGTGGGTGGGAAACTTGACTTACTGCAGGAACCTCTCTCAAAGATCTACTGTTATGGTAAGTTCTTACGTAACTGCAATATTTTACTTCGAGAGGGTTCCTGCAGTAGGTCTTCACATAAAGGCCTGAATACCAAGCAGTCCCAAAGAAATAAAATGGAAGTACATCTGGGAGGAGGAGAAGTCACCAACTGCTAGTTATGACAGGAAGCCTTCAAAACCTCAAGACCGAAGCCAGTTCTGCACTTAGAGGCGATGTCCAGACTGTAATGCTTAGTGATGGTGTGGACAGACGACCACGTGGCCACTGCACAGATTTCTGCAGTGGACATACTCCTGAAAAAGGCAGTAGAGGTAGCGACACTCCTAGTGGAGTGACCCTTAACCACCCCCGGAAGGGATTTTCCATGCTTTTGGTAGGTGAAGTGGATGCAGTTAGCCAACCACCTCAAAATGGTCTGTTTGGAAATGGCCTTGCCCTGGCACTGGGGAGCAAAGGCCATGAAGAGTTGATTTGTCTTACAGACGTCTTTAGTCTGGTTAGTGTAATACCTCAGAATCCTGTGCACATCATGAGTGTGCATAAGGTATTCCCCCCTGCTGGAATGTTGTGTATAATATACTGGCAGTTCGACACATTGGTTGAGAGTGGTTTCTGAGACTACCTTAGGGAGAAACGAAGGGTTTGTCCAAAGGACTACTCTGTCCTTATGGAAAATCAGATAGGGTTCCCTACAGATAAATGCCTGAAGTTCCGAGACCCTTGGGGAGGAAGTGACTGCAACTAAAAACAGAGTCTTCCAGGAAAGAAAGCGCAAGTCACAGCTAGAGGCTGTTTCAAAAGGAGGCAATGTCAGTTTTTCCAACATAAAATTCAGGTCCCAGTGGGGACATGGATTCTGAATCGGTGGTTTCAAGTGGAGGATGCCTTTTAAAAAAGTCTTAGCAACCTCCAGTTGAGCCAAAGATTTTCCCTCCACTGGGAGAAGGTAGGCCGACCCCACAGAGAGATGGACTATAATGGAAGAATAGCTAAGGCCCATTTGTGATAAATATGTGAGGTACTCTAACACCTGGGCAGTCGAACATGAAAAGGGATCCCAGCTCCTGGCTAGGGCCCAGATCGAGAATCTTTTCCACTTCACGGCGTAGGTGGATCTAGTAGAAGGTTTTCTGGCTTCCAGCAGGATATGGGCAACCTGTGTAGAAACCCCATAGTGGGAGGCTGCTATGTCCACAGGTGCCATGCCTGAAGGTGAAGAGACTGAAGGCTCGGGTGCACCAGGGTGCCCTGCTCCTGAGTCAGAAGGTTGTGGGATAATGACAGGGGAACCAGAGGTTCTAGCACCAGATGCTGTAAAAGAGGGAACCAAATCTCACGAAGCCAAAGAGGGGCGATCAGAATCAAATGTTCCCCTTCCTCCAGAAGTTTCACCAGAACCTTCTGAATGAGAAGAAAGGGAGGAAAAGCGTAAAGAAACCTCCCTGTCCAAGAAAGAGACAGTGTGTCTTGCCAAAAAGCACCATGCCAGGGACAGAGCAGGATCAGGTGGCGAATCCCTGGGGTGCAAGACCTGAAGGGATGCAGAGTCTCTCAAGAGCACACTCTGGCCTGTGTCAGGGGCCTCGCGGGGAGCCTGACGGGTGAGAGAATTCCGGGCGGGTGATGGAGGATCTGCCCTCTGACTGATCGGACCTAACCAGGCTAGTGGCAATGAGAGGGCCACCGCTAGACTTATCAGTCAAAGCCGTGCCCCCGTCGACAGGGTCGAGGGGAGACTTACTGGCAGTGCTAGGAGAAGACACCACTGAGACCTTGAGAGGCTACCCCAACTGCCCGCTCACCTCAGCAGGAGGGGGAGAAGGTGCTCGACCCAAAGAGGTGGACGGGACACCAGCAGGAGTACTCACATTTTTTGTAGCAAGCGTCCTGCATGGCGACGGACTCCTGTCCTGGCACTCCTCCCTGCTCTTCTTCTTTCTGAGGGCCGGCGACGACGACCTTTCCTTCAATTCCTGGAGCTCCTTTTCCATCTATGCCAGCCATCAGGTAAGGAGGTGGGCCTCGAGAGTCTGCTTGCGCCTGGTCCTGGTGGCTTGGTTGAAGGCCTGACAAATGGCACACTTGTCCGAGTTGTGCTTGGGGCCTAAGCACAAGAGGCAGCGGGAATGGCTGTCCCCATGCAGAATTTGGGCTCCGCACTTCCAGCACTTCTTGACTCGAGTTGACATACAATCGGTAGAAAAATTTAAGAAAAAATTTTTAAGGGATGAGGAAAAACTTTGATGCACAGGCGTTAGATCACTGTTCTATCTCGTGAGCCAAACAAACTGAGACAACGGCAGGAAAGAACTGGAGGGCGGGTGCAGGACCACCCCTTTTATAGTCGGGCTGATGTCACATCACCTGACGTTGGGGGCAGTTCTCGCTGATGACTGCTATCTACAATTTTTCCGTTGGAACCTGACACCAGGTGGCACAGTACTATATGTGAAGACCTACTGCAGGAACCCTCTCAAAGTAAGATCTCCTGATACCCTGAGCCCTGGGTAAAACAAAGTCCTGGGAAGGGAATACAGAGGAAAAAACACAGAAGCTGGGGGAAGGTGGGTAGGAAATAGAGACCTACTGCAGGAATCTCTCTCGAAGATCTACTGTTATGGTAAGGTCTTATGTAACTGTTTTATCTTACTTTGAGAGGGTTCCTGCAGTAGGTCTTCACAAGTAGGACTGAATACCAAGCAGTCAACTAAATAGAAAGAATCAGAGACTAGGTTCCGGGAGGAGGAAAATGTCTGCCAATGACAGAAGTCCTTGCAGGGCTTCTAGATGAAAGCCAGCCCTGCGCCTAAAAGCAATGTCCAAACTGTAGTGTTCCGTGAAGGTGTGGACAGAGGACCAAGTGGCCACTGCACAGATGTCCGCCATGGACACATTTCTAAAGAAAGCAGTGGAAGTGGCCACTCCCTTAGTTGAGTGGCCCTTGACTGTCTCTGGAAGGGGCTTCTCATACTTCTAGTAAATGTAACGAATACAATTTGCCAGCCACCTAGATAAAGTCTGATAAAGTCTGTTTTGAAATAGCCTTGCCCTGGCACTTTGGAGCAAAGGCTATGAAGAGTTGATCTGACTTGCGAACATCCTTGGTCCTTGAGACATAATATTTCACATTCCTGTGCACATTGAGGGTGTGCAGGAGATACCCCCCTACTGGAGTGCTCTGGATAGAATGCCGGCAGTTCAACATTCTGATTTAGGGTGAATTCCGAAACTTCTTTTGTAAGAAAAGAAGGATTAGTCTGCAGAGTCACCCAGTCTCTGCGGAAAATTAAATAAGGCTCTTTACAAACTAGTGTCTGAAGTTCCGAAACGCTTCAAGCAGAAGTGATCGCAACTAAAAAGAGCATTTTCCATGAAAGGTAACGCATATCACTACTTGCTGCCGGTTCAAAAGGGGGCAGAGTAAGTTTTTCTAAAATAAAATTAAGATCCCGGGGGGGGGAACAGGATTCCAGACCGGAGGTTTGAGGTGAAGGATACCCTTCAGAAAGGTTCTGGAAATCTCTAGTTGAGCTAGGGTTTCGCCCTCCACCAGAAGGTGGTAGGCCAAAACTGAAGAGAGATGGACCTTCAGAAAGGAATAACTGAGGCCCAACTCTGACAGGTGCAAGAGGTACTCTAGGACCTGGGAAGCCCAAAAATGGATCTAGGGCTTTGGCTGTGGCCCAGGTTGAAAATCTTTTCCACTTCATGCCATATGTGGATCTACTGGAGGGTTTCCTGGCCTCCACTATGACCTAAATGACTCTGGAGATGACGCCATAGCGAGAAACCGCTATGTCCAAAGGTGCCACGCATGAAGGTGGAGCATTCTGAGGCTCGGATGTACCAAGGTGCCCTGCTCCTGAGACAGAAGGTTGTGAGAGAGAGGTAGAGGTACTGGGGGTTCCATCACTAGCTGTTGCAGCAAGGGGAACCATATTTGCCGGGGTCATGGGGGGAAATGAGGATCATGTGTGCCCCCTCTGCCTGTAGCTTCAGCAGAACAGGAAAGGGAGGGAGGGAAAGTGTACAGAGATCTCCCTGTCTAAGACAGAGAGAGTGCGTCTTGCCAAAAAAACACCACGCCCGGGAAAGAACAAGGAGAAACTGGGTAGTTTTGCATTGGATGGGGAAGTTAAGAGATCTATTTCTGGCCGACCCAATTGAAGGAAGAGAGTTTCCACTATTACCTGCTTTAGTTCCCACTCATGAGCCCGGGTGACCCAGCAGCTGGGACTGTCCATCAGAATGTTGTGAACACCTGGAACATGGACTGATGTCAATGATAGGCCGTGTTGAACAGCCCTGTACCATGCCGCATCACCTCCCTACAAAGGGGGTATGAACGGGTGCCTCCCTGTTTGCTGATGTACCAGACCATTGCCATGTTGTCAGTCTGGATGAGAAGTGTTCCTGGAACTAAGAGGGACTGAAATGCTTGGAGAGCATAGAGCACTGCTCTTGTCTCCAGAATACTGATGTGAAGATTCTCCTCCATGGGAGACCATGTCCCTTGTGTTCGATGGTCTTCCAGGTGGGCCTATCTTAGGTTTGAGGCATATGTAGTAAGAGTCATGGATGGGGACGGGGAGTGGAATGGAACCCCCATTGAGAGGTTGGAAGGGTCCTGCCACCAGAGGAGATCCCTCTGCAGACTGTTGGAGACTAGCACCTACTGGTCCATGTCGCCCAAGCGCTGATCCCATTGGACTCAAAGAGACTATTGGGTCACCCTCATGTGCAGCCTGGCCAGTGGGACTGTGGGTATGGCAGTCACCATCAGGCCCAGCAGTCGTAAGATGGAGCGCGCTGGGGTCCAATGAGATGAGGCCACCAGTGCAGCTTGTAAGATAAGGATCTCCGCCCTGTCCATAGGAAGGAAGGTCCTGCCCTAGACCGTGTCCAGCATTGCTCCAATGAATTGGAGGTGCTGGGAGGGTGACAGTTGAGACTTTGGATAATTGACCGTAATGCCAAGTCTGGAGAAAAGGTCTAGGGTGAAGGAAAGGGAATCCTTCAGACTGTCCTGGGATGGGGCTGAAATCAGTAAGTCATCCAGGTAAGGGAACACACAAATGCCCTTGCAACGCAAGGTGGCCGCTATCACCGCCAGGTACTTGGTGAAAACCCGAGGTGCTGAAGAAAGGCCGAAGGGGAGGGCCCTGAACTGAAAATGCTCCTCCTAAAAGGAGAATCTCAGAAAGTGGCGGTGGGCTGGTAGGATTGGGTATATGAAGGTAAGCATCCTGCATATCCAGGGAACACAGCCAATTGTTTGATTGGAGCAGGGGCAAGAGTCCCTGGAGGGTTAACATGCGGAACCTCTTGTATTCTACAAAGAGGTTGAGCATGCTGAGATCTAGGATGGGCCCGAGATCACCCGTCTTTTTGGCCACTAGGAAGAAGTGGGAGTAAAATCCCCATCCTATTTGTGCTGTTGGAACCTGCTCAATGGCTGATTTTTGCAGTAGAGCTTTAATTCCCTGTAGAACACAACTTTGTTGTCCTGATGGGTTATGAGACCTGCCCAGCAGGTTGCTCGGGGGTCTGTCCAGAAACTCTATTACGTGACCTCTTGCGACCAGTTGTAGAACCCACGCATCTGCGGTTACAGCCTTTCACCCTTCCAGGTGGAGGCTGAATCTCCCCCCCCACAGGTTCCTCCATGGGGAGGTAATGGGGGGGTGTAAGTCAGGACACAGGGGGTAGGGGTGCCTTGCCCCCACTGGCTACCTTTGGAAACTTAGCCTGGGGGGTTTGAGCACAGGAACCAGGGGCCCGATGCTTGTTTTGGTGTCTGCCCTGGTTCTGTTTGTTCCATTTCCGTTGGGGGTGACGAAAATTCTGCTTGGGTTTTTGACCCGAGCGATTCATACAGCTGACATCCTTCAGGGATTTGCCACCTTCTTGTAGCTCAGTGATTATATCTTTGGTATTGACCCCAAACAGAACTGGACCCCTGAATGGAGTGTCCAGGAGGGCGCTCTGTACATCCTGTGCCAAACCTGCGAGATGGAGCCAGGCCAGGCATCTTACGCAGATGCCCGTAGCCATGCAACACGTCACCGAATCGACGAGTCATAGGTGGCTCACAGAGCATGGCAGCAGGACGATTTGTTCATTCTGATTTTATCCAGAAGTATATTTCTGAGCTGTTCATCAGGGACTTCTTGGATGTCCTTTTCCAGGTCGGACAGAGCAGATTTTTGCCACCATGTGGGCTACATAGTTGAGCAAACATATGGCGCAGGTAGAGGAGGTACAGACCTTGTGTCCATATTGGTCCATTTGTCTCGACTCCTTGTCAGGAGGAGAGGTACGGAGATGTTAGGGCTGGGCTGATCTATCATGGGCTGCAGTGATTATGACAGAATCCGCCTGAGGTTGTGCTGTTAGGTGGTAAACCCCTTCTGGGGGGTGGTAAGTCCTGTCGGCTTTCTTAGAAACCACAGGAATAGATGATGGTTGCTGCCAAATGGTGTATGTCGGATCTTCGTGCGGCCCCATCCAGGTTGGAATAAGGAAGGGGTCCGCATTAACCAGGTCCAGATGCTCAGCAAGTATTCTACGCTTAGGATCCAATTCCTGGGATGCCTAACCGCAGGATCGTTGAATGGACTGGAGGAGTTCCGCGAAAGACGGATCCTCCAGTAGTGACTTTGGTGACTCTTTTTGGCTGAGGCTCTATGGGAGAGTGGGGTTCTGACTGGTACCCCAAGTTGGAATCTTCATCTGAATCAGAGGATTCCGGACTGCTTGATAAAGAAGTGGCATCTGGAACTGCCTCTGTGACTCTGGTTCCCAAAGTGATCCCCAACAGCAGACCACCTGTGTAATTTTCCGATACTCTGCTAGAAAGGGCAGGGCTTCCTGGTAGCACCCTATGGGTCGGCCTGACCCAACTCTTGTAGGAGCCAGGACTTGGTGTCTTTCCACCAAGCCAGGATAGATTCTTGAGGTTCCAGCTGAGGAGGTGGCAGTGGAGGGTATCCTGGGTACCCCCTAGAATAGGAGGGGTAGCTAGATGGTTGGTACCAATAGGGGTACTGGTGGTAACCCTGATACTGGTAAACCTGATCTGGCATTGGGTAACCTGGTGTCGGACGCAGGTAACCCAGCGCTGGACCCCTGGCATCAGGTAGTGGGTATTACTGTGGCATGTAGCCAGGGTAGTAACCTGTTGGGCCTGACAGAGGAGTAAAAGGTCTGGAGGGTGCTGGTGCCGAGGGACCACGGGGATTTGGGTCCGTTGGCGGGTGTGGGGTCAGAGGTGGTACCCCAGAAGGTCCAGGAAGAATCTGGTCCATCTCATCCAGAAGAAGATCTGGCAAAAGACCCGGTGTCGGGTGCCTGAGGGTGTCCACCAGCAGAACCGAGACTAGCGAGGGGGGTAAGTCCGGAAGGGCCCCTGTCGATGGGTCTGCCAGTGAGGCAGGGGTCTTGTGAAGTAGGTCTGATGTGAGGGGTTCCACTAGATCAGCCCCAGAAACATCAGGTAGTGTCAGTGATTCCCTAGGGGAAGAACCCTCATGGGACTCGGGGAACCTGCAAGCTCACTCTGCCAGACGTCATGGACCATGAGGGAGTCGGATGGTAGAGCAGTCACCACGCAGTCATCAGGTAAGCTGGCGACCCAACTTAGAGGCGATGGTCTGTCGGGTGTCGGTTGGGCCAACGGCTGACTTACAGACCATGATCAGGCTGACAGAATTCGTGAGGCTTGAGTCAGGCTGATCAACCTGGGCCGGGCACCTGGCAGAGGAGCCGGAGGGCGACTTAGTAACCGAGCTAATGACAGGCTCCAAAATTACTTCTTTGAAGAAGAAACTGACTGCCCACACTGACCTCGGTGATGGTGGGGGGGAGAGGCGTCCGATCTGCCGGTGCGGAGAAAGGCCCAGGAGGTGAGGTATTCACTGAGGTGGAGGCCCCACTTGATGTGGCATCGGCTGTCTGGTGGCTTTTCCTCCGAGGAGAATGGCTCCACTCCCGGCGTTTCTCCTTCTCCTTTCTTTTTTCCGGGGCAGGTGATAACGATCATTCCCTCAGCTCCTGGAGCTCTTTTTCCATCGGTGCCAGTCAATGTTTTAATAAGTGGGCATCAAAGGTACTCTGGCGATGGGTGCACATGGCCAGGTTGAAAGCCTGACAGTCTGAACAATCTGCGACCTTGTGTTTAGGCTCCAGGCAGAGGATGCAGTGGGAGTGGTCATCCCCATGCGGGATCTGCATGCCGCACTTAGAGCACTTTTACTTGGGCCAACGTGAAGACATGCAATGCTGGAGAGATGAAAAAACTATGGTAACAATCGAGAAAAATGGCAGGTGACTGAAGCTGTTTCACCGTGAGGTCCGACGATTCAGGTTGATGGTGGGAAAGAACTGGGGGGCTGGTGGGGGACCGTCCCTATTTATCGTCATGCTGACATCCCATCACCTGACACCAGGGGCAGTTCCCCGCTGAAGACTGCTAGCTACAAGTGTGCCATGCAGTCCTGACGCCAGGGGGTGCAGTCCTACTTGTGAAGATCTACTGCAGGAACCCTCTCGAAGTAAGATCAGTAATTTACTATAATACTTAGGAAAACAATTAAATCTTTTGGACTTAGCCATAAAATTAGCTGGAGCACCATTTAGGATGACTGCTTGTTTTGGCAGAATAAACAGGTTACTCATCTGTAACAGTAGTTCTAGGAGTGGTATATGGTGTTCATCCACACTTAGGCAATGTCCTTTCCCTTTAAATTCATCAGGAACGTCTCAAAGCTGGCTGCTCCCACCCATCTGGGTGGTAACTCCATCGTCACCACCCATGACATCAGTTCTTACCCACTGGAAGAAAGACCAGTGTGCTACTTGCCAGGGGAGGTTGGTTGGGTTTGTGTGGATGAACACCATATACCAGTCCTAGAACTACTGTTACAGGTGAGTAACCTGCTTTTCTAGGGGCATTGATATGGTGCTCTAGCCACAGCTAGTCAGACTTCTAGCAGTTCTCTGGGAGGAGGGGGCTAGGTGCACACCCCCTACTTGGGAAACAAAGATTGGAGAACTGAGGCCCCCAAACCAGCATCCAAGCATGACTCAGTGTCGATGTGGTAATAGGAAATAAAGGTATGTGCTGATCTACAGGGAGCAGACCTGCAGATTTCCTGGATAGGGACGTTCCTGGAAGCAGCCACCGAGGCAGCGGTATGACTGCCGGAATGAGCCCTTAGCTCTATGGGAGGCTCCCTACCCACCAACCTATAGCAGAGGTCGAGAGAGAAGACTATCCACCTGCCTATTGTCCACTTGGCTGCTGATCTGCCCAGTGCAGCTTTAGCGTAGGTGACAAATAGCTGGAGAACCTCTTCCCAAACTCCAGCCGTGTGCCCCTTAAAATAAGTGAGTGCTCGCTGCAGGTCAAAGGTATGGAGCCTGTGCTCGGCCTCCGAGGAGTGACTGGTGAAGTACACTGGGAGATTAATCACCTGGTTAAGGTGAAAAATCAGACACAATCTTCAGGAGGAACTTCGGGTTGCGGTGAAGGACAACCTTGTCCCTGGGGAAGACCAAATAAGGAGACTCACCGAAAGCGCTTGGAGCTCACTTATCCTTCTCGTTGACTTGATAGCCAACAGGAAGGCGGTCTTCCATGACAGGTGAGACGTCACACCTGTGCACTGGTTCGAATGGCTTGCCCATGAGTTTTGCCCAACACCAGCAACAAGTCCCAAGGTGGTGATGGTCAAGGCCTTAAAGAAAAGGCACCAGACCACCTTCTCCTACACCACTGACAGCTGACTGGCCCGCACCCAGTAAGGAGAGATGGCTGCCAGGTGCACCCTAAGGGTCATCGACTGAAGGCCCGACTGAGAGAGGCACCAAAGATAGTTAAGGATGCTAGCCACTGGACAAGAGAAAGGGTACAGCCCTTTGCCTGACACCAAATGAAGAACCTCTTATATTTGAAGGCATAGCATTTCCTGGTTGACTCTTTCTGAGAAGCCTCGACCATGGTGAGGACATCGTTGGAGAGACCCAAAGCCTGGAACTCTAGCCACTCAGGAACCAGGCTGTCAGGTGCAGGGGCTGAAGGTCTGGATGGAGTACCTTCCCCTGACTGATAGAGAGCAGGTCTGGGTGGAGACAGAGATGCCTCGGGAGTCTGCTGCTGAGGCTGAGATCGGGGTACCAAAACTGGCATGGCCAGTCCGGAGCCCCCAGACTCACTCATGCCTTGTCCCTCCTCACCTTGAGCAGTACCTTGTTGATCAAGGGAAACTGAAGGCAGGCAAAGAGGAGGCTAGGGGACCAGGGCCTCGAAAAGGCATTCCCCTGCAGTGTTCCCCGATAAGGGGGGAAGGGACAGTAGAGCGTCAGCTTTACATTCTCCCTGGAGGCAAACAGGCCCGCCAGAGGTGTGCCCCACTGGGAGAACAGACTGTGTACTACCTTTGGGTGCCTCACTTACCTGGCTATGAGCATCTGCCAGATGGCTGGAGACACCGGCCCAATGGATGGCCAGGAGATCGGCCTCCAGGCTGCGCACGATGGTCCACATGCAGAGAGCTTTCCTGCAAAGAGGAAGGAAGCACGTCCTGTCCTGCTTGTTGAGGTAGTACATGGTCGTGGTGTTGTCCATCTGGACCTGAACCACCTGATCCCAAATGCGTGGAGTAAAAGCAGTCAGCACCAGCCGAACTGCCCTGAGCTCCAGCAGGTTGATGTGGCACCGGGATTCCTCAGGGGTCCAGAGCCCTTGGACTCTGTGTTCCTCCAGGTGGGCACCCCAGTCCATGAGAGAGGCATCAGTCATCAGGGTGACCATCAGATCTGGGTGGATAAATGGGATACCTTCCTGCAGATGTTCCAGAACTAACCATCACTGGAGGGCGTCCCACATCAGCTGGGTCACAGTGATCAGCTGGTCGAAGTGGCCTCTGTACTGAGCTACTGGCACGCCAGCCCCCACTGCAGAGAGTGCATTCTCCACTGGGTCCAATGGATCACGCTGGTGTAAGCTGCCATGTATCCCAGGAGGTGCAGGAAGTCCCGGGCAGGGTGCAATTGCCCAACCACAAATGATCAGGCAAAGGAGGAGGTAGCCTCTGCCCTGTCTGCCCGGAGATGAGCCCTGGCTCTACAAGAGTCGAGCTCTGCCCCAGTTAAGCTGATCACCTGCAAGGGCATGAGTTCTGCCTTGGCCTTATTGACCAGGAAGCCAAAAGAGACACAGGTCTGGAGGGTCAGGTCCCTGGATCACTCCACCTCCTGCCAGGAGGGACCCGTGATCAGCCAGTCATCCAGGTAGGGGTAAACTGGGACCCCTCTGCACCTCAGGTAAGCTGCTACCACTGCAATGCACTTGGTGAAGACCCTGGGGGGCTAAGGATAGGCCAAATGGCATGGCCAGAAACTCGTAGAGGGTTCGCAGAAGAACCACCGGTGTGACAGAGGAATTGGGACATGAAAGAACGCATCCTGTAGAACAGAAACACAAGTTTTGCTCAAGAGATGGTATGATCTGAGACAGAGTTACCATTCTGAAGGTGCATGACCTGATGAACTTGTTCAGGTTGTGCAGATCTAAGATGGCACACCAGCCCCTCCCCATCCATTTTTGCACCAAGAAGTACCTGGAGACAAACCCTGGGTGTTCCAAAGGGATCTGCGATAGGAGTCACAATCCCCTTGTGAAGGAGCTGGGCGATGTTGTCCCAAAGAGCTGACAGAATGTATGTGGATATGATGCCCTCCCATGGGGCATGGGCTTGGGAAGGTGGGTACTGCTCAAATTCCAAAGGCAGACCCTGACTGACCACTTCTAGAACCCTTCTGTCGTTGGTTACAGTGGACCAGGTGGAAAGAAAGTGGTGGAGCTGGCCCCCCACGGGAGGATCCAGGGGTGGTGTGATGGGCATGAGAGAGGCAACCCTCATCCTGTCATTGGGCAGGCTTGGAGGCGGAGGAGGGCCCAGCTGAGAAGCCACTGGGGCCTTGTCCTCCAGGCTTGTGGATGACTGTGGCCACTGACTTCGGCCGAGGTTGCCAGGCCTGAGCCTGCTGCCCAGCTTGGGGCTGGGCTGGTTTTGCCACAGGAGTGGAGGTGGACCGAAAGGGCTTCTTTTTCTGCTGTTTGGAGCTGTTGGGGTCCCTCTGGGTGGATCTTACGGAGTCCAAGGGGGCACCGGACATTTCAATGCAGATGAGGTGCCCCTCAATCCCCGGAATGAACAGGCCGATGCCCAGGAAGGGAACATCTGCCAGCTTGTGCTGGGTATCCGCTGTAAAGGTAGAGGTCTGCAGCCAAGCGCCACAGACCTGGCACAGGAGTCACCAATGTCCATGGCTGTCTGGAGCTGTAGGACTACAGCTCAGCCCTGGTCCTGGTCCTGGTCCTGCTTGACTGAAGTCTGGAGATCTGCTGGGAGATGAAGGAGTACCCACTGACAGTGCTCAACAGGGCATGGGAAAAAATGGGACATCAGGAGGGCTGTGCTCGCTTGGCGGAGGCCATGCGAAGAGACAGCACAGACCTTCTTGGCTGAATAGTCCAAGAAATTGGACCATTCATCGGGCAGCTTGTCAATGTCCCCCACGTTGCCGGAGCACAGAAGCATGGAAATCAGCAACCAAGCCCTCAGGCAAGGGATGTTCCGTGAATCCTGAAAGGGAGCTGATGTGCACCACATACTTGTGGACCATCCTGGCCGATGGTGCAGGGCAGGAGGTGGGATGCTGCCACAGTTCCAAGACAGGGCCGAGGATGGCCTCTGCTATTGGGAAGGCTCCCCCAGTGGAGTCATCCTGGTCCAAAATCTCACTAAGCGGGTACTGAGCCCGCTTCTTAATGGGTTCCATCTGGAAACCCACAGACCCCCGAGATGAGACAGAAGAGGCCCATAACAGAGGTAAGGCCCTCCTCTGTAGGCAGACCTCCTGCCGAATCCGTGTCCACTGGACGACAGTTTAAGGAGGAACCCTCCACTCCGAAGAGTCGTCAAAGAGGGATAGGGATAAACTGCTCAAATCTCCACGGATGGTCTGGGGTGACTATGACTCACTGCTGATGGGGAAGACCCGAGACCAGCTGAGCTTCCTTAGTTGGAGCGCCGGTTGTCAGCTGTTTCAGAGGTGGCTCCACCAGAATCAGTAGGGAAGCCAAAGGGGGCTAAGCCGGGACTGTTTTATGGGTCTGCTTCTGCAAAGGTGGAGAAGGCATCGGTCTCTGTGGTGAAAGCCAAGTGATGGCTGGGGTAGTCGCTGGCTCAGGCTTCATTCCGTCGAAGACCAGCTGTTACCACATTAAGTCCTTGTAATGCCAATGCAACTTGCACTGAAGCCTCTCCTTACACGAGGAGGATAAGGATGAAGAATAGTGGTGACACCGCTTGCCTGGGTGTTAAGAGCGGAAGCGCTGATGTCGATGCAAGCTGCTAGAGCCACAGGACCGGGACCTCGACCTCAACCACTGGGGGCACCGACAGTGGGCCTGAGAGGAGACCGGCGAGAGCCAGGGGGTTCTCCTGGTCTTCGACGAGAGGTGGCGGGTCAGTGGACTGATCTCTCTCTCCCGGGATCTAAGTGAGGACCAGAGTCCTCGACAAGAAGGTTATCAGCCTCTTTGGGTGACAGTGGGTCAACCAGCTTGAGAAAAATCTCAGCTGGGAAATCGACCTGCATCTTGACCAACTGTCCCGAGAGGGATACCATGGATCCAGCGGCCTGGGCCAAGGATTTGACCAAAATCGGAATCTCTGCAGAAGTGCAGGAATCGGGAGCCCGAGAGCATTGCCGGTCCCACTATTGATGCCGAGACAGTTTTTTGCACTCTTTTTTGGATTTCAACTTGTGTGTCAATGAGGGGCCCTACCCATGAATAGGAAGGGCTTGGCACAAATCCTTAAACACCCCCTTAAAGAAGGCGCCCAAAAGAGAGCGGCAAAAAGGCCGAAGCTGAGGAGGACTGAGCCACGACCTGGTCTGCCTCCTCCTCCTCGAATACCTTAAGTTGCTCAGCGGACCACGCAGCCATGGGGACCATTCAACGGGTGTCTTTAGATTTGACTGGCGGGTACCGATCGCTCAGACACCCAAGTAGTAAGTGAGCTTGGCAGTCCACTAAAATGGACGGGTGAAAAGTGAGGCAAGTCGCAGACCTGGGGATTGTGCTCGTGGCCCAGGCAATAAATGCACATGGTGTGCGGCTCCATCCGGGGCATCTGCTGCCCTCAGGCTCATTCGTGTCACCCATTTCGGTGGTGTGAAGAACGTGCCTATAGACAGTTTTTATTAGTTTTTGAAGAAATCGGAGAACTTTGGTTTCAGAGCAAGAAACAGCAGTCTAGAGCTACAGTTTCGTTTACTGATAAATCACTTCTATCTCAGCAGGAGTCAGTACCTGTTTGGATTAAGCAAACACATACTTTATTAGAAGAAGGGGGTCTCATTTAAGTAAAAAAAAAGAAGAAAGTCACTGTGTTTTTCTCTGAGGAACGGGCTGTATCAGCTTAATTTACTGAGTCAGGAGCAGAGGGTGAATCTAATTGGGGGTGTGGATTATGAGTACCAAAGCAGGTGTCTCCAATTACAGCTTCCTGCTGTTTTTGACAGAGGAGAACTTTGGTTTCAGAGCAAGAAACAGCAGTCTAGAACTACAGATTTTTTTTACTGATAAATCACTTCTATCTCAGCAGGAGTTAGTACCTGTTTGGATTAAGTCAACACATACTTTATTAGAAGAAGAGGGTCTCATTTAAAGCAAAAAAAAAAAGAAGAAAGTCACTGTGTGTTTCTCTGAGGAAGGGGGCTGTATCAACTTAATTTACTGAGTCAGGGGCAGATGGGCTGTGGCTTAGGAGTGCAAAAGCAGGTGTCTCCAATTACAGCTTCCTGCTGTTTTTGACAGAGGAGAACTTTGGTTTCAGAGCAAGAAACAATAGTCTAGAACTACAGATTTTTTTACTAATTGTCCTCCTTCCCACCCCTCCACCCTAAGCCAGTTCTACTTTTATAGCCACTGGATTTGACTGACAACAGGAACTTCCTGTTTGGCAGTAGAAAGGGAAGGATCACTGAGACACATTAGTTTCATCAACCTTGAAGGAACCTAACAGCTATTTCTCCCCCCCGGCTGCTGGAGGTCTGAATCCAAGCATGGAAGAAGGAGACTACTGAAGACTACAGGAAGTTCCTGTCCCAGAACAGAAAGGGCGAGAGTTGCAAGGGCACATAGGCAGTAGGAAAGTAAGTGTAAAAATACATAGAGGGAGAAGATAGTAAGCATACAAAGCAACAGGAGAGGGGACACAAAATAAGTCAAGATGGGAGTGGTGAAGTGCAAAGGCTGTGGGCAGCAGTGTTCCGGGAGAGATTCTGGAGGCTGCGATGCTGCCCTGTTTGCAGGCACCTCTCTAGTCTGAGGGAGGAGGTTACCTGTCTCCAGGCCGACCTGGCTAGGATTCATGAAAACTCTTCCCCCACCCAGGGACCACCAGGGCCACCAACATTACCTCAGAGGTTGCCAAGAAAGAGGAGCGGTTGGACCAAGGTGGTCTCAGGCAGGGAGAGGGTGGTAGAACAGAGGTGCATCCCTCCAGTTGTACCTCTTCACAATTCATATGCTGTTCTGGCAAAGAGTGGATCCTCTATGGAGGCACCTACAGTGGAGACCAAGGAGGATGCTGGGAACCTCCACAAAGGAGACCCACAGGAGGGTGGCACGAGACCCCACAGGGGAAGGAAAAAACTCCTGGTGAGGGACTCGATCATTATGGGGTAGAAGTGGGGGAGGAAGGGGATAGGGAGGTAAGGTGCCTGCCTGGCACCATGACTCAGAGGGACAGGAAGCGAATCCTCAGGATCACAGGAGCAGCTGCATGAGGGAGGGAGCTGGATGTCATTGTCCACCTAGGGACAAATGACCTGGCTATGAATGGGATCAGAGCAGTGCAAGAGGAGTCTGTGGAGTTGGGGAGGGGCCTTAGACAAGTAGCATGTATGGCAACCTTCTCAGAGGTGCTGCCAGTCTATGACAAGGATGATGCTAGGGTATTCTGCACCATGGAATTCAATGAATGGTTGGAAAACTGGTGTGGAGCTCAGGGTTTTGGCTTCATTTGGGACTGGGGAGCCACCTGGAGGGATGCAGGCTTATACTGGCGCGATGGTCTGCATCTGTCCAGCGGGAACCAGGATCCTAGGTGACAGGTTTAAATGCTTCAATGGCAAGCATTTAAACTAGCCAAGGGAGGGCACTGAAAAGGAGCAGGGAAATCCCAGCCTCCCCCCACAAAACACAGTAGTTAGAGAGGTAAACACCAAGGTAGAGAAGTCAGTATGGAGCAGGACAGGGGTAAATGCAGAAAAAGGCGATAGGGATGGGGCTAAAAGGTGTAAGGCCATAAAAAATAAATGGAAGGTGATGAGTACCAATGCCCATAGTCTGTGCAACAAGCTCCCTGAACTAGTGGCCTTGATGGAAGAGGGATTCCTGGATATTGTGGCAGTCACTGAAACATGGTACACAGACAGCCATGACTGGGATGTTAACATACCAGGATACACATTCTACAGGAGGGACAGGGTGGGTAAAAGAGGAGGAGGAGTAGCTCTCTATATAAGAGAAGGGATTAAAGCAACAGAACTAAAGAGTAAACAGGAAGTTGATGAGTCACTATGTGTCACCCTGGAGACAGGAAATGGCACCACAATCCGCATGGGGTTGTGTACAGACCCCCATCTCAGGGGGAGGAAATATACAAGGAAATGATAGAAGGCATCCTTAAAATGGCAGAAAAAGGGGAGATATTGTTGATGGGGGACATGAATATGCCAGATGTTAACTGGAGTACCTTTGCTGCAGGCACATCCAAGAGCAAGGTCATTCTTGATGCCCTTCAGGGGGCATGCCTCAGAAAGCTAGTGTTGGAACCCACTTGGGAGGGAGCAATCTTAAACCTGGTAATCTCAAATGAGGAAGGAGAAAGGATCTCAGATTTAGAAGTGGGTAGCCATCTGGGAACAACTGACTACCAAACAGTGTGGTGCACAATAAACACAGCCATATAGTCAAGCCATACAAAAACAAGGGTATTGGACTTTAGGAAGGCTGACTTTGGGAAAATTAGAGAGTGCCTCAGAAAAGCACTAGCAAATAGTCAAGAAGGAGGGGTGGAGGAACAATGGGGAATAATCAAAACAGCCATCGCAGAGGCAACAAGCCTTTGTGTGAAGCAAATCAACAAAACAAAACGAAGGAAAAAACCACTATGGTTCTCAAAAGAGGTGGCAGGATCGGTTAAGGAGAAAAGGATAGCATTCAGGAAATATAAGGAAACAGAGAAGGAGCAGGACAAAGAACTTTATCAGTTAAAGCAGAAGGAGGCAGGGAAGGCAGTCAGAATAGCAAAGGCACAAACTGAGGAAAAGATAGCCAACTCTGTTAAGAAGGGGGATAAAAACCTTTATAGGTACGTTAGGGAGCGAAGAAAGACCAAGGGAGGGATACAGAGACTTAATAAAGGTGAGGGATTGTGGGCAGAGGGTGACAGTGAAAAAGCAGGGATACTGAATGAATATTTCTGCTCAGTATTCACAACGGAAGATGAGGGGGAGGTGCCTAAACCAAACAAGAGAAAAACTCTGAATGGGGGGTCGATACCATTCCATTCACAGAAGAAAGGGTTTTGAAAGAACTCTTGAAACTAAGGGTGGACAAAGCAATGGTGCCTGATGGGATTCACCCCAGAATTCTAAAAGGGCTAAGGGTAGAACTAGTAACACCACTTGACTACTCTCTTTAACAAATCATGGGACACACCCCTGAGACACTCCACCCACTACCCTCTGGGGACGCACCAGACCATAATGTACTCCCCTCAGTGAAACCTGTGAATTCCTCCCAAGTACAAGATACACCTTCGGTTCAGACTTCAAATAGTATAAAAATTCCTAGGGATGTATTGGTGGTGGGAGATTCAAATATTCGGTACACTGATCATATTTTATGTAAAAATCGGAATTTATACACTACTGTTAGTGCTCTTCCTGGAGCAGGTATTAACAACATAAAGGATATGTTTCCAGGGCTACAAGAACATACCAATTCCCCTCTTATCCTGATTCATGCAGGTCTAAATGATCTTGGTAAAAGATCTTTATTACAAATTCAGAGGGACTTTGAAGCAATTGGGGATTCCATAAAAGGGCAAGGGGGAAAGTTGATTATTTCAGGACTCCTTCTAATACAAAGCACATGGGTCCTGACTGAATTCACCCCAGAATTCTAAAAGAATTAAGGGAGGAACTAGTGAAACCACTGGCTACTCTTTTTAATAAATCATGGGAGGATGGTGTGGTACCCGAGGACTGGAGGAAGGCGGATGTGATTCCCCTTCACAAAAGTGGGACCAAGACAGAGGCAGGAAACTACAGACCTGTCAGTCTGACCTCTGTGGTAGGGAAAGTGATGGAGTCACTTCTGAAGGAAAGAATAGTTGAGTACCTAGAGGCCAGTGGAGCACAGGACTCAAGGCAGCATGGGTTCACAGCGGGAAGGTCATGTCAGACGAATCTAATAGATTTCTTTGACTGGGTGACCAAAGTAGTAGACCAGGGAGGGGCTGTGGACATGGCCTACCTAGACTTTAGCAAGGCATTTGACACAGTCCCACACAAAAGATTAATAGTCAAATTAACCAGCCTGGGAGTGGGACCCAGGTGGTAGCCTGGGTAAAACATTGGCTGGACAACAGGACACAGAAGGTAATTGTAAATGGAGTCCACTCTGAAGAAAGGTGGGTTACTAGTGGGGTACCGCAGGGTTCAGTATTGGGTCCAGTCCTTTTTAATGTCTTCATCAGTGACATTGCAGAGGGACTGGAAGGAAAAGTATGCCTTGTTGCAGATGACACAAAGATCTGCAATAGAGTTGATACTCAAGGAGGTGTGGAAAGGATGAAAAGGGACTTGGCAAGGTTGGAGGAATGGTCAGAAATATGGCAGCTAGGATTCAATGCAAAGAAGTGCAAAATAATGCACCTGGGAAACAAGAGCCCAGGGGAAGAATACACAATGGGTGGGAGGTAGTAACAACAACAAAAAAGGAAAGGGACCTGGGGGTAATCATATCAGAGGACCTTAAGGTTAGCAAGCAATGTGAGAAGGCAGTAGAGAGGGCTGGGGGTATACTGGGATGTATAGGGAGAGGCATCACCAGCAGAAAACAGGAAGTTGTTATCCCTCTGTACAGACAGTTGGTGAGACCCCATCTGGAGTACTGTGTCCAGTTCTGGAGACCCCATCTCCGCAAGGACATAGACAGGATAGAGGCAGTCCAGAGGAGGGCAACTAAAATGGTGCAGGGTCTGCAAGAGAAGCCAATGAGGAGAGACTAAAGGAGCTTAATATGTATACCCTTGAGGAAAGAAGGGAGAGGGGGGACATGATAGAAACTTTTAAGTACCTCAGTGGAATCAACAAAGTCCAAGAGGGTAGCAACTTTCAGAAAAAGAGACTTGCAAGAACAAGGGGACACAATTTAAAGATAGAAAGAGGGCGGTTCAGGTGCAATGTGAGGAAGTATTATTTCACAGAGAGGGTAGTGGATGCATGGAACAGCCTTCCTGAGGAGGTTGTGGGTTCTAAAACTGTGGGAGAATTCAAGAATGCATGGGACAGACATAAGGCAATTCTTGTGGGGGGTAGGAAGAAATAGGCTGTTGGTTAACTAGGATCTGCGGCCTATCCTGTAGGTAGGGAAATGGGCAGACTAGATGGGCCTAGCGGTCCTTATCTGCCGTCAAAGTCTATGTTTCTATGTTAATACCTAGGGCAGGATTTGATAAACAAAGGGATATTTTGACCTTAAATGGTTGGTTTAAACGATGGTGTACAAGGGAAGGTTCTATTTTTTAGAGAATTGGACTGGCTTTCTGAACAAAAATCTTTTTGCAAGGGATGGTGTGCACTTAAATAGACAGGGCAAACGTATCTTTGTCACTAGACTATGACACCAGATCAATCATTGTTTAAACTACTAGATGGAGGGGAAAATATTCTGCACTAAGACACTAACTGTAATAGTAAAACTTCTCTGACCCCTCCTGATTGGAATTGTTTAGTAATAAATGCCCGAAGCCTTGGGGAAAAGTTCAATGAACTTATCCTATTACTGGAACAAATAAATGTCCACATGTGTGCTATTACAGAAACATGGTGGTGTGAAAATGATACGTGGGACAAACATATTCCAGGCTATGCACTGTTTCACAAGGATAGAAGTATTATTAAGGGGTGGCACTGTATGTGTCAAACCTTATAAATGCAGAGAACGTCGAACTCACTCAGTGGCCAAGTATTGAGGCTGTATGGGTCAAAATATTTCCCAAAAAGGCATCATGTATTAATGTAGGAGTAGTCTATAGACCCCCAGCAATCACACAAGAAGATGATATCCAGCTGCTTGAGTTTGTGGAGAAGATATTGTCCACAAATAATACTCTACTGGTGGGAGACTTCAATCTCCCTGGTGTTAGTTGGAAGAATTTGTATACTCCATCTTCTGCTGAAAACAAATATTTGCAGTTATTTTTATTAGCAAATTTGGAACAGTTAATACCAGTACAAGGGGAAATAATATACTGGATTTAGTATTACATAATATGTCAAATCAAATTTCTAATTGCTCAGTACTTCATCCCTTGGGCTCTAGTGATCATTCTATTGTGCATTTTACCCTTAGTGGGAATTTAGGACAAGACCAAGGCAATACTACACTTTACGACTTTATAAAAGCTGATTTCTCAGGTATGATATCAGAATGTGCATCTTGGGACTGGCAATACTCCTTTTTAGATCATTCACTTTCTGATATTTGGCAAATGCTGATTAGTAAGCTAACTTTTTTGACTAACAAATATATCCCTGTTATTAATAAAAAGGATAAAATTAATTTGAAAAGGCCGTGGATAAATAAATCTGTCAAAAAGCATGTCAAACATAAAAATAGGGCCCATAAAAGAGCTAAGTCTTGTGGCTCCAAAAAAAGTTGGGACATCTTAAAATTCCAGTTAAGGGTGACTAAACACAGTATTAAAAGGGCTAAAAAAGATTTTGAAGAACGATTGGCTAGACATGTGGGTAATAACTATAAATCCTTTTATAAATATATTAATAATAAAAGGGGCGGTACTCAGACTATTGGCCCACTAAAAAATATCTCTGGTGATTTAGTAGTAGATAAGACATGCATGGCTACTATGTGTAATAATCAATTTTCATCTGTATTTAATCTTAAAACTGAATCTACAAAGAAGCATAATGATCATATCATCAGTGGGTATTTTACAATAGACGTTAGTACTGTACTTAAATTACTACAAAATTTGGACCCCGATAAGTCTCCTGGGCCAGATGGTCTACATCCCCATATCCTTAAAGAATTAGCAATTCCCTTATCAGGACCTGTGACTGCTCTATTTAATAAATCCATACAGGAAGGCCAGGCTATTGATGCCTGGAGACAGGCAACTGTGGTTCCAATCTATAAAAAAGGTTCTAGGCAGGAGGTGTCAAATTATAGACCGGTCAGTTTGAAATCTATTTTGGGTAAATTATTAGAAGGACTTATAAAGGAACATCTAGTACCTTGACAGAACCTGATCCTACCCACCATGGATTTGTTAAGGCTAGATCATGCCAGACAAACCTGTTGAATTTTTATAATGGAGTGAGCATGGCATTGGATAGGGGTGAGGCTGTGGATGTTGTCTTTCTGGATTTTTCCAAGGCTTTCGATAAGGTCCCTCATGGTCAAATTATCGAGGATATGATAAACCTTGGTATAGGTGGCAATATAACGAGATGGGTGGAATCATGGCTAACAGAACGATCTCAGAGAGTGTGCATCAAGGGTTCCTTTTCAGACTGGGATGAAGTGACTAGTGGTGTGCCACAGCGTTCGGTTCTGGGGCCGGGTCTGTTTAACCTATATATAGCATCATTAAAAACTAGGACAGATGTTTGGATAACAAAGTTTGCCGATGATACACATATAGGTTATCCAATTATTAATACTGAGAATAGTAATACCCTTCAGTTTGCCCTGAATGAGCTATATGAGTGGGCTATCTTGAAAAAATTGCCCTTCAATATAGATAAATGTGTGGTAATGCACTTTGGAATGAAAAATATACAATCTAAATATCATCTGGACGGATTGACTCTTAAATCTGTCAGTAACGAGCGTGATTTGGGTATTAGAATGTCTAACAATCTCAGCCCCAAACTCCATTGCCAGGCTGTCATTAAAAAGGCAGCCGGAGTGCTACATTGTATTAATAAACATATCAGCAGCAGAAGTTGTGACGTTATGTTCCATTGTATTCTTCAATGGTGAGGCCTCATCTGGAGTATAGTGCCCAGTTCTGGGCACCAGGGGATATAGGTACCATAACATCTATGGAAAAAATCCAACATAGAGCAACTAAAAAGATCCTTGACATTAGAAACCTTGATTATCATGCTAGACGGGACCAGTTGGGTTTGTTTACCTTGGAATATTGTAGATTAAGGGGTGATTTGTGTCTGGTTTTCAAAGCAATGCATGATAGTGAGCTGTGCAAGACATTGGGGTTAGAAGTAAAGAATAAAATTTATTCAACCAGGGCACATCCATTGCAATTAAAAATAGAACAGTGCAAATCAATAAAAAGAAGCAATTGGCTTACAATAAGAGTTTGTAAAATCTGGAGTAGCTTACTTGGTGAAATAGTGACTTGTGATAATGTTGATACCTTTAAAAGAACTTGGACATTTACTTGAAACAAAATTGTATAGTAGGATATAATTAATTTAGGCGAGAATTATGGACTACGGTCTTCTAGCTCTGTATGACCTATGATACCTATGATGGGAGGATGGGGTGGTACCTGAGGACTGGAGGAGGGCAAATGTCATTCCACTTCACAAAAGTGGGAGCAGGGCAGAGGTAGGAAACTACAGACCAGTTAGTTTGACTTCAGTGGTAGGGAAAATGATGGAATCACTTCTGAAGGAAAGAACTGTTGAGTACCTAGAGGCCAGTGGGGCACAGGACCCAAGGCAGCATGGTTTCACAGCAGGAAGGTCATGTCAGACAAACCTAATAGATTTCTTTGACTAGGTGACCAAAGTTGTAGACCAGGGAGGGGCTGTGGACATGGCCTACCTAGACTTTAGCAAGACATTTGACACAGTCTCACACAAAAGATTAATATACAAGTTAGCCAGCCTTGGAGTGGGTCCCAAGGTGGTAGCTTGAATAAAAAACTGGCTGGACAACAGGACGCAAAGGGTAATAGTAAACAGAGTCCACAGTGAAGAAAGGAGGGTAACTAGCGGGGTACCGCAGAGTTCGGTGCTGGGACCAGTCCTCTTTAATGTCTTTATAAGTGACATTGGAGAGCACCTGGAAGGAAAGGTATGTTTCTTTGCAGATGATACAAAGATCTGCAACAGGGTTGATGCACAAGGTGGGGTGGAAAGGATGAAAAGGGACTTGGCAAGGTTGGAGGAATGGTCAAATATGTGGCAGCTCAGATTCAATACAAAGAAGTGCAAGGTAATGCATCTGGGGGAAAAAAAAAACCAGGGGAAGGGTACACAATGGGGGTGAGTTAATAACAACAACAAAAACTGAAAGAGACCTAGGAGTAATTATTTCAAATGACCTAAAGGTGGGAAAGCAATGTGAGAAGACAGTAAGGAGGGCTGGGGGATACTGGGATGAATAGGGAGAGGCATCAACAGTAGAAAACAGGAAGTTGTTATCCCTCTATATAGACAGTTAGTGAGACCCCATCTGGAGTACTACGTGCAATTCTGGAGACCCCATCTCCGCAAAGACATAGACAGAGTGGAGGCTGTTCAGAGGAGGGTAACCAAAATGGTGCAGGGTCTGCACCAGAAGACATACAAGGAGAGACTAAAGCAGCTTAATATGTATACCCTTGAGGAAAGGAGGAGAGGGGACATGATAGAAACTTTCAAGTATCTCAAGGAAATTAAAGTACAAGAGGGTAGTATCTTTCAGAAGAAGAGATGTGCAAGAACAAGGGGGCACAATTTGAAGATAGAGGGGGATGGCTCAGAGATAATGTTAGAAAGTATTTTTTCACAGAGAGGGTTGTGGGTGCATGGAACAGCCTTTCTGAGGAGGTTGTGGAGTCAGGAACAGTGGGTGAATTCAAGAATGCATGGGACAGGCATAAGGCAATTCTAGTGGGGGGTAGGAGGAATTAAGCTGTTGATTAACTAGAATCTGTAGCTTATCCATCAGGTAGAGAAATGGGCAGAGTAGGTGGGCCAAGCGGTCCTTATCTGCCATCAAATTTTACGTTTCTAAATCCGAATCTCAGCATGAGAGTGGTAAGGAGGGAACTTTCTTCTTCCAGTGTAAAGGAAGATCTGATGTCACGGGGTAGGGCTGAGGGAGTTACCAGCCAGGTGGGTGGGAGAAGACAGCTTGAAGATGTTCCAGCTGAATTTAAAGGGGAAAGGACACTGCCTAAATGTGGATAGAACACCATCTCAATGCCTCCGAAAGTACAATTACGTAAGAACTTACTGAACCAGTAGATCTTCCAGAGGAGCTCTTGCAGCAGGCAAGGTAGGACTACTATGCTGCTAGGCACTATGACCACAAGGAAAACTTCTAGCTAGCAGTCTACAGCGGGGGACTGCCCCAATGTCGGCACACTGACATCTGCCTATGGTATAAAATGGGCAGTCCCCCAGCTCTACCTCAATCCTCCCACCGGAGATCCCAGCATACTCAGAATGGAGAGAGCTGAGGCAGTTCCTCATAAATGAGGAAAGCAGAGAAGCCAAGAATGGAGAAGCAGCCCTCAGGGGGTAGGAGGGAGGGAGGGAGGGAAAGCAGTGCCTGCTGCAAGAGCTCCTCTTGAAGATCTACTGTTATGGTAAGTTCTTAAGTAAAGGTACTATCCTTATTTCCAGGAGGCTCTTGCAGCAGGCAGCACTAGGGGGACCAAGTCCCAAGCAATCACAGAACTGAACGAGTCAGCAGGGTGGAGGAAATAATTAATTTTTTTTACTTTTCTTAACCGGGTGTTATGGGCCAAGGCCCTTTTTCAAACACGACCCGGGACCATAAAATACAGTCAAGATGTTACACAATAAACATATCACATACAGGAAAAAGACACCAAAGACATATTTACAGATGGCCTAGCACTTGCACATAAGAGAATCTACATAATGTTTCTTTAATGTGACTTTAAAACTATCATGACTTTGTAAATCTTGGATTTCTAATGGTAATTTGTTCCAATTTATAGGAGTGGACACAAAATAGGCATATTTCCCAACACAAGTTTGCACCCTAGGAACAGTAAATGAAATTGATGAGTTAGAGCGAAGGGCCCTATCTAGTTTCCTTTGATGTAACAAGACTGACAGTGGTGATGAGGGGCCTAAATTTAATACATGGTGTGTTAAGCAATTTAGACTATAAATATAACTCAAAGTCGGAGGAAGCCACGCTGTTAGTTGATATAGTGTGCAATGACAAGTACGGAAGGTTGTTCTTTTTTTTAGTACAAACCTGCAAATAGTGTGAAATGTTGTTGTTAATAAGGTTATGTTGGATTTCGACAGACCATGAAACAAGAAGGAGTTGTCATTCATAATGGACAACAGAACATTATTGGCAATAGCAAATCGAGCTTGTTCAGTAAGAAGGTTTTGTAATCGAAACAAAGCTTCCAGTCATTGGTTAATATTCCAACATAACATTTTTATATGTAATGAGTAAGATAATCCAGAATCAAGAATAATTCCCAGATATTTGAACTGGGAGACCTGTTCCAGTACGGCCCCCTTTTGATCAAGAACTACCAAAGAGTCACTCACGGTGGTGCATTGTTTAGTACCAAAAAGCAAGCTTTTTGTTTTGCCACTATTTAAAAGCAGGCACTGGTCTCTTAACCATCTATCGAGAACTTGAAAATCTGTGTTTAAAGCCATGTTTTTATGATCCACTAAAGAGGAATCAGTGTACATGATTACATTGTCAGTGTACATTAAGGCAAACGTATTCTTTAGTAAAGAAGGCAATTTGTTTAGATACAAAAAGAACAACAGATGTCCCAGTATTGACCCCTGGGGTACCCCTAATTTCATTAACTTAGGCTGAGAAATAGCACCACTGAAACTGACCCTCAAGGGACGTTCACTCAAATAGCTGCCAATCCAACCACAGGCAGATTTGCCAAGGCCCAGCTGCTCCAGACCCCTGAGCAGCAGAGTGTGATTAACCAGGTTGAAGGCCTTGGACAGGTCGATGAACACAGCACCAGTAAGTTCCCCATTATCCATCACGTGGCCAACGTGGTCTGTGAATCTGGCCAAGTCTGTCCCTGTCCCATGATGCTTACGAAAACCGTGCTGCTCGGGGGATCGGAGGCCACCGGAGTCAAGATAATCAATAAGAAAAAATTACTCACCATAGTATGTTGTTTCTTCTAATGGAGTCTTGCTGTATTCTGATAATCTGCAGTTAGCCTCAGCACTTGAACTGTCCCAGAAATGAAAGGGTTAACTCTATGCCAAAGCATACAACATTGAGCTCGAGCTCGGTTTTCAAACCTCTGTCCCTGGTACACTTCAGTGCAACCGTCAGATTCTTACGAGCACTAATACTAACCTCATAGAATATAAATTGTTTTCATAAAAACTTTTAAAAGCCAAAGGCAATAACAAATGGGGTCTGAAAGACTCAGGTCGAGAACCCCCAAAAAGAAAACCTTATGTAGATAGTGATAATAATGAAACAATGTGATATAACAAGAGAGCCCAATCTAAGCAGAATGGGATCCAAAAGGTACACTTCTGGGGTGCAACACTGCACCTGCTAACCCATAACCCAAAACACAGAGGTTCTGAGAGGGGAGGCAGGGTGGGAGGTCAGAATACAGCAAGACTCCATTAGAAGAAACAATACTACTATGGTGAGTAATTTTTTCTTCAAACAACATGACGTCTTGCTGTATTCTGACAATCTGCAGACTACCAAGCAGTACCTCCATAGAGGAGAGAACTACAGAACCTACTTAGGAAAGAGACTCTGCAGCACCAAACCTAGCATCACTTCTGGCTTGGGTATCCAGACAATAATGTGTGAACAGTTTTCCAGGTGGCTGCTTTGCAGATTTCCAGGAGGGGAATATCCCTAGCTGCTGCCAAGGAGGCGGTGGTACCCCTGGTAGAGTGTGCCCTCAGGCCTGAGGGAGGCTCTTTGCTCAATTCAGTATAACAGAACTGGATACAAGAAACAATCTGGCAATAGTTCTTTTAGTGGAAGGTTTACCCTTGCCTACCTCACCATAAGTGAGAAACAACTGAGAACAGCCACCCCTATGGACCTTGGTATGGTCAATATAATAACTCAATGCCCTTTCTACATCTGGACTGTGCAACCTTCGCTCACCTGAAGAAGAGTGGTCAATAAAAAACACAGGCAGACACATAGACCTATTAAGATGGAAATCTGACACTACTTTAGGGAGACATTTTCTATTTGTTCTGAGGACCATGTTATCTCTGTGGAAGGAAATAAAGTTAGGTTCCACTGACAAAGCCTGTAACTCACTGATCCTCCTGGCGGAAGTAATGGCTACCAGGAATACAGTCTTCCAAGTCAAGTACTTTAGCTCAGCTGAAGACAAAGGCTCGAAAGGGGGCTGCATAAGCTGTGCAATACAGATATTCAGGTCCCAAGCCGGAGTTGGTTCCCTAAAGGGAGGACTGAGATGAACCAGACCTTTGAAGAACTTATTGAACACAGGGTGAGAAGCAAGGGAAGGTCCCTTCCCTGCTGAAAGAAATGCAGAGACAGCTGCTGGGTGAACCTTAAGAGTAGCAGGCCTGAGACCTAAAGAGTTCAAATGGACTAAATAGTCCAATGCAGTGGAAATGCCAGCAGAATCTAGCTGTATATCCCGCTGAGAGCACCAAATGCCAAACCTCTTCCCCTTAAAGTTGTAAGTTTTTCTGTAGGTTTACTAGAATTCTTCAGAATATCCAAAACACCTTGTGAAAGGTGCAATCCTGCATATGCTGACTCTTCAAGAGTCAAGCTTTGAGTCTGAGAGACTGGAGATTGGGATACCAAATCCTCCCCTGGGAGGAAGACAGGAGGTCGTGCCTCCTGAAAAGACAAAGAGGAATTGTCATTGCCAATGACAGCAACAGAGGGTACCATGGTTGCCTGGCCCAATCCAGAGCCACCAGGATTACTGTGCAGGGCTGAGACCTGATTTTGATCAGTACTCTGAATATCAGAGGGAAAGGAGGGAAGGCATAAAGAAACCCGTTTGTCCAATCCAACAGGAAAGCATCCTGAGGAACCAACACCAGGATTGGGGGGTCTGTAACAGAACAGAGGAAGCTGATGATTGTCTGGGGCTGCAAAGAGATCCATCTCTGGAGTGTCCCTTCTCTGAAAAATGATCTGCAGGATCTGACAGTTCGGGGTCTACTCGTGATGACCCTGAGAGATCCTGCTGAGGGCATCTGCTAGCAGAATGTCCTTTCCTGGCAGATGCACTGCTACCAGGAAGGTCTGAAGGGAGTACGCCAACAACCATATCTTCATGGCTTCTGTGCACAAGGCCATGACTCGAGTGCCTCCCTGCTTGTTTATGTACCACATGGTAGTAGTGTTGTCCATCCGGACCTGCACCACTTTCCCCTGAACTGAGGCTGAGAATGCTTGAAGGGCTAGAAGCACAGCCCTGCGTTCCAGGAGACTGATGTGGAGAAGAGACTCCGGCTGAGACCAAGTGCCCTGTGCGGTGAGGGTCTCCAAATGAGCTCCTCAGCCCAGGAGGGATGCATCTGTTGTGAGAACAACTGAAGGGACCTGGAGAAGGAAGGGAACTCCCTGTCTGAGGTTTTCCTTGTCCAACCACCACTGGAGAGCCTGGGAAAAAGTCTGAGTCACTGGAATCAAATTGGTGAGTGGATCCCTTCTTTGGGACCAAAATGACCTGAGGTGAAACTGAATGTCTCTCATTTGGAACCTGGCTCCCTGGACCACTTAAATGGAAGCTGCCATGTGGCCTAGAAGCTGAAGAAAATGCCTGGCTGGTTGAGACACTCGAGGTTTGAAAAAGGCTGCCAGATCTGTGAGAGCTTTCACCCTTGAAAGAGGTAGGAAGGCTTTTGCCTGAATGGCATCCAGCTCTACCCCTATGAAGGCGAGTAGCTGAACCAGTTCCAGCACTGACTTGGAAAGATTGAGGATAAACCCTAGAGAACCCAGAAGCCTCTGGGTAACAGCCAGAGCTGACTTGACTTGGTCTGAGGACTGGCCTACAATAAGCCAATCGTCCAGATAGGGAAATACAGAAATGCATTGTCTTCTGAGAAAAGCCACTACTACTGCTAGGCACTTTGTAAAGACTCTGGGAGCTGAAGTCAGGCCAAAGGGCATTGCTCTGAACTGATAATGGCCAGAAGTCAACTCGAACCTGAGGTACTTTCTGTGAGAGCATCTGATAGGGATGTGAAAATAGGCATCTCTGAGATCCAGAGAAGCTAGCCAGTCTCCTGGTCTCAGAGAGGGAAGAATGATTCCCAGAGTCACTATCTTGAACTTTGGTTTTAAATGATGTTTGTTCAGATATCTTAGATCTAGGATGGGTTGCCACTCCCCAGTCCTTTTTGGGGTAAGGAAGTACCTTGAGTACGATCCTTTGCCCCTATGTACTAGAGGCACATACTCCACTGATCTTAGGAACAGCAAGGCTGAAACCTCTGCCTTTAGGGCAGCTGTTTCCAGTGGTGAGGAAGGCTTGAAGTACCCTGCCCTAACTTTGGGAAATGTTTTGATACTGAGACCAAGTCCTTGGCTTACCACCTCCAGGACCCATTTGTCTGTTGTTACAGACTTCCACTCCTGGAAAAAGTAAGCCAGCCTGCCCCTACTGGAACTAAGGAGGCGACCCGGTCTGACACATCAGGGTGTCTGTTTGGCAGGGGTCCTAGCTTGAGAGGTGGATGCAGCCCTGCTCATCCCCCTTCTCCCTCCCTCTAAAGAACCCCCTCTTCTGAAAATCAGAGGAAGCCTGAGCCTGGTAGAAAGGCCTGTGAAAAGGTCTGCCCCTGCCAGCCCTAGACTGCTGCTTTTGAGGAGTGGCCTGCCTTTCCTTGGCCACTGCACTCCTGTATGTGGTACAATACTCATCCATTTTCTTCATGTACTCCTCTGTTTCCTCCCCAGACAGAGAGTTCTGAGTGACAGGAAAATCCATAGCCTTAGCCTGGGTATCCTGTGAGAGGCTAGTACATCTGAGCCAGACGCGGCTATGATTCTTTAAGACACATCATTCGAGTCCACAGCAGCATGGAGCTGAACTTTACATGCAACGATGCCATCTACAGCAACCTGCTCCAGCTCCTTGGCTAGCCGGGGAAGGGTATTCTTGGCTAATTCCAGAATTGTATCCCACCTTGACTTCAGGTACCTAGCCACACAGACCATATAAGAGGCCTGCTTGAGTCCCAAAGAGGATGCCAAGTGCTGTTTTTTAGCCATGGCATCCACTTTCCTAGAATCCTTATCTGCAGTGTGTGAAGCCAAGGGTATGTTAGCCTTGTCATAGGCTGCAGCCTGCACTACCCCAACATGGCTGCAATGGTTATAGAAGAATTCTGTCCCTGAGCCTGACAGCATATACCTCCTGTCCATCTTTTTATCCACAGGAGGTATGGAAGTGGGGGCTTGTAAAATTGTTTGAGTCAGTTTCCCCAAAGACTTATGCAGGGGAATGAACAGTCTCTTTGACTCTGGGACATCCATCATCTCCACAAAGTCAGGCTCTTCATCCTCATCCGAGGCTACCACTCTTGGGAGCTGGAGAGTTTCTGCCACCTTTCTATAAAATAAAAAGTGTGAGAGGGGCTCAGACAATCTGGCAGGAGAAATATCGATAGGCCTGTCTGTGGAGATGTCAGGCTCTACTGGCTCATCTAGGCCACCAAAGTCATCATCATCACCTTCATACTCTGGAGCTCCTTCCCAATCAACCTCATAAAAAGCCTCCAGATCATATTCCGATGGGGCTGGAACTGAGGGAACTGACTGTCTTTCCGAACCGGTCAGTTCGGTCGGAGTAGGGCGAAGTGATTGAACTATGGTAATCGCTCTTGCAATCTCCGCATCAGCTGGGATCTGCGGGATTGGATCTGAAACAGCCGACTTCTTCCTACGATTTGCAGAACCTGATTTCTCCGAATCAGACTTTTTTTTGCCAGAGGAAGTATCGCTCGTGTCAGCAGGAACTTCCTCAGGTTCGCATCTGATTGAGCGAATTTTTCAGCCTCCCTTTCCTTAAGTCTAGCTAGTATCTTTTCTAGCGTGGACTTTGGAAAATTCTTACATATGTGGCAGTCTGTATCAAGGTGGTCAAACCCCAGAGAATAAATACAGATGAGGTGGGAATCAGCTTTAGCAAAAGCCTCCCCACACTCAGTGCAGTGTTGAAACCCAGTGGGACCGGTTTTTCCTTTTAGGTTTCTCAGACATAGCCACTGTCACAAACACACTCAGCAGGTCAGGCCCTCTGCTCCAACAGTGCCAACTTCTGAGCACTGTAATATGAACAGGTAACCCTCCTGTCTGCTTGTGGGTCCGAATCACCTTTAATCTCAAGTTCTGAGGGGATTCAAACTGTGAACCTTATGCTAGCATACCCAAATGTACAGGCTCAGATAGTCTGCTCTTCTGGGGGATGCCAGATATCTTTCGCCTAAGGGCACCTAACCAGGTATCCAAAATGAACCCTTAAAACTGTATAAAAGACCTTAGGTATATTCTTATCTTTTCCCAGTTTGGTAACACCATCAAGTTCATGAACAGTTTTTGTCAATCTTAACCCTCTATATGTCACATACAAAAATAACTTCGAAGACACACCCAGGCATTTTTTTTAAATAATATGTTTACTAATAATGGATAAAAATATGACAAAATGTAAACACAGAACAATATATCAAAACACATGCAATCGCTTAAAAGAAAACAAAGAAAACTACAGACTCCTACCAACATACAGTTAGACTTTTTCTATCTAATGTATTACCTCTACAGTGCTTATAGTTAGATACAAGATCTTGATTCTTAAGAGTCCAAAAAATATGTCACTAAGATCAGACACAAGTCCTAGGTTAAAATGTCTCTCTCACACACCCCTTCTATGATGTTATGCAGCTCCTCCTTTTAGAATATAAAAATTATACAAACAATGATCTTCCTGTCAGGAGATATTTTAAATACTGTGACTTCAGCAAAAACTTATTTCCCAAATTATGACAATCTTTAATCAAGCCTTTCCTTTGATCCTGTGTGGTTCCCTGTTCCCAAAGCAGGTCAAAAAGATTTTACAACTTTTCACACCATGGTGTTATAACATGTTTTTCCTCTAAGACGTCATAAAAGTTTACGAGCCCTATATTCTGGCAGCTGGGTCAGTTCTAATTAAGACAGACAAACAGGAGACCCTTAATTAAGTCTCTCTATTCTTTTAATTGCCTCCTGGTTTCAGGTCACTTGACACTTCACTGACCTGGGGGGGGGCACCCATAGCATAGAATGTCTCATGCGAGACACTCACATACCACATTCTGTATTACAATATCATAGAACAATCATAACCAGCTGGCCAAGCGTCACAGCCACAACTATTAAATTACCCTTAAAAGCGTTCAAGCCGGGCAACAACCAAAACATTCAGCCACCAACCGGTTCAATGGTCTTGGGGAAAAAAAAAACAGAATAAAAATTTCGCTTTTTTGAGGCTGAAAGAAACTGGACACTACAGCAAAGTGAAAAATAAACAACAATCAAGGATCAAGTCAGTTCCAAACTGGACTGACTGGAACGAAACCAAGGAAACAAAACAATTTCTTTTCTACAAAAGAGATACCACTATCTGCCACTAAACAATATACTGTGGACAGAGATCTGATGACCAAAAAGAAATAAATTGGATGAGTTTTACCAATTTAGTGTACCACACCGAAGCAGCAAGGAGAAACTCTCCAGAGCGTCTTCACAGTAGGGCGGAGTAAAGAATCTGATGGTTACACTGAAGTGTACCAGGGACAGAGGTTTGAAAACCGAGCTCTAGCTCAACGGTCTATGCTTTGGCATAAAGTTAACCCTTTCCTCTCCGGGGCAGTTCAAGTGCTGAGGTTAACTGCAGATTGTCAGAATACAGCAAGACTTCATGTTGTTTGAAGTTGCTCATTCACAATTTTTTCCAACAATTTACCCAAACAAGGCAAAAGGGAAATGGGTTGATAATTGTCCAGATCAGCTGATTCTCCCCCTTTAAAAATTGGTCTAATTATTGTTTGCTTCCAGCAGGAAGGGAATTCTGCTGTAATCAAGGACAAGTTAAATACCTTATTTAAGGGGATATGAAGGCCTTCAGCCCCGAGCTTTTATTGGGTGTCGTTTTCTTAAATGTTTCAGTACTTGACTTGGCTTTATCAACCTAAGATGGAGTGCGGAATTAAATTGAACTTAAAAGTCACAAGTTCGGTGCTTAGGTAACTCATCTAAGGGAAACTGATCAGTATATTTACACAAATCTACAAATTTACCCAAAAAAGCTTCAGATATTTTGTGAGCATCAGAGGCCTTTTTACTATTTATTTCAAATACCTCAGTTCGAATCTTGATATTTGGAGATATTAGTGATTTAATTGCTAACCAGAACTTTTGGGGAGTTTTACACTCAGACCTTTGGATTTTTAACTGATAATCAGATTTACTTTGTCTCATTTGTAGTTTACATTTGTTCCTTAATCTACAGTATTCATTTAAGTCTACTTCTGATTGAGATGTTTTATATTTAGTCCAAGCTGCATCCCTAGTTTTCATTACTTTAAATAAATGTGGGGTGATCCAATTATTCTTTAACCCTCTAACCCTCCATTTTTGTATAGGAAAATATACAATAGGCACAGGCTATTAAAAAATAAGGCCCTGAAGGACTGCAAGGCCAAAGCCCGCCCTACACATAGAGAAAATGTCCAAACAGCAATGCCTAATAAAGGTATGGACAGAACTCCACATGGTGCCTGCACAGATGTCTGCAGTGGACATATTCTTGAAAAAAGCAATTGTGGCAGCCACGCCTCTCATAGAATGGCTTTTGACCAGGCCTGGTAAAGGCTTGTCGTACTTGCAATAGCAGTAAACAATTCAATTGGCCAACCACTTAGATAAACACTGTTTGGAAACAGGGGCTCATTATCTCCGAGGAGCAAATGAAACAAACAACTGATCAGATTTTCTAATACCACAGGTGCAATCCAAATAATACCCGGGAACCCGGTGAAAATCTAGAGTATGAAGTAAGGCATCCCCCTGATTCGAATACTCAGGAAAATACACAGGCAGGTGGATGGATTGATTTGGTGTAAACTCGGACACCACCTTAGGAAGAAACTTAGGATTAGTTTGCAAAGACTTTGTGAAAAACCAAGTAAGGCTCTTTACACATCAGAGCCTGTAGCTCAAAAATCCTTCGAGCAGAAGTAATAGCAACTAAAAATAATGCTTTACAAGAAAGGAAGTGTAGCTCGCAGCTTGCAGCAGGTTCAAAAGGAGGTAACATAAGCTTTTCCAAAATGAACAAAAGGTCCCATGACGGAACAGGGTCCTTGGAGGACCTTTCCCTGATGATCCAAAAATATTATTCTTGCAGTCATTTTATGCAGTAATGTACCTCAAATGTTGTGTGAATGTGTTAATTTTATCAAAGGTTTACTCTTCTTTCCATATTTTGAATTTTTTTTAGCCCTGCTGTACTTGCCTTTGCTGTTCGGCAGCTGGGCTGCTTGCTCCTGCTGATGTCATTGTATGGAGAAGAAGCGACTCACACTGTGCTGTACAATGACGTTACAGCAGTTTTACTAGGGGAAACTTCCATAACTTGGTGTGCATACTACAGTAGTAGTGCCAAATTAGTCAAGGGATTTTTAAGGATTTGTAAACCCCCTATTGAGAATTGCGAAAACTTTTGTTAGGGATCGTTTGTTGTTGTTTGGAAGTGTGCTACCAGGAGAGGCAGGGGTCAATTTGGGTGGGTGGGCAGAGAGAGGCAGTGAAAAAGCAGGGATACTGAGCGAATACTTCTGCTCAATATTCACAAAAGAGAAGGAGGGGGAGGTACCTAATCCAATTAACAGAAGCACTCTGGATGCGGGGGTGGGCGATCCCAGTCCTTTCACAGAAGAAAGGGTTCTGAAAGAACTCCTAAAACTGAAGGTGGACAAAGCAATGGGGCCTGATGGGATTCACCCCAGAATTCTAAAAGAATTAAGGGGAGAACTAGTGACACCACTGACTACCCTTTTTAACAAATCATGGGAAGATGGTGTGGTACCTGAAGACTGGAGGAGGGCAGATGTGATTCCCCTTCACAAAAGTGGGAGCAAGACAGAGGCAGGAAGAAAAAAATACTCACCATAGTAATCTTGTTTCTTCAAAGGGATCACTCATTATGATTAAACAAATGCAGTCAGCCTCCTGTGTTGGACTGCCCGGAGAGATGGAATTATATGCAAATTATGGAACTCTCAATTGGCTCATGCCACGTTCAAACTGCTGCCCTAGCAGTTGTTGCACTCCGAGTGCTTCAGATTCTTACGTAGCCTAAACTGCGTGTAAGACCCATTAACTATGATAATATTTATATATATAATATTTTTTTGTCCTCTCAGGCCAAAAAAAATCCCAATAATTAAACCCAGAAAACTTGAGACCACAAGGGAACCAACTAGTTAACAAAAGGTGAGTCTCTAACCTAACCTATGTGGAAAAAATATACTAAAACAGGGATGCAGAACAACGTTCGTAGGTTTTTTAGTAGGGGAGGCAGGTGGGTGCTTTAATCATAATGAATGATCCCTTTGAAGAAACAAGATTACTATGGTGTGCAATTTTTTCTTCTAACCCCAGGAATCACTAATTATGATTAAACAAATGCAGACTACCAAGCAGTACCTTTGGAGGGTGGGCATAAAACCTATTTAGGAAACAGGTTCTGCAGCACTGCTGTACCAGACTTGGCATCACTTCTGGATTGCAGGTCCAGGCTGTAATGCTTTGTGAAGGTGTGTACTGTTTTCCATGTAGCTGCTTTGCAGATTTCCAAGAGTGGAATATCCCTCGAAGCTGTCACTGAAGCAGCTGTACCCCGGGTGGAATGTGCTCTGAGGCCCAGGGGGGTCTATTTACCCACTTCACTATAGCAAAACTGGATACATGCCACTATCCAACGAGCAACTGTCCATTTTGTGGCAGGTCTACCCTTACCTACCTCTCCACAGGTAAAAGAGCGGTGTCTGGCCTGGCCAAGACTTAGTTCTGTCAATACAGTGGCGAAGTGCCCTTCTGACATCAAGGGAGTGAAGCCTCCTTTCTGGAGAACTGGAGTTCTCTGTGAAAAAGACAGGTAAAGTGATGGACTGATTTAAATGGAAATCAGACACCACTTTGGGAAGAAATGTTCTATTGGTCCTGAGGACCACTTGGTCCCTGCGGAATGATATGTAATCTACATCCGTACACAGGGCTTGTAACTCACTGATTCTTCTGGCTGAAGTAATAGGAACCAAAAAAACAGTTTTCCAAGTGACATACTTCAAGTCTACTGTTGCCATCGGTTCAAATGGGGGTATCCATGAGCTTGGCATTGCAGATATTCAGATTCCAGGCCAAAACTGGTTCCTTCAAAGGAGGGTACAAAAGGTTAAGGCCTTTAAAATATTTCCTGAAGACTGGATGAGAAGCCATGGACCTCTCTTTACCTGCTGACAGGTAAGCTGAAACTGAAGCCAAATGAACCTTGAGTGTGGAAGGCTTCAGAGCTAAAGAATGCAAGTGTGTCAGGTAATCCAGAAGAATGGCAAGGTCAGCCCTGGATGGTCAACACCCTTACCTGCACACCATATGGAAAACCTCTTCCACTTGGCAGAGTGTCTTTTTAGTGGAGGGTTTCCTGGAACCCCTAAGTACTGCCAAAAACTTGTTCTGACAGTTTAAGATCTGCATACTCTAAGTCCTCAAGAGCCAGGCCTTGAGCCTTAGTGATTTCAGGTCAGGATACAGTATCCTGCCCTGAGAGGAAGTCAGCAGGTTGTGCTTCTTGGGCAGATGAATTGGAGGTACCACTGATAGAGCCAACAAAAGCTAATACCAGTGCTGCCTCACCCAGTCTGGTGCCACCAATATCATTGTTGCTGGTTGGCACCTCAATTTCACCAGGGTCCTGAATATCAGTGGAAAAGAGGGAAGGCATACAGGAGCTTCCTTGTCCAAACCAGTGCCAACGCATCCAGGGGTAGTGTGCCCCTGAGAGGAGGCCTGCAGCAATATATTGGTATCTGGTGATTTTATACAGAGGCGAAGAGCTCTATCTCTGGAGTGTCCCAACGCCTGAAAATCGAGCTGAGAATTTGATGATTCAGACACCACTCATGGTGTTCCTGACTTGTCAGTACATTGTCCTTTCCTGGAAGATGTATGGCTAAGAGGAAGTCTCTGGCTGGTTTGGGTTTTCCTGGCACAAATGAGCTTGCAATTCATAGAATGCTGTTTACCCTGTCCTATGGCAAGAAAGCTCTGCCCAGACTGGTGTTCAGTTCTGCTCCAATGAACTCAAGTACCTGAACTGGTGTTTGCTGCACTTCTGCTCGCCACGAGAAACCCAGGATTCTAGAGTAGACTTTGTTAGTGCTAAGGCCCGCTCTGTAAGATGTAGAGATGGACCCAACACTAACCAGTCGTCCAGGTAGGGAAAGACTGATACTCCTTGTTTTCTCAGAAACTCCACTACCATAGCCAAACACTTTGTGAATGCCCTTGGTGCAGAAGTCAGGCCAAAAGGAAGGGCTGCAAACTGATAATGACCTGAGGCCAGTCTGAACCGCAGAAACCTTCTGTGAGAAGGTCTGATGGGGATGTGAAAATAAGTGTCCTTTAAATCCAGGGAGGCTAGCCAGTCTCCCTTCTGTAAAGTGGGAATGATCAAAGCAAGAGTGACCATTTTGAATATTGGTTTCAGAATATGTCTGTTTAGAAGCCTTAAATCCAGGATAGGTCACCAGTCTCCATTTTTCTTCTTTGTAAGGAAGTATCTAGAGTAGAAGTCTTTGCCCCACTGGTTTAGGGGCACAGTATCCACTGCCTTGATAGCTAGCAGATGTTTTGCTTCTGCATCCAGTAGTATCCTGTCTGAAGATGTGACTGGTGCATATGTTCTTGCTCTCAGCTTGGGGAGAGATTTGAAGCTTCTTGCAAAACCCTGGCTCACCATCTCCAGGACCCACTTGTCTGTGGTGATAGTATACCAATCAGGGAGAAAATGAGTCAGTCTGCCACCCATTGGTGGATTTTTGAAAGGGGATGCGACCTGTACTAGCCCGTCAGGGGTTCTGAGTGGGCTGTGCCTGAATCACTTGGGAGGGAGAAGCTCTCCTCGTGGCTCTCCTGCCCCTTCCTCGGAAGTATGCTCTAGGCTGTTGCTGCAGCTGAGAGGCCTGAGCTTGGAAAGGTCTGGAGAAGGATTCCCTACCCCTGCCTCCCCTGGCCTGGGACCTATAGGATGAGGAAGGCCTATCCTTAGAATTGCTTCTGTAGGTGGCCTTATATTCTTCTACCTTCTTCATATAAGCCTCTGTTTTATCTCCAAATAGGGAATTTTTCTCAAAAGAAAAGTCCATCACCTTGGCCTGGGTTGTCCAGGGTCAGGTTTGCGGCCCTGAGCCAGGCAAATCTTCTAAGGGAGACAGATAGTGCCATCAACCATTAGTGTCCATGGCCATGTGGAACTGGTATTTTGTGGCATCTAAAGCGGCCCTTGCTGTATCCTGCAAGTCCACTGCCACCTCACCAGGCACTTTGTCAGCCAGAGCTAACACTGCATTCCAGAGTGCCTTCTGGTATTGCACTACATAGGCCATATAATTGGCCTGTCTAAGGATGAGAGAAGCAGCCATATACCCTTTCTTTCCCATTGTATCCATCTTCTGATAATCCTTATCTGGAGGATGGGTAGCCAAGGGGATTCTGGCTTTGTCACAAGCAGCAGCCTGCACAACCCCGTCAGGGTCAGGGTGGTTGAACAGAAAAATCAGCTGTTGACCTATCCAGCTGATATTTCTTATCAGCTTTTTTATCGACTCCTGGAATAGAACTGGGAGTCTGGAATACTTGCATTGCTGCCTTTTTTAAGGACTTATGCACAGGCAGTAATAAACATTTTGTTGAGGTTAACCCCATCATATCCAAGAATTCTGCTTCCTCCACATCCTCCTCTGTCTCCTGCAGAGGGAGGTTGAGTGTTTCTACCATACTTTTAACAGAAGCATAGTGTGATGAATAATCCTCTGGGCCCCTGGGGGGGAGGACCGAACTCCTGTTCTGGGGAAACTTCTGGGTCTATCTGTTCCTCCTCGAAATCATCATCCTCCTCCTCCTCAGGAAAAGAAGCCTGTGGTCCCTGAGAGAGTGGAACTGGTACAGGAACCGGGACAGTCGGTATTGGAACCGGGACTGTAGCTTGCAGTGCTTGCAAGACCTGTAAGGCCTTCACAATGTCCTTAGCCAAGGGAATACCAGTTTTGTCAGCTGGGAGCTCCTTAGCCTTCTCGGCTGGACGCACAGCGACATGCTTTTCCTTACAATTTTTCTTTGGTGGCAAAGGTTCAGTCCCTGACTCCACTGGCCTTTTTGGCTTACCCTGCTCAACTTTATCTGATCCTTTATCAGGATCCTTAACTTTACCTCCAACCTTTCTCAGAGGTGGAGGAAAGTACAGTTACGTAAGAACTTACCGTAACAGCAGATCTTTGAGAACAGCTCTTGCAGCAGGTTACACCATTAGGACTGAAGCCAACAGGCGCCAGGACCCCACAGAAAAATTCTAGCTAGCAGTATCAAGCGGGGAACTGCCCCCGACGTTGGCCCCTCCCCGACGTCAGGCATTACATAAAAGGGGGTGATCCCCCAGCATCCCCAGTTCTCCCGCCGGAGACTCCCGGCTCAAGTGTGACATCTGAAGGGGAGACCAAGGATCTGCTTCCAAAGGAAGGTTCGTAGAAGGCATCAAAAGACGCTGTAGCCGAAGAATTAGGTCAGAAGACTCAACCTCCAGAGGGGAAGGTGGGAGGGAAACTACCTGCTGCAAGAGCTGTTCTCGAAGATCTACTGTTACGGTAAGTTCTTACGTAACTGTACTATCTTACTTCGAGAAACAGCTCTTGCAGCAGGTTACACCATTAGGACGGATTCCTAAGCAGTAAGGGACCAAGTTGTTATCGGGAGGAGGATAGGAGGAATGCTCCAAGCTTCAGGACAAAAGTCCCTGAAGGACTACCAAGCCAAAACCAGCTCAGCGCCTAGAGGCAATATCCAAACTATAGTGCCTGATGAATGTGTGTACAGTGCTCCAGGCCGCTGCTGCACAGATGGCTGAAGTGGAGACAGTTTTAAGTGCAGCGAAGGAGGTAGCCAGCTCCCCAAGTAGAATGACCCTTCACCGGCCCTGGTAAGGGTTTATTGCACTTCTGATAACATAACATGATGCACTTTACCAGTCATCTAGAAAGCGACTCTTTAGAAACAGGAGCACTGATCATCCTCTGAGCGTAAGAAACAAAAAGCTGGTCCAATTTACGATGGGCTTTGGTTCTGGTTAGATAATATCTGAGGCACCTATGCACATCCAAAGTGTGCAACAGAGCTTCCCCCCTGTTACCGTGATTCGGGTAATACACCGGTAGGTCTATATCCTGGTTGAGTGTGACAACTGAGACCACCTTGGGAAGGAACTTAGGATTTGTTCTTAAGGACACCCTGTCCTTGTGAAAAACCAAATAAAGATCCTTGCACATGAGTGCATGAAGCTCAGAAGCTCTTCTGGCAGCAGTAACAGCAACTAAAAGGAGCATCTTCCAAGCGAGGAGACGCAGCTCGCAATCCACATCTGGTTCAAAAGGAGGCAGCGTAAGCTGCTCTAGAACAAAAGGAAGATACCAAGGTGGAACTGGGTCTTTAATGGGAGGTCTCAAGTGCAGGATGCCACGCAAAAAGGCGTGAGAAGCCTCTAGTTGAGCTAGAGACCTGTGACCTATCGGAGAATGGTACACTGAAATAGTGTACAGATGGACCTTAAAGAAGGAATAAGCAAGTCCTGCCTCATAGAGGGATAGGAGGTAGTCTAAAACAGACTTAACAGAACACTCCAATGGGGTCAATGCTTGAGCCTGAGCCCAAATACAAAATCTACGCCACTTCATGGCATAAGTAGCATGAGTAGAGGGTTTTCTGGCTGCCACCAGAATGTCTGCATCTTCCTGAGAGACCCCGTATCTCAGGACTGCTATGTCCTTAGGAGCCAGGCATGCAGGTTCAGAGACCGAAGATCCGGATGGACCAAGGAGCCTGACTCCTGGGATAGAAGGTGAAAGCAAAATGGCAGAGGCACCGGATGTTCCTGGGCCAGCTGATGTAAGAGAGGGAACCAAATCTGCCTGGGCTAAAAGGGTGCTACTAGAATAAGGCACACTTGCTCTTGACAGGGCTTCAATAGAACCCTCTGGATCAAAGGAAAGGGCGGGAAAGCATACAGGAACCTGCCCGTCCTACAGAGGGACAACACGTCTCGCCAGAAAACACCAGGCCCTGGATCAAGCGAGCAGAAATTGGGCAGTTTTGCATTGAATGGGGACACAAAGAGGTCTAATTCTGGTGTCCCCCATCTGTGGAACAGGTCCTCTGCGACTTCCTGAAGCAGTTCCCATTCATGGACTCTGTCCTGTGATCGGCTTATGCTGTCTGTGATAGTGTTGTCCGCACCGGGAACATGTACTGCAATGAAGTGTGTGCCGTGTTGCAATACCCAATCCCAAACCCTTTGAGCCTCCCTGCAAAGGGGGTAGAAATGAGTGCCTCCTTGTTTGCTGAGACAGTACATCACTGCGGTATTGTCTGTTTGAACCAGAAGAGTACCCGGCAGAATCTCCGTCTGGAATGCCTGAAGGGCATATAGAACGGCTCTCATCTCCAGAATATTTATGTGAAGATGGGACTCCAGAGACGTCCAGGAGCCTTGAGTTCTGACCCCATTGAGGTGAGCTCCCCATCTGGACCCTGAGGTGTCCGTGGAAAGAGTCGCTGAAGGAGGTGGCTCAGTGAAGGGGACTCCTGTGGAGAGGTGGTCTGGGACGAGCCACCAATGCCAGTCTTGGATGACTGCGTTCGTGATCTGGACTGGATGCTGCAGATGATCCTGTTTTGGGCCCCATTGTGCTCTCAGTATCCACTGGGTAACCTGCATATGGAGTTGAGCTAGAGGAACTGTCGCAATGGCAGCTGCCATGTGTCCGAGCAGACTAAGGACAGTGCGGACTGGTACCGTCTTCTTTTCCTTTATGTCCCTTATGAGGGATCTAATGCGTTCTGCCCTGTCCTGGGGAAGGAATGCCCTTCCCTGAATTGTGTCCAGAACTGGTCCTATACAGTGCACGTTCTGAGACGGAACAAGGTACGAATTCTCCTGATTGATGGTGATGCTCAGCGAAAGGAAGAGGGC
This sequence comes from Neoceratodus forsteri, assembly GCA_016271365.2. Taxonomy (NCBI): domain Eukaryota; kingdom Metazoa; phylum Chordata; order Ceratodontiformes; family Ceratodontidae; genus Neoceratodus; species Neoceratodus forsteri. Next base: position 1,839,195,253 of record CM057456.1, read on the forward strand.
ACAGGTATCCTGTATTGCGGACATCAGGGCCTCCCATGAGGGTGCCATGAGGAGCCAGTCATCTAGGTACGGAAACATGTAGTGGCCCCCTCTCCTGAGAGCTGCTGCCATGACTGCCATACACTTCGTGAACACACGAGGTGCCGAAGACAGTCCGAAGGGGAGGGCTCAGAACTGGTAGTGGCATCTCAGAAACTCGAAGTGCAGAAATCTGCCGTGTGCTCGAGTGATTGGGAGACGTAGGTAAGTGCCTGCATATCCAGCGATGCCAGCCATGCACCTTCTTTGAGCATGGGAATGAGACCCAGCAGGGTCACCATGTGGAAATGCTTGTACATCACAAAGTTGTTGAAATCACTGAGATCCAAAATCAGGTGCAAATCCCCTGATTTCTTTGGAACCAGGAAGAAGTGGGAATAGTAACCGTTTCCTCTCTGGTTCAGTGGAACATGTTCTATGGCCTCCTTGCGTAGGACGGCCAAGATCTCCTGCTGAATAAGCAGAGCATGCTGACCCGAGTAATGGGAGAGCAGGGGAGGTCTGGATGGCGGGTGATCGAGGAACTCTACAGAGTGACCTCATTCGACCAACTGCAACACCCACCGGTCGGAGGTGATCCTCTGCCATCCTGAAAGGTGATGAGAGATGCGACCCCCGACCTTCTCGACCCTTTGATCCAGAGGAGGGGCAGGGGCCAGGAAGGAGTCATGCTGTGGTGGTGTTGGCCCCCTTGGGCTGGGCTTCTTTTGAATGCTTCGGCCCTGGCCCGAGGGGAACCTGGCTTGATTCTTATGGCCAAAGTTGCCCCTGGGTTGCTGTCCGGAACGTGGCTGTTGCCTTTGTTGGCAGCCTCAAAAATGATTCTGGTTCCTACGAAAGGAACCAGATTTTGGTCTGTACATGGCTTGTACAGTCCTGACTGCCTTCTCAGCGTCCTGAAATTTGGTGATGACCTTCTCGGACTCCTCACCAAAGGGGACCACTCCATTATAAGGGACGTCCAGGAGATTCTTCTGGACATCCGGGGTAAATCTGGAGACCCTCAGCCATGAGTGTCTTTGGAGACAAACACCTGTAGCTACTCCCCTGGCTGCCGAATCCGCTGAGTCGTAAGCAGCTCGGAGAACCTGGGTCCCTATGTCAGACCCAGTTTGGAGGAGGTTTAGCAGCTCCTCCTTCTTTTCACCATCCGGTAAATCTTTAAGAAGGTCTTGGCCCTGATCCCAGAGGGCGTTCTGAAATTGCACCATGTGCATCAGATAGTTCAAAGACCTAATAGAGCATGTAGCAGCCGCATACACGTGTCTTCCCATGGAATCTAATTGCTTAGATTCCTGGTCTGGAGGCTGGGTGCTCAAATGTTGAGGCCGCTGAGACCTGTCGTGAGATGCAGTAATGACCAGGGAGTCGGCCAGGGGTTGTTGAGCCAAATACTGGTCCTCCGTAGGAGCCCTGTAAAGGTGGTCAGCCTTCTTTGGAACAGCCAGTGTGGAATGCGGATGCTTCCAAGCTACCTTGGTGACATCCGTAAAGGTGTCCATCAAAGGTGGGACCACCACAGGCTTCGGGTCTTTCTACCCAAGATAACGGGCAAGGCGTTGTCTCTCAGGGTCTAGTTCTTCAGTCTCCCATCCCATATTGTCCTGGATGTGCCTCATGATTTCCGTAAAGAAGGCATCATCCGGAAGTGACCTTGGAAGGTCCAGTCGGTCTGGTGATGGGGGACTGAAAGGAGATGGAGACCTGGAGATGTCGGACGTATCTGGTCTGGAGTCATCTCCTGATGATCGATGTCTGCCCCTGGGTTGCTTTCAGCTCGGGGACCCTGAGGGAGCGCGTGATGGGCGTTTCTTGTCTCTCGATCGGTCCCGAGGAGGCGGAGTTGGCTCCTTGGGGGTAGGGGGTCTGTCACCTTCCGCACCCCTAGGAGGAGGTGGAGGAGGCTGAGGCTTAGGAGGAACCATGTCCTTCTTAATGGTTTCCCACCAGATGGTGAAAAAATCCTTCACCTCCTGGATGTTCATTCCTGACGACGGACCCGGCGTCGGTGTGGGCCTGCCGTCGGGGTCGGGCCCCAGGGAAGCACTGGATCTGGCTCCCTGGGCAAGCCGGCATCCTCCGTGTCACCCGTCTGGTCATCTGGCGGCACGGTAGCCTCTTCGCCTGAGGACCCCTGACGTCCGGAGTCCACCAGTGTCGGTGTAGTAGTCAGCTGTTTTTCAGGTGCTGGGTCAGATGCCTTCTTGGACTCCGTCATCCACTTAAGGGACGTCAGCTTGGAAGTCTTCCTTTCAGGTGCTTTAGGAGGTTGGGAGACGGACCTGAAGTCAGTGTCCTGGCATCAGTCAGATGCACCTCGCAATCTGGAGGAAGACTTTTTGTGCCTGTCCGAAGGAACAGACTTGGAGGCATCCAACGCCCGAGAGGTCTTGTGTGGGTGCAGGGAGGCGGAGGAGCCCCCTGAAGACCTTACCTTTACCGTGGGAGGCTGGGAGCGAGCCTGAGAAGATCTATTGGACCGGGTAGAGCTGGCGCTGGTCCTAGACTCTGAGGCCCTGCTTGGGGATTTTGCCCTGTCCGAGTCCTAGTGCTTGTCCCGGTGCTTCTCAGATTTATGAGAAGATTCCCCTTTGGAGGAAGGTCTTTTCTCCATCTTTTTAAATTTCTCCTTGAGAAGGAATCCCTGAAAGGCCTTTTGGCGGCAGATCCGGGTTCTGCTATTAAATTGTTGGCAAATTGAGCAGGCCTGGGTGTCATGCTCCAGGCACAGACACCTGACACAGGCAGAATGATAGTCCGCAAAGGGGATCTGCTTGCCGCAGGCGCACTTAGAGGGATGACCTTCGGGAGAAGAAGTAGAAGAAGCGGACGTGGATTAAAGTATACTTAAAGATTTCACGCGTTGTAACAGTAGGCAGGCTTCCATGAGGCCGATGCTACGAAAGGATGGTGGGAAAAGAACTGGGGATGCCGGGGACCACCCTTTTATGTGATGCCTGACGCTGGGAGGGGCCACGCCAGGGGTGGTCCCCCGCTGATACTGCTAGCTAGAATTTTTCCATGGAGTCCTGCGCCTGCCGGCTTCGGTCCTAATGGTGTAACCTGCTGCAAGAGCTGTTTCTTGAAGTAAGATCCAGTTTCACCAGTACTGGTAGAAGCAGAGGCCATCCCTTCTAGTATTTTTGACCTTTTCTTAAGAGTTTTAGAACAAAATGTTTTACAAATGTCACAATTTGCAAAAATATGGCTAGTACCCAGACAAAAAATACACAACAAATGTCTGCTTTAGTTATTATCTGACCCCAAGACTCACACAATTTAAAACCAGTGGGTCGTGTGCATTTTTTAGGCTTAACAACAGAAAACTCTGACACTGAGCAGGAATCATTGAAGAAAATATAATGAATTATCGGTTCCTTAGAACCGAATATAACAACTATAAACAATCGCTAACGGTTCCGGGAACCGAGCGCTATTCAGTTCCTGAAACTGAGAAACTAAGAAATCAATATAAGATTTAAATAAATGTACGTGGTTAGGAACCTAACGCAAAAGATTAACAAATATATAAGACTGAGGTAAAAACCTCACAAGAAATAGAGGAACCCTCGGTTCCAAGGAACCGCTAAATACAATAAAATTTACACAAACTACAAAATAAACTAAAACTAAGGCAGCAATCTGAAATATAAAGTAAAAACGCTACTAATCGATCAGATAATTAGATTTTGAAAAGGTTGAAGGAGAGCTCTCTGTGACGTCTCCACTACGTAGGCGGAGTAAAGAATCTGAATCACTCAGAGTGCAACAGTTGCTAGGGCAGCAGTTTGAAAGTGGCATGAGCCAGTTGAGAGTTCCATTATTTACATATGTTTGCATATAATTCCATCTCTCTGGGCAGTCCAACACAGGAGGCTGACTGCATTTGTTTAATCATAATGAGTGATTCCTGGGGTTAGAAACTACAGACCTGTCAATTTGACCTCTATTGTAGGGGAAATGATGGAATCACTTCTGAAGGAAAAAACTGTTGAGTACCTAGAGGTCAGTGGGGCACGGGACCCAGGGTAACATGGATTCACAGTGGGAAGGTCATGTCAGACTAATCTAATCAATTTCTTTGACTGGGTGACCAAAGTAGTAGACCAGGGAGGGGCTGTGGACATGGCCTACCTAGACTTTAACAAGACATTTGACACAGTCCCACACAAAAGATTAATAAACAAATTAGCCAGCCTGGGAGTGGGTCCAATGGTTGTAGCCTGGGTAAAAATTGACTGGACAACAGGACACAGAAGGTAATAGTAAACGGAGTTCACTCTGAAGAAAGGGGGGTTACTAGCGGGGTACTGCAGGGTTCGGTACTGGGTCCAGTGCTTTTTAATGTGTTTATAAGTGACATTGCAGAGAGACTGGAAGGAAAAGTATGCCTCTTTGCAGATGACACAAAGATCTGCAACAGGGCTGATATACAAGGGGGGCATGGAAAGGATGAGAAGGGACTTGGCAAGGTTGGAGGAATGGTCAGAAGTATGGCAGCGTGGATTCAATGCAATGAAGTGCAAAATAATGCACCTGGGAAACAAAAACCCAGGGGACGAGTACAGAATGGGGGGGGGGGTAGTAACAACAACAAAAATGGAAAGGGACCTAGAGGTAATCATATCAGATGACCTTAAGGTTGGCAAGCAATGTGAGAAGGCAGTAAGGAGGGCTGGGGGGATACTGGGATGTATAGGGAGAGGCAACACCAGCAGAAAACAGGAAGTTGTTATCCCTCTGTACAGAGAGTTGGTGAGACCCCATCTGGAGTACTGCATCCAGTTCTGGAGACCCCATCTCCACAAGGACATAGACAGGATGGAGGCAGTCCAGAGGAGGGCAACTAAAATGGTGCAGGGTCTGCAAGAGAAGCCATATGAGGACAGACTAAAGGAGCTTAATATGTATACCCTTGAGGAAATGAGGGAGAGGGTGTACATGATAGAAACTTTTAAGTACCTCAGTGGAATCAACAAAGTCCAAGAGGGTAGCATCTTTCAGAAAAAGAGATGTGCAAGAACAAGGGGACACAATCTGAAGATAGAGGGGGGACGGCTCTGGGGCAATGTGAGGATGTATTTTTTCACAGAGAGGGTGGTGGACTCATGAAACCGCCTTTCCGAGGAGGTTGTGGAGTCTAAAACTGTGAGAGAATTCAAGAATGCATGGGACAGACATAAGGCAATTCTTGTAGGGGGGTGGTAGGAAGAAATAGCCTGTTGGTTAACTAGGATCTGTAGCAGACTAGGTGGGTCAAGCAGTCCTTATCTGCCGTCAAAGTCTATATTTCTATGTTAACATTATTTTACTAGCTCAAGACCTAGTGCAAATTGACAAGGGCTACTGCAGCTTCCTATTTGTCCATCTTGAATAGTGTAGGTTTTCCTTGGCTGAAAATTAAGTTAAAATGTCCCTATAGTAGTAGTCTAGTCATTGTGCTACTCTCTCTCTCTTAATATTCCAGAAGACCTGGTGTGATTGACAGCTTATTAACTCATTTCTTCCAATAGTTTCAGCTGTAGTTATCTGGTAATTCAAGGACAAAAGCATCAAAGGGAGTCATCATTAGCACTCCATTGTTGGGCTATTCGGATAGTGTGTAGGATGTGATCAAGGGTAACTCCCAGTTTTCTGAATGTGTCTCTGTCTGACAATTTGTCCCACATTATTAAGACCAGTGCCTCTCATTTCCCTATGTGTTGTTTCTGTACCTAACATCTCAGAGACAAAATGCTATGAAGTACACAGGGAGGCATTACTTAGTACAGATTACAAAGGCATTAAACACAGATGAAAAACTTGACAGCAAGTGGTCTCAGTTTACAGCAACTCTAATTCATTGTGCTTTGCTACTGAGGCATGAAATAAATCCATTTTATAAAATGAGATACAAGGCATTCATTAACCGCTGGAGTTGGCATATTGCACTGATAAAAGGGTGTCTTGGGGAAGGGGGGAACTATGTTGAACATAGTATGTACACGAGGTTATGGAAGTTTTCCCTAGTGAAACCACTGCATTTTCATTGTACAACACAATGTGATTCACTCCTTCTCCATATAGTGATATCACTAGCACAGCCCAGGGTCTGTAGTAATACCAGGTTTAGCATAGAAGCTAGGGTGCAGAACACAGTTTTTAGCAGCTCAGAGTGCAAAAATGAACTGCAGAGAACATTACAGAAATACAAAACACGAATCAATGCAGGAAGTAGAATTTTATGCATGAATGTTAAATTGACTGGGGAAGGTCCTCTTTAATGTGAGGTTTAAATGCAACATACCCCACAAAAAGATGCAGGAAAGGTCCAATTGAGCAATGGTTTTGCCCTCAACAGGTGCATGGTATGCAGAGAGGGTGGAAAGGTGTACCTTAAGTGAGGACTAACCTAAACCTGAGTCGGAAAGGGATAGAAAGCACTCCAGGATGAGAGTCACTGGACAGGTGAAGGGATCCAAGTGAGGAGTGGTGGCCCAAAGGGAGAAGCACTTCCACTTCATGGCACAGGTGGTCATGGTGGAGGGTTTCCTAGCTGCCACCAAGACATCTGCCACCCGGGATAAGACCCTAAAGTGGGCAATAGCTATGTCTGCAGGAGCCAGGCATGAAAATGCAGTGACCTGAGGTTTGGATGGACCAGAGTGCCCTGCTCCTGGGGCAGCAAGTTGTAGCACAAGGGCAGGGGGACTGAAGGCTCCACCGCTAATTGATACAACAGTGGAAATCATTATCTGATGCGGCCAGTAGGACATTATGAGAATCATATCTGCCCCTTCTGACTGAAGCTTGAGAAGCACCCTTTGTAGTAGGGGGATAGGAATGAATGTGTACAGAAACCTCCCTGTTCAAGAGAGGGACAACGTGCTGCACCAGAAAACACCAGACCCTGGATCGAGTGAGCAGAAATTGGGCAGTTTTGCATTGAGCGGGGACGCAAAAAGATCCAGCTTGGGATGGCCCCACCTGTCGAAGAGGTCTTCAACCATGGAGGTGAGACGCTCCTATTTGTGAGCCCTTGCCCTGGACCTGCTTAGACTGTCCACCAGGATGTTTTGGATGCCTGAAACATGTACGGTGGCTAGTTCCAGGTTGTGCTGAATGGCCCCGTACCAGACCCTCATGGCCTCCCTGAAAAGGGGGTAGGAATGAGTCCCCCCTTGCTTGTTGATGTTATAGACTACTGACATGTAGTCTGTCTGAACCAAGAGAGGCCCTGGAAGAAGATGAGTCTGGAAAGCCTGCATCACATAAAGGACGGCCCTTATCTCCAGGACATTGATGTGGAGATGTGCCTTGCCCTCTGACTAGATCCCCTTAGTATGACGATGGGCCAAGTGGGCACCCCAGCCCAGGCCTGAGGTGTCTGTAGTCAAAATCTGTTGTGGGGAGACAGCTCTGAAAGGAACCCCCTTGACGAGATTGGAGGGGTTTAGCCACGATGCCAGGGTTTGCCTCACAAGATTGGAGACTAGGGCTTGTTGATCTAGGTCATCGGTGGGCTGGTCCTTTTAGGTTCAAAGAGTCCACTGAGGTACTCTCATGTGCAGTTGGGCTAAGGGAGCCATGGTTATGGCTGCCGCCATGTGTCCGAGGAGGCGCAGGAAGGACCTGGCTGGGATGTGCTAGGAAGTGGCAACCAGCCGGTCCTGTGCTACCAAACGTTCCGCTCTGTCCCGGGACAGGAAGGCTTTGTCCTGGGAGGAGTCCAGTACTGCTCATATGTACTGGAGATGCTGGCTTGGCATAAGGCAAGACTTGGGGAGGTTGAGGGTAATCCCCAAAGTCTGGAACAATCGAAAGGTGGCTTCCAGGGTCCCGATCAACTGAGTCCTGAAAGGGGCTGTCAACAGCCAGTCATCCAAGTAGGGAAAGACATAATGCCCCTGTCTCCTGAGAGCTGCAGCCACCACTGCCTGGCACTTGTTAAAGACCCAGGGGGGCTTAGAAAAGACCAAAGGGGATGGCCCGGAATTGGAAATGGTTCCCCTGAAAGCAAAATATGGAGGAACCGATGGTGGGTCGGGAAAACCAGGATATGGGGGTAAGCATCCTACATGTCCACTGAACAAAGCCAGTCCTCTTGGTGAAGAAGGGTCAGCAACTCATGAAGGGTAACCTTCCTGAACTGCTTGTACTCTATGTACAGATCCAAACAGCTGAGATCCAAAATTGGTCTCAAGTCCCCTTTCTTCTTGGGGATGAGAAAGAAGTGGGAGAATAACCCCTTCCCTTTCTATGCCAGAGGGACAGGTTCTATGGCCCTTTTGTGCAGCAAGGCCTGAATGAGGAGGATGTGGGCCTGAGGGTAATGGGATGTAAGGGAGGGCTGTCTGGAAGGATCTCCAAAAACCCCAGAGTGCGCCCCTTTCCATCATCTGAAGCACCCATTGTTCTGAAGTTACAGTGTGCCACCCATTGAGGTATAACGAAAAGCGATACCCCAACGTCTCCCCCAAGGACCCTGCTGTGGGGGGGGTCAGGCAAGGAGTCTGGCAGTAGCACTGGGGGTGGGCAGAGCAGCTGGGGATGCTCTAGGAGCCCTCGGACGGAAGCTCCAGCTGGCTGGGTGGCAGCCTTGTGGTTGAAGGCACCTCTTGGCTGCTGTCTAGGGGTCTGACGAAAAGACTGATGCTGGTTGGACCTGAGCTGAGAACAGTAAACTGTACCAAGTGCAAAGGCTTTTTCCAATTCCTGTAGGTGAGAAATAATGTCCTGGGCCTCACCGCTAAAAAAGGATAGATCCCGGATGGATGCATCCAGGAATTTTGCCTGTACATCTGGCACAAAGCCGGACACCTGGAGCCAGGAGTGGCGGCGAATGCAAACACCAGTGGCCACCACCTCACCTGCTGCGTCAAGTGTCATGGCGGCCCAGAGGACATGGTTGCCCACATCCAAGCCTAACTTAAGGAGCTGCACCAAATGGGTTTTTGTGGAATCCTCAGGGAGGGCCTGCGCGAGATTCACAGCTTTCTGCCATGCCACACAGCATTCTGATACTGCACCATGTGGGCTAGACAGTTCTGGGTCCTGATGGCCTGGGTTTCTTGGTACGGTCATGAGCTGCATTCATGACCATCGAGTCCACCTCTGGCTGCTCCCCCAGACAGGATTTGCCAAAGGGGGGCATGGTAAAGGTAGTCAGCCTTATTTGCCACGGCCGGAGTGGAGGAGGGACAGTTCCAGGTGACCTTGGTGACGTCTTCATATGACTCAATGAAGGGTGGCACCACCAAGAGGAGAGTTTCCTTCCTACAGAGATAGACCGCCAGCTGGCGACACTCTGGGTCTAGTTTCTCCGCCTTCTAGCCCATCAAGGACTGAATATGCCTCATGATGTCTATGAATGTAAGATCATCAGGAGGGGACCTGGGGGGGTTCCTCGGGAGTTTCAGGATTATCAGAAGGCCCCCTAAAATTATCAGAGTCCTCCACAGAAGAGGAATCCCTGCCAGATGGTTCACTTTCTGGGACTGGCACCGGTGCTCAATGGTCCTCCTTGCATCGGTCTGTTCGAACAGGAGAGGGTACTGGGGACTGGGGTTGGCAAGGACCCGCCTGGCCCGAGTCCTTAGGAAGAGAGTGTCCCTAGGAGGCAGAGTAGGGGGCTTCTTGGGCGCCTCTTTATCTTTCATGAAAGCCCACCAGGCCGAGAAAAGCATATTGTAATCCACTGGTGGATGTCGGTGAAAAGGTGGATCCAGATACTGAGGAGGCGGCACCACGTACCCCGGCATCAGTCCTTGGGGTACCCAGGTGCAGGACCAAAAGGAGCTGGGTAACCAGGCATAGGCCCTGGTGGCTTCAGGTTCCCTGGCATCGGGAGCCCAGGCACTGGTCCCTCAGGTGCTGGTCGGGGACTGCCCGATGGGCCAGCTGGCATTGTCAGAGGCTGAGGTGATGACGGTTGAGGCATCATTGGTGTAGACACCTGCTAAGCAGGAGTAGGTCAGATGGGCAAAGGCTGACGCTGGTTCAGTTCAACAGGTGCCGCCGACCCTGAAAGGGAGGTGGGAAACTGCATGGAGGAGCTAGCTCCCGATGGAGGCAGAGGCGACACCTGTGGAGAGGAAGTGAGTGCTTGCTCCGGGCACTGCAAAGAGGCACCAGTCCTGGAGTTGGACACCAATGTGGGCAATGCCAAGATTGTGGGAATGACAGGCAAGGACCCACTGTCCACAGAAGAGAGCCCAGTTGAGCCGCCTGGCTGAGGACCCGCTGGGTGTAATGGCCTGAGCATCAGGAGCTGGGGAGCAGTGGACGGAGTCTGGGGCCCTGAGGAATCCCCGCATGAGACAGAGATGAGGGCAGGAAGTGGAGAAACAGGCAACTCCGTGGAAGCGAGGGCTGCCTACCTCCCATGAGAGGAAGACCCTGAGTCAGTCACCGACTTGTGCGGGGACTGAGAGTGGAAAGCTGACCGTGGATGGTCCCTGTGCTTGTCCCAGTGCTTATGCTTCCCAGCAGATTGTTCTCCTTCTGGGTGGGAGAAGTCGAAGTCCTGGAGGCTGGGGAAGAGGAAGAGCCTTTGCCCTGGAGCTCCTTCTCCACTGTGCTGCAGCAAGAAGCCTTGAAGGGTCTTCAAATGGTGTCTCTGTGTGGCCTGGTTGAAGTCCTGGCAGGGATGGCCTCAGTGTTGTGGTCAGGGCCTAAGCAGAGCAGACAAGAAGAGTGGTTGTCATTGGAGAGAAGCTGCGGGCCACAAACACTTTTTGTACACTGGCTGAAAGACGAAGCTGGAGAAAAAGACATGCACAAAGAAAATAACACACTTTAAATCAAAAATTAAGAAAAATCACAAAAATGTGTGAAGCAAGTGTCCCAGAATGTCTGACATGCGTGGGTCGACAGTGGGAAAATAACTGAGGTGGAGCTGGGGGACTGCCCCTTTTATACCATAAGTGGACGTTGGCATACCGACATTGGGGCAGTCCCCCACTGTAGACTGCTAGCTAGAAATTTTCTGTGTGGACGTAGCACCTGGCATCTTAGTCCTACCAGTGCTGCCTGCTGCAAAAGTCCCCTCGAAGTAAGGTAGTACACTTACATAAGAACTTACAGTAACAGTAGTTCTTCAAGACTATCTCTTGCAGCAGGCCACATCAGTAGGACTAAGCCGCCAGGCACCAGGACCACATGGAACCTTTCTAGCTAGCAGTCTACCAGAGGGGGCTGCCCACCACCAAAGTCGTCCTCTGACGTCAGCCTATCCAATAAGTGTGGGCAGCTCCCCTAGCCTCCTCAGTTCTCTCGCAGAGACCAAAAACAAAAGCTCATTAGGGGAACTGAGGAGGAATCCAAAGTAACCTTAGAGGAGATAAAGAAAAGAAGCAGAAGGCTCTCTGCCATGAAAAGGGAGAGTTAAGCAAAAGGCCCAAAGGCCATAAAAGAGGAAAAAGGGGTACGGAAGGAGGAAAGCATGGCCTGCTGCAAGAAATCCTATCAAAGATCTACTGTTACAGTAAGTTCTTACACAACTGTACTGTCTTACTTTGAGGATATCTATTGCAGCAGGCCACACTGGTAGGAAGAGTTCAAAGCAGTTCTGGCAAACACGGTCAGATAGTTCGGGTGGCTGGCCGTACCGACCTAAGAGAGAGGACCTTGTAGAACAGCCAGTCTGAAATTTGCCCTACACCTAGAGGCAATGTCCAGACTGTAGTGTTTGGTAAAGGTATGGATGGTGCTCCAAGTGGCAGCTGCACAGATCTTCGCAGCTGAAACATTTCTAAAGCAGGCAACGGAAGTGGCCATGCCCCTGGTTGAATGGCCACAAACCACACCAGGAAGTTCCTTACTGTAATTCCTGTAACACAAAACAACACAATTAGGTAACCATTTGGATAAACACTGTCTGGACTCCGAAACACCTTCTTTCCCAGGGGCTAAGGAAACAAATAATTGGGAGGACTTCCTACAGTTCTTTGTCCAGTGTGTACAGTATCTCAAAATTCTATGCACATCCAAAGTATGGAGCAATGCTTCCCCTGGATTGGCAGGCTTTGAAAAATAAACATGCAGATGGGTGGATTGATTCAAAGTAAACACAGATGCCACCTTAGGAAGAAACTTAGGACTGGCATGCAAAGACACCCTTGTCTTTGTGGAAAATCAAATAGGGCTGCTCACACATGAGCACCTGAAGCTCGGAAATCCTTTGAGCAGAAGTAATAGCAACTAAAAATAACATTTTCCATGACAGACAGCATAGTTCACAACTCACAACTGGCTCAAAAGGAAGCAAGGTGAGTTTCTCTAACACAGAATTTAAGTCCCAAGCCAGGACAGGATTGTGGACTGGAGGCTTCAAGTGCAAGATGCCTCTCAAAAACGTGAAAAACATGTCAAGCTGAGCCACAGTACGGCCATCGACAGGTACTTGGTAAGCAGAGATAGCAGACAGATGTACTGTACCTAGATGTATGAGTACTTCTGATCAGAGTTTGAGAGAGAAAGCAAGTACTCAAAGGTCTGATTAACCAGACAGGAGAAGGGGTCTAAGTGGTGCGGTGCAGCTCATATAGCAAATCACTTCCACTTCACGGGACAAGTGGCCCTGGTGGAGGGTTTTCCAGTTGCCACCAGAACATCCACTACCTTAGGGGACACCCCAGACCTCGCAATGACTATGTCTTCAGCATCCAAGCATGAAGGTGAAGAGATGCGAGGTCCAGATGGACCAGGGTGCCCTGCTCTTGGAACAGCAAGCCTGTACACAGGGTCAGGGGCACTGGCGGTTCCACTGCCAACTGCTGAAGCAAGGGGAACCAGATCTGATGAGGCCAGAAGGAGGTGATTAGGATCATAGTTTCCCCTTCCATTTGAAGTTCTATCAGAAACCTCTAAAGGAGTGGGAAGGCATACAGGCATCTCCCTTTCCAAGAGAAAGACAACATGTCTTGCCAGAAATCTCCAGGCCCTGTAGTGAGTGAGCAGAAGAGTGGCAGTTTTGCATTGAGTGGAGATGCAAAAAGGTCCAACTGTGGACATCCCCACTGGTCAAACAGATCTTCTATCATGGAGGTCTGGAGCTCCCACTCATAAGCTCATGACTGACACTGGCTTAGGCTGCCCACCAAGATGTTTTGAACGCCGGGAACATGGATGGCCTAGAGTTCCAGGTCATGATCCATGGCCCAATACCAGGCCCTTATTGCTTCCCGATACAGAGGGTAAGAATGAGTCCCTCCTTGTTTGTGGATGTAATGCACAACACTGGAGTTGTCTGTCTGAATCAGTAGTCCCGGGGAGAGCTAGGTCTGGAAGGCTTGCAGCGCATACAGAACTGCTTGCATCTCTAAGATGTTTATGTGGAGTGCTGCCTCCACCTTGGACTGCGTCTTTTGAGTATGGTGGGCACCAAGGTGAGCCCCCAGACAAGGCCTGAAGCATCTGTGGTGAGGATTTGCTGCAAGGAACAGAACGAAGAATGGCACTCCTCCCAGGAGGTTGCTGAGCCCTAGCCACCACAAAGTACAGTTAAACAAGAACTTACCATAACAGTAGATCTTCGAGAGAGGCTCTTGCAGTAGGTATTCACATATAGGACTAAGCCGTCACACGTCAGAACCCCACAGAAAAATTTCTAGCTAGCAGTCTCTGGCGGGGGACCACCCCCTCGTCAGGTGATCGGCGTCAGAAGACATTGGTATAAAGGGGTGGTCCCTTACACCCACCTTCCAGTTCTCTACTGCCAAAGGCCAAAAGAGGCAAGATGAGAGAGAAGAGGATATTTCCACCCATGGAAATGAAGCAAAGAAAACTTAGGGGGATGATCATCAGAGGGCAGGAAGGGAATACTTACTGCAACAGCCTCTCTCGAAGATCTACTGTTATGGTAAGTTCTTATGTAACTGTACTATCTTACTTTGAGAGGGCTCTTGTACTAGGTGTTGGGGGGGGTAGAACAGGGTGAGGGAGGGGAAAGGGAGGTAAGGGGCCTGCCCGGCACCATGGCTTGGAGGGACAGGAAGAAAAAATTACTCACCTTAGTAATGTTGTTCCTTCTAATGGAGTCTTGCTGTATTCTGACAAATTGCAATGAAGTCCAAACTTAGAACTGCCCCGGAGATGAAAGAGTTAACTTTCCATGCCAGGCATGGAACGCTGAGCTCGAGCTCGGTTGAGACTCTGTCTGTTGCTGTTTGAACTCAAACCGTCAGATCTTTGCGAGCTAAACTCACTGAGTGTCCTGTGTGGAAGCTGTAAACCTACACTAGCCAACTGGCTACTAAATATAATAAACAGATTTTTTGGTTTCAAAACAAAGACTCAAGTCAGGAAACCCAAAAAATGAGACAAACACAACACCCTCTCACCCAAAGTAAAGGGGGTGATAAATAAAAGGTGGGGCACCTCTTGAGAGCCAACACTGCTACTGCCCACCCACATCCCAAAACAAAGGTTCTGAGAGGGGAAGGCGGGGGGGAGGTCAGAATACAGCAAGACTCCATTAGAAGAAACAACATTACTAAGGTAATTTTTTCTTCAAACAACATGAAGTCTTGCTGTATTCTGACAAATTGCAGACTACCAAGCAGTACCTCCATGGAGGAGGGACAGAACCTACCTAGGAAATAGGCTCTGAAGCACTGCTGTGCCAAACCGAGCATCACTTCTAGCCTGGATATCCAGAGAGTAATGCTTGGTAAAAGTGTGAACTGTTTTCCAGGTAGCTGCTTGACATATCTCTAAGATAGGAATATCCCTGGCAGCAGCCAGGGAAGCTGCTGTACCTCTGGTAGAGTGAGCCCTCAGGCCTGAGGGTGGAATCTTGCCTAGTTTTTCATAGCAAAATTGAATACAAGAGACAATCCACCTGGCAATGGATCTCTTAGTGGCAGGTTTTCCCTTACCAACCTCACCATAAGTGAGGAACAGTTGGAGGGAGTCAAACCTATGACCCTTGGTACGCTCTATGTAGTAGCTAAGGGCTCTTTTCACATCCAAACTGTGTGGCCTCCTCTCACCAGAGAAGGAATGGTCAGTGAAGAAAACAGGAAGAGACATTGCCTGGTTAAGGTGGAAGTCTGAAACCACCTTGGGTAAAAACTTCCTGTTAGTCCTGAGGACCACCTTACCTCTATGGAAAGAGATAAAATCAAGCTCCACTGATAGGGCTTGTAACTCGCTTATGCACCTGGCAGAAGTGATGGCCACCAAGAAAACAGTTTTCCAGGTCAAGTACTTAGGCTCTGCTGAGGACAAAGGCTCAAAAGGGGGTTGCATAAGCTGAGCTATGCAAACATTAAGGTCCCAGACAGGGGCAGGGTCCCTGAATGGAGGATTGGTATGAAGCAATCCCTTGAAAAACTTTGAGAATACAGGATGAGCTGAAAGGGAAGAAGGCTTACCTGCTGAAAGAAAAGCAGATACAGCTGCCAGATGCACTCTTAGTGTAGATGGTCTGAGTCCCAAGCTATTAAGATGAACCATATAATCAAGGACTGTGGGCAGGCCAGCAGACTCTGGAGAAATATGTTTCCCAGAGCACCATATGGAGAATCTTTTCCATTTGAGGTTGTAAGTGCTTCTGGTGGAAGGCTTCCGAGAAGCCTTTAGGATATCCATAACACCTTGAGAAAGGTGTAAATCAGCAAACTCTAACTCTTCAAGAGCCAGGCCTTGAGATTGAGAGATTTGAGATTCGGATACCACACCCTCCCCTGAGCACAGGTTAACAGGTTGTAATTCCTGGGGAGAAACAGGGGAAGGTGGACTGCTAAGGACAACAGGAGAGGGTACCAGGGCTGTCTGGCCCAGTCTGGAGCAATCAGAATCACCATGCAGGGTTGAGACCTGATTTTGACTAACACCTTGAGCAGGAGAGGGAAGGGGGGAAAAGCATACAGGAACTTCCCTTCCCAATTGAGAACTAGGGCATCCAGGGGGACTGAGCCCAACACTGGGGGCCTGCAGCAAAAGAGCAGAAGTTGGTGATTGTCTGGGGCTGCAAAAAAGATCTGTCTGTGGTGTGCCCCATCTGGAGAAGATCACCTTCAAAACCAGGGGATCCAGTGACCATTCGTGATGGCTCTGAGATATCCTGCTGAGAGCATCTGCCAGGACATTGTCCTTGCCTGGGAGGTGTACTGCTGTAGAGGTGTTCAGGAATAGGCCAGAACCATAACTTCATTGCTTCTTTGTACAAGGCCGTAGACCGAGTGCCCCCTTGCTTGTTGATATACCACATTGTGGTGGTATTGTCTGTCTTGATCTGAACTACTTTGGAAAAAGCCTGACGTGCTAGAAACACTGCTCTGAGTTCTAATAGATTGATGTGAAGCAAAGATTCCTGAGGAGACCACAACCCTTGGGTGGTCAGGTCTCCCAAGCGGGCTCCCCACCCCAAGAGGGAGGCATCTGTAATAAGGATTAGAGAGTGAGACTGAGTAAGAAAAGGAACTCCCTGTCTTAGATTGTCCTGATCCTGCCACCACTGCAATGCCTGGATCAGGGTTCGAGTCACTGGAATCAGTTTGGTCAGAGGGTCCTTTTCCTGAGACCAAAAGGCTCTCAAGTGGAACTGAATGTCCCTCATCTGAAATCTTGCTCCCTGCACCACTGCTGTAGAAGCAGCTATGTGCTCTAGGAGCTGTAGAAAATGCCTTGCTGGTCGAGACACCTGGAGGGTGAAGGAATAAGCCAGTGAAATAAGGGTCCTTGCCCTGTCCAGGGGAAGGAAGGCTTTTGCCTTTACTGTATCTAGCTCTACACCTATGAAGGTGAGGAGCTGTACAGGCTCTAGGACTGACTTTGAAAGATTCAGAAGGAAACCTAGAGAAGTAAGCAGTTGCTGAGTTATCTGTAGATGTAACTTGACTTGGTCTGGGGACTGGCCTACTATGAGCCAGTCGTCCAGGTATGGGAGGATGGAAATCCTTTTCCTTCTTAGGAAGGCAACTACTACTGCCAGGCATTTTGTGATCACCCTTGGAGCAGAGGTTAGGCCGAAGAGCATTGCTCTGAATTGGTAGTGGCCTGAGGGCAGCTTGAACCTGAGGTATTTTCGATGGGAGCTTCTGATGAGAATATGGAAATAGGCATCCTTGAGGTCCAGGGAGACTAGCCAGTCCCCTGGCCTTAGAGAGGGTAGAATTATTCCCAGAGTCACCATTTTGAACTTGGGCTTTAAAAGGTGCTTGTTTAAATATCTGAGATCCAGGATGGGCCACCATTCTCCTGTCTTTTTGGGGGTGAGGAAGTACCTGGAGTACAATCCTTTCCCTTTGTGTAGGAGTGGAACCTTTCTATAGCTCTGAGCGCTAAGAGGGAAGAGACCTCTGCCTCTAGGGCAAGTGCCTCTGAAGGATTTGCAGGTGGAAAGGATCTGGTTCTCATCTTCGGAAATTTTTTGAAGCTGAGAACCAGTCCCTGGCTTACTACTTCCAGGACCCATTTGTCTGATGTTAAAGACATCCAGTCCTGGACAAAGTAAGCCAGCCGGCCCCCTACAGGTAGTGGAGAATCGGCCCTGGCAAACCCATCAGGGTCCCTGTTTGGCAGGGGCTTTAGGCTGAGGGGTGGAAACAGGCCTGCTTGTACCCCGTCTGCCTCTCCCTCTAAAGAACCCCCTATGAGCATAAGCAGAAGAGGAGGCATGGGCTTGGTAGAAAGGACTATGCAAAGGCCTGCCCCTGCCCCTGGGTTGCTGCCTCTGAGGAGTGGCTTGCCTTTCCTTGGCCTGAGCACTCCTATAGGTGGTCCTGTACTCATCCATTTTCTTCATGTAGTTCTCTGTTTGTTCCCCAAACAGAGAATTACCCACAACAGGAAAATCCATGGCCTTAGTCTGGGTATCCTGAGACAGGCTAGTACATCTGAGCCAAGCCATCCTATGAAGGGCCACAGATGTAGCCATGACTCTAGATGAAACATCATTGGAGTCCACTGCAGCATGGAATTGCACCTTGGATGCCTCAATACCATCCGCAGCCACCTGCTCCACCTCCTTGGAAAGCTGGCCAGGGACCTGTTTAGCTAAAGCCATTACAGTGTCCCATCTAGATTTCTGATATCTAGCTGTATAGGCCATATAACTGGCCTGCCTGAGTCCCAAGGATGCTGCCATGTACTGTTTCTTTGCCATGGCATCAATCCTCCTGGAGTCCTTATCTGGGGGTGTGTGAAGCCAAGGGTATATTAGCCTTATCACAGGCTGCAGCCTGCACTACCCCAACATGGCTGCATTGCTGAGTAAGGAACTCCGTATCTGAGCCTGAAAGAGTATACCTCTTGTCCATTCTCTTATCCACAGGAAGTATAGAATTAGGAGTCCTTAAAATTTTTATTGTCCGTTTCCCAAAACACTTATGAAGGGGACAGACAGCCTCCTGGACTCTGGGATATCCATCATTTCAACATAGTCAGGCTCCTCCTGGTCATCCACAGCTTCTTCCATAGGAAGCTGAAGAGTTTCAGCCACTTTCTTGTAAAACATGAAATGGCAGGGGGACTCAGAAAGCCTAGGAGGAGACACTCCTGAAGGTCTGTCTGGGGAGATGTCCGGGTCAATGGGCACAGCCAGACTTTCATAATCACACTCACTTTCCTCATACTCTCCTTCCTCCTCCTCCTCCGGTTCATAAAATTCCTCTAAAACATAATCCGGAACCGGTGGAACCGACCAAACCGAGCACCTTCCTAATGATGCCAGTTTGGTTGGAACCGGGGATTGGACAATTTTTATCGCTTTGGCTATTTCATCAGCGGTCGGAGAAAGAACTTTTGGATCCGCACCGGCTGATTTATCCCTTCTTGATCTCTTAACCGGAACCGACTCCTTGGAATCAGTTCTCCTTTTGCCCAAAGAAGTTTCGCCCTGGTCAGAGGGCACTCCTTCTGGTTCGGTTGGAACCGAACCGGGTTGGCCATCCGGGTTAGCGGACTTTTTGGCCTCCCTTTCCCTAAGCCTACCAACTCTTTTTTCCAGGGTAGCTGCAGGAAAATTTTTACAAATCTGGCAGTCTGAATCGAGGTGGTCAAACCCCAGACAATAAACACAGGTGGTGTGGGGATCAGCCTTAGCAAAGACTTCCCACACACACTACAGTGTTGAAACCCAGTGGGCCCGGTTTTTCTTTTGGGTTTCTCAGACATGGCCAGTCCTAACCAAAAACTTACCCTTTTTTGGCAATCTGCCAGGCAAGACACCCTTATCGGTTCCTGACCATGTTATGGGTTGTGGAAAGAAACGAATAAAACTGCTTTTAGAACCGATAAGAACCGTAACCACACTCTAAAAGTAGAAATAAAGACTTTAAACAACCTGATCAGTTCAAACCGAACCGATCCCATGTTTACAAGTTCCACAGAATAATAACAAAATAAACCTATCTAGTACTCATACCACAGACAGAGACTGAACCGATAGGTTATGTTTAAATTGCCCAAAACCGAGAAAACGGTACTTAACCGGCTAAATTGAACCGAGCAAAGGAGAAACTTGAGCGACTGTTCAGTGAGGCGGAGTAAAGAATCTGACGGTTTGAGTTCAAACAGCAACAGACAGAGTCTCAACCGAGCTCGAGCTCAGCGTTCCATGCCTGGCATGGAAAGTTAACGCTTTCATCTCCGGGGCAGTTCGAAGGTTGGACCTCACTGCAATTTGTCAGAATACAGCACGACTTCATGTTGTTTGAAACGAATCCTCAGGATTGTGGGAGCAGCTGCAAGGGGGAGTGAGCTGTGTCATTATCCACCTAGGGACAAATGACCTGGCTGAGAATAGGATCAGAGCAGTGCAACAGGAGTTTGTGGAGGGGCCTTAGACAAGTAGCACACATGGTAACTTTCTCGGAAGTACTACCTGTCTATGGCATGGACAAGGCTAGGGTACTCCATGTCACAAACCTACTCAGCAGGTCAGCCCTCTACTCCCAAAGTGCCAACCTCTGAGCGTAGTATTGTGAACAGTTAACAGAACAGGGTAACCCTCCGGTCTGTTTTGTGGGTTCAAATCAAACTTTGGCCTCAAGTTCTGGAGGCAGTCAAATTGTTAACTTCTTGCTAGTGTACCCAATGTACAGGCTCAGATAATTCTGCTCTTCGGGGAAATGCCAGATATCTTTTACCACAGGCACCCAACCAGGTATTACAAAATGAACCCTTAAAACTCTATGCAAGACCTTAGAGAAACTCTTACCTGTTTCCCAATTTGGTATCCCAATAAGCTTAAGCACAGTGTCAACTTTAACCACCTAAGCTTCACTTACAAAAAAAAGAAGTTTCAAGGCACATCAGGCAGTTTCTGTTTTGAAATATATATCTTTACATTAAGACAGATAAAAATAGGTAAACAGTAAATACAGAACAAAATATCCCAATGCATACAGTCTTAAAAACAAAACCAGGTTTAAAAGTGCAAAATTCCTACCAATAATTAGACTTATTTACCTAAGGTATTTCTTATAATCTTTCAGTGCTCTTAGATGTTCCTTCTCTCAGTCTAAGTATATGAATGTGTATCAATGAAATATAGACTATAGTTTGAAAATGCTGTGTTTCATCCCTCTTCATGATGTCATCATCTAGCTCCTCCCTTTTAGGACACACACACACACATATACATATACATACATACACACAAAACAGGACGTCCCATCAAGGCACTGAATTCTGTGACTCCAGCAAGACCCATTGTCCAAATGATGACACTCTTAAAGGAAAACTCCATGTTAAAATCAGAAAAAGATATGTAGTAGTCTTTTTTCTGTGTTCTAACCAGTTCCCAGCATTTTCTTTTCCTCTGGCTGTGAGAGACGTTTTTTCTAACTTTCCCTGTTTTATTGCCCTTGGAGGTTGCCATTCTAGTTTCTTTTATGGCCTCTAGTCTTCCCAGTGTGCCCTTTGGTGTGATGTCTAATTGCCCCTGCAATAAGCCAGTGTCTTGTTACAGGGTCTGTCACAGCTCAGCCACAGAGAAAATACTTCTTCCAGAGAAGACAAACTGCTAGATTTTGGGTGAGTGTAATCATTATTTTTTGATATCAGTACCTTGTCCTGCTATGCTCTGCTGTGTGTGTGTGTGTGAATCATGTCACTGTTTACTCTATTCCTCTCAGTCACTTTCAGTTTTTGTACCTGTACTAAGTAGCAAAAATTGAACATCACCTTGTAGGTTGTAACATAGCAGGACAAGGTACTAATATCAAAAAATAACAATGATTACACTCACCCAAAATGTAGCAATGTGACTTCTTCTCTGAAAGTAGTATTATCTTTGTGGCTGAGCTGTGACAGACCCTGCTAAATCTAGGGGCATAGCTACATCACTGTCACATGAACCAGAGTGCATTGTAGGAGAAAGAAGGCCAATAAACCTATTTGTGATGGAGATCCCCAGGGGTTGTAAAACTACCATACAGCTAGCAGGCTAATTTAGGAAAAACTCCTAATAGCAGACAGAGGGAAAGACACACTAGGACTTAACATACATATCAAAACACTCTACATAACATATGTTTATGCACATTCTGGGTGGACTTCTCCTTTAATTAAGACTGTAATTTCTCAGTCCCTTTGATTCTTGAACAGTTCCCTTTCTCAAACACATCAAAGGACTTTTTATGACACCAGGTGCAATCAACTGACTTTCCTGAGGACGTCATAAAATGGATATTCCACTTCCTTATGACACCAAATGCAATTAAATGACTTTCCTGAGGACGTTATAAAATGGATATATTAATTCCTGGCTTCAAAGCAAACTTACAAGTTAATTGCATTCAGAGATCTGCTGGTTTAACATATATCCTGTCTTTTGAACTGATACCTGGAGGGTGGGGTTTTGTCATCCCAGGCACAGGATTTTTCATGACAGACAATCCCACTACATTTTTAAATTACAAAAATCATAGAGTTATCAGAACCAGCTGTCTAAGTGTCACACTCCAACATGGGATTAAATGATTGGTTGAAAAACTGGTGCAGAGCTCAGAGATTTGGCTTAATTGGGGACTAGGGCTCCACCTGGAGGGATACAAGCCTATACTGGCACGATGGTCTGCATCTATCCAGGAGGGGAACCAGGATCCTAGAAGATAGGTTTAAATGCTTCATTAGCAAGCATTTAAACTAGCCAAGGGGAGAGACACTGAAAACAGGAAGGGAAATCCTAGCCCCCCCCAAAAAAAATCAGGGTAGTTAGTGAGGTAAACACCAAGATAGAGTAGTCGATAGGGAGAAGGGCAGGGGTAAATGGAGAAAAATACAAAGGCAGTAAGGACAGGGATGGGGCAAAAAGAAATAAAGCCATAAATAAAAACGGAGGGTATTGAGTGCCAATGCCCATAGCCTAGGTAAAAAGCTCCCTGAGATGGTGGCCATGATGGAAGAGGGATGCCTTGATATCGTGGCAGTCACAGAAACATGGTACACAGAGAACCATGACTGGGATTTCAACATGCCAGGGTACAAAATCTACAGGAGGGACAGGAAGGGAAGAAAAGGAGGAGGAATAGCTCTTTATGTAAGGGAAGGGATCAAAGCAACAGAACTAAAGGGCAAAACAGGGAGGAGAGGAGGCACTGTGGGTCACCCTGGAGACTGGAGATGGCACCACAATCCGCAGAGGGGTTGCATACAGACCCCCATCTCAGGGGGAGGAAATGGACAAGGAAATGATAGAAGGCATCCTTAGGATGGCAGAGAAAGGGAAGGGAAGATATTGCTGATGGGGGGGCATGAATATGACAGATGTTAACTGGAGCACCTTTGCTGCAGCCACATCCAAGAGCAGGGCCATTCTCGATGCCCTACAGGGGGCATGCCTCAGACAGCTAGTTTTGGAACCCACACAGAAGGGAGCAATCTTAGACCTGTTACTCTCAAATGGGGACAGAGAGAGGATCTCCAATCTTGAAGTGGGTAGCCATCTGGGAACAAACGACCACCAAACTGTGGTTCATGATAAACTCAGCTGTAGAGCCAAGCCATACTAAAGTGAAGGTACTGGACTTCAGGAGGGCTGATTTTGTCAAAATGGGAGAGTGCCTCAGAAAAGCAATAGCAAACAGGCAAGAAGGTGGGGTGGAGCAACAATGAGGAAACATCAAAACCATCACAGAGGGATGGGGTGAAGCCTGCAGTCTAGCCAGAAGCAGCACTTTTCTGGAGCTCCTACTAATTGCTTATATATTTGAATTCAAAACCTCAACTTCTCCTTGCAAAACACCTTAACTCCAGACAGAAGTCCGGTGATTTGTTCCTGCATCCTCTGAAAGATATTGGATATCGCTATGGGGAAAATAAAAACCCCCAAACAAGATTTCTTTCAGCCACGCTGCCTTCACTGAAACACGGAACAAAAACGATGCGCTGCCTAACCTCAGCAGGCCCCAACAGACTCCGGCATCTTTAAATTCGCTTCAGATAGCACTAAATGCCTTAACCAAGACAGTCCAAGGGATGGATCAAAAACTAGATGCCTTTTCGCTACGATTTCAGGTGATGGAATCTCGGATTGATGCCATGGGGGAGACAACTAAAAACATAGAGGCCACTGCTGGGAAGGCCCTGACAGTGTCAGCTACAGCCATTAAAGAACAGGCAGCATTAAGAAGCTGAACTGAACAATTAGAAAATACGGTGCGGGCTGCTAATATTCGTATACTTGGTCTCCCGGAAGGCACAGAGGGGGATAATTTATCTGCTTTTCTTGATCAATGGCTCAAGAGTATCACAGGTCTGAAGGCTGTAAATATCCAACGAGCATACAGAATTACCCCCCGCAGACCAGTATCTAATCTTGAGAATCTCCGCACTATCCTGGTTACCCTAACCTCAGCAGCAGAGAGGGACTTGGTATTAGGAGCAATCTGGTCTAAGAGCCCAGTGTACGAAGAGGACTCCCACATATTGTTTTTTACCAGATTTGGCTTATGCGACAAGAATGCGCCGTAAAGCGTTTGATGGCATTAAGAGAAAGCTCTGGGATTTGGGGATCACATACGCCATGGCCTTTCCTGCCCGACTATGTTTCACTGAAGGCCGACGTCAATTTCGATCTACCGACTCTAAAGAAGCAGGAGCCTGCGTCGAGAGAATAGCAGCTTGAAGAATCCAAGAGGATCGATCATCAGACGAGGAACTGGAGGAGGACTGAATAACAGGGACTATTAAGGAATATCCTGATCGTGGACTTACTAGAATGGTCTGTTTATTTTTCTAACTGGTCAGGCAGAACTTTATTTTTTACCCGACCTGACATTATCTGTTAAAGTATCTTTGAAATGTCTGCAAAGGCTGGACGCTATCCAGATAGATTATTGTAATGCTGTCAATGAATATTCAGATAATTAAAATCAGCGCTTGGAGAAGTTAAACAACTTTTATTAATCTTATCTAGGAAAGGTGACCCTTGAATAACAACTAGAACTGTCGAGATAATAAGCTGATGCCTATAATTTTGGACCTTAAAAGGCTTGTCCTTTCCGTTTATTCTTTCCTGTAATTAACAGGCACATTTTGAAGTTTTAAAGATGTGTTTACTTCTAGAAATTGACGGTTTGAGGAGCTTTAGAAAGTAGTGAATGTTTCCTTATAAATTACATGTAACTAATACAGGACCTAATGGTCGGCTAAGATATTTTATAATTTAACTTCTTTTGTTTTTGAAGATATGAAAACATGGGGCTTTGACTGCATAAGGGCTCCTAATGTTGCTTATTAACCTGTGTAGATTTGCTCATTGCCTATTCTTTTAACCCCCAAAGATGTACCAAGTGTAGTATGTGATCAAATCTCCTTTGTAATGTGCATTGATATAGAATGATTCTTTCCACATACTCTGGAAAATTGATTTTATGCTTATGTATAAAATATTAAATAAAAAATAAAAAAAAAAATCACAGAGGCAACAAGCCTTTGTGTGAAGCAAATAAATAAATCAAAACACAAGAAAAAAACACTATGGTTCTCAAAAGAAGTAGCAGGGAAGGTTAGAGAGAAAAATATAGTATTCAGGAAGTATAAGGAAACACAGAAGGAGCAGGACAGAGAACGGTACCAGTTAAAGCAGAAGGAAGCGGGGAAGGCAGTCAGAATAGCAAAGGCCCAAACAGCGGAAAAGATAGCCAACTCGGTTAAGAAGGGGGATAAAACCTTTTATAGGTACATTAGGAAACAAAGAAAGACTAAGGCAGGGATACTGAGGCTGAATAAAGAGGAAGGTGGTTGGGCAGAGAGAGACAGTGAAAAAGCAGGGATACTGAATGAATACTTCTGCTCAGTATTCACAGTTGAAGAACAGGGGGAGATACCTAATCCAGTCAATAGAAGCACTCTGGATGGGGGGTTGATATAAGTCCTTTCACAGAAGAAAGGGTTCTGAAAGAACTCTTAAAACTGAAGGTGGATAAAGCAATGGGACCTGATGGGATTCACCCCAGAATTCTAAAAGAACTAAGTTTAACACCACTGACTACCCTTTTTAATAAATCATGGGAGGATGGTGTGGTACCTGAGGACTGAAGGAGGGCAGATGTGATTCCCCTTCACAAAAGTGGGAGTAAGACAGAGGCAAGAATCTACAGACCTATCAGTCTGACCTCAGTGGTAGGGAAAATGGTAGAATCTCTTCTGAAGGAAAGAACTGTTGAGTACCTAGAGACCAGTGGGGCACAGGACCCAAGGCAGCATGGATTCACAGCTGGAAGGTTATGTCAGAAAAATCTATTTGATTTCTTTCACCGGGTGACCAAAGCAGTAACATAGAAACATAGAAGACTAAGAAAGGGCTGTGGACATGGCCTACCTAGACTTTAGCAAGGCATCTGACACAGTCCAGCACAAAAGCTTAATAAACAAATTAGCCAGCCCGGGAGTGAGTCCCAGGGTGGTAGCTCAGATAAAACACTGGCTGGACAACAGGACACACAAGGTAATAGTAAATGGAGTCTACGGTGAAGAAACGGGGAGTTACTAGTGGGGTCCCGTGGGGTTCAGTACCGGGGCTGGTCCTTTTTAATATCTTTATAAGTGACATTGCAGAGGGACCGAAAGGAAAAGTATGTCTCTTTGCAGATGACACAAAGATCTGCAACAGGGTTGATATGCAAGGTGGAGTGGAAAGATGAAAAGGGACTTGGCAAGGTTGGAGGAATGGCAAAATGTATGGCAGCTTAAATTCAACGCAAAGAAGTGCAAAGTAATGCACCTGGGAAACAAAAACCCAGGGGAAGAGTACACAATGGGGGGTGAGATACTGACAACAAAAAAAAAATGGAAAGGGACCTGGGGGTAGTCATATCAGACAGCTTAAAGATGGGCCAGCAATGTGAGAAGGCAGTAAGGAGGGCTGGGGAGATACTGGGATGCATAGGGAGAGGCATCACCAGTAGAAAACAGGAAGTTGTTGGCCCTCTGTACAGACAGTTGGTAAGACCACATCTGGATTACTGTGTACAGTTCTGGAGACCAAATCTCCGCAAAGACATAGATGGGTGGAGGCTGTCCAGAGGAGGGCAACCAAAATGATGCAAGGTCTGCACCACAAGACATATGAAGAAAGACTAAAGGAGCTTAAGATGTATAGCCTCAAGGAAAGGAGGGAGAGGGGGGACATGATAGAACCTTTCATATACCTCAAGGGAATCAACAAAGTCCAAGAGGGTAGCATCTTTCAGAAAAAGAGATGCGCAAGAACAAGGGGGCACAATTTGAAGATGGGGGGGGGACGGCTCAGAGGTAATGTGAATAAGTATTTCTTCACAGAGAGGGTAGTAGATGCATGGAACAGCCTCCCTGAGGAGGTCGTAGAGTCAAAAGCAGTGGGGAATTCAAGAATGCATGGGGCAGACATAAGGCAATTCTAGTGGGGGTAGGAGGAAGTAGGCTGTTGGTTAACTAGGATCTGCAGCTTATCAGTTAGGTAGGGAACTGGGCAGACTAGGTGGGCCAAGCGGTCCTTATCTGCCATCAGATTCTATGTTTCACATATAGGACTGAGTCCCAAGCAGTCTGGAACAAGAAAAAGCACTCGGGAGGAGGATTGTTATCCACAGCATGGAACCTCAGGGCCAAACGGGTCTCATGAACGGAGACCTTGTAGGACAGCCAACCTAAAGCCTGCTCTATGGTGACACGCAATGGCCAAACTGTAGTGTTTTGTGAAGGTCTGGCCAGAAGTCCAAGTTGTGGCTGCACAGATGTCTACCACTGACACATTTTTGAAACAAGCTGCAGAGGCAGCTACTCCTCTGGTGGAGTGACCTCTAACTTGACCCAGAAGGGTCTTGTTGTACTTATCATAACAGAAAGTGATACAATGTGGCAACCATTTTAATAGGCATTGCTTAGAGACCGTATTGCCTTCTCTTTTGTAAGCGAAAGAGACAGAAAGCTGATCAGTCTTCCTGAGATCCTTAGTCCGATTAGTGTAGTATCTCAGGATTCTGTGACCATCCAAAGTACTCAAGAGGTACTCCCCTTGATTGGAGTGTTGTGTAAAGAAAGCGGCTTGCTCATTAGATTGATTCAGTGTAGATTCCGCCACAACCTTAAGGAGAAACTTAGGGTTGGTGCGTAGAGCCACACGTCCCTTGTGAAATGTCAAGCATGAGATTTTACACATTAAAGCCTGTAGCTCGGAAATTCACCAAGCGGAATTAATGGCCACTAGGAAGAGTGTCTTCCAAGAAAGGGACTTCAAATCAGCTGTTGCTGCTGTCTCGAAGGGAGGCAGAGTAAACTTCTCCAGGATGAAATTCAAGTCCCATGGAGGGACAGGAATGCGGATGGGGGGTCTCAAATGGAGAACCCCTCTGAGAAAAGCCTTAGAGACTTTCAACTGAACAAAAGTCCTGTCTCCAAAGGGAATATGGTAGGCTGAGATAGCTGTCATGTGGACTTTCAATGAAGAATGGCTGAGACCCAGATCGAAGAGGTGATGCATGCAGTCCAGGACTTTATTGACTGGGCACGAGAAAGGCTGAAAGTCTTTTGAATTTGCCCAAATTGAAAACCGTTTCCACTTCCTTGCGTAGATGGACCTGGTGGAAGGACTCCTAGCCTCCACCAAAATGTCTGCTACTAGAGGAGAGACTCCAAAGCAGGCTTTAGCTATGTCAACAGGAGCCATGCATGGAGATTAAGAGATTTGAGATCTGGATGAAAAAGGGTTTCCTGATCCTGGGTCAACAACTGTTATGACAAAGGAAGAGGAAGTTCCTCTGAAAACTGTTGAGGAAGAGAGAATCAAACTTGCCTGGGCCAGAAGGGTGCGATGAGAATCATTCGCACTCCCTCTGATCCCAGTTTGTTCAGGACTCTCGGAATTAAAGGAATGGGAGGGAAAGCATAAACTAATCTGTCCCTCCAACTGAGTGACAAAGCGTCCCGCCAAAAAATGTCTCGCCCTGGAGCGAGCGAGCAAGCAGAAGGCGGTAAGTTTTGCGTTTTGGGGAGAGGTGAAGAGGTCTATCCTAGGTGTTCCTCATCGCTGAAAGATGTAGTTTACGACTTGTTGATCCAACTCCCATTCATGGAACCTGGCTGGGGACTGACTGAGTTCATCTGCCAGTGTGTTTTCCACTCCTGGAACGTGAACTGCGGTCAAGTGAGGGTGATGTTGGTCTGTCCAATACCATACTCTCATCACTTCCTGGCACAGAGGGTAGGAACGTGTTCCTCCCTGTTTGTTGAGGTAGCAGACTATGCACATGTTGTCTGATTGTATGAGATGACTGGGAAGGATGAAGGGAAGGACAGCTTGAAGGGCATAAAGGACTGCTCTCAGTTTGAGCACATTTATGTGCAGGTTTTGTTCGAACATGGACCAGCTGTCCTGGGTCTTGTGAGACCCTAGATGGGCACCCCAGCCTTCTCCAGACGCATCTGTCGTCAATGTCTTGGGGGGGGGGGAGATCAATGCAGAAGTGAACTCCCAGGCACAGGTTCTCCTAAACCATCCACCATTGCAAGTCCCTGATCATGGGATCTGATACTAGTACCTCTTGGTCTAGATTGTCCCTGGTCTGGTCCCATTGTGACCGAAGTGTCCACTGAGAGATCCTCATATGGAGCTGTGCGAATGGGACTGTCGGAATGGCAGTCACCATTAGTCCGAGGAGGCGGAGAACTGACCTGGTTCCAACCCTCCTGTAGCTGGACAGAAGACGGGCCCGATTCAGAAAAGTGTCTACCCTGTCCTGACACAAGAAGGCTTTGCCTGTGGTTGTGTCCAGAATCGCCCCTATAAATTGGAGGTGTTGGCAAGGGACCAGGTGAGACTTGGCCTGGTTGATGGTGATACCGAGACTGGTAAAAACCTGCAGGATAAGGGAAAGGGAGTGCAGGAGTTCTTCCCTGGATGAGGCTGCTGGGAGCCAGTCGTCCAGGTACGGGAATACCTGTACTCCCTGGTTACACAGGTGGGCAGCTACCACCGACAGGCATTTAGTAAACACTCGGGGGCCGAGGAAAGACCAAATGGGAGGGTCTTGAATTCGTAGTGGTCCCTCTGAAAACAAAACCAAAGGAATTTGCAGTGGGAAGGAATATGCAGGTAGACATCCTGCATGTCCAGAGCGCATAGCCACTGTCCCTGCTGAAATAGTGGTTGAAGGCTCTGCAGAAAGAGCATTCTGAAGCATTTGTACTCCATGAACATGTTCAGGATGCTGAGGTCTAGGACGGGTCTCAGATCTCCAGTTTTCTTTGGAACTAGGAAGAAATGTGAATAGTAACCTGTCCCCCAAAGATGAGTGGGGACTGGCTCTATTGCCTCCTTCGAGAGAAGGGAGAGGATTTCCTCTAGAACCAGAGAAAGATGTTGCGGTGAGAAGGACGACTGAGGGGGTGGTTTTTGGGGCGGTTTCTGCAGAAACTCTATTGCCGATATTAGCTGGAGCATCCAAGCATCTGATGTTATCCTCTCCCAACCTGGCAGATGGGAGGAGAATCTTCCCCCTACTGGTTCCTCTGGAACCTCCAGAGGCAGTGGGAGAGGCAGCGCAGCAGCCAAGGCTCCCACGGCTTTTTTGCTGGGGAAGTCTTGGTTGCTGGAGGGACCCGACGTTTGTTGGCATGTTTTCCTTGTGGCTTTTGTCTTAGTCGTTTTTGGCGATGAAAAGGACATCGCTGGGTTCTTGAGGGGCCTGTACACAGTCTGAACAGACTTGAGTGCAGTACCCCTCTCCTGCAGTTCGGTAATGATATCCTTGATATCACCCCTGAACAGCGCCAAACCCCTGAAGGGAGCATCCTGTATAGCAGATTGTACCTCTGGGATCAAATCTGACATGCGGAGCCAGGCATGACGCTTTAGGCCTACAGTGAAGGCTGAGCTCCTTCCAGCTGTGTCCACTGCATTGTAATTGGCACAAAGCATGTGCTGACAAGCTGAGTGAGTGGAACGGACAAGGTCGCCCACTTCCTGCTTAGTCTGTGACTCAGGAAAGGAGTCCAGTTTAGATTCCACCTGGTTAAGGATGGTCTTCTAGAAATCCCCGATATGTGCAACATAGTTAAGGACCCTGATGCCTAGGGTAGAAGAGGAATAGATCTTCTTCCCATACCGGTCCAGAAGCTGGGATTCCTCATCAGGCGGAGATCAGCTGAGGTGTTTAGGATTGCCGGAACGGCCATGAGCAGCGCTGATGACAACCGAATCTGCCTTGGGGTGAAGACTAAGAAAGTCTACACCCTCAGAAGCCTGGTATAGCCTGTCCGCCTTCCTCAAAAGGGGACTAATGCAGAAGGTTGTTTCCAAATAGTGGAAGCAAGATCTGTGTGAGGCTCTATCCAGGGTGGGATCAGCGTAGGAACGGTCTCGGGCAGATCCAGATGGGCAGCAAGTTTTTTGCACTGAGGATCTGGCTCCACTGATTGCCACTGATGTACTTCCTGGATTTTCCTCAGTAACTCCAGAAAAGAAGGGTCCTCCAGAGGATCCTTCAGCCTGGGGTGTTCCACAGTGTGGGGCTCGCCTTTGGGGTCAGAGTGGCCGGACTCAGAGTCAGAAGTTTTTGATGATGAGAAAGACGACTCCTCCCTAGGAGAGGGAAGGACGACCCCACTGGGGAGTTCCTGGGGGCACGTATCCTTCCCACCTTAGGCACCGGAGGGCTCTCCTCTGGTGTCTGGCAGAGAGTCTCCCATCTCCAACATAAGGGATCTTGTATAGGATCTGGCATTGGGAGACAACTCTTGATCTCTCAGGTGAGCTGAGGCTTGGCCTCAGCCCATCAGGAGGCCAAAGTCTCCTTCAGATCCACCGGCGGCTGAGTAGTTGGCGGCAGAGGTGGAGGATATGGGTATTGAGGGTACCCATAAAAAAGAAGTATCCATAACTTGATGGTGGGTAGCCCGGCATCGGGTACTGCAGTGCCAAATAATGCGGCATTGGGTACTGTGGTGCCGGATACTGCGGCACCAGGTATTGTGGTGTCGGGTACCCAGGCGCCAGGGGCTCTGACGGAGCAGAGGGACCTAGCAGAGGCCCTGCTGGCGGGCCAGACGGTGGAAGCATTGGCCCCGCGAGCGTTGGGCCCAATGTGGGTATACCTTTGAGCAGGTCCGACAGTCCTGTTGGAGGAATAGGTCTTCTATCAGGTAAAACAGCAGAAGCCCTGATGACAGTGTCTCGAGGTCCTTGGTGATGGCCGGGGAAGGAGGGATAAAATCCCTGGGTGTCAGTCGAGGGGACGGGGACGTGGGGACCTCAGAGGGCAATGTGGTGAGACGTTGCTGAGAGCCTGGGGTGTCAGACTGATTGATAGGGTCTGGCGCAGGTTTCTTGGTCGGGCGGTCGTCGGTGGAGCCGGCATCTGACTTACTGATGGTTTCCGGGTGGACGTCGGAGCCGGTGTCTGACTTATCTGACTCCCTACCCGAGGAAGGTCACAAAGGAGAGGCGGTCTTGTCGGAAGGGGTTTTGGTTGGGTGCTCACCCGAGGAGGTGAGCAGCTCAGCAGCCTTGTCCGGGCGTGCGTTGGTGGAACAAACGTCCGACTTACTGGACCCGCTCTGACCGAAAGGCCGTGAGGGAGGAGCGACCTTAATGGAAGCAGAGGCCTCCTTTGCCCCAAAGGCTCCCGGAGTGCCTGAGCCAGACGGGAGGGGTAACACCTTCTTGGTAACCACCAAGATGGCCGTCGAGGAGCAATTCCCCAGAGGGGATGTTACCTTGAGGGCCGCCACTCCAACCGAGGTCGCGGCTGCTGTGGAAGCCGATTCCCGCTCCCGGTGCTCCTCTTTGTCCTATTTTTTTCTTATGACCTTCGGGGAAGTAGACACCTGCCTAAGCTTTTTTAACTCTTTTTCCATGGAGGCCATTTTCTTCTTAAGGATATGGTCTTCCAGGGACTTCTGCCTTTTCATGCGGGTAGCGGAGTTGAACTTCTGGCAGTGCTGGCACTTCTCCATGGGGTGGTCTGGGTCCAGAGAGAAGAGGCACAAGGAGTGGCCGTCCTTGTGTGGAAGCTGAGAACCACACGAGTTGCACTTATTTTTATGCAATTTGGACAGTGTCAGGGAAGACGTCCACAGCAATTGTAAGAAAAGAAATTAGGTCGAAAAGTTTGAAAACCGACAAATGACTGACGAGCGCTGTTCTACTGCAAGGAATTTTCACGTGCAGACGGCGGGAAAGAACTGGAAGGCGGGCATGGGGGACCACCCCTTTATACCGTCTTCTGATGCTGGTCACCTGACATGGGGAGCGGTCCCCCGCCAGAGATTGCTAGCTAGAAATTTTTCCATGGGGTCCTGATGCCAGATGACTTAGTACTATATGTGAATACCTATTGCAACAGCCCTCTTGAAGTAAGATCAGCACATTATTGACAAGATCAAAGACCCAGGACTGGCTGCTCCAGATCATCCATATGCTGGTCCCACTGGACCCCCAGCATCCACTGAGGAATCCTTATATGTAGCCTAGCTAGGGAGACTGTAACAACAGCTGCAGCCATGAGGCCCAGGAGATGAAGAAGAAAAAATTATTCACCTTAGTAATGTTGTTTCTTCTAATGGAGTTTTGCTGTATTCTTACATATTGCAGTGATGTCCAACCTTTGAACTGCCCCGGAGATGAAAGAGTTAACTTTCCATGCCAGGCATGGAACGCTGAGCTCGAGCTCGGTTGAGACTCTGTCTGTTGCTGTTTGAAGTCAAACTGTCAGATCTTTACGAGCTATACTCACTGGGTGTCCTGTGTGGAAACTGTAAACTTACACTAACCAACTGGCTACTAAATATAATAAACAGATTTTTTGGTCCCAAAACAAAGACTCAAGTCAGGAAACCCCCAAAATAAAACAAAACACCACACCCACCCACCCAGACTAAAGGGGTGAGAAAAGGGGTTGGGGCACCTCCCGAGTGCCAACACTGCTACTGCCCACCCACATCCCAAAAACCAAGGTTCTGAGAGGGGAGGCGGGGGGGAGGTCAGAATACAGCAAGACTCCATTAGAAGAAACAACATTACTAAGGTAATTTTTTCTTCAAACAACATGAAGTCTTGCTGTATTATGACTATTGCAGACTACCAAGCAGTACCTCAATGAAGGAAGGACAGAACCTACTTAGGAAATAGGCTCTGAAGCACTGCTGTGACAAACCGAGCATCACTCCTAGCCTGGATATCCAGAGAGTAATGCTTGGTAAAAGTGTGTACTGTTTTCCGGGTGGCTGCTTGACAAATCTCTAAGATAGAAATATCCCTAGCAGCAGCCAGGGAAGCAGCTGTACCTCTGGTAGAGTGAGCCCTCAGGCCTGAGGGTGGAGTCCTACCTAGTTTTTCATAGCAAAATTGAATGCAAGAGAAAATCCACCTGGCAATGGATCTCTTAGTGGCAGGTTTTCCCTTACCAACCTCACCATAAGTGAGGAACAGTTGGAGGGAGTCAAACCTGTGACCCTTGGTGCGCTCTATGTAGTAGCTAAGGGCCCTTTTCACATACAAACTGTGCAGCCTCCTCTCCCCAGAGGAGGAATGGTCAGTGAAGAAAACAGGAAGAGACATAGACTGGTTAAGGTGGAAATCTGAAACCACCTTAGGCAAAAACTTCCTATTAGCCCTGAGGACCACCTTATCTCTATGGAAAGAGATAAAATCAGGCTCCACTGACAGGGCCTGTAACTCACTTGTGCGTCTGGCAGAAGTGATGGCCACCAAGAAAACAGTTTTCCAAGTCAAGTACTTAAGTTCTGCTGAGGACAAAGGCTCAAAAGGGGGTCGCATAAGCTGAGCAATGCAAACATTAAGGTCCCAAGCAGGGGCAGAGTCCCTGAATGGAGGATTGGTATGAAGCAATCCCTTGAAAAATTTAGAAAATACAGGATGGGCTGAAAGGAAGGCAGAAACAGCTGCCAGATGCACTCTTAGTGTAGCTGGTCTGTGTCCCAAGCCATTAAGATGAACCATATAGTCAAGGACTGTGGGCAGGCCAGCAGACTCTGGAGAAATATGCTTCCCAGAGCACCATATAGAAAATCTTTTCCACTTGGAGTTGTAAGTGTTTCTGGTGGAAGGTTTCCGAGAAGCCTTTAGGATATCCATAACACCTTGAGAGAGGTGTAAATCAGCAAACTCTAACTCTTCAAGAGCCAGGCCTTGAGATTGAGAGATTTGAGATTCGGATACCAAATCCTCCCCTGAACACATGTTAACAGGTTGTAATTCCTGGGAAGAGACAGGGGAAGATGGACTGCTAAGGACAACAAGAGAGGGTACCAGGCCCAGTCTGGAGCAATCAGAATCACCTTGCAGGGTTGAGACCTGATTTTGACTAACACCTTGAACAGGAGAGGGAAGGGGGGAAAAGCATACAGGAACTTCCCTTCCCAATTGAGAACTAGGGCATCCAGGGGGACTGAGCCCAACACTGGGGGCCTGCAGCAAAACAGAGGAAGTTGGTGATTGTCTGGGGCTGCAAAAAGATCTATCTGTGGGGTGCCCCATCTGGAGAAGATCACCTTCAAAACCAGGGGATCCAGGGACCATTCGTGATGGCCCTGATATATCCTGCTGAGAGCATCTGCCAGGACATTGTCCTTGCCTGGGAGGTGTACTGCTGTAAGAGAGGTGTTCAGGGAATAGCCAGAGACCATAACTTCATTGCCTCTGTGCACAAGGCCATAGACCGTGTGCCCCCTTGCTTGTTGATATACCATACTGTGGTGGTATTGTCTGTCCTGATCTGAACTACTTTGTTCTGAACAGACTTGGAAAAAGCTTGAAGTGCTAGAAACGCTGCTCTGAGTTCTAATAGATTGATGTGAAGCAGAGATTCCTGAGGAGACCACAACCCTTGGGTGGTCAGGTCTCCCAAGTGTGCTCCCCAACCCAAGAGGGAGGCATCTGTAGTAAGGATTAGAGAATGAGACTGAGTGACAAAAGGAACTCCCTGTCTTAGATTGTCCTGATCCAGCCACCACTGTAATGCCTGGATCAGGGTTCGAGTCACTGGAATTAGTCTGGTCAGAGGGTCCCTTTTCTGAGACCAGAAGGCTCTCAAGTGGAACTGAATATCCCTCATTTGAAATCTTGCTCCCTGCACCACTGCTGTAGAGGCAGCCATGTGTCCCAGGAGCTGCAGAAAATGCCTTGCTGGTCGAGACACCTGGAAGGTGAATGAAGAGGCCAGTGAGATAAGGGTCCTTGCCCTGTCCAGGGGAAGGAAGGCTCTTGCTTTTACTGTATCCAGCTCTGCCCCAATGAAGATGAGGAGCTGCACAGGCTCTAGAACTGACTTTGAAAGATTCAGAAGGAAACCTAGAGAAGTGAGCAGTTGCTGAGTTATCTGTAGGTGTAACTTGACTTGGTCTGGAGACTGGCCTACTATGAGCCAGTTGCCAAGGTATGGAAAGATGGAGATCCTTTTTCTCCTTAGGAAGGCAACCACTACTGCCAGGTATTTTGTGAACACCCTTGGAGCAGAAGTTAGGCTGAAGGGCATTGCTCTTAACTGGTAATGGCCTGAGGGCAGCTCGAACCTGAGGTACTTTTGGTGGGAGCTCCTGATGAGAATATGGAAATAGGCATCCTTGAGGTCCAGGGAGACTAGCCAGTCCCCTGGCCTTAGAGAGGGTAGAATTATTCCCAGAGTCACCATTTTGAACTTGGGCTTTAAAAGGTGCTTGTTTAAATATCTGAGATCCAGGATGGGCCGCCATTCTCCTGTCTTTTTGGGGGTTAGGAAGTACCTGGAGTACAATCCTTTCCCTTTGTGTAGGGGTGGGACCCTCTCTATGGCTCTGAGAGCCAAGAGGGAAGAGACCTCTGCCTCTAGGGCAAGTGCCTCTGAAGGATCTGCAGGTGGAAAGGATCTGGTTCTCATCCTTGGAAATTTTTTGAAGCTGAGAACCAGTCCCTGGCTTACTACTTCCAGGACCCATTTGTCTGATGTTAAAGACATCCAGTCCTGGATAAAGTAAGCCAGCCTGCCCCCTACAGGTGGTGAAGAATCGGCCCTGGCAAACCCATCAGGGTGACGGTTTGGCAGGGGCTTTAGGCTGAGTGGTGGAAGCAGGCCTGCTTGTACCCTGTCTGCCTCTCCCTCTAAAGAACCCCCTATGAGCATAAGCAGAAGAAGAGGCCCGGGCTTGGTAGAAAGGCCTATGAAAAGGCCTGCTCCTGCCCCTGGAATGCTGCCTCTGGGGAGTGGCTTGCCTTTCCTTGGCCTGAGCACTCCTGTAGGTGGTCCTGTATTCATCCATTTTCTTCATGTAGTTCTCTGTTTGCTCCCCAAACAGAGAATTACCCACAACAGGAAAATCCATGGCCTTAGTCTGGGTATCCTGAGACAGGCTAGTACATCTGAGCCAAGCCATCCTACGAAGGGCCACAGATGTAGCCATGACTCTAGATGAAACATCATTGGAGTCCACTGCAGCATGGAATTGCACCTTGGATGCCTCAATACCATCCACAGCCACCTGCTCCAGCTCCTTGGCAAGCTGGCCAGGGACCTGTTTAGCTAAAGCCATTACAGTGTCCCATCTAGATTTCTGATATCTAGCTGTATAGGCCATATAATTAGCCTGCCTGAGTCCCAAGGATGCTGCCATGTACTGTTTCTTTGCCATGGCATCTATCCTCCTGAAGTCCTTATCTGGGGGGTGTGAAGCCAAGGGTATATTTGCCTTATCACAGGCAGCAGCCTGCACTACCCCAACATGGCTGCACTGCTGGGTAAGGAACTCCGTATCTGAGCCTGAGAGAGTATATCTCTTGTCCATTCTCTTGTCCACAGGAGGTATAGAATTAGGAGTCTTTAAAATTTTCATTGTCTGTTTCCCAAAGGACTTATGAAGGGGAATAGACAGCCTCCTGGACTCTGGGATATCCATCATTTCAACATAGTCAGGCTCCTCCTGGTCGTCCACAGCTTCTTCCATAGGAAGCTGAAGAGTTTCAGCCACTTTTTTGTAGAACATAAAATGGGAAGGGGACTCAGAAAGCCTAGGAGGAGAAACCCCTGAAGGTCTGTCTGGGGAGATGTCCGGGTCAATAGGCACATCCAGACTTTCGTAATCACCATCACTATCCTCATACTCTCCTTCCTCCTCCTCCGGTTCATAAAAGTCTTCTAAATTATAATCTGGAACCCGGGGAACCGACTGAACTGAGCCCCTTCCTGATGGTGCCAGTTCGGTCAGAACTGAGGTTAGCGACTGAACAATCCTTATCGCTTTGGCTATTTCATCAGCAGTCGGAGAAAGAATTTGTGGATCCGCACCGGCTGATTTATCCCTTCTTTTTCTTTTAACCGGAACCAACTCCTCGGAGTCGGTTCTCCTTTTGCCCGAAGAAGTTTTGCCCTGGTCAGAAGGCACTCCTCCTGGTTCGGTTGGAACTGAACCGGGTTGGCCATCCGGGTCAGCGGACTTCTTGGCCTCCCTACTCTCTTTTCCAGGGTAGCTGCAGGAAAATTCTTGCAAATCTGGCAGTCTGAATCGAGGTGGTCAAACCCCAGACAATAAACACAGGTGGTGTGGGGATCAGCCTTAGCAAAGACTTCCCCACACACACTACAGTGTTGAAACCCAGTGGGCCCGGTTTTTCTTTTGGGTTTCTCAGACATGGCCAGTCCTGACAAAAACTTACCCTTTTTTCGGCAATCCGCCAGGCAAGACACCCTTATCAGTTCCTAACCGTGTTACGGGTCGTGGAAAAAACATAATGAAATCCGTTTTTTTTCTTTTTTAGAACTGATAAGGACCGGTTACTACACTCTAAAAGTAGAATAAACTTTTTTTGAACAACCTGATCGGTTCAAACCGAGCCGATCCCAAGTTTACAAGTCCCACACAGAAAAACAAGAAAATAAACCTATCTAGTACTCACGATACCACAGACAGAGACTGAACCGACAGGTTAATGGATTAATTTGGTCGAAAACAGAGAAAAACGGTACTTTAACCGACAAACTTGAACTGAGCAAAGGAGAAATCTCCGGAGCGACTGTTCAGTGAGGCGGAGTAAAGAATCTGACGGTTTGACTTCAAACAGCAACAGACAGAGTCTCAACCGAGCTCGAGCTCAGCGTTCCATGCCTGGCATGGAAAGTTAACTCTTTCATCTCCGGGGCAATTCAAAGGTTGGACATCACTGCAATATGTCAGAATACAGCAAGACTTCATGTTGTTTGAAAGACCTATGCTGGGACATGGTGGCTAGAGTACAGCTAAAAGACTTGATCCATCAAGCACTCCACCCTGTCTTGGGGTAGGAAGACCATCCCCAGAGCTGTATCCAATACCGACCTGATGTATTAAAGTCATTGGCAGGGGGTCAGAAATGACTTGGGCAGGTTAATAGTGACTCCCAAATCCTGGAACAGGAGGCAGGTATGAGACAGGGTTTGGAGCACACACTTGCTGGATGGCGCTGCTAGCAACCAGTCGTCCAGGTAACGAAGCACACAGAACCCCTGCCGCCTGAGGGCAGCTGCCACCACTGCCAAGCACTTGATAAACATCCGGGGACTAAAGATAAGTCAAAGGGTAGAGCCCTGAACTGGAAATGGACATCCTGAAAATGTAATCTGAGACAAAGTGCCTGTGGGGGCCACATACCTTGATATACAGATAGGCATACAGCATTTACAGGGAGCAAATCTAGTTCCCTTGGTTTAACAGGGGCAGCAGACCCTAAGGAATCACCATCCGGAACCTTTTGTGCTGGATTGACAGGTTCAGCTCGCTGAGGTCCAGAATGGACTGGAGGTCCCCTGTGCTTTTGGGAGCCAGGAAGAAGTGGGAGAGAAACCCCTTTCCTTG
Source organism: Neoceratodus forsteri (assembly GCA_016271365.2). NCBI lineage: Eukaryota > Metazoa > Chordata > Ceratodontiformes > Ceratodontidae > Neoceratodus > Neoceratodus forsteri. Next base: position 1,839,234,523 of record CM057456.1, read on the forward strand.
CTGGGACTGTGGAGCGAGTTCTATGACCTTTTTGTGAATCAGTCCATGGATCTCTTCCCAGGTCAGAGGGACGTGACTGGGAGGGTACGAGGATGGAACTAGGGGTTTATTCTGAGCCCACTCCAAAAGTTCTAGGGAAAGCCCTCGCTGTATGAGCTGCAGCACCCAATTGTCTGAAGTTATCTCCTGCCACCTGTCCGGATGGAGGGAGAAGTGATGCCCTACAGCCACCTCCTGCGCTTCTGGAGGGAGGGGGTCTGGCAAGGACTCAGGAAAGGGGGGAGAGCAGCCACAGCCGGGGCTTCAGGACCTCCCTGAGAGCTCTTGCTGGTGGAGGAGGCAGGAGTCGGAAGGGCTGCCACACCCGCTGTGTTCCCTGAGGCTTGGCCGAGACTTGGGTTTGCCTGTTTGTAGCCCAAAATGAACAGACGTCATCTATCCAGACTCGGGCTGTGTATGATACATAGAATGGACCAACCTCAGGGTGCATCCAGATGCCTGTAGGTAGGAGAGAATATCTTCAACGTCCATCGGCGAACAATTTGCTTCCTCGAAAAGGGGTGTTCATGATGGACAACTGGATGTCATGGGTGAACCCAGACACTTGCAGCCAAGACTTCCCACGCACACAAATGCCGGCCGCTGCATCCACTGCACTGCAGGTCACCCAGAGCAAATGGATACCGATGTCGGAGGCTGACTTGAGAGAACCCAGGGCTTGCTGCTTGGCACGGTCATCAGGTAAGGACTGGACGGCATCCTTGGGCTGGTCCCACAGGGCATTTTGGTACTGGAGCATGTGCTCCAAGTAACTGAGGACACAGATCAACTGGGTGGCTGAGGTGTATGCCCGCTTGCCCAGAAGGCCTAGCTGACATGATTCTTTGTCGGGTGGCAGGGAACTCAAATGCTTAGGGCATTTAGTGCAGTTGTGAGTGGCGTTTACCATCGCAGAGTCTGCTTGCACCTGCTCTCCGAGAAAGGGTTTCCCAGCCAGGGCATAGTACAACCTATTGGCCTTTTTTGGACATGGCCGGGACCAGACTGGGCTGACGCCATGCGGCCATGGTGGCATCCTCATAGGTGTCTATGAAAGGAGGGACCACCAACAAAGGGGTCTCTGGCTGTTGAAGGTAAGTAGTGAGTCAGCACCGCTCCAGGTCCTGCTCCTCCATCTCAAGCCCCATGGCCTGCTGAATATGTTGTATGATGGCCATAAAGGTGAGGCCATCTGCTGAAGTCTTGGGGACACACTAAGGGGGTTCCCTCCAATTCAGAGAAGAGTGTAGAAGGGGTGGACGAACCACTAATGTCACCTTCATCCCCCTCATCTCTCTGATCATCATCCTCATCAGGCAAGTGTCGGTCTGGATGGTACTTATACCCCTCATCTGTGGGCCGTCGGGAGGTGAGAGCTGGCCTAGGCTGCGGGGTCAGTCATGGAAGCACCGGAGTGGATAGCCCTGGAGAAGGCCCCTGGGAAGTGGCAGGTACAGGTTCCTGAGGAGGGGGAACCTGAAATTCCATAAAACCCAGGAGAGACGTAATTAGGCCTTGCAGATCCACAGTGACCAGCATTGGTCTGGCGGGTGCCAGATAAGGGTAGACCGGCATTGGTCCTATGGGTGCCAGCTGAGGACAAACAGGTGTAAGTCCTGTGGGCGCTGGCTGTAGACAGACCAGCGCAAGTGAAGGTAACAGGTGCAGGTCTGACGGGTGCCGGCTGAGGCAAGGCCAGCGAAGGTTCCACAGGCGCCAGCTGAGGTAAGATGGGCACCGGGGAAGGAGAAGCCCCTACTGGCAAAAGTGGCAGAGGACTAAACCCTGGGGAGGTGCCAGAGTCCTGCAGCACCAGCCCCGAGGCTGGAGGATGGGCAGCAGACCCCAAAAGTAAGAACGATGCCTGGGTTGTAGGAGTGGCGGGTAGAAGTCAGAAAAAAGCCTGGCTTCTACCAAACCCACGCTGGCTCAAGAGATGCCAGCAAGCCACCATGCTGTGTGCTCGACATGAGCAAGGGCCTAAGCAGCAGGAGGTGAGGGGCAAGGCCTTCACCCAAAAGTGTAAGGTGCTGCCGTCAGTAGCACCATGGGTAAGAGGGGGTGAGCAGCAGCCATGGCTGACCCCCCCTGGAGAAGGAAGACCCCTTCGCAGTCGAACAATAGTGGGGAGACCATGAACGGGAGGAGGAGGACCAGGGCCTGCCCTGATCTTTATCCCAATGTTTGTGTTTCCTGCTGGCCTTGTCTCAACACTTCAAGGACTGGAAGCTTGAGGACTGGGCCAAGGCGACCAAGGAACTTCTGGCCTGCAGCTCCCATTCCATGAAGGCGACCCTCTGCTGCAGGAGGAAATTCTCTAAGGTCTGCTGGTGATGTTGCTGGGTGGCTGGGTTGAATCCCTGGCAGATCTTGCAGGCTTGAATGTCATGGTCTGGGCCTAGGCAGCAAATGCAAGCAGAATGGCTGTCCTTCTCCTGGATTTGCTTTCTGCAGGCACACTTGGTTTCTGAGTAATCAGGTTGAAGATGGCTTAGAAGATATAAAAAACGGAAAAATAATGAAAAAGAACTACGGTGAGAAACAGAAAAGAAAAAACGCTGAAAGTGAGCACAAATGGCAGTCAACTGAAGCTGCGGCGGTTTCCAGACGTCCAAAGTGCATTGGTTGACAGTGGGAAAAGAACTGGGGAGGTTGTGGGGGCCGCTCACTCTTGTAGGATAGGCCGACAGAGGAGAACGTTGGTGGGTGGCCCCTTTTGGTAGACTGCTAACTAGAAAGTTTCCGTGTGGTCCTAGTGCCTGGTAGCTTAATCCTACCAGTGTGGCTTGCTGCAAGAGATACAAGTGTAACGCTGGGAGGCTTGCGACCAGCACAGTGAGAGAAAAAAACATTCTAAGTTCTGGGGCACCAGGCACCTCGCAGAAATGATGCTTAAGTTTTACTAGGCTGTTCTAATTTATACAGTCATACCATGACACTAGTATTCTGAATTCTGATGTAGTATGCTACTCATTAAAACAAATGCTATTGCATATGTTTTGTTTCTGTACAGTCTTTGTATAATTTCTCTTAATTAACTTGCATTGCTTCTGCCTAATATATTTTCATGACAAAGATTCTTAAACTGAAGTAAATTTTAACTGTTACAGTCATCCTCCGGGTTTCACACACTGCTTATGGACATACATATTCTGCACTTGCCTATGCTTTCGTATGCCTCTGACAGAACATGGGTAGTAATTTTTAATCCTGTTTTAACAGACTTATTAACTTTTAATTTTTTACTGCCCAGCTTCTCTTATTTTTGCTGTTAAACACACAGTCCTTTTATATTTTTCAAACAAATGCCACGATCACCACAGATGAGGTATTTTTAATGCGCCTTTTTCTTCACTAATTTTGACTCTTCCACCAAGTATTTGTTTGCAGTTAATAAAAAGCTCATTTTCTTTTGTGAGCATTAACTAAAACTGTTTATCTTATTTCTAAACCATCTGTCTATATTTTTAATATACTGAATGTCAGTATTTACTATATGTGATCTAATCCACTTTATATTCAATGTTGCACTATCACTTTAAATTTAGCAACGACACAGTACATGTGGTCTGACATCACAGTTAATGCACTATAAAATTGGTTAGCGCTGCTGCTTTAGTATACCCTTGAAAAAGTGCCACAACTTAGGCATGAAATGTGTTGGATAATTTGTTAGGCTGTGGGGCCTCACCATGCTATATACCGATACCTTAACTTGATGTAAGCAAGCAATAAAATCCTTTTTTGCACCTAACTGGTTTTGTGCAATCTACTATGTAGTGTGTGTGTGTGTGTGTATGTGTAGCTTTGTGGTACTGCCTTATTGGTTAAACTTCTCACCACACATTTACAGTGGGCACCCCCCCCCCCCAAAAATCTTATTTTTCCATTTTATGTGCTAGATGAAAGCTCAACAGCCAGAGACTTGCAGTGACAGACAGTATTGGCCCAATCCAATCTGAATGATGCCCTTTCTGTGGCTACTCCCACTTATATTTCTGAATCCTGTTTAAAAGGAGTTGTTGCCTGATAATGTACTGGAGGGACAGGCAAGTCCTCCAATAGAACGCAAGCAGGTCATCAAAGGGATAGATAATCCATGGATGTCGAAAGCCCTTCTCGGCCAAATGCGGGACCGTGACAACCTGTGGCAGACTGCCCTGGAAACTGGGAAGCCCGCTGATAGGCAGAGCTACCAGGAGGCACAGAATAAATGCACATGGAATATCCGCAAGGCCAAAATGGAATTCTACCAAGCCTCTCTTACTGCCTCCTGGGGCTCTGGACGCAAGTTCTGGGACTCCCTCAAGGAGCTCAGTGCAAAGCTTCTATTGCACCCCCATCCCAACTCTGGGCCAATGGGTCTATCACCACAGACCCCACCGTGATTGCTAACACATTTAATGTCTCCTTCTCTGACCTCAGTAGTTTCCTCCCCCCAATTTCTTCTCCCCCACCCCACCTGTGCCCTCTGTCTTCCACACTACCCCCATGTTCTGTTTCAAAACGGTCTCACAGCATGAAGTCACCCCTTTTCTTCTCAAAGCACTCAGCAAATCACACTTTAGTAGTGACACACTCGATCTCAAGTTACTTAGGCTCACCTTTAATGAAGTCCTCCTCCCACTCACCATGCTCCTGAACCGCTCACTATCACTGGGCCAGTTTGCCTCCAGGAAGAAATGTGCCCTCATCACATCCATACTTAAAAGTGGAGACCATACCCAGCCAAGGAACTACCGACCCACCTCAATCCTGCCCCCCTCTCCAAAGCCCTGGAGAAAATTGTAGCCACCCAGCTAACCGACTACCTATCCAAATATAGCCTACTATGTCCCGAGCAGCATGGCTTCCGATATAACTACAGTACTACTTATTTTATTTAATTGAAATCTAGAATTACAAATAACTTTGAGCAGGAACTGCTCGTTTACAAAGGTTCCACATCGAAGGAATGGGGGGTATACATACATACAAAGGTCAACATAATAATACGTAGTTACACAATAAAAAGAAAGTAAGCGACTGAGGCATAGGAAATTCCAGTAATTCAAAATGTGCCAAATGTTAGGTAGCATGATATACCAGCCAAGGGCAATCTTAGAAATAAGCACTGCAGGTGAGAGGAAGGGCTATGGGCAGGAAGGCCATTGTCGGAGGGTAGAGGGTGAGGTAAGAGCTCTAAAGGAGGGATAAAGTCAGGAAATGCCAGGGGAGGAAAGGAGAGGGGCAAGGGGTAGGCAGGTAGAAGGGGCAAAGCGCAGGGAGAGGTAGCTGTCAAGACTGAAGTGGGAGGCAGTGAGCGGTGGGCCCCTGATTAGGCGACGCAGTCTCAACGACTAGTTGAAATGAGATGAAGTCGGAGTTGTCTCTTAAAAGGGCCAAGAGGAGCAGCAGTAAGAGTTTTTTTGTTGAGAGTATAGTACCACTGTGGTGCTCTGTGGGCAAAGGCCCTTTGGCTCATGGTAGTCCGGCATCTGGGGACAAGGGAGGTTTGTTTTTGTGAACTTCTAGTTCGCTGGGTCCTGTGGTGGTCAATGAGGAGCTTTTCAATGCCTGGAGGCATGACCCAGAGGAGGACATTTTGGCTAAGAGGCAGGTTTGATACTGTATCTGGTTGATAACAGGAAGCCATCCTGCCCGAGTGTACAGGTCACAAGTGTGTGTAAGTCAGTTAGCCCCAGTTAGCAGCCTGCATGCTTTGTTGAGTGCAACTGTAATTCTGCGGAGGGCAGAGGTGGAGAAAGAGCCATAAATTGCTAGCCCGTAATCGATGATGGAGGTGACAGAGCTGTTGATAGCCAACCGGGAGAGTGCCAGGAGTCATGCAGTGTTTGTGCCTGTAGAGCAAGCCTATACGGATGTTGGTGGCTTTGGTGACAAAATCTATGTGCCGATGGTAGGAAAGTGAGCTGTCCAATGTGACACCTAGGTATTTAAAATCAGGAACGTGTTCAAGTAAGGTCCCTGTTTGGTTTAGAAAGGTGAGGTCACGGGATTTGTACTTGCTCCTGGTGTTGTAGAAGGTCATAACCTTTGTTTTGCTGTAGTTCATGTCCAGTTTGACCTGAACCATTCTTTGATGCGCATGAATTCAAGCTGTAATTGTTTCTTGAGGAGCTCTGCGTTTTGGTGGTTGGCAAACATGACTGCATCATCGGCGTAGACCTATTTCTGGTGGCAGGCACTGGGAAGGTCATTGAGGAAGAGGCTGAAGAGTAGTGGCCCCAGGATGGACCCCTGAAAGGACTGGCTTTTCTTCTGAGGTGACACCGGCAATCCTAACCTGTTGGACCCTCCCCCCAAGGTAGCTTGAAAACCAGAGCAGCGTTTCATTGGAGAGCCCAATGTTTAATAATTGCTCGAGTAGGAGTGGGTGGTTCACAGTATCAAAGGCTTTTGTAAGGTCGATGAATACTGCCCCTACACAGTTTCCTTGATCGAGCGTGGTATGGATGAAGCCCGTGAATTCTAATAGTGCGGTGGTGGTACTGTGCCCTTTTCCGAAACCATGTTGCTCAGGACACTGGATGTCATATTCTTCCAGGTACTTGACTAGTTGGTCTGAGGCGATGCACTCCGGGGCCTTAGACAATGGAGGGAGGATGGAGATAAGTCTGTAGTTGGAGTGCAGTGATTTGTCTCCACTTTTGTGTACCGGTGTGATGGTCGCCTGTTTCCAGTGAGATGGGAACTGGGACATCCTTAGTGATAGGTTGAGGACCTTTGTCAGGGGTTCAAGGACTTCTTCAAGGACAAGTGCTAACAACTTCAGGTCAAAGGAGTCACCGCTGTAGCCTGCGTTGTGAATGGCCTTCCGAATATAGGCTCTGGCTTCATGCACTGGGATCTCCTTGAAGTACAATTGTGGGGTAGGGTGTAGGAGAGGAGTAGTTGCAGGAGGGTTACTACCAGAGGGGGCATCAAAAAAATTAGAAGGGAGGACACTATCCAAGTTGGAGAACGCATTGTTAAAGGTGATTGTGTACAGGTCAGATGTTGGTGTTCCATTTATGTTGAGCATGGTGGGTGGTGACTTAGGGTCCTTGCCTGTAAGGTCTTTCAGGTTACTCCAAAAATTTTTTCCATCACCCCAGGAGTTGGAGAGAGCTTCCTTGAAGTATTTGCTTTTGGCGTTCCTAACTGCTCGCGTGCACTCATTTCTGGCAGCTTTATATTCATGAATATCCCCAGGTTTGGATATTGCATGGGCACAGTGCCAGAGATGATCCCTATGTTTGAGTAAAGTGATTAGATTGGGGGTTATCCAAGGGTTAGCTCTGCCCCTGACCTTCAGCTTTTTGAGAGGTGCAAAGATATTGCAGGCCGCAGTGAAGTGACTGATAAAAAGGTCTAAGGCTTGATTTACATCAATGGCAGAGTCGACTGGTGTCCGGTACCCCTGCTTTAACACTCTGGTGTGGATTATTTTAGGAGGGGGCTTAATGAATTTGTTTGTCCAGGTACAAGTGACCGGTGAGTGATCACTGATCCCATCAGGGAGCACTGAGACTTTTTAAATTCGTTCAGGGTGATTAGTAAGGATCCAGTCCAGAAGTGCGCGCGACCCTGTCCTACAGTTGCATCTGGTGGGGGCGGTAACAAGCTGGGTGAGGTTCTATGACGTGACAGCATCCTTGTAGTTTCTGGCCTCCAGCGATAGCCAATTTATGTTGAAGTCGCCTAGTACTATGAGTTCAGAGTTATGGTGTAAACCCTGTAGGCTTTCCAATATGCTCATAAATCCATTGGGCTGATCTTTAGGGGGAGGGTACACAGAGGCAATGGTGAGCTCCTTGTTGTGCGCCCAGAGCAGAACTTTAATAGCGAGAACCTGTGAGGGTGGCATAGGGTTTGAGAATGGGAAGACTTGACCCAGATAGGAATTCCTCAGGTAGATGGCACAGCCCCCACCTTGTTTGGAAACTCTGTCCTGCCTGAATATAGAGTATCCAGGATGGTGACTGCAGCATCTGGTATCTTGGGGTTAAGCCATGTTTTGACAACAGAGAGTACATCAGGGCTATGTTGCTGGACCCAGGTTTGCAAGATGTCAAGTTTGTTAAGGAGGCTGCAGACACTGATTGAGGCTAATGTGAGGGACCCCTCCCGCCTTTTTGTGGCATGGGGTACTAGGCCAGTTGGCTCCGGGTTAGGATGAACATTTCCAGATATCAGAAGTAGCATAAGTAGTATCCTAAGAAGGTACGCTTTAATAATTTTGCAGGCTAGTTTTGTTGCAGGGCATCTAGTCCTCTTGGCCTTGCTGGTCTGCATTTGCCCCATGATATTGCAGAGCACAATATATAAAGCCATGTTCTCAAAGGTGCCACGTGATTGATGAAAAGTAATCAAATCCACAGGAAATGGTGAACTACCGGGGACCAGAAAACTGTTATTGTAGCTCAAAGACCCAGAATGTGATAAACTCCTGAAGGGGTTAAGTTCCTGAAGGTGATGAACATTGGCCTGGGGCATATGCAGGATGTAAAAATCCTTTGTTAGTATCTTCCCATTGTTCTCCAAAACGGTTGTGAATAGACCTCAAAGACAAGTACACATCCTTTAAGAACAAGTCAGACAGAAATGTGGATTCAATACAGCACTCCACAACTCAGTGCTTGTATAACAGATTTACTGACCTTGCTTTTGGCTTTGATGGCTTCCAAACAAGTTGATTTATGATGAGAATGCCAATACCTGGTGGTGATGTTTTGCAGTTTCTTAGTCCAGGCAATGTTCATAGATGTTATGTCCAATAATGGTCCACTTCCTCCAAGCAGAAACACATGAAAATCCACAAAAACTAAACTACAGAGACAAACACACACATCCAGCCACACAGGCTCTAGTCTAGTCTATATGAATCTATAAGGTCTACTGGAGTTCATTAACGCTCTCCACACATCACTTGATCTAGGCCACATTGCTGGCGCTGTTTTCATAGACCTCTCCAAGGCATTTGATACGGTGCACCACATGCTTCTCTTGGACTCCCTCTCACAGATAGGCCTGTCCCCTGAGATCACTGGCTGGTTTGCTAGCTATCTATCCAAGAGAACCCAGACAGTTAGAATTGCCCAAACACAATCTACGCCTTTACTAGCCAGCTCGGGGTCCCTCAGGGCTCCATCCTGGGCCCCCTGCTATTTTCCCTATTCCTCAACTCCCTTCCCAAGGAAGGTTCTGGGAAGCTACAGTAGTAGCCACAGACATTGCCAGCTATTTCCCAAAATTTCTGTGATATTTCTAAAGAACTCTCCTGCTTTCTGCTTTACCTCAGTAGGGGCAGCAGAGAGAAACTCTTTAGAAATTTTACAAAATATCTGGAAATAGCTGGCAATGTCTGGCTACTACTGTACTTCTATATACAGATGACGCTGTCCTCTACAGCTCCCACACGGACCACACCACTCTCCGAAATGCCCTCCAGAAATCTTTCTCACACGCTGAATCCTAGTTTGTTCTGCATAGCTTAGTTCTCAACTACAAAAAAACAAAATCTATGGTGTCTGCACATGCCCAAAACAAAAATCATAGGCTACCCCTGCTCATTCTAAACTTACTAAACAACCCCCTTGAGCAGGTCACCTCATTCAAATACCTGGGTATCACCCTAGACTCAAGGCTCACTTACCATGATCATATCCGAAATCTGTGCTCCGCTGTCAATGTTTGTATTGGTCTGCTACACCGGTACAAGCACTGCCTCCCCCCCGATGCCCTACATCTAGCTGTATCGGCTTATATACTATCCCTCATTGACTATGGTATCATAGTATATGGAGCAACTGACAACATGCACCTCAACAAATTCAGGTTAGCCCTAAACAAGGCCTGTAGGCTAGCCACTGGCTGCGATAGGTTCACGCATACCTGCACTCTTTACACCTCTACCAACTGGCTAAACTTTGATGGGAGGCTAAAATATCAGACCTGCTTTTTCGCTACAAAAATAACTGCTGGACTACTCCCTCTGGCTCTCACCCCTCTACTCCAAGCACCCCAGTCAACCCATCAAACACAGCAAACTGCAATTACCCACTTTTGGATACCTCACTGCAAAACCTCCTTGGGCCAAAGACTGTTTAAGTACCTGGCTCCTAGCTGGCTGAACTCCCTTCCGAATTCCCTCCTCACAGAGCCTAAACTTGGCCTGTTCAAATCCCACCTCCGAGACCTAATCACCCAAGATTCAGTCTGTGACTGTCCCTGATTTTCTCAGGCACTCCTGTATCTCATCAGAACATTTTACCTCCCTGGTATTACCACCCTAGAGCGTGTGTATATATGACAATGGACTCCTACGGTCCCGCCTGAAAATGCAAATGACCACCAGGCATGGCTACGCCGCCATCCTGTAGTGTACGTTCTTGTTGGCTCCCACTCTGCTCCTCTTCTGGTAACTCTATGTACCATTGTATTACTAGCTGCAATATGTAACTCTATGTACCACTGTATTACTAGCTGCAATATGTAATTCTATGTATCATTGTATTACTAGTTGCAATATGTAAATACATGTTACTCACCTGTAACAGGAGTTCTAGGAATGGTATATGTTGTTCATCCACACAACCCACCTGGCCTCCCCGACTTCGAAGCACAACCTGGTTTCCAGCGGGCTAGATCAGGCATCACGGGGCAGAGCCGAGAGTTTTACCACCCGGGTGGGTGGGAGGAGCCAGCCTGAAGACCTTCCGGCAAGATTTAAAGCGGCAAGGAACCTGCCAGATAGTGTGGATGAACAACATATCCATGTCCCTAGAACTCTGTGTACCATTGTATTACTAGCTGCAATGTGTAACTCTATGTACCATTGTATTACTAGCTGAAATGTATAACTCTATGTACCATTGTATTACTAGTTGCAATATGTAACTCTATGTACCACTGTATTACTAGCTGCAATATGTACCTTTGTATTACTAGCTGCAATGCTTCGACCACCTGTACCCATGTCTGACACTGTACTGACTGAAGTACTTGCCACTTTTGTTACCTCTGCTCGCATTGTTACCTTGTATATGTTGCACTATTTGTTGTGTTGCTTCTTCACTCAACTGACGTGGAACCTTTGTAAAGGAGTCTTTGACTCAAAGGCATGTCTCCGATACTCCTCAATAAATAAAACAGACAAACATAACAGTTACGCAAGAACTTACCGTAACAACAGATCTTCGAGTGGATCTCAGACGTCAGGCCGCACTGTAGGAATTTCACTGTTAGTGAAGCAGGATCTATACGGAAGATTTTCAGCAGTACCATTGGGGCTGTCCACGCTGATGTCACCAACCCTATAAAGGTATTAGCGGCCCCGCTCCCTCCCTAGTTCTATCCCACGGAGTCTAGGGAGTAAACCAATGCCATAGGGGACCAAGGAGAGAGCGCGAGAGAGAGAGAGAGGTGCCCAGGCCTATGTAAAAGGCTGGATACACCAGAAAGTCAGTCCTGAGAAGAGAACCCCGTAAGAGGGTGATGACAGGAAGGAAGGCAGACCTGATGACTGAGATCCCATTGAAGATATACTGTTGCGGTAAGTTCTTGCGTAACTGTTTTATCTCCTTTGGGGTATCTCAGGAGGAGGCAGTATAGCACAGTGGTTTAAGGCTCTGAGCTGCAAACCTGGAGACCTGGGTTTGAATCCCACAGCCCCCACCTGCATACTGCGTGACCCCGAGCAAGTCAATTAACTTTCTGGTGCTCCCAGGATGCACCTGGAAGCAAGCTTTGACTTCATGCGCCTCTCCTGGTTAAACAATTTCCTCTTTCCCCCCTTCCCTTTCCTCAGTCATCAGGTCACACCACAGGAACGAGTCCCAAGCAGTAACAGGTGCAGCAAGAAAGTCTGGGAGGAAGGCCAATCAAAGTCTAGAACAGGAGACCCTGCAAGACAGCCCAGCCGAAGGCTGCTCGGGCATCAGAGGCAATGTCCAGACTGTAGTGCTTAGTAAACATATGGACAGTACTCTAGGTGGCAACCGTGCAGATGTCAGCTGCAGAGACCCCTTTGAAACAGGCCACTGAGGTAGCCATGCCCCTTGTGGAATGGACTTTCACTGCCCCTTGCAACTCTTTACCATGCTTGTTGTAGCAGAACACAATACAATGTGCCAACCATTTGAACAAACGCTGTTTAGAGACCCAAATGCTCTCTCTTTCTGGGGTAAAAGAGACAAAAAGCTGCTTTGACTTTCTGCAGTCCTTAGTGTGAAGCAGATAATACTTCAAAATTCTGTGCACGTCTAACGTATGCAGCAGTGCTCCCCCTGGATTGGCACATTCAGGAAAATAAGTGGGTAGGTGGACAGACTGGTTCAGGGTAAACTCAGACACTACCCTGGAAGGAATTTAGGATTTGTGTGCAAATACACCCAGTCTTTGTGAAAAATCAAGTAAGGCTCCTCACACCAGAGAGCCTGAAGCTCAGAAATTTTTTGAACAGAAGTAAGAACAACCAAAAATAATGCTTTCCAAGAAGGAAGGAAAGCGTAGCTCACAAGTCACGGCTGGCTCAAACAAAGACAGGGTCAACTTCTCCAAAACAAAATTTAAATCCCAAGCAAGGTCAGGGGGGAATGGATTGGAGGTTTCAGATGCAGGATGCCCCTGAGAAAGGTACGGGACATATCTAATTGAGCCACAGTGTGACTGCCATGGGCTCATGAAAGGCAGAGATAGCTGAAAGGTGCACCTTGAGGGAGGAGCACTGGAGATCTGAGTCTGACAGAGAATATCAGGTAGTCCAGAATCTGGCTCACCGTACAAAAGAAAGGGTCCAGATGATGTTTGGCAGCCCAGATGGCAAACCTCTTCCACTTTATGGAAAATGTGGCTCTAGTGGAGGACTTCCGAACTACCACAAGGACACCCGCCACTCTCTGAGACACCCCAAACCGGGTGATAGCTATATCCTCAGAAGTCAGGCATGTAGATGAAGGGACTTGAGATTGGGATTGACAAGGGTCCCATGAGCCTGCGTCAGCAGATCCCTGCAGTGGGGCAGGGGGACCAGAGGTTCCTCTGCTAACTGTTGCGGTAATGGAAACCATATCGGCTGTGGCCAGAAGGGTGTGACCAGGATCATGTTGGCCCCCTCCCACTGCAGTTTGATTAGTACCCTCTGTATCAGAGGAGAAGGAGGGAAGGCATAAAGGAACCTCCCGCTTCAGGAGAAGGACAACACGTCTCACCAGAAAACTCCAGGCCCTGGATCTAGCGAGCAGAAACTGGGCAGTTTTGGGTTGAGTGGAGATGCAATAAGGGCCAACTCTGGACAACCACATTTAGCGAACAGATCTTCTACCACAGATGAGAGAAGTTCCCACTTGTGCAGGCTGGAATGCTTCCTGCTGAGGCTGTCAGCCAGGGTGTTTAGCACACCTGGGGTGTGGACTGCTGAGAACCACACTGTGGTCTAGTGCCCAGTATATACTCTAAGTGGCCTCCTGCATTGTAAGTCGAATGTATACCCCGCTGCTTGATATTATAGACAACACTGAGATTGTCTGACTGGATCAACAGCTGACCTGGAAGGAGCTGGTTCTGAAAAGACTGCATGGCACACTGAAGAAAAAATTACTCACCTTAGTAATTGTGTTTCTTCTAATGGAGTCTTGCTGTATTCTGACATATTGCAGTTAGCTCCAGCTCTTGAACTGCCCTGGAGAGTGGAGGGTTAAATTCTATGCCAGGCATAGAACGTTGGGCTCGAGCTTGGTTGAAACCAAACCGTCAGGTTCTGATGAGCGAAAACTCACTGACTAAATAATGTGGAAATTGTAAAAAAAAAAACTCCTAGTAGCCAACTGGCAACAAAGACTTGGATTCCCCAAAAGACTCTAGTCAGGAAACCCAAAGAACCAAAACCAGGTAATAAGAACTAAAAACTCTTTATTAAACAAATACAAAGCACCCAACACAACAGGAATGGGGTAAAGATACCCCTGGGGTGCAACACTGTACCTGTCCACCCACTTCCCTAAAACAGGTTCTGAGAGGGGAGGCAGGGAGGGAGGTCAGAATGCAGCAAGACTCCATTAGAAGAAACACATTTACTAAGGTGAGTAATTTTTTCTTCAAACAACATGAAGTCTTGCTGTATTCTGACATATTATAGACTACCAAGCAGTACCTCCAAGGAGGAGGGATAGAACCTACTTTAAGATAGGCTCTGAAGTACTGCAGTACCAAACTTAACATCAGGGGCGTAGCCAGGAATCTTTTTGGGGGGGTGTTTAGAAATGACATTTTAGAAATGGGCCGAATAAAAGCCGGGGCTCTTGGGACTGCTAGGTCCCCAGAAGCTCTGGGGGTTGCACGTGCTCTGTGGTGAGTTTTGGGGCTTTTCTGGAAGAAAAAATACACTTTTGTTACATGTTCCTCTTCCCTAATTTCATGGGATAAATGTTTTTTTCCCCATGGAATGGGGGGGGTGGGAGACTCTGGCTGGCATTACAGTCTGCAGAACTTCCAATGGCTGTGGACAACTGACTATCCAACAGTGCTATCAACCACCCACCCCATATGTGGTTTTTGTAATATACTGTGATCATTGAATGATTTCTACATAAGGGCTGTGGTTGGGAGTCTGGGGACTGCTAGGCCCCCTGAAGCTGGGGGGGGGGGGGGGGATTACATGCTCTGTAGTGAGTTTGGGGGCTCTTCTTGAAGAAAAAATGCACTTTTGTTACATGTTCCCCACCCATAATTTCAGGGGAATATTTTCCCCCATGGAATCAGGGGTGTGGGAGACTGTTTGGTATTACAGTCTGCAGAACCTCCAATGGTTGTGGACAACTGGCTGTCCAACAGTGCCATGAACCACCGTGATCCACGACATACGCAGTTTTTGTAATGTACTGTGACCCTTGAAAGATTTCTACATAAATACTTTGGCCTGGGGGCCACAAGGCCCCCAGAAGCTCTGGGGAGTTTACATGATCTGTGGTGAGTTTGAGGGCTTTTCTTGAAGAAAAAAAAAAACACACTTGTTACATGTACCTCACCCCTAATTTCAGGGGATTTTTTTTCCCCCATGGAATCGGGTGTGGGAGACTCTGGCTGGCATTACAGTCTGCAGACCCTCCAATGGTTGTGGACAACTGGCTGTCCAACAGCGCCATCAACCACCCACCCCATATGCAGTACCATATGCAGCTGTGCCTGCAAGGCTGCAAATAACTGTGGTTGGCAACTGACTGACCAACAAATGGAGGGGAGAGAGGGAGCAGCTATGCTGATGCTGGGATAAAACCCACCACCTGCAGGGCAGACCCTGTACACCACTGAGCACTTTGTTACTGAAATGTTAGCTACAAGCACTCAAAATGTAGGGAAATATTGTCAGGCAGAGACACATTCAGAAAACTGGGAACTGATGCCTTAACAGTACTCTACCCTTCTCCCTTGATGACACCCAGGACACTAGCTGAATGTCCTAACAGTGGAGTGATAATTTCTTTTTGTGCAAAGCCCCTCTTCAACTGCCAGATAATTGCTGCTCCTAATGAGCTATTAATTACACCAGGACGTCTGGAACATTAAGAGGGATTATACAATGACAAGATAATTTCTCGTTCTCTGATTGGTCAGTGTGTGCCTGGGACAGTGATGTTACTGAACAATAACATGATTGTATTAAGTCCAGGCACACAGCTGACCGCTCAACACTGAGTGAAACACTTCCCTCCACAAACAAGCCACCACAAAGCGTACAGTTCCCTAAACTCGTTACACCCCCCCCCCAATCCATCCATACGGCAGTTCTGTCTCTCACCACTTCACCACTCAGAGGACTTGAAAAAAATGGTACAAGCATACAAAATATATTTAATTTGTTTTCTACAATGGAGTAGCCTCTGTGAACTGTGTGGCATGATCCGTAACTAGCAAAACACACAGCAAAATAATGGTTCTTCTGAATGAAACCACACACCACCCTATCCCCACAGCGATCCTGCTGAAGAAAGCGGATCCTTGAACGTCTCAAGGAGTGGGGGAGGCACACATTTACATCTCCACTCGATGCCAAAACAGTCTGACTACGGTCAAAATAAACAAGAGGACAGGGACTGTAAGGAAAGTACAGCATGTTGCAGTTTTTTTTTTACAAATTTTTTTTTTTTAAATTAACTTACTTTGCTGTTGGCTAGGGATTTGGGAAGAGGTAGGTCCACTGCAGAGAAAACAGCTGGTGGGGGGGGGGACTCATGTCAGACAACACAGGCACACATTGGGAGGCTCCATAGACAGGATCATTCAGGCAGCAGCTCCTCCTTCTGGTGGAAAAATATAGTGGACTTCGTTTTTAAAACATATACTTCCACTCATCAAAAATGGGGAAAGAAAGGCAAAAACTCTTTTTTTTTTTTACAATTATTCTTGTTTAATTAAAAATCTAGCCATTGTATAATAGTAGTAAGGCACTCCAGGGATGTGTGTGTTATTGTGTAATAGCATCACTCCTGGGGTGATGGAAGCACTCCGCTTCGCCTCGTGCTTTGACTCACCCCAGGAGTGACGTTATTACACAATAACACACACCCTGTTGTACCTTATTGCTTAATTAGCATGAGAGGTACAGCCTGCTAAAGTAGGGACTTTAACTTCATTAACAGCAATGGAAAAACTATACCTGTCAAGACGGACAAGTAGAGCGTTAGCTGTACTTGCCCTGGCCAATTTGCACTAGGTTTTGAACTAGTAAAACAGTGTTAAAATTGACCCATGACCCCGACATACAAATATACAAAAGGGGCATATGCTTGCACACTTAGTAACATTGGTGGGGGGGGGGAGGAAACCATGACAAAAAACATGGGAGAGTTATGGAAGGTGACCTGGTGTTAGTGGCATGACATTCCGCCATCATCCGTGTATGTGGTGGTACACATTACTAACACAACAGGTAGAAGAGGAGGCTAACCACGTGTAAGGTGGGGGGGGCTTGCCCCTTTATACACTGAAACACTACTGTGAGATGAATAGGACGTGGGTGATGCCATTGCCAGCAAATATAAATCCGTAATTACTGGTGGGTGGATAAGAAAGGGGTTTCAGGTCAGGAGAATGAGCCTGAATGATCAGGCCCATTCTCCCAACCTGAAACCCCTTTCTGATACACCCATGAGTCATTAAGGATTTATATAGTAAGCATTAGACTTTAGCAAGGCATTTGACACAGTCCCACACAAAAGATTATTAGTCAAATTAACCAGCCTGGGAGTGGGTCCCAGAGTGGTAGCCTAGGTAAAACATTGGCTGGACAACAGGACACAGAAGGTAATTGTAAATGGAGTCCACTCTGAAAAGTGATGTTACCAGTGGGGTACCGCAGGAGTTCAGTATTGGGTCCAGTCCTTTTAATGTCTTCATCAGTGACATTGCAGAGGACTGGAAGGAAAAGTATGCCTTTTGCAGATGACACAAGATCTGCAACAGGGTTGATACACAAGGAGGGCGTGGAAAGGATGAAAAGGGACTTGGCAAGGTTGGAGGAATGGTCAGGCGTATGGCAGCTAGGATTCAATGCAAAAAGTGCAAAATAATGCACCTGGAAACAAGAACCCAGGGAAGAATACACAATGGGTGGGGAGGTAGTAACAACAACAAAACAGAAAGGGACCTGGGGTAATCATATCAGATGACCTTAAGGTTAGCAAGCAATGTGAGAAGGCAGTAGGGAGGGCGGGGTATACTGGGATGTATAGGGAGAGGCATCAGCAGCAGAAAACAGGAAGTTATTATCCCTCTGTACAGACAGTTGGTGAGACCCTTATCTGAATACTGTGTCCAGTTCTGGAGACCCCATCTCCGCAAGGACATAGACAGGTTAGAGGCAGTCCAGAGGAGGCAACTAAAATGGTGCAGGGTCTGCAAGAGAAGCCGTATGAGGAGAGACTAAAGGAGCTTAATATGTATACCCTTGAGGAAAGAAGGGAGAGGGGGGACATGATAGAAACTTTCAAGTACCTCAAGGGAATCAACAAAGTCCAAGAGGGTAGCATCTTTCAGAAAAAGAGACTTGCAAGAACAAGGGGACACAAATTAAAGATAGAAGGAGGGAGGTTCAGGGCAATGTGAGGAAGTATTATTTCACAGAGAGGGTAGTGGATGCATGGAACAGCCTTCCTGAAGAAGTTGTGGGGTCTAAAACTGTGGGAGGATTCAAGAATGCATGGGACAGACATAAGGCAATTCTTGTGGGGGGCAGGAAGATATAAGCTGTTGGTTAACTAGGATCTGCGGCCTATCTTGTAGGTAGGGAAATGGGCAGACTAGATGGGCCTAGCGGTCCTTATCTGCCGTCAAAGTCTATGTTTCTAGGTTTCTATATAGACTGGCATCACCCACGTCCTGGGCTCTTATACTCCTCCTGTCTAGATTTCTTAGGTCCATATCGAATTTGCTGCTTGGAAATGAGAGAAGTAGGAATGGGGTCCCCAATCCTATCTCTCATTTCAAAGTAGACAAGTAGATAAGGACATGTGGTTAAGTGTCACCGGACACAGTCCAGAATCACACTGTTCCATGAGCCCCACATAGCAGTTTGTTGCTAGCTGCCTCAGGGGGAGCAGAAGATGCAACAGTAGTAGGACCAGGACTATTCACTAAAAATACCACCAACAGCTTAATCTGGTTCAATTTTAGTTACTTACCATCTGTATCCTCCCCCCCTTCCCGGTTGCCCCTGAAAAAGGGACTTCTAGTCCCAGTGGGCCTACAAGGTCAACAAAATTCGATAAGTAAATGAGACATTGATCTTGGCTGCACTGTCTTAGGTAAATAAATTGTACAAACATGTTGACTTATAGAAGGGAGCATGTGGCCCACCCAGACCATCAATCCCCTTGCCAGTCAAGTTTACAGGCAAGGGGACTGATGGTCTGGGTAGATGACACGCTCCTCTCTAGAAGTCAACAGTCAACCTAAAGGATGAGCATTGGTTTCAGCAGCAAAGGAATCTGTTGTCCTTTCTTCCCGGCTATAGGTGAAAGTGTCATTACTGTGGTACCAACAATCGAGGTAGGATGCAGGAGGGAAAACAAGGACAGTATTATAGCTTGCTGTACAAACTAAGTGTTGGTGTCACTCATTCACAGTTCTCTTGCTACTGAGCCTGGAGGTCACGGGTTCAAATTCCACACAGAGACCTAGGCTTACACCTAATACTGAAACTCCAGTTCAGTAATGGTGAAAAACAAAAACATTGCAGCACATGCCAATGAACAATTATAGCATTTTATTCAGTAGTAGTAAGCACCCAAACAGATTCAGGACAAACATCCTACATAGAGCCCTACAAACAGGGTATGTTGGGATTTTTTGGTTTTGTCCAGCTACAGTTTTTAAACACATTTATATTTGATACAAGTGCACTTTCTCTTATTCAACAAGAGAAAGTGCACTCGTGTCTCTGATGGTACCTGCAAATGTTCCAGTAATCACCACACCCTAGAGCACAAGATATTAAGTGGATTAAAGCAGCAGTGCAACACAAAACTGTAATTTTTGCATCTGTGATTTTAATTTAGTAATATGTTGCTTGAAGTTCGTTTTCAGTTCTTTATTATGTTGTAATTAATTTGCACAGCATGCTTGTTCTCATCATGTGACTTGCTGACCAGTACATTTTATTCATTAGCTTTTGGCAACCGGGTAAGTGCATTAGGCAATATCCCTGCCTATTTTCAAGCATGACCCGGGACAGTACAGAATAAACATAAACAATTATATCAATCAGGAGTAAATCCTCTACAGCCTCCTCAATAGGAAGCTGGAGGGTTTGTGCCACTTTTCTGTAGAACAGAAAGTGGGGAGAGGACTCAGAAAGCCTAGGAGGGGAAACACCAGAAGGTCTGTCTGGGGAGATGTCCGGTTCCACAGGCACATCCAGACTTTCACCGTCGTAATCATCCTCTTCAAAGTCTCCCTCCCCATCAAACTCCGGTTCGTACAAATCTTCAGAGGAATAATCCTGAACTGGGGGAACTGACCGAACTGAACCTCTGCCAGAAGGCGCCGGATTGGTCAGAACCGGACGAAGTGATTCCACAATCCGAATCACTTCGGCTATTTCTTCGGTGGTCAGAACATGCAGCTCTGGATCCGAACCGGCAGATTTATCCTTTCATTTCTTTTTGTAGGAACCAATCCCTCAAGATCGGCTCTCCTCTTGCCCGAAGTATCGCCCTGGTCAGAGGTCACTCATTCTGGTTCAGTAGGAACCGAACCGGACTGGCCTTCCGGGTCGGCGGATTTTTCGACCTCCTTATCCCTAAGTCTACCTAACCTTTTCTCCATGGTAGAATTAGGGAAATTCTTACAAATTTGGCAGTCTGAATCGAGGTGGTCAAACCCCAGACAGTAAACACAGGTGGTGTGAGGATCGGCCTTAGCAAAGACCTCCCCCCACACACTTCAGTGTTGAAACCCAGTGGGCCCGTTTCTTTCTTGGGTTTCTCAGACATGGCCAACCTAACCAACTTACCCTTTATATGGCAACCGCCAGGCAAGACTCCCCTATCGGTTTCTCACTGTGTCATGGGTGATGGAAAAAAAACGCTAAAATTACGTTTTTTTTTTTTTTTAAACGATACGGACCGGTAACCACACACTTTTTCTTTTTCAAGATCTTACTAAAAGATCGGTTCAGCCGAACCGATAGGAATATTTCACAATTTCCACACAACAGCTACTAATCTAAGTACTTACAGTACCACAGACAAAGTCTCGAACTGAAGAATGGAATGAAAATTGGACTAAAACCGAAACTCTAACAGCGACAAAACTGAGCAGAAGGAGCAATCTCCGGAGCGACTGTTCAGTGAGGCGGACTAAAGAATCTGACGGTTTGGTTTCAAAAAGGACAGACAAGAGTTTTCAACCAAGCTCGAGCCCAACGTTCTATGCCTGGCATAGAATTTAACCTTTCACTCTCCAGGGCAGTTCAAGAGCTGGAGCTAACTGCAATGTGTCAGAATACAGCAAGACTTCATGTTGTTTGAACTGCCCTCATCTCCAGGACGTTGATATGCAGGGAGGTTTTGATCTGGGACCATGTTCCCTGAGTTTGAAAGGGACCCAGGTGCACCCCCTCCCAACCCGAACCGGAAGCTTCAGTGCTGACGATCTGCTGGGGGAAGGAGATCTGGAATGGGACCTCGCGTTACAAGTTTTGTGGGTCCATCCACCACTGGAGCACCTTGCGAACTGGGGGGGGAGACCAGCGCTAACTGATGTAATTAGTCTGTGCGTTGGTCCCAATGCACTCAGAGTGTCCACTGTAGGACTCAGATGTGCAGTCTGGCCAAGGGAACAATGGCAGTGGCCGCGGCCATAAGACCCAATAGCCTCAGGTACTCCCTCGCAGGAACATAACAGCTCTGGGTGACCTCCTGAGCCTGGGCAATAAGGCACTCCACCCTGTTTAAAGGTAGAAAGGCTTTGCCCTACGTTGAGTCCAGGACTACACCTACATACTGCAACCTCTGGGATGGAATCAGGATGGACCTGGGCAGACTGACAGTGATGCCCAGGGAGAGACACAGCTGAAGGGTTCTCTCCAGTGTCCAGAGGGGCTATTCTCTGGATGGAGCTTTTAGGAGCCAGTCGTCCAGGTAGGGGAAAATGGCACCCAGTAAGATTAGCGCTACAAGAACAGCACTTGAATCAAGAGAGCACTACTCTCTCTGTGGTGCTAACATGGACATCGAGAGGGGATTTACAGCGCTTTCAGTAAGTGCTCCCCTGGTCGTCCGTGGTGTTTACCGCACACAAGGGCACCAGGATCCAGGAGGCTGGCCGAGCTGCTCCCATGGTGTGGAGGGCTGGGGCATCGAGCAGCTTGGGCAGAGGCACTGGAGACCAGGGTTCTAATCCTGGTCTCCAACTTTTTTGTTCACTCGGGACTTAAAATGTTTTATGTGGGGCTGGGGAAACAGTATTCCATGGCCTCATGAATTTTAACTTTCCCATGATCCGCTCCCCCTTGGAGTGAGAATCCTAAAGTAGGAGGGTGTGGGGGGCAGAACCCCCCTTGTGTCGGGGTGTGTGCAGTCCTCCACAAAAAACAAAATGATGCCATTACTGCTGCATGGTTCCTGACCGCGCCATTATTGTTGGTGATGTTCTGACCCAAGAGCCAGGAAAACGTACAGTCCATCCATCCAGAGAGCCACAGCTACTGCTGCTAAGCACTGTGTAAAGACCCATGGCGTAGAGGATAAGCCAAATACTTTGAATTGGTAGTGCTCGCCCCAAACAAGAAACTGGAGGACTCTCCTGTGTGGTGGAAACACCAAGATATGCAGGTAAGCATCTTGCATATCCAGGGAGCACAGCCAGTCGCCCTGCTTGAGTAGGGGCATGAGGCCTGGCAGAGTGACCATGAGGAATGTTTTGTACTGGATATGAAGACTGAGGTCCTTCAGATCTAGAATAGTCCTCGGAGCTCCGGTTCTTTTGGGGACCAGAAAGAACCTGGAGTAAAATCCCTGTTCCTCTGGCACCCGGGCAATGGCTCAATGGCCTTTTTCCGCAGAAAGGACTGTACCTCTTCCTGGAGAACTGTTAGATGACCAGGGTATAGGCTGAGGATATTGGAGGAGTCTCTGGAGGCATCTCCACAAGTTCCAGAGTGCAACGCCTGTCTATAATCTAAAGAATCCAAGCATCTGAAGTGATGGTTCTCCACTGATTCAGATGGCGGAAGAAATGATCTCTGAGCACCACCTCTTGGTTGAGGACTGGAAGAGGGGGTCTGACAAGGAGTCAAGCCAAGGCGGATCCCGCCGCTAGGGCTGATCCGTCACCCCTGGGATGCTTTGCTGCAGCGCCGGAGAAGGGGGTAGACAAGGTGGAGGAGGCCTTTTTCTTACCCTGAGGACGTGAGACTGCTCTGGACTTGTGGGACACCTTGCAAACGGGAGGGCGCTGTCTGATCCTAGGCTGGGTATGGTAGAGGCAGTGGACAGACTTAACAGCCCTACCAGATGCATGCAGGTTATTGATGATGTCCTGGACGTCTGGCCAAATAACTTGGAGCCAGAGGCACTGAGCATCTTCTGCTGGACATCTGCAGCAAAACCTGAGTCCCTCAACCGGGAGTGCCTACAAAAAGGCAAATGCCTGTGGCAGCAGCCCTGGCACCAGTATTACAGACATCATACAAGGCCCTGAGGAGATGCTTGCTAATATCATCAGCATTCTACAGCATTTGAGAACCTCCCATTTCTGGGAACACTCTGGGAGGTCCTGGGCAGTTGTCATGCCCTTCTTCCAGATAGTATTCTGGTATTTAACCATATGTGAGAGGAAATTAACAATCCACAGTCCCAAGGTAGAGGAGGCGTATACCCTCTTACCCCAAAGGTCAATCCGTCCAGATTCCCTGTCAGTGGAGAGGAAGCTAAGGTGCTTAGGCACCTTGGACCCGTCATGAGCTTCTTTAATGACCACAGAATCAGTCTTGGGTTGGGCAACATAGTAAGGTAGACCCAGGGGGGCATGATACAATATATCCACACTACGGGGCATGGCAGAGACCATGTCAAGCCTGTCAGGCAGCAGTAGTGGCATTCCTCAAGACTGTGAGAATAGGAGGAATAATTTTAGGAGGAGGGTCTGGGATTTCCAGAAAGTCCACCAGCTCCTGTCTGGTGGCATCCTCTTCCTCAGTATCGAAGCCCATGGCTGTGGACAGCTGCTTCATAACTTTAAAGAAGGTAGGGTCCTCTGGAGGTAACCTGGGAGTATGCTTGACAGAGTCCTCACTCACTGAGAAGGCAGTGAATCTGTCAGAGGAAAGAGGTTCCTCCTCTTCCTCAAGTAGGATGAGATCAGAATGGTACACTTCCTCAATGCTGACCTGCACCAACTCAAGGTCTGATGAACGAGGGCCCATGGGGAAATCACCCAAGGAGGTCAAAGTGGTGTTGATGACAAAGCCTTCCATGGCACAGGGGACCCAGGCCTGTAAGTGTCCAATTGGTGGACCAGGACTGTAGTGAACCTGGCCAGGATATCACGGAGGTCGACGGCAGGAGACTGTGCATTGATGGAGGAGGGGTCATTAGCACGAGGCGCAATGACCCGTCTGTGGGGGCCCGGGAGCCCAAAGAGCCCGACTGCCATGGGCTTAAGAGAGGTATCAGGCTGCTATATAGGGGCTGTTGTCGACAAGCCAAACGTCAATGAACTAGGGACAGACGACCCAAGGGTCGAAAACTGGCTGCCGTGAGAAGCAGCATGGTCATCATGGACCTGGTAGGAGCAGAGGGCGGGACAGCAATGGGCGTTGCTGCAGCTGCAAGTGATGGAGCCCTCCTGGAGGAAGAAGGGGACACAGGGGATTGGGAACGCCACTGGGGGGAGTAATCCTGTTCTCAGTCTTTCTTGTGACTTTTCCCCAGAGGACTTGTTTTAGGCCTTTGTAGCCTGGGAGCGCAACAAACCCGCTGGCAACTGGAAAGGAGAGACCCCGAGGACCCCTGCCCAGAACTGGCTGCCTGTTGTGCCATTGGGAATTTTATGAGAGCCTTTTTGCATCACCTAAGGGTGGTTTGATTAAATTTATGGAACAGCTAACAGTCTGAGACATCGTGGTCATGCCCAAGACAGCAGACAGAGTATATGGTTGTCTGAAGAGGCAATCTTCTTTCTGCCGCGGCAGCAACGGAAGAGAGAAGTGGTAGAATTAACGTTCAACATAAATAAGGTAAAGGAATCTCTTATAAAAAAGATATTCTAAAAACTAAATAAAAGTGGTCAGGGAAAATGGTGTGAAACTGCCTCAGAGCTTCTGCAGAGACCCATTCAGAGTCAACAGTGGCACAGAACTGAAGAGGGACTGGGGCCGCTCACACCTTTATAGGGTTGGTGACGTCTGCAGATGATGTCGCCATGGGCTGCCCCAGTGGTACTGCTGAAAATCTTCCATGTGGATTCTGTTTCATCGCAGGTGAAGTTCCTACGGTGTGACCTGATGACTGAGATACCCCCGAAGAAGAGCTACCTACTTAAGCAAATCTGTTCATCACTGCTCCATTTCCTACTGCGGCTGGCCAAAATCTGTGGATGAATATGTAAAAAAAAAAGTGAATTGGATCACTCAACAGATGAGTTGATGGGCCCAGCAAGATGATCACCCTCCAATACTGACTGCCTTAGAAGGGTGTGCCTCTTTCTCGAAATCTACTGAGGACAGAGCAACCTGGATCATGTCCAACTGGCCAGGCTGGGCAGCTTGAATGGGTGCATAGAAGGCCACCTAAGTGGAGCTCCATGGTGCCGAGCTCTTCTCCTTGGACTTATGTAATCTGCCTCACTGATATGATGGCTGGAAGAGATGGCACTCACTATGTGTTAAAGATCTGGGCAGCATGGTCTGGCACAGAAAGCCTGTCTTCTTGTCCTACAGCAGACATCAACAGTACATGCAGATGTCTTCAGAATCCGTTCTCGATACTGTATCTTCTTTTGCACCAACTGCACTGCTTGAAACTGGGTGTCTGGTCCTCCATATCCAGAACAAAGCTACACTGTCCAAGCAAGAATTCTACTGTAATATTCTTTGTGGTACCATAAGACAAAGCTCTGAGTGAGGTAGCACGAGTGAACAAAAAAAAATACAGAACTGTTAAAACAACTGTAGAAACTTTGAAAATGTGAACCTTGGGGTACAGCTACCAAGGAGTGACTTCAAGTTTCCAGTGGAAAAAAGATCTGAGACATGAAGGTGTGAAGGTGCAATATTGGGTGAAGGCACCGAAGCTCTAGCCAATGAGCTCTCCCAGGACTTCGGATGACTGCATTAAGTATGTTTACATAGCAGGAATCCAGGTAATTATAATAGTGTGCATGTGTATCTTAGGGATGTAACCCCTCCATTTGTATTATGCGGGGCTATCATGTTTCTGTTGGCACAACTGCAAAGCAATTCACACTGACATTCTTTAATAAGAAGTTGGTTCCAACCTGATACAGGGAGCTTCTTTTGACTGAGTTACCATGCTTGCTAAAATTAATTTATAGTATATGGTTGGGACTTATTGTGGATGGAAATCGGCAGCTGCTTGAACCTTGTTGTAGGACAGTTCAAAGGTCAGAAAAGTTGTACTATTGTTCTGATGTCACATCGATAGTACAACTTTTGAGCCCTGACCTGCCACTCGATTGGCTAACTGAACTGGCTCCAGTGGGGGAGAAAAACAAAAACATGGCAGCGCGATTTAGTGACAGCTGATCAGTGACCCACCTAGTTTTGACACCAAGAGCCACACATGGGTCCGTGTCACAAAAGTTACGTTTTTCTGTTTGTTTTAAATTCAAAAAATGCAGTGCAGAAAAATGAAAATGGCAGCCAGAGAGAGCAGAAGCACAGAGAAGCCAGAGTGAGCAGGAGCATCAGAGACTAGGAGAAGCACGCAGGAGCAGGGGCAGCGGCAGCTAAAGTGGAGCTGAGATAATTTACAGTGGGCAAGGGGATGAAGCAAACAAATCAATAAGTCCCAACCATATACTATATAAAACAGTGGCTGGATGACCATCCACAACAAGGCCGTTTTTCCTGCTCGGTAGTTGATGACATCAGCGAGACCTCTCAATGTCTATGATGTCATCAACTACCTCGATGGAAAAATAGCTTTGTTGTGGATGGTCATCCATCCACTATTCTATATGTGCGTACTTAGATAAGTTTATAAGTAGTAGTCAATGTACTGGTAACTGATAAAATCAACTGGATCATCATCAGCGAACTGGAAAAGAAGTTTAATGCACACTGTAATACAGCATAGTGATATACATCCTACATTCATTTTGCTATTTGGCGAAAATACCTGAAATTTTTCAAATGTAACTTTCAAATTTTTCTACAGTGATTACATTAATATTACTTGCAGTCAAGAAAAAACATCTGTGTCTGGCTTTGTTCCATTTCAAAATTAACAAAGAAATCTTTGCTAGTATCACACTGAGTAAGCATCAAAAGACACTGTTGTGGCTTAAGATTAAGGAATGAAATCTGTATAATTAAATATGAATAATCACCAACCAAATAGTGCCCCAGTCTCATCAGTTTTGGTATGACTGTATATACAGTTAGCAGTATATGATGGAGATACCAGAAGCAAAAAACAAATGTTGTATCCTACACTGTGGAAGCATACAGCATACCGGCCATATCTGAAATTAAAGAAAAAGTTCCAGAAGTGGTACATTTGCAGTTTTACTGTACCTTGTAGCATTTATCTGACATACAGTCTTGGAATTACTATTAAAAACATTTTCAGCAGGTAATTCTAAATTGAAACAAACACTACAGCCATACAAAGCTATCAAATAAGCTTCGAAATTACCAAACATTATGAAAATATTCGTAATTTAGGAGGTAGGTAAAAACAATCCAAGCTGGCATGTTTTTAAAGTTTATTTTGAATGATAAGCCTTGGATAGTCAAGCAACCAACCCAACAGACTTGCAGGAAAAATGAATCTTGTCACCCGTCACCCTCCAATAAGGATTAACTTTAGCTTAAACACATACAAAGCACTCACGCAGTCCACAATCCGTAAACCATCGGCAATAATTGCTTTAACAAGTTTAGACTGCAACCTTACATACACATCACTGAATCTTTTTTCTTAGCTATTAGCAGGGTCTTCAAATGTCCTCTAGTCTACCCTAGCTAAACAGGATCCACAGTACACAATGCTAGCTACAGTTTACATTTGCATCAAAATTAGGAACCGAGGGCATAATCTGGCAATTTCTGCATGCAATTTAAGGGAAAATAAAAAAATATGCTATAAAAAACTGTTCAGATCTGTCAGTGGGGAGTCGTTTTTTTTTAGTCGTGTTTGCTGAAACTGTAAAAAGGCACTTGTAATTTATGGGACCAAATTCTGGAGAACTCATCAACACACAATCTATTTGTTTAAAAAAAAACAAAAAAAAAAAACACAAAGGTTTCCCTACCAAGAGTTGCTACATACAACTATCCTGGAGCTTAAATACTCAAATTAAAGACTGAAAAACAGAAACACATACAGGAAGAGACATAAAATGTGTACAACCAAATTTTAAAATAGATAAAAACAAAAAAGCATTGTCTAAGCAACATATTACTAAAAGAATAAAAGCAGCAATGCATAGCCATCCTTTACAATAGTGTATACCTTTAGACTCTAAAGTTTAGCATCATAATCCTGTCTTTTTTAAAAGAGCCTTCAGTTACATTCTAGAAACAAACTATCAGTTTCAAAAACCTAATGCCATTTTCAGTTTCTGCCACTGAACGGTGAATGGAGGTCAACAACTTGGCAAGTAACTTATCTTTAATCCACACAACTGGTGACCTGTACCAAAAAATGTGAAATCACTCATGCTTTACACTTCAAACAGTCTCAGTGTAGGCATCTGCTGCACCAACATGTTCTCTTGGTCTTCTCTCTTTGTCCTCGTTCTGTTATTTACAGAACACTAATGCATTAGCAGTTAACTTTTAAACCTTGTCTTTTTTTTAAAAAAAGACAAGGTTTTCCACAGCTAAGTAAGCACTTCTGTTAAATTAATATTTGGCAACTTTATACTCCATGGGGGAGAGCACACATGAAAAATGGGTGGAATTACAATATGTCACTTTATATTAAAAGCTATTAGTGGTCTTTCTTCTCGTTTCTGCCAAGGACTCTTTTTGTTTTCTCCTTGGTCATCTGTGTCATCATGGCCAGGAAGCGGCTCAAGATCTGGACTGATTGATGGCTTGGTTTCATTTTCCAGAACTCGCTGAAGAAGTTCCTCTTGTGGTCTGGGCAATGTGACATCATTGTTCCTTGCATCCCCATCCAACAAAGGCCTAAGTGAGTTATCCTCAGGGCTACAAACCGCAGTCCCACACTCACTACCACTTTGGTCCATGTCATCTAGATATACAAGCTGGGTATATGTTGTGTTATCTGAAATATTTGGTTCTTGTCTTTTTTTTTGTTGTTGTTGTTGCTGTTGCGGTTGCGGTGGATGAGGCCGATGCAGCTGGTTTAACCGCTGTTCCTTGCCCCTGCGAGCAAATTTGGGTTCATTCATGTCAACACCAGAATCTAAACTGGCATCGTTGCTTCCATTTCTACCAGCCCTCTGCAGGTCAATATAGGAATGTCTAATGTGAGCATTTGAACGGCCATCAAGGGACACAAACCAAGCACGAGGATGGGGCAGAGGTTTACCACCACCTAGCTCCATCAGAGCCTTTTCTGACAAAAGCTGAACATCGCCATTCATCTGAGGTAGAGCTGCCTCATTAAGGGATGCTGGGATGGATACAGATTCTGAAACAGAACTGTTCTGTGGACTCCAATCACTGATATCTGCATCCTGGAGATGCTGCTGGGATACCATTTGTGAAGTTAATGACGGTGGCTGGTCTTGCTGCTGTGTAAGTTGATTTTGCTGTTGAGGCTTTTGAAGTCGTTCAATATCAAATGATTCGTCAGCTGGGACAATCAAAGGTTGACTAATGTATGGATGTTCCCCAGGTAATTTCATGTAATGAGCTGGAATGACCAATGTAGGCAGCACTTTTCTGTAAATATTGTCATTTACTTGGTCAACAGAGTTACAGCAAATCAGTTGCCCTGGATGAGGAAAAGAGGTTGGTCTTTCAAGATGATCAGCTGAGCGGGACATTATGTAGTCAGGAGGTCTTCGTTCCACTGGCTCTTTCTCAGAAACACAAGGCATCTGGTACATCTTTTCCCGTATGCTGCTCTTGCTTTCTGCAGAAATGTGGTTAATTGATGCCTGAACTTCTTTGTCCTGTGTTTCAAGTAAAGGCTGAGAAATCACTGAATTATAGCTCCTTCTATAGTCCCCAGAGCCTTCAGGTGCTTCACCTGACCTTGCTGTTTTCAAGGGAAAAATTTCTACTGACCTGTGGTAGTCTTTTTGTAAAGTTCCTCTTGGAGTAAGGTTGTCCAATGAGGCTCTGCTTTTATGGCTCTCTTTTTGAGAAAGTAATTCCTCTCTGGAACTAAACTCCCTTGATGTACTATATGAAGGTTTTAGCATAGGGGTATGCAAGTCTGCTTCTCCACTAGATGACACAATTTCCATATGGACTGCACTGATTAAATTTATATGGGACATGGAGGTAGCCTGATCCTTCTTGGAACTGTCCAGTGCTGAGGAACGATGAAGTTTTCTATGATGCTGACGTGGTTTTAAACACTTCCTCCTAAAATAAATAATACAGTAAAGTAAGTTTTTATATAACATATAAAGCTATTAGTTATGAACAATTTTCTTAATACTGAGTTGTAATAAAAAGTATATACTTTAATTAAACCAATTATAAGCATTTTCCACCCAGAGGGGGGGAAAATTTACAAGACAAGTTCTTGAAGAAAGAGTGGGTGTGTTAAATCATTTAAACCCATTTTGGGTCAGTTTTTCATTAACAGTAAGAAAAAATTACTCACCATAGTAATGCTGTTTCTTCTAATGGAGTCTTGTTGTATTCAGACATAATGTAGTTAGCCCCAGCACTTGAACTGCCCCGGAGAGGAAAGAGTTAACTCCATTCAGAAGCATGGAACACTGAGCTCGAGCTCAGTTTTCAAACCTCTGTCTGTGGTACTTACCAGTGCAACCGTCAGATTCTTACGAGCAACTAACTAACTTAACACTAAAATGTGGAAATTGTTTGAACACATAGCCAAAAGGCAAAATACTTTTTGGGGTCCAAAAAAGACTCAAGTCGAGAACCCAAGAGAAATAAGGTAGTGACAATTCAAACTATTCAACACAAGAAGGAAAAACATAACAGTTACCCCATCAAGAGGAGGGTGCAAGGTACACCCCTGAGGTGCAACACTGTGCCTGCCAAGCCACTTCCCAAAAATAGGTTCTGAGAGGGGAGGCAGGGGTCTGAATACAGCAAGACTCCATTAGAAGAAACAACATTACTATGGTAATTCTTTCTTCAAACAACATGAAATCTTGCTGTATTCAGACTACCAAGCCGTTCCCTATGGAGGAGGGAATGCAGAACCTACTTTGGGAACAAGCTCTGCAGTACTTTCCCCTGGGGAAGAATGGTCAGTGAAAAATACAGGAATAGACATAGACTGGTTTAAGTCAAAATCCGATACCACTTTAGGCAAGAACCTCCTATTAGTTCTTAAGACCACTTTATCCCTATGGAAGGATATGAAGTCAGGTTCAACTGACAGGGCCTGTAATTCGCTAATCCGCCTGGCAGAAGTAATAGCTACCAGGAACACAGTTTTCCAGGTCAAGTACTTCAATTCAGCCAAAGCCATAGGCTCAAAGGGTGGCTGCATAAACTGAGCAATGCAGACATTAAGATCCCAAGGCGGAGTAGGCTCCCTAAAGGGAGGGTTAATGTGAACCAGGCCTTTGAAAAACTTCCGGAAAACAGGATGAGATGCCAGGGAAGAGCCCTTCCCTGCTGAAAGTAATGCAGAGACAGCTGCTAGATGAACCTTCAGAGAGGCAGGCATAAGGCCTAGACTATTCAGATGAGCTAGATAATTAAGATTGTGGAAATGCCTGCAGAATCAGGCACAATACCTTTCTGAGAGCACCAAATACTGAACCTCTTCCATTTGGAATTGTAAGTTTTTCTAGTGGAAGGTTTCCCAGAGACCTTCAGAATATCCAGAACTCCCTGAGAGAGATGTAGAGCTGCATATTCTAACTCTTCAAGAGCCAGGCCTTGAGGTTGAGAGATGGAGATTGGGGTACCAGATCCGCCCCTTGGAGAAGGAGAGAAGATTGTATCTCCTGGGAAGAGACAGGGGACGTGAGACAGCCAAGGACAGCAGTAGAGGATACCAGGGTTGTCTGGCCCGATCTGGAGCCACCAGTAGCACTGTGCAGGGTTGAGTTCTAATCTTGATCAGAACTCTGAACAGGAGAGGGAAAGGAGGGAAGGCATAGAGAAACCTGTCCTTCCAGTTCAGAACGAGGGCATCCTGGGGAACTCTCCCCAGGACTGGAGGTCTGCACCAAAACAGAGGACGTTGATGACTGTCTGGTGCTGCAAACAGATCTATTTCTGGAATGCCCCACTTGAAGAAAATGATTGTCAGAATGCAAGGCTTCAAGGACCATTCGTGATGCCTCTGTGAAATCCTGCTCAGGGCATCTGCCAGCACACTGTCCTTCCCTGGAAGATGAACTGCTACCAGGGAAGTCTGAAGGGAATAGGCCAGAGACCAAATCTTCATAGCCTCTGTGCACAAGGCCATGGACCAAGTGCCTCCCTGCCTGCCTGTTGATGTACCACATTGTGGTAGTGTTGTCCGTCCTGACTTGGACCACCTTGTCTTTGACTGAATCCGAAAAGGTCTGAAGGGCTAGAAAAACTGCCCTGAGTTCCAGGAGGTTGATACGAAGAAGAGACTCCTGCAGTGACCAGATCCCCTGAGCTGTTAGGGCTCCCAGGTGGGCTCCCCAGCCTAGGAGAGGAGCATCCGTAGTCAGTACTACTGATGGAAGTTAAGGGAGAAACGGAACCCCTTGTCTGAGGTTGTCCTGGTCCAGCCACCACTGGAGAGCCTGAACCAGAATTCGGGTCACTGGAATCGGTTTGGTGAGAGAATCTGTTCTCTGTGACCAAAAGGACCTTAGATGGAACTGAATGTCCCGCATCTGAAATCTGGCTCCCTGAACCACTGCAGTGGAGGCTGCAATGTGGCCCAGGAGTTGGAGGAACTGTCTCGCTGGAAGAGAAACCGGAGGGCGAAAGGAGGAAGCGAGGTCTACTAAGGCTTCCACCCTTGCCAGAGGAAGGAAAGCTTTTGCTTGGGTAGTATCCAATTCCACTCCTATGAAGGTGAGAAGCTGTACTGGTTCGAGGACAGATTTTGGCAGATTGAGAAGAAACCCCAGGGAACTGAGCAAGTCCTGAGTGGTTTGCAGAGCTGACCTGACCTGGTCTGAAGACTGCCCTACTAGAAGCCAGTCGTCCAGATATGGAAAAATGGTGATACCCTGTCTTCTGAGGTAAGCCACCACTACTGCAAGGCACTTTGTGAACACCCTTGGAGATGATGTTAGGCCAAAAGGCATGGCCTTGAACTAATAATGGCCTGAAGGCAACTCGAACCTGAGGTATTTTCTGTGAGAGCACCTTATAGGGATATGGAAGTAGGCATCCTTGAGGTCCAGTGATGCTAGCCAATCTCCTGGCCTTAAAGAGGGGAAGGATTATTCCCAGAGTTACCATTCTGAATTTGGGTTTGGAAATGTGTTTGTTCAGATACCTTAGATCCAGGATGGGTCGTCACTCCCCTGTTTTCTTTGGGGTGAGGAAGTACCTGGAGTACAGGCCTTTTCCCCTGTGTTGAGTAGGAACTTTCTTTATGGCTCTGAGAGCCAGGAGAGAGGAAACCTCTGCCTCTAGGGCAAGGGTTTCTGAAACTGATGCAGGTGGAAAAGACTTGGCCCTCCTTTTTGGGTACCTTTTGAAGCTGAGGGCTAGTCCCTGGCTTACTGCTTCCAGGACCCTCTTGTCTGAGGTAACAGACTTCCAGGCCCGAAAGTAGTAAGCCAACCTGCCTCCTGCTGGGATTGGAGAGTCGACCTGGGCTGACACCTCAGGGTGTCTGCTTGGCAGGAGCCTTAGATTGGGAGGAAAAAGCAGCCCTGTTCATCTGCCTTCTACCCCTCCCTCTGAAAAAAACCCTTTGTGGGTAAGACGAGGAGGCCTGGGCTTGGTAAAAAGGCCTGCCCCCTGCCCCTGGACTGCTGCTTCTGAGGAGTGGCTTGCCTTTCCTTGGCCTGTGCACTCCTGTAAGTGGTTCTATATTCGTCCATTTTTTTCAAGTAAGTCTCTGTCTGCTCCTCAAACAGAGGGTTACCAACTACAGGAAAATCCATAGCCTTAGACTGGGTGTCCTATGATAGGCTAGTACATCTGAGCCAAGCATGCCTTCTGAGAGACACAGATGTAGCCATGACTCTGGATGCCACAGCGTTGGAGTCGACCGCGGCGTGAAATTGTACTCTGGATGCCTCAATTCCATCCACAGCCAGCTCCTCCAGCTCTCTGGCTAGCTGGGGGGAGGCCTTTTTAGCCAGTTCCAGAACCGTATTCCATCTGGACTTCTGGTACCTGGCTGTGTAGGCCATATCATTTGCCTGCCTGAGCCCCAAAGAGGATGCTAAGTACAGTTTCTTGGCCGTGGCATAGACTTTCCTGGAGTCCTTGTCTGGGGGGTGTTGAAGCCAAAGGAATGTTTGCCCTGTCACAGGCTGCAGCCTGCACTACCCCAACATGGCTGCTATGTGAATAAAGGAACTCTGCAGCTCAGCCTGATAACATGTATCTCCTGTCCATTCTGGAGTCTGTAGAATCTTTGGTGTCTGTTTCCCCAAGGACTTGTGAAGGGGAACAGACAACCTTTTGGACTCTGGGATGTCCATCTTCACAAAATTAGGCTCTTCTTCCTCCTCAGCAGCTTCAACCAAAGGCAGCTGGAGGGTTTCAGCCACCTTCTTGTAAAACAAGAAGTGAGAAGGGGACTCAGAAAGCCTGGGAGGGGAGACATCAGAGGGTCTGTCTGCGGAGATGTCCGGTTCAATGGGCACATCCAGACCCCCACCGTCATAGTCATCGTCATCATCGTCGGGATAGTCTTCGTCTCCCTCCCTCCCACTCCTCATAGAAAGCATCTGGATCGTAATCCAAAGGAGCCGGTTCCGACCAAACCGACCACCTAACCGGCGGCACCAGTTCGGACGGAACTAGACAAAGCGATTAGACAATACTAATCGCTTTGGCTATCTCGTTCGCAGTTGGAGTAAGCGGTACTGGATCCGAACTGGCGGACTTTCGTTTCTTTTTTGACGGAACTGACCCCTCAGAGTCGGCTCTCCTTTTGCCTGAGGAGGTTTCACTTAGGTCAGTAGGCACCTCCTCAGGTTTGGCCGTAACCGAACCGGGCTGGCCATCCAGGTCTACGGACTTCTCGGCCTCCCATTCCTTCAACCTACTCAGTCATTTTTCTAGAGTGGTTTTAGGAAAGTTTTTGCAAATTTGGCAGTCTGACTGGAGGTGGTCAAACCCCAGACAATAAACACAGATGAGGTGGGGGTCGGCCTTGGCAAAGGCCTCCCCAGTGAGTAGTGTTGAAACCCAGTGGGACCGGTTTTCTTTTTGGGTTTCTCAGACATGGCCAACCTACCAAAATTACCCTATAGAAGCATTCAAGCCAGGTAATACCAACCAATCAGTAAAAACAGGTTACTCACCTGTAACAGTAGTTCTAGGAGTGGTATATGTTGTTCATCCACACTCTTTGGCATGTCCCTTTCCCCCTTTAAATCTTGCCGGAAGTCTTCAAGTTGGCACCACCCACCCACCCGGGTAGTAATACCTTGGCTCCGACCCATGGCCCTAGATCTTGAGCCCACTGGAAGCAAGGTGATGCACCTAAAGCCGGGAGGTCGAGGTGGTGGATGAACAATATATACCACTCCTAGAACTACTGTTACAGGTGAGTAACCTGTTTCTAGGAGCGTGATATGTTGTTCATTCACACCTTGGCAAACTCTAGCAGTTCTCCACGAGGAGGAGGCAAGGCGCACACCCTTACTTAGAAACAGAGATTGAGAACCGAGGCCCCAAAACCAGCATCTCGATGACTCAAGGTCGATGTGGTAATGGGTAATGAAGGTGTTTACTGACTTCAGGTAGCAGCCCGACAGATTTCCTGGATAGGGATGTCCCTGGAAGCAGCCACCGATGCAGCAGTATGGCGGGTAGAATGAGCTCTTATCCCTCTGGGAGGCTCCTTGCCCGCCAACTCATAGCACAGACCTATGCATGATGTAATCCATCTTACAATGGTCCATTTGGCTGCAGGTCTGCCAGAAGCGGCTTCAGCGTAGGTGACAAACAGCTGGCAAACCTCTCCCCGAATTTCCGCCGTCCTCTCCTTGTAGTAGGAGACAGCACGTCTAAGGTCCAGGGTATGGAGGCTGTACTCGGCGTCCGAGATGTAGTTAGGGTAATATACTGGCAGAGTCAACACCTGGATAAGGTGAAACTCTGACACCACCTTCGGAAGAAATTTCGGGTGGGGGCGCAGGACAACTTTGTCCCTGTGAAAGACCAGATAAGGGGAGTCCACCGAGAGCGCCTGGAGTTCCCCTGTCCTTCTGGCTGACGTGATAGCCACAAGGAAGGCAGTCTTCCATGACAAGTGTGAGAGCTCACACTTGTGCATGGGTTCGAATGGCTTGCCCATGGGCTTTGCCAAAACCAGCAAAAGATCCCACGGAGGTGAAAGTTCACACACCGGAGGGGATATGTGATCCAGGCCTTTGGAAAAGCGCCCGACCACTGTTTCCTGTGCCAATGTTGACTGACCGGCCCGCACCCGGTAAGCGTAAATGGCTGCCAGGTGCACCCTAAGGGTAGATGACCGTAGACCCCCCTTGGAGAGAGAGACCAAAGGTAGCCTAAAATGTTAGCCACAGAGCAGGATAAGGAGTCCAGACTCTTATCCTGACACCAAATGGAAAACCTTTTCCATTTGAAGGCATAACATTTCCTGGTCGATTCCTTACGAGATGCCTCCACCACGGTGTAGACAACCTCGGAAAGACCCAGAGCCTGGAACTCTAGCCGCTCAGGTACCAGGCTGTGAGGTGCAGGGATTGAAGGTCCGGATGGAATACCTTCCCCTGGTTCAATTATATCAGGTCTGGGCGTTTACAAAGCCGCTCCAGGGCCCTGCAGCTGAGGCTGAGGAGATCTGGATACCAGAACTGGTGGGGCCAATCTGGGGCTGACAGGATCACCGTCGCCTTGTCCCTCCTCACCTTGAGTAACACCTTGTGGATCAAGGGAAATGGAGGGAAGGCATAGAGGAGGCCTGGGGTCCACGGCCTTGAAAAGGCATCCCCCTGCAGCGAGCCCTGCTGATGGGGGCGGGCATGGTACAGTCTCAGCGTGGTGTTCTCCCTGGAGGCAAACAGGTCCACCAACGGTTTGCCCAAATGGGAGAACAGATTGTAAGCTACCTCTGGATGGAGAGACCACTCGTGGGATGTCTTGCCTATGCGGCTGACAGCATCCGCCAGTTGGTTCGAGACTCCTGCCACATGGATGGCAAAGAGATCCGCCTCCAACCGGATGACGAAGGTCCAGATCCGGAGCGTCTCCTTGCATAGCAGACGGGAGTGCATGCCGCCCTGTTTGTTGAGGTAGTACATGGTCGTGGTATTGTCCGTCTGGACTTGAACCACTTGACCCTGGAGCTGAGGAGCGAAAGCTGACAGTGCCAGTCTGACTGCTCTGAGCTCTAGCAGGTTGATGTGGCATCGGGACTCCTCAGGGGTCCAGAACCCGTGGGCTCTGTGGTCCCCCATGTGGGCTCCCCAGCCCATGAGAGAGGCATTGGTCGTGAAGACGACCGTCGGCTCGGGGCGGACAAATGGGATCCCTTCCTGCAGACGACCTGGGATGGTCCACTATTGGAGAGTGTCCCACATCTTCTGGGTGACAGTGACCAGCTAGTCGAAATGACCCTGACGCTGAGTCCACTGAGCGGCCAGCTCCCACTGGAGGGGGCGCATGTGCAATCTGGCCCAACGGACCACTGAGGTGCATGCCACCATGTAACCCAGAAGGCGCAGGAAGTTCCGGGCAGGGCGCAAGTGCCCAACCAAAAATGATTGGGCAAAGGAGGAAAGAACCTCCGCCCTGTCCGCCGGGAGCTGAGCTCTGGCTTGACGAGAATCGAGATCTGCCCCGATAAAGCCCATCACCTGAGGGGGCACGAGTTCCGACTTGGCCTCATTGATCAGGAGGCCTAATTGGGAACAGGTTTGGAGGGCCAGGTCCCTGAACCTCTCCACCTCCTGCAGGGAGGAACCCGCCAGGAGCCAATCGTCGAGGTAGGGCTATATCCGAACCCCCTGATGCCGTAAATGGGCCGCCACCACTGCGATGCACTTGGTGAAGACCCAAGGAGCCGATAACAGGCCGAACGGCATGGCTTGGAACTCATACAGGGTCCCTTCCACCCTGAAGCGGAGGAACCGCTGGTGGGACGGACGGACTGGGATGTGGAAAAATGCATCCTGTAGATCCAGTGAACAGAACCACATGTTTCACTCCAGAGATGGTATGATCTGATTCAGAGTTACCATCCGGAAGGTGCGAGACCTGAGATATTGATTCAGGTCGTGGAGATCTAGGATGGGGCGCCAACTGCCCGTCCGCTTGGGCACCAGGAAGTACCTGGCCACAAAGCCTGGGTCTGTAGGAGGATCTGGCACTGCAGCTACCGCCTCCTTGCAGAGGAGCTGAGTAATATCGTCCCGCGGGGCCGACTGAGTGCCTACTGAGATCCTTTTCTCCTGTGCAAGTGGCCTGCAGGAGGGTACTGTCAATTTAGAGGCAGTCCCCGACTGACTACTTCCAGAACCCACCTGTCCGAAGTGATACCGGACCAGGCGGAAAGAAAGTTGTGGAGTCCG
The DNA here is from genome assembly GCA_016271365.2 of Neoceratodus forsteri. NCBI lineage: Eukaryota > Metazoa > Chordata > Ceratodontiformes > Ceratodontidae > Neoceratodus > Neoceratodus forsteri. The sequence continues at coordinate 1,839,273,076 of CM057456.1, forward strand.
CCCCCCACGGGAGGACCCAGAACTGGTATGACAGGTGTATGGGTGGCCACCCCCGACCCATCACTGCGCAGGCTTAGAGGAGGAGGAGGCACCTGGACTGGCACCACGGCCTCCTTTGCGGGGCTGTTGGGGACCCTGCTTGTACCTAGAGCACCAAGCTTGAGCCTGCTGTTGCTGCTGACCTCCCTGGAAGGGGGGCTGTCTAACCGCAGGAGAAGAGTGCCGAAAAGGCTTCTTATTTATTTATTTATTTATTTATTTTATTTTATTTAAACAGCAGTTTGGAAAACCTTTGAGCCATAGGCTCATTTACAAAGGTACCTTGTCACAAAGTAAGACAAACCAAAATACACAGTATAGCAGTACAACACATAGGTATAACAGTAAATTAAGACATAGATACAAACAAGCTGGTACAGGTAGGATGGATGCAAACAATACCAGAGTTATGTTGTCCTTAGCAGCCTGTAATAAGCTTTGTCATAAATGTGAAATACGGCTTTGACTAGCGGCCAGTTACAGCATCGGATGTTAATAAAGGTGGTTACGTGAGGAAGTTTTGAAACGATATAGTTGGAGCTTGGAGAGGAGGGGGCAGTGTGTTGAACCAGGAGGGGCCCTAAAGCTGAAGGCTCTTTGGCCGTGAGAGGTCCTAGCTCTAGGGATAACAAGAGAGTTTTCCCAGAGGTCCAGTATGAACTAGTGGGACAGAGCGGCGATGGTGGTGGTCAATCCTGGTGGTGAAAGCCCAAGGAGGGTCTTTTGTAAGGGTACAGGTAAGATATTTGAGGCGCTGTCCGAGATCAAGTACCAGCTTTAGCATACAGTAGACAGGTGTGTGTCATCCTAGGTGCTCCAGTAATTAACCTGTGCAGGCCTTATTCAGAGTAGTGCAGAATTTTATGGAGTGCAGTCTGATCAGCAGCACCATACACCGGCAGTCCACAGTCCACTAGGGACAGGATAGAGGAGGTGACTCATAGTCAAGAGCCTCCGGGAGAGGCAGTGTTTATACTGACGTAAGATGCCCAATCGGATATTAGTGGCAGGGCTAGGGCAGCCATGTGTCCATGGAAGGAGAGGGAGGGGTCAAATGGATCCCTAGGTATTTATAGGAGCAAACTTGTTCGGTGGGAATGAGGACCCAGAGTGAATGAGGAGTTTGAAGTTGCAGGACTTGTTTTGGGGATGAGAGAAGAACATAGTTTTTGTTTTTTTAAGATTTATCACCAATCTATGTTCCTTGAACCAGCCCTCGGCTTCAGTGAAGGACTTCTGCAGCGAGTCCTGGAGGGCAACAGGGTTACGACTTGAGGCAAAGATGACTGCATCATCAGCGTACAATAGAATGTTCCCCGAGCAAGAGTGTGGAAGGGTGTTAAGGTAAAGGGAGAATAGTAAGGGGCCCAGAATGGAGCCCTGGGGAACTTCTTCTTGCACTTCCGCTGGTTCTTGCCCGAAGAACCTTTTGCAGAAGTGGCATCCAAGGTGACACTGGACTGCTCTATGCGCTGGAGGTGACCTGCCACTCCCGGACCGGAGAGATCGGTGCCAAGGAAGGGCACGTCAGCTAACTTGTGCTGAGTATCCGCCGGAAAAGAAGATAACCTCAGCCAGGCCCTGTGGCGAGTGGCCACTGCAGCTGCTAGTGAACGGGCACAGGAATCTCCAATATCCAAGGCCACCTAGAGCTACTGTTTTGCAACAGCATGGCCCTGGTCACGGACCTGCTTAACCGTGGTCTGCATGTCCACTGGGAGATGAGGGAGGACTTCATCTAGCGACCCCAAGAGGGCGTGAGAGAAGTGTGCCATGATCACTGCCGAGCTGGCCTGACGAAGGCCCAAGGATGAGGCCGCATATACCTTCTGGGCAGAATGGTCCATATTTTTGGACTCCTTGTCCGGAGGGCAGTCAGTATCCGCTGAGCTACCCATGCGTCTAAACACTGAGGCAGTCACAACACTCTCGGCTGAGGGATGCTCTGTGAAGCTCGCCAAGGACCCCATGGGTACAGTGTACTTGCGAGCCATGCGGGCAGATGGAGCCAGGCAAGAGGCAGGGCGCTGCCATAGCTCAAGAGCCAGGCCAACAATGGTTTCAGCCACTGGGAAGGCCTCCGTCGGGGTATCCCCCTCTTAAGGATATCCGTGAGAGGATATTCAGCCTTCTTTTGGATAGACTCCAAGGGCATACCGGTGGACTCTGAAATAAGTCACAGGATGCCCTGGAAAGAGGAAGAACCTTCCTCCAGGCCTGTCACTGACAACTCATCATCGGGGTGTGAGTGAAGACCAGTGGTATCAGAGTCCGAGGAGTCGGGATACAGGGGTCACCTGCCTATGTCCCCTTCAATATGCCGAGGGCGATCAGGGACAACAGTGATGGACAGATGACAGGGCAGGCCCATATCTGACCAGTCCTCTTTCGAGGGAGCCCCTCCCTGAGGCTGCTTAGCCGGTGGCTCCACCAAAATTGGTGGGGAGACTGGAACAGGCCGAACAGGAATGCGTGCCGGTCCTACCGGAGTCTTCGGTTCTGGAGGAGTCGGCGTCAGCCTAAGGGGATGGGGCCAAGTAATGGCCAGTGTAGCCGGATTTTGACCGGTCAGAATTAGCTGTTGCCAAATAAGGTCCTCATAACGCCGACAGAGCTTCCGTCAAAGTCTCTCCTCGTCCGAGGAGAATGAGGATCGGTGGCGACGTCTCTTCCGGGAGTGTTTGTGACCCTTTTTCAGTTTTTCGACCGACGGGGTCCTAGTCCTTGATCGAGACCGACAGTGTCGTCTCTCTCTCGATCAGGAGAGGCCGGATTTGGTGAAAACCAAGGTTACGGCTCCTGTCCCTCGATCGGGATACCCGAGGGAAGGGTCTCCTCGTCAGGGAAGGAAAGGATGGGTGTCCTCTCCAAGGAGTCATCGACCAGGGTTGGCGACAACGGCTCGATCAGGTCGAGAGAAATCTCGCCCCTTCGGCCGTATCCTCGGCCTTAGTGCCTTGGCCTGAAGGAAGGTCAGAGAAGACGGCGGCCGAGGAAGTGATCTCGACCGCAAGATCCTGAGAATCGGACCGCTCTCGGTCCCAGGAATGTCTTCGTTGGGCAGAAGATGATTTAGGGTCCTTGTCCCTTTTCTTAGGGCGGGAGGACTGCGAACCCGAGGGTGCCTCACCCCTGGTGGGGAGAGATTGGCACAGCTCCTGAAAGGACCCAGTGAAAGTGGAGCCCAGGTTAAGCGGCACGAAAATACTTTGGCTGGCCAAAGCTTGAGCAGCTTCCTCTTCGAAAGCCGCCATCTGTTCGAGCTGATCGGCGGATCCCACGGCCGAGGAAACTGCCTACCTGGCCTCCTTTGATTTCACCTGTGGGTTGCGAAGCTCTGGTCTCCCTAGTTTTAGGTGCACTTTGCGGTCGTCCAGGACGTTGGGATGGAAGGCCAGACAAATGGTGCAAGAGGTGGTGTCACGCATAACACCCAAGCAATAGACGCACGAGAGGTGGGGATCGGTGCGCAACATTTTCTGTCCGCAGGGACACCAGCGAAACCCAAGGGACGACTTGTCCTCCATGTCCAATGCACTCGGATCAGAATCGAAAACTCGTACGAGTTTCAAAGAAAGCAAATACGGCAAAAACCGTCAATTAGAATCCAGGGCCTACGGTACTGCAGAAGTAGCACGAGGGAACCTGAATCTTCCAGCGGAAAGGAAGATCTGACGTCATGGGGCGGATCCGAGGTATTTACCACTCGGATGGGTGGGAGAAGCCAGCTTGAAGACTTCCTGCAAGATTTAAAGGGGAAAGGGACATGCCGAAGAGTGTGGATGAACAACATATCCATGCTTCTAGAACAACCGTGTCACGGTTTGGAAAAAAAACAAGAGAAAGCCTGCTTCTTTTGAAACCGATCGGTACCGGAACACCACTCTAAACTAATAAAAGTTAAAATTAGAAGGAAACACAAGGTCGGTTCCTAACCGGACCGACTGGGAAAAAAACTGAAGAAACCAACAATTTCCACAAGTTATTTAAAATAAAATACAGTCACTACTTATCTACCACACTACCTGTACTGTAGACAGAAGCTGGAAATCCGAAAAAACAATAAAGAACAAGTTTTAAACCGAACGCTTTACTTTTACCGAACCGAGCAAAGGAATCCCTGGAGCAACTTCACTGTTAGGCGGAGTAAATAATCTGACAGTTGCACTGGTAAGTACCACAGACAGAGGTTTGAAAACCGAGCTCAACGTTCTATGCTTCAGCATGGAGTTAACCCTTTCCTCTCCGGGGCAGTTCAAGTGCTGGGGCTAACTGCATTGTGTCTGAATACAGCAAGACTTCATGTTGTTTGAATACTACTGAGTGTAGTATTTAAAGGGGAACTGCAGTCAAAATAAAAAACAATTGCACAGTGTTTTGATTTGTGTGAGTGTGTAGTCCAAGTGAGCCCTTGACTTTATGTGCTGTTAGGATTTTTTTTTTTTTTATAAATTTGCACACTTGTGTTATGGCCCCTGTGGATCTCCATGCTTGCTTCTTTTATTATGTTTCCCTTTCCCACAATGCCGCATGTCCCATATGACAATTATGCATCAGACACAACTGATTCAGTGTGTGCTGACTTTGTTTAGTTTACAGCAGCATCTAACTATAGTTCACAAATTGAAGTGAGAAAAGAAATGTGCCCCACTGGGAACTGAACCCAGGTCCTTGAAATTCCATCCTGGTGCTCTAATCACTGAGCTACAAGCTCACATGGTTGGACCTGGGGTTCCCAGACACATTTCCTTTCTCTGGCACTGCATATCCTGCAACTATGAATAATCAACATGACAATTAGATGTTTTTTGATGTAGTATTAGCCTCTGCTAAGCAATTTAAATCACAAACTGTAGTGAGAAAGAAATAATGTGACCTGCTGGGAACTGAATCCATGCTCCCGGAATCCCATCCTGGTGCTCTAAACACTGAGCTACAGGCTGATACAGTTGGACCTGGGGTTCCCTGACACACTTCCTTTCTCTGGTATTGCATATTCTGCAACTAAGAATAGTCAAAATTCTTGATAATTTTAGTCTGGTATTCTGGGGGCTTGGGTTCAATTCCCAGCAGATCATATTATTTCCCACTACAATTTGAGATTTAAATTGCTTAGCAGTGGCTAATACTGCACCAAAAAAAAAAAAACATTCCTAACTATAGTTCTTCTAATCTTTACTACTATTACTATGCAGGCAAAGCCTGTGAAAGCAATGCTTACTGTACTGTCCAGATCTTGCTTAGATTTATGTAAATTCTAACTGTTCTAAGATTTATGCAACAATGCTACTATAACAGGACACCTCTGTAAACCGGGCTTCTAGCCATAACAGTTACACCCTGTATAAAAATAAAGGTCTTTATTACTAATCAATGTTTTCACCTGGCAACCACTTTAAGCAGATAGTCTGCAGGTGCGCTCTACCTAAAACGTTCAGAGTAATTTGAACCACTCCAAGCACTGTTCGTGCAAACCCCAAGCCTTAACTGCCTATGTATTTTGTAGTAAAGGCCAGGAGGCCTAAAATAAAATTCTAACACATGTAAACCTTACTTATATGTACATGTAAATATACAGAATAAATGCTTTAATATTCTTCAAACTACTGAAACCAAAAGGTTACCAAGTCATAGACAAACTCTGGACAAAACAAAAAATGTATTATCTACAGCATTTGTCTGAAGGACCCACATCAATCCAAAGAGGGGAGGCGGGGAAGGTAGTTGTAATCAAATGAAAACATTGATTAGAAAAACTATAGTTCAAAGGCAATTAACTCTTTCTTCTAACAACGTCAATGTTTTCATCTACTTATCACTTTAAGCAGACTCCAAGAAGTACCACAAGGAAGTGGGCACTTGGATTACTCAGGAAATAGGTTCTGAAAGATGTCCCAAACCTAGCACCTTTTCTGGAGCTCACATCAATATAGTAACAGTGCGAGTCAAAGCCCAAGTTGCAGCATTACAAAATCCCGGTAGTAGAATGTTTCTGGAAGCTGCAATGGATGAAGCCATACTCCTAGCAGAATGAGCCCTGAACCCAGGGGTTGGGGGTGTTCTCTGTCATTTTAAGTGCAACTGTGAGATGTACATAAAACCAGCCAGTGAGAATTAGTCTTTTATGCAGCTGGGTGACCCCCAGCCTTTTCACTATTTGTGACAACCGAATATTTTACCCCTAATGGCCTCTGTTCCTTTAATATAATAACTGAGGCCCTTTACTTAAATAACATTTTTTTGTTTTCTTCAAAAACAAACTCACACATAAAATCAAATGATACATATACAATCAAATAACCTAACAGGGTTTATTATACAAGTTTAAAAATACATATATATTCCCTATTAATACTATTAACATAACGTACCACTTCAAGACTCAGTACAGAAGAAAGTGCTTCATCTTTTAATGAAGGGAGATGAAATATAGTTGAAGCATTAAAAACAGAAAGGTTGGCACAAGGGTTCAGTAATAATATAAAGAATTCAGAGAGTAAATGGAGTAATCAGTACAATTTCATTATAAGGGCATAAACCAAGGCTCTTTTTACATCTAGTTTGTGAAACCGACTCACCTGAATTGGCATGGTGTCTAGGGAAGAGTACTGGTAAGGCAACAGACTGACTCATGTGGAATTCAGTCTCCATAATTGGGAAGAAATTTCAGATTAATCTTGAAACAACCTTTTCCTTGTGGAAAACCAAAAAGTCAGCAAGAACTGAAAGAGCCTGAAGCTTACTCTCCCTTCTAGCTGAAGTAATAGCAATCAAAAAGACAACTTTGCAAGTGAGAAATTTTTTATCACATGACACCAGAGGTTTATAAGGCCCCTGCATGAGCTGGGAAAATGAAACTTACGTACTCGCCGTAATTGCTTATCTTCCAGAATATCTTCACCACTTATTACCACAAATGGGTATGTGCCGGAGGCACTAGGACCTCGCAGGAGCAAAGTCCTTTTGCAGCTTAGGGGGCCCACGCTGGTGCTAGCACCGCTTCCGAGGCAGACACAGTGACGTGCTGATTGTGAACTGGCCGGCAACCAATGCTGGCCTCCTACCTTCCTCAGTTCTGTTTGCCAGGTGAGAAACAAGTGGGAGAGAGACTAAAAAGAGAGGGACTAGGAAAACTAGTCCAAAGTGACAGGAAAAGGATATATGGTATAAAAATCATAAAAGCAGTAGAGCTCGATTGCCAACTTAAGAGAAAGATGTTGGGCTTAAGGGCAGTGGGTTGTGAGGAACCAGGGCCTAAAGACCACCTGGACAGTAAAGGTGGAAAGGGCGATGGCCGTGGTAAGTGGCTCTGGCTGGGTGGGGGGACCAAAGAAATCTTCTGCTGGAAGACATCAGAAAAGGGGAGCTTGTACAACAGTACATGAGAGAAAAAGAAAGAAGTGAGACTGAAATAGGGATACCCTTCTTGCCACTCCTGTGGAAAAGAAGGGAGAAGAGAGAGAAAAAAGCAATAGTTCTGCATGTTCTCCCCTCCTCGGTAAGGCATGAGGGACCAAAAAAGGGCTGACTACCCCTAAAAGCAGCCAAGAGGAGACTAGACAGGATATGTCTATGCCCAGAGGGTTGAAAAGCAGCAGCTGTGAGGGGTTTAGTTAGTAATATCCTAAGGCAAAGCGGCTAAAAGGAGGGGGGAGAATTCTCTCCAGAAAGTAGACCTATCCTTCATTTTTTTTTTAAAACAACCCCAAAATGGGGTCATTCTCCCTGACCCTTATATCTATCTATCTACCTACCTATCTATATATATATCTACAATATATATTCTTTGCAAAAAAAAAACAAACAATGCAACAGTTGGGGTTCAGATTTAACCAACAAAAGTAGGGAAATGTGATGTTAGGGTTTCAAACCCTAACACCCCTGAGGCAAATGAAGGGTGGAGACTTCCTTGGGGTTATCCACCCTAATGTTTGCAGTAGGTGTGTGTTTCATGAGTGTATAAAATGGGGTAAGCATTAGGGCTGACAATCCCAAGGAAGACTCCACCCCTCATTTGCCTCAGGGGTGGAGCAGGGGTGTTAGGGTTTGAAACCCTAACACCACATGTCCCTACTTTTGTCAGTTTAATCTGAACCACAACTGTTGCATTAACGCAGTTTTTTGCAAAGATTTTCCTTACTTTTTGAGACAGTATAATAGTATTTACCTGTGGGAGTGCAAGGTACTCTGAGCCCTGGGCTCCCATCCCTCCACAGATGTGGCCATGTATGCTGCTGTGGAAGCAGAGGGCCCTGCGCTTTCATTTGTGCCGAAACAGTAACCAAGTTGTTAGCATAGCCTTCTTATTACCCCGCCTCATCAACCTAGTAGTGAAAATGTTCAAATTCCTGCTGAAACGTTGTTCCGTGCCACAGGTGCGAAAACAAATTTTGGCCAGGATTTGAAAAATGACAGCTGTCACGTTCATGAGGTAGTCAAATTCTTTTTTCATTCCAAACATCTACCCTGAAGTGCCTAGTAAGCATGCTCAGAACCGAAATTTTAAAATTTGGTAACTCTGGAACAGATAATTATTTTTTCACCAAACCAGCGAAAGGTTATACTGTGGGCCAGGCCCTTTCTGCCCTGAAAATTTCAGATTAAAATTCCAAACCGTGTGGGCGCTAGGGCCAACATAAAAAACAGCAAAAGCCATAATTTTTTCAGTTTTTTTTTGCTATATACATCTCGAAATTAGGACATCTGATTGGAACGAAACTTGGCATATCAAGAAACACATCAGTTACGTAAGAACTTACCGTAACAGTAGATCTTCGAGAGAGGTTCCTGTAGTAGGTATTCACATATAGGACTGCGCTCCCTGGTGTCAGGTTCAAATGGCTAACTTGTAGCTAGCAATCATCAGCGAGGACCGGCCCCAATGTCAGGTGACGTGACGTCATCCCGACTATAAGAAGGGGCGGTCCCGTGCCCACCCTCCAGTTCTTTTCCACCCGAGACCTAGAGAAAGGGAGCAGAAAAGCAGAGTAACCACCACGGTACTCAGTACCCTGGCTGAACCAAAAGGCTAGACAGGAAAAAATGAAATGACTCTAGGAACTGAGGGAAGGTGGGTTGGAAATTAGACCAACTGCAGGAACCTCTCTCAAAGATCTACTGTTACGGTAAGTTTTTACGTAACTGCTATATCTTACTTCGAGAGGGTTCCTGCAGTAGGTCTTCACATACAGGACTGAATTCCAAGCAGTGTAACAAAAAGGAGTCGGAGACGAGTTTCCGGGAGGAGGAAGATGTCTACCAACTAAGGATCTGCCTTAAGACAGAAGACCTTGCAAAACGGCAAGGCCTAAACCATCTTGACGCCTAGAGGCAATGTCCAGACTGTAGTGCTTAGTGAAGGTGTGGATGGAAGACCAAGTGGCTGCTGCACAGATATCGGTAGTGGACACATTCCTGAAAAAAGTGATAGAAGTGGCCACGCTTCTGGTGGAGTGGCCTTTAACCGCCCCCGGAAGGGTTTTTCCATATTTCTGGTAAGTGTAGTGAATACAGTTAGCCAGTCATCTAGAAATAGTCTGTTAAGAGATAGTCTTGCCCTGGCACTGGGAGGCAAAGGCCACAAAGAGTTGGTTCAACTTTCGAACCTCCTTAGTCCAGGAGGTATAGTACCTCAAAATCCAATGCACATCCAAGGTGTGCAAAAGATATTCCCCCCCTGCTGGAATGCTGAGGAAAACAGACTGGCAGTTCAACACTTTGGTTGAGAGTTTTCTCCGAAACAACTTTTGGAAGAAAAGAAGGATTAGTCCTCAGGACCACCCGGTCCTTGTGGAAAATCAAATAAGGCTCTCTGCAAACAAAGGCCTGAATCTCTGAGACTCTTCGAGCTGAAGTAACTGCAACCAAAAACAGCATCTTCCAAGACAGGAAGTGCATACCATAACTTGCTGCCGGTTCAAAACGGGGCAAAGTAAGTTTCTCCAACATAAAATTAAGATTCCCAGGGAGGACAGGGATTCCGGACTGGAGGTTTGATGTGAAGGATACCCTTCAAGAAAGTTTTGGAAACCTCCAGTTGTGCTAGGGTTTTGCCCTCCACCAGAAGGTGGTAGGCCAACACCGCAGAGAGACTGACCTTAACTGAGGAGTAACTAAGGCCCAACTCAGAAAGATGTAAGATGTACTCTAACACCTAGGAGGCCGAGCAAGAAAAAGGGTCCAAGCTTTTTGCTGCGACCCAGATAGAAAATCTCTTCCACTTCATGGCGTAGGTGGATCTGGTAGAGGGTTTTCTGACTTCCACCAGGACCTGAGCAACCTGAGAGGAAACTCCATAGCAAGAAACCACTATGTCCACAGGTACCACGCATGAAGATGGAGAGACTGAAGACTCGGATGTACCAGAATGCCCTGCTCCTGAGACAGAAGGTCGTGAGACAGTGGCAGAGGGACCAGCGATTCTAGAACTAGTTATTGCAACAGCGGGAATCAAATCTGCCGGGGCCACAGAGGGCCAATCAAAATCAAGTGGGCCCCCTCTGCCTGGAGTTTCAACAGAACCTTCTGAATGAGAGGAAAGGGAGGAAATGTGTATAGAAACCTCCCTGTCCAGGAGAGAGACAGTGCGTCTCGCCAAAAAGCACCATACCCAGGAACGAGCGAGCAAAAGTTGGGTAGTTTTGCTGCTGATTTTTCTACTTTTTCCTGGCCACCTCAGTCTACTCCCCTCTTGTCCCCACGTTGGATTGGGGATTCTGGCCACCATCCTCCTCTACCCGGTTGGTCCCAGGCACCCATATGCCCCTGTGGTTGTACCCTCCACAGCAGGGCTGCAGGGAGCCCCCCCAGACTCCCCACAGAACACGGATCCAGCTTGGGTGCCCAGCCACCGGGCGAAGCTCGCGGATGGCCATCAAGCCACTCAACTGGGCGCCCGTTTTCCACCCTTCGGAACCGAAGACATGCAGTGACGTCATCAGAGGGAGCATGCACGTGCTCCCTCCAGATGTCTGCCCTCAGCTCCACCCCTGAGTGCAACGAGCGTGCAGTCTCCCAGCCTCCACCAGAAGGCAACCATGCACCGACTGCCATGGACCCCCCTTCCCGGAGAAGGAGAGCAGTCCTTCGGACGCTCAATCCTTCTCCTCCCCAGCCGACCTCCGGCGACCTGTGCTCATTCCCGAACACCGGTCGGCGGCGTGCAGCGAAGTGTGGCGGCCAGCGCCTCAGCGCCACCAGGCCGGCTAAAGTTGGGTAGTTTTGCATTGAATTGGGAGGCGAACAGATCTAGGTCTGGCCGGCCCCACTGAAGAAACAGGTCTTCAACTACCTCCTGTTTTAGTTCCCACTTGTGAGCCCTAGCCACTGATCGGCTGAGACTGTCGGCCAGGACGCTCTGAACATCTGGCACATGGACTGCTGTCAGAAACAGGCCATACTGAATAGCCCAATACCATACTCTCATTGCTTCCCTGCAAAGAGGGTACAACCAGGTACCTCCCTGTTTGTTGAGGTACCAGACAGTCGCCATGTTGTCTGTCTGGACAAGAAGTATTCCCAGGAGTAGTAATGACTGGAAGGCCTGGACAGCATAGAGGACTGCTCTGGTCTTCAGGATGTTGATGTGAAGATTCTGCTCCTGAGGAGACCATGAACCTTGAGTTCTGTGATCCCCCAAGTGGGCTCCCCAACCCGTATCGGAGGCATCTGAGGTGAGGGTCTGGGAGGGAGCCGGAGAGTGGAAGGGGGCTCCCACCAACAAATTGGTGAGGTCCTGCCACCAGAGGAGATCTGTCTGAAGGCTGCTGGAGATCATGACCAGTTGGTTCATGTCATCTGATCATTGACCCCACTGGACTCGAAGAGACCACTGGGTAACCCTTATGTGCAGCCTGTCCAGGGGGACAGTAGGAATGGCCGCTGCCATAACACCCAAGAGATGGAGCACCGAGTGCGCTGGGGTCCATCGAGCTTTGGTCACCAAAGTGGCCTGAGAAACCAAGGTCTTGGCTCGATCTAATGGTAAGAAGGCCTTGCTCTGGACAGTATCCAGTACCACTCCAATAAATTGGAGACGTTGAGAGGGTACTAGCTGAGACTTGGGAAGGTTGACCAAAATGCCCAACTGGGTAAACAGATCCAGAGTGAAAGAGAGAGACTTCTTCAGGCTGACTGGGGATGGGGCTGAAAAGAGCCAGTCGTCCAGGTATGGGAACTCATATATGCCCCTGTGGTGGAGAAACGCCGCTACCACTGCTAGGCACTTGGTGAAAACCCGGGGCGCTGAGGACAGGCCAAAGGGGAGGGCCTTGAATTGGAAATGGTTCTCCTGGAAGGAGAATCGAAGAAAGCGACGGTGGGCCAGGAGGATGGGGATATGAAAGTAAGCATCTTGCATATCCAGGGAGCACAACCATGTGTTTGATGGAAGCAAGGGCAGGAGTCCCTGAAGAGTCGGCATGCGGAACATCTTGTATTCTACGAAGAGGTTGATCGAGCTGAGATCCAGGATAGGTTGAAGATTCCCCATCTTTTTTGGAACTAGGAAGAAATGGGAGTAGAATCACCTTCCCAGTTGGTTTGGAGGGATGGGTTCTATGGCCGCTTTTTGTAGCAGGGCCTGGATTTCTTGATGGACAATGGGGATCTGACCCGACGGGTAAAAGGACCTTCCCAGAGGCTTTGGAGGTGAAATCTCCAGGAACTCGATTGAGTGACCTCTTTGTATGAGCTGAAGAACCCATATGTCTGCGGCGACGGCCTTCCATCCCCCCCAGGTGGAGGCTGAACCTCCCTACTACCGGTTCCTCAGAGGGGGAAGGAGGGAGCAGGAGGAGAGGAAGCGAGTCAGGATGCCAAAGGGAGTGGAGCTTTGGTTCCAGAGACTGCTTTGGTGAACTTATCCTGAGGAGCTTGGGCTCCAGAGCCAGTGGCGCATCTTTTGCCTTGACGCTAACTCTGGTTCTTGTTCCATCTTCTTTGATGACGAAAGGGCTGTTTCTTTTGGCCCGTCTGATACATGGAGCATACGTCTCTGAGGGACCTACCGCTCTCTTGCAGCCCTGTAATAATGTCCTTTGCGTTGCCGCCAAAGAGGACGGGACCTCTGAAAGGTGCGTCCAAGAGGGATGACTGAACATCCAGTGCCAAACCTGTGAGGCGCAGCCACGCTAGGCGCCGAAGGCAGATTCCCGAGGCCACAGCCCAAGCCACCGAGTCCACAGAATCGTAAGTGGCCCAGAGTGCATGACGGCAGGAAGATTTATTCATGCAAACCTTGTCCAGCAATTTAACCCCGAGGTTTTCGTCAGGGATGTCCTGAAGGTCCCTCTCCAGTTCTGAGAGAGAGGGGACTTCTGAAAAGCCACCATGTGGGACATGTAGTTCAGTGACCGGATGGCGCAGGAGGTGCACGAGTAGATCTTCCTACCAAACTGGTCAAGTTGTCTCGAGTCCTTGTCTGGTGGGAAGGAACTCAAGTGCTTAGGCTGAGACGAGGGGTCATGCACGGCTGTGATGACCACAGAGTCGGCTTTTGGCTGTGAAGTCAGGTGAGAGAACCCTTCCAGGGGAAAGTAGGTTCTATCAGCCTTCCTGGAGACAGCTGGTATGGAAGAAGGCTGTTGCCATATTGTGGAAACTACATCCTCGTGCGGGGCAATCCAAGGGGGGATGGGTAGAGGGTCCACGGTGGACAAGTCCAAATGTTCAGCAAGCCTTTTTCGCTGAGGATCTACCTCCTTGGACGGCCAGCCCCCTGCTGTTTGAATGGTCCTATAAAGATCCCTAAAAGAATGATCCTCCAGAGGGGATTTTTGGGATTCTTTTGGTTGAGGTTGAGTGGTGAACGAGGTTCACAGAGGTCAATATTGGAGTCCGAATCCAAATCATATGATCCACTACAAAGGGAGGGATCCACCCCGTGTCACCCACCGGAAGAGAACCAGCAGCATGTCCCAAAGGAACTGGAGTGGGGGGTGGTGCTCTGGGTAGAGGAATTCCTCCAAGTGGCTGGGACTGCTTAAGTTCTGTAAGGAGTTGCGTCCTAGCATCCTGCCACTACGCCGGGATAGTTTCATGGTCAGGCCGCAGTGGTGGAGGAGGTGGAGGCTGGTACCCAGGATACCCGGCCAAGGGCGGTTAAGTGGGAAAATGGCAGTAAGGGTATTGGTACTCTGAAAACCCAGAAGGATAACCTGACAGTGTGTATCCGAATAGTGGATGACCCAGCGTCGGGTATCCAGGCGTCGGGTAGCCCGGCATGGGGGGCACCAGGGTCAGATGAGAAGGGTCCGGTGGAGGGTCGCCCAGTGGTGGAACATGGGGATCAGGACCTGGGAGACCGCCAGAGTGTCCAGCAGGAGAGGCTGAAGGCCCGGCCGGGGAAAGTGCCTAAGGGCTGCTGGGCAGCGGCTGGGGATCAAGTGTAGGGCCCGAGGATCCCGAAGGAGGAGGGTCCATACCTGAAAGATCCTGGTCCGGTGACAGATCCCTAGGAGGAGGGGGATCCGGTGGCAGAAAAGAACCAGGCAAAGGGGGGGAGATCTGGAAGAGATCCCAACGACAGGTCTAGGAGCATTCCCAATGGAAGGGAAAGGTCGGGAATGGGTGGCGAATCCCTGGGGGTAGAGACCAGCAGGGATGAAGGGTCTCCCATGAGCACACTTGTCCTGGCGTCAGGGTCCTCAAGGAAGCCCAACGGGAGAGTAGATGCGGCTGTGTGGTCGATGGAGGGTCCATCATCCGGTTTACCAGTCGCGACCGGGCTGGCTGCGGAAGAAGGGCTGCAGTCAGACTAATTGGTCTGGGCCCGGCGGCAGAGCGGAGGGTGACTATGGGCGGTGCTAAGGAGTGGAAAACCAAGAGAGACTCAAGAGAGGCGCATCTCCGCTGCCCGCACACCTGGCAGGAGGGGGAGAAGGCATCCAGCCCGCAGTAGCGGATGGAGTGCCCGTAAGAGTGGTACTCATGGTTCTGGAAGTGGAGGGTCTCCTTACTGCAACGGCTTCTTCCGGCGCCTTCCTGTCCTTCTTTTTTTTTTCTGTTTTCTGGGGCCGATGACGACAACCTCTCCCTAAGCTCCTGGAGCTCCTTTTCCATAGAAGCCAGCCGCTGGGACAAAAGGTGGGCCTCAAGGGTTCGCATGCATCGGGTCCATATGGCCTGGTTGAACCCCTGGCAAATAGCACACTTGGCCGAGTTGTGCTTAGGCCCCAGGCAGAGGAAGCAGCGGAAGTGGTCGTCCCCGTGTGGAATTTGGGCACTGCACTTGGAGCACTTCTTTTTAAGACGAGACGACATACACTCGTTCGAAAAATTATGAGAAATAATACAGAAAAATACGAAAAACGTTGAATACTAAGCGGGGGACTGATCGCTGTTCTACCATGTCTGTCGAATAGAAGGAGAAGAAGAAGAAGAATCAGCATTTATATAGCGCTTTTCATACATCCAAAGCGCTTTACAAGCAATGCTAGACTGGTAGTGAAGTGACTGAATGTGTGGTGGCGGCCATATCGCACATTATCACCCACACACAGCCTGGATAATTGCATGAACCGGTTTATGGGAAGGGGAATGTTAGCCAGGACACCGGGAATGTTCCGTACTCTTTACGAAGAGTGCCCTGGGTTCTTTTACTTCCACCTGGACAACACCAGGATGGGCAGAAGTGACCTCGGTTTAACGTCTCATCCGAAGGACGGCACACCCCAGCAGTACAGCACCCCCCAATACTGCACTCGGATGCCAGCAATTTTTAGGTGCAAGTCCAATCCCGGTGTGGGAAGAGAACCCACAACCTTCTAGTCCAGAGGCGGATGTGCTACCAACTGAGCCACGCTGATGCAATGGCGGGAAAGAACTGGTAGGCGGTCGTGGGACCAACCCTTCTTATAATCGGGATGACGTCGCGTCACCTGATGTCGGGGACGGTCCTCACTGATGACTGCTGGCTACAAGTTTGCCGTTTGAACCTGACACCAGGGGGCGCAGTCCTATATATGAAGACCTACTGCACTGGAATCCTCTCCAAGTAAGATCCTGGGTTTCTGATGACCCATGCAAAATTCCATACAAATACATTGAACAGTTGCGAAGTTATTAAAGTGCAAAAACTGAGGTTCAACATTAAACACCCTACTCAATCCTAACTATAGTGGCACCACTATAAGATATATATATATATATATCTATATAAATATGGGGGATTACAGTCCCTATCAGCTAGAGAAAGGCACACGGCACATCTTTACCTCTTATTCTACCTTGTTGTGTTTCCTTGTGTTCTTACAAAATTCATTTGAACTGATGCATTATTGACCTTGATCTTGTATGTATTGCTGTTATATTGTAGCTAGTCTCTCTGTTATTGTGTATTTTGTTGCTGTGATGTACGTTGTATAAGGGACATCTTTGCAAATGAGCTTTGCTCAAAGGATACTTATCCCTTCACAATAAACTGAACAAGGGAGAGGAGTGAAAGGGAGAAGAAAGAGAGAGAGAGAGAAAAGAGAGATAGGGTGAGCTGTCTAGAGGCCCTGGCTCCCCAAAGAACGGGCAGGGTAATAAATGGTGAAGATATTCTAGAAGATCGACAATTATGGTGAGTATATAATTTTCATATTTTCCAAGAATCAGTCTTTATCACTTATTCCCAGTAATGGGTCAGAGTACCAAGCTAACCAACCAGGAGGGTGTTGTCACTTATCCTGAGGGAAAAGGGTATTCTCCCAGCCTTCTGTGGGGATGATCACAGGAAGGCAAAGACCCCTCATGGGTCTGGTGGCACCCGAGTCTGGTCAGGGTCAGACGGAGGCTCCTATGGACTGGGAGCTGGAATGTGCCCTGACAACTCGTGCCTGATACTGCGGGAGAAGAAATCTGTCCCCTGGAAGCGTGAGGCCAGCACCCTATGCGAGGCCAAGGGTGACAACCTAGATGGGCAAAGCCATGCCATCCGCCGAATGTAGCCTGCAGTTCCCATCAGCCTGGAGGCTACCTCACTGGCATCGTAAGATGCCCTTGCTTGGTGCCTTGCTAGCGCCAGGCCCTGGGCAGAAAGGCGAATGGCTTGCCTGGTTGCCTCACGGTCTGGCAAGGACACCAGGAGCTGTCCTAGGGTTGCCTACAGGTTCCTGCCATAGGTCACCTGATGGGCCTGGTGTGCAGAAATGCACAGCATGGTGCGTGCCACTGACAAAAGGTTTCTGCCCCAGACATCAAATTCCATGGAATCTGACTCGGGGGGGCGTCATGGACCAGGTGCCTATGCCAGTGGAGGTGTCAAGGAGCTAAAAGTGGGATGTGGCATGGTATCTGAAGACCCCACAGTAGTGCAATACCTGTGCTGGATGTCCCTCAGGGCTGGAGAAGGGACAGAGGAATGGAGCAAAACATCCCTGGACACCTCTGTGAAATGTTGAGGCCAAAGAGGGATGACTGAAGAGTCTCTGCTGTATGCTCCCAGGAATGACAGCACCAGGTTAGCAGTGTTGCTACTGGCCAAATGTTGAAGGCTAAGCTCCCCCATCATCTCTTCAAGGAATTGTTGATACCTGCAGTACTCAGTATCAGAAGAAAGACTGATGGAAATGTCCTTGTCCTCAGAGGAGGAAAAGAGAGATGAAGAGGAGCTGGAGTCAAAGCAGGAGGTGCAAGGACCTCAGGCTGGAAAATGCCCCGGTCTAGGGATCTAAGGTACTGGGGAAATGCACTAGCCGCCGCCCTGAATTGTTCCTAGGAGAGAGGGCCTGACGGGCTAAAAACACCAGGGAGAGGAGGAGGAGGAGGGGGGGGAGGCAGCTTACAGTCAACACAAAGAAGTGCAATGTAATGCACCTGGGAAACAAAAAGCCAGGGGGCAGTACATAATGGGGGGGGTGGATACTAACAACAACAAAAATGGAAGGGACAGGGGTAATTATCAGATGACCCAAAGGTGGGCAAGCAATGTGAGAAGTCAGTAAGGAGGGCCGGGGGGATACTGGGATGCATACGGAGAGGCATCACCAGTAGAAAACAGGAAGTTGTTATACCTCTGTACAGACACAGTTGGTAAGACCCCATCTAGAGTACTGTGTGCAGTTCTGGAGACCCCATCTCTGCAAAGACATAGACAGGGTGGAGGCTGTCCAGAGGAGGGCAACCAAAATGGTGCAGGGTGTGCACCAGAATACATACGAAGAGAGACTAAAGGAGCTTAATATGTATACCCTCGAGGAAAGGAGGGATGGGGGGATATGACAGAAACTTTCAAGTACCTTAAGGGAATCAACGAAGTCCAAGAGAGTAGCATCTTTCAGAAAAACAGATGTGCAAGAACAAGAGGGCACAATCTGAAGATAGAGGTGGGACGGCTCAGAGGTAATTTGAAGAAGTATTTTTTCCCGGAGAGGGTTGTGGATGCGTGGAACAGCCTTCCTGAGGAGGTTATGGAGTCAAAAACAGTGGGGAAATTCAAGCATGCATGGGACAGACATAAGGCAATTCTAGTGGGGGGGGTAGGAGAAAGTAGGCTGTCGGTTAACCAGGATCTGCAGCTTATCCATTAGGTAGGGAAATGGGCAGACTAGGTGGACCAAGCGGTCCTTATCTGCTGTCGAATTCTATGTTTCTATGTAGGGTCGTGTAAGACCAGGCCAGGTCCTCTGCCAATGCTGTGAGTGCTCAGAGGACCTCGCAGGGGGTGGGGGCCTGACAAACTCGCCCATCAAAGCGCGAGCAACAGCTTGGGACCAGTTGAAATGGTGCCTTTGAGGGGAAGTAACCAGGTGGGGAAAACGGCACTGTGTAGTTCCCACGGGGCAGCCCCCATCCCTACCAGCAGCACAGCAGATGGTTCCATAGACAAGTGAGGGCCAGAACTGGCACTGCAACTCCTACCAGAGCTGCCACCTAGTCTGGGCATGGGGTGACCCGCCGACCTAGACCTCACCAACCCTACCTCTCCAGAACTGTCCCTGTTCGAGGGGCAGGCCCAGGGTCAGCAACAGATTCTCCAGAAGAAGCCATGCTGGGAGAAGGTATGGCACTGGGAACGGTGACAGGATCTGAAGTGGCACCGCAAATGGTGCCCGAGGTCACAGCACCAGCCCCGGCACCACCCAAAGGCACAGCAGCATGAGGAGATCCCATCCTCGATGCAGGCTTAGGAAGGCCTCCTTCATTGCCAGTGCCCTCAGTGATCGAAAAGGTCCTCCCCAACACCCACCCCTGGATCATCCGACTGCTCAGGGGAGGATATCCAGAAGACCTCCATGGGACAAGACAGACCGGCTCCGGATGCCTTCCCTCTCCCGGCAGCACAAGCGGACTCAGGAGGGGACCTGGCCTTAGTACCAGGAGCTGAGGCGATGCCTGGCCACAACACTGTAGACCCAGCATATAGCTTCAACCTCACCACAGGAGGTGTCCGCTGCCCAGAGGGGTGATGGAGCAGGAAGCGTACTCAGCTGCTCCCCCCTGGGAGACTGACTGTCCACCAGACCCCTCCCCCAGGATCTCCATCTCTGTGAGATGAGGATGAGAAGAGGCTTGGTTTCCCTCAGTACATATAGTGCTGGAAAGGGGCTCTGGGGAAGAGCCCAGGGACTACCTCAGTGTCCCTTGTGAGACATCTGCCTCTAAAAGTGGGGGGTGAACAACCCCATTTCAACACATGGGTTTCAAGGGTGCAGTAGTCCACTGAGAAGCAGATGTCACAGAGATCCATATTATGTTCGGTGCCGAGGCAGTTCCAATACTTGTCATGCCGCTCCCGGATGGAGGTACGTCCCCCACAGGAGTACCGACGCATGAGGGGTGGGGCGGTGGGAGAGGCTGTCCTTGGTCATCGTCTTTTTTTGCTCCTGGGAACATGACATGGCAAGACACTATGGAAAATAATAAAAAATGAGAAAAGAACAGAGTTTGGTGCTGTACAGGAAGGACAGAAGAAATGCGGCACCAAAAAAGAAACAGAGCCGGGGGTACAGCATAGAACAAGATGGCGATGAACTGAGGAAGACGATGACACAGCAAGAATTCGGCTCAAATGCTCCTACGGTATTCTGCTGATGGCGGGAAAAACAGAACTGAGGAAGGTAGGGGGCCAGCATCAGTTGCTGGCCTGTCCACAAGCGCCACGTGACTGTGTCTGCCTTATAGGCAGCGCTGGCACCGACGACGGCCCCCCCAAGCTGCAGAAAGACTTTACTCCCACAGGGTCCTAGTATCTCTGGCACAGATTCATTAGTGGGAATAAGTGGTGAAGTTTGATTTTTGGAAGATGAACCAAATTCAAATCCTAGCAAAGACATTACTGTTTCACACAAGGATAAAGATCTACACCTGTGAAAAACCTTTTGAAAATACTATTGGAAAACTACAGATGTTTCACCTATTTTAGTATTGTAAGCTGACACACCAGACAAGTGTATCTTAAGGAGAAAATGTTGTAGACCTTCGCATTTAAAGGGAACAAAACCAACACGATTACTTGTTTAACATAATTGTAAATAACTGCAAATGTGGGCATGTGTGAAGTCTGTTTCATCACCCCAGTATATTGTTTTGTGCATCTGTTGTCAAATATTCCTACTTGCTTCTTATTCAGGGCCCCATATCAACACAGCTTTTTTCCCCACCCAGTATTCACATTTTTCATTATTTAGCAGTTCCAGAACCCTGTGACATCAGTTAAGCTGAAGATTATAATGAGGAATTAGAAGACAATGGCATTGGCTCAGCTGATATCACTGTGTTCCACCTCATTGTGGCCTTCAACTTAAGTGATGCCACAGGGTTCTGGAATAGAAAAGTAATTAAAATATGAATACTGGGTGGAGAAAAAAGCTGTATTAATATGGGGTCATATATAAGGACAGTGGGGCAAGTGGTAGACAAGAAGTACAGGAACTCAGAACTCTAGCAAATATGAAATGCAGAATGAGGATCCTCACTAAGAGATAACTCGTATCAAAGCACATCTATCTGTATAGATATTACTAGATTCAGTTAGAGATGCTGAAGTAGCGCTAGTCATATTTTGTGATAGAAACCTTTGATTTCAGGTCACAGGCAAGTACAGGAACTCAGTTCCTGCTGCAAAAAGGTACAGGAACTGAGTTCCTGTGCGTTCCTGCTCACTTTCATCACTGTATAAGGAGCAGATAGGACTATTTCACAACAGATGCACAAAACAATACACTGGGGTGGGCCGGCCCAGTGGCCCAGAGCTGAGGCATCTGTCTTACCTCGCGCAATGCTGGCAACCTGGGAGTGAGCTCAGATCACTTGGGGTCGGCCGGGGAGGAGAGCTTTACTGGCTCCCAGTGGTGACTGGGAGCACTGTAGCTGGAGGACAGTCTGGAAGGGAGGCGATGGTGGACGCCCTGTGGGTGGGTGCGGGACTGTGCCCGCCCACGCTGGACGTCAGTAACCCGGCCTGGGGCCGCCATGAACAAGAAAAAGCAATGGCACCTGGAATGATGATGGGTCCTGCTGCCGCCCCCAAGAACATCGCCAGATCCTGCCAGTCAGGCCTCTGCATAATCCTCCACCACACACTGCTTGCGGTTTAGATTTCATGGAGCACCAGTGTAAGGAGGTGGTGGTGGCCCCACCTCGGGAAGTAGAAGCCGGGGGGTCGGCAGGTTGGGGTGTAGGTGGAGCTCTGGAGGGAGGCCTGATCTGGGAGGGTCTCAGGCTGGGCAGGAGAAAGACGGGCTGCCAGGGGTCCCGTCTGAAGAAGATCCTAAGGTGCCATTGAGCGGAGGGAAAAAGAATTAAAGAAACAAACAATAAAAAAAAAACCAATACATTGGGGTGATAAAAGATTTCATACGTGCCGAAAGAAAAAATGACTCACCATAGTAATGTTGTTTCTTCTAATGGAGTCTTGCTGTATTCTGACTATATGCAGCAGTTAGCCCCAGCACTTGAACTGCTCCAGAGAGTAAAGGATTAACTCTATGCCAAGGCATAGAACGTTGAGCTCGAGCTCGGTTTTCAAACATCTGTCTGTGGTACTCTGAAGTCTAACTGTCAGATTCTTACAAGCACTAAACTAGCTAACTCAATAGTTAGAAATTGTTTCTAAAATTTTTATGCCAAAAGGCACCAAACAGATTTTTAGGGTCAAAAGACTCAAGTCGAGAACCCCAAAAAGAATATAAGCAGGTAGTGAAACAACCAAAGCATTTATAATAAAAATCAGAAATACCCTTAATAAGATAAGGCATGCCAAGTACACCTCTGAGGTGCAGCACTGTGCCTGCCAGACCACATCCCAAAACTAATAGGTTCCAGGAGGGGAGGCAGGGAAGGAGGTCAGAACACAGCAAGACTCCATTAGAAGAAACAACATTACTATGGTGAGTAATTTTTTCTTAAAACAACATGAAGTCTTGCTGTATTCTGACTATATGCAGACTACCAAGCAATACCCCCTTGGAGGAGGGAGTCACAGAACCTATTTTGGGAACAAGCTCTGCAGCACAGCTGTGCCAAACCAAGCATCACTTGTTGACAATGTCCAGAGAGTAATGCTTGGTAAATGTGTGAACAGTTTTTCAGGTGGCTGCTTTACAGATTTCCACTAATGGTATGTCTCTAGCTGCTGCGACCGAAGCAGCTGTACCTCTGGTGGAGTGAGCCCTCAGGCCTGAGGGAGGCTCTTTCCCCAATTTTGAAAAGCAGAACTGGATACAGGAGACAATCCACATGGCAATAGTTCTCTTGGTGGCAGGTTTACCCTTTCCTACTTCCCCATAAGTGAGAAACAACTGAGAACAGCCATTTCTATGGGCCTTAGTGTGTTCCACATAGTAACTAAGAGCCCTTTTTACATCAAGGCTGTGTAATCTTCTCTCCTCAGAGGAAGAATGGTCAGTGAAAAATACAGGCAATGACACAGACTGATTCAAATGAAAGTCTGATACCACCTTGGGAAGAAACTTTCTGTTCGTTTGAAGGACCACCTTATCCCTGTGAAATGAAATGAGGTCAGGTTCCATAGATAAAGCTTGTAATTCACTGATTCTCCTTGCAGAGGTAATGGCTACCAGGAATACAGTTTTCCAAGTCAAGTACTTTAGCTCAGCTGAGGACAGAGGCTCAAAAGGGGGCTGCATAAGCTGTGCGATACAGATATTTAGGTCCCAAGAAGGGGTAGGCTTCCGGAAGGGAGGATTAACGTACCAGACTCTTGAAAAATTTCTTGAAAACTGGATGAGATGCCAGGGAAGAGCCCTTATCAGCAGAAAGAAAGGCAGACACAGCTGCCAAATGTACCTTGAGAGCAGTAGGCCAGACGCCTAAACTGTTAAGATGCACTAAATAGTCCAATACAGTAGTAATATCTGACAGCTCTGGCAAGACATGCTTCTGGGAACACCAAAACCCAAATCTTTTCCATTTGGAGTTGTAAGTCTTTCTAGTAGCAGGCTTCCTGCTAACCTTTAAAATGTCCAAGACTGACTGAGAAAGATGCAGGCTTGCATATTCCAGCTCTCAAGGGCCAGGCTTTGAGCCTGAGAGTCTGAAGGCTGGGGTAAAGAATCCTCCCCTGAGAGTAGGGGTACCAGACTTTGGGATGCCAGAAAGAGGACACTTAGTCCCTCCCCCAATGAGCCCTTGTACCAGACCCCAAGTAGATAGGTTTAAAGCCTCCACCACCTTCACAGCTCATTTACAAGGAGATCCTGGGTAGGAGAGAGTAAAACGTTATAAAAATAATAATACAGCAGGACAGAGAAGGTACATGAAGAATATCTGGCAGTTGGAAAAGAGGACATCTGGTAACCCTACCTGAGAGGAGGTAAGGAGATTGAAATGTCTGGGAAGACACAGAGGCATTGTCACTGACAGTGACAAGAGAAGGGGGTACCAAGGCTGTCTAGCCCAGTCTGGAGCCACTAGAAGAAAATATTACTTACCATAGTAATCTTGTTTCTTCTAAGGGAATCTTACTGTATTCTGACATATGCAGTATTGTCCTCCCATAGTACTGCCCCGGAGCGGAAATGGTTAAAAGAACCTATGCTAATGATGGAATGCTAGGCTCATGCTCGGTTTTCAAACCACTATCCCTGGTAAACATTCGACAAACTGTCAGATTCTTACGGAGCGTGAATACTAACAAGCTATCTATACTAACTTTAACAATTAACTAAATAAATGACAACCAACAATCCCCTTCAGTTGAAAATGTGGGCTACACTAAGACTCAAGTCACTAAGCTCAACAACAGAACGACTCATGGGTTTACAACAGCGTGGACAGCTGTGCTGCGGTGGCCATAGGTTCTAGTAGGGGCGGTAGGGTGAAAGCTCAGAATACAGTAAGATTCCCTTAGAAGAAACAAGATTACTATGGTAAGTAATATTTTCTTCAAACCCCAGGAAATCTTACTGTATTCTGACATATGCAGATTACCCAAGCAGTACCTTTGGAGGAGGGTAGAGAACCTCTTTAGGAAACAGGCTCTGCAGTACTGCTGTGCCAAACCTGGCATCACCTCTGGCCTGGGTATCCAGGCTGCAATGCTTGGTAAAGGTGTGAACTGTTTTTGAGGTAGCTGCTTTACCGATTTCCAACAAAGGAATATCTCCTGCAGCTGCTATTGAAGCAGCTGTACCCCTTGTAGAGAGAGCCCCAAGGCCTACAAGGATTCCTTACCTACTTTGCTGTGGCAGAACTGAATACAAGCCACCATCCAGCAGGCAACGGACCTCTTTGAGGCAGGCTTGTCCTTTCCTACTTCTCCATAGGTCAAGAAAAGCTGAGTGCTCACCTGCCTGTGACCGTTTGTGTGACCCAAGTAGTAGCTTATAGCTCACCTGACATCTAGCTGTGCAGTCTACATTCCCCTGAACTAGAGTGGTCAGTGAAATAAAGACTGGCAAAGTAAGGGACTGATTTAGGTAGAAGTCCGAAACCACCTTGGGCAGAAAGTTTCTGTTAGTCTTGAGGACTATCTTGTCCCTATGAACGGATATGCAATTAACTCAGTGGACAAGGCCTGGAGCTCACTGATGCTCCTAGCTGAGGTGATGGCTACCAAGAACAGTTTTCCATGCTGCATACTCAAGCTCTGCTGAAGACATGGGCTCAAATGGTGGTTTCATTAGCCAGCCAATGCATATATTGAGGTCCCATGCCGACGTGTGTTCCCGGTGAGAGAATGCAAATGCATGAGACCCTTGAAGAACTTGCTAAACACTCTATTAACTGCCAGAGATGACCCCTTACCAGCTGAGAGGTAAGCAGAAACAGCTGGTAATTGTAATTTGAGGGTGGAAGGCCTAAGGCTGAGAGAGAAAAAAGGTGTGCCATATATTGTAGGATCACTGACAAGTCAGCCTGGCAGCAGTTTATCTCTTTTTCTGGCGCCAAATGGAAAAACGTCTTCCATTTAAAGGTGTAAGTCTCTCTGGCAGAAGGGTTCTCTAGAAACCCTAAGAACCTCCAGCACCCCTATAGAAATGTGTAAGTCCGAATACTCTAAGTCCTCAAGAGACAAGCCCTGAGCCTGAGAGACCAGATACTGGGATAAGGGAAGCTGTCTCGCAAGGAGGTCAATAGGTTGTGCCTCCTGGGCAGAGAGATTGGCCTGGAAATTGACAAGCTCAGCAGTAGAAGATACTATGGCCTTCTGGCTGAATCTGGAGCAATGGGAAGAAAAAATTACTCACCTTAGTAATGTTGTTTCTTCTAATGGAGTCTTGCTATATTATGACATATGCAGTGAGTCCCAACCTTCGAACTGCTCCGGAGGTGAAAGAGTTAACTTTCCATGCCAGGCATGGAACTTTGAGCACGAGCTTGGCTGAAAGCTCTGTCTGTTATTCTTCAAACTCAAACTGTCAGATCTTTACGAGCAAAACTCACTAAGGTTCTGTGTAGAAGATGTAAATCTACACTAACCAACTGGCTACTAAATATATGAACACATTTTTTGGTCCCAAAACAAAGACTCAAGTCAGGGATCCAAAAAATTAAAACACAACACCCAAACACCCCAAAAAAGAGGGGTAAAAAAACAAGGTGGGCATCTACTAAGTGCCAACACTGCACTGCCCACCCACATCCCAAAAGCAGAGGTTCTGAGAGGGGCAGGCAGGGGGGGAGGTCATAATATAGCAAGATTCCATTAGAAGAAACAACATTACTAAGGTGAGTAATTTTTTCTTCAAACAATTTGAAGTCTTGCTATATTATGACATATCAGAACTACAGCAGTACCTCCATGGAGGAGGGACAGAACCTACTTAGGAAACAGGCTCTGAAGGCAGCTGTGCCAAACCGAGCATCACCCTAGCCTGGATGTCCAGGAGTAATGCTTGGTAAAAGTATGAACTGTTTTCCAGGTAGCTGCTTGACATATCTCTAAGATAGGGATGTCCCTGGCAGCAGCCAGAGCACAGCTGTACCTCTCAGAGTGAGCCCTCAGGCCTGAGGGAGGAACCACCCAGTTTTTCATAGCAAAATTGGATACAAGAGACAATCCACCTGGCAATAGATCTTTTAGTGGCAGGTTTCCCTTCCAACCTCACCATAAGTGAGGAACAGTTGAAGAGTCAAACCCAGACCCTTGGTACACTCTATATAGTAACTAAGGGCTCTTTTGACATCTAAACTGTGCAGTCTCCTCTCGCCAGAGGAGGAATGGTCAGTGAAGTACACAGGGAGAGACATAGATTGATTAAGGTGGAAGTCTGAAACCACCTTAGGCAAGAACTTTCTATTAGTCCTGAGGACCACCTTATATCTATGAAAGGAGATAAAATCAGGCTCCACTGACAATGCTTGTAATTCACTTATGCGCCTGGCAGAAGTGATAGCTACCAAAAACACAGTTTTCCAAGTCAAGTACTTAAGCTCTGCTGAAGACAAGGGCTCAAAAGGGGGTTGCATAAGCTGGGAAATGCAAATATTAAGATCCCAGGCAGGGGCAGGGTCCCTGAATGGCGAGTTGGTGTGAAGCAACCCCTTGAAAAACTTGGAGAATACAGGATGAGCTGAAAGAGAAGAGGGTTTACCTGCTGATAAGAAAGCAGACACGGCTGCCAGGTGCACCTTCAGGGTAGCTGGTCTCAGCCCCAAAGTATTCAAATGCACCTTATAATCCAGAACTGTGGGTAAGTCAGCAGATTCTGAGGAAATGTGCTTGCCAGAGCACCATATGGAAAATCTCTTCCATTTGGAATTATAAGTAGTCCTGGTGGAAGGCTTCCTAGAAGCCTTCAGGATATCCAATACACCTTGGGAAAGGTGTAGGTCAGCAAACTCTAACTCTTCAAGAGCCAGGCCTCGAGATTGAGAGATTTGAGGTTCGGGTACCAAACTCTCCCCTGAGCACAGGTTAATAGGTTGTGATTCCTGGAAAGGCACAGGGGAAGGTGGACTGCTAAGGACATAAGGAGTGGGTACCAGGGCTGTCTGGCCCAATCTGGAGCAATCAGGATCATCTTGCAGGGTTGAGATCTGATTTTGACTAGCACCTTGAACAGAAGAGGAAGGGGAAAAGCATAGAGAAACTTCCCTTCCCAACTGAGAAGGAAGGCATCCAGAGGGACTGAGCCCAACACTGGGGCCTGCAACAAAAAGGGAAGTTGGTGATTGTCTGGGGCTGCAAAAGATCTATCTCGGGGTGCCCCATCTGGCAAATACTACCTCCAGTCTAGGGGATCCAGTGACCATCTGTGATGGCCCTGGGAAATCCTGCTGAGAGCATCTGCCAGGACATTGTCCTGCCTGGGAGGTGAACGCCGTAAGGGAGGTGTTCAGGGAATAAGCCAGAGACCACAACCTCATTGCTTCGGTGCACAAGGCCGTAGACCAAGTGCCTCATTGCTTGTTGATGTACCACACTGTAGTGGTGTTGTCTGTTCTGACCTGTACAACTTTGTTCTGAACAGATGTGGAAAAAACTTGAAGTGCTAGAAAAACTGCTCTGAGTTCCAACAGGTTGATGTGGAGCAGAGATTCCTGAGGGGACCACAATCCCTGGGTAGTAAGGTCGCCCATGTGAGCTCCCCACCCCAAGAGGGATGCATCTGTAGTAAGGACTAAGGAGTGAGACTGAGGGGTGAAGGGGAACCCCTGTCTCAGATTGCTCTGGTCCTGCCACCACTGAAGGGCTTGGATCAGGGTTCGAGTCACTGGGATCAATTTGGTTAGAGGGGCTCTCCTTTGAGACCAAAAGGCTCTCAAATGGAACTGGATGTCCCTCATCTGAAATCTTGCTCCCTGCATCACTGCTGTAGAAGCAGCCATGTGCCACAGGAGCTGCAGAAAATGCCTTGCTGGTCGAGAGACCTGCAGGGTGAAGGAGGAGGCCAGAGAGACCAGGGTCCTTGCTCTTTCCAAAGGAAGGAAGGCTCTGGCCTCTTTTGTGTTCAGTTCTGCACCTATGAAGGTGAGAAGCTGGACAGGCTCTAGAACTGACTTTGGAAGATTGAGAAGGAAACCTAGAGATGTGAGCAGTTGCTGAGTTACCTGAAGGTGTAGTTTGACTTGGTCTGGAGACTGGTCTACTATGAGCCAGTCGTCCAGGTTGGGAAAGATGGCAATCTTTTGCCTTCTCAAGTGGGCAACTGCTACCGCCAGGCATTTTGTGAATACCCCCGGGGCAGAGGTGAGGCCGAAGGGCATTGCTCTGAACTGGTAATGGCCTGAGGGCAGTTGGAATCTGAGGTACTTTCGATGGGAGCTTCTGATAAGAACATGGAAGTAGGCATCCTTGAGGTCCAGGGACGCTAGCCAGTCCCTGGCCTTAGAGAGGGTAAATAATTCCCAGAGTCACCATTTTGAATTTTGGTTTAAAGGTGCTTGTTTAGGTATCTGAGATCCAGGATGGGCGCCATTCTCCTGTCTTTTTGGGGTAAGGAAGTACCTGGGTACAACCCTTTGCCCTGGTGTGGGGTGGAACCCGTTCCACAGCTCTGAGAGCCAGGAGGGTAGAAACTTCTGTTTCTAGGGCAAGTGCCTCCTGATGGATTTGCAGGTGGAAAGGACCTGGTTCTCATCTTTGGAAATTTTTGAAGCTGAGAACCAGTCCCTGGCTTACTACTTCCAGGACCCACTTGTCTGATGTTAAAGACTTCCAGTCCTGGACAAAGTAAGCCAACCTGCCCCCTACAGGTAGTGGAGAATCGGCCCTGGCCACCCCATCAGGGTGCCTGCTTGGCAGGGGCTTTAGGCTGAGGGGTGGAAGCAGGTCTGCTTCTACCCCGTCTGCCTCTCCCTCTAAAGAACCTCCTCTGGGCATAAGCTGAAGAGGAGGCCTGGGCTTCGTAAAAAGGCCTATGAAAAGGTCTTCCCCTGCCCCTGGAAGGCTGCCTTTGAGGAGTGGCCTGCCTTTCCTTGGCCTGTGCACTCCTATAGGTGGTCCTATACTCATCCATTTTCTTCATGTAATTCTCTGTCTGCTCCCCAAACAGAGAATTACCCATAACAGAAAATCCATGGCCTTAGTCTAGGTATCCTGTGACAGACTAGTACATCTGAGCCAAGCCATTCTCAAGTCGCCACAGATGTAGCCATGACTCTTGATGACACATCATTACAGTCCACTGCAGCACTGAATTGCACCTTGGATGCCTCAATACCATCAGCAGCCACCTGCTCCAGCTCCTTGGCAAGCTGGCCAGGGACCTGTTTTGCTAGAGCCATAACAGTATCCCATCTGGATTTCTGATATCTAGCAACATAAGCCATATAATTTGCCTGTCTGAGTCCCAAGGATGCTGCCATGTACCGTTTTTTTGCCATAGCATCAATCCTCCTGGAGTCCTTGTCAGGGGGGTGTGAGGCCAAGGGAATATTTGCCTTGTCACAGGCTGCAGCCTGCACTACCCAACATGGCTGCATTGTTGTGTGAGGAACTCCGTATTAGAGCCTGACAATGTGTACCTCTTGTCCATTCTTTTATCCACAGGAGGTATAGTGTGAGGAGTTTTTAGAATTTTTACTGTCTGTTTCCCAAAAGATTTATGCAAAGGAATAGACAGTCTCCTAGACTCTGGGCTATCCATCATTTCTACATAGTCAGGCTCCTCCTGATCATCCACAGCTTCCTCCATAGGGAGCTGGAGGGTTTCAGCCACTTTTTTATAAAACATAAAATGAGAGGGGGACTCAGAAAGCCTAGGGGGAGACACTCCTGAAGGTCTGTCTGGGGAGATGTCCGGTTCAATGGGCACATCCAGACTTTCAAATCCACATTCACTCTCCTCATACTCCTCTTCCCCCTCCTCCGGTTCATAAAATTCCTCTAAATCATATTCTTGAACCGGTGGAACCGACCAAACCGTACGCTTACCTGATGGTGCCAGTTCGGTCGGAACCGGGGAAAGCGACTGGACAATTTTAATCGCTTTGGCTATTTCTTCAGCGGTTGGAGATGGAAATTTTGGCTCCACACCTGCTGATTTTCTAGTCCTTTTTGCTGGAACCGACTTCTCCGAGTCGGCTCTCCTTTTGCCCGAGGAAGTCTCGCCCTGGTCAGAGGGCACTCCCTCTGGTTCAGTTACAACCAAACGGGGCTGGCCATCCGGGTCAGCGGACTTCTTGGCCTCTCTTTCCCTGAGCCTACCAACTCTCTTATCCAGGATAGCTGCAGGAAAATTTTTGCAAATCTGGCAGTCTGCATTGAGGTGGTCAAACCCCAGACAATAAACAAAGGTGGTGTGGGGGTCAGCCTTGGCAAAGGCTTCCCCACAAACACTGCAGTGTTGAAACCCAGTGGGCCCGGTTTTTCTTTTGGGTTTCTCAGACATAGTGCCAGCCTAACCAAAACTTGCCCGTTTATGGCAATCCGCCAAGCAAGACCCTCTTATCGGTTCCCAACCGTGTCACGGGTCGTGGAAAAAACCGTAATGAAATCCGTTTTTTTTAGAACCGATAAGAACCGGGAACCGCACTCTAAAAGACAGATTTAATGAATTTTACAACAACCTCATCGGTTCAAACCGAACCGATAATACCGTTTACAAGTTCCACATAGAAATAATGTAAAACCTATCTAGTACTTACGGTACCACAGAAAGAGCTTGAACCAACCGGTTGCAGTTTAAATTCGGTTAAAAAAAACAAAAAACTTAATACTTTAACCGACAAAATGAACCGAGCAGAAGGAAAAATCTCCGGAGTGCCTGTTCAGTGAGGCGGACTAAAGAATCTGACAGTTTGAGTTTGAAGAACAACAGACAGAGCTTTCAAACGAGCTCGTGCTCAAAGTTCCATGCCTGGCATGGAAAGTTAACTCTTTCACCTCCGGAGCAGTTCGAAGGTTGGGACTCACTGCATATGTCATAATATAGCAAGACTTCATGTTGTTTGAATCACTGTCGCTGAGTGAACCTTGAGCTTGATCAGCACTCTGAGCAACAGGGGAAATGGGGGAAAGGCATACAGGAACTTCCTTGTTCAATGCAACAGCAGCACATCCAGAGGAACTGTGTCCCCTGCAAGAGTCTGCAACAGAATTGTGGTAGCTGGTAATTGTCTGGGGTTGAGAGGAGATCCACTTCTGATCACCACTTGTACTCCTGGTGGTTTTAGTTGATCCTGCTGAGAGCATTCACCAGTACATTGTCTGTCCCTGGGAGGTGGACAGCTGAGAGGGAGAAGTCCAGGGAGTGAGTTAAGACTCCACACTTTCATGGCTTCCGTGCACAGTAGGGATAACTTTGTGCACCCTGGCTTGTTTATGTAGTACATTGTGGTTGTATTGTCTTGTCCTGACCTAAACCACCTTGCCTTGAAGCATTGGAGTGAAGGACTGAATGTCCAACTAAGCTGCCCTGAGCTCCAGCAGGCTTTATGTGAAGCAGTGTGTGCGCTCCCCTAGAAGGGAGGCATAGGTTGTTAAGACTGCTGCTGGTGGCAGCTGGGGAAAGGCACACCCTCCCTGAGGTTGTCTTCTTCTTGCCACCACTGCAGAGCTTGCAGCAGGATTTTTGTGACTGGGACAGTCTTTGACAGGGAATCTCTTCTTGGGACCAGTAAGACCTGAGGTGGAACTAAATGCCTCTCCTCTAGAATCTTGATCCTGACACTGTTGCTGCAGCCATGTGCCCTAGCAACCGTAGAAAAATGCCTCACTGGTCTGGGGTATGCAGCTTGAATGAGCCTGCCAGCCGCACCAAGCTGTCTACCATTCCCTGCAGGAGGAAGGCCCTTCCTCTCAGTGCATCCAGTCTTTGCCCCTACAGACTCCAGGCGCTGAACGGATGTTAGCATTGACTTTTTTTTTTTTATTTGCCAGGAGACCCAGCACACACGGGGTATCGTAGATGGTGATCAGTGCACCTCTAACTGCAGAGGAGACTGGCCTGCCATCAGCTAGTCATCTAGGAATGGGGAGACTATGATCCCCTGCCTCCTTAGGTCTGCTTCTACTAATACTATGCACTTGGTAAGCACCCCAGGAGCAGAGATAAAGCTGAAAGAAATGGGTCAGACCTATGTGGGAGGAAGTGCCTTTTAAAGCCAGAGAAGTAGGCCCAATCCCCCTCTCTGAGTGTAAGGAGGATGGTAGCCAGAGTGACCATTCTTACTTTGGCTTTGTTAAATGTCTATTTAAATGTCTGGGATCCCATATGGGTCACCACCCTCTCCAACAGGGTTACTTCTAATACACTGGCAGGTCTGAAAAACCCTGCCCTCAGTTTGGGCAGGATTTTGAACCTGATGGCAAGTCCCTGGCCCACTATCTGTCTTGGTGCTTCTACGGTGTTGCTGTCTTCTTCGCAGCAGCATTCCTAAAAGCTACCTTGTACCCATCCATGTTTTCCATGTAAGCCTCTGTTTGTACCAGAAAAATCCAATCCCTTTTGGCTGGCCTGGGATGAATCAGTTATCCCTAGCCAGGCCCATCTCCTCAGAGACACTGAAATTGCCATTTCCCTGGCTGCAATAACACTGCATCCATTGTAGAGGCCTCTATGCCCTAGCAATCTCTGAAACTACATTCCAGAGATTTTTTTTTTAACTTTGTATTTATTGTTTTGAATAAAACATATAAAATACATTCCAATCAGTGACATATCACATGAAAATACATTTCAGACACTTTGAGGGCGCCACTCCTCCTGAGTTACTATCTAATACTTATTCTACTGCTTTAAGATACATCCTGGGAGGTTACTTACCTATTATATTCCTAAGTTAATTACGAAGTTGCTGGGAATGTAGCCCATGAGCCGCATGGAAAAAGACAAGATCGGTTCTAATGTATGATGTCCAGTAATTCTAGAGTCCCCTGTGTAGGGACAGTGAAGAAGTCCATGCTTTAACTGTATTAGAAGCACAACAGATAGTACTAAATTCCAAAAGAAAATTCCACTTTTGAAATTATTTTTAAACTGATAGGCGTCTGTATTTAGGAACATCTATACAAAAGAAAAGATGCTATGACTACACATGTTCCTTAAGGTAGGATAACAGGAAACCAACTTTATAAGTCTTGGTCAGACATGACATCCAAATTTTATAACTGAAGTTCAGACAATGAGTACACATTTAAAGGAGAGAAAAATAAAATGTCTAAGGGTAACAGTCCCAACAGAAACTTTGGTTCAGTACTCACTCACACGCCACTTAGTGGGAGAAACGTTTTACTTAGAAACACAGAATTTCTCTCTCCTAAATCAGGCAGGTAATAATCCAAATGGTATTTTCATGCCTCGTCTTCTGACAGAGATGTTTTACTTATTTATTTATTTAATATCTGGAGACATAGGCCATGTGAGTGGCCTGTCTAACGGACAAAGAGGCACCCAAGTGGGATTGCTTGTGCCAAAGAATCCATCTCTTGGAGTCTTTATCTGGTGGATGTGATGCCAGGGGAATCCCTGCCTTACCACAAGCCACAGGTTGCACCAGCTCTTCATGGCTGGGATGCTCTGCCCCAGACTTAGCCACCCAATACTTCCTATCCAGCCTCTTGTTCACTGGGGGAATGAAAGTGGGATTTTATAAAATTCTAGATGCCTGTCTCTTCAGACTTGTGGATGGGCAGCACCAGTATTTCTGTTACTGGTACATCCATCCTAGGCATATTGTCTGGCTCCTCTTCCTTCTCTGTGAATTCCT
Source organism: Neoceratodus forsteri (assembly GCA_016271365.2). Lineage (NCBI taxonomy): Eukaryota > Metazoa > Chordata > Ceratodontiformes > Ceratodontidae > Neoceratodus > Neoceratodus forsteri. The sequence goes on from CM057456.1 coordinate 1,839,307,156, forward strand.
GGGTGGAGAGGTCCAGTGTCTGTGTACTTTATGAAGGCAAAGTGAGTGAAAAAAATCTCAGCTCCCTTTTCAGGGGAGTCAGGATGTTGAGGATCAGGGCATATCAAGGTACAAACTCACCATGTACACCTCAGCAAACCGTTCAAATGAACCGGTAGCTAAGAAGGAACCCAGGTCCTAAACCGAGGTCTGTGAACCGGGCTGCTGAACTGGAACCGCAGTACTAGTTGCAGTGCCTGTAAAATTTATATAGCGTTTGCTATTCATTTGCAGTTGGAACACACGGTTTTGTGGTTTGCAGTTCCTGAACCGAGTGTTTTTCCTTCCTCTTTTTCTTAGCAGAACTTACCGGTTCAGCGGCAGTGTCTGAGGTTCTTTTCTTTAATCAGGGAACCATCACCCTGGTTAGAGGGTTGTAAAACCGGTTCCTTCAGTTTCTACATATGAGAGGAGGAAGTTTTGTCCACAGCTGGGTTAGCAGCCTTACTGAACCTTTTTTCTACAGTCGGTTAAAATGCCTATTAAGCACTGACTGAGGAAATACTTTTTGCTGAAATTTTCCTTCCTCTTTTTCTCAGCAGAACTTACCAGTTCAGCGGCAGTGTCTGCGGTTCTTTTCTTTAATCGGGGAACCATCACCCTGGTTAGAGGGCTGTAAAACCAGTTCCTTCCCAATATTGAACCTTTTTCCTGCAGTCGGTTAAAATGCCTACTTCTTGATTTTACAGATGTTACAATCTGCCTTCAGGTGGTTAAACCCTAGGCAAAAACACAAATAAATGAGGATATGCTTTCAAATAGTTCCTCCACACTCTGTACAAAGCTGAAAACCCATTGGGCTGGTTCTTTTCTTGGGTTAGTGACAAAATCAGTAAAATCCCCAAGAAATGGTTCTCTGAGAATCAGAAATCCACACTAATGAATAAGGCTTAAACCTTATTTACTTTATCTTTTTTACCTTGCGGTCGGTTTAGCAACCGCTGAGAGAACCATGAGTTACCCCGGTTTCCCTCAAATAAACAAATTAAGCAACTGGCCCAGAGAAGGAATAAAAAAGAGAAATATACTTTTAAAATTGTAAATAAAAGTCCGGTTCCCTCCTGGTTAAAAGAGCCGGAAAGAAGCCGAAAAACTTACAGGAATAACACTAAACCTAAACTAGTTTACCTGTAAACACAAGGACAGTGCTTTAAAAATGAACAAAATTTAATTTTACTTCAAAAAACCGAGAAAGATAAAATCTTCAAGAAAGATGAAGGAGAGCTCTCCAAGGCTTCTGTACTGATCAAGCGGAGTAAAGAATCTGACAGTTGTAGAATGTTTACCAGGGATAGTGGTCTGAAAACCGAGCATGAGCCTAGCATTCCATCATTAGCATAGGTTCTATTAACTATTTCAGATCCGGGGCAGTACTATGGGAGGACAACACTGCATATGTCAGAATCACCTTGCAGGGCTGAGGCCTGATCTTGATCAGGACCCTGAATATCAGAGGAAAAAGAGGAAATGCATAGAGAATCCTGCTTGTCCAATCCAACAAGAGAGCATTCTGAGGGACAGGGCCCAGAAGAGACGGTGTGCAGCAAAAGAGAGGAAGTTGGTGATTGTCCGGGGCTGCAAAGAGATCTATCTCTGGAGTGCCCCACCTCTTGAAAATGACCTGAAGAATTAAAGAATTAAAGGTTCATTTGTGGGGACCATGGGAAATCCTGCTGAGAGCATCTGCTAGAATGTTGTCCTTCCCTAGGAGATGCACAGCCATCAGGGAAGCCCGAAGGGAATAAGCTAGAGACCATATTTTCATGGCTTCTGTGCACAAGGCCGAGGACTGAGTGCCTCCCTGCTTGTTGATGTACTACATGGTTGTGGTATTGTCTGTCCTGATCTGCACCACTTTCTCCTGAACAGCAGTTGAGAATATCTGAAGTGCTAGAAAGACAGCTCTCAGTTCGAGAAGGTTTATGTGTAGAAGAGACTCCTGGTGAGACCAGGTTCCCTGAGCTGTAAGCTGATCTAGGTAGAGCCCCAACCCAGTAAAGAGGTATCTGTGGTGAGAATCACTGAAAGAGCCTGACTGATAAAGGGGACACCTTGTCGAAGACTGTACTCCTCCTGCCACCACTGGAGGGCCTGAACTAGGGTTTGAGACACAGCAACCAATTTGGAGAGAGGGTCTTTTTCCTGAGAGGAAACTGAATATCTCTCATCTGAAACCTTGCTCCCTGGACCACTGCTGTGGATGCTGCCATGTGACCCAGCAACTGTAGAAAGTGTCTGGCTGGACGAGAAACTAGAGGACGAAAATAGGAAGCCAGAGTGACAAGGGACTGAACCCTTGAGAGAGGGAGAAATGCTCTTGCCTGAATAGTGTCTAATTCCACTCCTACGAAAATGAGGATCTGGGCTGGTTCCAGAACAGACTTTTCTAGGTTCAGAATGAAATCCAAGGAATCTAGAAGTTTTTGAGTGACCTCTAGGGCTGACTTGACTTGGTCTGAGGACTGGCCTGCAACGAGCCAGTCGTCTAGGTATGGGAACAGAAGGATACTCTGTCTCCTGAGGAATGCCACCACTACTGCGAGACACTTGGTGAACACCCTTGGAGCAGATGTTAGGCCGAAAGGCATAGCTCTGAATTGGTAATGGCCTGAGGGCAACTCGAACCTGAGGTACTTTCTACGGGAATGTCTGATAGGTATGTATAAGTAGGCATCCTTGAGATCCAGTGAGGCTAGCCAGTCTCCTTATCTCAGAGAGGGAAGAATTACTCCCAGAGTCACCATCTTGAATTTTGGTTTTGTTAAGTGTTTGTTCAGGTACCTTAAATCTAGGATGGGTCGCCACTCCCCTGTCTTTTTTGGGGTAAGGAAGTATCTGGAGTACAGTCCTTTTCCCCTGTGACAATGATGTACCTTCTCTACTGCTTGCAGAAGCAGAAGAGAGGAGACTTCTGCCTCTAAGGCCTTTGCCTCCAAGAGAGAGGGAGGACTGAAGACCTTGGCTCTCATTTTTGGGAACCTTTTGAAACTGAGAGCCAGTCCCTGGCTCACTACTTCCAGGACCCATTTGTCTGAAGTAATAGACTCCCAGGCCTGGGAGTAGTGAGCCAACCTGCCCCTTACTGGAACTTGTGAGGCGACCCTGACCGGCATCTCAGGGTATCTGTTTGGCAGGGGGATTAGACTGCGTGGATGATGGGGTCCCGGTAATCCCACGCCTGCCTCTTCCCCTAAAGAACCCCCTCTGCTGGAAAAAAGAGGTGGAGGCCTGAGCTTGGTAGAAAGGCCTGTGAAAAGGCCTTCCCCTGCCAGTCCTGAATTGCTGCTTCTGAGGAGTGGCCTGCTTTTCCTTGGCTGCAGTGCTCCTACAGGTGGTCCTATATTCATCCATCTTCTTCATGTAGTTCTCTGTTTGCTCACCAAACAGAGAATTACCAGTTACAGGGAAATCCATGGCCTTAGTCTGGGTATCTTGCGAAAGACTGGTACATCTAAGTCAAGCAAACCTCCTCACGGAGATAGATGTAGCCATGACTCTAGAATGCACATCATTCGAGTCCACAGCAGCATGAAATTGCACCTTGGATGACTCTATACTGTCTACAGCCACCTGCTCCAGCTCCTTGGCTAGCTGGGATGGGGTATTCTTAGCCAGCTCCAGAACCGTATCCCCCATAGACTTCTGGTACCTGGTTGTATATGCCATGTAATTTGATTGCCTAAGCCCCAAAGAGGATGCCAAGTAATGTTTCTTAGCCACGGCATCCATTTTCCTGGAATCCTTATCTGGAGTTTGAGATGCCAGGGGAATACTAGCCTTGTCATAGGCTGCAGCTTGCACTACCCAACATGGCTGCAATGTGCTGAAAGGAATTCCGTGACAGGGTCTGATAAAACATACCTCCTGTCCATTCTTTTATCCACAGCAGGAATGGATATGGGAAATTGCATTATTTTTTGAGCTGTTTCCCCAGGAATTTGTGCAAAGGGATATACACTCTCTTTGACTCTGGAACATCCATCATTTCCACATAATCAGGCTCCTCCTGATCCTGATCAGCCTCTTCCATAGGAAGCTGAAGAGTCTCAGCCACCTTCTTGTAGAACAAGAAGTGGGAGAGAGACTCAGAAAGCCTGGGAGGGGAAACATTGGAAGGCTTGTCTGGGGAGATGTCAGGCTCTACTGGCTCATCTAGGCCTTCAAACTCTCCTTCTTCATCATCTTCTTCCTCCTCCCAATCGCCCTCATAGTATGCCTCCGGATCAATATCTGAGGCAAAAACTTCAGACCGAACCGATCGCCTCTGAACCAATGTCAGTTCGGTCGGAAAGGGGCAAAGCGACTGCACTATAGAGATTGCTTTCGCTATTTCCTCAGCGGTCAGAACATGAGGTGTTGGATCCGAACCGGCTGATTTTCTTTTTCTTTTTGACGGAACCAACTCTGCAGAGTTGGCTCTCCTTTTGCCCAAAGAGGTATCGCCCAGGTCAGTAGGCACCTCTTCAGGTTCAGTAGCAACCGAACCGGGCTGGCCATCCGGGTCAACGGACTTCTCGGCCTCCCTTTCCTTTAGCCTACTCAAGCGTTTTTCAAGAGTGACCTTAGGAAAGTTCTTACAAATTTGGCAGTCTACCTTGAGGTGATCAAACCCCAGACAATAAACACATACCAGATGGGGATCAGCCTTAGCAAAGGCCTCCCCACACTTGGTACAGTGCTGAAACCCAGTGGGACCGGTTTTCTGTTTGGGTTTCTCTGACATGCCGAATACCAGAAAAAGTCACCCTTCTTAGTTTTCAAGCCAGGTAACCAAAAGCTATCAGTTCCAACTGTGTCACGGGTCAGTTAAAAAAATCTTACCAAAAATCCAGATTTTTTTTAGGAACTGATAAGTACCGGAAAACTACAAATATTTGTACAGAGAATCACAAAAAACAATAGGTTTCGGTTCTGAACCGGAAAAGAATCGAAGACAGAACAATTTCAATAAAATACCACTACCTACTACTACCACTTACTGGTATCGAGACAGAGGTAAGAATACCGATGAAATTACGAACTGCGGTTGAAAAAACTGACTGATTCGAACTTTTACCGAACCGAAGTGCAAGAGGGATCTCCGGAGTGACTTCACAGTTAGGCAGAGTAAGAAATCTGATGGTTAGACTTCAGAGTACCACAGACAGAGGTTTGAAAACCAAGCTCGAGCTCAACGTTCTATGCCTTGGCATGGAGTTAACCATTTACTCTCCGGAGCAGTTCAAGTGCTGAGGTTAACTGATGCATATTTATTTGGTTTTTGTTATAGTCAGAACACAGCAAGACTTCATGCTGATTGAATTTACAATTACAGATATACTGAAAAATGTAAGCAACACTGTTTAAGTGACCTTAAGATACAGCAAATAGTCAAGAACATCTCAAACAACAGGCATATCTGGGGAAATACTCTTGCTTTCACACCAAAAAGAAACAGGTTTCCATTTAGAGGAATAGATATTTGTTGTAGCCAGTTTTTGGAACACTTTTAAAACTTCCAGTATCTGGGAAGAAAGGTTTAAACTTGCCAGTTCTAGCTCTTCAGGAATCCCTCTTTCAGGTGAAGGGCTCAGAGATCCACATGGAATACACTCCCTTGAGACAGAGACAGAAGGCCCTGCCTCAGTGGGTGTGACAGAGGTTTTGTGACAGAAAGTCTGAGGAGCAGACGGTACCAGGGCTGCTTGGCCGATCCGGGACTAGGGAACAATCTCTGAACTAACTTCTTGGAATCTGACAAAAACTCAATAAAGAAGAAGGAACAGGGGGAACGAATACAGGAATTTCCCCCTCCAACATACTCAAGTGGGGCCTGGTGGTGCTGAGGGTTGAGGCACTGGACACCACACTTTGCGCCATGCCGGCGACCGGGTTGAGAGCTTCGGGCTGCGGGGTCAGCAGGGAGGCGGAACTGAGCATCCTGAGGACTGCTCTCCTGTCCTGGGGGACCTCTAATCCCATGCTCTGGTGGCTCCTGGCGGTGGCTGGGGGGCACATCAGCTCGAGATCCTGCAACCAAGAGGATTGGCTGCAGCGGCGATCCTGTAGGTGTGCATGGGTGCGTGCGAGCCCGAGCTGGAGGCACTGCATGTCCAAGCCAAGGGGAGGGAACCAAACAAGAAAACCCCGTCTCTTGGTGTAGGCGACGGCAGCCCAAGTGGCTTTGGCCCACATCCCCAAAACCGGACTTTCCTGGACAATTTCCCCCTGCCCAGCTCCTGGCCTGGCTGTCTAAATTCCAGATGAGGATACCCGGTAAGTAGATGGGTGGCTCCGCCCCAGGGGTAAGGTACAGATACAGAAGGTCGACTGTGGTCAGGGCGGGAGTGGGGTATTCGGCCAGGGAGGCTTCAGGTGGGGAGTTAGGTGCTGTGGTCAGGTGGGTTCGCTAGAGAGATGCCCCGAGAGTACTAAGAAATAAAACAGAATTGGGGGAAAAGCAAACAAAAAAACAACAACATACTGACGTGACCTCCTCTGGCACTGTGCCTGTCATTAGAGGTCTGCAGCAGAGGTCAAATTTGCTGTTTTCCTGGGATGAAAACAAGTCTGTCCCAGTTTTAGGAACTTAAAATCCACCACATCCTGGACTAGAGACCAGTTGTGTGTTGAGTGACCTAGACTATTGAGCTCCCTGCGGGGAAACCTGCAGTGATCTGAAATTTTATTTGAATGCCAGGTTCCAGATTTTCATACTCTCTTGGCACAAGTGCAAAGACCTGGAACCCCGTTTGCTTATGTAGAACACTGTGGTTGCATTATACGATACACGAATTAGCCAACAGAAGAAGGCCCGTTTGGTCTATCGAGTCTGCTCTATTGCAGAGCCCCTGATCTAGGTTTACAGGAGACCCTGCCCCCCCCAGTCAACACTGACCCTTCCCTTCACCCTGCCTCTCCCTCTGTTGACATCCCCCCCCACCCCACCTGTCTTCTGACTGACTACCTTAGATGGGAGCTCGTTCCACCCCGATACCACCTGTTCTCATTACACCCGACACCACCCATTCTGTAAAGAAGTGTCTTCTGATCTCCTTCTCGAACCTTCCTCTCCCCACCAGTTTGTAACAGTGCCCCTTGTGGTCTTGTTTTCACAAAGACAAAAATAGGTCCCCATATACACCTGATTTATACCTTTCAGGTACTTCTCCTTCCTCTGTACTACCTCAAGCTGGTTGATGTCCTTCCTTAGGTTGAGACTCCAGTACTGCACATTATTCTCTGGCTGCAGTCACACCAAGGATAACCTCCTCCCTTCTGCTCAAGCAATACATCCCATCACTCTGTTAGCTTTGGCTGCTGCTTTTCTGTGTGGTGTAACCTGCTCGTAATGGCTATCCCCAACTCCTTTTTGCCTCTGATAAAGTGACCTTTAATCCTCCTAGATGTACTCAGCCTTCAGGTCTTTTTTTTTCTAGAAGCATGACCTTCCAGTTCTTTGCACTGAACCCCAGTTGCCAGATACTAGACCACCTGTCTCGCTTCACCAGATCCCCCCCCCCCGTGTCCACTCTCCCACAGAACTTTGTGTCATTTGCAAAGGGGCAGATCTAGATCTTAATTCGATCCTGATGTTGTTAATGAATACTAACTGAATAGCACTGAACTGAGCACTGACCCCTTTGGGATCCCACTGGTAACTCCCTTGTACCTAAGAGTTCCTCCACCACCCTCTAGGTCCAACCTCTGAGCCAATTTACCACCCACCTGTTTAATTTGCTTCCTATCTCTATGTCCTCCAACTTCCTAATCAACCTCTTGTGGGGCACAGAGTTGAAGGCCTTGCTGAAGCCACAGGGCCCCAACTCTTGGGCGGTAGCACAGGAAAGGGAGAAAAGGAGAAGAGAAAGAGAAGAGAGAAGAAAGATACAGGATACGTAGGGGAAGAGGGGGGGGGGGCCCTTAGTCATGTCGAGTTGAAACACCACTGGTTTATTTTAGCCTCATAAACCTGAAAGGTATGAAGACACAGGTGCAAGGATCCTGGCAACTTCAGGGGCTACTTGATGGAGGTCCAGAAAAAGGGAATTTGTAATGGTCTTGGAGAAAATAAAACATGGCGGAGAAGCCCTCACCCATTCTCACCCCTAAACCCACATTTGGGTTAAAAGTCCTGGAACATGCCCTCTACAATTTAACACCTGACGGCTCAGTCGGGGGGGAAGGGACCTCTAAACAGGAGGAGACTCTGTCCAGAATGACTTCTAAGGTAGAGGAAAAACAAGAAAAAGAAATGGGGAGGAAAATCCTTATGGGTTCTCCCACAAGATGCACTGACGCAGTCCCCACTTAAAGAAGATGAAAAACAGGCGGCATTCGTGCCAGTTAAGGAGGATACCACAGTGCACCCCACTGAGAATCCCAGGGAGTTCCCTCCGAGGCCAGGCCGAAGACCCTGCTCGCCACCCTCCTAGAACGGGCGCTCTGTGACTTTTTAGAGAAGGAAACTGAAGGCCCTGGGGTACCAGTTGAACTCTGCTCCAACTGGCCTCGAAGAGGGGGAGGGCGAACAGGGTGGAGGTGGTGCCCAAGAGCTGAGACCCAAGGGGGGAAGGTGGGTGGGAATCAGTAATGAATGGTGAACATACAAGAGAAGATCAAGAATTATGATAGGTACATCATTTTCATATCTTCCCTTTTCAATCTTCACCATACATTACTGCTGGGTGAGTACCAAGCCCCCCCGAAGGGGACCTGGCATTGCCATGAGGGAACAGGTTCCCTCAGCCTCCTGCAGGAGAGAAGTAGGAGGGAGAGACCCTTCTGCTATACTAGGTCAATATGCCTAAGGCTGGTTAGACAGAGGAGGTTTCCCCCGTTGCTGGGGGGATGGAAGACGCTCCTGAAGATTCCTCCTAACCCCTGTGGGAGAAAAGATGGATGCCCCAGAAAGTGGAGGAAATTGCCCAATGCTGGGCAATGGGTGATAATCTAGACAGGCGAAGCCATGCCATCTGCCTAATTCAGATCGCTGTTCTTGCCAGTCTGGAAGCCATCTCAATGGCGTCATATGATGCCCTTGCTTGGTGCCTTGCAAGCTCCAGACCCTGTGCAGAAAGGGCAATGGCTTGCTTAGATTCCTCCGAATTAGGCAAAGATGCTAAAACCTACACCAGCATCAACCACAGGTGCCTGTTGTAAGCAGCGTGGTGAGCCTGATGTGAGCTGACGCAGAGTAACACACAAGCTGATGAGAAAACTCGTCTCCCCCACTGGTTGAACTCAGCGGAATCTTGCTCCGGTAGTTGGTCGTGTGCCGGGTGTTGAAGCCTGGAAGGAGTGTCTAGAGCAGTTAGCCCCAAGGGTGGGTGAGGCAGAGAACCAAGAGATGCTGGGAAGCGTAATACCTCCTCCTGCAGTCCAGTGGGGCTGGGGGTGAGGCGACTGGTGACTGCTAGGTGCAGACAGATGCTTCCTGGAAGGGAATAGGCCAGAAAGGCACCACTTGGTGGTTAACACTGAATTCGCTCACAAATGAGCGCGTCTCCTGCTCGGTACTGCGTCTTACTACATGGGAGATATGGAGTTCCTGAACTAACCTCGAGAGGAACCGTTGATATTCAGTGAAATCAGCATCAGAGGAAAGGTGGACAGAATGTTCCTCTTCCTCAGAAGAGGAATTAGAGGAGCTCGGGTAGAAACATAAGACTCTGACGGCAGATAAGGACCGCTTAGCCTACCTAGTCTGCCCATTTCCCTACCTACTGGATAAGCTGCAGATCCTAGTTAACCAACAGCCTATTTCTTCCTACCTCCCACAAGAAGTGCCTTATGTCTGCCCCATGCATTCTTGAATTCCCCCACTGTTTTTGAGCCCACAACCTCCTCAGGAAGGCCGTTCCATGCGTCCACCACCCTCTCTGTGAAAAATTACTTCCTCACATTGCCCCTGAGTCGTCCCACCTCTATCTTCAAATTGAGTTCCCTTGTTCTTGCACATCTCTTTTTCTGAAAGATGCTACTCTCCTGGACTTTGTTGATTCTCTTGAGGTACTTGAAAGTTTCTGTCAGATCCCCCGCTCTCCCTCCTTTCCTCAAGGGTATACACATTAAGCTCCTTTAGTCTCTCTTCGTATGGCTTCTGTTGCAGACCCTGCACCATTTTAGTTGCCCTCCTATGGACATCCTCCATCTTGTCTATTTCTTTGCAGAGATTGGATCTCCAGAACTGCACACAGTACTCCAGATGGGGTCTCACCAACTGTCTGTACAGAGGGATAACAACTTCCTGTTTTCTACTGGTGATGCCTCTCCCTATACATCCCAGAATCTCCCCAGCCATCCCTACTGCCTTCTCACATTGCTTGCTAACCTTTAGGTAATCTCATATGACTACTCCCAGATCCCTTTCCATTTTTGTTGTTATTACCTCCCTGCCCATTGTGTACCCTTCCCCTGGGTTTTTGCTTCCCAGGAGCATTACTCTGCACTTCTTTGCATTGAATCTAAGCTGCCATACTTCTGACCATTCCTCCAACCTCGCCAAGTCCCTTCTCATCCTTTCCATCCCACCTTGTGTATCAACCCTGTTGCAGATCTTTGTGTCGTCTGCAAAAAGACATACGTTTCCTTCCAGTCCCTCTCAATGTCATTTATAAAGACATTAAAAAGGACCCTGCAGTACCGTACTGGTAACCCCCCTTTCTTTGGAGTGGACTCAGTTTGCTATTACCTTCTGTGTCCTGTTATCCAGCCAATGTTTTACCCAGGCTACCACCCTGGGATCCACTCCCAGGCTGGCTAATTTGTTCGAAGTCCTCCTGCGGAGGGGGAGACTAGGCAAAAGACCTGCTCGTCCATAGCGCTAACATACCTAGGGAAGTCCACTGCAGTGGCCCAGAACGTCTCCCAGGTTAAAGGACCAGTAGGACCCACATGGCCTGGGAAGGGAAGAGGTGTCTGCAGAAGAACTGGGGAAGGGCTCCTCACAGAAAGTGTACAGCCTCTGCCAGGGTTCTGAGAAACAGCTGCAGATCCCCCCACTCGGGGGGACCCAGGGGTTGATCCAGTCAGCGAACGCTGCAAATGTGTAAACAAATCCTGGCTGAGCCCGGAGGGAGAATCTCCCCTGTGGTGTGACTGAAGTTGCATGGTTCCAGAAGGGTAAACCTCAGTGCTGCCCACTAAAGGCACCCCTGAAGTCTCAGAGGAGGAGGAGAACTGGTGCTCAGTGCTTCGGCTCCTCCCCACAGGGTACTGGAAGGAGGCCTCCGCACCTCACCTCAGCCGCTTAACCCCTTGGAATCCGAAGCCGCTCCTTCCTTGAACCCAATGACAATGGGTCCCCCAATTCTGCAGGCCCCCCTGAGGGAGGCCACAGAAGAGGGGGTTCCTGTCTCCACCAAGGAGGCCATGGCAGCACCAGATATGGCAGCTGCCATGGCCACCGCAGTCGAGACTACCGCACCAGGACCCCCCCAGACTGCTATCCACTGCAGCGCCCCCAATGCTGGCATCAGCGTGGGGGGGCCGCAGGCTCCGGGAAGTCCAGGAGGAGAACACTAGGCCACATGGTGCCACGTTCAAGAGGACTCCCCGACTCTGAGTCGTCGAGACGCCAGTCCGGATTGGTCAGCGGGTCATCTGCCTCCGAAGAGGAACACATCAAGCACATCGCCAGACTAGCGGCCCTGGGAGAGCTCTTAGTAATGGCACCATGAACAGTGCTGTCATGGGACACAGCAGCACCCGCGGCACCACCTCGATCACCAGCACTGCGAATGGCGCTGGGATCCGAAGTGGTGCCGACAGGCGGTGCAGAGGGTCTGCCGGTGCCGGGCCCAGCAACCATGGGCCGCAACACCGGGGGAGTCTGCACCTCCATGGAGGTGACTGCCATGGTGGTGCTCACAACCCGGCTCCACAGGGAACCAAGTTGCTCCTCTGGCACCGTGAAAGAAACCTCCTTGATGGCAAGGCTAGAATTCGAGGAGGTTTCCTCATCACCGGGCCATACAGACCTGGGGCTGAGACCCGGAGGCAGGGTCAAGAGATCTTGCCATAGCATCCCTAGAATGATGCCGTCCTCCGAAAGTCGGCGGGGCCCTGACGACTTTAAATGCGCGGATCTCAAGAACATGGCTGTCCATGAAGAAACAGGCATTGTAGTTGTCCATATCGTGACTGGGACCCAGGCAATGCAAACAAACATGTCAGTCCGTAACGGAAACATGCCGGCCACAGGGGCACCGAAGCGCGGAGCACAATACTTGGATTTCTCTTAGCCCCCAGACCAGACATGACACGAAAGAATTCAACAAACTTTACAGAAAAAGGACCCGGCACCGTCGGTAGAAATAAAAGGAATGGGCTTACCGGATTCCAACAGCGTCAGGTGAATTCAGAACCAGGATGGAGATGGAGAGGCAGGAAAAATGGCATCAAATGGTGAAGGCCTAGTGACGCAGATGAACTTTCGGCAACTCACGCAGCAGGGGCGACCTCGATGGCAGGAGAAACAGAACTGGGGTGGAGGAGGAGTCTGAGGCGCCTAACGGCCAACCCTCGTGCACCACACAATGTGTTGGCCTCGTGGGGAAGATCTAGCCTTTCCTTCACAATGGTCTCTATCAGTTTACCTACAATGGAGGTCAGACTGACCGGCCTGTAGCTCCCAGGGTCATCCTTAGACCTGCTCTTGTGTAGCGGTACCACAAGTGGGGTTCTTCACATCTATGGTACCACTCCTGTGTCTGTTAAACTGTGAACAGGTCCACCAGAGGATCTGCCAGTTCCTTCAACACTCTGAGGTGCACGCCATCCAGTCCTGGGGACTTGTTCACCTTTAGGGATAAGAGTCCCTCCCTAACACTGTCTCCTGTTATCCTGTCCTCAGCTTCTGTCCTGCCTGCCCCATCCCCTTTTGTGGCACTGGCCTATACTTTTCCATAGTAAAGACAGAGCATACATACTCATCACCTCCATTTTCCCTTTACCATCTTCCACCGACCCATCCCCCTTTTTAACTTCACTATGCCTACCTTCACAGCCCTCTTGACACTGATGCATCTGAAGAAGGCCTTCTCTTCCTCCTTAATCCCTTCTGCATCTTGCAGCTCCTTCCTTGCCCTGGCCTATTTGACCACCCTACTAGCCATCCTAGCTTTCTTCAAATAGGGCCTCTCATCCTTATCTGTTTGGGGCTTCCTAAATTTTCTGTATGCAGTCCTCTTGTCCCTCATGCCTAGTTCATCTCCCTAGTGAACCAACTAGGTCTTCTGGCTTTCCCTTCTGCTTAAGGTATGTGTTAGTGTCTACCTCCATCTCTTCTCTGATCACTAACCACTTTGGTCCACTCCCATATCATCCTTAAGGCTAGCTAGGTGCCCCCTCAATATCTTAGCCATCCTACTTCAGTCTTCTGAAATCCAGCACCCTTGTCTTTGTGCTTGATGTTTCCCTATATCGACTCAGAACCATGCTGTATGGTGGTCACTGCTCCTCAGGGGCTCTTCCACCTTCATTTCCCAATGTGGTCCTCTATCTGTTAGTACTAGGTCTAGAATGGCTCCTTCTTGTGTCAGTTTGGTTACCTCTGAACCAGGAACATGTCCTCACTGCGTGAAGTATCAACTGCCTCCTTGTGCAGGCAGATGATGGCACACTCAGATTCACCTTAGGCCAACTGAAGTCTCCGATTACCACCACTTCGCCCCTATCTGCTGCCATCCTGATCATGTTATCCAACTCCCTAGTTTCGTAGTCTTCTTCCTCATTAGGTGGACTGCAAACCACATACAGCCTCAGTTTCCTTCCTGTTACTGTCTGGGTCTGTATCCACAGCAGCTCTACTTTCCATTTCCCTATTTCCTCTCTAGTGGCAGTAAAGCCCTCCCTGATGTATACTGCACCCCCTCTTTTACCTTTCTTCCTTTCCAATCTACAGAGGGTATACTCAGGAATGAAAATGTCCCAGTGATGGGATTTTTCTACCTGACTGGAAGATGGCAGCCACGCTGGGCAGGCTGTCTGCGGGAGCTCTGTGAGTTTGTTCCTGTTTTATCCCTAATTGCATTCACTGTGTTTGATCAACTACAGCTGTAGGGCTTGCTGTACTTGGAATTCTAGTATTTTTCAGGTTTGTTTGGTTATATATATATATATCTATATATATATATATCTTTTTGCTCCTCTGTGGCCACCTACACCTGCCATCAGGCCCTGTCCGCTCCCAACCCTGTCTGCCTCTCCTCCCATCATCTTACCAGTGGGGATCCACAAGGAGGAGGATCCAAGAACATTGGGAGCCATCACACAAGGCAACAAAGAGACACAGACTTCTTTTTCTGTGTTTTCTCCTGTCCCAACCCGGACCTGTGGCTTACGCGGTGGGCACGCGCACATGGAGGTGCGTATGCGCTCCTGGAACCACATGCTCCCGCCACCCTTCCGATGTAACATCAGTCCCCCAGACTTCTGCTCTGACACTCAGCCTCCGCCGGGTGTCAGCTGAGAGCAAGGAAACCTGCCTCCCTAACCCGGGAGATGAGAGCAGCCCAGCCCCCGGCCAACCTTGGCGTCCCAAGCTTACTCCTGAACCGGGCTGGCGCAAGGTGTGGTGTCCAGCGCCTCAACCTTCAGCATTACCGGTCCAGCTATTTTTCAGATTTTTTTTTTTAAATAATTTTATGTTAGAGTAGTGGTAGGTCTGTATCAACAGTTAGGGATAAGAAGTGAGCTAATGGTAGGAATTTTAGCTGTTTTTGATTTTGTAGTTTTAGTAGTGCTAAGCATAATAGCATTGTGGTTAGTTGTGACATTTCATAAACTTTGCGTGTGAACTTGACACGTGTTTCTGTGTTGGGAAGAAGCAGAAATAGGGGATGAGCTGGCCCATGGAAGATGTTTTGAGTTTGGTGAGCAGCTGTTTGTGCGACTTCTGTCCCGGTTCCAAATACAGCAATGGAATGAGTAAAGTGAGTGGTTGGTTAGTGGCTTCTGCTATGTGGTCTGACACCTGAAAAGACCGCTAAGGAGATGGACTGAAGCTGCCAGATCGCGGCTCTGGCTGGGGTAGAGTGGCCATCCACAGGCTGTGGCGATTGGCTGAGCAGCACAGGAAAATTCCTCCCTAGCCAGAGAGTGTTAAAATCGTGAAGAGCTGCCGGCTCAGTGGCGCCAGGCGATAGGGGTTAGCCTGGCATGCTGGTGACCTGGATTCGTGTCCTGAGCACAGGCGAAGGCCAGCAGAGAGCATCCTTGGATGCTCTCTCCTCCCTGGGGGAGGGACGGAAACATGCCGCTTTGGAGCGTCTCCTGGTGGCCAAGCTGCCATGGGTGACCACACGGCACATGCACGGACAACTCAGGATGCCGTGGCGCACACCCAATAGAGAAAGATGCTGAAGACAGGAAAATGGCTGCTTTGTCGCTAGATGATGGCGGCCCCTATCCTCCCATTGCCGCGGTACCTGGGATGGCCCCCGATGCTGCACCCCTAAGGTGCTCTGGCCCAGATGGTGAAAGGTGCCTCTGGGCACTGAAGTCTCCCCCTCCTGATTGTCCCCATGGGTAGGGGGGCCCCTGTCAAAGGGATACAGCGGGACAACTGGAGCACCACAACAAGGGGGCAGTGGATGTCAAGAACAGAGGATCAAGGTGGCGGTAAGGAGACTGGTCGCCCAAAGGAGAAGTCGACGGGGATGGCCACGGTGGAGTAGGTAAAAACAGATAATGCAAAAAAAAATTATATATATATATGTTTTGTGAAGAGACCTGCCATGGGAGCAAACTGGGCAGCAGGTCTGACTTTGAACAGACCAGGTTTGGTCTGATACGGCTGGTTATCCACTTGTCATTACTGGGGCAGGATAACTTAGCTCTTTACCTACAGAGACTGCAGGCATCCTAAGGAATTTGCTGGAGGTTCCAGAATGAGTGAGCCTGGCCTGGAGCAGTGAAAGAGGGTAGGCTTGCAGAGGCAGGTTAAGGAAGTGTCTGGGACTATATGAATTAGCCAGCAGAAGCAGGCCATTTGTCAAGGTCTGCTGTATAATCACACGAGTTTCTTGCTGAGTTTTCCCACAAATTAGTCTAAATCTGGAAAGACTGTCACCTATTGTCTTCTGAGTGTAACTGCTGCTACAGAGAGGCATTTTAGGAACACTCTTAGGACTGAAGTGAGACTAAAGGGCAGTGCTCTGCATTGGTACTGATTGGCCCTCACTTTAACTCTTGAACGCTTTCTGTGATTTTCCTTATTGGGATGAGAAAACTTGAGACTCTGTAGGTCCACTGAGCATAACCAATCCCATTTGCAAATATGGGATGACTGTCTTTGAAGTTACCATCTGGAACTTCTCTTTTTTCAAATAAGCGTTCAGAACTCTGGGCCCAGGACAGGTTACTGCCACTCATTTTTCTTTCTGTACAAATACAAAAAGTCTCTGGAGAAGTAACCTTTCCCAAATGGGTTATTCAAACCATGCTCCATTGCTTTTTGAGCTAACAACTTTTCTACATCTATATGAAACAAACCAAGATTTTCTGAGGACAGTACCCTTTGTTTTTCAAGGACATGACTGGGGTTAAGTCCCTCTCATCTCCAGGACAAACTTGTCTGTGGTGATTTTTTTTCCAGTTACCAGAAATTGATCCATTGAAGTGACAGAACGAACATAATAATCAGTGATTAGTTTTGTGGGAACAGGAGGAGCAGAAGAAGCCTGAGGTCTGGTTCCTCACCAACCTTTACCTCTAATGGTAACCTTTGTCACAAAAGAATAAACTACTCACCATAGTAATGATGTTTCTTCTAAACAGTATTAGTGAGTCATACAAATTACATCATCTAAGCCACGAGTTGTTTTCCTAGAAACAGAACTTTAAAATGTTAAAATATATCACCAAAATAATAAATGAAACTTCCAGAAAATGTAGCCACGATTATTGGAACAGGACTCTGGTGTGATAGAGTTCTCCAGCGGAAAGAAACCTGCTGTTAGAACACTAGGGAGAGTGTGACCACACTGCAGAGTTTGAATTTCACAGTTCTTTTTCTGGGGCAACAACTCAGTGCTAAGATGATGCGGTTTGTATGTTATCAATCATACACTCTCACTGCTGAAGTAATCAGACTGGAAATAGGCTCTGCTTTGGGCACACCTTCCATATCCTCCCCTACTACAGTAAGGCATAAAATAACCAAAGCCTCTGCTAGCCTGTTTGGTGAGGGTCTTGTACATGGTTTTCTGTTTACTGGCTTTTTCCATGTACATCTCTGTTCTAGCTCCAGAGTCCTTAGCGAAAGGTGATATCAGAAGGCTTTTGCTGTAGGTCAGTAGACAGATTCACTGTCCTGTGCCAAGCAAATCCCTTTGTGACTACTGCATTACTCACAATTCTGGCTGCAGTGTCACTACAATTGTCAAACATTTGAAGCTGCTGTCAGCTAGCCTTCAGACCAGTATTCACAACATTAGCAATATGTACCTTGTCTTCTTGTGATATATTCTCACACAGAGGCAGAATGGAAGATCTTGAAGAAAAATTTGTAATAAGAAAGAACAGCCAGTATAGGAAGTCTGCCTTAGTGCCAAGGCTCCTGCAGAACAGCACTTTCTCACATACAAGGTGATCCTTCTCGACTTGTCAGGAGAGGCTGATGAAAAAGCAGTCCTAGCTTTTTTCACAAGCAGCAGTTTGTACAAACCCCTCAGGATGGCAATTTGCAAATAAAAATTCAGTACCCTGTATAGGTACAGCATGTTTCTCCATTTTTTTTTTTTATCAGCTGCCTAATTTGAAGCAACATGCTTAAAAATCTTTGCAAAGTTTTACATTCTTCACTGACAGGGAGTGACGCCACTCTAGAAAGCGAGATCCCCCAATTTTTTGTTTATTTAGCTTTTAGAGGTGGCTGCTCAAAGAAAAATTTCACCTTCCACAGTAAACTGGTTAAACATATTCTTAACTAGAAAAGAATGTTTATCCTTGGACAGAAATGAAAGTTACACACGTACCATAACTGCTGATCTTCCTGAATATCTTCTTGATAGATTAACACTAATGAGTCTGTGCTGGAGGCGCTAGGACCCAATGGAGACAGAACTTTTCTGGAGGGCTAGTGGTTTGAGTAGGCCCCACGTGCGCATCATTGCAGGTGCCCACTGGTATACAGCAGCGCCAGCCCCCAACTGCCCAAGTATCTTTCTTACTGAGAAAATGGACAGCATGAACCTATCGAGTAACCTGCTGTGCCCTTAACCTAAGGTCATATGATAGCCCTGGTGCCTCGTGTGAGAGGGCCACCAAGCCCTGTAATGCAGTGTCTTCTAGCTCAAACCATGTACAAAAGGGAGATGACCACAAATGAAAATTACATAATCACCATATTTGTTAATCTTCCTTATTATCTGCACCATTGCTTCATACATATGGGTCTAGGGCCGGAGGCTCTAGGACCCTGTGGGAGTTTTTTTCTTATAGGGAGGGAGCGGATGTCAGCTACTGGCACCCCTCACATGTAGCAGGTACCCACGTGGTGGCACGCACTGGCCAATAACTGTTGCCGACTCCCTCGTGCAACTCAGTTCTCCTCTCCAGGAGATAAACAAAGTAGAGAAAAAGTGAAAATGAGGAAAAGACACTTTCTAGCCCAAAGGTATAGTAAAAGAATATAAAATATAAAAATAAACAACTAATTAGAACCAGACTACCAGCTTAGAGGCTAAGGAGTGGGCCTACCAAGTGGCACTAGGGCAGCAGGTCTAAAAAGTAGCCACTGCCTCTTATCACTAGCCGGGGGATAAGTAAGAAAAAAGGTGAAGGAGGGGTTTGTGAGGAGGAGGAGGACCAAAAGAAAATAAACATATTGAACAAAAACTTTTGTTCAGTATTTACATAAGAAGGGGTAGGTGAAGGGCCAAAAATAATGGACACGTGTATAACTAGTAGGGAGGTGGACACTAGTCCTTTTACAGAGGAGAAAGTCCTCAAGGTACAACCACATTCAAAAGTGGAAAAGGCAATGGGACCTGATGGGGTTCACCCTAGGCTACTGATGGAGCTCAAAGAGGTGCTGGCTGCACCTCTGATAGCTCTATTTAACTTATCACTAGAAACGGGGGAGGTTCCAAGGGACTGGAGGAGGGCAGATGTGGTCCCACTTCACTAAAGTGGAATCTGGGAGGAGGCAGGAAATTACAGACCTGTCAGCCTAACTTTGATAGTGGGTAAAGTAATGGAATCACTGCTGAAAGAAAGGATAGTGGAATACCTGGCAACCAGTGGATTACAGGATCCAAGGCAACATGGTTTCACAGGGTGGGGGTGGGTCTTGCCAGACAAACTTGTTCGAGTTCTTTGACTAGATGACCAGGGAAGTGGATCAGGGAGGAGTGGTAGATGTGGCCTACCTGGATTTTAGCAAGGCGTTCAACATCGTTCCACACAGAAGACTGGTGAACAAGGCAGCCTGTCTGGGAGTGGGTCAAAAAGTAGTAAACTGGGTAAGACGTTGCTTAAGCAACAAGAGTCAGAGGGTGTTGGTAAATGGAGTCAACTCTGTAGAAGGTAAGGTGACCAGCGGGGTGTCTCAAGGGTCAGTACTAGGACAGTCCTCTTCAATGTCTTTATTAGTGACACTGCGGAAGGGCTACAAGGGAAAGTATGCCTGTTCGCAGAAGACACAAAAATTTACAACAGGGTGGACACACCGGGGTGGGGTGGGGGATAAGGGATGATATGAAAAAGTTGGAAGAATGGTCAAGGGTTTGGGAGCTGGGTTTCAATGCAAAAAGTGCAAAATCATGCACCTGGGGCACAGAAACCCGGGGACTACATACCAATTTAGGAGGGGAGGTACTGGCAACCACCAAACAGGAAAGAACCTGTAGGTAATCATTTTAAATGACCTGAAGGTAGCAAAGGAGAGTGATAAGGCAGTGGGGAAGCCTAGCAGGATGCTCGGGTGCATAGGAAGGGGTATCACCGGTAGGAAGGAGGAGGTAATATTACCCCTATACAGATCACTGTTAAGATCCCATCTCAAGTACTTTGTCCAGTTCCGGAGGCCCCACCACCAGAAGGACATAGATAGTGAAGAAGCAGAACAAAAGGGGCAACCAAAATGATGCAGGCCTGCATCAAAAGCCCTATGATGAGAGAATCAAGAAACTCAATATGTACTCTCTAGAGGGAAGGAGGGGAAATGGGGATATGATAGAAACATTCAAATACCTCACAGGTATTAATAAGGTACAGAAAAGTAGCATTTTCCATAGAAAAACAAGCTCGAGGACAAGTGGTCACACTGCGAAGCCTGGGTGGGGGGGCTCAAAGGAAATGTTAGAATATACTTCTTCACATGGAGGGTGGTGGACACCTGGAACGGCCTCCAAGCAGAGGTGGTGGGTGCCAAAACAGTTACAGGGTTCAAACATGCATGGGACAGATACAAGGGTACCTTGTAAGTAAGGCAAGGGATGGACATGACTGGAAATCGAGTAGCGTCTACAGTGGCACAGTAGGTAGGGAAAACTGAGCAGACTGGGTGGGCCAAGACGTCTGTATCTGCTGCTGACTTTTCTATGTAAAAAGATAGGGCAGCAGCCTTGAACAAATGGCTCTTGCATTAGCAGCAAAAAGGGAAGTTTAGTTTGGGACCCTCTTGTAATCAATGGGAAAATGACACTTGGACTCCCAAATAACAGCTCCATTTATTTATTAATTAGGTCTAGGATTACAATACCTTTGAGCAAGGGCTCTTTTACAAAGGTTCCACGTCAGGTTACAATTCAAAACATATGACATGTAAGTCAGATTACAAATTCAACACATAGGGCAAGGTTACAGAAGTGCAAGCTAAACAGAGTTACAAAGCACCCGAGAAACAAAACAAGTTTCAGAGGCTAGGTTACAAGGATATAGCGGATGAGGTGCAGAGAGGATAGCGAACAAGAGAGAGGAAGAGTAGAGAGGGCGGTATAGAGGAGGAGCGCAGCCAGAGGCATTGTCGCAGACGTAACATGGGGAAGTGCGTGCTAAGAGGTAACCAAGTGCTAACAGGAAAGAGAACTGCATAAGGTTAGGGAAATATTCATGGGGTCAGCTAGTGGAGGCAGTCACAGTAGCTAGAGGAGGCAGTCACAGGAGCTAGAGGCAGTGAGAGAGAGGCGTGTCCTTGATTTAAATGCACCAAGGGTAGGCGTGGAGGAGATGTAACTGTTTAGACCATTTAGCCAACTGGGCACCCTGTAGACAAAAATATCTTTGACCTTGTGAGGGTACGACAATGTGGAACCTGCAGGAGCTGTTATTCAGACCCCCTGGTTCAGCGGGGGTTATTGCTAGGGTGAAGGAGTGCACACACTCCAGGGGGGCGCAAGGCCCATAGTTATTTTCTTCACCATGGTGCAGGTTAGGTACTTTATCCGATTGGTGAGTTGCAGCCATCCAGTTTGTGCATAGAGGTCGCACGTATGTGTAAGGTGGTGGGATCCAGTGAGAAGTCGGCAGGCCTTATTGAGGGAGGTGGATATGCATCCAAGAGCGGTAGTGGAGGCAGAGCTACAGATGATAAGCCCATAGTCAATAATGGAGACAACAGAGCTCTGAACGGTGACAGTCAGGGCTTCTGGGGTAAGATGTTGCCTATGCTGGAAGAGAAGGCCAAGGTGAGTATTTGCTGCTTTGGCTACAGAGTCAATGTGGGCACTGTAAGTTAGATGAGGGTCTAGAGTGATCCCAAGGTACTTAAAGGCTTGAACCTGTTCCAGGGTGACTCCATGACTGGTTTTGATGGACAGGGGGTGCAGCTTATACTTACAAGAGCTGCTGAACATCACAGACTTTGTTTTCTTATTATTGAGGACCAGAATAGCCCTCAGAGAAAAGTACAGATCCTTTAGGAGCAGGTCAGACAAAAGAAAAAAATACTCACCTTAGTAACTGTGTTTCCTCTAACAGAGTCTTGCTGTATTCTAACATATGCAGTTAGACACAGCACTTGAACTGCCCCAGAGAGGAAAGAGTTAACTCTATGCCAGAGCATAGAACATTGGGCTCGAGCTCGGTTCAAACTTCTGTCTGCTGCACTTCAAAGTGTAACCGTCAGATTCTTACGAGCTAATACTAACTACCTACACCTCCTAAGTGGAAACTGTAAATAAAATAGCCAACAGGCAACCAATTTTTTGGGGTCCCCAAAAGACTCAAGTCGAGAACCCCAAAATAATAACCAGGTAGTGAACCAACATATAACTACAAAAACAGCATAAGCATCACTCACTCCCCCTTTCTAAAAAGGGGAGTACCAAGTACACCCCTGAGGTGCAACACTGTACCTACCAGCCCACTTCCCAACAACCAGGTTCTGAGAGGGGAGGCAGGAAGGGAGGTCAGAATACAGCAAGACTCCATTAGAAGAAACACAATTACTAAGGTGAGTAATTTTTTTCTTCAAACAACATGACGTCTTGCTGTATTCTGACATATGCAGACTACCACGCAGTACCTCCAAGGAGGAGGGTACCAGACCTATTTTGGGAACAGGCTCTGTAGTACTGCTGTACCAAACCTAGCATCACTCCTAGCCTAGATATCTAGAGAGTAATTCTTGGTGAATGTATGGACTGTTTTCCAGGTGGCTGCTTTGCATATTTCTAACAAAGGTATATCTCTGGCAGCAGCCAGAGAAGCAGCTGTACCCCTAGTTGAATGAGCCCTCAGGCTTGAGGGGGGTATATTGCCTAGCTTTTCATAGCAGAATTTTATACAAGAGACAATCCACCTGGCAACAGTTTTCTTAGTAGCAGGTTTACCCTTTCCCATTTCACCATAAGTGAGAAACAACTGAGAACAGTCAAACCTAAGTGCCTTAGTATGCTCAATGTAGTAGCTAAATGCCCTCTTAACATCCAAACTGTGTAATCTTCTTTCTCCTGAAGAAGAATGATCAGTGTAGAACACAGGAAGAGACATGGACTGGTTCAGATGAAAATCTGAAACCATCTTGGGTAAGAACCTCCTATTGGTTCTAAGGACCACCTTACCTCTATGGAATGAGATAAAATCTGGCTCCACTGACAGAGCTTGTAGCTCACTAATATGCCTGGCAGATGGCTACCAGGAACACAGTTTTCCAAGTCAAGTACTTAAGTTCCGTAGAAGCCAATGGCTCAAAAGGGGGTTGCATAAGCTGAGCAATGCAAACATTAAGATCCCAGGCAGGAGTGGGGTCCTTAAAAGGAGGGTTGGTATGAAGCAAACCTTTAAAGAACTTGCAGAAAACAGGGTGAGATGCCACGGAGGAAGCCTTCCCCACTGACAGAAATGCAGAGACAGCTGCTAAGTGCACTTTCAGAGTGGCTGGCCTGAGACCTAGGCCATTGAGATGAACCATATAATCCAGAACAGTAGCCAGATCAGCAGTGTCTGGTAAAACATCCTTATTGGAGCACCAAATGCTGAATCTCTTCCATTTCGAATTATACGTTTTTCTGGTGGCAGGCTTTCATAGAAACATAGAAATATAGAATTTGACGGCAGATAAGGACCGCTTGGCCCACCCAGTCTGCCCATTTCCCTACCTAATGGATAAGCTGCAGATCCTAGTTAACCAGCAGCCTACTTCTTCCTACCCCCACCCCCTAGAATTGCCTTATGACTGTCCCATGCATGCTTAAATTCCACCACTGTTTTGACTCCACAACTCCTCCGAAGGCCGCTCCATGCATCCACAACCCTCTCTGTGAAAAAATACTTCCTTAAATTACCTCTGAGCCGCTCTCCTCTATCTTCAAATTGTGCCCCTTGTTTTGCACACTCTTCTTTTGAAAGATGCTACCCTCTTGGACTTTGTTGATTCCCTTGAGGTACTTGAAAGTTTCTATCATGTCCCCCCTCTCCCTCCTTTCCTCGAGGCTATACATATTAAGCTCCTTAAGTCTCTCTTCATATGTCTTCCGGTGCAGACCCTGCACCATTTTAGTTGCCCTCCTCTGGATAGCTTCCATCCTGTCTATGTCTTTATGGAGATTGGGTCTCCAGAACTGCACGCAGTACTCCAGATGGGGTCTCACCAGCTGTCTGTACAGAGGGATAACAACTTCCTGTTTTCTACTGGTGATGCCTCTCCCTATGCATCCCAGTATCCCCCCAGCCCTCCCTGCTGCCCTCTCACATTGCTTGCCCACCTTTAGGTCATCTGATATGACTACCCCCAGGTCCCTTTCCATTTTTGTTATTGTTAGTATCTCACCCTCCATTGTGTACTCTTCCCCTGGGTTTTTGTTTCCCAGGTGCATTACCTTGCACTTCTTAGCACTGGATCTAAGCTGCCATACATTTGACCATTCCTCTAACCTTGCCAAGTCCCTTCTCATCCTTTCCACCCCACCATGTGCATCAACTCTGTTGCAGATCTTTGTGTCATCTGCAAAGAGACATTCTTTTCCTACCAGTCCCTCTCCACTGTCGCTTATAAAGACATTGAAGAGGACCGGTCCTAATACTGAACCCTGCGGTACCCCACTAGTAACCCCTCTTTCTTCAGAGTGGACTCCATTTACTATTACTCTCTGTGTCCTATTCTCCAGCCAATTCTTTACCCAGGCTGTCATCTTGGGACCCACTCCCAGGCTGGCTAACTTGTATATTAATCTTTTGTGTGGGACTGTGTTAAATGCCTTGCTAAAGTCTAGGTCTTCGAGAAGCTTTAAGAATATCCAGAACCCCCTGACACAGCTGCAGATTTGCATACTCTAAGTCTTCAAGAGCCAAGCCTTGAGGTTGAGAGACTGAAGATTGGGGTACCAGATTCTCCTCTGAGAGGAGGTTAACAGGTTGTGCCTCTTGGGAAGAGATAGGGGAAGATGGACTGCTAAGGACAACAACAGGGGATACCAAGGCTGTCTGGCCCAGTCTGGTGCAATCAGGATCACCTTGCATGGTTGTGACCTGATCTTGACCAAGACCTTGAATAACAGGGGAAAGGGAGGAAAGGCATAATGGAATTTGCCCCCCCCCCCAATCCAGAACCAGAGCATCCAGGGGAACTGTGCCCTTGACTGGGGGTCTGCAACAGAAGGGAGGAAGTTGATGATTGTCTGGGGCTGCAAAGAGATCTCTCTCTGGAGTGCCCCACCTGTAGAAGACTACATTCAAAATGAAGGGGTCCAGGGCCTATTCATGATGGCCCTGAGAGACCCTGCTCAAGGCATCTGCTAGCACATTGTTCTTCCCTGGTAGATGGACTGCTACCAGGGATGCCTGCAGGGCATAAGGCAGGGACCATATTTTCTTGGCTTCCGTGCACAGGGCCATAGACCGAGAGCCTCCCTGCTTATTGATGTACCACATGATGGTGTTATTGTCTGTCCTGACCTGAACCACCTTGTTCTTTACTGAGTCTGAGAAAGCTTGGAGAGCCAGAAATACTGCCCTGAGTTCCAGAAGATTGATATAAAGTAGAGACTCCTGAGGGGACCACACCCCTTGTGCTATGAGGGCACCTAAGTGAGCTCCCCAGTCCAGGAGAGAAGCATCTGTGGTTAGCACCACTGAATGAGTCTGACTGATGAATGGGACTCCTTGCCTGACATTGTCCTGATCCAGCCACCATTGGAGAGCTTAGATCAGAGTCTGAGTCACTGGAATCAATTTGGTTAGAGGATCTTCTAAGACCAAAAGGACCTCAGATGGAACTGAATGTCCCTCATCTGAAATCTGGCTCACTGTACCACCGCAGTGGAAGCTGCTATGTGGCACAGGAGCTGAAGAACATGTCTTGCTGGTCGAGACACCAGAAGGCGGAAAGAAGAGGCAAGATCTGTAAGGGTCTTTGTCCTTAACAGAGGAAGAAACACCTTTGCTTAGACAGTATCCAGCTCTATCCCTATGAAGGTCAGGAGTTGCACTGGTTTGAGAAATGACTTTGGTAGGTTGAGGAGGAATCCCAAGGAAGTGAGCAACTGTGTCACTTGCAAGTCTGACTTGACTTGGTCTGCAGACTGCCCCACAATGAGCCAGTCATTCAGGTATGGAAAAATGGAGATGTTCTGTCTCCTGAGAAAGGCCACTACTACTGCTAGGCATTTTGTGAACACCCTTGGAGCTGATGTTAGTCCGAAGAGCATTGCTCTGAACTGAGAATGGCCTGCAGGCAATTTGAACCTGAGGTACTTCCTGTGTGAGCACCTGATGGGAATGTGAAAGTAGGCATCTTTGAGGTCCAGGGAGGCTAACCAATCCCCTGGCCTCAGAGAGGGAAAAATTACTCCCAGAGTCACCATTTTGAATCTTGACTTGACAAGGTGCTTGTTTAGGTATCTTAAATCTAGGATGGGCTGCCACTCCCCTGTCTTTTTTGGGGTAAGGAAGTATCTGGAGCACAGACCCTTGCCCCTGTATGGAGTACAAACTCTCTCTATGGCTCTGAGAGCCAGCATAGAGGAAACCTTTGCCTCTAGGACAATGGTTTCAGAGAAGTTTGCAGGTGGAAAAGACCTGACCCTTAGTTTTGGAAATTATTTGAAGCTGAGGGCCAGTCTCTGGCTTACTACCTCCAAGACCCACTTGTCTGAGGTAAGAGACTTCCAGGCCTGGAAGTAGTAAGCCAGCCTGCCTCCTACTGGAATAGGGGAGTCGACCTGGGCTGACACATCAGGGTGTCTGCTTGGCAGAAGCCTTAGACTAGACTGGGAGTAGGATGCAGCCCTGCTCATCCCCCCTTCTGCCTCTCCCTCTGAAGAACCCCCTCCCCCCGAGGAAAAGGAGGAGGCCTGTGCCTGGTAGAAAGGCCTGTGAAAAAGCATGCCCCTGCCCCTAGACTGCTGCTTCTGAGGAGTTGCCTGCCTTTCCTTGGCCTGTGCACTCCGGTAGGTGGTCCTGTATTCATCCATCTTTTTCATGTAATTCTCTGTCTGCTCCCCAAACAGAGAATTACCCACCACAGGGAAATCCGTGGCCTTAGCCTGAGTGTCCTGTAAGAGGCTAGTACATCTGAGCCAAGCAAATCTCCGTAGAGACACAGATGTAGTCATGACTCCGTGATGACACATCATTTGAGTCCACAGCAGCATGAAATTGGATCTTAGATGCCTCAATCCCATCAGCAGCCACCTCCTCCAGCTCCTTGGCTAGCTGGGGGGAAGACCATTTAGCCAGTTCCAGAACAGTATCCCATCTGCCCATATAATTTGCCTGCCCGAGTCCCAAGGAAGATGCCAAGTACTGTTTTTTGGCCATAGCATCCACCTTCCAAGAGTCTTTATCTGGGGGGTGTGAAGCAAAAGGTATATTAGCCTTGTCACAGGCTGCAGCCTGCACAACCCCAAAATGGCTGCATTGTTGGAACAAGAACTCTGTACCTGAGCCTGACAGGATATACCTCCTGTCCATTCTCTTATCCACAGGAGGTAAAAAATTTGGTGTTTTGAGAATTTTTTGTGTCTGTTTCCCCAAGAGATTTAAAGAGGGGAATAGACAGCCTTTTGGACTCTAGGATGTCCATCATTTCTACAAAGTCAGGCTCCTCTTGTTCCTCAACAGCTTCAACCAGAGGGAGCTGGAGGGTCTCTGCCACTTTTTTGTAAAACAAACAGTGGGATGGGGACTCAAAGCCTGGGAGGGGAAACATTAGAAGGCCTGTCTGGGGAGATGTCCGGTTCAATGGGCTCATCCAGACCTTCCACACCATCATCATCACCATCATCATCGTGCCCTTCTTCCCCTTACAAATCCGGTTAATAATACTCACCAAAGACAATGTTCCAGAACTGGGGAACCGACCGAACCAAGCGCCTACCGAGAGGCGCCGGATCGGATGGAACCGGACGGAGTGATTCTACAATTCTTATCATCCTGGCTATCTCTTCAGTGGTTGGACGTTGTGGTTCTGGATCCAAACTAGACGATTTCCTCTTTTTCTTTGACGCAACCGATCCCTCAGGATCTGCTCTCCTTTTGCCCGAGGGAGTATCGCCCAGGTCAGTGGGCACTCCCTCAGGTTCGGTCGGAACCAAACTGGGATGGCCATCCGGATTAACAGACTTCTTGGTCTCCTTTTCCCTAAACTTACCCAATCTCTAATCCAGGGTGGCCTTCAGAAAATTCTTACAGATTTGGCAGTCTGAATCGAGGTGGTCAAACCCCAGACAAACACAGATGGTGTGAGGGTCTGCCTTGGCAAAGGCATCCCCACACTCACTACAGTGTTGAAACCCAGTGGGCCCATTTTTTTTTCTTGGGTTTATCAGACATGGCCAGACTAACCACTTACCCTTTATAACTTAAAAGCCAGGTAAGACCCCCCCCCCCAATCGGTTACCAACCATGTTACGGGTCGCGGAAAAAAAAACGTCTAAAATCACGTTTTTTGAAACCAATAAGGACCAGTACCTCTCTCTAAAAAATTGAGAAATAAAACAAGCTAAACACAATCAGTTCCAAACCGGACCGATACACAAGACTACAATTTCCACAAAAGTTTAACAAATAAAACTAAGTCCACTACCTACAACACTTACTGTACCGCAGACAGGGATCTGAAACGAAACAAAAAATAGCGAAAAACTGTATTTTAAACCGACTGACTTTACCGAACTGAGCAAGTCAAGGAGCAATCTCTGGAGCAACTGTTTGGTTAGGTGAAGTAAAGAATCTGACGGTTACACTTTGAAGTGCAGCAGACAGAGGTTTGAACCAAGCTCGAGCCCAACGTTCTATGCTCTGGCATAGAGTTAACTCTTTCCTCTCTGGGGCAGTTCAAGTGCTGGGGCTAACTGCATATGTCAGAATACAGCAAGACTGCATGTTGTTTGAAATGTGGATTCAGTGTAGGACGCAGCATCACATAGCTTGTCAGGCTTAGTTACTAGAATTAGTTTTGCTTTAGATGGCTTCCAAAAAGTTAATATAAAATGAAAATGCGGATTCCTGGTGGTGATGTTTTGCTGAAATTCAGTCCAGGAGACTTTCACGATGTTGTGTGCAAGAATGACGCAGTTTCACTTCCCTGGCAGAACCCATGGGTGCAAGTACCATAGCTGGATATCCCTTGGGGCTGGAGGGCTGGAGAAGGGATATCTCCAGACTGCCCTTGAGCTGTCCTTGAAGGCTCTAGGCCAGGGAGGGATGAAAGAAGTAGCATCATCGAAATCTCCTATGTGTCCCAGCTGCAAGGACATGGTACTGCGATTTGTAAGGGTGCCCGTATCCAGTGCCTGCAGCATGTCTGCCAGGAATCTCTGGTACAGAAAGTACTCAGAGGCTGAGGAGATATGTAAGGATGATTCCGTATCCTCAAAGAAGGACACAGATGGAGAAGAGGTACCGAATACAGAAAGGGGTGGTGCCAGGGGGCCGGGTTGAAATTGAATGAGGTCGGCATACCTGTGGTGTTGGTACAAGGCATCAGCCGCCCTCCTGTGTTGACTCCAGGTGACTGGCCCCAGAATGTTCATGATCACTGGTAGTTCAGGCAGGTGTGGTATAGACCCAAAAGGGAAACGGGAGCCAGGGGCTATGCCTGGGTTGCGGGGATGCTCAGGAGACCTCACATGACGGGAGGGCCTGGCAGGATGACCCGGACAAGGCTGACTTACAGAAGAACAATCAGGTTGGTGCCCATGCAGAAATAGCCCCAGGCGAGGAGAACAGAGCCGTAAAATCCCTTCTGAGCAGCTCCAGTCCTCATCGATAGTGGGCTTGACACATGGATTCAGGATGAATTCCACTTCTCAGTCATCCACTGGCCCCAAGCCAGTGTGGCCTCTGGTACCAGGCCTAGAGATGGATTACTCCCTGTTGCCATGGCTAGTGCTGACCCTGGGGCCATCTCCAGGACAGAGTGCTGTCTGGAGCCAGTTCAGTGCCGTGCACAACCCTAGGGGTGACACTGGTACCATGCCCGTCACCAGGGTGGTGTTGTTCCCACCCCCGAAGCCACTAGAACTGCTCGGGTGAGAGACTACCACCACCATCTCGGCAAGCTGGTGCTGAATGGCCTTGGTGCTGATCTGTCTCCCAAAACCAAGAAAGGTGCTGGAAGGGGACCCGACATTGCAACTAGCACCACCTCATTCATGGATACTGTGAATGGTATCAGAAGCTAGGGTGGTACAGGCCGCAATGCTGAGGTGCCCACAGGTATAGGCCGAGTGTATAGCTTTGGGCTCACCACTGGGGATGTCTACTGTCTAGGACAGACAGACTGGGAGGTTGCTCAGACCCACCCCCCATGGCCTTTGGCGCCACAGTGAGATGAGGTTCAGAAGTACTCTGTACTTCTCCAGCACCAGAGATGCTGGGAAGGTGGCCCAGAGGAAGGGCCCAAAGACCATACCTTGACCTCATGGATGTGACACCTGTCTCCGAAAGTGGGGATCGGGCAACCACACTTCATCCTGCAGACTTCACGATCCACTGACAAGCAGGCGTGACACCCATCCATGTCGTGAGAAGATCCAAGGCAGATCCAGCAGCGCTGTTATCCATCCTTCGCAGCAATGGGTTTCCAAAAGGGGCAGTGACACCTCCTTCTCTTCTTTTTCTGGCTTCGACATCACAGAAAATAATAAACAGACACATGGCTTCGCAACGAGAAAAATTCAAGTAGTGATGCAGTTGAAAAACAGCGATGGTCATCGAACTGAGGCGCTCCTGCTCCTGTGATGTGCACTTGATGGTGGTAAGAGGAGCTGAAGTGCGTGAGGGAGTCAGCAATGGTTAGTGGCTGGTGCATGACACCTCGTGAGGTGCATAGGCGCCATCAGTAGCCGATGTTGTCTCCCTCCCTGCAAAACAATTTGTTCCCATGGGGTCCTAGTGCCTCTGGCCGCATACCCATCGGTGTGAGTCAATGGAGAGGATTGATTCTTGGATGGATCAGCTCCTATGAACAGCAGTTCCTGGGAGGGTTCCAGCTGAGACTTTGAGGGCTTCAGCAGGACTCCCATGGATGTGAGGAAACCAGAAATAGTGGCCGCTGCCTGCTCTGTCTCCTGTATGGATGGGCCTGAGATTAGCCAGCTGTCCAGATATGGGAAGACATGGAGTCCTACATTTCTGAGGTGTGTTGCGAGTACTGATAAGCAGGAAAATGCCCTGTGCAGCAGTGCAGAGTGAGGCAGAGGGTTTAAACAATTTCCATTTCGAGTTCAAAGAGAAAAAAAAGTGCCAATAATAAGGTGCCAGAAACGAAGTCTGCTATAATACACTCCCCAGAAGAAGAACCATGGTAGGGCCCCAGAGGAAGAACTGCTGTAGGTTTGAAGCACTGGGATATTGGTTGCCATTTTTTCATGTCTTAAATAAACTAGTCAATGTATTACAGCAGACTCCATTTCTAGCACCTTTCTGTTGGCACATTTTTTCTTTTCTTTGAGCTTAAAGTACTGATAAGCACTTTGTGAAAATTTGCAGTGCCGAGGAAAGCCCAAAGAGTAGGATGCTGAACTGGTAGTGCTGTCCTTGAACACAGAACTGAAGGTACTTGTGGTGGCTGCGATGCACCAGTATGTGCTGATATTCGTCTTGCATATCTGGTGATGCTAGCTAGTCCTGGTGTTTCAGGGAGGGTAGCAAAGAACCCAGAGATATCATCTTGAAGTTTTCTTGATGCATAAATTTGTTTAGATTTTTGAGGTCGAGAATGGGGTGCATGCCCCCTGATTTCTTTGGTACCAGGAAGAATTGGGAGTAGAATCTTGTGTTCTGATCCAACTCTGGAACTATTTCTGCTACTTTGTTTCTCAGAAGGCTCACAACCTCCTGTGAAAGAAGCTCCAACATGTTAGCTGACAAAGGAGTTGTCTTCTGGGAGGATAGTTGAGGAGGCAGTATAACGCAGTGGTTTAAGGCTATGAGCTGCAAACCTGGAGACCTGGGTTTGAATCCCACAGCCTCCACTTGCATACTGTGTGATCCTGAGCTAGTCACTTAACTTTCCTCGTGTTCCCGGGTTGCACCTGTAAACAAGCTTCAGCTTAGTGTCTCTCTCTTGGTTAAGAAAAAAAAAGTCTGCATGAGTATCTGACAATTTCAGGGAGTACTCCTCTCGGATAATCCTGAGGACCCACTTATCCATTTAAATGGAGTCCTACTGATGGTAAAAATGGGTTAGGTGCCCCCTATTAGGAAGGAGAGTTCCGCCTTGGGCAGATGAAGTAGAACTGAGGATAGAGTTTCAGATGGTGGCACTGAGCACCCCTGGCGGCTGTGTCTTTGGTTGTGCTTTCTTTTGGGGCTGGGGAGGCTAGGCTTTTGGGTTCCTCTGCCACGAAAGGACTGCCTGTTGGGAAAAGAGCCACATCCCCTACCTTCATTTCATTAGACTCTTTAACAGACTGCTCCATCTGCTGTTTAAACAGATAAGTATCATCAAAAGGCACATTCATGATCTGCTGCTGGAGGTCTGGGGTAAAGACAATAGTTTCGTAGCCAGGAGTGCCACCTGATGCAAATACCTGCAGATGCAAAACAAGCTCCTGCATCAAAGGCATTCATAAGGGCTTTAAGCTGGTGGCTGTCTGACTCAATACCTTATTTAACAGCAAGCAGCATCTCTTGCTTTGCCTCCGGGTCTGGCAGGGCCTCTGCCATGGACTTACACTTACTCCAGAGGGCATACTCATTCTTATAAAAATTACCCTGGTACCTGGCTATCCTCATGCCAAGGGCAGTCGAGGCATTGTCTCACTTGCCCATAGTGTCTACCTTGCATGACCCCTTTAAGTAGGGGGCATGGTGACTTCATTGAGCACTATGGTTTTGTCATTCTCAGCCACAATAATAATGGCATCCACTGTAGGCTAAGTGAAGTACACAGACTTAGCTTTAGGGGCCATGTATTTCTTGTCCTCCTGTTTGGGAACAGCTGCCACTGTAGCAGGCCTCCTCCAAGCTGCATCTAAGGGTGTCTCTAGGGCTGGTTGGATTGGTGAAACTATGGATACTGGGATATTAGGCCATTTACAAAACTCCAATCGAAGGTGCCTAGTCTGGTCTATGGCTGCTGGCTCGAAATTTAATGTAGAACGCATAATTCTGAACAGAGCCTGAAAGGAGAGGTCCTCCTGAGGTACAGTCACAGGAACTTGTTCTGGGTTCTCTGGACCATAGTACAAGTCATACGAACATACAAAGAAGTCAGCAGAGGAAGGCCATTTGGTCTATCAAATCTGCTCGTATTGTAGGGTCCACAGCTTGAGCTAATGTCCCTACCCTCCCGCCCCACTCCTCCCATCCCTTAGAATCCATTAGAGATGAAGAGGTTAGGATCTGACTCATCTCTCTTTCTACACCCTCCTCATTTGGAGATTGACATTGAGGAGGGCCATGGCAATGACAACAGCGGATCTGGCCCCAGGGATCTGGGAAACAGTGTCGGCGAGGGTTGGTGGGTACCGATCACGATGTTGCAGACTCATGCAGTGCTATA
Source organism: Neoceratodus forsteri (assembly GCA_016271365.2). Classification (NCBI taxonomy): domain Eukaryota; kingdom Metazoa; phylum Chordata; order Ceratodontiformes; family Ceratodontidae; genus Neoceratodus; species Neoceratodus forsteri. The sequence continues at coordinate 1,839,340,574 of CM057456.1, forward strand.
TATGGCACTTCAAGCAGCACTGCAGGAGGCCCCAAGGTACCCAACCAGGCGCTGCTTGTGGCGTCAACAACCCCACATATTCATACAACTGCGCCCTTCGTCAGAGAGGACAAGGATGACACCACAAATGGGGCAGATGCTGGCAGTGTCAACAGCAGCATCAAACCAGAGGGTGGCGCTTCAGTCAGCCATGTGTCTAAGTCAAGTGGCACAGAAGACAGCGCCAGCCCAAATGACCCTGAGGCATCGGGGCCGGCACCAGAAACAGCACCGTATGACTTCTACACTGCACCCACTGCTCCATGAGAGCTGCCCAATGACTGAACTGCCCAGTGGGATTCACTCTCAATGGACAGAGAGAGGTTCTGGAAAGGAGATACCAACCTCATAAGACCAGGTGTCTGCGGTGTCATAAGCGACAATGATGGGGAACCCAAGCTCATGGAAGGCGGGTGTCTGACAGAATGGTCAGAGGACGACCCCATGCTTAAACCCTGTATATTTGCTTTCCATTAGAAAATTACTGATGGAGAGACTTCCGGTGACGTCGCAGCCAAGATGGCCGCTTAGCTCCTGTGCTCCGTGTGCTCTCCGTTACTTTCCCTCACTAATTTACCTGAAACATAAAGTATTAGTACTAAATAACATATGGGGACAGTGATTCACTCCTGCTATGGAATTATCTAATTGGTTCATCCTGCCACAAGAATCTACTGAAATAGAAGAAGACACATCCGACTGTGGAGCCTCGGCCGCTTCGCAACATGCATTGTGCTCTAAAACTCCTTCTAGTCGTGGCGCCTGGACTAAAAATAATAAAATCAATAAAAAAAACTACCAAAACAACTCAGATCAACAGCCAGCATCATCGATGGATGGCAAATTAGATAAGATCCTCTCTCAGTTCTCAGAAATAAAAACAGAGGTTAAAGACATTCAAGGAAACAGTTACTGAAATTAAATCAGACATTCAGAATCTGGAAGCTAGAGTTATAGTCTTGGACCAACATCAATCTTCGGCTTTATCTCAAATCTCTCAGATACGGGACCAAATGAAACAAGTTATTCAAATATGCAAGCTGACGACGGAGTGCCAAGAAGACCCTTAAAACAGGCAAAGAAGGAATAATTTAAGAATTTACTCGGTCCCTGAAGGAGCATAAGGCCAGAATATAGTTGAATTCATGGACACATTACTACGCATTGCCTTAGTGTTACATGCAGACTTACTATTGGAATTTAAACAAATTCATGGGGCCTTAGGCCTAAAACCCACATCTACAGCAGCATGCCCTCGCTCCGTAGTTATTCGCTTTTTAAAATATACCACTAAAGAGCTCATACTGAGGAAAGCGTGAGCGCAAAAGAAGGTCTTCTATGGAACTACCTGAATTTTTATAATGATTATGCTCCTTACACTACGAAAAAACGTAGAGAATACATCCCATTGTTCCAGATGCTCCGACAGAACAAATATAGCTTCAGGACCCCGTATCCAGCACTGTTGGTGGTACAATGTCCAGAAGGGCAACGAACTTATGGCTCTGCTTCAGAGGCTCTTATAGATTTTCAGGAATGAAACCTCCCAATTCCACCTAGAGCCTCCCTGCCGAAAGAATCTCTCATGAAACCTCATAGTGAACAACATGGGGAACAGCACTCTCAGATGCAGCAGGCCCTGGATAATCTTAGGGCACTTACACGTCATGGTCTACAGACAGAGTGAAGCCAGATGATCTGATGAGCGTGGTCGACTGGATCCGTGAGTCCTTTCATAGCTTTTGGGGTGGGGGTGGGGGTGGAGCTGACCTGTGGGCGCTGCCTTGGTGGGACGTCTTAGTAAATCCTTTAGATAACTAGAATAAAATGGAGGAAGGAGGGCCTGGTGGGAGTTTTCCTGGTGGCTAAGAACTGTTGCAGAGGTGTTCGTGGTATGGGGGGGGGGTGTGTGTCCATGTGGGCATACCGGGACAAAGATTAAATGTTTAACAAATTAAACCATCACTGGATTCAGTTGTCTTTGGTGATGTGGCTAGAATTTGAGATTGGAGGATGTCCCTCCCACCTTCTTGTTGTCGGACTCTGAGTATATTTATGGTCCGGTTTCGTCGGCCCTTTCCCGATCAGAGGTACCATTAGGGAGCTTATTCATCATGCACCAGGATATCCTCTGTTTAGAGGAAATTATATCAGAATTTCTATAAAAAGGCTCGATGTGGAAGGGAGATCCGGAGTTCTGTTGGGGGCGTAGGCCCTGGATAGCTCACGGGGGTTCCAGAGTTCTAGCCAACCTAATAGTATAAATGCGTGGGATCATACATTGGAATAATCGACCTGGTCGGGATGGGCCACTGGACGCAGGAAGGATGGCTGGAGGTTGGGGTCATCTCAAATTAAATCTCAGTTGTCTGCTGGGCTCCTCTCCCCGGGACTGCACGGGGAGGGCGGATTGCTTGGGGACCTCACTGAGCCCAAACAATTAAAATAACATTTTAATAATAATTATATATGCACCCTTTAAGGTTCTGAATACTTTTCTTTAAATTCACATGGCAATGTGTTTTGGGGGAGATTCGGCTGGGATGGCCCTGTGAGGTGACTAGGCGCCTATGGTTTTGCTTCGACCTGGCGGGAGAGGACGGCTAATCCTCAGGTCTTCACTTGATAAACCGTGACCTAAAATCCAGTTGAACTGAGGGTCAGAGGCTCTTAGATTTCCGGATGTTATTGGAGTGGATATATACATGATAACCTCTTGGACTTTGAAATTACTTCATAGAAGGCTAATCCTATGATCTCTAACAAGGTATTTACATTTGATTACATGCAGATCTTGAAGTTCATCGGGACAGATCTATTAGGACTTTGATCAGTGGGCTGAGACATAATGTTAAAACCAGATTAAACCCACAGCAGTTCTTTGTTGCTTCTTTTATACCCAGAGCAGGGTAGACACGGGAGCGGTGGGGATTTCGGGTCGCCACACCTTATGTATTCCCAATTACACCCTACCATTAATCCTGACCATATTGGTCATCATTTCCTTTTTTGTTTCCTTCCCTCATCCCTTTACTTTTTGATTTGGGTCAGATGCACCCAGAGGGAGCCCTTTGGCAATGATGTGCCGCAACACCCCCTCGACAACCTAACAGGCTGCTGCAATTACAGTAGGTCGGCTTCAGACAGCCACCTACAATTTGGAAGTCACTTATGTATATAGTTCAAGGTTCTTAAGTTATGGGTTTTTCATCTCTCATCTGCACCCCAGTTGGGCCCTGGATGAGGATTCTTTGTTATTAAACCACGACTGGGACCCTACTACTGTCCAGAATACTAATCTTTATTTGATTTTTGATGCAGTGGGAAATGGGAATGGGCAGAAGAGCGCTATACACTTTTGATTCCAAATGAGTAATTTTTTAAGAGTGCTTTCACACAATGTGAATGGTTTGACTTCTCCGGTCAAGAGATATAGAACTATTAGGGCACTTAAGAAGTTTAATGCTGAGATACTGTCATTACAAGAAACTCATCTTACTTCCAGCGAGCACCAAAAGTTGCTTAAATTTGGATTCAGACAGCTTTATGAATCATCGCAAGGGGAGACGTAGGGGAGTAGTTATGTTGATTACTAGACAATCTGCCTTCGATGTCTCTAGCCATTATTCTGACTCTGAAGGTAGATTAGTTGTGCTAGTGGGTTCATTCAGAGGTCAGCAATACACCATAGCAAATATCTATGTACCTCCCAGCAGTGATGCCTCCTCTATTCAGCAGCTGATAGACAAGATCCTGGAACTTAAAAGAGGAATACTGGTAGTGGTGGGAGACTTTAACTGCCTCCTTGACCCTTCGCGAGACACTTCAGCTGCTAGGGCCCCTCTTTAGACACTGGGTCAGCATCACTTGAGAAAGTTGATTAGGGAAATGGGCCTGGTGGACACATGGCGCCACCTGCATCCAACAACTAGGAAATTCAGTTTTGATTCTCATGCCCACAGACATTACTCCCATTTGGGTCAGGTCCGAGAGACAGAGATACACAACATAAGTTTATCAGATCATGCCCCAATTATTTTAGACTTGGATACTCAGGACAAGGGGAAAAATACGTATTGGCATCTTAATAACTACTTATTACAGGACCCAGAATGTAGAGATTTAATAAAGACAAAAATAGCAGAGATAATGGCTGATAATTCCACCCCTCAGACCCCACCTCAATTAATCTGGGACACTATGAAAGTAGTGCTTAGGGGCTATATTATTGCCTATGCCTCTCAAACAAAAACGCCAACTGGAAATGACTTAAAGCAATTACAGGACGACTTCCGGTTCCGCCACGGAACGTAGCAGTAGCTAGACGAATAGCTCTCTGCCTCGCCTGTTTTAAAACCTCCAAAAAAACCTGCTGGAAAAGTCAAACTAAATAAAAATGTCAGGAGGAGGTTTGCAAAGAGATCGAGGAGGGAGGTCTAAAGCAATGCAGTCCAGATTTGAAAGAGAAGGCGGAGATTCGCAGTCAAGTTCCCCGGTGCGCAGTTCGGGCCAACCTAGAGGCACTATGGCTGCCAAAAGCTACAAGACTGATGAAGAAGCGGAGCACCTATGGAGAAACTGATACGAATCCCTGATGAAGGAGATAAAAGAAATGCGAGCAGAAAATAAAGCGGAATTTAAACAACTAAATCAGAAGCTTTCTATGGTGGTGGGTCGTGTTCAGGAAGTGGAAGACAGAATCTCAAATGCGGAGGATGGCTTGCAACACCTAGGCCGCACCGTGTTTGCCCTCTGCAATCATGCCATATATACTGAACAGAAGGGCACAGACTTAGAAAGTCGATCCAGACGAGACAACCTACGCCTTTATGGTCTGAAGGAGGGGGCTGAGGAAGAGGACATGGTTGAATTTGTTACTGACTTACTGAAAGATGTCCTCGAGCTGCCATTAAGTTACAAACTGAAGATAGAACATGCTCACAGGGCCTTACTCCCCAAACCCAAAGACCCGACCACTAGACCTAGATCAATAATTATTAAATTCCGAAGTTACCGCATTAAGGAAGACATACTCCGTCGTGCATGGGCTAAGAAAGAGGTCAAATACCTTGACTCCCGTCTATTTTTTGAACAAGATTACCCGCCAGTTATACAGAAGCAGCGTTATGGAGTACATCCCATTTATTAAACTCTTGAGAAACAAACAACTCCAAATTCAAACTCTTTACCCAGCGAAATTGAGAGTATTTTGGAAGGAGGGCGCCGAATTGTATGATACCCCACAGAAAGCCAGTGAAGCTATGCAAATGCGGGGGATCGAGGTACCAATTGTTGCTAAGCCCCCCCAGCCCAAGAGAAAGGAACCTACTGAGGACTGGCACATCGTTCCTCCAAGTAAAAATAGGGTTTTGAGTAGCAATGCAATCACATCAACCCTGCACAAATTCAAGGAATTAATAAAGAAATTGCCTGGACTCTCGGAATCGGACCTTGAGAATGCAGATGGGTGAGAGCTATATTCATAAACTCCGCTTCTTTTGATGCTTGGGCTGTGAGACGGGAACTGACTGTTTCGCCTCCCGAATATATATATCCTCGAAGTAAAATACCCCTTAATGCCCGGATTCTAGGCTGAAAATAACTGAGTTGCCTCTCTTACCCCCCTTCCGGTGTATGCTATGGCTCTTCTCGAATGAGTAATTCAGGTCCCTTTGTTTTTTTTGATTGAACCTAAGATTTTGGTCTGGGACTGGATTGTTGATACTACACGGGCCTTTTTGATTTTATTACAGTGATGAACACACTCACCAGAAACTTGTTTGGATCTATGGTTTGCCAAACCCAACCCAGCGCCCCCCTGAAGCTCAAACTTAAGTCACTCCTGCGGGGATTTTCTTTCCATTTCTTCCAAGTGCGTTGGAGGCGAGAGTGGGAGAGATCCTGCTGTGAAGCAGGGAGAAGGTTAGCCTACAGCATGATCGGACTCAGAGAAGCACAGAAGCTCCCAGTGCTTATGGACTTTTTCTTCTTCCTTTTCCTCTGACTATATGACGCAATAAACAATTAGTCACACTGTATATTAACAGAGGAAATACTGTGCAGCGCCCAGAGAGATGTATATTATTTTTTAAAATTCGCCAATATGGCGTGCACTTGCTTATTTGGGCTGCGCGCAATATCTAGAGCCCAACGCACTTGGGCAGGGGATGTGGTGCCTTGCTAAATGCGGGGAGGATGACTTCTGGTTTCTTCCTCTTAATCGTTGGGTTTCTAGTTTGCCCCCTCGATATAAGTGTCCCCCTAATAGTAGTGAGTGAATTCTTCTGGTTGGGGTGTTTCTGAAATATGGGTGAGTATTTATAAAATTACATGGCTCCCTGCAAGCATATTGATGCATTTATACATCGGGAAATCGTCCTCCTTTGACGCATCCTATGTAGGGAATAATCAGAGGGAATGTCCCACTATATGTGGGACATAATCAATTAGCATGGGTGAGATGCACTTGGAGGAGGGGAGCCTAGTGGGAATACTTTCCCTCCACCATGCGTGCCTCTGGGTGAAGGGGGGTGCTGGGAGGGATGAGGACACCGGGGGGTGGGAGGAGGGGAAGGAAGGAATTAAAGGTTAAACGGGCATTGGGGGGAGGAGGTTCTCCCTTTTTTCTTTATCAATAACGGGCGGGGCAGTACAGCTCTGATGGCCGGTCTTGAAGCGTTTGCCATATTACAGGAGCCCTTTAATGTAAGGGCCCAGGAAGAGTTCCCTTATGGTCTGAGGGAATCCGTAGCACTCTTCCCCCCACCAATACCATCTGTTAGGTGGGACAAGAGGTCTCTGTACAAGTTTGACCTCCTACCTTGGAAGTCAGTTAAAAATGTTTATGATAGTGCACTGTTTGCACAACTGGTTCTGGTTTATTGTTTTAATCAGCTATGTAGGATGAGAATTTATGTTTTTTTGGGGGGTCAGCAGAAATAGTATCCGTGATCTTCCTTGCACAGGGAAAAAGGGTTCATGTTAAAGTGAGAATGTTGCTAGTACTTAACCACAACAGGTTATACTATATGCTCATATAATGTTCATGGCTTATCGGGCCCGATTAAGCGTTCCAAGGTACTTTCATATTTAAAGCGTTCAGGAACTGATATATCTTTTCTCCAGGAGACCCACTTGTCACATGAGGAGCATGAGAAATTTAAGCAATTGGGGTTCCCCCAGGTTTATTCTTCATCCTTTAAGGGCGGACACAGAAGAGACACAGCTATATTAATACGATCTAGGGTGCCATTTGAATGCCAAGATCAACTAGGTGACAAAGAAGGGCGGTATATATTGGTCAATGGGAAACTAAATGGTAGACTTGTCACCTTTGCCTCAGTATACTTCCCTCCAGCCACTGAGTTTAAGGCTTACCGGGCCTTTTTCCTCCTCATGTCACAATGGGTGGAAGGTATGTGGGGGTAACTTTAACTTAAGATCTTTCGAGGGTTGGGGCGGAGGGCAAGACGGTGGGGAGAAAAACAAAGGAACTATCAAAACTGCTCAGGGAACTGGGGTATATGGACACATGGAAATACCTAAATGGAACAGCTAAGCATTCCACCTTTTTTTCACAAGCCCACTCTAGTTAAACATAGAAACATAGATTTTGACGGCAGATAAGGACTGCTTGGCCCACCCAGTCTGCCCATTTCCCTACCTATTGGATAAGCTGCAGATCCTAGTTAACCAGCAGCCTACAGCTTCCTACCCCCAACCCCTAGAATTGCCTTATGACTGTCCCATGCATGCTTGAATTCCACCACTGTTTTTGACTCCACAACCTCCTCCGGAAGGCCGTACCATGCATCCACAACCTCTCTGTGAAAAAACTTCCTAAATTACCTCTGAGCCTTCTATCTTCAAATTGTGCCCTTGTTCTTGTACACCCTTTTTGAAAGATGCTACCCTCTTGGACTTTGTTGATTCCCTGAGATACTTGAAAGTTTCTATCATGTCCCCCTCTCCTCCTTTCCTCAAGGCTATACATATTCAGCTCCTTAAGTCTCTCTTCATATGTCTTCCGTGCAGACCCTGCACCATTTTAGTTGCCTCCTCTGGACAGCCTCCATCCTATGTCCTTGCGGAGATTGGGTCTCCAGAACTGCACGCAGTACTCCAGATGGGGTCTCACCAACTGTCTGTACAGAGGGATAATAACTTCCTGTTTTCTACTGGTGATGCCTCTCCCTATGCATCCCAGTATCCCCCCAGCCCTCCTTGCTGCCCTCTCACATTGCTTGCCCACCTTTAGGTCATCTGATATGACTACAACTGTTATACAACAATTGACTATATGCAGATATCCCAAGAGCACCTAGAGTTAGCGGGTAAGACTTGGATGGGGGACTTATATTCTGTCTGATCATGCTCCAGTTTTCTTTAGATTAGATTCAGATACCTTTAGGAAAAATACTATGTGGAGGCTTAACCTCTCACTGCTTTGTAGCAAGGACGTCATCCACACAATGGAAGAGGTAATCAAACAGGCTGCAAGAGAAAATGACTGCCCTGAGACTGATATCCCCATCTTATGGGATACTAGCAAGGCGATTTGCAGGGGCGAATTTATCGAACTATCAGCTAGAAATAAACAAGAAAGGGAACAAAAACGTAGTGCTCTGATTGCCCAAATACAAAAATTAGAGCTTCAACAGATATCCCAGATCAACCCGAAGACTTCAAAAGAAATCAAAAAGCTAAAACAAGAATTGAATGCCATACTAGATCTTAGAATTGAGCAGAAACTATTGTTTCTCAAGCAGAAGTACTACGATGGAGGGCCACGCTCTCTGAAATTGTTGGCTGGCCGTCTCAGACAACAAAGGGCCAAAGCACTAATATCTACCCTGAGGTGATCCCATCAACATCCACCTAGTCACACGCCTCTGATACCTTTGTGCAGTACTACACACAATTATACGCTGCCCCCCCCCCGACCCAGGAGAAAGAGGAGCAAATAAAAACTTTATTGTCTACCCTCCGATTGCCAAAACTACCTAAACAACTGGGATTGAGACTGGTTGCCCCTATAACAGTTAAGGAAATTGAGGCTGAGATAGGGAGATTGAAAACATTAAAGTGTCCGGGGACGGATGGCCTCCTGGGAGAATTTTATAAATCTCTTAAAGTGGTAGTAACTCCCCTCCTCTCTAGATTATTTGGTAATATCCCCCGGCCCGAGGGAAGAACCCCCCCATCCTGGGATCAAGCAATTATATCAGTCATCCCTAAGGCAGGCAAGGACCCAACTTTACCTAGTTCCTACCGTCCTATCTTGGTACTAAATACAGATTATAAAATATTTACTTCAGTGTTGTCTCAGAGGCTAAAACACATGGTCTCTGGCCTAATCTATCTGGACCAGTGCGGATTTATCCCAGGTCGCCAGGCCTCGGATAATATCTGATGTACCATCTATTTAATGGAACACGTACAGCACTTTAAGATACCGGCGATCCTTATAAGTTTAGATGCTGAAGAAGCATTTGACAGAGTGTCATGGCAATTTCTAAGCAGTGTCCTTGATGCCTTTGATTTCCCCCAGAATTTTGCAGACCTCATCTTCAAATTTTATTCGAACCCTCAGGCGTACATCCGCTCTAACGGTCATATTTCCCACAGTTTTCCCTTACGTAGAGGGACTAGACAGGGTTGCCCAATCTCCCCTCCTTTGTTTGCCCTTTATATTGAGCCCTTGGCCCAGTATATCAGACAGGCAACAGATATACAGGGAATACATTTGGGGGGCAAAGAACATAAATTGGCCCTTTTTGCTGATGATGTATTGGTATATTTAACAAACCCCACTGAGACCCTCTCTGCTCTTTTTCAAAAGCTTGAAAAGTTCTCAGCTCTATCTGACTACTCCCTGAATATGACCAAAACTGAAGCACTACTACTCAATTATCCAATACCTATGCCCATTTGTAAGCAGTTCTTATTCAAGTGGGACCTCCCATCTATAAAATATCTGGGAATTCAAATACCAGCTGATCTCAACCAATTATTCTCAAATAACTACACCACCCTGATTAATAACATAAAAAGAGATATTAAAAGGTGGAATATAATCCCACTGTCTTTTTATGCTAGGAATCATGCAATAAAAATACAGGTTACTCACCTGTAACAGGAGTTCTAGGAATGGTATATGTTGTTCATCCACACTTATTGGCAGGTATCCTTGCCGCTTTAAATCTTGCCGGAAGGTCTTCAAGCTGGCTCCTCCCACCCACCCGGGTGGTATAACTCCGGCTCCGCCCATAGCGCCAGATCTGGTGGCTGGAAGCTCAGGTTGTGCGTCCCGAGCCGGGAGGTCGGGTGGAGTGTGTGGATGAACAACATATACCATTCCTAGAACTCCTGTTACAGGTGAGTAACCTGTATTTAGGGACATGGATATGTTGTTCATCCACACTTGCTGGCAGACTCTCAGCAGTTCTCCGGGAGGAGGAGGCAAGACGCACACCCCAATACTTACTTGGGAAAGAGAGACTGGAGAACCGAGGCCCCAAAACCAGCATCCAGTGACTCAAGGTCGATGTGGTAATGGGTAATGAAGGTGTGTGCTGACTTCCAGGTAGCAGCCCTGCAGATTTCCTGGATAGGGACGTCCCTGGAAGCAGCCACCGTTGCAGCAGTATGGCGGGTGAATGAGCTCTTATCCTCTGGGAGGCTCCATGCCCGCCAACTTATAGCAGAGATCTATGCAGGAGGTGACCACCTGCTTATCGTCTGCTTGGCTGCAGGTCTGCCAGATCGCGACTTCAGCATAGGTGACAAACAGCTGGCAAACCTCTCCCAATTTCACCGTCGCTCTTTGTAATAAGCGGCGCCTTCTAGGGTCAAAGTATGGAGCCTATATTCGGCCTCGAGGTGTGATTGGGGTAGAACACGGCAGAGTCAACACCTGGTTAAGTGAAACTCCGACACCTCCTTGGAAGGAATTTCGGGTGGGCGCAGGACAACCTTGTCCCTGTGGAAGACCAGGTAAGGAGACTCGATGGAAAGCGCCTGGAGCTCTCCCATCCTTCTGGCTGACGTGATAGCCACCAAGAAGGCGGTCTTCCACGACAGGTGAGAGAGCACACCTGTGCATCGGTTCGAATGGCTTGCCCATGAGCTTTGCCAGTACCAGCAGTAGATCCCACAGAGGTGGAGGTTCCCGCACCGGAGGGGAAATGTGATCAAGGCCTTTGAAAAGCGCCAGACCACCTTTCCTGCATACCGACTGCTTCCCGGCCAGCGCCGGTAAGCAGAGATGGCTGCCAGGTGCACCCAAGGTCGTCGACCTAAGCCCTTGACTAGAAAGGGACCATAAATAGTCAAGATTCTTGCCAAGGAACAGGAAGAAGGGTCAAGCCCTTGCCCTGACACCAAATGGAAAACCTTTTCCATTTGAAGGCATAACATTTTCTATGGCGCTCATCACGGGACGCCTCAACTACATTGAGGACCTCGTCGGAAAGACCCAAGGCCTGGAACTCTAACGCTCCAGGAACCAGCCGTCAGGTGCAGGGATTGAAGGTCCGGATGGAACACCTTCCCTGATTGACTGAGAGCAGGTCCGGCGAGCTGGAAGCTGCCCATGAGTCCTGGAGCTGAGACTGAGGAGATCTGGTACCAGAACTGGCGAGGCCAGTCTGGGGCTATCAGAATCCAGCGCCTTGTCCCTCTTGCCTTAGAAGCACCTTGTGGATCAAGGGAAATGGGGAAAGGTGTAGAAGAGGCCAGGGTCCACTGCCTCGAGAAGGCATCCCCTGCAGCGAGCCCTGCTGAGGGGGCAGGCATGGAACAGCCTCAACCTGCGTTCTCCTGGAGGCAAACAGGTCCACCTGAGGTGTGCCCAATGGGAGAACAGATGCTGTACTACCTCCGGCAGGAGAGACCACTCGTGGGATGCAGCCCCTATCCGGCTTAGGGCATCGGCCAGGGTGTTGGAGGCTCCTGCCACATGAATAGCTAGGAAGATCCGCCTCCAGGCTGCGCCACAGTGACCAAATGGAGAGCTTCCTTGCATAGAAGCATGGGCGCGTCCGCCCTGGCGGTTTAGATAGTACATGGTCGTGGTGTTGTCCGTCTGGACTCGGACCACTTGACCCGGAGAAAGCGGAGCAAAGGCAGTGAGGCTAGGCGGACGCTCGGAGCTCCAGCAGGTTGATGTGGCATCGGGACTCCCGCGGGACCAGAGGCCGTGAGCTCGATGTTCCCCAGATGGGCACCCCAACCCATCAGAGAGGCATCGGTCGATAGAGAGCCGTCGGCTCGGAGGCGGACGAGCAGGATGCCCTCCTGCAAATGACCTGGAACGATCCACCAATGGAGGCGTTCCACATCTCCTGTGTCACCGACTAAGCTGGTCAAAAGGATGTGGCGTTGTGACCACTGACTGGCCAGTCCCATTGAAGAGCGCATGTTCCAGCGGGCCCAACGGACCACGCTGGTGCAGGCCGCCATGAGACCAGGGGCGCAGGAAGTCCCGGGCAGGGCGCAATTGTCCAACCAGAAATGATTGGGCAAAGGAGGAAAGAACCTCGGCCCTGTCACGGGAGCCGCTCTGGCTCGAGAGTCGAGCTGCGCCCGATGAACAGAATCACCTGCTTGACTCGAGTTCCGACTTGGCCTCGTTGATAAGGAGGCCCAGTTGGAAGCAGACCTGGAGGGCAGATCTGGACCCTCCACCTCCTGCCTGGAGGAGCTGCTATCAGCCAGTTGTCCAGGTAAGGTACACGGACCCTCGGCGCCGCAGAGAATGCTGTCACCACTGCCATGCATTTGGTGAAGACCCTGGGAGCTGGAGACAAGCCGAAGGGCATGGCTCGGAACTCGAAAAGGATCCTTCCGCTCGGGCGAAGGAATCTCTGGTGAGGCAGACCCGGATAGGGGCGTGGAAGGCGTCCTGCAAGTCCAGAAAGCAGAACCACACGCCACGTTCAAGGATGGTAGTATCTGAGCCAGAGTGACCATCCTGAAGGTTCGAGACCTTAGGAACTTGTTTAGGTCGTGTGGTGAGAATGGGCGCCAGCCCCGTCCGTTCGGAACCAGGAAGTACCTGGACACAAACCCTGGGTCTGAGGGGGTCCGCTACCACCTGATCACCTCCTTCCGGAGGAGAAGGCGATGTCGGCTCGGCAGGCCGACAGTGAAGCTCTGGACCCGAGGCCCCAGTGCGGCAGCTCTGAAGGGTGGGGCCTGCTCTCGAATTCCAGAGGCAGGCCTTTTCCCACCACCTCAGTACCCACCTGTCCCGTGGTAACAGCGGACCAGGCGGAAAGGAAGTGTCGGGCCGTCCCCACGGGGGAACCAGGAAGTAGGTGGCGGGGATGAGGCGACACCCTCAGCCCGTCACTGGGCAGGCTTGGAGGAGGGACCGGCCGAGGGACCTCCTGGGCCTTTCCTCCCTGCCTCCTGTTAGAGGAAGCCGGCGGCTTGGGTTTGGGATGCCAAGGCCGAGCCTGCTGGCCCTGGCGTTACTGGGCGGGCGGCGGTGGCGCAGAAGGACGAGAAGGGCTTAGGCTGTGGTTTCGGCCTTTGTCCTTCTGAGCGGAAGAGACCGAGTCAAGGTAGCATGGACTTCTCGATCCTCTGCAGGTGACCTTCCACCCCAGGGCCGAAGAGGTCAGTCCCAAAAGGGAACATCCGCCAACTTGTGCTGGGTATCCGAGTAAAGGTGGATATCCTCAGCCAACCCATCGGCCCTTATAGCCACTGCGGCCGCCACCGACCTGGCACATGAGTCCCCAATATCTAAAGCAGTCTGGAGCTGCTGTTTGGCCACTACCCTGCCCTGGTCCGCACCTGCTTGACCGTAGTCTGCAGATCCAGCGGGAAGATGAGATGACCTCATCCAGGGCCCAACAGGGCATGAGAAAAATGTGCCATGAGGACGGCCGAGACTGGCCTGGCGAAAAGCCGAGAAGGCCTAGCATAGACTTTTAGCCGACATAATCAATTTCTTGGATTCATATCGGGAGGTTTGTCCACATCCCTGGCGTTGCCGTGCGCTGGAACAGCTGTCAGTAACCAACCCCTCAGCAGAGGGTGCTCAAACAACGGACAGGGAACCGGTAGGGACGCATACTTCCTAGCCATCCTGGCCGAAGGCGCAGGACAGGAAGCAGGCGCTATAGCTCAAGGCGGACCCACTATGGCCTCGGCCACTGGAAAAGCCTCCGTTGGAGAATCCCTCGGTCCAGAATCTCCGTGAGGATACCTGGCCCGTTTGAAGCAGGTTCGAGCTTCATCGGTGGACTCGAGATGAGCGAGTAGTCCTAGGAAGGACGACGGGCTATCGTCCATGACTGTCCTCCTGAGGACTCCAAGTCTATTCGCTTGGAGAAAAAGGAGGAATTATCCTTGGACTCAGACGAGTCCTCGAAGAGCTGCCTCTGGCCTGAGCCATCCTCTACCTGCCGAGGTCGGTCGGGAGTGAGGGTAACAGACAGCCTATGGGGTAGACCCTTAGCCAACCGAGAATCCCTGGTTGGAGCCCCAAATAATGGCTGTGGAGGCGGAGGTTCCACCGGAATCGGTGGAGCAGCTGGTTTGCGAACAACCGGCCTGGGTATAGGCTCCTCGGGTAAGTCGAGGGGTTGTGTCGGCCGCTCCGGTGACAGCCACTTAATGGCCGGGGAAGGCGACTGCGTCGGCTTATTCCAGTCAGGAGGAAACTGTTGCCACGAGGTCTCGTGCCGTCGGCGTAACTGCGCGAAGCCTCCCTGCGTCCGGGAGGAGGGCGAGGACCAGTGGCGACGCCGCTTACCGCGGTGCCGAGACCGAGACCGCCTATGACGGCGGGATCGGCTGGACCGCGAAGAGGTCCGAGACCGAGAGCCTCGGCTTTTCCGAGGTCGGTGCGGGGAAGTGTCGGCAGGAACCGGCACTCCCTTCGGCTCGGAGGGTTCATCCGAGGGCTCCGGAACCGGAGGCACAGGCAAGCCCACGGGATCCTCAACTCCCCCCGGGGGAACCGGGGAGAGGGAGTCTCGGCTATAGCGACAACCCGTCCAGCGGGTCGAGAAAAATCTCGACTTCGTCGTCGCGAGTCTCAGTCAACTGACCTGACGGGAACACCGTGAGACCAGTGGCCGAAGCCAAGCGGTCGACCGAAGTCGACGGTCGACGACTCGGGGAGAGGGACCTTTCCCGCTCCCAAGAGCGTCGACGGAGGGATTCACCTTTGTCCCTCTTTTTGGACCGAGAAAAAGGTCCAGCAGACGTTGGCCCTTCTCCCTTAGTGGAGAGGGACAGACAAAGCTCCTTAAAGGAAGCTGTGTAGGAAGAACCCAGAGAGGCGGGATAAATACGCGGCCGAGGAAAGATCTGACCAGCGCCGCCTCCTCTTTGAGGCGATCATCTGCTCGAGCCTGATCCGCCGAGCCGCCCGCCCCGCGGACACCGCCGGCAGACCTCCTTAGACTTCACCGAGAGAAAGCGCTTCTTAGGATGGCCCAGGTGCAATCGGACAGCCTGGTCTTGAGGGGCGTGGGCGAAAAGGAAAGCACAAGTCGCAGTCCTGCGGTCGTGCTCAAAGGCCCTAAACAGTAGACACGTGGAGTGTGGATCCGTCAGACATCTTCTGCCCGCGGAGGGCATCTCCGAAAACCGAGTCGATTTGTCCATGGCGCGGGGATCGAAGACTGAAGTCTTTTTAGCAAAAACTTTTAAAATCGCAAAAGGACGAAATAGGAACCAGTCTCAAACGCAGAGCGTTAAGGAGAGAACCTGAGCTTCCAAGCGGTAAGGAAGATGGAAGATGGGGCGGAGCCGAGAGTTATACCACCCGGGTGGGTGGGAGGAGCCAGCTTGAAGACCTTCCGGCAAGATTTAAAGCGGCAAGGATACCTGCCAATAAGTGTGGATGAACAACATATCCATGTCCCTAGAACTTAATGTTTTGCCACGCCTGTTATACCTGTTCCAATCGGTTCCATGTAGTATACCCACACGTGACCTCAAGGCCTGGAAACAAATATCCACTGCCTTTATATGGCAAGGTAGAAAACCTAGACTTAAACTTCAGGCACTACATCTACCTAAATCACAGGGTGGAAATGCATTCCCTAACTTATTTTCATATTGGAATTCAGCACAGATGAGATGTGCGTTGTTGTGGGGCAATGAGCATTATGAAGCTCACTGGAAACAAACAGACCTAACTAGAGAGTTAAGGTACCCTCTACCG
This sequence comes from Neoceratodus forsteri, assembly GCA_016271365.2. Lineage (NCBI taxonomy): Eukaryota > Metazoa > Chordata > Ceratodontiformes > Ceratodontidae > Neoceratodus > Neoceratodus forsteri. The sequence goes on from CM057456.1 coordinate 1,839,356,802, forward strand.
GCTACGTTATTTTCAGATACCCTATTGAGGCAAGCCCTACTAGATACACGAGGGAGCATACGTTCAGTTCTGGAGGGGTGGAGGAGGGGACACCCTTGGAAGCGTACTAAGGAGCATGCCTGGAAGTACAAATGGTTTATTAATAACCCGGACTTTCCTCCAGCTGGTGAATCTACCTGGTACACTACCCAAGCAAACAGAGGAATGTTTGCCCCCTTGCAGCTTATGAGGCAAAACACCATGACATCTTTTGAAGAAGCCAAGACTAAATTTAAATGGTGAGAGAGAGAGAGAGAGAGAGAGAGAATACGTTACTTTCAAATTAGAGATTATGTAAACTCTCAGTATAGGCTTAGTCAGTCACATTCTCAGATATTAGAGGACACGTCTCCATATTTAAAAATTCTGAATACTAAGGCGGGAGACCATGCAAAATCTCACATATATAAATATCTGGTGTCCTTGCAGGAGCATGTGTTGGAATCCCTTAAACTTAAATGAGAACAGGACCTTCAAATTACAATACTGCAATCCCAATGGGCAAAGATACGGCGGATGACTTGGTCCACTACCTCTTCTCCGAATTGGCGTGAATACGTCTGGAAAGTCCGAACAAGATTTTATTTTTTTTTTTTAACAACCCAGCTACTAGCTAAAAGAAATCCTAACCTTCCATCCATATGATGGAGGGCTTGTGATACAGAAGGGGCAACGCATGCACATACATTTTTTAGTTGTTCTAAACTTCAAACCTTCTGGTCAACAGCTGTTCAGCACATTTCCAATATATTAACTCTTGATGAACTTTTGATGGCACAGAACTTGGTCTTGGGTGTCCCACCGGAATCCCTTAAGCAAAAAGATATGAAGTATCTCTGGTCTATAATGCTGGATGCGGCCTACAAAGCAATAACCAGGAGATGGCTACAAGAAACCCCCCCAACCATCTCTGAATGGAGAAGCATAGTGGACCATATCAGGGTCTTTGAGAATATCTCACATAACTTACAAGATAAGCCCACACTATATCTGAGTCGCTGGTCTAGGTGGGTTTTGAACGTCCCTGAAACATGACCTTGGACAGCTCCTGGCTGGGCGATTTGGAGCAGAGACCCCGATATCCACAACATTCAAACCAGGGTAAAGACCCCCATCTTACTGACCAGACTGTAAGAGAAAGATCACCTCCATCTTGATACTAATAGTAAAGCTGATCCTAGAGAATTTATACCCCACATAGCTGACTTACCAAATGCTTTTCTTTTATATGTCATGTATGTTTTTTTAATATTTTACTATGGTTTTCTTCCTGTATCTAAACACTAGCACTGATTACCTGTCTTATTCCAGATCTAGTCTCGGGTTACATCAATATCTACTAGTAGTAGTTATTAATTCTACCTAAACAGCGAACAGCTATGCTACCCTTGGCTATCATTGTACAAGGTATAATGTGCTTTAATCTAATAGTACATAGTAATATCTAGTAAGATACATAATTTTTCTCTTGTACCAAATGTAATGGCTACATCGAAGATTGTACACTTGTGATAATGTACTGCTTTTAACTTGAACTGAATAAAAGATGAAATATATATATATAAAAAAGCAATTACAGGACAAACTGAGCTTTTTGCAAACTGACCATATGCAAAGGGATGACTCCCTCCTGGATCAGATTGCTGCCACTCAGCAGTCCATACATCGGACACTTACTGCCAAGATGGAGCAAGCTTTGCTTTGGCTTAGACTGCGATATTATGAGAGAGGCCCCAGGGCATCTCGAATACTGGCGCATCGACTTAGGAGACAGGTCCAGCAAACAACAGTTATTAAAATTAGATATCTTGTATCGGGACTCCCATGTCTTACAACCTCGACAATAATCTCAGCCTTTAAAAATTATTATTCTATTTATTTATTTTATTTATGCTAAGCTATATACAGCTGAACCTTCGGTTACTGGAAACGAAATAGATGTGTTTCTCTCTGATCCGACTCTCCCACAACTCACAGAAGCTCAGAAACTTTCCTTGACCCTACCCATTACTGATTTAGAAATAAAAACATTTGTCTCCAGTCTCAAGAATGGTAAGAGTCCTGGCACAGACGGCTATGGGGCAGAGTTTTATAAGATGGCCTGGGAGTGGATTACAGACCCACTGACGGAAACCTTGAGGGAGAGCCATATAAAAGCGATATACCCCCTTTCCTGGTCACAGGCCTTGATATCAGTGATTTTAAAACCACGGAATCCTTCCCATCTGTGTAACTCTTACCAGCCAATCTCGGTCCTAAATCAATATTATAAAATATATGCTAGTATTCTGGCACATCGGTTGGATGATATGATGCCCTCGTTGGTACACTTGGATCAGGCCGGTTTTATTCCTACACGACAGACTTCAGACAACATAAAAAGAATCCTCTTTTTAATTGAACATGCCAATAACTCTCAGACCCCTTTAATCATACTGGGATTTGATGCACAGAAAGCATCTGACAGGGTCTCTTGGACATTTCTTGAAAAAACTCTTATTAAACTGGGTTTTCCCACTAGGTTCATTAATAATATCAATGGTATTTACTCGACCCCACAAGTGGTGGTAAAGGTTAATGGCTCATGCTCCACTAGATTTTCTCTCACTCATGGTACAAGACAGGAATGTCCCCTTTCCCCTTACCTATTCGCTTTACATGCTGAACCACTGGCACAGTACATTAGACAGCTGAAGGGACTGAAGGGTTACCAGATAGGAGATAGGAAGCATAGGGTAGCCCTATATGCCGATGATCTTTTATTATATGTCATGGACCCGGAGAACTCACTCCAGATCTTAGAAGAAAAAATTACTTACCATAGAAATCTTCTTTCTTCCCAGTGATGCTCAGATATTCATAACTTTGTGCAGTCAGCCTGGTGGGTTGGACTGCCCGGAGAGATGGAACACATGCAAATGATGGAATTCTTTGCACGTGAGCATCTTTCAAATGCTGCCTCTACCAACTGTAGTGTTCTAAACCCTTCAGATTTGTAAGAAGCCTGGAAGTCAGGCATTATGAAAAAATCCAACAGCTAATTAATTAAAACATTTTTTTAGGATTACCCTAATAAAAACAATTTACCCCAAAAACCTCTTAAGGAGGAACTACATAAAAAACAATGGTGTTCACCAGACAGTGAGAAAACTATTAAGAGAGACAGAAAACTCTGTTAAAATCTATTTGGTATAGAGAAGTGTACCCAGAAGGGTATGGCTATGTGGCACTAGCATGCGGAATGCAGAGGCTGAAGTTCTGGAAGGGGAGGATGGGAGGGAGTTATGAATATCTGAGCATCACTGGGAAAAAAGAAGATTACTATGGTAAGTAATTTTTTCTTCCAACCCCAGTAATGCTCAAAATATTCATAACTTTGTGCAGACTACCAAGCAGTACCCATGGAGGTGGGCACAGAACTTATTTTGGAAACAGACTTTGCAGGACTGCTGTGCCAAACCTGCCATCACTTCTGGACAAAACATCCACGTTGTAATGCTTTGTAAAGGTGTGTACGGATTTCCAAGTAGCTGCTTTACAAATGTCCAATAATGGCACCTCCCTAGCAGCTGCAAGACTGGCAGCTGTTCCTCTTGTCGAGTGTGCCCTCCGCCCAGCCTGGGACTCCCTACCTGCTCTAGTGTAGCAGAATTGAATACACTGGACAATCCATCGAGAAATGGATCTTTTTGAGGCTGTTTTGGCCATTCTGACATCCCCATATGTAAGGAAAAGTTGTTTTTTGTCTTGCCTATGGCCCTTAGTAGCTGTCATGTAATAGCTGAGAGCTCTTTTCACATCCAGACTGTTGAGTCTTCTTTCACCAGAGCTTGCATGGTCTGTGAAAAAGACAGGCAGAGTGATTGATTGGTTCAGATGAAAGTCTGAAACGACCTTGGGAAGGAACTGTCTGTTTGTTCTGAGGACTACCTTATCCCTGTGGAAGGAGATGTAGTCCTGGTCAACACAGAGAGCCTGAAGCTCGCTGATTCTTCTTGCTGAGGTAATTGCTACCAGAAAAACTGTTTTCCAGGTAACATACTTTAAATGGGCTGTAGCCATGGGCTCAAAAGGAGCCCTCATTAATCTAGCTATACATATTTTAAGATCCCAAGTGGGCACTGGTACCCTGTGAGGAGGATGCAAATGTATCAGGCCTTTAAAAAATCTTTTGAAAATGGGATCTGATGCTACTGACACCTTTGTCCTAGCCGAAAGGTATGCAGACACTGCTGCAAGATGAACCCTTAGAGAACTGGGTTGTAGACCTTGCGAATGTAAGCGAGTCAGATAATCCAACACCACTGAGACTCCTGCGTCATTTGGGGCAAAATTTCTACCAGAGCACCAAAAGGAAAATCTTTTCCACTTAGCAGAATACATTTTCTTAGTGAAGGACTTCCTATAACCTTTCAAGATAGTTAATACAGCTTCAGAAAGGTTTAAGTCTGCATACTCTAATTCCTGAACAGTCATGCCTTGAGGTGGAGGGACTTGAGATTTGGGTACAATAATGTTCCCTGATTGGAGGTCAAGAGATTGTGCCTGAGAGGCAAACTTATTGGTTTGCTCACTGACATGGAGAGCAGAAGAGAGTACCATGGCTGCCTGGGCCAATCTGGAGCTATCAAGATCAGAGACGCTGAGAGGGACCTGAGCTTCAGTAGTACTCTGAAAACCAGAGGAAAAGGGAGGAAGGCATAAAGGAACTTGCCTGACCAGTCCAGTATCAGGGCGTCCAGAGGGATTGTGCCTTGGGCTGGTGGTCTGCGGCAATACTGAGGCAACTGGTGGTTCTGGTGGGATGCGAACAAGTCTATCTCTGGAACGCCCCACCTCCTGAAAATTACCTGCACCACCTGCTTGTTCAGTGTCCATTCGTGATAGGACTGATTGATTCTACTCAGTGTGTCTGCCAAGATATTGTCCCTTCCTGGCAGATGGATTGCTTGCAGGGACACCTTTAGAGAATATGCCAGAGTCCAAATTTTCATGGCTTCTGTGCATAGGGGACCTGATCTGGTGCCTCCCTGCTTGTTTATGTAGTACACAGTGATGGTATTGTCTGTTCTGACCTGTACCACCTTGCCCATCACCAGTGTAGAGAAAACTTTTAGTGACAGCCGTACTGCTCTGAGTTCCAGCAAGTTTATATGCTGGAGGGACTCTGCCTCTGTCCAGGTACCCTGAGTTGTGTGCTCCCCCAGATGGGCGCCCCAGCCCAGAAGGGATGCATCTGTCATGAGGACTAGTGAAGGATCCTCCTTCTGAAAGGGGACTCCTTGCCTTAACTTGGATTCCTTCTTCCACCACAAAAGGGCTTGTAATAGAGACCTTGTCACTGGAATGAGTTTTGAAAAGGGGTCTTTTTTCTGACTCCAATGATTCCCGAGATGAAACTGGATGTCTCTCATGTGAAACCTGGAACCCTGCACTGTGCCCGTGGATACAGCCATATGACCCAAGAGCTGCAGGAACTGCCTGGCTGTTTTTTGACTGTGCAACTTAAAGGAATTTGCTATGGCCTGAAGGCTTTGCACCTGCCCTGGCCTGTAGAGTACTGATCTCTGCCACTATGAACTGTAAGGTCTGTATAGGGGTTAAGACAGATTTTTTCTGGTTTACTATGAAACCCAAGGATTCCAAAAGATCCTGTGTGAGCTTTAGAGAGGTTCTGACTTGTTCTGGTGATTTGCCCACCACCAGCCAGTCATCTAGATATGGTAAAACAGTCACTCCCTGTCTTCGAAGAAATGCCACCACAGCTGCTAGACATTTTGTAAACACCCTTGGTGCCGAGGAAAGGCCGAAGGGCAGGGTTGCAAACTAATAATGACCTGATGGGAGTCTGAATCTGAGATATTTCCTGAAAGATTCTTTTATGGGGATGTGAAAATAGGTGTCTTGTAAGTCCAGAGATGCCAGCCAGTCCTCTTTTTGGATTGTTGGCAGAATCCGAGCCAAAGTTATCATTTTGAACTTTGGCTTTTTCAGGAGCTTGTTTAAAGCTCCGAGATCAAAATTAGCCATACGCCCATTTTTCTTTGTTGTTAGGAAGTATCTGGGTAAAACCTCTTCCTCTCTCAGGGTTGTAGGCACTGGTTCACTGCTCTGAGCTGTAGCAGACTTCGAACCTCTGCCTCTAGCAATGAAGTCTGTGCTAGGGAGGAGGATGGACACCCTGGAATTTTTTTTGAGGAAGAAATTTGAAGTCAGAGACAAACCTTTGCCACTACCTCCAACACTCACTTGTCTGTGGTGATGGTTGACCAAAGGTGGAGAAATGGGACAGTCTGCCTCCGACAGGTAGGGAGGAGGCGGCCTGCATCTCAGGGTTTCTGTTTAGGCTGGGTTGAGGTTGTGCTGAGACCCTGCCTAGAGCCCCTTCTACCCTACCCCTCGAGTAGCCCTGTTGGGGGTACTGCTGGTATTGGGGCATGGCTACTGGCTGGAAAAAAGGTCTTGTCAAGAAAGAGCGACCCCTGGCCCCCCTTCCATAGGGCCTGGTGGATGAAGAAGCTCTGTCTCTAGCAGAGTTACTTCTATAAGTAGCCTTATATTCATCCACCTTTTTCATATAAGTCACCATGGATTCTCCAAAGAGCGAATTTCCTTCTAATGGAAAATCCAGGGCCTTCGACTGGGTATCCTGAGTGAGGTCTGTAGCCCTAAGCCAAGCAAACCTCCTCTGAGCCACTGTGTTAGCCATCCATCTGACTGCAGTGTCATTCAGATCAGCAGCCATTTGGAACTGATACTTGGCCACCTCTAGCCCAAACCTGGCAGTTTCAGCCAGGTCATCTGACAGGGGTGAGGTGGCCTTCATGGACATTGCCAGTACCGACTGCCACAGGGATTTCTGATACTGGGCAGCATAAGCTTGGAAAGTAGCCTGTCTCATGGCCAGTGAGGCTGACAAATAGCCCTTTTTTGGCCATACTGTCCAATTTTCTGGATTCCTTGTCCGGTGGGTGTGAGGACAGAGGGACTTTAGCCTTATCACAGGCTGCCTGTTGTATTACCCCTTGATGGTTAGGATGGGAGAAGAGGAAGTCAGCTCCCTCCCTATCCAACTGGTACTTTTTGTCTATTCTCTTGTCGATTGGAGGAATAGAATTAGGGGTCTGCAGGAGCTTCATAGCATCCTTCTTAAAAAATGTATATACTGGGAGGAGGAGGGCCTTTGTGGGTGCTAAACCCATCATATTAAGGTACTCAGTCTCCTCCTCATCTTCCACTTGCTCTGTTGTGGCGATATCTAAGGCATCTGCCATTTTCCTACAAAGGAAAAATGGGAGGAAAAATCCTCAGATACCCTGGGAGGCGAGCCAAAATCCTGCTCAGGGGACACCTCTAGAGGGGATAGGTTCGTCCTCCTCATAAGGCTCCTCATCCTCTTCAAAATAGAGTTGCTCCGGTGCAGACGGCAACACAGTACTAGCAACCTGGGGACCCTGTGAGGGGGCAGGAGGCTGAGGGATGATGCTCTGCAGAGCCTGAATAATTCTGAACGCCTGAGCTATCTCCTGAGCTGAAGGCATTACAGGCACCTGCGCAGAAGTCTCTGGGTTAACAGGTGAGGGTTCTGCATGTTTAAGTTTCTTTGTTTTCTTTGAGGGAACCAGAGAGTCAGCCGGTTCTTTTCCTCTTTTTGGCCCTTTTTCGCCCATATCAGGGGCAGGGGTAATAGCACTTGTGGGTTCAGCCACAACAGACTGGGGTGTCAGCTGGTCAGAGACTGAGAGACCCCTAGGAAACTTTTTATTGAGCCATTCAAGGCGCTTTTCCACAGTTTTATCCGGAAAAGTTTTACATATCTCTCATTCCTGGTCCAGATGTTTGAAACCCAGACAAGCTACACATAAAGTGTGCTTGTCTGCATTGGCAAACACATCTCCACACTTTAAACAGTTTTTAAACCCAGGCTCCCTGGTTCTCTTCTTAGGTTTCTCTGCCATGGTGAAAAGCAAAGAGGAAAAACACCAACCGCTAAATAATAGATACTGTTGCAGTTATTTAAACAGCTTTTAAAAGTTTTTTTTTTTTTTGCGGTCGGTTCCGGGACCGATAAGGAACCGGAGGAACCGAGCAGAGAGATGAAATATGAACCGGTTCAGCGGCTCTATAACCGATAAAAAACGGTTACAAATAAAGTTTATAAGGACCAAAAAATTGCGAAAATATATAGGTTCTTTAGTCAGAGAACTGAAAATAAAACTAAACTAACTCGGATCCCTCACGGTTATGCCGAACCGCGAGGAACCGAGAAAAACAACTACTTTAATAATAAACTAGACGTAAACTAACAATCAGTAGAGGCAGTAAAAGAAATTGAATATACTTATGGTTTTGATGATTTTTTGTATCTTCTTCGCGTGAAAGAGGGCGACAGAGACTCCAAGCGACCAGACTTTCAGGCGGAGAGAAAAATCTGAAGGGTTTAGAACACTACAGTTGGTAGAGACAGTATTTGAAAGATGCTCATGTGCAAAGAATTCCATCTCTCCACGCAGTCCAACCCATCAGGCTGACTGCACAAAGTTATGAATATTCTGAGCATTACTGGGGTTAGAACAGGCAATGACATTGATAGAAAGAATTTCAGGCTTCAAGATTAACACTCAAAAGACTGATACACTAAATATTGGTACACATATTTCAGAGGCAATACAAAATAGACACCATTTTAATTGGAAATGTAAATTAATTAGATATTTGGGAATTAACATAACGGAATCCACGACAGATATTCTTACTTAACTATGATACATTGTTTAACCAGATTAAACAGGATCTCGGTACATGGACTCACCACCCAACACCCCTAATAAACAGAATACAGGCAGTCCAAATGAACATATTACCTCGCCTGTTATACCTAAAGCAGTAAATTCCTCAAATGTTTACAAAGGGAGAGGAGATGGAATAGGCTGATATCGAACTATGTTTGGCAGGGAAGTAGACCAAGGATATCCTTAGGCAGATTACAGGCCCAAAAGGAGAGGGGTGGTCAGGCTTTACTTAATTGGTCTGGGTATGCATTAGCAGCCCTGCTCACTCATGCTAAAGAGTGGATAGCTCCAGAGGGAAACAGTCCCCAGTGGGTGAAGATAGAGCAATCATTCTCGACCAGTTCTTTAAATGGGTCTGTGATTTTCCAGCCACCACCCTTGAATTCTTTGGGATTGGAGTCATCTATATACACTCAAAGTTACTTTTAAGGGATGGATAAACTATTTAAATCACCCTGATAATGAATTTGGTGCTCGCTGGATGGGGATCCCCTGGTGGAACCCAGCTTTTTGTCCTGCTGGTTTAGATAAGGAATTTGGGAAATGGGGGGGATCATGGCCTGAGCAACACTACCAGTTTTATTTAAATGGCCAATTCAAAACATTTTTAAGGCTGCAGGAAGCGTTCTCTATCCCTAGTCGAGACTGGCTCAGATATTTTCAAATCTGTCATTTTTATGAAACAACTATGGGACTAGAAGTGGACCGGGAGAGGGTCTCGCCCCTGACTGACCTCCTAATGGCAGTTTCAAGAGAACAGAACCCTAGACATTTGATATCTAGGTTTTATTTGGCAGATAGACTGAGAGCAAGATCTGGTTGGGTGAAAGTCCACAAGACCTGGGAGGAGGAGATGGGATTACAGTTTACGGAGAAGGACTGGTTGTGGATATGGAGAAGCCAGCATAGAACCACAAGTTCATATGGCTGGCATGAATTTGGTTGGAAGGTAGTATCTAGATTTTTTCGAACGCCACGAGCAACAGCCATGTTCCTGTCTACACATGATGCCTCTTGTTGAAGAGGTTGTGGCTTCAAGGAGGCTAATCATACCCATATATTTTAGGGCTGCCCCATTCTTAGACAATTTTGGCAAGAGGTGGAACAAATATTGGTGGATATATGCCCCGAACTTCATCCATTAACGCCGGCAATAGCAATACTACAGCACTTCCCCCCTTCGTTTAAACATAAATCTAAATTATACTTGGCCTCAGTGTTAATTACAGTGGCAAACAAAGTTATTACTAGAAATTGGCTTAGTCCTACCCCCCAACAATGAGAGAGTGGGAAAATTTGGTTTATGATATTTACTTAATGGAACATGTGACAGCTAAAATACAGAGGAGAACTTTACAAGTCACGAGTTGTTGGAATGCCTGGTGGATGGTGATCTTGGGGCATAGACCTGACCTGGTCCCTTAGAGGACTCTGGGACCTGTGGGATTTGGTTCCCTTTCTAGATTAAATATTTTTCATGTATCACTGGCTGGCCCAATAAGAAATATGACACTCAGATGTTCATTCCAATAATTAACTCACTCGGCCTGGATCTTCTCCTTACCCATAAAGTATTATTTACCTACTGAATTCATTAGTATTATGAGTTATATTCACTGACATCATAATATATTAACAATGTTTTTATATCCAGCATGTATAATTGAAAAAATCTACTTGGATGTATTTCCCAGTAACTGGAAAAACTCAATGAAAAGAAAGTATTAAAAAAAGAAAATCACTGATGGAGCGGTAAGTGAAAGACGAGGTGCACACAATAAGTCAAAAGACTTTTAGAAAATTTGGAGAATTTGCCAAAATATTATATATAAGAATAGGTTGTTTCAATGGCTAGCTACTAAATCAGAGTGCAATTGTTTGCATTAATAGTACAACTGATCAGATTGTAATATGTAATGGCAAATATTATTTATATGTGTTTTGTATTGTGTTTTGTATTTAAATGATGTGTGTTTTTCTAAGTCAAACTTGTCGCTTGTGAAAACAGGCAATTTGCCCATCTTGCTTAGAAGTATAAAAAATTAAAATGAAATGCAAATATTAATGCTTGAAAACTGGAACTCCTCACAAGAAGCAGGAGCTGTAAAGGAGGATATTGGTCAATTCACGTGGAAAAGAAGATCCGACATCACTAGCAGCAGAGCCGGAGTACAACACTGGTCGCGGAAGAGCCAAGCTTGAATGGTGACCGAGTTCTGCCCAGCAATACTGCCATACTGTGGATAGTGAACTGAATTCCAGTTGTAAAAGGCTGTCTTTGCCTTTTCACATGCAACAGCCTGCATTAACCTTTCAGAACTAGAGCGTTGATAAAGATCTCCTGAACTAGTCCTGGTTACTGTACATCTTTTCTCCACTTTTATTTATCAATTGCTGTTGCAAATGCAAATACCTGTAAAATCTGTTTTACTCATCTTTTTAAAAGTGTCATTGATGGGGATGAGTTTTTTGTAGAATCAGCCCCAACATGTTTTAGAAATCTGAGTTCCCAGCTTCAGAATCAGTTTCCACAGTAGGGATATTAATTATTTCTGCCAAGACCATAAGGAAGGCTGAATATGAGGATAAATCTTCTGGAGGACATGGGGATAAATCCATCTCCTCATCACCTGTGACCCTAGATGTAACAGGTTCCTCCTCTGCCTCCTCACAGTACCATTCCTTCTCTATAGCACTAAGTAGAACTGAGTAAGGAAAGTATAGTGTATGGTGGAATGTTGTTCTGCATGGGAATCTATGGCTAGAATAGTGCTATAATGTATGGTAGAATGCTGTTAACCTTAGGAAATCATCATTTCCTAAGGTTGTTATACCATCGATGTGACGTAGCAATGTTGTTAACTTCTCGATGCTCGTCCGCATCGATAAGATTAAACGAGAGGTGGTCTGCTATATGGCGTCTTTACACTCAGGAACCGACGGATGCGCGCAGTGGTAAGGGAAGGACTGAGCGGCCCGCAGCGGTGACTATGTTTCAAAAGTAAACCGTTTTCCCTTTTCTTGGGACCATACACTATAAAAATAATGTATGGTTCTTCTATTCAGCAACAGTTACTGTTAACCGTCAGGAGTTGCCATGGTGACGTAAACATCTCGAGCTTCGCTCTCGAGGTTTACATGGTCGCCCTGGCAACCTCTCGATGGTTAACAGACCGGTTACCGATAAAGGACCATACATAATCCTCTATATAGTGCTGCAGCAGTGACACCAACATGTTGTGCTGCAACAGTGATGTCTCTGCTGCAGCACAACTTAGAATGCCACAGCACAGCTGCTTTGCTGTAGCCAATTGAGCTGGAAGAAAAAATTACTTACCTGCAGTAATCTTGTTTCTTCCAACGGGATCCACTAATATTATTACTTCTTGCAGTGCTCTTTTAAGCCAGCACTGCCCCGGAGTGAAATGGAATGCTATGCTAATGATGGAATATTTAGCTTGTACATTCAATTCAAAAGCTGCCCAGTGTAACTGCCTACATACTAACCTCAGATTTCTTAGAAGCCTGCAAAGAGGCCAAAGTAACATACAATTAGAATAGAAAAAAGGGCCCCAACTGGGGCAACTAGTAAACATTAAATCACAGGAAAAAAATACAGGTTACTCACCTGTAACAGGAGTTCTAGGAATGGTATATGTTGTTCATCCACACTGTCTGGGAGGTATCCTTGCCGCTTTAATTCTTGCCGGAAGGTCTTCAAGTTGGCTCCTCCCACCCACCCGGGTGGTAAAACTCTCGGCTCCGCCCCATGACGCCAGATCTGCCCGCTGGAAGCTCAGGTTGTGCGTCAAGCCGGGAGGTCGGTGGTCAGGATGAACATAGCACCATTCCCAGAACTCCTGTTACAGGTGAGTAACCTGTATTTCTAGGAACATGGATATGTTGTTCATCCACACTGTCTGGCAGACTCCTAGCAGTTCTCCGGGAGGAGGGAGGCAAGGCGCACACCCCCAGTACTTACTTGGGAAAGGGAGATTGGAGAACTGAGCCCCAAAACCAGCATCCCGGCGTGACTCGATGTCGATGTGGTAGTGGGTAATGAAGGTATGTGCCGACTTCCAGGTAGCAGCCCTGCAGATATCCTGGATAGGGACGTCCCTGGAAGCAGCTACCAATGCAGCGGTATGGCGGGTAGAATGAGCTCTTATCCCTCTGGGAGGCTCCATGCCCACCAACCTGTAGCAGAGCTCTGTGCAGGAGGTGATCCACCTGCCTATCGTCCGCCTTGCTGCAGGTCTGCCAGGTGCGGCTTCAGCGTAGGTGACAAACAGCTGGCGAACCTCTCCCCGAATTTCAGCCGTGCGCTCCTTATAGTAAGCGCCTTCTAGGGTCCAAAGTATGGAGCCTATATTTGGCCTCGAGGTGTGATTGGGGGCAGAACACCGCAGAGTCAACACCTGGTTAAGGTGAAACTCCGACACCACCTTCGGAAGGAATTTCGGTGGGGCGCAGGACAACCTTGTCCCTGTGGAAGACCAGGTAAGGAGACTCGATGGAAAGCGCCTGGAGCTCTCCCATCCTTCTGGCTGACGAATAGCCACCAAGAAGGCGGTCTTCCACGACAGGTGGAGAGATCACACCTATGCATTGGTTCGAATGCTTGCCCATGAGCTTTGCCAGTACCAGCAGTAGATCCCACGGAGGTGGAAGTTCTTGCACCGGAGGGGAAATGTGATCAAGGCCTTTGAAAAAGCGCCAGACCACCTTCTCCTGCGCCACCGACTGCTTCCCGGCCCGCGGTAAGCAGAGATGGCTGCCAGGTGCACCTTTAGGGTTGTCGACCTAAGCCCTTGCTGAGAAAGGGACCATAGATAGTCCAAGATGCTTGCCAAGGAACAGGAGGAAGGGTCCAGGCCCTTGCCCTGACACCAAATGGAAAACCTCTTCCATTTGAAGGCAGAGCATTTCCTGGTCGACTCCTTACGGGACGCCTCAACTACATTGAGGACCTCGTTGGAAAGACCCAAGGCCTGGAACTCTAGCCGCTCAGGAACCAGGCCGTCAGGTGCAGGGATTGAAGGTCCGAATGGAACACCTTCCCCTGATTGACTGAAAGTAGGTCCGGGCGAGCTGGAAGCTGCCTCGGGAGCCTGGAGCTGAGGCTGAGGAGATCTGGATACCAGCATTGGCGGGGCCAGTCTGGGGCTACCAGAATCGCCTGCGCCTTGTCCCTCTTCGCCTTGAGAAGCACCTTGTGGATCAAGGGAAATGGGGGAAAGGCGTAGAAGAAGCCCGGGGTCCACGGCCTCGAGAAGGCATCCCCCTGCAGACAGCCCCGCTGAGGGGGGTGGGCATGGAACAGCCTCAGCTTAGCGTTCTCCCTGGAGGCAAACAGGTCCACCTGAGGTGTGCCCCAATGGGAAAACAGATCTTGTACTACCTCCGGCAGGAGAGACCACTCGTGAGACACAGCCCCTATCCGGCTTAGGGCATCAGCCAGGGTGTTGGAGGCTCCTGCCACATGAATGGCTAGGAGATCCGCCACCAGGTTGCGCATGAGTGACCAAATGCGGAGAGCTTTCTTGCACAGAGGCATGGAGCGCATCCCGCCCTGGCGGTTTAGGTAGTACATGGTCGTGGTATTGTCCGTCTGGACCTGAACCACTTGACCCCGTAGGAACGGAGCAAAGGCAGTGAGAGCTAGACGGACCACCCGAAGCTCCAGCAGGTTGATATGGCATCGGGACTCCTAAGGGGACCAGAGGCCGTCCGCTCTGTGCTCCCCAAGATGGGCACCCCAACCCATCAGAGATGCGTCGGTCGATAGAGAGACCGTCGGCTCGGGGCGGACAAACGGGATGCCCTCCTGCAGATGGGCTGGAACAATCCACCACTGGAGAACGTTCCACATCCCCTGGGTCACCGTCACTAGCTGGTCCAAAGGATCGCAGCATTGAGACCACTGGCTGGCCAACTCCCACTGAAGGGGACGCATGTTCCAGCGGGCCCAACGGACCACGCTGGTGCAGGCCGCCATGAGACCCAGGAGACACAGGAAGTCCCGGGCAGGGCGCGATTGCCCAACCATAAATGATTGGGCAAAGGAGGAAAGAACCACCGCCCTGTACGCCGGGAGCCGTGCTCTGGCTCGAAGAGAGTCGAGCTCTGCCCGATGAAAAAGATCACCTGCCGGTTCGAGTTCGACTTGGCCTCGTTGATGAGAAGGCCGATCTGAGAGCAAACCTGGAGGCCAGATCTCTGGACCGCTCCACCTCCCTGTCCGGAGGGCTGCTATCAAGCCAATCGTCCAGGTAAGGGTACACCGGACCCCTCGGTGCCGCAGGAATGCTGTCACCACTGCCATGCATTTGGTGAAGACCCTGGGAGCAAGAGAAAGGCCAAAGGGCATGGCTCGGAACTCGTAAAGGGATCCTTCCGCTCGAAAGCGAAGGAATCTCTGGTGAGATGGACGGATAGGGATGTGAAAAAACGCGTCCTGTAGGTCCAGAGAGCAGAACCACACGCCGCGTTCCAGGGATGGTATTATCTGAGCCAGAGTGACCATCCTGAAGGTCCGAGACCTTAGGAACTTGTTTAGGTCGTACAGATCGAGAATGGGGCACCAGTCCCCCGTCCGTTTTGTGACCAGGAAGTACCTGGACACAAACCCCGGGTCTGAGGGAGGGTCCGCCACCTCTCTGATCACCTCCTTCTCGAGGAGCAGAACATTGTCGGCTCGGCGAGCCGACAGCGAGGCTGTGGAACCCGAGGCCCCCCGGGAGGCGACGGCTTGGAAAGGCGGGGCCTGCTCGAACTCCAGAGGCAGGCCCTTTCCCACCACTTCCAACACCCACCGGTCTGTGGTGATAGCAGACCAGGCGGAAAGGAAGTGGTGAAGCAATCCCCAGGGGAACCTGGTGGGGTGGCGGGTTGGCGGCACCCCTCAACCCGTCACTGAGCAGGCTTGGAGGAGGGACCGGCTGAGGACCACCTGGGCCTTACCTCCCTGTTTCCTGAGGCGGAAGCCCGCAGGCTGCAGGTTTGGGATGCCAAGCGCGAGCCTGCTAGCCCTGATGCTGCTGGGCGGACGTGCAGCAGGGTGCAGACAGACGAAAGGGCTTGGGTTGCGGTCTGCGGCCCTTGTCCCTCTGGGCAGATGAGACCGAGTCCAGAGTGGCATTGGACTTTTCGATCCTCTGGAGGTTACCTTCCACTCCAGGGCCAAAGAGGTCGGTCCCCAGGAAAGGGACATCCGTCAACTTGTGCTGGGTATCCGCTGTGAAGGTGGATATCCTCAGCCATGCCCGATGGCGCATAGCCACTGCGGCTGCGACTGACCTGGCACATGAGTCACCGATATCCAAAGCAGTCTGAAGTTGCTGCTTGGCCACTGCCCTGCCCTGGTCCCGCACCTGCTTAACCGTGGTCTGCAGGTCAGCCGGGAGATGAGGGACTACCTCGTCCAGGGAGCCCAACAGGGCGTGAGAGAAATGTGCCATCAGCACGGCCGAGCTGGCCTGACGAAGGCCAAGGGAGGACGTAGCGTAGACTCTGCGCCCGGCGTAGTCCAACTTCTTGGACTCCTTGTTGGGAGGCTTGTCCACGTCCCTAGTGCTTCCGGCACGCCAGAAGACGCTGTCGGTAACCAACCCCTCGGCCGAGGGGTGTTCCGAAAAACCGGACAAGGAACCGATAGGGATGGCGTACTTCCTCGCCATCCTGGCCGAGGGCGCAGGACAGGAAGCAGGGCACTGCCAGAGCAACAAGGCCAGGCCGACAATGGCCTCGGCCACCGGAAAGGCCTCCGTGGGAGAATCCCCTCGGTCCAATATCTCCGTGAGGGGATACTTGGCCCGCTTGGATACGGGCTCGAGCTGCATCCTGGTGGACTCCGAGATGAGCCTAAGCAAACCCATGAAGGACGATGGGCTATCGTCCAGCGACTGACCTCTGGAGGACTCCAAGTCGACCCGCCTGGAGAACAGGGAGGAATCGTCGTTGGACTCGGAAGAGTCCACAAAGAGCTGCCTTGGGCCTGAGCCACCCTCCACCTGCCGAGGGCGATCGGGAGTGAGGGTGACAGACAGCCTATGGGGCAGACCCTGGGCCAACTGAGAATTCTTGGTCGGGGCCCCAAACAATGGCTGTGGAGGCGGAGGATCCACCAGAATCGGTGGGGCAGCCGGTTTTGGTCGAGCAACAGGCCTGGGAGCAGGCGCCTCGGCTAAAACGAGGGGTTGCTTCGGCTGCTCGGTGACACAGCCACTTTATAGCCGGGGAAGGCGGCAGGCGTTGGCTTGCTCCCGGACAGAAGGAGCTGTTGCCACAGCAGGGGTCCTCGTGGAGCGGCGCAACTGCGTAAAACCTCCCTAGATCCGAGGAGGAAGGCAGGGCAATGACAGTGCTCGCTGCCCGCGTACCGAGACCGAGACCGGCCTGGACGGCGGGATTGGCTGGACCGAGAAGAAGTCCGAGACCGAGACCGCGAACCTCGGCTTTTCCGAGGAGGGTTCTGGGGCAGGGCAGGGGAAACCTGCTCTCCCCTCGGCTCGGAGGGTTCAACCGTGGACTCCAGAACCGGAGGCACGGGCAAGTCCACGGAAACCTCAATCTCTGCCGGGGGAACCGGGGAGTGAGGGTTTTCGGCTTCACTGGTCGACAGCCCATCCAACGGGTCGAGAAAAATCTCGACTGCGTCGACGGGAGTCTCGGTCAACTGACCTGACGGGGACACCGTGAGGCCAGTGGCCGAAGTCGAAGGATCGACCGAAGTTGATGGTCGACTACTCGGGGAGAGGGACCTCTCCCGCTCCCAAGAGCGTCGACGGAGGGACTTACCTTTGTGGTCCTTCCTCTTGGACCGAGAGGAAGGCCCTGAGGATGTTGGTCCCTCTCCCTTAGTGGAAAGGGACAGACAGAGCTCCTTAAAAGAAGCTGAATAGGAGGATCCCAGGGAGGCGGGATAAAGGCGCGGCCGAGGAGGCACGAATGCGGCTGCTGCGCCCTCCTCCTCGGGGCGATCATCTGCTCAAGCTGTTCCTTGAGCCTGCCGCCCGTCCGCAGAAACCGCCAAAGCAGACTCCTTTGACTTACGGAGGGTGACGTTTCTCAGGCGCCCAAGTTGTAAACGGGCAGCGCAGTCTTCCAAGACATAGGCCGAAAGGAAGAGCACAGGTCGCGAGCCCGATGGTCGTGCTCATGGGCCCAAGCAGTAGACGACGTGAGGCGGATCCGCCCTCGAGTACTCTCACCCGCATGGGCACCTCCGAAACCAGGAGTCGATTTGTCCATCACAGCCACCAGGGAAATAAAGGACCAAGTCTTGAAAACTTAGAAGTAATTTCGGTAAACCAAGAAATAGGAACCAGTCATATGCAGAGTGCTAAGGAGGGAACCTGAGCTTCCAAGCAGCATGAAGATCTGGCGCCATGGGGCGGAGTCGAGAGTTTTACCACCCGGTGGGTGGAGGAGCCAGCTTGAAGACCTTCCGGCAAGAATTAAAGCGGCGAGGATACCTGCCAGACAGTGTGGATGAACAACATATCCATGTCCCTAGAAAAGAAAATTCCCTTTTTCTAAATGTCAGATTCACCTAAGGAAAAAAGTCCTACTAAGCTATAAAGCATTACTAAGAAGTGCCAGTAGATGGCTTACCACTCCAAGTATTCATACAATCAGCACTGGAGAGGTTTTTAACTGATTCTGCCAGGGGAGGCAGGGTGGGAAGTAATAATATTAGTGGATCCCGTTGGAAGAAACAAGATTACTACAGATGAGTAATTTTTTCAACTAACCCCAGGAATCCACTAATATTATTACTTCTTGCAGACTATGCAGCAGTACCTCAAGGAAGTGGGCAAAGAATCTACTTAGGAAAATGACTCTGCAGGACTGCAGTGCCAAACCTGGCATCACTCCTGGACTAGGTGTCCAGGCTATAATGCTTACTCAGTGAAGGTGCGGACTGACCTCCAGGTAGCTGCTTTACAGATTTCCACCAAAAACACCTCTCGGGTAGTTGCAATAATGGCAGCTGTGCCCCTTGCAGAATGGGCCTTAAGTCCAACAGGGGGTACCTTACCTGCTTTTGAGTAGCAAAACTGGATACACTGAACTATTCATCAAGATATAGTTCTTTTTGAGGCAGGTGTCCCCTTGCCTACCTCTCCAGAGGTGAGAAAAGTACAGTTACGTAAGAACTTACCGTGAGAGCAGATCTTCGAGAGAGGCTCTTGCAGTAGGTATTCACATATAGGACTGACCCGACAGGCATCAGGACCCCAGGGAAAAATTTCTAGCTGGTAGTCTCTGGCGGGGGACTGCCACCCGTCAGGTGACCAGCGTCATACGATGTCAGTATAAGGGCGTCCCACTCGGCTTCCAGTTCTTTTCCTGCCAACGCCAACAGTGGCAAGATGAGGAGAGAGATTTCCTCTCGTGGAAATGGAGCCAAAAAAGCTTAGGGGTGGATGGAGGGCAGGAAGGCAATACTTACTGCAAGAGCCTCTCTCGAAGATCTACTGTTACGGTAAGTTCTTACGCAACTGTACTATCTTACTTCGAGAGGGCTCTTGCAGTAGGTATTCACATATAGGACTGAGTCCCAAGCAGTCTGGAACAAGTAAAAGCACTCTGGAGGAGGAGGATAGTTATCCATAGCATGGAACCTCAGGCTGAACGGGTCTTATGAAAAGGAGACCTTAAAGTACAGCCAACCCGAAGGCTGCTCTACGGCGAGAGGCAATGTCCAAACTGTAGTGTTTTGTGAAGGTATGAACCAAAGTCCAAGTTGCGGCTGCACAGATGTCTGCCGCTGACACTTTCTTGAAACAAGCCACAGAGGCAGCTACTCCTCTGGTGGAGTGACCTATGACCTGACCCAGCAGGGTCCTGTTGTACTTGTCATAACAGAAAGCGACAGAATGAGCCAACCATTTAGATAGGCATTGCCTAGAAACAGAATTGCCTTCTCTTTTGTGAGCAAAAGAGACAAAAAGCTGATGAGTTTTCCTGAGATTCTTAGTACGAGTGCTGTCGAATCTCAGTATTCTGTGAACATCCAAAGCATGCAAGAGGTACTCCCCTTGATTGGAGTGTTGCATAAAGAAAGCAGGTAGCTCAATGGATTGATTCAGCGTAGAGTCAGCCACCACCTTAGGGAGAAACTTAGGGTTGGTGCGTAGAGCCACACGTTCCTTGTGGAAAATCAAGTAAGGGATATTGCACATCAGGGCCTGAAGCTTGGAAATGCGCCGAGCAGAAGTAATAGCCACTAGGAAGAGTGTCTTCCAAGAAAGGAACTTTAAATCTGCTGTAGTGGCCAGCTCAAAGGGAGGCAGGGTAAGCTTCTCCAGAATGAAATTCAAGTTCCAAGGGGGGGTAGGAATGCGGACGGGGGGTCTCAAATGGAGAACCCCTCTGAGGAAGGTCTTGGAGACTTCCAACTGAGCAAAAGTCCAGTCCCCGAAGGGAATATGGTAGGCTGAAATAGCAGCCATGTGAACCTTTAATGAGGAATGGCTGAGACCCAGATCAAAGAGGTGATGCATGTAGTCCAGGACTTTATTGGCTGGGCATGAGAAAGGTTCGAAGTCTTTCGAGGTAGCCCAAATAGAAAACCGTTTCCACTTCATGGCGTAGGTGGACCTGGTGGAAGGCTTTATGGCCTCTACCAAGACGTCTGCTACGAGCGGAGAAACTCTGAAACGGGCTTTTGCTACGTCTGCAGGAGCCACACATGTAAATGAAAGGATCTGAGACCTGGATAAACAAGGGTCCCCTGATCCTGGGTCAACAATTGTTGCGACAGAGGAAGAGGAAGTGGAGGTTCCTCTGAAAACTGTTGCAGAAGAGAGAACCAAACTTGCCTGGGCCAGAAGGGAGCAATGAGAATCATTTGAGCTCCCTCCGATATGAGTTTGTTCAGGACCCTCGGAATTGAAGGAAGAGGAGGGAAGGCATAAACAAATCTGTCCCTCCAAGTGAGAGACAGAGTGTCCCGCCAAAAAATGCCTCATCCTGGACCGAGCGAGCAGAAGGCGGGAAGTTTTGAGTTTTGGGAAGAAGCGAAGAGGTCTATCTGAGGTGTGCCCCATCACTGAAAGATGTCGTTTACGACTTCTTGATCCAGTTCTCATTCGTGGGACTTGGCTGAGAACCGACTGAGTTGATCCGCCAGCGTGTTTTCCACTCCCGGAACGTGAATCGTGGTCAAGAAAATGTGATGCTGGGTTGCCCAAAGCCATATCCTCATTGCTTCCTGGCACAAAGGGTAGGAACATGTTCCTCCCTGTTGGTTGAGATACCAGACTACGCACATGTTGTCTGTTTGTATGAGGAGATGACCGGGAAGGATAACGGAGTGAAGAGCCTGAAGGGCGTAAAGGACTGCTCTCAGTTCGAGCACATCTATGTGCAGGTTTTGTTCGAACTTGGATCAGCTGCCCTGAGTCCTGTGAGACCCGAGATGGGCTCCCCAGCCTTCTCCTGAAGCATCTGTCGTCAATGTCTGGGAGGAGGGTTCAATACCGAAGTGAACTCCCAGGCATAGGTTCTCCTGCACCATTCACCATTGTAAGTCACTGACCATGGGATCGGAAACTAGCACCTCTTGGTCTAGATTGTCCAGGGTTTGGTCCAATTGAAACCGAAGCATCCACTGAGAAATCCTCATATGAAGCCAAGCACGTGGGACTGTCGGAATGGCAGCCGCCATTAGCCCGAGGAGGCGAAGGACTGATCTGGCTCCGACCCTCCTGCGACTGGACAGAAGACGAGCCTGAATCTGAAGGGTGTCCGCCCTGTCCGGAGGCAAAAAGGCTTTGCTGATGGTCGTGTCCAGAATCGCCCCTATGAACTGGAGGCGTTGGCATGGGACCAAATGGGACTTTGCCTGGTTGATGGTGATACCCAGGCTGGCAGAAATTTGCAGGGAAAGAGAGTGCAGGAGTTCCTCTCTGGACAGGGCTGACAAGAGCCAGTCGTCCAGGTATGGGAACACCTGAACTCCCTGGGTACACAGGTGGGCCGCTACCACAGACAGGCATTTGGTAAATACTGGGGGGGGGGGCAGAGTAAAGACCAAATGGGAGGGCCTTGAATTGGTAGTGGTCCCCCTGAAGGCAAAAACAAAAGAATTTGCGGTGGGAAGGGCATATGGGGATATGCAGATAGGCACCCTTCATGTCCAAAGCGCACAGCCACTGTCCCTGCCGAAGAAGTGGTAGAAGGCTCTGCAAAGAGAGCATTCTGAAGCATTTGTACTCCATGAACATGTTCAGGGAACTGAGGTCTAAGACAGGCCTACATCTCCTGTCTTCTTTGGAACTAGGAAGAAATGGAAATAGTAACCCATCCCCCAAAGATGGTTGGGGACTGGTTCTATTGCCGCCTTCGGAAGAATGGAGGTGATTTCCTCTAGGACCAGAGGAAAATGTTGCGGGGAGTAAGATGATGGGGGGGGGGGGTTCAGGATGGTCTCTGTAAAAACTCTATTGAGCGTCCTGCTGATATCAACTGGAGCACCCAAGCATATGACGTTATCCTCTCCCAACCCCGCAGATGGAAGGAGAATCTCCCCCCTACCAGTTCCTCTGGAACCTTCAGAGGCAGTGAGAAAGGCAGGGAGTCAGGAGGTGTGGGGCAGTGCAGCAGCTGAGACTCCCGCGGCAATTTTGCTAGGGGGAGTCTTGGTTGCTGGAGGGGCCCCGACGCTTCTTGGGCTGTTTGCCCTGTGGTTTTGGTTTTTATTGGTTCCGTCTACGAAAAGGACGCCACTGCCCTTGAGGGGGCCTGTACATAGAGTCGACAGACTTGAGTGCAGTGCCCTTCTCTTGCAGGTCGGTAATAATGTCCTTGACATGACCCCAGAACAGCACCAAACTCCTGAAGGGAGCATCTTGGATAGCGGATTGCACTTCAGGGACCAATCCTGACACGCAGAGCCAGGCATGACATCGTAAGCCTACGGCGAAAGCCGAGTTCCTTACAGCTGTGTCCACTGCATCGTAAGTGGCACGAAGCATGTGCGAACTTGGCTGAATTAGCAGAATGGACAAGATCTTCCACTTCCTGCTTAGTCTGAGACTCAGGAAGGGAGTCCAATTTGGATTCCACCTGACTAAGGATGGTCTTCTGAAAGTCCCCCATATGTGCCACATAGTTCAGGACCCCTAATACCCAGTGTAGAAGAGGAATAGATCTTCTTCCTGTATTGGTCCCGAAGCCGGGATTCCTTGTCAGGCGGGGATGAGCTGAGGTATTCTGGGTTAGTGGAATGGCTGTGAGTGGTGCTGATGATGACCGAATCTGCCTTGGAGTGTAGGTTCAGGAAATCTACGCCCTCGGGAGCCTGATATAGCCGGTCCGCTTTCCTCGGAAGGGGGCTAAAGCTGAAGGTTGTTTCCAAATAGTGGAAACAAGGTCCGCATGAGGCTCTATCCAGGGTGGAATCAGCATAGGAGCAGTCTCGGGCAGATCCAGATGAGCAGCGAGTTTTTTACGCTGTGGGTCTGCCTCCAGTGATTGCCACTGATGGACTTCCTGGATTTTCCTCATTAGCTCCAGAAAGGAGAGGGATCCTCCGGAGGAGACTTCGGAGGGGTCCTTGACCTGGGGCAATCTGGAGTACGTGGCTCGTCATCAGGATCAAAGCATCCTGTCTCTGAGTCAGACGTATCTGACGATGAAGAGGAAGACTCCTCCCTACGAGGGGGAGGGACGGCCCCTTTGGGGAGTTCCCTGGGGCGCATGTCCTACCCTCCCTGGGCACCAGAGGGCTCTCCTCTGGTGTTGGGTAGGGGGGGAGGGAGTCTCCCGCCTCCGAAGTAGGGGATCCTGTAAAGGGTCCGACACTGGCAAACGACTTTCGACCTCTCTAGTGAGTTGAGCCTTGGCCTCAGCCCACCAGGAGGACAGTGTCTCCTTCAAGTCCGCCGGCAGCTGGGGAGTGGGTGGTGGAGGAGGTGGAGGGGGATATGGATATTGAGGATATTTGTAGGAGGAGTATCCATAACCTGAGAGCGGATAACCCAACATTGGGTATTGAGGCGTTGAGTACTGAGGCGCCGGATACTGCGGCGTCGGGTACTAGGGCGCCAGATACTGTGGAGCCATGTATTGTGGCACTGGATATTGCAATGTCGGATACCCAGGTGCCAGGGGCTCTGATGGGGTAGAGGGACCTGGTAGAGTCCCAACTAGCAGGCCAGGCGGTGGTAATGCTGGCCCCGTGGGCATCTGGCCTGGCGTGGGTATGCTGTCGACAGCTGGCTGGCGTCTGGTATGCCGGTGTCTGAGGGTCTGGCGTCAGGGTATCGGGCCCCGAAGGAGGAGGCCCTGACAGTAGCGTCTCAAGATCCTCCGTGACGACCGGGGAGGAAGGATTAGAATCCCCGGGGGTCAGCTGAGGACACGTTGGAGCTTCAGAAGGCAACAAGATGCACTGCGGAGAGCCTGGGGCGTCGGAGGGACCGGCGTCCGAATTATTGTCCGAATCCGGGCTCCGACGCCCGACTTATCGGATTCCCTGCCTGTGGAATACTGCGCTGGGGATGCAACCTTGTCAGATGGAGGTTTGGCTGGGCACTCCCTCAAGGGGCAAGTGGCTTAGCAGCATTGTCCGGGCGGGCATCGGTGGCACCAGCGTCCGACTTACTGGACCCGCTCTGACCCGAATACTGCGTGATACAAGCGGCTTTCCCAGGAGCCGAGGCTCCCTTTTCCCCAGAGGCTCCTGAAGGGCTCGAGCGCGAGCCAGACGGGAGGGGCGATGCCTTCTTGGTTACCACCAAGACGGCCATCATGGAGTGGTCCCCTGAGGACGCTACCTTATGTCATGATCTGGCCAGAGTCGCCATGAAGCAGTTTCCCGCCCCCGGTGCTTCTCCTTGTCACGCTTCTTCTTTTGACCTTTGGGGGAAGTGGATGCCTGCCTTAGTTTCTTTAACTCCTTTTCCATGGATGCCATTCTTTTCTTGAGGGTATGGGCTTCCAGGGACTGCTGCCTTCTTTTCCAGGAAGCGGAGTTAAATTTCTGGCAGCGTTGGCATTTCTTCACGGGGTGGTCTGGGCCCAGACAGAAGAGGCACAAGGAGTGGCTGTCCTTGTGTGGAAGTTGGGAACTACACGAGTCACACTTATTTTTATGCGATTCGTAGGGCATTGGGGATGACATACACAGCGAATCGTGAGGGAAAACTCAAGAAATAGAGAAATTAGGTTGAAAAGTTCGAAAACTAATGGACTGATGAAAGACTGACGAACGCTGAATTCTACCACGAGGAACTTTCACAAGCCGACGGCGGGAAAGAACTGGAAGGCGGGCGTGGGGGACCACCCCTTTATACTGACGCTGTATGACACCGGTCACCTGACGTGGGGGCGGTTCCCCGCCAGAGACTGCTAGCTAGAAATGTTTCTGTGGGGTCCTGACGCCTGGCAGGTCAGTCCTATATGTGAATACCTACTGCAAGAGCCCTCTCGAAGTAAGATCAGCTGTTGTCAGTCCTGTCTATGGTCCATGGTATGGGTCATACAGTAACTTAAAGCCCTTTTTACATCAAGGCTGTGAAATCTACACTCCTCTGAGCTAGAGTGCTCAGTGAAGAAAACTGGCAAGGTAATAGACTGGCTCAAGTGGAAGTCCGAAACCACTTTGGGGAGGAA
The DNA here is from genome assembly GCA_016271365.2 of Neoceratodus forsteri. Taxonomy (NCBI): domain Eukaryota; kingdom Metazoa; phylum Chordata; order Ceratodontiformes; family Ceratodontidae; genus Neoceratodus; species Neoceratodus forsteri. The sequence continues at coordinate 1,839,382,259 of CM057456.1, forward strand.
CTTCCTATTAGTTCTCAACACTACCTTGTCCCTGTGGAAGGAAACATATCCCTTTTCCACACAGAGGGCCTGGAGCTCACTTATCCTCCTGGCAGAAGTCACTGCAACCAAGAAGACTACCTTCCAAGTAACAAAAGTACAGTTATGTAAGAACTTACCATAACAGCAGATCTTCGAGAGAGGCTCTTGCAGTAGGTAATTACATATAGGACTGATGCCGGCAAGCGGCAGGACCCCACGGAAAAATTTCTAGCTAGCAGTCCCTGGCGAGGGACCGCCCCCACGTCAGGTGACTGGCACCAGGAGACGTCGGTATAAAGGGGTGGTCCCTGACACCCGCCTTCCAGTTCTTTCCCGCCACGGGCCAGAAAGGCCGGACGAGAGGAGGAGGATATTTCCCTCACTGGAAAAGGAGCTGAAAAGCCTAGGGGATGGAGGGCGGAGTAGAGCATTTACTGTAAGAGCCTCTCTCGAAGATCTACAGTTACGGTAAGTTCTTACGTAACTGTACTATCTTACTTCGAGAGGGCTCTTGCAGTAGGTAATTACATATAGGACTGAATCCCAAGCAGTCTGGAACAAAGACAGGCACCGGGAGGAGGAGGGAAACTACTCCAAAAAGCAGTTCTAGCTGTGCAAGCCTCAAGATAAGAGGCCTTGCAGAACAGCCAGCCTGAAGCCTGCGCTACGGCGAGAGGCAACATCCAAACTGTAGTGTTTAGTAAAGGTATGGACGGAAGTCCAGGTGGCGGCAGCACAGATGTCTGCCGCAGACACATTTTTGAAACAAGTCGCTGAGGCAGCTACTCCTCTGGTGGAGTGGCATCTTACTTGACCTGGGAGGGTCTTGTTGTATTTGTCATAACAGAAAGTGATGCAATGAGCCAACCACTTAGATAGGCATTGCTTGGAAACAGCATTGCCTTCCCTTTTATGAGCAAAAGAGATGAACAACTGATCAGACTTTCTGAGATCTTTCGTCCTGTTGGTGTAGTATCTTAGAATCCGGTGAACATCCATAGTACGGAGTAAATACTCCCCTTGATTAGAGTACTGCGTAAAAAGGGCAGGTAACTCTATGGACTGATTTAGAGTAGACTCAGCTACTACTTTAGGAAGAAACTTAGGATTCGTGCAAAGAGCAACACGTTCCTTGTGAAAAATCAAGTATGGGATTTTACACATCAGGGCCTGGAGCTCAGAAATTCTCCAGCAGAAGTAACGGCCACCAGGAAGAGTCTTCCACTGAAAGGAACTTCAAATCCGCAGAAGCTGCAGGTTCGAAGGGAGGGAGAGTAAGTTTCTCGAGAACAAAGTTCAAGTCCCAAGGGGGAGCAGGAGTACGGATGGAGGGCCTCAGATGGAGGACCCCTCTGAGAAAGGTCTTAGAGACCTCCAATTGAGCAAAAGTTTTGTTTGTGAAGGGAACATGACAGGCCGAGATGGTCGCCATGTGTACCTTCAGAGAAGAATGACTGAGACCCAGGTCAAACAGATGACGTAGATACTCCAGCCGAAGCCCCACTGAACAGGAGAAGGGTTCCACGTTCTTGGAAGCAGCCCAGATAGTGAATCTTTTCCACTTCATGGCATAAGTGGATCTAGTGGAGAGTTTTCTGGCCTCCACCAAAATCTCTGCCACTTTGGGAGACACTCCAAAACGGGACTGGGCTAAGTCTGCAGGAGCCATGCATGCAGTTGAAGGGATTTGAGGCCTGGATGGACCAGGGTCCCCTGATCCTGGGTCAGCAAACCTCGAGACAGAGGAAGAGGAGGATCCTCTGAGTATTGTTGTAGAAGAGAGAACCAAACTTGCCTGGGCCAGAAAGGCACAATCAGAATCATTCGTGCTCCTTCTGAAGCTAGTTTCTGCAAGACTCATGAGATAAGTGGAATTGGGGGAAGGCATAGACGAATCTGTCCTTCCAGTCTAGAGACAGAGCGTCGCTCCAAAAAGCGCCTCGCTCTGGAATGAGTGAGCAGAAGACAGGAAGTTTTGCATTTAGAGGGGATGCGAACAGGTCGACCTGTGGAGTTTCCCCAAAGTTGAAAGATATTGTCTAGGACCCCTGGGTCCAGTTCCCACTCGTGAGTCAGAGCAGAAGAGCGACTTAGCTTGTCTGCCAGGGTGTTGTCGACTCCCGGAACGTGAATTGCTGTGAGGTGAAGGTCGTGTTGTGTTGCCCAATCCCAAACCCTCACTGCCTCCCTGCAAAGAGGGTAGGACCGAGTCCCTCCCTGTTTGTTGATGTACCAAACCACACACACGTTGTCCGTCTGGACGGCTAGGTGGCCGGGAAGGATGTATTGGTGAAGGGCTTGGAGAGCATACAACACTGCCCGAAGCTCGAGCACACTGATGTGGAGAGCTTGTTCTAGCTTGGACCAGGAGCCCTGGGTCCGATGAGAGCCTAGATGGGCTCCCCAACCTTCTCCCGAGGCGTCTGTGGTTAGAGTCTGGGAGGGGGGAGGACGAAAGAAAGGAACTCCTCGAAACAGGTTCTCTCGAACCATCCACCATTGCAAGTCTCGAAGCATCAGCAAGGATACCAGAACTGGGTGATCTAGGTCGTCCATTAACTGATCCCATTGGGAGCGTAGAGTCCACTGAGAAATTCTCATGTGGAAACGAGCGCGAGGAACTGTCAGGATAGCAGCCGCCATGAGCACGAGAAGGCAAAGGACCGACCTGCGGTCGGACAGCAGACTTATTTGGGTCTGGAGGGTGGACGCCCTGTCCGGAGGCAGGAAGGCCTTGCCCGTGGTCGTATCGAGAATCGCCCCAATAAACTGTAGTCTCTGGGAAGGGACCAGATGAGACTTGGAATGGTTGGTGGTAATACCCAGGCAGACAAAAACCTGCTGGGTAAGGGAGAGGCAGCGCAGGAGTTCCTCCCTGGATGAGGCCGCCAGGAGCCAATCGTCCAGGTACGGGAAAACCTGCACTCCCCTGGTACACAGGTGGGCCGCCACCACTGCCAGGCATTTGGTAAATACTCGGGGAGCCGAAGATAGACCAAACGGGAGCGCCTTGAACTGGTAGTGGTCCCCCTTGAACGCAAAACGAAGGTACTTGCAGTGAGACGGGTGAATGGAAATGTGCAGGTAAGCATCCTGCATATCCAGAGCACACAGTCACTGACCCAGCCAGAGGAGGGGCAGAAGACTCTGCAACGAGAGCATCCTGAACCTTTTGTATTCTACGAAAAGATTCAGGGAACTGAGATCCAAAATTGGTCTGAGATCTCCTGTCTTCTTTGGGACCAGGAAGAAATGGGAATAGTAACCTGTCCCTTGCAAATGAAGGGGGACGGGTTCTATTGCTTGTTTCAGCAGGAGAGCTGAAATTTCCTCCTGGACCAAGAGAAGATGTTCCCTTGAATATGACGACTTCAGAGAGGGGTGGCGAGGTGGTTTCTGAAGAAACTCTATCGAGTGTCCTTCTGCTATGAGCTGGAGCACCCAAGAATCTGTGGTTATCCTCTCCCAGCCTGGAAGGTGGAGGGAAAACCTCCCTCCTACCGGTTCCTCCTGGGAGTCCGGAGGCTGTGGGAGAGGGAAGGAGTCAGGTGGTGTGGGGAAGCGCCGCAGCTGAAGCACCCGCTGCTTTTTTGGGCAGGGGGCTTAGCAGCTGTGGGGGCCCGTGCTTTTGTGGCCCGCCTTCCCTGGGTTTCACCTGGCCGATTCCGCTCATGAAAGGGACTGCTGCTGCTGATGGGGACGGTACATGGTATCAGCTGACTTCAGTGCCGTCCCCTTCTCTTGAAATCGGGATGATGTCCCTCGACACACCCGAGCACCGACCCCGGAAGAGTGCTTCCGGATAGCAGATTGCACCACCGGGACCAACCCTGACACACGGAGCCAAGCATGACGCCATAGGCCTACAGCGAAAGTTGAGCTCCGTCCAGCAGTGTCCACTGCATTGTGTGTCGCATGAAGCTTGTGTCGACTGGCCGAAGGAGCAGAGCGGACAAGATCAGCCAACTCCTGCTTGACTTGGGAGTCAGGCACGGAGTCCAATTTGGCTTCCACCTGGGTCAGAATGGCCTTCTGGTAGTCCCCCATATGGCCGACATAGTTCAGGGCCCTGATCCCCAGCGTGGAAGAAGCGTAAATCTTTCTCCCATACTGGTCCAGAAGACATGATTCCTTATCAGGTGGTGACAAGCTAAGGTGTTTGGGGTTGGCCGACCGGCCGTGAGCAGCGCTAATCACAACCGAGTCGGCACGAAGGTGAGAATCCAGGAAATCAACACCCTCTGAAGCCTGATACAGCCTGTTCAACTTCCTAGGAAGTGCAGCTAAAGCCGACGGCTGTTTCCATATGGTGGTAACGAGGTCAGCGTGAGGCTCTATCCAGGATGGCACCAAGGTAGGAGCTGTCACGGGCAGATCCAGATGTTCAGCGAGTTTCAGACGCTGAGGATCTGGTTCCAGGGAGTGCCACTGATGAACCTCCTGGATTTTCTTAAGCAACTCCGTAAAAGAAGGATCTTCCGGAGGAGACTTTGGAGGAGTCCTTGGCTTGGGCTTCGATGGAGATCGTGGCTCGTCGTCTCTCTCGGAGCAACCGTCGGAAGAATCCGAGGAGTCCAAGGGTGAAGAGGAGGATGAAGAGGAAAAAGACTCCCTTTCCCGACCCAGGGGAGGAACGCACCCCTTGGGAAGCCCCCGGGGAAGCATGTCCTGCCCCTCTCTGGATCCAGATCGAAGAACCCTGGAGTCCAGAGGAGGTGAGGAAGTATGCCGCCTCAGACGTACGGGAACCTGAGATGGCACCATCGTCGGAAGGTGGCTCTCGACCTCTTTGGTGAGCTGAGCCTTGGCCTCAGCCCACCAGGAGGCCAGAGTCTCCTGCAGGTCCACCGGCAGCTGTGGGGGCAGTGAAGGAGGAGGAGGTGGGGGATAAGGACACGGGTTATACCCGTATGCAGCGTATCCAAAACCCGGCTGCGGGTAGCCCGGCATCGGGTATTGTGGCATCGGAAAAACTGGCATCAGGTACTGCGGCGCTGGATATAGTGGTCCCGGGTACATCGGCGTCGGACAGGACGGAGGGTACCCATGAGCCGGGGGAGGCTGCCGGAGCAGATGGCCCAGCCGGTGGCCTCACGGGCAGGTCCGCATTGGAGGGCCCGGAGGGCCAGACGGGAGCGGGATGTCTCCGGAGTCGGGTAGAACCGGCGTCGGGGCTGGCGCCGGAGGTCCTGGCATCGGCTGTACTGACGCCGGAGGAGCCGGGCGTCTGGGGAGCCAACGCAGATCCGGGCGCACTAACTGGAGGACGGTCTGATGGAGAAGGAAGGTCCCCAGCGTCGCCTGAGGATGGAGGGGAAAAATCCCCAGGGTCAGGCTGGGGGAACTCTGGGCTCCCAGACGGCAGCGAAGTCTATGAGGAACCGGCTACGACGGACGTGGGTGGGGTCCGTCATCGGTTCCTTCGCCGGCCGGACGTCGGACGAGCCAACATGCAGCTTGAGGGCGAGCTCCCGGTGGGTGCTGGAGGAGCCGGTGTCCAGCTTATGGGAGCCATCACCAGAGGCAGGTCGAGTAGAAGGATCGGCCTGGTCCGGTGGAGTGGAGACCGCGCACCGCCCTGAAGGGTCGAGCATCTTACCGGCCTTCTCCGTGCGGACGTCGGAGGGGCCGACGCCTGACTTACTGGAGTCGCCCACACTGGTAGACCGCGAGGGCGGAGGCCTCCAATTGCCCGGAGGTGCCCGCAAGGCCAGAGTAGGAGCCAGATCTGGCGGGTCGACGCCTCGGAAACCTTCCGAGGCCGAGAAGCAGTTCCCCGAGGATGCTACCTGTGTCTCCACATGTGCTCCCGAGGGAGATGCGTACAGGAGCCCTTGTCCCGTGCTTCTTCTATCCTTCTTCTTCTGATGGCCTTCGAGGAAGTGAACGCCTGCTTCAGTTTTTTGAGCTCCTTTTCCATTGAACTCATCTTCTTCTTCAGAATATGGGCTTCCAGGGATTGTTGCCGCCTTTTCCGGGTAGCCGCGTTGAAGCTGAGGCAGTGCTGGCACTTCTCGACTGGGTGATCGGGCCTAGGCAGAACAGGCACAGGAATGGCAAATCCTTAATGCGGTGATTGAAACATACCCAGATACACATTTATTTTTGTGCTTGAGGGTGTATGGACGACATACACCCACCGATGGTACCTGATGTTAGTCTAAAAACAAAAAGTATTTCAGTAAAACTGACAAAGATTGGGCTGACGGGACGCTCCAAATTTTCTTCTACGAGCTGCACGAAGCTAACGCAGGAAAGAATTGGAAGGCGGCCAGGGATCGCCTTTATACCGACGCTTCCTGACGCCGGTCACCTGACGTGGGGCGGTCCCTCGCCAGGGACTGCTAGCTAGAAATTTTTCTGTGGGGTCCTGCCGCCTGCCGGCGTCAGTCCTATATGTAATTACCTACTGCAAGAGCCCTCTCGAAGTAAGATCTTGAGATCTGCAGAGACCATGGGCTCAAAGGGAGGAAGAATAAGCAGAGTAATGCAAATGTTCAGGTCCCAAGCTGGCACTGGTTCCCTGAGAGGGGAACAACAGGTGAGACAGTCCGTTAAAGAACCTCCTGAAGATAGGATTTGAAGCTAAGGAGGTGTCCTTTCCAGCTGAAATGCATGCTGATACTGAAGCCAGGTGCACTTTCAGGGTTGAATACTGCAGACCTTGGGAATGCAGATGAGTCAGATAGTCCAACAAGGTTGGTATGCCAGCTTGAGCTGGGGCTACACCCTTATCTTTACACCATATAGACAACCTTTTCCATTTTGAGGCATAGGTTTTCTTAGTAGAAGGTTTCCTATACCCTCTGAAGATCTCCAGGACCCATTCACAGAGTTGCCAGCCTGCATACTCTAAGTCCTTAACAGCTTTGCCTTGAGTCTGAGAGACCCGAGATTGGGGTACATGACCCTCCCTTGGAAGGAGGTCAGTAGGCTGTGCCTTTGTGGGAGGTGAACTGGTTTGGCCACTGACACAGAAAGCAGGAGGGAGTACCAAGGCTGTCTGGCCCAGTCTGGGGCTACCAGTATCATTGAAGCTGGCTGTGATCTGAGCTTGAAGAGCACCCTGATAATCACGGGAAAAGGGGGGAAGGCATAAAGATGCCTCCCTGTCCAATCCAGAATCAGGGCATCCAGGAGAACTGTTCCTTTGGCGGGGCCCTGCAACAAAACAGAGGAAGGTGGTGGTTTTGGTGGGATGCAAGAAGATCTATCTCTGGAGTGCCCCACCTCCTGAATAGGACGTTCACCACTTGCTTGTTCAGTGTCCATTTGTGATGGGCCTGGTTTATTCTGCTCAAGGCATCTGCCAGGGTGTTGTCCTTGCCAGGCAGATGGATTGACTATAAGGAGGCGTTTAGAGAGTAAGCAAGGCTCCATATCTTCATTGCCCCTGTACAGAGTGAAGTAGACCTTGTCCCTCCCTGTTTGTTGATGTAGTACACTGTTGTGGTATTGTCTGTTCTGATCTGTACCATCTTTCCCTGTATTAGGTGTGAGAAGGCCTGAAGGGCCAGGTAAGCAGCTCTTAGCTCTACCAGGTTTATATGCTGGAGGGAATCAAGTGCTGCAGGGCTTATTACCTCCTAAGCAGCCCCAAGTGAGCACCCCACCCTAACTGGGAAGCATCTGTTGTGAGAACCAGTGAAGGGGGCTCCTGCAAGAATGGAACCCCTTCTCTCAAATTTTCCAGCTCCATCCACTATTGGAGTGCCTGTAGTATTACCCTTATTACTGGTATGGGTTTTGACAGAGTCCCACCTTTGGCACCAGTGTGTCCTGAGGTGGAACTGAACATCCCTCATCTGAAACCTGGCACCTATTACTGTGCTTGCTGCTGAAGCCATGTGTCCTAACAGTTGTAGAAACTGTCTTGCTGGCTTTGGCTTGCCCAGGACAAATGAGCTTGCCAAAACCCAAATGCTTTCAACCCTCTCCTGAGGGAGGAAAGCCCTTCCCAGTATGGTGTTTAGTTATGCACCTATAAACTGTAGTACCTGCACAGGAGTCAAGACTGACTTTTTGATGTTGAGAAGAAATCCCAGGGAGTGCAACAGATCCTGGGTTACCTGAAGGTAGTCTGTCACCTGTTGGTGAGACTTTCCCATGAATAGCTAATCGTCCAGGTACGGAAAAAACTGAAACACCTAGTCTTCTTAGGTGTGCCACCACTACTGCCATGCACTTGGTAAAGACCCTTGGTGCACAGGTGAGCCCGAAGGGAAGTGTTGAGAACTGATAGTGGCCTGAGGGAAGTCTGAATCTCATATATTTTCTGGGTGACTCCCTTATGGGAATATGGAAATATGCATCCTTTAGGTCTAAGGAGGCTAGCCAGTCTCCCCTTTGCAAGGTTGGCAGAATCATGGCCAATGTGACCATCTTGAACCTCGACTTTACCAGGTACCTGTTTAGCAGTCTGAGGCCTAGTATAGGCTGCCACTCCCCATTCTTTTTTGTTGTTAGAAAATATCTTGAATAAAACCCCTGCCCTTTTTGACCTGGGGGGGGGGGGCAGGCTCTACTGCCCTTGCTAGAAGTAAAGCCTACACCTCCTGTTTCAGCAGTTTTCTTTCTGTGAAAGGACCTGGTGTGAACTGCTCTGATCTTGGAGGAGGAAGTGATTTGAAACAAAGAGACAGGTCTTGACTCATTATTTCAAGAACCCACCTGTCTGTGATGATTTTCAGCCATTCCTGAAAATAATGAGTCAGTCTGCCCCCTACAGGAGATGGAGAGGCAGCCTTGAGGGAAAAGTCAGGGATTTTGTTTTGTTTGTTGCTGGGGTTGTGCAGATTAGGACCCTCTTCTGGAACTCCTTCTGCCTCTGGCTCTATAGAAATCACCCTGCTGTGACTGGTACTGCTGCTAGGGCACAGTCTGCACTTGGAAGAAGGGCCTCCTAAAAGAGGACATACCCCTGCCTCACCTTCCATAAGTTAAAGTGGAGGGAGAAGCTCTTTCTTTGGTAGAATTACTGCAGAAAGTAGCTTTATACTCATCTACTTTCTTCATATAAGCCTCAGTCTGGGCACCAAAGAGTGAGTGACGCTCAACTAGGAAGTCCATAGCCTTACTCTGGGTGAAATTAGTGGCACTCAGTCAGACAAATCTTCTCAAGGCTATGGTACCTGCCATCCATCGAGGAGCTGTGTCATTTATGTCACCTGATATTTGGAACTGGTACTTGGAAGCCTCCAAGCCCAGTCTAGCAGTGTCCAGTAACTCTGAACTGTTACGGAGGGGTTAGCCTCTGCACTGTCCAAGATAGACTGCCAAAGTGCCTTCTGGTAGAGGCTGCATAAGGCTTTGTAGCTGGCTTAGTGAACTGCCAGGGAAGCGAGCAGTAACCTTTTTAGCTATGCTATCTATCCTTCTCGAGTCCTTCTCCGGTGTGACAGGACAAGGGAGTTTTACCTTTTCACAGGCAGCCTGTTGTTGTTTTTTAACAAGGATTAGCACACTAAGCTGAAAGTTTGTTTATTTTTACAGGCGCGACCTGGGAGCACAGGGAAGTTAAGTGACTTGCACAGGGTCACACAGTATGTAAGTAGAAGCTGTGGGATTCGAACCCACCTCTGGTCTGCTGGATGTCACCAGATTTGCAGCTCAGAGCCTTAAACCACTGCGCTATAATGCCTGTTGTATAATCCTCTGGTGGTCAGGGTGAGTAAATAAAAACTCAGCCCCTGACCTTTCAAGCTGGTATTTTTTAAAATCACACTTTTTATCAGTGGGTGTGATAGTGTTTGGAGTCTTTAAGAATTTCAAGGACATCTTTCTTGAAAAACTTATACAAAGGCAGTAGGAGCCTGCTAGAGGGTGTCAGCCCCATAAGCGCCATATATTGGGCTTCTTCCTCATCCTGGATCTCTTCTGCAGTTTGCAGATCCAGGGCTTCCACCATCTTCCTGACAAAGGAAATATGGGAGGAAAAGTCCTCTGTGGGTGTGGGAGGAGAGCCAAGGTCCTGTTCTGGTGAGACCATGGGTTTAATACCCTCCTCTGTCTGATCATCCTCCTCAAATTCCACTGTGTCAGAACTTAAAAGGAGGTACAAAAATATTTTTTTTTTCAACCGGAGTAGCCACAGGCTGCTTAGGAGGTAATAAGCCCTGCAGCACTTGTAGTAAAGCCAGAGCCTGGGTTAGGTCTGCAGGCGAAGGAGCAGGTACAGGGCACCTGAAGGACCCTTTGATGCGTTTCAGCCGGGGTGTCAGTGTACTTTATTTTCTTGAGTTTTTTGGCAGGCACGAGAGTCAGCCGGTTCTTTGCCTCTCTTGCCAGAGCCCTCACCCATCTCAGGGGTGGTTTTTGAGGCTCTGGAAGGAATAGCCAAGGACTTAAAGGGAGTGGACTGGTTATAGCACATGGACCCCTCTTCCAACTTTCTTTTTAGCCTTTTCTTATGTTTTTCCACTTTTTTTTTTCAGGGAAAGACTTACAAATTTCAGTCAGCAGAAAAATGCTGTTGCCCAAGGCAGAGCAAACATAAATCATGTTTGTCTGCCTTAGCAAACACTTCAGAGCACTTTAAACATTTTTTAAACTCAGGAGGTCCTGTTTTCTTTTCAGGTTTCTCTGACATTTTAAAGAAAACAGGAACCGGGAACCAACAAAAACCCAAATCTATCAGTTCCCATCGGATCCCGAAATCGAGAAACAGCTCAGGCAACCGAGAAAAATCAGTTCAAACATCACAAATTTTACAGAAAACACAGAAATATGTAACCGGAACCCTTTAAAAAAGGTTCCGATTCAGAAGAAAAGAGAATCGGTTCCCTCTTGGTTCACAAGAACTACGAGGAAACGGAAAAAAATAACGCTAAATTAAACTGTGGTAAAAAGCTAAAATAACAATTACACTAGGCAATAAAGGAAAAATGAAACAAAAATACTCAAGTTTTTTTTTTTTTTTTGCTCAATACACTTCAGGAATTGTTCTTGATAGAGAGACGTTCTCCAGGGCATCTAACTTTGTGGCCGAGAGAAGAAATCTGAGGTTAGAATGTAGGCAGTTACACTGGGCAGTTTTTGAAATGAATGCACGAGCTAAAGATTCCAACGTTAGCACAGCATTCCATTTGGATCCGGGGCAGTGCTGGCTTAAAGGAGCACTGCAAGAAGTAATAATATTAGTGGATTCCTGGGGTTAGAATTTTTTTTTTTTTTTTTTAACTTACAGAAATAGTTGCAGCTACAGTTGCTAGCCGCATTTTCAATTAGTAATTTGAGCCCTCCACCAACTCTTAAGTACCCCCCCCCAAGAAAAACGCCAGTTTACTAAAAGGAAGCAGAGTGTTTGAAATGGTCATGGATGTCCATACACTATAAAGATAATATATGGGCATCCATATGCAGACATGCCTGTGTCTTCATCTTGAGTTTTCCACTGCAACCAGGGAACCTCTCGAGCTTTGCTCTTGAGGTTCCTAATTGACACAGAAACCTCACGCTGCAGACACATGCTTGTTGTGTGGCTGCCCATACATTATCCTCCATATTATTTATTTAGTTTTAGTTGAACGGGTAAGTGCACTAGACAAATGCTGCCTATTTTCAGGCACGACCCGGGGGAGGGGGATACAGATGAATGCCAACTGACCTTGAACCAGATTAAGCTGTTGGTATTTTTAGTGAATTTGAAATAATAATGTTCTGTTATGACATCAGTCTGTTGCCATGGGAATAACTGTGATGTCACAATGATATGACATCAGGTTGGGAAGAAGCAATAGGAGCTGATGAACTCTCATATAATTGTGGAATTCTGTCCTGTATTTAAACTGTTTGCTATAGCCACCAGTTAGTCAGGGTCCACTGTCTGGGCTGCAATACTGTGATTTAAATTACTGTTACCAATGCTCTCTGTTCTCTGCTAATCCCTTACTCTATAGTTTAATTCCTTCTTAATTCCACCTTTCTTCTACTCTGCCTCTTCCCAATTTTCTGCTCCTACCCCCTCTCCAAACCCCCCCCATGCTTGGCGTTGACCCGCCCTGCCCCCGTCTCCACTCAGCTTGACTTTTGCTATTCCAGCCTCTCGATCTAAACCTAATCTCTTTCTTTGTTTTTTCTCCCCCCTCAGCTGTCTCTGATCCCTGCAATTAATTGTCTGCTACTCATCCTCTACACCCAATCAAGGCCATTCTCCTCTCTGTTCCCCTGCTGCCTCTGTGTACCCGCCCCCTGGCGCAATCCTTTTTAATCCCTTGCTTTTGTTCCTTTTCCTCCCGCAGCTCAGCGCTCCTCCGAGTGGGTGCTCTCCCTTCCTGTGATGCGGCCACATCTCTGCCACCACCCGTTACCGAACCTACTGCTCCCTGAAGACTACATCAGGTATGGTCCCCTCCATGAGCCAGACTTGAGATTCAAACAGTTGGCGCCTTCACACAGCTGCAGCCCGATAGGCCTCTCTCCTCCATGGGCACTCACCAAATGGCTCCTGCACTCGCAGTCTATTCTCAGCCGTCTCTCGGCTAATTTACCAGCTCCCTGCATTACCAGCTCGGCTCCCTGCATATATTTTCTCCTGCCCCCCCCCCCGGGCACTCTTTAAATGCTTCTGCTACAGGTGAACTCCTCCTGTCAGCAGTCCCCATCCAGTTGCCTTATGATTGCTACCCCTCGTGCATTTATTCGCCGCTCTGTAATGCCCTTCAGGCAGATCCTGCCTGGCTGTTAACAGGCTTAAACTTGTGCACTAGCCCTAATTAAGAACCAAAAAAAAAAAAAGACTTACTTCCCTCACTCAGCACCCTCCTGACCCAATTACCTCTTCTACCTCTCGTTCTGCTCACAAATACTGCCTAGTCTCTTTCCCTGCTAGTTCTATCTAAGCTGCTAAGATGTCTCCTTGTATATTGTCTCTGGCTCCTCACAGGGTACTTACTGCTATCCTCATGGCACTCAGCCTTCTGCTACCTTGCGTAACCCTACTTCACCACCTAAGATACCTGACCCTACCTGTTCCTCCTTGCTTCTCCTACCTGCTTACAACTTGGCAATCACCCCTTCACCAGTCTTTGTTAGCTGGACACGCTACCCCTTCCGTCCCAGCCACCCTTCTATCAATACCAGCCTATTTCACCTTGCTGCACTTACTAAAATTCCAGCCTCCCTTCACTTCTTACCTACCTCATCCCTAACCAGATCTCCACCCTGGTACTGGAGTGTGAAAATCCACTTCTTTATAATTGTGCTTCTGCTCTGTTCATCGGTGACATAAACCCCAATCCTGGGCCTAGCCTTCCAGTTACCACACCGACCATATCTGCTACTACTAGCCCTCTTGCCCCACCTCGTGGCCTAAAACACTTACTTTTAAACATAAGCAGCCTGCTCCATAAAACTGACCTACTTCAGCCTATAGTCGCCTCACTCAACCCTGACATCATCCTCCTCTCTGAAACGTGGTTACACAACAAAACAGGAGACTCCGCCCTCTCCATCCCTGGCTACTCTATATCCCGTCAAGACCGGCCCGTCAGGGGCAGACGAGTGGCAATATATGTCTCATCATCCATTCTATTCACGAGCATTCTAGCCATGTCTGTCCCCAAAGCCTATGAGGTACTAATTCTGAAACTTTCCATTCCTTTTTCAATACCCATTTATGTTGCAGGAGCTTACTGTCGCCCTGGCCTCCCCCCAGCCGTCATCACTGAACTCACAAATACCATTATCTCTCACACTCCTGCAGGTGAAACATATAATGGGTGATTTCAACTAAAACTGGTTTCCACCTCCCTAACTAAAACACGAAATGATATCTCTGCCCTTAACCTTTCATAACTTATCCTTGAGCCAACCCGAATGAACCTTAAGTCCGGTAATTACTCCATAATTGACTAGGCCCTCACATCTTACCACCATAGAATAATCAAATTTGGTATATTACCAGATGCCATAAGCGATCATCATAAGATCTTCATGGTACGTAAAATATGCCAAATTAAAGCCCCCAAAAACACTGCTTTTCCGATCGTATAAGTCGCTAAACCTTAATCCCCTCCTGCTGGATCTGTCCCTCACCAACTGGGAACTGATAAAAGAATCTCTTTCTTTTGATGCAGCATACAGCTTTTTTCAAGCTAAATTTCTTGAGGTTTGGAACAAACGTGCCCCTCTTTGGCGTGCAAGGGTTAGGGGAGACCACCACCCATGGAGCACCCCTGAACTCCTAGCGTGTCATACAGTTAGGGACCATGCGTGGAAAATGTACAAAGCTACCTTGCTCCCTCAAGCCTACGACAACTATCAGTCTCTACGTAACAAGTGCACAAAAGCCATATGATTATTTCAGCTGTACTTTCCAGTCCAATATAAATAAGCCCTCTAAATTCTGGCAGGTAATTCACTCCTCTCCCCCAAACACCAGTTCTTAAAATAAACAATATCCAAACTACTGATCACCTTAGTGTGGCAAATGAATTTAATTTGCATCTCACCTCCTGCACTTCTGCTCTCCTATCCTCCCTGCCCCCCCACATTGGCCCCTCTCACCTCTCCCATTCCACCCTCAACTTCCTTCTCCTTTTCTAACATTACACCTACAGCTACCTTGAAGGCTTTATATTCCCTCATATCCTCCAAAGGCAGCTCACCTGACAGTCTGGACCCCAAGCTGTTATATTTATCGACCCCTGCTATCGCCGCTCCGCTTTCGGACCCGCTCAATTGCTCCTTCGCCACAGCTTCTATCCCTCTGTCTGGAAGCAAGCCACCGTCCTTCCCCTACCTAAGGGAGGTGACCCTTCCACTCCTGCCAGCTAGCACCCTATTTCTCTCCATTCTACCCTTGCTAAACTCCAAGATCATCTGGTTCTCTCCCAACTAACCTCCAATCTCTCAGACACTAACTTTTTCACTCATTGCCAATCTGGTTTCTGGAAGAATCACTCCACCACTACTTCGCTGATTAGACTTATCGATACCATCCTCACAGGGATGGACAGTGGTCAAATCACATCAGCCATTTTTGTCGACCTCGAAAAGGCTTTCGACACTGTCTCCCACACCCTTCTTTTAGACTCCCTCTCCTTGGCAGGCCTAACAGTCTCTGCCACAAGTTGGTTCAAAGCCTACCTTGTGGGAAGGACCCAGTGTGACAAAATAGCAGAAACCATATCTCCTTCCCTCCCTATCAACACTGGCGTACCCCAGGGCTCTGTCCTGGGCCCCATTATTTTCTCTGTTTTCCTAAATGACCTTTCCTCAGTCTGCTCTTCCACCTCAATCCACATGTACACCGATGATACGGTTCTCTTCACCTCAGGCCTTTCCCCCACCAATGTTGTGTCCCGACTTCAGCATGACTTCAAAAAGTTAAGCTCTGGTTCAGCTCCCATCAGCTTTCCCTTAATGCCAAGAAGAAAATCTCAATGACCTCTGGCACCAGGCAGAGACTCTCTCGGCTCCCCTCCCTGCCCACCTTCCATACCCTAGACGGGACAATCCTTGAGGACGTCACCTCCTTCAGGTACTTGGGGGTCTGGCTAGACCAACACCTCAGCTTCTCTGGTCATGTTGACGCCATCCTGAAGAAGCTGTGCCCCAAGCTTGGCACATTACACAGCAACCGTAGCTGCCTCCCACTACCGGCCAGACGTGAAACAGTCCAGAAGATGATATTGCCTATCTTTGACTACTGTGATGTAGTATACAGTGCCACTCCCAAGTCCTCCTTAACCAGACTGGATACCCTTTTTAACTCCTTCTGTTGCTTTGCTCTTGAAGCCCCCTCTCACACTCATCACCATTCTCTCTACCACTCCCTGGCTTTCTCCTTCCTTGAAAATTGCCGTCGCCTCCACTGTGCCAAATTCACATCAAAGTTTTGGTTTGGAACTCTCCCTACCTATCTTACCTCATCTCTATCTATTCTCCCCCCAGCTGACCATTCCCTTAGGTCTTATGACTCTCAGCTACTAGCAACTCCTAGGCGGTCTACTGTCATAAGACATATGACCTCCTCTCATTGCTTCCCCAAGCTATGTAATGCCCTGCCTCCCCAGTTGCCTCCTCCTCCCAACGCTCATCTCAAAACATCCCTTGATTGCCTTCTAATCACCCTGCTGCTGTCCTACTGCTCATACTCTACTGCTGATGCTGTCTGTTCAAGTGGTTAATTACATGCCTTGAGGGTGCACTGTTAAACCTCTGTTATTTATGATGTGGTAGACTCAGGATGTTGTATCCTTGGCTATTTTTTTGTACTCTAATAATGAGATGTGTTTTGTGTATGTAGTATGTAATGATGTATTATTGTAAAATGTATTTTTATTTTCCTATTACCCTCCCCCCCAGGACGCCCCGGGAGATGAGCAATTTATTGCTCAGTGTGTCTTTCCTGGTGAAACATTTCAATAAATGAATAAAAAATATACTGCCTGTTCTTTCATGGTCTGGACGAACTGCCACATTGTTTTGCATTCCTCCATGGAGAGCATCTGAGCATAACCAGCAGGCTGGAAGAGGGGCTCATATGCCTTTTTTTCTCCATTTGGTTTCTTTTAGTGTGAGGGGATGACCCCTCTTGCTTGCCTTTTATTGGAGTCCTCTTATCTGAGTATTCCTCACCTGAAGGTGTATGCTATTCTGTGGGCTTCCTTGCAGACTCTGCTGCAGATTGGCCCTTAGGGGAAGCTTATTCAGCTAACATTATTAAAGAAACAGTCTCAACCTTTATCATAACAGAACACCTGCTTGGAGCTAGACCAGGAGATGGGCTGATGGTGACTGCTTAAGACAAAACACTTCACACAGGTTACAGTTCAGTCAGTCGTGATCTATGCCTAAACACCTGTAGCACCCTGAATGACTATCTCCCTTAGGCAAACAGTAGTCACACTTTTGGCACTTTTTAAAACCTGTGAGCCCAGTACCTTTTTTGGCTTTTGTTTTTGTTCTGACTCAGACATGGGACCAGAAAAAGAAACTACAGAAAAATTTCTTAACTCAGTCCTTGAGAAGCGGTGATTTTATGTCCACCACAGTTGTTTTGAGCCAACCAGTTAAATTTGTTTGATCACAGTTGTGATCCAAAAATAGTTTGTAAGTGCTGTGAAACAGAGTAGAAGTACTTAATCATTAACAGTCATTGTGAGCTGGCTAACAAATAACACTCAACCACAGTCATTGTAATAAAAGCCTAAAGTGAACCAAAAAAGAAAGAAGCACTTTAAAAATGTTTTGTATACAAAGCAGAACAGTGATAACAGAACAGTTAGGCTGCAAACTACCCCACAGTCACTGTGAGAAGAGTGTCTTTTGTGGCCTAGGCTATGGTTTCCAGAACCGCTGGTAACTGTGCAAAAATGGGGATCAAATAACTAATTTATGTTAAAGCACAGATCAGAAGAGAGAATATGTATAGACCAAATAAAATGTAAACTTTGTAAAACAATAAATCTTTAGGATTTACCTGTTAAATTTAGTGACTGCTCTCTTAAGCAGAAACTAAAAATCTACTGTTGGAATGCTGGGAGCTCAAGATTAGCACACTAAAAGTGCATTTTTGAAAATATTGTTTTTTCTTTTTTTTTTTTTTTAAATCACAACATTATTTTGTCACCACCTCCTCAGATCTGGCAGGGACTATGACCCAAAGGAGTTAGTCCTCCGGCACATGGAGGCCATCAGTGGTACTGCCAGGTCCCGATATTTTCCACGTTTTTTTTCTCGCCTGCACAATGGGCGCAGCAGCTGTCTTCACATCTGCGGAGGCAGCCAAACATACTAGGTGCAGACTGAACCCCTCATGTTGTGCTGACGCACGCAGCACGAACCCCCCTTCCCGAGGAAAGACAGCAGTCCCCTGGGATGCTCAATCCTTACTTCCCCCAGCTGACCCCCGAATGCCCAGAGTCTGTTCCCGAACCTGGGTTGCCGGCGTGGTGTGAGGTGTTGCGTCTAGTGCCTCAACCCTCAGAGCCACCGGGCCGGCAGAAAAAATTCTAAGTTACATGGCACCATATTACTCGCAAAGATGTCGCACAAGTTTTACTGGGCTGTACTTATTCTTAATGTTCAAATGGGAAACAGTGGGGGAAAAAAACGCTGATCTCAGTTCCTGGAACTAACTGGTAAACCAATGAAAAGACGTAAAAAAAAAAGTTGTAAAAAATTTAAATACTAAAAAAAAACCTAAACAAAAAACAACCTTTTTTAAATAAAATAAAAGGTAATTAAATTAAGCAAATTTAAACGACTTAGCTGATTTCTTTAAAGAAAAATATCTCAGTGGGTACATGATCACAATGCAAGGGTAGCGTATGAAAAATCCCACATTCTCTAGGGTACCATGCAGATACGAGAAACGGATGCAGTTACTATGACGACATACATCACAGTCCTCTTATTAGAAACAATGCTGTTAAACAGAAAATGGAAGAGCTGAAACATAATTAAATAAGAGTCCCAGGGATGGTTCTGCTGTTAAAGTGATGTACAATTTGAGATGGGAAGGGAAAGTATGCATGACAGGAGTAATAAAGGGTACTTGTTAAGCTATGCTGGGACATGGGCAGTGCTCTAGACAATGCTGGCATTTAAGAGTAATGTAGTCGGCATTTTTTTTTTTTACATTTGGTGAATAAAATATCATTTTAATGTGTGGAAGTGTTTTAAACTTGGAAAAAGAGCACCTTCTGAAATATCGATGGAACATTTTCAAGGGGTGGGATGAGTATTGGTAGGCAAGTAAAATAGGCCAGTACCTCACCTTATCTGGAGCACTGGAGATGGGTTTGGGCTATGTATTTGTTTTTTTCTGTGTAGCAGACAGACTGAAGACAACTTGTGGGCACTTCTAGTTCAAGCCACGGCCAATATATCATTTTTTATTTTGTCACGGTTACTCCCACTCCTTTTGTGTTTGTTCAAGTGTATATATACATATTTATATTAATGCAATAGGTGTGGACATAATATTAGTTTAAAAAAATTAATTTGTTTCCACTGGTGTTAAATAACTTTTAGAACCCTTGTTTATTCTACCTCCTCCTCAATCATTCTCCCCCTTACCGGCACTACTTGCTCACTTTCTCTTTACACAGTGCCTAACTACCTGCCCCAAAAAAAAAAAACAGCTCAAATGTCAGCCTCTAGCTCTGGTCCCTTGACTCCCCAATAGTGTCCTATCTTAACCAAAACATTTTCCCCACATTATCTTTTTTTTTTTCTTACTGCACCATTTGTTTTCAAACACCGTCACATTATTTTACATCGTAGCACTACGGACATCAATCAGTGATGCAGTTTCAATGGCCACACACCCCATACACCTCCCGCCAACAGCATTACTTTCCCACTGCACACAAGACTGGAGCTACTGATAAACAGTTGCCTTTTATTTAAATTTAAAAATCACCTTTCTTGTTAATACTTTCAAATTGAAGCCATGGCTTTAGCACTCCAGACTCTGCACCCACCTCTTAGCCACCTTGCACACTCAACCAACCACAACATCCTGCTCGGTATAGTACCTAGCTGCTCCTGTTCACAGCCTCCTCTCTCTCTCTCTCTCTCTCGCTCATCTGTACTACTCGCTCCATACCCACTCAGGCTTGCATCTGTCTCACCCTCTGCACCTTAAGTAGCCCAAACACAGGATTAACCCGATAAAATAATGCACAAATCACAGTAGATGCAGGATCAACCAGATATTTTAAATAATACAAAAAAAATGCAACACAGACCCTCATAGGCGTCTCCTCGCTAAGCAAGAAATATGGCTGCCATTTTTGAAAATCCCTCCCAACTGAGACTTAGGAATACATGTAGGGATGTTGCTTCTCTAACAACCAAGCTACCAACCCTGACAACCAGCCCTGAATGGCAGAATAAGACGCAGGGGACCACAAAGCAAAACAAAATAAAATAAAAGTTAATCAAAAATTCACAAAAACACAGCTCTATTGCATAAACAGAATATGCAATGGGGAAGAGTTAAATAAATGATTTTATAAAATGGGCAGGGCCAATCCTGCATCCCGATTGGTCAGTCGTTGTCCAGATCTGTGTGGTAATTTACCAGTAACCACACGGGTCTCTAAGATCCTAATAACAGCAACGGCGGAGAGAGCTACACACACTTTGTTTAACTATACACACATAGCGACTCTAATACCAAAAAACAGCAGATATCAGCATATGAAAACACCCACATAATAAATTATTAATGAATTATAAATTATTCATCATGAGTTTTTTTTTTTTTTTTTAAGTTTCCCTCAGTTGCAATGTTGGCCTAATGATCACCATGGAGACTGAAGGTTATATCAGATCCCCACAGGAATGCACCAGACTGGGACAGTAATGTAAAGAATGTACATTTCTAAATGTTAAAAGTTAAACTAGTTTGTGAACCATTTTATAAAAGAAATAATCCACTCCAGGGTCTGCGGTTACAGTGTAATTACCGCACCCCCCCCCATTGAAAGGCACTCGACTAAGGCCTCGTGCTTCCAACTGGGGGTGGAGGATGCGCTCTGTTGTGTATTATTTCTTACATGTGGACTCAAGCAGTTTGCTCTCAGACACCTCACTTGTGGTTTACCCCACTCGTGTGTTACCCGAGGTCAAACTGCTCTCGTCCACATAAATCATTTATTTAACTCGTCCCCATTGCATATCCCATATGTAGGGCATAATAAGCTGTAGAGGAATAACACATTTATGTCCACTGTGACTGATAAAATTTGTAACTCACATGTGGTGAAGCCAAAAGTTAGTTATGAAGGTCTTACTACTCGGTGTAGAGATAAATGTGTTATTCCACTGCAAACCATTATGTATTTGATATATACCACACTTTCATGTTTTCATTAGTGTTTTATCTTGTTTTAGCTTAAAACTGAATTTCTTTCCATTGTAAACTCTCTATTTGGCCCATTGTTCTCTGTGTTGTAATTCCAGATTCTAAGTGGAAATAACATGTTCTAAGTGAAAATATCCTGAAATAAAGTACAGTTACGTAAGAACTTACTGTAACAGTAGATCTTCCAGAGAGGCTCTTGCAGTAAGTAATCATTTGTAGGACTGTGCCCCCTGGCATCAGGACTGCACAGAAACTTTTGCTAGCAGTGTCTGACAGGGGACCGCCCACTGGATGTCACATGGCTCACGTCAGTGTGACACTATATAGTGGGCAGTCCCCATGTCCACCCTCCAGTTCTCTCGCTGGAGACCTCCAAGAGTCATGACAGAAGATTGGGAAGAGGCTCCTGAATCCCAAAAATGGCTTTCTGGAAAGAGATCAGTAAACAAAGAGGCGGAAGGTGGGTGATAAAAAGGGTTACCTGCTGCAAAAGCCTCTCTTGAAGATCCACTGCTATGGTAAGTTCTTACGTAACTGCACTATCTTACTTCGAGAGGGCTCTTGCAGTAGGAAATCACTTGTAGAACTGAGTCCCAAGCAGTAAATAATCCAAGGGACAGGGAAAACATGGGAGGCTGGAATATAATCCCAGTAGGTAACCAGTAAAAAATTAGGACAGGAATCCCTGAAGGACTGCTAGTCCAAAACCGCCACTACACCTCGAGGTAATGTCCAAACTGTAGTGTTTCGTGAAAGTGTGGACAGAACTCCAATCCAAGTAGCTGCCGTGCAGATGTCTGCAGCAGATACATTTCTGAAGCAGGCTGTGGAAGCAGCCATTCCCCTGGTACAATGTCCTTTAACCTGACCCAGAACGACTTTACCATACTTCTGGTAACAAAAAGTAATGTAGTTTGCCAGCCATTTTGAAAGGCACTGTTTGGAAACTGCCGCACCCTCCCTTTTGGGTATGAAAAAAACGAAAAGTTGATCCGTCTTAAGGACATCTTTTGTCCTGTTCGTGTAATAACGTAAAATCCTGTGAGCGTCTAAGCGTGTGGGATGGCCCCGATTAGAATGCTTGGGGTAATATACGGCAATTCTACAGACTGATTAAAGGCAGTCTCAAACAACCTTAGGAAGAAACTTAGGATTTGTGAGCAGAGCTTCCCGGTCTCTGTTGAAAATCAGATAAGGCACCTTACACATCAGGGCCTGAAGCACGGAAATTCTACGAGCTGAGGTAACCAACTAAAAAAAGTGCTTTCCAGGGCAAAAAGTGCATATCACAAATACTTGCCAGCTCGAAGGGAGGTAAGGTCAATGTCTCTAAAAGAAAATTAAGGTCCCACGGTGGAGCAGGATTCTGCACCAGGCGTTTCAGATGCAAAATACCTTTTAAAAAGGTTTTAGGGACTTCTAACTGAGCCACTGTCTTGCCTCCCACTGGATCATGGTAGGCAGAGACGGCTACTAGACGCACCTCCAGGGACTAATAGCTCAAGCCCAGGTCTGTCAAATGGAGAAGATACTTCATGACCTGGGGAGTGGGGCAAGGAAGGGATCCATATCTTTTGATGTGGTCCAAATGGAAAAACGCTTCCACTTCATTGTATAAGTAGTTCTGGTAGACGGCTTTCGCGCCTCTACCAAAATTCGAGCTACCCTGTGGGAAACCCCATACCTAGAAGAAGCTATGCCCTGAGGTGCCAAGCATGAAGATGAAGGGACTTTAGCCCAGGATGTACCAGTGTGCCCACCTCCTTGGTGAGGAGATCATAAGACAGAGGTAGAGGAATCGGAGGTTCCACTGCTGGCTGCTGAAGCAGCGGGAACCAGATTTTTTGAGGCCAAAAAGAAGCTATCAATATGATTTGTGCTCCTTCTGACTGAAGCTTGATCAGCACTCTGTAATATTGGAAAGGGAGGGCATGCGTACAGAAATATCTCTGTCCAAGAAAGCACCATGCCCGGGATTAAGCAAGCAAAACTTGAGAAGTTTTGCATTTGATGGGGCTGCAAACAGATTCACCTCAGGAAGACTGAATTTTTAAGGGGGGAAATAGTAAAGATTTGGGGAATTAGCGCCCTATTTCTCTTCTCCATCCTTTAGGTAAAATTTTAGAAAAGATAACAGAGGTACAAATTAGTGATTACTTACAACTGACTGGGCTTCAGGCTCCTGAGCAACATGGCTTTAGGAAATTTCATAGTACAGGAACTGTCTTGGCCAGGTCCACAAACCACATCAGTGAGGCTATGGAGAGGGTGAGCTCACTGGTGCTGTTTTGTGGACCTGTCCGGTGACTGACCTGTTGACCATACTTCTGCTGCTCAGGAGCCTAGCTGCCAAGGGATTATCTAGATTGTCATTAGAATGGGTGGAGAATTATTTATCAGGTAGGAACTACAAGTTCTTTATGAGGGTTCAGTGTCAAGGAGTAGAATTTTAGAAAAGGGTGTACCTCAAGGGTCAATCTTGGGACCCCTATTGTTTTCCATATTTGTGGATATTATACCAAGTAAAATTCTTAAGGCTAAGACAATCTTATATGCTGATGATATAATATTACATAATAGCTCTAATTCATTAGATAAAATTGCCCAAGATTTGACTGTAGATTTTTAGAGTCTAGAAAATTGTTTGTTGGACTTAAAATTATCATTGAATTTTCAAAAACCAAGAGTATGATATTTGCCTCTAAACAAAAGTTGATTAAATTAGGGAAACTGAATATTTTTGGTAAAATTGGAACTAATTTGGAGCAGGTGCAATGTTTTAGATATTTGGGAATGAATTTGGACTCAAATTTAACATTTTCAAATCATATATTGACTAACAAAATCAGTAAATCAAAAATTAGGGGTTTTATTCAGACTACAGAATGTGTTAGCTTTACAAGCCAGGAAACATATAGCCCAAAGTATACTACTTTCTCAACTGAATTATAATTCATTTTTGTTTACTAGTTTGTCTAAACATGTGGTAAATAACTTAACAATGACTTTTTATAGTACTCGTAGATTTGTTTATAGATTGCCTTATAGTACACATCATTGTACTTTATATCAAGTTTCTACTGCCTAACTTGAGTTCCATATACTCTCTCTCTGTTGTAAAACGGATAATGTACTGAGACAAAAAAGTCTCTCTCCCTTGTATTCTCTGACATCTGAAAGGGAAGCTCCGAGAAACTTGAGATCAAATTGTCTTTCTTGTTTAAATTTGAAAGTCATTAAAACTAAAATGGGTGCTCAAGCTTTTTCTATCCAAGCACCAAAATACTGGCATGATCTTCCAATTGAATTGAGAACTATGAGTAGTCATAATTTATTCAAAAAGAAATTGAAGCATCATTTATTGAGTAGCATGCAATGTGTCACAGCTATTTTAAATAATTTGTATTATATTGTTTGTCTTATATGTCATGTATTTGTATTTCTGTATTAGTGAATGTAAAAGTTATCTTTTTGTATAACATCTTGTGACTATTTTATAGTCTCGGGTCGCATATGAAAAAGGGCCTTGGCTCATATGTTTACCCGGTTAACAAAATAAATAAATTAAAAAAAAAAAAGACCCCAAAGGTCGAAGATGTGATCTAGAACTTCTTGCTTTAGCTCCCATTCATGAGTTCTTGCCCTGGTGCAACTGAGACTGTCTGTGAGAACGTTCTGCAACCCTGGGACATGAACTGCTAGGAGATGGACTCTGTGCAGAACTGCCAGTTCCAAACCAGCATTGCTTCTCTGCAAAGAAGGTACGAGCGGGTGCCTCCCCTGTTTGTTGATGTACCACACCAAGCACATGTTGTCTGTTTAGATCAAGAGGTTTTCTTGAAGAAGGATATTTTGAAAAGCCTGAAGAGCATAAAGCACTGCTTTCATCTCGAGCACATTTATGTGCAGGTTCGCTTCTACAGGTGACCACAGGCCCTGGGTCCTGTGGTGTCTCAGATGGGCACCCCATCTCTGTCCCAACACATCTGAAGTCAGTATTTGGGAATGGGGAAGGGTCTGGAAAGAGACTCCTAGTATCAGATTGATGGAGTCCTGCCACCATAACAGGTCCTGTTGCACTGGGGTGGAGATGAGGACCAGACAGTCTAAGTTGTCTTCCCTCTGATCCCACTGAGACCTTAGCGTCCACTGTGATATACGCATGTGGAGTCTGGCCAATGGGACTGTGGGGACAGCCACTGCCATCTGGCCAAGAAGACGGAGCACCGCCCTGGCCAAGATATGTCGACTGGAAAACACCAGCTTGGCTTGTCTCTCCAGGGTGTTCACCCTGTCCAGAGGGAGAAAGGCCATGCCCTGCACTGTGTCCAACACCGCCCTAATAAACTGAAGGCATTGGGAAAGAGCAAGCTGGGACTTGGTGTAATTAACTGTGATACCCAGGTGCTGGAAAAGTTGCAGAGTAGCTGATAAGGAAGTTTCCAACCCCTCCCTCGATGATGCTGCGAGGAGCCAATCATCAAGGTAGGGTAAGACATAGTGCCCTGACTCCTCAAGGCCCCTGCCACTACTGCTAAGCATTTGGTAAAACCCGCAGGGTGGAGGACAGGTGAAAAGGGAGAGCTCTGAACTGCTAATGCTCCCCTTGGAAAGAAAATCTGAGGAATTGCGGTGAGGACTGAAGATTGGGATGTGAAGATATGCATCCTTCATGTCCAGAGCACAGAGCCATTGTACCTTGGATAGGAGAGGTAGAAGGCTTTGCAATGTCAACATCCAAAACCTCTTGTATTCTATGAATAACAATAATAATAAACTTTATTGTTATGGCGCCTTTAAAAAACAAGGTGCCTAACAAAGTTAAGACCACATAATCAAAAAATTTCACCACAACACAATCAACAAAACATCTAAAAAACAGATAATCATAAAATCTTAAAAACTTGAAGAAGTACAGGGTACTGAGATCCAGAATCGGGCATAAATCCCCTGTCTTTTTGGGTGCCAGAAAGAAGTGGGAGTAGAATGCCTTCCCGATCTGGTTTGCCGGCACTGGCTCTTTTGCTTCTTTGTGAAGAAGAGATATGATCTCCTCCCTTAGATGGGAGATATGCACCCTTGGGTAACGAGAAGACCTCGGTGGATTGTCTGGAGGTTTTTCTCAAAATTCTACAATGTGACCAAGCTTTATTAACTGAAGCACCCAGGCGTCTGTTGTGATGGACTCCCAGATGCCTTGCGAATCTTCCGCCCACCTGTTCCTCCGATAGACTGGGGGCAGCAAGTCAGGAATGGGAGAGAGGGTTGGGGAGGGCCGCTCCTGCCGCTCTTTGTGATGTGGTTGGAGGGGAGGCGGCAGTATTGGGATCCCTACGTTTAAACTAATGTTTGGGCACTTGCTGGTTTTTCATCTGGTGTCTGTTTTGCTGACGAAAAGGATGCTTTTGTTGTTGTTGTTTCAGTCGATACATGGTATGAACCAACTGAAGAGCTGTACTTTTATCCTGCAGGCTGGTTATAATATCCTGGACATCCCCACTGAACAGGACAGAGCCTCTGAAAGGGGCATCTTGGATAGCCGACTGAACATCAGGGGCTAGGACCGATACTCTTAGCCAAGAGTACCGGCGAAGGCTTACAGCAGTGGCTGTACCTCTAGTGGAGGAATCTCCGGCATCGTAGGTGGCCCGCAAAGAATGGCGTTCAGCCACCTTGGTCATGTTTAATGTGGTTGCCAAGGATGACTTTGAATCAGAGTGTGATAAGGCCTCGACAACAGGCTCGAGTTGGTGGAACAAGGTCTGCTGGTACTCTAACACGTGTGAGACATACTTCAGAGCACGTACTGCTAGAGTAGAAGTGGGACAGAATTTCTCCCAAACTGGTCCATTTGTCCGGACTCCTTGTCGAGAGGGGAAGTACTGAGGTGCTTAGGCTTAGCAGATCTATCATGGGCTGCCATGATGATCACTGAGTCAGCTTTAGGGTGTACGCTCAGGTGGTCCTTGTCCTCAGGGGTCCTGGAAACCCATCAGCCTTTTTTGCTGTGGCCGGGATGGAGAATATAAAATAAGAAAAAGCTGATACTCATCCAGAATAGGCGTTCGAACTGCTGCGATGAACTTTAGTCTGTCCGACGTGCACAGGTCAACAGCAGGAATGAACTGGAGAGTGGATGTAGGGACTGCCCACTATATAGTGTCACACGGACGTCAGTCACGTGACTTCCGGTGGGTGGTCTCCCGTCAGACACTGCTAGCAAAGTTTCCGTGAGTCCTTATGCCAGGGCGAACCTACAAGTGATTACCTACTGCAAGAGCCCTCGTAAGATAATTTACTCAATGTATTCACCACTGGTGCGGTGTATGTGGTGTATATATTTAGACATATATAACAGGAGTGCAGGTTAAAAATGACAAGATAAAAGATCAGTATCTTCATAATGGAATAGTGAACCAATCAGAGAGCAGCTTTACCAATGCTGATGGCATCAAAGTGCCTAATGCAGCACTGAACCCAGTGGTAGAAATCAAAGAGAAACGGTTAAATCTTCAAACAAACGGCAGACATAAAAAGTTACAGTATTAAATGGATGGTGTATAAATCAAATATGCAATGGTCTGACACAAAATAATGCAGTTTATCATGACTTGTAAGACTGCAGGACTGTCATAACTTGCTTGTGGCTCCACCACTTCTGAGTTATGCTCTTTCTCCATCACAATTGAGGATAAATGGTATATTTTGTGTCAGGCCACTGCAACAGCTAAAGGATCAATCACAAACAAAACAAGAGTGAAAACAGAGGATGAGCGGAGGGGATAATCAGAAACTTGCTCCATTTTGCACAAGTAACACTGCTGGGAATTAAACCAGGGCCTCCAGGTTCACAAATCCATGCTCTAAGCACTAGGCAACACTGCTTCATGAAGATCATGCAAAAGTGACTCAAAAAGGCATTAAACGAATGCCTTCCAATAAAGATGTGAAAGTGCTACTTAATGTACACAGTAGCAATCTCCATCACGTGTCGCAGCAAATGAGCTATGTATTGAAAAGTATAAGAATTAATAAATATCAAAATGTAGAACTTACCTGCAATAATAGAGGAGTAGGCAAAGCAAAACTAGTAGAATAACAGCCATCCCTCCCAAAATTGCCAAAAGAAAAACTGTGTGGTAGGTGGTGATGTCCTTCTTTACTACAGGACCTGGAATTCCAGAAATTAAAAGATAAAACTTTTGTCAATTTTATTGCTGCCTCAAGTGTCATTAACGGTATACAGAAATAAAAGCATCTGCATTTTTTTAAGGAACCGTATTCTATTGAGCGTGTTTAACATTCTGGTCGCAACACGGGTAACCCAACCCTACGCTCTCAGCCTAGATCATCAGAGGGTCAGTGAGAGTGGAAAACGACTGAGAGTCCAGGGAGATGCTCCTCTACTTTGGGGTGGCCTAATGCCAGTCTCCACTGCAGCACTGTCATCTGGGAGAACCCACGCAGAAGTGCAGGTACAGGGGCTGGGGAAGGCAGACGCTTGCTGTCTCCATGCTGCTGAATACATGCTGTGTGTTGGCACTCTAAAGCCCTAGCGTGCATACATCTGCTGGGGTGGGAATAACAGGGCGTAGAATTCCCTGGCTTGCAGTATCCCTCTCTAGCCTTAGGTGCTCCAGCTGGAGAGAGGAAGGGAGAGACCTGTCGCGGGTGCGGGGGACAAGTTGGGGGACTGGAAAAAAGAGGGATGTAGATGGAATGACAGGGCTCACTGGCTGCCTTTGATTGGGGGAGGGGTTAAAAATAGTTTAGCATTACTTAACCTAAACTAACGTATAAATAAAAAAGCAGAACATTAAAAACTCTAGCACTGTAAAACTTATTTCTCAAGAGAGTTCATCTTTTCTTTGTGTTGTGCAGTGTGCCCACTTTCTGTGTCTTTCCATGTTGTCATATGGCTACTCGTTTACTGCCATGTGTAATACATGCTCAGCTACTGAGGGGCCAACAAGCTCAAAATTGTCATCACCATGGAACCTTTAGCGCCACCCCATTCCGAGGCAGTTACTTTTGAATCTCTGGTCTTAACTGTGCTGGCTTTAGGGGTTGTAACATTGCTAGAGCTCTCCTACCCAAGACTTTCTTTAAGCCTTTTTTGTTTTCTCAGACTGTAGTATCTCTTAGGAGAAAATCCTGTTCGTTTTTACAGACAAAATCAAAGAAACATAAAAAAACATCAGCAGAAAAAGATCATTGTTCCATCCAGTCTGCCCTGTTTTACCCTGTCCTATCCTGGGACCTAATGTTTAGTCGGAGGTATATTGCCCTCACTCCCCCTTCCCCCTTCTCTACTACCTCCCCCTATGTAACTATTAAGCCTTTTACTCGATCACAGAAGTGCTTGAAACCAGGTTCTTGCATCCACCACTACTGCTGGTAGGCAGTTTCATGGCTCAGCCACACTCTTTGTAAAATAATACTTTCTCACATATTTTCTGAATCTCTCCTCTGCCAGCTTCCACTCATGTGCCTGTGTTCTTGATTCATCAAATATTTCCTATTTACTCTGTTCATTCCTTTCAGAACTTGAAGGTCTATATCACTTCTCCCTTCTGATCTCCACTGAGCACATGTTCAGGACCTTAAGCCGATCCCAGCAGATATGCAAGGGAGGAAAAGACAGAAACAGCAAGTGAAGGTAGAGAGATAGCGAGAGGCAAAGAATTGCGAGATTGTCGGGGTGATCAAATCCTAGGTCTCACGGGAAAATCTGGTTGCGCAACCAAACAGACAAGAGTCAGGAAAGGAAAGAACAGATCCTTACATTTAAACACGTTCTCTATAACAACTCGGACAGGGTCCTATTCAACCCTGTCACAGAAGACAATCGTCCAGGTAAGGGAAGACATACAGACCTTCTCTTCTGAGAGCTGCTGCAATCGCTGCCAAGCATCTAGTAAAGACAAGCGGCGCAGAGGATAAGCCAAAGGGCAGCATTTTGAACTGGCAGTGTTCACCCTGAAAGGCAAAGTGAAGAAATCTCCTGTGAGGAGGAAAGACCGAGATGTGCAGGTAAGCGTCCTGCATGTCTACTGAAGACAGCCAGTCCCTGGCTTTGAGGACGGGCTCATATGAGGCCTGGCAAAGTTACCATCCTGACTTTCTGTACTGGACAAAGAAATTGCAGTCCTTGAGGTCTCAGATCTCCAATCTTTTTGGGGAAAAGGAAGAACCTGGAATAGAACCCCTGGTTTCTCTAATAGCTTGGCACCAGTTTGATTGCCTGCTTGCGCAAAATAGACTGTATTTCCTCCTGGAGAACAGACAGGTGGGCTGGGGAATAGTTTGAGGGTGGTGGAGGGGTATCTGGTGGCTGTTGCAGGAGCTCCACGGTGTGGCCGCTCTCTATAATCTGCAGGATCCATGCATCTGAAGTTATGCTTCTCCACTGGTTCAGATGGAAGGAGAACTGACCTCCGACTGCCACCCCCTGGGGCTGTACATGAGGAGGGGGGTCTGGCAAGGGGTAAAGCCGAGGTGGGACCAGCTGTAGAGGCTGGTCCATCAGTCTTGGGATGCTGGCCACTGCTCCACTATTTGAGGGAGTGAGCAAGAAGACTGGGCTCTGTGCTTTCCCTGGATGCTGGGGCCCGAGCCTGACCTATTGGCCTGTATACAAAAAGCAGACCGCTCTCTGCCACAGGGCTGCGGTAATAGAGGGAATGCACTGACTTGATGGCTGTGCCAGAGGCCTGAAGATTATTAATGAGGTCCTGGACATCAGGGCCAAAGAGCTTGATGCAATGAAAGGGGCATTAAGCACCTTATTTTGCACATCAGCTGCAAATCCAGAGACCCTGAGCCATGAGTGCCTACAAAGGCATATGCCAGTGGCAGCTGCTCTGGCGACTGTGTCTGCCATATCACAGAGGGACCTAAGGAGGTGTCTGCTGACATCCTCAGCCATTTGGAAACATTGAAGCAATTCCTGCTTCTGAGTACCATCTGGAAGGGCCTGTGCTGCAGCTTTGCCCTTCCTCCAATTGGCATTCTGGTATTTGACCATGTGTGACAGGTAGTTGACAATCCTCAAGCCCAACGTAGAGGAAGCCTACACCCTCTTACCCCAGAGGTCAATCTTGCAGGACTCTTTCCCCGGGGGTGAGGGGGTGGAGAAGAGAACGAAGGTAATTAGGCACCTTAGACCTGTTGTGTGCTACCTTAATGACTACAGAATCAGTTTCGGCTTGGGCAGCAAATAAGGAAGGCCCTGTGAGGCATTATAGAGTTTGTCCGCCATGTGGGGCATGGCTGGCATCATGTCTGGTCTGTGCCAAGCCACTGTAGTAGCATTTTTCAGGGCAGGAAGCATAGGAGGGATAATTTTGGGGGGAGATTCAGGAATCTCCAAGAAGTAAGGCAGATCCTTCCTGGTGACATCCTCCTCCTCTGTCTGAAAACCTAAGGTGGCAGACAGCTGCTTCATGATGTTGAAGGTGGCATCCTCAGGAGGCAACCTTGGGGTATGCTTGGAGTCCTCACTGACTGGCGAGGCAGTGGACTTATCAGAGGTGAGGAACTGTTCCTCTTTCTCCTCTACCTCACCTGGAAGGATGAGGTCAGGGTGGTACTCCTACTCGACGCTGACCTCTTCTTCTGGGTCTGCCGTTGTATGAGTCATCGAAGGCCCATGGGAAGGCTCCCTGGGTCGACAAACAGGTGTCGACGATGAAGCTGTCGTCGATGGTGCCGGCGACAAAGGCCTATTGAAGGCTCCCAACTGGTGAACCAGCACACTGTAAAGCGGACAAGAACTTTGTTCAGGTCCACTGTCGTTGACGGAGGAGGATTCGATGGCACAGAAGCCGACAACCCCTCTTGCTGACCTGATGACCCCTTAGCCCTTGGAGAGGAAGGGGCAGGTCTCGACGAGGTAGTTGTTGACAACGAGCCTATTGTTGAGGAAGGGAGGGCTGATGACCCAGAGGTCGACGGATGAGTGCCCCGAGAGTTGGACACAGAAGCTGTCAGTATGGACCTGGTGGGAACAGAGACCTGGATAGCTGGTCTCTTCATCTTGGCAGCAGCCAAAGAGCCCCCCGGAGAGGCCGACAGGGAATGGGAAGGCCACCGGGGGAAGCAGTCGTGATCCCAGTCTTTTTTATGACTTTTCCCTGAGGACTTTAGAGGCCTGGGAGCATGTAGAGCTGGAGGGCGACTGGGTGGCCAGGGCCCCAGAGGACCCCTGCTCGGAACTGGCTACCTGTTGTTCCATGAAGATTTTTAGAGCCTTCCTGTGTTGCCTGAGGGTAGTTTGGTTAAACTTCTGGTGGAGCTCACAGTCAGCGGCATCATGGTCAGGTCCAAGACAGCAGACACAAACCGAATGTTCATCGGTAGAGGTAATCTTCTTTCTGCAGCGGCAACGGCAAAAAAGAGAAGAAGGATTAACTCTGGACATAAACAAAAGGAAAAATCTGAAGAAGTAGAAAAAGGTGGCCATAGGCCAAAAAAGGCGCAGACACTACGACAGAGCTTCCGCAGAGACTGTGCTTGCAAGTCGATGGTGGGAAAGAACTGAGGAGGGAGTTGGGCCACCCACACTTATACAGGGCTGGTGATGTCAATGGCGTGGGCGGCCCGAGTTGAACTGCTGAAAATCTTCCAAGTAGATTCCTCTTTACCGATGGCGAAGGTTCCTACAGTGTAACCTGATGACTGAGATACCCCCGAAGAATATATTTTACTATTCCCTTTCTGACGACATGGTTTCCATATTAAACAAACGCAACCAAAGTGACAAGAAAAAAGTTTAAAAACTTACTATTTACAACATAAAATTTATGCTGGCCACTCCAGCTGACTTGTCCTGGACACACTCCCTCATTCAACAGTGGTCTGCCCTTCTGAAATCTAAGACTTCAGCCTTTGATGAGGGCTTACTTGTCCCAAGGGCCATGACAAACCATACAGAGTTATGGTCGGCGGATACTAGTGGCTCCCCTACCCTTACTCCCCCTACCACTTCCAAGTTGGTGAGCACCACATCGAGAATGGCAGCCTGCCTAGTGGGTTTCTTAACCAGCTGCACAAGCTGGCAGTCCTGCAATGTATCTATCCAGCAGGGCTGGACCTCTGGAGCTCCTAGCCGCTGGAATGACCTAGTTAATATCTGGCAAATTTAGATCTCCCACTACCATCTCCTCTTCCTTTGCTACCTCCTTTCTAGTTCTGCCCCAGCTCCTTTATCTCTTTCTCCACCTGTGCTGGAGGTCAGTGGATCAGCCCTATAAACAGGTTACTCACCTGTAACAGTAGTTCTAGGAGAGGTATATGTTGTTCATTCACACTAATTGGCACATCCTTTCACTTTAAATATCTTGTCGGAAGGTCTTCAAGCTGGCTCCTCCCACCCACCCGGGTGGTATAACCTTCGGCTCCGCCCCATGATGCTAGATCTTGTCCGCTGGAAGCTAGGTTTGTGCATCAAAGCCGGGGAGGTCAGGTGGGTCCGTGTGGATGAACAGCATATACCACTCCTAGAACTACTGTTACAGGCGAGTAACCTGTTTTTCTAGGATCGTGGATATGTTGTTCATCCATACTAATTGGCAGACTCCTTGCAGTTCTCCAGGAGGAGAGAGGCAAGGCACACACCCCTACTTCGGGAACAGAGACTGGAGAACTGAGGCTCCAAAACCAGCATCCTGGTTTGACTCAAGGTCGATGTAGTAATGGGTAATGAAGATGTTTGCTGTCTTCCAGGTAGCAGCCCTGCAGACATCCTGGATAGGGACATCCCTAGAAGCAGACACCGATGCAGCGGTATGGCAGGTGGAGTGAGCCCTTAGCTCTACGGGAGGCTCCTTACCCGCCAACCTATAGCAAAGATCAATGCAATATGTAATCCATCTGCCAATCGTCTGCTTTGCTGCAGGTCTGCCAGGTTCGGCCTCAGCGTAGGTGACAAACAGCTGGAGAACCTCTCCCCGAACTTCAGCCGTCCGCTCCTTATAATAAGATCGCTCATCTCAGGTCCAGAGTACGGAGCCTGTATTTGGCCTCTGAGGTGTAGTGCGGGTAGAACACAGACAGAGTTAACACCTGGTTAAGGTGACACTGTGACACCACCTTCGTAAGGAACTTCGGGTTGGGGCGTAGGACAATCTTGTCCCTGTGGAAGACCAGGTAAGGAGACTCCACCAAGAGCGCCTGGAGCTCCCCCAGTCCTTCTGGCTGACATGATAGCCACCAGGAAGGTGGTCTTCCATGACAGGTGGGACATCTCACACCTGTGCATTGGTTCGAATGGCTTGCCCATGAGTTTAGCCAATACCAGCAGTAGATCCCATGGAGGTGGAGGTTCATGCACCAGAGGGGATATGTGATTGAGGCCTTTGAAAAAGCACCAGACGCCGGCCCACCGGCACAGCAGTAGGGTTACCGCTCACGGCGCCAGCGACCGGGTTCGGGAACGGACTCGGGCAGCTGGAGGGCCGGCCAGGGGGAGAAGGACTGAGCACCGAAAGGCTGCTCTCCTCCTCCGGGTGGGGTGGGATGCAAGTCTCGCTGCTATACCACCACCTGGGTGACCACAGGTGGAGGTGCAGCGAAGACAGCTTGCAAAAATAAGGGTGGGGAGGAGCCTGCCAGAAACCAGAGCAATAAGCGCGTCACGACGTGCTTAGCCCCTAGGCTTTCCTAGCGTGCGGGCACCTCGTGAACTGGGACCAGAAAAACGGAAATACCCTGTCCCAGGTTCCTGTAGACAGGACCCGGTCGTCCCGAGAAAACCCATAACCGGGCTCTTGAGATGGGGCCAGCTGACCTCCTGACGCATACTTGAGGTGTGAGAGAGGGTAAGGGGAGACCCTCTCCTCCATGTGCAGGGGGTAAACCGCAGCAGAATGGGGGTAGGCAGCTGGTACTCGGAATGGAGGTAGCCGGGGCGGGACTACAGGTGCGCGCACGACCTTGGGATCCCTGAAGAGAGGTTCCTGGTGCAGTGAGAAGGGAGCATAGAAAATAGTAAGTATAAAAAAAAGAAAAAGCACCAGACCACTGTCTCCTGCGCCACTGTCCGCTGACCAGCCCACACCCGGCAAGCGGAGATGGCTGCCAGGTGCACCTTAAGGGTAGTCGTCTGGAGACCTCCATTGGAGAGGGACCAAAGGTAGTCGAGGATACTGGCCACAGGACAGGAACTAGGGTCTAAGCCCTTGCCCTGACGCCAAATGGAAAATCTTTTCCACTTGAAGGCATAGCACCTCCTGGTTGACTCCTTCCTAGATGCCTTGACTCTGCTTAGGACATTGTTGGAAAGACCCAAAGCCTGGAACTCTAGCTACTCAGGAACCTGGCTGTCAGGTGCAGGGATCGAAGGTCCAGAATGAGCACCTTCCCCTGAATGACTGATATCAGGTCTGGGCGTGCTGGAAGATGCCTCGGGAGCCTGTTGCTGAGGCTGAGGAGATCTAGATACCAGAACTGGCGTGGCCAATCTGGGGCTACCAGGATCACCTTCGCTTTGTCCCTCCTCACCTTGAGAAGCACCTTGTGGATCAAAGGAAATGGAGGGAAGGCACAGAAGAGGCCTGGGGTCATTGGCCTAGAGAAGGCATCCCCCTGCAGTGAGCCCTGCTGGGGGGGGGGGCATGAAACAGCCTCAGCTTTGTCTCCTCCCTGGAGGCAAACAGGTCCACCTGAGGGGTGCCCCACAGGGAGAACAAGCTGTGAACTAGCTCTGGGTGAAGAGACCACTCGTGGGACACCTCACCTACATGGCTGAGGGCATCCGCCAGTTGGTTTGAGGCACCTGTCACATGGATGGCTAGGAGAACTGCCTCCAGTTGGCTCACGAGGGGGCCACATGCAGAGCGCTTCCCTGCACAGAGGCCGGGATTGCGTGACGCCCTGTTTGTTGAGATAGTACACAGTCGTGGTGTTGTCTGTCTGGACCTGGACCACTTGACCCCGCAGAAACAGAGCTAATGCAGTCAGTGCCAGCCGTACCGCTCGGAGCTCCAGCAGGCTGATGTGGCACTCCTTGGGGTTCCAGAGCCCATGGATCCTGTGGTTCCCCATGTGTGATCCCCGTGACAGAGGCATCAGTCGTGAGGACGACCGCCGGCTAGAGGCGGACAAACGGGATCCCTTCCTGCAGATGTTCTGGGACAGTCCACCATTGGAGAGCGTTCCAAAGCCTCTGGGTTACCATGACCAGCTGGTCGAAATGACCAAGGCGCTGGGACCACTGGCTGGCCAAGCCTCATTGAATGGGATGCATTCGCCACCGGGCCCAACAGACCACAGTGGTGCAGGCCGCCATGTAACCCAGAAGATGCAGGAAATCCCGGGCAGGGCGCAATTGCCCAACCAGAAATGGTTGGGCAAAGGAGGAGAAAACCTCCACCCTGTTTGCCAGCAGCCAGGCTCTGGCTTGGCAAAAGTCAAGCTCTGCCCCAATGAAGCAGATCAACTGAGATGGCACAAGTTCCGACTTGGTTTCGTTGAACAGGAGGCCAAGTTTGAGACAGGTCTTGAGGGCCAGGTCCCTGGACCTCTCCACCTCCACTTAGGAGGGACCCACTATAAGCCAATCGTCGAGGTAAGAGTACACCCTGACCCCTCGATACCAAAGATGGGCTGCCACCACTGCAATGCATTTGGTGAAGACTGGGTTGGCCAATGACAGGCCGAACGGCACGGCTTGGAACTCGTAGAGGGTTCCCTCTGCTCGGAAGTGGAGGAACCTTCAGTGTGACAGATTGATTGGGATGTGGAAGAACCCGTCCTGAAGATCCAGGGAGCAGAATCTGATGTTTTGCTCGAGGGATGGTATGATCTGGGATGGAGTTACCATCCGAAAGGTGCGTGACCTAAGATACTGGTTCTGGTCATGCAGATCCAGAATGGTGCACCAGCCCCAAGTCCATTTTAGGACCAGGAAGCACCTGGAAACGAACCCTGGGTCGACTGTGGGATCTGTCACTCAGGCCACTACTTCTAGGAGGAGTTGGGCTATGTTGCCTCTCAGGGCTGACTGAGAGTGGACGGATACCCTTTCCTCTCGTGGGGCACAGGCTCAGCTTGGCGGGTACTGCTCGAACTCTAGAGGCAGTCCTTGACCAACCACTTCCAACACCCACCTGTATGTGGTAAGAGGGGACCAGGTGGAAAGGATATGATGAAGCCGGGCCCCCACAGGAGGGCCCAGAGTAGTCGTGATGGGTATGGCACTGGTCACCCCCAACCAGACACTGAGCAGACCTGCAAGAGGAGGATCCGGAAGTGGCACCGACGGGACCCTTCCCTCCTGGTTTGCGCGACTGAGGGCCTGACTTGAGCCGAGGGTGCCAACACTGGGCCTACTGCTGCTGTCCAGACTGAAACTATGGCTGATTGGCTGCAGGGGCAGAAAGGCGAAATGGCTTCTTCTTCTGCTTCTTGGACCATGGGATTTCTTTTGGGCAGACGTAGCGGAGTCCAACGTGGTACTGGACTTCTCGATACGTTCCAGGTGACCTTCCACTCCTGGATCGAACAAGTCGGTACCCAGGAATGGGATATCTGCCAACTTGTGTTGGGTGTTGGCCATGAAAGTCCAGATCCACAACCAAGCCCTGCCGCGCATGGCAACCGCGGCTGCAACAGAATGGGCACAGGAATCCCCGATGTCCAAGGCTGTTTGGAGCTGTTGTCTGGCAACAGCCCGGCCCTGGTCCTGGACCTGCCTGACCGTGGTCTGAAGGTCTGTGGGAAGGTGAGGAAGCACCTCACCTTAACAGCCCAACAGGGTGTGGGAGAAGTGTGCCATGATTACAGCAGAGTTGGCCTGATGGAAGCCCAGCATGGAGGCAGCATAGACCTTTCAGGCAGAGTGATCCAGCTTCTTTGTCCGGTGATCTATCAGAGTTTCCCTGAGTTCTCAACCCGCCTGAACACAGACTCTGTCACCACTCCATCAGCCAAGGGATGCTGTGAAAATCACCGAAAGGGAGCCAGTAGGTAGCACGTACTTGCGAGCCTTCCTGGCTGATGGTGCGGGACAGGACGCTGGGTACTGCCAGAGCTCCATGGCTGGGCCAACAATGGCTTCAGCTACTGGAAAGGCCTCGGTCGGGGAATCCCCCTTCTGAGAATGTCAGTTAGGGGACAGTCTACCCATTTTTCAACGGGCTCCAGCTTCATCCCCGTAGATTCGGAGTTGAGGTGGAGCATGCCCAGAAAGGAGCTGGGCCCCTCCTTGGCAGATAGACTTATGGCATCATCATCGTCCCTAGAACGAGATGCAAAACCTGAGTTGTCGAGGAGTCCGGGTACAGCAGTCTGCCACCAGAATCACTGCGAATCTGCTGTGGGTGGTCGGGAGCCAGAGTAATGCCCGAAGCAGGCTGAGACTCCATGTGGGGAACCCCCGAGGGGGAGACTGCTTCAGTGACGACTCCACCAGAATAGAGTGGAGAGACCGGCTGAGTCGGGAGTGATGTCGACGGTTCCATTAGTGTGTGTGTGTGTGTGTGTGGGGGGGGGGGTGACGACCGACTCCAGAGTGGTCGACTTCGGCCTGGGTGGCAACAGCCAGGTAATGGCTGGGGTGGAAGAGACCACCTTCGGCCCAGCCAGAGCAAGCTGCTGCCACAGCATGTTCTCATAGCACCTATGCAACTTGTGTCGGAGCCTCCCCTCATCCGAGGAGGATGAGGACAGAATAGCAGCGCCGCTTCTTAAAAGTACCACTTATGCAACTTCCTTGGCGCTTTTGGTCGGGATGCCCCAGACCTAGACAAACCGACGGGACAGCAGGAACACTCGGGAAAAGGCGGGGAGAACCCCGGTTCCTCTGGGTCAGAGATAACCACTGATAACCTGGGATTGTCAGGTCTAATTGGTTATTTTCTGTAGCTCAGTGATGGCTACTAGGTCCACTGCACTGACTGCCACCATTGCCTGGAGCTCACTAATTTTATTTCCCAGACACCTGGCATTAAGGCAGACCCCTTTCCATCTTTCTGCTGATCCCCCTCCTACTTCTTCCTATTCCTTCTCCCTTATTCTTACCTAGTCTCCTTCATTTTTTATTTTTTGATGCTGAATATAGGCTTTGTCAGCGCTCCCTCATTGGCATCTTCCCTTAACCTAATTTGAACTTTAACCTTGCCGTTACCCACCTTGCTGCTACTAGTCTTCTGTGCAGGGGCAGCCTTAGCTGGGTTCCCCATCTGCATTCCCTTCTCAGGGGTACCTTTAGCCTCCGTCTCCTCTGCAGTCAGTTGAACTGTCCAATGCAGACGTCAAACTTCTGCCCCAGAGCACTGGCCCCCCCCCTTGCATCAGGTGAAGTCCATCACCTTTGAAGAGACCTTGTTACATTAGTATGATTGTTTTAGGGATTCACTTCATGACTCCAAGGTCTCTTTTCTCAGTGGTAGTGTATAACATAACCTCGGCCATCCAATATTCTGTCCTGGGGTTCTTGTTCCCTATGTGCATTACTTTGCATTTCTTGCTGTTGAATTTCAACTGCCAGCCTTTGGACCACTTCTCTAATCTTTGCAGATCCTTCTGCAGCTACCTAACCCCATCCTCATGGTCTACTCTGCGACAGAGCTTCACGTCATCTGCAAAGGACAGCCAACCATGGTGGTACTTACTCACCATGCATATGTTGACCCCATCATTGTTTACAGGTTCTGGGTGGATGCCTACAGTGATTTTATGACAGATGGGCCCAGACCACATCAAACGTTTGGGTACTGCAGATAATTTCACAGAGCTATTTGACCGAGTTCTCTTCTCTGCTCTCAAGAGAGTATTTTTTCCATTACCTGGTCACTGTGGCAAGCTACCCCACAGCTAGTCCTTATTTGTAGACATAATTCTGTTGTATAAATTTGTATTTATTTTAACTCTTTTTGTCTCCCACCTACTGTGGTATCTCTCAGGTTCCCTCTCTCAGCCTGCAGCTCCTAACCACCCACCTGAACCACGAATTCTGAAAGCTGAATAGGTATCAGGTCTCCCGGCTCACCGGCACCCTTGGAGAGGCCAGGAGTCCCCAGAGGTAGAGTCGGGGTTGCGGCCAGCTCTGGGCGTGTGGGGTCTTGGCTCCCAGAGTTTGCAGTCGCCTCACCCGGTCAGTGGGGATTTTTCCTTTGCTTTTTCTCCTTGTCCTCCTCCCCCCTTAAGCTTGGACATGCAATGACGTCTGCTACAGCTCCATCCCACCACTGCTGCCCCTAAGCAAGTGCAGTGCCTCCGGTCTCCACTGGGGGACACTGCAGTGCTGGGCGTGCCCTGGATCCCTCCCCAGAGAAAGGAGAGCTGTTTGCCGGATGCTCGATCCTCTCTCTCCCCGTCGACCCGGGCTTGTTCCCGAACCCGGGTCACTGGCGTGGTGCGAGGTTCGGCATCCAGAGCCTCAACCCTCAGCGCCACCAGGCTGGCTATACATTTTTATTTTTGATGTAATTCTGTGTATATGCGCATGCAGAAATGCCAGTGTCAGCATAAAGGCACCTATGGAAAAGACTAGATTAAAAAAAAAAAGTTTTTGACCTTCTTTTGACCTGAAAACCAATTTTCTTACCAGAAAAATGACAAGTTATTGTCAAAAAGCCATGGGGATAGCTGATCAAAGAGTATCCCTCTAAGATAACTACCCAAGGGAAACGGGTAATAAAATCAGCTTGTATACTCATAAGCCTTACAGGATCTTCCTTGAAACTAATTTAAGGAAAGCCAGTTCAAAAGCCCAGGATGTTTTAGCCAGGAATTGAACAGCAGATGACCATTCTAGCAGAACTGTGTGTGTTAACTACAGTAGTGGAACAGTGACTTCAAACGACTTAAAACTCTTACTGTCATATTATGAGTCAGGACTTGATTTTTGGAAACAGCAGAACACTGACATCTTCTGGTCAAAGAGAGTAGTTGCTCTGAACTAGGGAAAATTGATGACACTGCAGATGACAAAGGGGATTGAAGCCCTAGTTCAGGGCATTTACACACACATTTTCATCTGGACACTCTGCTTGACACACACCAGAAGACAAACTGCTGATACCCAGTGTGGCTACCAAGGAGTAAACAAAACTGAAAACCTTCATCCACTATTTTCAGACTTCAATTCACTGCAAATATAAGGTAGACTTTTTAGCTAACAGTTTGAGTGCGTTTCACTGTACATTTTTCCATTTTTGTTTATGTATACTGTAACCCAAATTAGTATATTCTCTTGTTAGTTGTAACTGTATTTAAGTATTTTAGTAAAAACTTTTGTTTCTAAAGAAATTCTGCCTATGTGAAATGTACATACATGTGTGTGTGAATTGGAAACAGTACTGATAATCTGTGACAACTGATAATTGCTTAGAGAGGTCACCATAGCAACCAAATTGAGCAAAAGGGTCTGGAAGGGATCTGAAAGGAGAGGGAGAATACCAGAGTCTCAAGGACAAGTCTGCAGGGATTTTGAACCAGGCTGTTGCATGTCCTGTAGGGAGACCAAATCAGGTTTTACACTGCTACCCTCGAAGACAGTGTGAAGCCTGAGTCTTCCTCTTTTGTGTAATAGCCAAGGAAGGGTTCATATCTGGCCACAAGACTTGAAACTGGTATTGTGCTCTTATCCAGAGTTAGAAGGACACCCTGGATCCTCGTGGTTGAGGGCAGTCATGACCTCGGCGAGCAATTAAAATGACGAGGAGGGTATCCCTGCACCCCCGTAAGGGACTGCACTTAAAAGGTGGGCACTGTAAACCCAGTGGACCTGACCCCAGGAGTGCATTTGTGACAGATCTGGTGGCAGTGGTGGGATCCGAGAGATTTGGTTGCATACTGTTGTGATTCGAGATATTGGTGGCACAGGCATAGCAGCTGGATTCGAGCCCAGTGCATCAGATTGATAAACTGAAAACAGTCCACACACAATCAAGGCAGAGATTTAAAAAATATATATATAGTTTAGTTACAATACAAAGTTCCCTACCTGCTTTTTTTTCCTCGGGCCTAAGCTAGTGTAGTAATAGGGAAGAAGATGGCTTCCAAGCTTAACGCATACACTGCAGACTACCTAAGGCAGCTGTGTCAGGACAGAGGAGTTCAGTATGAGGGTCTAACCAAAAAGAACCTCGTGGAGGATCTTGCGGCAGCCAATGAGCTACCAGCTGCATAGGACCTTGAGTCACTGCCAGTGGCTGAAAAGGACCAGAGCCTGGGCATGGGGGTGCCTGGGTCCATCACAGAGTCTAGTCCTGGGGAGGAGGACAGTGAGACCAGAAGGAACACAAAGCCACATCAGCAGGGAAAGGTTGCCACAAGGCTGGAGCCGGAAGGGATCAGGCTGTAGCTGGAGCTGAGGAGATTGGAGCTGGAATTCGAGCAGAGGAAGTTCGAGATGGAGCTGCAGGAAAAGCAGTGGCAGCGAGAGGCCTAGGAAAGAGAAAGACAGCTTCAGAGAGAGGCCAAGGAAAAAGAAAGACAGCTTCAGAGAGAGAGGCTGAGGAGAGAGAAAAACAGTGTCAGAGGGAGTTTGAACTGGAGAAGCTAAAATTCCAATGACCAGCGCCACAGGAGGTAAGTGGCAGGGGTGAACCTGAATCTCCAGTGCTGGGGTATAAATTAAATTCCAAATTAATAGCCGCATTTAAAGAGGGGAGGATATGGATGCATTTTTGAATTCATTTGAAAAGGTCTGTATCCAGGTTAAAATACCCAGGAGCCCTGGAGCTTTCAGCTATCCCCACTACTTACTGGAAAAGGGCGTGAGTCACTAGGCCAAACGGACAATCAGTACAGTAGTAATTATGAGAGACTTGAAGCTGCATTGCTTAAAAAGTATGAATTAATGCCTGAAGCATACAGAGTTAAGTTCTGTAAACTCCGGAGAAGCCCCGTCATGAGCGATGAGGAACTCACCACAAAGCAACTTCAGTTTTTGAAATGTTGGTGGGAGGGAGTGGAAGTGAACTCTGTAAAGAAAACTGAGGAGGTTGTATTTCTGGAGCAATTATTTTGGGCTTGCCCAGCAAAGCTAAAAACCTGGCTAGAGAACCGAGATCCCAAAACAGCGCAGCAGGCTACTAAACTCTTGGATCGCTATGCCAGGAACAGGCCTGCTCTGAAATAGAGTGAGGTGGGTGTGGCAGCGCTGAAGGGGAAAAGCATTCCTTCAGGGCAGCTAGAACCCTCACTGCCTCTGCAGAAAGGGGGAAGCCCCAGGTTACAAAAAAGGGATTTATTGGAATAAAGAAATGATGATTGTTAGTTTTGCAAACAGCCAGGGCATCTTGATAGACAGTGTCCTAAAAAGGCACAGAGTGGATAAAGTTGTGTTCGAACAGAGTTGGGTGCACTGTGTATCCCTGAAAGCATGCCAATAAAGATGAGGGAGTACATACACCCAGTTACTGTAAATGGGGTGCAGACCCAT
Source organism: Neoceratodus forsteri (assembly GCA_016271365.2). Classification (NCBI taxonomy): domain Eukaryota; kingdom Metazoa; phylum Chordata; order Ceratodontiformes; family Ceratodontidae; genus Neoceratodus; species Neoceratodus forsteri. Next base: position 1,839,425,494 of record CM057456.1, read on the forward strand.
GGGGTAAGGGACCCAAGGGCATCTCTTACCTTAGTAAAAGGGGATTTGGTTGAGCCTGAACAGCTTGTACATAATTAGTTTATAACAGTAAGGAGATTCACTGGAAAGGAAAAAACTCCGACACTAGTTAGTGTTCTCCTGGACTGGGGTGAGACAGGAGAGAGGGTGCGAAAGGTGACAGTAGCAGACAGCCTTGCCCTGGATGAGATTATAGGGAACAATCTCCAGAAGGGGGTGGTGTGTGTGCGGTTACCCGCAGTCAGACGGCAAAGGCCAACTGTAGTTCTCTGGACCCCATAGAAGCCCCTATGGAAAACAATGGGAGGCTGGTTCCCCAGCCTGTGTCGCCTGACATGGAGAGTAGTGAAAGGGAGGTAGGACTTCCCCACTTAGCAGTTCACAAAACAGCAACAGAAGGTTACTCTATGAGGAGGGAGGGGTAACGAATGGTCAGAAGGTTAGGGATGGCAGTTACCCTGAATGCCCTGACGCTAAAGCTATGGACCCCAGTTTAGGAACTGAAGAGGACACGTCCCATGCCTTGGGAAAATGTTAAGAATTTATAGCTGCTCAGCGGACTGACCCTAGTTTGGAGAGGCTGAGGGCTTGTGCAGAATCTAATGGGACACAGGGAGGTGATGTGAGACATAGAGTATATTGGGACAATGGACTGTTGTATATGCAAGACATAAGGACAGAGGGAAAGGTGATGGGCAGGCAGTCTGTTGTTCCCCAGGGGTACCGTGAGCAATTGCTCAAGATGGCTCATGATATCCCCAAGTCTGGACATCTGGGCATCGCGCACCATGCAGTGATTGGCCCAGAATTTCTATTGGCCCAACTTCACCCAGCACGTGAAGGAATATTGCAGGTCTTGTCACCAGTGCCAACAAATAGGGAAGGCAGTTAGTAAAACCAAAGCTGCCCTAATTCCCTTGCCCATTGTGGAGCAGCCATTCGAGAGGGTAGGAATGGATATTGTGGGACCTTTGAGTACCCCAAGCTGCTCTGGAAAGTGGTTTATCCTGAAGGTGGTAGATTATGCCACCTGATACCCAGATGGGGTTGCCCTCTTCTCAATTAGGACAAAGTGTCAGATGCCTTGCTAGTGATTTTCTCCCATGTCGGGTTTCCACAGGAGGTAATCACTGATCGAGGGGGTACCTTCATGTTGGACCTGATGAAGTGTTTGTGGGAGAAGTGTGGGGTGGTACAGAGATGCACAATACCTTATCACCCACAAGCCAATGGGCTTGTGGAAAGGTTTAATGGTACCCTAAAATCAATGCTCAAAGCATTTGCTGAACAGCATGGGAGGGACTGTGAGAAATACCTTCCCCACCTGTTGTTCGCATACAGGGAGGTGCCCCAAGAGTTGACAGGGTTTTCCCCCCTTCGAACTCTTATACAGACGCAGGGTGCATGGGCTCCTAGACTTGATCTTGGAAGACTGGGAAGGCAAGCACGCCACCCAGTGAACTCCCATAGTGGAATATGTCCCAAAGTTTAGGCAAAAGCTGAAGAAGTTTATGGGAGAAGCCCAGTGCAACCTGTCAGCCACCCAGCAGAAGCAAAAGGTCTGGTACGACCGTAGAGCCAAAGCTCGCTTGTACAGTGCAGATCAGGAAGTCATGGTCCTAATTCTGGTCCAGAAGGACAAGCTGCAGGCCGAGTGGGCGGGACCATACAAGGTAGTCCAACAGGCTAATGACATGAACTATATTGTAGAACTGCCTGACAGGAGACATACCCATAGAATGTACCATATCAACATGATAAAGCCATATGCAAATAGGGCAGACATGGTATTTGCAGTGTGTAGTCCTGGGGAGGGGACAGATGAAGAAGACCCCCTACCGGACTTGCTGGAGGAAAGCAAGCGGGAGTCCTCTGTGGAGGCAATCAAACTGTTGCCCCTGTTGACCCCGGAACAGACCCAGGAAGTGAGGGAGGTTTTAGTACACTTTGCCCCTTTGTTTACAGCCAAGCTTGGACTAACCCCCTTAGCAACACATGATGTAGACATGGGGATGCGAGCACCCATACGGCGAACAGCCTACCGGGTGTCTGAGGCTATCCTAAAGGACATTGGGAGGGAGGTGGAGAGAATGCTGGATTTAGGGGTAATCCAGAAATCCCACAGCCCCTGGGCCTCATCTGTAGTCCTCGTTCCCAAGCTGGATGGCTCTACTCACTTTTGTGTGGACTATCGTGGACTCAACGCAGTCACAAAGTCTGACGCCACCCAATGCCACAGATGGATGAACTACGGAGAAGTTGGGAGGGGCGATATACCTTACCACAACTGACTTGACAAAAGGTTATTGGCAGGTGGAAATAACTGTCAGAGCTAGGGACAGATCAGCCTTCATCACTCCAACAGGATTATCTGAGTTCAAAGGTAATGTCTTTTGGAATGAAGAACGCCCCTGCCACCTTCCAAAGGTTGGTCAACCAGGTGTTACATGGTGCTGAAGAGTATGCAGTGTTGTATCTGGATGATACTGCTATCTTCAGTGCCAGTTGGAAGGAACACCTGTCCCACCTGAAAGAAGAGCTGGGCAGGATACTGAGGGTAGGGCTCACTGTCAAGGCTGAAAAGTGCCATGTGGCCATGGCAGAGGTGGCATACCTAGGACATGTAGTAGAGGCAGGGTAGCTCCATCCCAATCAAGCCAAGATTGAAGCAATAGAGGCATGGCCCAGGCCTGAAACCCAGAAGCAGGTTCGGAGTTTCCTGGGGACCGCCAGGTACTACTGAAGGTTTGTATCAAATTACAGTACCCTGGCAGTTCCCATCTCTGGCCTGCTAAAGAAAAGAATGCCCAACAGGGTAAAATGGGAGCCAGCCTGTGAACAAGCCTTCACACGGCTAAACAAGGCACTGTGCAGTGCCCCTGTGTTGGCCAGTCCAGATTACAGTAAACCATTTGTAGTCCAGACAGATGCCTCTGATGTGGGGGAACGCAGCAGTCCTCAACCAGACCTCTAACCAAGGCAAAGATCACCCCACAGTGTAACTAAGCAAAACATTGCTTCCCCAGGAGCAGGCAAATTCCACAGTTGAAAAGGAATGCCTTATGCTGGTATGGGCCCTCAAGACATTAGAACCATACCTCTATGGGAGGCACTTTGAGGTGCAGACTGATCATAACCCCCTGGTGTGGCTGACTCAGATGGGCAAGATGAATGGTCATCTCTTAAAGTTGAGTACTGCCTTACAGGGCTACGATATGATCATTACCCACAGGGCCAGATCAGCCAATGCCAACGCAGACTGGCTATCTCGCCAGTTAGAGCAGCAAACAGAATTTGTGAAAATCATACCATGCCTAGGGATGGAGTCCCACAAATTCAGTCTGGGAGGGAGTGATAGGGTGAGCTACCCCACTGCTAGTCCTTATTTTGTTGTATATTTTTTTGATGTAATTCTATGTATATGTACATGCAGAAATGCCAGTGTCAGCACAAAGGCACCTACGGAAAAGACTAGATTTTTTTTAAAAAGGTGTTGGCCTTCTTTTGACCTGAAAGCCAACTTGCTTGTCAGAAAAATGACAAGTTACTGTCAAAAAGCCATGGGGACAGCTGATCAAAGAGTATCCCTCTAAGATAACTACCCAAGGGAAACAGGGGTAATAAAATCATCTTATATAACCATAAACCTTACAGGATCTTCCTTGCAACTAATTTAAGGAAAACCAGTTCGAAAGCCCAGGATATTTTAGCCAGGAATTGAACAGCAGATGACCATTCTAGCAGAACTGTATGAAATTCCCTTCCAGTGTGTTAATTGTAAAACTGTGTTAACTACAGTAATGGAACAGTGACTTCAAAAGGCTTAAAACTGTCATATTATAAATCAGGACTTGATTTTTGGAAACAGCAGAACAGTGACATCTTCTGGCCAAAAGGAGTAGCTGCTCTGAACTGGGGAAAACTGATGACACAGTGCAGATGACAGAGGGTATTTAAAGCCCCAGCTCAGGGCATGTACACACACATTTTCATCTGGAGACACTGCTTGACACACACCAGAAGACAAACTGCTGAGACAGAGTGTGGCTGCCAAGGACTAAAGGAAACTAAAAACCTTCATCCACTATTTCCAGACTTCAATTCACTGCAAATATAAGGTAGACTTTTCAGCTAAGAGTTTTAGTGCGTTTTACTGTACATTTTTCCATTTTTATGTATACTGTAACCCACATTTGTATATTCTCTTGTTAGTTGTAACTGTATTTAAGTATTTTAGTAAAAACATTTGTTTTTATAAAGAAATTCTGTCTGAGTGAGATTTTATATATATCTGTGTGTGAACTGGAAACAGTATTGATAATCTGTTACAACTGTTAATTGGTTAGAGGGGTCATCATAGCAACCAAATAAAGCAAAAGGGTCTGTAAGGGATCTGGAAGGATAGGGAGAACATCAAAGTCTTAGGGACAAGTCTGCAGGGAATTTGAACCAGGTTGTTGCATGTCCTGTAGTGAGAAGACCAAAATGGGTTTTACACTGCTACCCCCGAAGAGAGTGTGAACCTGGGTTTTCCTCCTTTGTGTAATAGCCAAAGGAATGGTTCATATTTGGCCACAAGACTCGATACTGGTATTGTGCCTTTATCCAGAGTTAGAAGGATGCCCTGGATCCTCATGGCAGAGGTGCAGTTGTGACCTCGGCAAGCATTCAAAAAAGATAAGGAGGGTATCCCTGCCCCCCCATCAGAGACTGCACTTAAGGGTGGGCACTGTGGGCTCAGTGGGCCTGACCCTAGGAATGGGTTTGTGACAGTCGCTACAAATCCCAGGAAACACCAAGCAGTAGATCAAATGTTAGACCATCTGCTTAGCATACAGGCAGTGATTCCAGTTCCTCCAAAAGTAACAGAAAAAAATAGGTTACACACCTGTAACCATAATCCATCTGCATGATGGCAGTTCTTCCTTAAAAGCCAATTCACTGAACGTCTATAAACAAAGCTGCTCCCACCACCCGGGTGGCATATCCCTCAGCTCTGCCCTGTGACGTCAGATCATACATGCTGGAAGAAGGGATCTGTGCGCCACTTGCCAGGGGAGGTTGGGTGGGTGGTGTGGATGTGAATCATATACCACTCTTAGAACTGCGGTTAGAGGTGAGTAACCTATTTTTCTCAATGGTGTGGATATGGTTCACTTATCCACAAGATGGCAGACTTCCAGCAGTTGTCTGGGAGGAGGAGGAGGCGGCAAGGCACACACCCCTACTTAGCAAATAAAGACTGGAGAACTGAAGCCCCAAATGTAGCTTCTCGGCAAGACTCAAGGTTGAGGCTGTAATGGGAGAGGAAGGTGTGTGCTGACTTCCAAGTGGCAGCCCTGCAGATCTGCTGCATAGGGATGTTCCTGAAAGCAGCCTTCAAGGTAGCGGTATGTCTGGTGGAACGAGCCCCGAGGCCTACAGGAGACTCCCTATCAGCCAACCTATAACAGAGGCCGATACACGATGTGATCCACCTACCAAATGTCCTCTTAGCTGCTGGTCTGCCAAGCGTGACATCTGCGTAGGTAACAAAGAGCTGGCCAGCCTCACCCCAAACTCCAGTTGTGTGCTCCATATAATAGGAAAGCACCCGCCGCAGCTCCAAGAAATGGAGCCTGCGTTCGGCCTCTGAAGATGGATTGGTAAAGTGTACCGGAAGGTTCACCACCTGGTTAAGGTGGAACTACAAAACAACCTTCAGGAGGAACTTCGGGTGGGGGTGAAGGACTACCTTGCCCCTGTGGTAGACCAGATAAGGAGCCTCCGTTGGAAGCATCTAGAGCTCACTAATTCTCCTGTGCTGACGTCATAGCTCAAAAGACTTGCCCATGAGCACAGTCGTTATCTGCAGTTAAGTCCCAAGGTGGTGGTGGCTCATGCTCCAGTGGAGACAAGTGGTCAAGGCCCTTAAAGACGCACCCAATTACTTTCCCCTGTGCCACTGCTGACATACCAGACCACGCTCGGTAAGCAGAGGTGGCTCCCAAGTGCACTTTAAGGGTCATCGATCGCAGTGCCAGCTGGGACAGGTGCCAGACATATTCCAAGATGCTAACCAAAAGGCAGGCTAGGGGCTCAAGCTCCTGGCCCTCACACCAAATGGAAAACCACTTCCATCTGAAGGCATAACACTGGTGAGTCGTCTCTTTCTGAGAAGCCTCCACAATGTAGAGAACATTCTCCAAAATACCCAGAGCCTGGAACTCTAGCCGCTCAGGAACTAGGCTATGAAGTGCAAGGATTGAAGATCTGGGTGCAGGATCTTTCCCTGTTGCGGGTCAGCAGATCTGGGTGAAGAGGCAACCACCACGGGGGTCTGCTATTGAGGCTGAGGAGATATGGTTACCAGAACTGACAAGGCTAGTTCGGAGCTATGATGATCAACTGCGCCTTGTCCCTCCATAGCCTGACCACCATTTTGTAGATCATGGGAAAGGGAAAGTGAAAAAAGGCATACAGGAGGTCTGGGGTGCACGACCTTGCGAAGACATCTCCTTTCAGTGTCCCAGACTCTGTGTCTCTGTGTGTGTGTGTGTATTGGGGGGAGGGGTCAGGCACAGTGAACCTCAGTTTTGTGTTCTCCCAGGAGGCAAATAAGTCCATCAGAGGGGTGCCCCACAGGGAGAACAGGAGGTTCACTGTCTCCTGATGGAGGGACCACGCATGTGAGGTCTCACCCACCCGGCTGAGAGCGTCTGCCAGCTTTCTGTTCCTGTGACATGAACCACCAGAGATCTGCACCCAGGCTGTGCAGGATGGTCCAAGTGTGGAGGGCCTCCTGACACAATAAAAGGAAGTACGTTCTGCCCTGCCTGTTCAGGTAGAACACGATGTCTGTCAGTCTGGACTTGCACGACCTGAGCCCCGACCAGAAGAGTAAATTCTGAAAAAGCTAGCTGCACTGCATAGCACTCCAGCTTGTGGTGATGGGACTCCCTAGGTGGCAAGAACCTGTGGGTCATGTGGTTCCCCAAGGTGCACTCCCCCATCCAACCAGGCATGCGTCCATCATGAGAGTGATGGTCAGTTCTGGGCAGACAAATGGTACTCCTTCCTCCAGATGTTTTGGGATTAGCCACCACTGGATGGCATCCCTCATTTACTGGGTCACTGTGACCAGCTGGTCCAGGTGTCTTAGGCTTTGGGACCACTGACAGCCAAACTCCTACTGCAGGTGTCGCATCTGCCAGTGAGCCCATCGGACAAGGCTGGTGGAAGATGCCATGTACCCCAGCAATCTCAGGGTGTCCCCGGTAGGGCTCGAGCATCCAACCTGAAATGACTGGGCAAAGGAGGTAAGAGCAGATGCCGGTCCTCAGGGAGGCAGGCCTTGGCTTGTAACGAGTCTAACTCTGCCCCAATTAAGTGAATCACCTATGAGGGGATCAACTCGGCAATGGCTGGATTGATCAAGAAGCCCCAGTCTATGTGGGTCTCGAGGGCCAGGTCTCTGGACTGCTCCACTGCATCTTTGGACGGTCCAGCTATCAGCCAGTCATCCAGGCAGGGATAAACCCTGACACCCTGGTGCCACAGGAAGGCTGCTACCACTTCAATGCACTTGGTGAAGACCCTGGGTACCGAGAAGAGGCCAAATAGCATGACCTGGAACAGATAGAGCACCCCTTCTGCACAGAACCGGAAATATCACCAGTGGGACGAATGGACTGGGATGCAGAAGAATGTGTCCTGGAGGTCCAGGGAGTAGAACCTCATGCCCTATTCGAGATGGTACGACTTGGTTCAGCATGATTATCTTGAACTTGCTCTTCCTACAAACTAGTTCAGAGCATGAAGATCGAGTATGGGGCATCAGCTTCCCATCCCTTTCAGGACCAGGAAGTATCTGGACACGTACCCCTAACTTGCCAGGGTATCTGGGACATAGGCTATTAGCGCCTTTTGCGAGGAGCTGAGCAACGTCCTCCCTGAGGGTGGACTGTGTGTCCTGCAACACTGAGGACTCCCATGAAGCATGGGATTGATAGGGTGGAAGAGTCTCGAAATCAAGAGACAACCCTCTGCTAACCACCCTGAGGGGGGTACCAGCCACTGAGGCTAGAAAGGCACCACTTCCCCATCACCGCCTTTTTGGGCCTCTGGCCAGAAAACATGACCTTCGGGCACCAGGCTTGGAATTGCCCCAGCTGGGGCTGCTGTTGGTGATACTGCTATGGCAGAAAATGAAATATCTTCTTCATTTGCTTTTGACCATTCAAGTCCTTCTGTGACGAAGCCACGGAATCCAGGGTGGCACTGGACTTCTCGATTCTCATCAGATGCCCATCCACCCCTGGGCTAAAGAGGTCGGTGCCCAAGAGAGACATCGGCCAACTTGTGCTGAGTGCCTGCTGTGAAGACGCAGATCCTCATCCACGCCCTGTGATGCATCGCAACAGCGCTGCATGGCATGAATGCAAGAATCGCCAGTGTCCAAGGCCATCTGGAGCTGTTTTTCAGCCAGTGCTTCACCTTAGTCTCAGATGACCTTTACCAGAAACTGCTTGGTGGCAGGCAGGTAAGGGAGGATGTTATCGAACACTCCCAATATGGAATGACTGAAGTGGGCCATCAATAAGGCCTAGCTCACCTGATGGAGACCAAGAGAGGATGCCGCATAGACTTTCTTAGCTGCATGGTCATGCTTTGTAAGACTACTTGTCAGAGGGCCTGTCCATGTCCCTAGTATTGCTGAATTTCTGGAAAATGGAATCTAAGACCAGGCCCTTGGCCAAGGGGTGGTCAGAGAATCTGGACAAACAGCTGGTAGGGACCATGTATTTGCAGACCATATGGGATGAGGGTGCCAGGCAGGAGTCTAGATGCTGCCAAAGCTCCAGAGCCGGTCCAAGAATAGCCTCAGCCATGGGAAAGGCAACCCCCAGGGATTCGTTCTTATCCAGGATGCCACTGAAAGTGTTTCAGCCCTCTTCTGAGCTGGCTCCAAAGGAATGCTCATGGACTCCAACATATGTTGGAGAACAGACCCTCAAAGGCACTGGCCCATGGTTGGTCAGCTCTTTGACTGACTCCAGGTCAAACATATGCATCCTCGAAGACTGGTTGGAGGACCTATTAAAGTCATCCGAGGACTCCTCAAAGACAGCCCTCAACCATTCACCGCCATGGACCACCCTTGAGTCATCAGAGTGGGTAATTTCTTCTGATAACTGGCCTGGCAAGCCGGTCCCTGGATGGGAGTCCTTCGAAGAAGCATCCCACATGGGCTGCTGTGAATGTAGTTCTACCAACAAGGGTGGAGAGATGTGTCTGAGACAGCTGTCTCAGGTGGACTGGTGTCTCACCGGCACCAGCCAGTCGACCACAGGGGTCGGGGTAGAGTCCTATCTGTCCTCTCCAAGGTCCACTGCCACCAGAAGAGCTCCTCATAGTGCCACCACACCCACCAGTGGAGCCTCTCCTCATCTGAAGATGAAGAGGATGAGGAGTGTCAACGGTGACTTCTCTCAATCCAGTGGGATCGGGAACTCAAGGAGCCCCTCGACCTGAACCTCGACCTCAACTGTCGCCCCAGGGAGGATGTCAAGGAGATGCAGCCAGACGTGCGGTTTAAATCACTTGCACCAGTTTCGACCTCTGGAGGAGGCTGATAACAAACAGGCTTGCCTGAGGATACTGATTCCTCCACGTCTTCCTGAGTGAAGACCAGGATGACTGGTGTATTGGAAACTGACCCATCATCAATCCCCTGTGACAATGGGTCAACAGCGTCGAGAAAAATCTTGACCACCTGAAAAGTGTTGAGGTCAGCAAGCCTGAAGGGGGTACCGTGGAGCTAGCAACCCACCCCTCAACTAACTGTGGCTCAGTTGAAGCCGAGCACTCAACAACCACTGAGTGGTCAGGGGAGTTGAGGGTGCGGGAAGAGAGTTATCTCTCCCAGTCCAATGAATGATGGCAGTGTTTCTTGCTTTTGTGTTTCTTACCGTGGAGGTCAGGGCTCTCCCTGGAGGTCTCAACCGCCCAACACATGTCATGGAACTTCCCCATGTAGGATGCTCTGATGCTGGCACCAGCCAGGAACAGCACCAAGGCCAACAAGGTGCCCACTGTGACCTTCACTGCCACCTCTTCCATAGCTGTTAGTTGGGCCGCGGCCCCCACTGTAGTGAAGGCTGCCTTGCGATCACCCTAAGCCCGCAGTTTAGGATCTTGATCGGCTGGCCAGCCAAGAAGGTGCCCCGCTTTTCTGTCTTTGAAGGAGGATGGGAGCATCGTCTGGCAGAGGCCACAACTAGCAGCATTATGTATCATCCCAAGGCAGTACAGGCACGACATGTCTGGGTCCGTCTGTGACACCTTCTGCCAGCCCATGATGTACTGTTTGAAGTCAGGAGCGGGCTTCACTTTCTTGTGGTCCATGTTTTCAATTGTGTGCCGAGAGCAGGACTGAGCAATATACTGAATATCAAAAAGTAGAGAAAAAGTCACTAAAGTTGCCAGTGGTGCACATAATAGGCCCTACAATGTGTGGAGCTGCAAAGGAGGAGATCAAACTCTCCCAGTGAAAAGGAAGATCTGATGTCACGGGCTGGAGCCAAGGGATATACAACCTGGGTGGTGGGAGAAGTTTTGCTTAAAGATGTTCCAGAGAATCAACACTTAAGGAAGAACTGCCATCGTGTGGATAAGTGAACCATATCCACGACCCTAGAAGGGGTTTTACTTCATAGTTCCCAAAACGCTGAAGGGGGGTTGGGGCTATCATTCAATCTTAAGATTGCTCATGGAAACATACAATTTGTGGCAGAAAAGGACAGCTTGAAAAACCCACTGCCCAGATTGTCCCTGCCTAGTCTGTCTCTGCAGATCCTAACTGGTCTATGGTGAAACCTTCCTCCTCCCAGCCTACTGGCTAATATTCACCTATATCTATGTCCCCCATGTCTATCACATGCATGCTTGAAGCCCCCAATTGTTTTCACCTCCACCACTTCTGTTGGCAGTCTGTTCCAGGCGTCTACAATCCTTTCAGTGAAGTAGTACTTCCTCACATCCTTCTTAAACCCTAACCCCCAGCTTCATCTCATGCTCTCTGGTCCTGGTGCTCTTTATTTGAAAGAGGCTCTCCTCCTGCACTATGTTCACCCCTATGAAGTACTTGTAACCTGTAACATGTCCCTTCTCGCGCTCCTCTCTTCGAGGGTGTACATGCTGAAATCCCTCAGTCTCTCCTCGTAGGGCTTTTGACACAGCCCCCAAACCATTTTATTTGCCCTCCTCTGGACTGCCTCCATCCTCTCCATTCTGAACCAGTTTGTGAGACCCATCAGGTTCAAGATGGAGCTCCTGAGAGTAATCATTTCGGCAATCAAACCAGGCAATTTTCTAGCCTCCACAGACCTACAGGATGCTTATAGAACAGTTATGTACTTACTGTAACAATAGATCTTTGAGAGAATCTCTTCCATTAGGCCACACATTTGGAACTACAGCCACCACACATGGGACACACAGAAAAGTTTGCTAGCTAGGGGCTGACACAACGACATCATGTGTCAGTGTCTACATAAATGCGGGTGGCCTCATCACCCCTCAGTTCCCTGAGAGAGATTAGGCTCTGAGGACCGCCACCTGTGGGGAACCAGGAGATCAGACCAGCACCAAGCATACAAGGAGATATATGGTGCTGGATATAACAGCCATGGATTGATATCAGGCATAGTATCTGATGCTATTGTCACTGAAGCAGAAGGCAGATGAAGGTAGGGATGGCATGGCAAAATGGAAGAGGATCTCTCGAAGAACTAATGTTATGGTAAGTACATAACTGTTCCATCTTCGAGGATTTTGTTTCCACTAGGCCAAACAATTGGAACAGGTCCCAAGCAGTCCCAGAAAGCACTGGGAGGTTGGTACAGTGCAGTAAATTCAAGACAGGAGGCCATACAGTACAACAAGCCCAAAGCCAGCACGTCTACGAGAGATGATGTCCAGACTGTAATGTTTAGTGAAGGTGTTGACAGTGCTCCATGTGGGTATAGCACAAATGTCAGCAGTAGAAACATTTCTGAAACAAGCAGTAGAAGTGGCCAGCCCCTTGTGGAATAACCACAAACTGCACCAGGAAGTTCCCTACTGTACTTCCTAAAACAGAACATAATACAATGTACCAGCCGTTTGGGCAAGCACTGTTTAGACATAGGAGCACCCTCATTCCCAGGGGCGAACAAAGTAAAAAGCTGAGAGAACTCTCTGCAGTCCTTGGTGTAATTCACATAATATCTCCGTAGTCTGTGTACATCTAAAGTACGAAGTAGTGCCTCATCCTGACTAGCAGGCTCAGGATGGTAAACAGGAAGTTGTATTTTTTTTTCTGTGTAATTTCAGATACCACCTACAGTAGAAACTTAGGATTTGTATGCAAAGAAACTATTTTTCTGAAAAAGCAAATAAGGAGGCTCACACATAAGAGCCTGCATCTCTGAAATCTTTCGAACAGAAGTGGCTGCAACCAAAAGGAACACCTGCGTACTTACCTTAAAAGTAAATCTTCGACAGAATCTCTTCTCTTAGGCCACACTTTAAAACTATAGCTGCGTCAGCACCAGGACTACATGGAAACTTTTGCTAGCCGAGGGTCACCCCATGGAAACTTTTGCTAGCCGGGTGTCGCACACAACGACGTCACGCATCAGTGTCTACATAGATGTGGGAGGCTCTATCTCTCCTCTGTTCCATGCCGGAGAATGTGCTCTGAGGACTCTTCTTGGGGAACTGGGAGATTATACCAGCGTCTCCGATATTAGGCAGGTGCAGGCACTGGAAATACCAGCTATGAAAATTCCCACAGCAGAACTGGATGCCAAGTTCCCATACATCTGGTAAAAAGGGGGAAGGAAGGAGGGAGGGCATGGCCTAAGGGAAGAGATTCTTTCAAAGATCTATTGTTATGGTATGCACGTAACTGTTCTGTTTTCTTCAAGGATATCTCTTCTGTTAGGCCACACCTTTGGAATAAGTCCCAAGCAGTCCCAAAAGCCAACTGGGAGGCTGGTACAATCTGATTCAAGACAGCAGGCCTTGTAGTTCAGCAAGGCCAAAACCTGCTAATCTATGAGAGAATATGGCTAGAGTATGATACTCAGTGACGGCGTGGACAATGCTCCATGTGGCTGCAACACAAATGACAGCCACAGAAACATATCTGAAACAAGCAAAACAAGTGGCCATACCCCTTGTGGAGTGACCACGAACTGTACCAGGAAGTTTGTTACCGTACTTCCTTTAACAGAATGTGCTACAATGTGCCAGCCATTTGGACAGGCACTGTTTAGACACAGGGGCACCCTCTTTCCCAGGGGTGAACGAAACAAAAAGCTGAGAGGACTTTCTGCAGTCCTTGGTGCGATTCATATAGTATCTCAGTATCTTATGAACATTCAAAGTATGGAGCAGTGCCTCCTTGATTGGCATGCTCAGTACAGTAAAAAGAATGGTGTATTGTTTGATTCAGCATAAACTCAGATACCACCTTCAGTAAAACCTTAGGACTTGTATGCAAAGAAACCCTGTGGAAAATCAAATAGAGAGGGTCACACAAAAGAGCCTTCAGCTCTGAAATCCTTCAAGCAGAAGTGACTGCAACCCCCCCCCAAAAAAAAAACAGTTACATAAGAGCTTACTGTAACGGTAGATCTTTGACAGAACTCTTTCATTAGGCCATACTTTTGGAACTATATTCGCGTCAGCCCTAAGACCACATAGAAACTCTGCAAACCAGGGGCTACCCACAATGTCATGCACCAGTGTCTACATAAACATGGGCGGCCCCACCTCTCCTCAGTTCTCTGTCAAAGATCCTGCCCAGAGGACCTCCCTCTAGAGAAACAAGAGAGACCCCGGCACTCTGCATATCAGGTGAGGCCATATACTGGAAAACAGCAATGGAAGCAGCAAGACAACAGTCCGTTGTCATAACCCTGCGGGGGAAGGAGGGTGGGACTGCATGGCCTGATAAAAGAGTTTCTCCTGTTATAGTAAGTTCTTACGTAATGTTCTATCTTCTTTGAGGAGATCTCTTTCATCAGGACACACCTATGAAACAAGTCCCAAGCAGTACCAAAAGCTAGCAGTCTAGGTGGATGGAACCTATAGGTTTATGTTAGTAGGCCTTGCAGCACAGCTAGGCCAAACCCAGCTAGTCTATGCCAGACAATGTCCAAACAGTAGTGCCTAGTGAAGGTGTGGACAGTACTCCCACGTGGCAGCTGCACAAATATTTGCAACAGAAACAGTCCATAAACAAGTTACAGATGTGGCCATGCCTCTTGTGGAATGACCACGAACCACACCAGGAAGTTCCTTACCGTACTTCCTGTAACAATATTTAATATGATGTGCTAGCCATTTGGACAAGCACCATTTAGAAACTGGGGTTCAATCTTTCACCAAGGGTGAATGAAACAGAATGCTGCAAGGACTTTCTGCAGTTTTTTGTACGCTGTATATAGTATCAGAGTATTTTATGCACACCTAAGGTATGGAGCAATGCTTCCCCTGTATCGGCATGCTCCAGATAATGCACTAATAGGTGGGTCATTTGATTTAGAGTTAACTCAGACACTTTCCTTGGGAGCAACTCAGGATTAGTATGCAAAGACACCATGTCTTTGTGGAAAACCAATAAAAGGTGTCTCACACATTAAGAGTCTGCAGCTCCGAAATCCTTTGAGCAGAATTAATAGCAACTAAAAAAGAACACTTTCCAAGAGAGTAGGGTAAGCCACAACATGCAACTGGTTCAAAAGGAGCCAAAGTCAGCTTTTCGAAAATAAAATTTAGATGGGACCGGATTCTGAATGGGAGGCTTTATATTTAAAATGCCTCTCAAAAACCTCCAGCTGAACAACCATCAACAGGCACGCAGAACGCAGATATAGCAGCCACATGTACCGTCACTGAAAAATGCTGCAAGCCTGAATCCGATAAGCAGAACAGGAACCTTCAAGCACTCTGGCAAAACACTGCATTAATAATAATAAATGGCAATGATGTAGATAGTCAAGAGTTTTACTGATGCCAAAATACACAACCCAACAGATGAACTCCTGTCACTCTCGATCACTCCCCGGTGCTTTGATCATAGTCTTCATCGGGGGCTCGACAGAGAGTGAGAGAAGTTCACCTGTTGGTCAGTGTATTTTGGCATCAATAAAACTCTTGACTATCCACGCCACTGCAATTTATTATTATTAATACACTGTTTTGTTGAAGCACTTGGGAGTTTTTGGGAGCTGGCAGCCCACATCCAAAGCACCAAGGTTATCACTACCACTGCACACCGGAGTACTGTTTTTGTCTGAATTTGATAAGTACAGTAAGTATTCTAGACCCTGATTGACCAGGCAGGTAAATGGATACAAGTTATGTAAAGTGGCCCACAAAGCAAACTGTTCCATTTCACAGAATAGGTATGGTTGGTAGATGGTTTTCTGGCAGCCACCAGAACATCAGCCACTTTCTGTAATACACTAAAGTGAGCTAATGCTATGTCTTCAGGAGCCATGCATGCAGATGTAGGAACTTCAGATCCAGATGGGCTAGGGTTCCCTGTTCTTGCAACAGCAGGCCTTTGCACAAGGGCAGAGGTACTGGGGGTTCCACTGCCAGCTGTTGCAGCAGGGGATACCATATCTGTCGAGACTGATCTGAGGGAGTGATGATCCCTAGTGACATGAAGCACTCCATGCAGTGCAAGAAAGCAGCAAAGGCAAACAAGATGCTGGGATGCATATCTAGGGGGATCAGTAGTAGGAGAGAGGAGATTATACTGCCCTTGTACAGGTCACTGGTAAGGCTGCATCTAGAGTACAGAGTTCAGTACTGTTGCCCACACCTCAAAAAAGACATTTACCTGCTGGAGAAAGTCCAGAGGAGGGCTACAAAGATGATAGTGAGTCAGCAGGGTAAGGCATACGAGAAGAGGTTGAGGGCACTGAACATGTACTCCCTGGAAGACAGGAGAGAGAGAAAAAGTGGACATGATTGGGACCTTCAAGTACTTGACAGGGATAAAAAAATGTTGAGAAGGAGAGTCTCTTTAAGCTGAGTAGCAATCATAATGCTAGGGGGCACAGTCTGAAGCTGGAGGGCGGGAGGTTTAGGAGGGAGGTCAGGAAGCATTTCTTCAGAGAGAGGGTTGTGGACACTTGGAATGCATTGCTGGAAGAGGTCACCTCGTTAAAGGCAGTGGGCAGCTTTAAGAGAGGCTGGGATAGGCAAAGTGGGAAAGTAAGGATCATGGGTAGGGAGGATGGGAGGAGTGCGGAGGGCAGGGACATTAGCTCAAGCTGTGGACCCTGCAATACGAGCAGACTTGACAGACCAGACCAAATGGCCTTCTTCTGCTGGCTTCTTCATATGTTCGTATGTATGTATGCAAGAGACTGTAGGGGAGCAATGAGTATTAGAATTCCCCCTCCATTTTCTACTTGAGCAGTACTCACTGAACGAGCACAAAGGGATGGAAGGCATACAGAAGCCTCCTTTTCCAGGATAGGGGGACAAGTGTCTTGCCACAAAACTTCAAACCCTGGATCGAATGAGCAAGAACGCGTCAGTTTTGCATTGGATGGGGATGCAAAAAAGGTCCAACTCTGGACAACCCCATCTTGTGAAAAGGTCGATCACTGAGGTCAGCAGTTCCCACTTGTGCACCTTGGATTGTGACCTGCTTAACTTGTCTGCCAAGATGTTTTGGACACCTGGAACATGTACTGCTGAGAGTTCTAGATTGTGTTCCAGAGCCCAATACCAAACTCTCACGGTTTCCCTGCAAAGTGGGTAAGAATGAGCCCCCTTTGTTTGCTGATGTAATGCATCATATCAACGTTGTCCCTCTGTAGTAACAGAGGACCTGGGGACAAGTGCTCTTGAAATGCCTGGAGCCTCTATAGAACTGCTTTTATTTCAAAGACACTGATATGCAAAGCACACTCCCTCATGGTTCCATGTGCCTTGTGTCTGAAGAGGCCCCAGGTAAGCTTTACACCCAGATTCCCAGGCATCTGTATTGAGGATCTGATGTATGGCAGAAATCAAGAATGGGACGCCATTGAGCAAGTTCCTGCGTTCCATCCAACACTTCAGTGCTTTGCGCAAAGGAGACGTTACTAGAACCATTTGTTCTAGATTGTCTGTTAACTGGTCCCACTGGAATCTCAGAGTTCACTGTGGGATCTGTATATGCAGTCTGGCCAGTGGCACATTGACAATGGCTGCTGCCATAAGGCCCAGAAGAAGCAGAAATGTCCTTGCTAAGACATAATGGCTGTTGCATACCAACTGTGCTTGTGCAATCAGTTGTTCTGCTCTGTTCAGTGGCAGAAACACAGAGCCCTGGGCCATACCCAAGCCAACCCCTATGTACTGCAGGCACTGGTAGAGTGTCAGTACAGACTTTAATATGATGACTGTCACCCCCAGGACACTGAACATCTGTCTGTCTCAAATGAAGGTCTGCAGCAGTTGGTCCCTGGAGTAGGTTTTTATTAGCTAGTTGTCCAGGTAAGAAAGACATATAGGCCTTCCCTGCAAAGGGCTGCTGCCAAACAATTGGTAAAGACCCGTGGTGCAGAAGAACAGCCAAAGTGCAATGCTCTGAACTGGTAATGCACCCCCTGGAACAGGAACCGGTTTCCTGTGAGGTTTTCTGATTTTGGTATGGACACAGGCCTTCTTCATATCCAGGGAGCATATCCAATCCTCTGTTTGCAGCAGGGAAAGCAAGCCCCGCAGAGAGACCATCCAAAACGTCTTGTATTCTGTGAAGAAGTTGAGGTCCCTGAGATCTAAAATAGGCCTTAGATCTCCTGTCCACCTTGGGACTAGGAAGTACCTGAACAAAAACCCTTTGTGCCTTTGTCTGGGAGGCACAGGTTATATGGCTAATTTTTGAAGCAGGTTCTGGACTTTCTCTTGCAACAGGGACATGTGTCCTGGGATATGTTGTTATACAGTAACTGGTAGATGGTCTGGAGGGTTGTCCAGAAGCTCCAGAGCATGACCCTTTCTCCATAATCTCCAGCACCCATTTGTCTGTGGTAACTACCCTTCACTGATCCAGATGGAGGGAGAAGCAACCCCTATAACCTATCCCTGGAGGTAATGGTGGTTGGGGTGTATGCAAGGAATCATGCTGAGCCGGTGGGGGGAGAGACACAGACCATGGGCTCCACCTTTAGGTACTTTTGTATGGGCTCCTTGGAGTGGGGGAGGACCAGCAAGGCCCCTGCACCTCCACCTCTGTCCTGTTGTCTGTAGGCCTGATGGCTGCCTCTGATATCAGATTGGCGAAAGTTACCCCTGCTCTTACCTTTGGTATGGTAGTGAGATTTCAGGGACCTCATAGTCTTGCCAGATGACTTAAGATTTTTCAAAGCTTCTTCAACATCATGATTAAACAGTTTCTGTCCCCTAAATAACGCACTGAAAACTGCCTAACTGCCTGCTGCGCATCAGTAATAAAACATACTACCCTAAGGCAGGAGTAGCGTCTGAGACACATGCCAGAGACCGCAGCCCCAGAAGAAGCATCACATGCTGTGCAGATCAAGTGTTTACCCACATCTGCACCAGCAGCAAGGTTTCTGATTAACTCTTTTTGTGCAATACCCTCAGGCAAGTCCTGAGCAGCATCCCTAGCCTTCCTCCATAGGGTATTCTGATATTTTATCATAAGGGCCTGGTAACTGGCAATACGGAGGTCCAGAGAGGCACAGGCATAGGCACATTTGCCCATTATGTCCACCCTCCTGGATTCCTCATCAGGAGGGAGGTAACTCAGGTGGTCTAGGTGCCCTGGATCTATCATGGCAGCTGTTATCACCACTGAATCGGTTTCAGACTGATTAGCATAATAAGGCTTATCAGAAGGAGCAGAGTACATTTTATCAGCCTCTCTGGGAACGGGTGGTATGGTGCTTGGCCTATACCAGATTGCGTAAGTAACACCCTCCAATGCTGGATACAGGGGAGGAACAAAGGCAGAAGGAGAGTCTAGCATCTTCAGAAACTCCAGCAGGTTCTTTTTAGTGGAATCCTACTCCTTTAAGGTAAAGCCCATGGCAGCTTGCATTTGCTACATCATTGGCAAAAAAGGAGTGATCCTCTGGAAGTGACCTGGGAGCATTTACTACACAGTTTTCACTGCAGCAGGAGACTGCTGAGCTGGTGTCATGCACACATTGGCTACCCTCAGCATTGCCTTCCTCCTTCTCCTCCTCTGTTATGAGGTCAGACTTACATACGAACATACCAAAATGCCAGCAGAATAGGCCTAACGGTCTTTCGTGTCTGCTCGTTTGGTCAGCCCCCACCCTGGGAGCTGATCTTGCTGCCCCCCCTCGCCCTCTCTGGCTTCTCCCTTCCCAGTCCAGGATATTCTCGCTGCACAGGACTTTGCTTCCAGAACCCTTCCCCTGTACCTGTCCCACCCCCTGTTGAACCCCTTCACCGTCTCTGCCTCCACCAGCCCCCTGGGCAGCGTATTCCATGGCTCCACCACCCTCTCATTGAAGTAGAACCTCCTCCTTTCTCCCCTGAATCTCCCCCCCCTCCAGCTTCCACCTATGCCCTCTAGTTGCCCCCCTTCCTTGAGAGCACCCTGACTGCTCCTCCCTATTTACCCCTTCATGGACTGAAGACCTCTATCATGTCCTTTCGTCCCTTCTCTTTTCCAATGTGTACATATTTAGCTCTTCAAGCCTCTCCCCATAGGTCCCGTCCCAAAAGCCCCACATCATTTTGGTTGCCCTCTTCTGGACCCTCTCCAGAAGTTCGATGTCCCCCTTTAAGTGTGGCCTCCAAAACTATACGCAGTACTCGAGGTGCGGCCTCACCAAGCAGTTATACAGACGGAATATCACTTCCCTCCTTCTGGAGATGATCCCCCTAACGAAATATCACAGCATCCTGTTGGCCTTGGCCGCTGCCCTCCTGCAAGTCTCAGAGTTGTTCATCTTGACATCCACCCCCAGCAACTGAGACTTGTAGCATCCCCTCCCCAGGGTGTACACTTGGCCTGGGTTTCTGGCTCCCAGGTGCAGTACCTTGCATTTCCCTGCACTGAACCTCAACTTCCACTTTCTAGACCACCTTTCCAGAGCCTCCAGGTCCCCCTGTAGGGCCACTCTCCCATCCTCCCCATCCACTACCGGCCCCAGTTTTGAGTCATCTGCAAAGAGACTCATCTCACTCCTGATACCCTTCCTTATCTCAGAGACGTCTGCGTTAAACAGGAAGAGCCCAAGGACCGATCCCTGAGGGACCCCACTAATGAGCCTCCTTGGGGACTAGACTATCCCGCCAGCCACAACCCTCTGGGTCCGGTCCTGGAGTCAATTTCCTATCCATCTGATCATCTGGTTCCTCAACCCCATTTCTCCCAGCTTATCCAACAGGCCCCCGTGAGGAACACATGCCTTGCTAAAGTCAAGATGGACGTCCACTGGTCTACCCAGGTCCAAGGCACTTGTCACCCAGTTATGGAACTCCACAAGGTTTGTCCGACATGATTTTCCTGGGATGAATCCATGCTGCCTATTGCCAGGCACCCCGACCTTTCCAGGTCCCCCCCAGCCTCTCCTTGACAATGCCCTTCAATCACCTTGCCAACCACCGATGTCAGGCTGACAGGCCTGTAGTTCCCTGCCACCTCCCTTGATCCCCCCCCCCCCTTGTGGATAGACACTATATACGCCACCTTCCAGTCCTGGGACACCCACCCTGTCCTCAGAAAGATGCTGAAAAGCTCCGCCAAGGGTTTTGCCAGGACATCCACCAGTTCCTTCAGCACTCTGGGATGTAATTTATCTGGCCCTGGTGCTTTCTCTGTCTTAAGGGACCTGACAGCTTCCCTCACTCTCTCTGCCATGATTTCCACCTCCGCTACCTCGTCCCCCTGCTTTGCCTCCCCCCTCCTGCCAGTGATGCCCCCCCCCGACCCGCTGATCGGTAAGGGTCCCTCCTCAGTTTCCCACCGCCTCCCATGTAATGCAGCCCCCATTTACCTTGGTGAAAACTGAGGCAAAGTACTCATTTAGTACCTCCACCTGCTCCCCTGAGTCTTGTGCTCATCCCTCCCCTGTTTTAATCTTGTTAATCTGCCCCTTCACCCTTCGTTTTTCCCCAATGTATCTAAAGAACCCCTTGTTCCCTTTCCTAATTTCCCTGGCCAGGTTCTGCTGCTTCCTTGCCTTAGCCGTCCTCACCACCCTAGTGGCCCTTATGGCCATCAAGTCGTACTCCCCTTGATCTTTTTCACTCCTTGAGCACTTGAAATGCCTATAAACTGCCTTCTTTCCCCTCACCACCTCCTGAACCCCCCTGGTCCACCAGCAGGGTTTACAGTCCCTACCACATTTTCGTCTTACTCTTGTACAGGTGCTGGTAGCATCCTGCACCCCCTCGATGATTTCCACCAACTGTCGCGTCCATGTCTGGCCCAATCCCATCAAATGCTTCTGGGATCCTTCCCATTTCCTTGAAATCCGCTCCCCTGAAGTCAGTTACCTCCGTCTTTGTGCATCCTTCTACCCCCCCTAGGTCCAGGCAGAACCAGACCGTGGCACGGTCGCTCCCCACCAACGGGTCCCTTACCTCCAGGCCCCCAATCTGGTCACTGTCTGCCAGGTCCACATACAGTATCCGTGCCTCCCTGGTCGGTTCCCCCACCTGCTGAGTTAGGAGTTACATTCACATTTGTATCTTTCTTCGCCAGGAATGCAGAACCATGCTGGTGACATTGGCAGCAGCTGAGGAGGCCAATTCCATAGTATATTAGTATATTCAATTACACATGAATTGCTCTGACAAAATTACTTTTCTCCGTCAGGCTGAAGATTTAAGTAACTGCTTATTTCCAGAGGATGCAACCCCTCTTTAGTCAATAAAGCTTTACAGTTTGCTTTATCCCAAGATCATAAGTCATTATTGACTCCTCAACCAAAAACTACTGCCGGCTCGGATTGTATTAAATTCATTACTGAATATAACTCAGTCCTAAAATAGCTGGGGCACTTAAAAACGTTTTTGGCACGTATTAGGTGCAGATGAGGATCTTATTGGAAATCAACCCTGAGCTGTTTACAGTCAAGATTACAGGATAAATGACAGACTTGTACAAAGTAATGTCACCCTTTTGAAATCAGTCACACATACCGTGCTCCCTCCCCGACCCTTTGGGCTCACATAGGTGTAGGAACTGCAATGTTTGTCAGTTTATTTATTTATTTGAATTCTTGGATTGCAATATCTATGAGTCAGAAGACTCTTTTGCATAGGTTCCACGTCATACAACAAGTAATACAGGCAAACAAATTCAACTGAAAACTAAGTTACTCAAGGTACCACATTTACTAGACCCACTAACAATTATACATAAGACATATGCCAATTCATTACTTGCCACACACAGGTTGTAGTATATGCATTGTGGTGTCCCTGTCCTTTATACATAGGGTGAAACATTTGTACTTTGAAAGAAAGAATTCAGGAACATGTATGGTCTATTCAAAATGGTCGTACTGACACACCTATAGGAACTCACTGATCTCATCATAGCAGTCAAACTGCCAGTTTCAGATTTATGGGTATAGATCACATAAAAAAGGATGAATGGGGTGGTAACAGAATCAGATGATTGTTGCAATGGGAAAGTAGACATTTTTATGATGGGGACATTGTCACCCACTGGGTTAAATGATTCATGGGACTTTAGTCCTTATTTATAGTATTTCTGTGGAATCAGCCTTTTCTTATCTGAATAATTCAGGGCATTACTTTATTAATACATGCTTCTTAATTTTTTCAGTATTTCTGTGCAGCAGTGCCACTATAGTTAGGGTTGAACTGGGGTTTCTATGTTAAACAAGAAATTTTGCACTTTAATATCTTTGCAACCGTTCAACGGATTTGCATGAACGTTTGCATACGCAGTCTTATGTGATAGCTCTCAGTGTACCAAGTTCTGTTCTGGTCAGATGTGCAGTTTCCAAGATCAGGATGATGAAAAAAGTGAATTCTTTGTAGTTTTTCCCCCATTGGTTTGAATGGGATTTTCTTTGAATTTG
Source organism: Neoceratodus forsteri (assembly GCA_016271365.2). Taxonomy (NCBI): domain Eukaryota; kingdom Metazoa; phylum Chordata; order Ceratodontiformes; family Ceratodontidae; genus Neoceratodus; species Neoceratodus forsteri. The sequence goes on from CM057456.1 coordinate 1,839,448,608, forward strand.
GTCTGAAATTCTTGGCATGGAAAGGGGCTCGCTCACAGATGTGCTTTTTGCTGGTTTGGTGAAAAAATAGTAATCCATTCCAAAGTTATTCCAGTTTAAAATGTTCATAAACTGGTTCTGGGCATGCTCATTAAGCATCTCAAAATAGCTCTATGAAACAAAAATACAGGCTACTCACCTGTAAATACAGGTTACTCACCTATAACACGAGTTCTAGGAATGGTATATGTTGTTCATCCACACTGTCTGGCAGGTTCCTTGCCACTTTAAATCTTGCCGGAAGGTCTTCAAGCTGGCTCCTCCCACCCACCCGGGTGGTAAAACTCTCGGCTCCCCCCATGGCGCCAGATCTAGCCCGCTGGAAGCCTGGTGTGCGTCAGGCCGGGAGGTCGGTAGGTCGATGTGGATGAACAACATATACCATTCCTAGAACTCCTGTTACAGGTGAGTAGCCTGTATTTCTAGGGACATGGATATGTTGTTCATCCACACTTATTGGCAGACTCCTAGCAGTTCTCCGGAAGGAGGGAGGCAAGGCACACACCCCCTACTTAGGGAATAATGACTGGAGAACTGAGGCCCCAAAACCATCATCCCGGCATGACTCAAGGTCGATGTGGTAGTGGCTAATGAAGGTGTGTGCTGACTTCCAGGTAGCAGCCCTACAGATTTCCTGGATAGGGATGTCCCTGGAAGCAACCACCGCATCAGCAGATGGGTGGTAGAATGAGCTCTTATCCCTCTGAGGCTCCATGCCTGCCAACCTATAGAGATCTATGCAGGAGGTGACCCACCTGCCTATCATCCACTTGGCTGCAGGTCTGCCAGGTGCGGCTTCAGCGTGGGTGACAAACAGCTGGAGAACCTCTCCCGAACTCTCATCTGCTCCTTGTAATAGCGAGCGCTCTTCTGAGGGTCAAAGTATGGAGCCTATATTGACCTCCGAGGTGTGACTGGGGCAGAACACCGGCAGAGTCAACACCTGGTTAAGGTTAAACTCCGACACCACCTTCGGAAGGAATTTCGGGTGGGGGCGCAGGACAACCTTGCCCCTGTGGAAGACCAGATACGGAGACTCGATGGAAAGCGCCTTGAGCTCTCCCATCCTTCTGGCTGATGTTATAGCCATCAAGAAGGTGGTCTTCCACGACAGGTGAGAGATGTCACACCTGTGCATCGGTTCGAATGGCTTGCCCATGAGCTTAGCCAATACCAGCAGTAGATCCCACGGAGGTGGAGGTTCTCACACCGGAGGGGATATGTGATCAAGGCCTTTGAAAAAGTGCCGACCACCTTCTCCTGCGCCACCGACTGCTTCCCGGCCTGCGCCTGGTAAGCAGAGATGGCTGCCAGGTGCACCTTAAGGGTCGTCGACCGAAGCCCAAGCTGAGAAAGGGACCACAGGTAGTCCAGAATGCTTGCCAAGAAACAGGAGGAAGGGTGCAGGCCCTTGCCCTGACACCAAATGGAGAATCTCTTCCATTTAAAGGCGCAGCATTTTCTGGTCGGCTCCTTACGGGACGCCACAACAACGTTGAGGACCTCGTTGGAAAGACCCAAGGCCTGGAACTCTAACCGCTCAGGAACCAGGCAGTCAAGTGCAGGGATTGAAGGTCCGGGTGGAGTACCTTCCCCTTGTTGACTGAGATCAGGTCCAGGTGGGCTGGTAGCTGCCTCGGGAGCCTGGAGCTGAAGCTGAGGAGATCTGGATGCCAGAACTGATGGGGCTAGTCTGGGGCTACCAGAATCACCTGTGCCTTGTCCCTCTTCGCCTTGAGAAGCACCTTGTGGATCAACGGAAATGGAGGGAAGGCGTAGAAGAGGCCCGGGGTCCACGGCCTCGAGAAGGCATCCCCCTGCAGCGAGTCGACCCTGCTGAGGGGGGCGGGCATGAAACAGTCTCAGCTTCGCATTCTCCCTGACGGCAAACAGGTCCACCTGAGGCATGCCCCAGTGGGAGAATAGATCTTGTACTACCTCCGGCAGGAGAGACCACTCGTGGGACGCAGCCCCTACCCGGCTTAGGGCATCAGCCAGAATGTTGGAGGCTCCTGCCACATGGATGGCAAGGAGATCCGCCTCCAGGCTGCGCATGAGGAACCAAATGCGGAGAGCTTCCCTGTACAGAGGCATGGAGCGCGGCCTGCCCTGGCGGTTTAGGTAGTACATGGACCACTTGACCCCGAACAAACGGAGCGAAGGCGGTGAGGGCTAGACGAACCACTCAAGCTCCAGCAGGTTGATGTAGCCAGGACTCGAGGGGACCAGAGGCCGTGCGCTCTGTGCTCCCCAAGATGGGCACCCCAACCCATCAAAGAGGCATCGGTCGATAGAGAGCCCATCGGCTCGGGGCAGACAAACGGGATGCCCACCTGCAGATGAGCTGGAATGGTCCACCACTGGAGAGCGTTCCACATCTCCTGGGTCACTGTCACTAGCTGATACAAAGGATCGGAGCGCTGTGACCATTGGCTGGCCAGTCTCCATTGCAGGGGACGCATGTGCCAACGGGCCCAACGGACCACGCTGGTGCACGCCACCATGAGGCCCAGGAGGCGCAGGAAGTCCCGGGCAGGGCACAATTGCCCAACCTGAAATGACTGGGCAAAGGAGGAAAGAACCTCGGCCCTGTCCGCCGGGAGCCAAGCTCTGGCTCGCAGAGAGTCGAGCTCTGCCCCGATGAATTGTATCATCTGCTTTGGCACGAGTTCCGACTTGGCCTCGTTGAAAAGGAGGTCAACTTGAGAGCAAACCTGGAGGGCCAGATCCCTGGACTGCTCCACCTCCATTCTGGAGGAGGCCGCAATCAGCCAGTGGTCCAGGTAGGTGTACACCCCGACCCTTCGGCGCCGCAGGAATGCTGTCACCACTGCCATGCATTTGGTAAAGACCCTGGGAGCTACAGAAAGGCCGAAGGGCATGGCCCGGAACTCATAGAGGGACCACTCTGCCCTGAGCGGAGAAATCTCTGGTGGGACGGACAGGTTGGGGCGTGAAAGAACGTGTCCTGGAGGTCCAGAGAACAGAACCACATGCCTCGTTCCAAGGATGGAAAGATCTGAGCCAGAGTGACCATCCTGAAGGTTCGAGACCTTAGGAACCTGTTCAGGTCGTGCAGGTCTAGAATGGGCGCCAGCTCCCGTCCGTTTGGGACCAGGAAATACCTGGATACAAACCCTGGGTCTGGTGGAGGATCCGCCACCTCCTGATCACCTCCTTCTGGAGGAGCAGGGCAATGTCGGCTTGACGAGCCGACAGGGCGCGGACCCCTGCCCCGTGGGCGGCGGCTCAGAAGAAGCGGGGACTGCTCGAACTCAGAGGCAGACCCTTTCCTACCACCTCCAACACCCAGCGATCCGTGGTGATAGCGGACCAGGCGGAAAGGAAGTGGCGGAGCTGTCCCCAGGGGAACCTGGGGAGTGGCGAGGTTGGGGGCGACACCCTCAACCCGTCACTGGGTAAGCTGGAGGAAGGACGGCGAGGAGCCTCCTGGAACTTTCCTCCCGGCTTCCTGCTGGAGGAAGCAGCAGGCTTGGCTTTGGGGTGCCAAGTGCGAGCCTGCTGGCCCTGATGCTGGTGTTGCTGGGCCGGACGCCGAAGGGCTGAAGGCGAAAGAAAAAATTACTCACCTTAGTAATTGCTTTTCTTCTCATGGAGTCTTGCTATATTAGGACTTATTGCAGTTAGCCACTGCCGTCGACTGCCCGGAGAGAAAAGTAGCTCAGAGAATCTGGGTTCTAAGCAAGGAGCGCTATCAAAAGCTCTATCTGGGCAGTTTCAAATGAAACTGTCAGATCTTCTGAAGCTAACACTAAGCAACAAGTCTGTGTGGAAAACTCTACACTAGCCAAATGGCTACCTACTAGTAGTAATAACAACAATATAAACAACAATAGGAACAACAATAACAATAATAAGAATGAATAATGGTATTATTAGTTTCCCCCTGACAAGCACTATTAGGACCCCCTTCCCCAAAGACTCCAAGTCCAGGAAGGGCCAACAAATCACTCCAACACAGAAACCCTAGTTCCTAACCCTAAATAAAGAGGGTGAAGGAAGAACTACAATGGCATGACACAGTGCTTGCACTTAATTTGCCACCCCACCCCAGTAGAAGTTCTGAGGGGCAGGTTGGAGGTGGTCCTAATAGCAAGACTCCATGAGAAGAAAAGCAATTACTAAGGTGAGTAATTTTTCTTCAAACACCATGAAGTCTTGCTATATTAGGACTGATGCAGATTACACAGCAGTACCTCCATGGAGAGGTCAGAACCTACTTAGGAAATAGGCTCCAAAGCACAGCTGTGCCAGAACGACATCTCCTGGACAGAAATCCAGGGAATAATACTTAGTAAAAGTGTGAACTGTCTTCCAAGTAACAGCTCGACAGATTTCCAGAATGGGAATATCTCTAGCAGCCGCTAGAGATGCAGCTGTACACCTGGTGGAGTGAGCCCTCAGTCCTGAGGGGCTCTCTACCTAGTCTTTGATAACAAAATGGATACAAGAGACAATCCACCTTGCAATTGTCCTCTTAGTGGCAGGTTCCTTGCCAACCTCGCCCTAGGTAAGGAAGAGTTGGAGGATTGAACCTGTGACCCTTGGTGTGTTACAAATAGTAGCATAAGGCTCTTTTGGCGTCCAAGCTGTGCAGTCTCCTCTCACCTGAGGAAGAATGCTCAGTGAAAAATCCTGGAGAGAGATGGGTTGGTTCAGGTGGAAACCTGAAACCACATGAGGACAAACCCTGTGTTAGTCCTAGGGACTGTCTTATCCCTGTGGGAGAGAAAATCTTCTTCCACTGCCAGGGCCTGTAGTTCACTTGTCGCGTCTGGCAGAAGTGAAACCACCAGAAAAACATTTTCCAAGTGAGAAGCTTGAGCTCTGCTGGGGACAGAGGTCCAAGGGGTTTGCATTAACTGAGCAATGCAAACATTCCAGGCTCATCAGGAGCTGGTTCCCGAAAAAGGAGGGTTGGTGTGAAGCAACCCCTTAAAAACTTGGAAAACACAGGTTGAGAAGAAAAGGAAGCAGGCTTCCCTGCTTGCAGAAAAAACAGAGACAGCTGCCAGAGGAACCCTTAAGGTAGCTGGCCCAAGACCTAAGGAATTTAAAATGGACCAAAAAGTCCAGAAAATGGGCAGATAAGCAGACTGTGGTATAATCTGCTTCTCAGTGCACCAGACTGAAAACCTGTTCCGCTTAGAATTGTAAGTGGCCCCAGTGAAAAAGCTTCCTTGAAGCCTTTAAAATATTCGCGACACCTTGAAAAAGGTGTAAATCAGCAAATTCTAACTCCTCAAGAGCTGCCTTGAGAAGGAGGAATTTGAGGTTGGATACCACACTCTCCCTTGTGCAAGGCCAGTAAGTCGTGGACTCTGGGCAAGCTCAGGGTAGGGTGGACTGTCAGGACAGAGACAATGGGTACCAGGGCTGTCTGGCCCAGTTTGGAACAATCAGGAATCGCTTTGCAGGGGCTGAGATCTGATTTTTACTAGTACCCTGAAAGAAAGGGAAAAGGAGGAAGGTGTACAGAAACTTCCCTTTCTAATCCAAGTGAAAAGCGTCCAGGGGCTGATCCCAGCACTGGAGGCCTCAACAAAACAGAGAAAGTTAGTGGTTATCTGGGGCTGCGAAAAGATCTATCTGAAAATGAGCCCCATCTGGCAGGACTGAACCCAGCACCTGAGGATTCAGAGCCCAATCGTGATGGCCCTGAGAATCCTGCTGAGGGCATCTGCCAGGGCATTGTCCTTCCTGGGAGGTGAACTGCTATCAGGAGTAAGCCAGAGACCACCACTTCATTGCTTGATGCACAAGGCTGATGACCGGGTGCCCCCTGCCTGTTGATGTACCACATTATTGTGGTGTTGTCTGTCCTGACTTGAACTACCTTGTTCTGGACAGAAGCTGAAAACTCCTAAGAGCTAGAAGACAGCTCTGAGTTCCAAAATTGATGTGGAGCAGAGATTCCTAGGAGACCACACTCCCTCCGTGGACAGGTCGCCTAAGCAAGCTCCTCACCTAACACAGGAGCATCCATGGTGAGGGAATGAGGAGGACCCTAGTTGTTGATTTTGATCCTGCCACCAGTGTAAGAGCCAGGATCAGGGATTGGGTCACTAGAACCAATTTGGAAAGGAATCCTCCTTTGGGACCAATAGGCCCTCAGATGGAACTAAATGTCCCTCATCTGGAATCTTGCTCCCTGCACTACAGCTGTGAAGCAGCCATGTGCCCTAGTAGTTGTAGCAAATGCTATGCTGGTCAAGAGACTGCAGAGTAATGGAAGATGCCAGGGCAAAGAGACTGCCTACCCTTTCAGAGGAGAAATGCCCTGGCTAACTTGTTCAACTCTGCCCCTATGAGATTAGTACCTGAACTGGTTCGAGAACTGACTTTGGTAAATTCAGCAGGAATCCCAGAAAGGTGAGAAGCTGCTGGGTGACTTGCAAGTGGGATTTTACTTGATCTGGAGACTGACCCACTAAGAGCCAGTCATCCAGGAAAAACAAAGAATCCCTCTTCTTAAAAGAGCCACTATCACAGCTAGAATTTCAATACCCTGGCGCAGAGAGGTAAGGCGAAGGGCATTGCCCTGAACTGGTAGTGGCCTGAGGGTAACCTGAGGTACTCGATGAGAGGCCTGATCAAAACATGAAAAATAGGCATCCTTGAGGTCAGGAAAGCTAGCCAGTCCCTGGCCTCAGCCAGAGTTAACATTTTTAACTTTGTTTTCAAAAGATGCTTGTTCAGGTACCTTAAATCTGAGATGGAGCCAATCTCCTGCCTTCTATAGAAGTGAAAGTATCATGAGTACAGCCCTGCCCGGTGGCAAGGAGGGACCTCTACTGCTTTGCAGTTCAGAGGAGAAGAAACCTCTGCTCCCAAAGCAAGGATTCCGAAGGATTTGCAGGTGGACTTGTCTGGCTCTCATCTTTGGAAACTGTTTGAAGCTGAGAACCAGACCTATTACTTCCAGAACCCACTTGTCCGAGTTAGGGACACCCAATTCTGGCTGAAATAAAAACCAACCTGCCCACTGGTATAGGAGAATCGGCCCTGGGCACCCCATCAGGGTGCCTGCTTGGCAATAGTCTTAGGCTAAGGGGAGGGGGACGGTTTACTTGTGCCCCGTCTATCTCTGCCTCTGAAGAGACCCCTCTGGCGAAAGCAGAGGAGGCCTGAGCCTCTACCTGGGCACTTTTGTAGGTAATCATCCCTGTTTTTCATATAGCTTTCTGTTTGTTCCTCAAACAGAGAATTACCCACAACAAGAAACAAATCCATAGACTTTGACAGAGTATCTTGGGACAGATTAGTGCATCTGAGCCATGCCAACCTCTGAAGCTACATAAGTGGTCATGACCCTAGAAAACAAGATTAACACCAACAGCAGTATGAACTTGAACTTAAGGCTTCAGTGCCATTAGCAGCCACCTGTTCCAACCCGCTAGCCAGCTGGCCAAGGGCCTGCTTGGCTAACTGCAATATCATGTCCCACCTAGATTTCAAATCTAGCCACATAAGCCATACAACTTGCCTGTCTGAGTCCCACAGAAGCTGCCATATACTGTTTTCTTGTCATGGCATCAATCCTCCTGGAATCCTATTCAGGAGGATGTGAGACCAGAGACTAACCTTGACACAGGCTGCAGCTTGTACCACACCTACATGACTACACTGCTCAGTGAGGAAGTCTGTAACAGAGCCTGACGAAATACACCTTCTGTCCATTTTTTATCTTACAGGAGGGTCAGAAAGAGGAATCTTATAAAATCTTTGTTGTTTACTTCCTAAATGACTTATGCAAGGAAAGACAACCTCTAGCCCATCATTCCTACATAATCAGGCTCCCCTTTACTCATCCATAGCCTCCTCTAAAGGAAGCTGGGGGGATTCTGCAAGCTTTTTGTAAAACATAAACTGAGAAAAGGACTCAGACAGAAAAGGAGGAGATTATAAAAGTCTGTCTGGAGAAAATGTCCGCTTAAGTGGGCATGTCCAGACCCTACCAGCCACACATGTATTGATCAAATTTCCTCCTCCCACTCCTGTGGTTCATAACAATTCCTCAACATCATAAACCTGAACGAGCCACCTTTTACCAACTGTAGATGGTTCGACAGGACCTAGAAACAGTGACTGGACAATCTGTAAAGCCAACTACTTCTGCAGCAGTTGGAGAGACAATCTTGGACTCCAAACCTACTGATTTCTCTGTCATATTCATTTTTTTTTTTTTTAAACTGGTTCCTCTGAACCATCCTTTTGCCGAGAAGTCTAGCCCTGCTCAGAGGGCACTCCCTCTGGTCCAGTGGGTACTGGACCGGGCTGTCATCCGGGTCGCGGACTTTTGTCAATAGTTCCCTAGAGCGGCCCTATCTCTTTCAGGGTGGCTGCAGGAAATTTTAAACACCTGGCAGTCTGACAGGGGTGGTCAGCCCCAGACAATAAACACAAGTAGTGTGTGGGTCAGCCTTGGCAAAGGCTTCCCACAACATCACAGTGTTGAAACTCAGTGGGCCAGTTTTTCTTTTGGGTTTCTCAGACATAATGCCAGCCTAACCAAAAACTTGCCCCTTTTATGGCCGTGCCAGAGCAAGACACCCTTATCGGTTCCTAACCGTTTCACGGGTATTTGAAAAACCCTATTTAAAATCAAGGTTTTTAGAACCAATAAGAACAGTACCGCACTCTAAAAGCCAAAACTTCAAAGCGTTAAAATAAGCAAACCGATCGGTTCAAACCGAACCGATAACTAAATTTCCACACAGACTTTACATTTTGTACTTACGGTTTACCAGATAGAGCTTTAACGAAATGCGGTAAAATAATTACTTTTGCCGGCTCAAATGAACCGAAAATACTCGCTTGACCGAGAAATGAACCGAGCTGAAGGAGCTGATCTCCAGAGCGACTGTTCAGTGAAGCGGAGTAAAGAATCTGACAGTTTCATTTGAAACTGCCCAGATAGAGCTTTGGTATAGCGCCCTCGCGCTTTAGAACTCCAGATTCTCTGGAGTTAACTCTTTCCTCTCCGGGGCAGTTCAAGTGCAGTGGCTAACTGCAATAAGTCCTAATATAGCAAGACTTCATGGTGTTTGAAGGGCTTATGCTGTTGCTGGCGGCCTTTGTCCTTCTGGGCAGATGTGACTGAGTCCAAGGTGGCGTTGGACTTCTCGATCTGTTGCAGATGACCCTCCACCCCGGGACCGAACAAGTCGGTACCCAACAAGGGGACGTCTGACAGCTTGTGCTGGGTATCCGCTGTAAAATTGGAGATTCGCAGCCAAGTTCTGCGGCGCATGGCCACTACGACCACTACTGACCGGGCACACGAGTCAGCAATGTCCAAGGAAGTTTGGAGCTGCTGTTTGGCCACCGCCCTTCCCTGATCCCGCACCTGCTTGACCGTCGTCTGAAGGTCAGCTGGGAGATGAGGAATCACCTCATCCAGGGAGCCCAAAAGGGCGTGTGAAAAGTGTGCCATCAGAACGGCCGAGCTGGCCTGATGAAGGCCTAGGGAGGAAGCAGCATAAACTTTCCGCCCGGAGTAGTCCAGTTTCTTGGACTCCTTATTGGGTGGCTTGTCCACATCCCAAGCATTCCCGGAACGCCAGAAAATGCTGTCGGTCACTAACCCCTCTGCGGAGGGGTGCTCTGAGAAACCGGAGAGTGAACCAGTGGGAACAGCATACTTTCGAGCCATCCTGGCCGAAGGCGCTGGACAAAAAGCTGGCTGCTGCCATAGCTCCAGGGCCAGGCCAACAATGGCTTCGGCCATCGGGAAGGCCTCCGTGGGGGAATCTCCTCGGTCCAGTATCTCCATGAGAGGATACCTGGCCTATTTTGAAACGGGTTTCGAACTTCATCCCCGTGGACTCTGAGATGAGCCAAAGCATTCCAAGGAATGAGGATGGGCTCTCGTCCACTGACTGACCCCCAGTGGACTCCAGGTCAAGCGGCCTGGAGAACAAGGAGGGGTCGTCGTCAGACTCCGAGGAGTCTGGGAACAGCTGCCGAGTGCCTGAGCCACCCTCCACCTGCCGAGGTCGACTGGGAGTGAGGGTGACCAACAACCGGTGGGGCAAGCCCTGATCCGACCGAGAATCCTTGGTTGGGGCCCCAGATTTAGGTTGTGTAGGCGGGGGTTATACCACAATGGGTGGCGCAGCCGGTTTCGGTCAAACAACCAGTGCCGGCTTCGGCTCCTCGACTACTATAAGGGGTTGTTTCAGCCGCTCTGGTGACAGTCACTTAATGGCCGGGGAAGGCGACAGAGTCGGCTTATTCCTGGACAAAAGGAACTGCTGCCACATTAGATCCTCGTAGAGTTCCGAAAAAGATTCCTGCGCTCACACAAGGAGGAGTTCGCTACTAAGGTAATAAACCCTAAAGACTCTAACAATTCTCCTAAGAAAGTAGCACTCATCAGCAACAAAGGAAACAATAGTGCCAGATATAATATCTGTAGAATTTTATTTCACCAATTGTGAGAACCCCTAGCGCCTCGGCAGAGTGCCTTCAGGGGTTCTCACAGTTGGTAACTAAATCTACAGGCATGCTATCTGTACTGTTGCCGATGCTAACTCTTCAGTGTTGAATCCTAAATAACACCACGACGTAATTTCGCGGAGCCTATCCTCGAAGAGGGCGACAATGAGGATGAAGCGGTGCCACCCGTTTTTCCATGGTGCCGAGATCGAGACCGCCGATGTCGGCAGGATTGGCTGGACCTGGAGGAGATGCGAGACCAAGACCTTCCAGGGATTCTGAGGGTGGGTCTGGGAGGGGGAAACCCGCTCCTCCCTCGGTTCAGAGACCTTAACCGGGGATTCGGGCACAGGAGGCACAGGCAAGTCCTCGGTTTCCACTGGGGGAACCGGTGAAGAAGGGTTGTCGGCTTCTCCAGTCGACAGCCCATCCGACAGGTCGAGAAAAATCTCGACCGCGTCAACGGGCGTCTCGGCTGGCTGACCTGACGGGGACACCATGAAGCCAGCGGCCTTAGCGCAGCCCTCGACCAAAGTCGAGTGTCAACTATCGAGGAAGGGACCTCTCCGCTCCTACAAACGTCGACGGTGGGACTTACCTCTAGAGTCCTTCCTTTTGGACGGCGGAATGTCCGAAGCCCCTCTCCTTGGTGGAGTGATTGACAAACCTCCTTAAGCGAAGCCGTGCCGAGGCCAGGAGAGCAAGATAAATCGACAACCGAGGATGATGATGCTGCGGCCTGGGCCTCCTCCTCCTCGAGGCGATCATCTGTTCGAGCTGTTCGCCAAGCCGCGGCCGTGACACGTAGCGGGCCTCCTTGACTTGACCAGAGATAACGCGTTTCTCAGAGGCGCCAAGTTGTAATCTGACAGCGTGATGCGTCTAAGACCCGTGGCGAAAGGACTTGCACAAGTTGCAGGCCTACAAATCGTGGCCAAGCCCCAGGCAATAAACGCATTTGGAGTGCGGATCGGTCCGGGACATCTTCTGCCCACAGGGGCACCAACAAAATCCGGGAGTCGATTTGTCCATCGCAGCCATGAGGGAAGAAAAAGACTGCAGTCTTGTAAACTTTAAAATTAGTTTCGGGTTAACCGAAGAGTTTGGATCCAGGCCTAAAACTCAGAGCGCAAAGGAGGGAACCTGATCTTCCAAGCGGTAAGGAAGATCTGGTGCCATGGGGTGGAGCCAAGAGTTTTTTCACCCGGGTGGGTGGGAGGAGCCAGCTTGAAGACCTTCCGGCAAGATTTAAAGAGGCAAGGAACCCATTAGTAAGTGTGGATTGAACAACATATCCACGTCCCTAGAAAAGGAATTCTTTTGTCATACTGACATCATCCTTTTTCGTTTGGCCACCATCTTGTTTTCAGTTTTGCCTCAAAATTCAAATTAGGAACCCCCCAAAAATGATATTTTGGGGAGGAACCAACACATGTAGCTTGCTTATCGGGACCCCCTTAGCTGGATACTGCACTTACCTGTTACAGAAATACCCTTAAAATATGTTTATCTTTTCACATTACAAAGTTTGTTTCGTATTGCGTGATACGAAACAAGATTCTTGTTTCAAATGACGAGATATGAAAAGTTCTTTTTTCATAGAAACATAGACTTTGACAGCAGATAAGGACCGCTTGGCCCACCTAGTCTGCCCATTTTCCTACCTATTGGATAAGCTGCAGATTCCAGTTAAAAAGCAGCCTACTTCCTCCTACCCCCCCACTATAATTGTCTTATGTTGGTCCCATGCATTCTTGAATTCCCCCACTGTTTGTGACCCCACAACCTCCTCAGGAAGACTGTTCCATGCATCCACCACCCTTTCTGTGAAAAAAATACTTCCTCACGTTGCCCCTGAGCCGTCCCCCCCTCTTCAAATTGTTCCCCCTTGTTCTTGCGTATCTCTTTTTCTGAAATATGCTACCTCTTGGACTTTGTTGATTGCCTTGAGGTACTTGAAAGTTTCTATCACGTCTCCCCTCTCCCTCCTTTCCTCAAGGGTATACATATTAAGCTCTTTTAGTCTCTCTTCATATGGCTTCTGGTGCAGACCCTGCACCATTTTGGTTGCCCTCCTCTGGACTGCCTCCATCCTATCTATGTCCTTGCAGAGATGGGGTCTCCACAACTGCATGCAGTACTCCAGATGGGGTCTCACCAACTGTCTGTACAGAGGGATACACAACTTCCTGCTTTCTACTGGTAATGCCTCTCCCTATGCATCCCAGAATCCCCCAGCCCTCCTTACTGCCTTTTCACATTGCTTGCCTAGCTTAAGGTCGTCTGATATGAGTACCCCCAGGTCCCTTTCCATTATTGTTGTCATTAGTAACCCCCCATTGTGTACTCTTCCCCTGGGTTTTTGTTTCCCAGGTGCATTACTTTGCACTGAAACTAAGCTGCCATACTCTTGACCATTGCTCCAACCTTGCCAAGTCCCTTCTCATCCTTTGCACCCCTCCTTGTGTATCAGTCCTACTGCAGATCTTTGTGTCGTCTGCAAAGAGGCATACTTTTCCTTCAAGCCCCCCCGCAATATCACCTATAAAGACATTAAAGAGTACCGGTCCTGGTACTGAACCCTGCGGTACCCCACTAGTAACTCCCCTTTCTCCAGAGTGTGCTACGTTTACTATTACCCTATGTGTCCTGTTGTTCAGCCAATTTGTTACCCAGGTTACCACCCTGGGTCCCACTCACAGGCTGGCTAACTTGTTTATTATTTTTTTTTGTGGTACTGTGTCAAATGCCTTGCTAAAGTCTAAGTAGGCCTTATCTACAGCCCCTCCCCGGTCTACTACTTTGGTCACCCAGTCAAAGAAGTCTATTAGATTAGTCTGGCATGACCTTCCTGCTGTGAATCCATGCTGTCTTGGGTCCTGTGTCCTGCTGGCCTCTAGGTACTCGACAATTCTTTCTTTCAGAAGTGATTCCATGGTTTTCCCTACCACTGAGGTCAAACTAACATGACTGTAGTTTCCTGCCTCTGCCTTGCTCCCACTTTTGTGAAGACGGATCACATCCGCCTTCCTCCAGTCCTCAGGTACCACACCATCCTCCCATAATTTGTTAAAAAGGGTAGTCAGTGGTGTCACTAGGTCTCCCCTTAGTTCTTTTAGAATTCTGGGGTGATTCCCATCACGTCCCATTGCTTTGTCCACCTTGAGTTTTAAGAGTTCTTTCAGGACCCTTTTCTTCTGTGAATGGACTGGTATCGACCTCCTTGCCGAGAGTGCTTCTATTGTTTGGTTTACGTACCTCCCCCTCTTCTTCTTTTGTGAATACTGAGCAAAAGTATTCGTTCAGTATATCTGCCTTTTCACTGTTGCTCTCTGCCCACCTCCCCTTCCCTTTATTAAGCCTCACTATCCCTCTCTTGGTATTTCTTCGCTCCCTAATGTATCTATGTAACCCCCCTGCAAATGGGGGTTCCCAAAAGACTTCCAGGAGCTTGCTTGAATGCTCCAAGCCTGAATAGTGTTTGGCATTTAAGCCATTTACCAGGGAGTGTTTTTAGAGCCTCTGGTACTGTCTCTTTAAGAGCTGTCTGCTTGCAGACATAATTAGTTTGTATGGGGGGACTGTGTGCTTCTCTGAGTACCACTCGAGCTGCTGCCAATTCACTTCATTTTGCAGTCACTAGGGTGCAAAGGGAACCTATCTGAAAGATGTAACTGTTTGCCAGAAATTATTTAGAGTAATAATGAAATTACAGTTTGTCTAACCTGCTTTCTTTGTAGTCAGAACTGTGTCTGCTAGTTCCCATTCTAGTTTTTGAACTGCTGAACTGGACCAATCAGTGTGGGGTAAGCTAGCTCTAAAATGGTGCCTTGGACGAATCAGAACTTGGACTCATAATCTGAGCCAGCCACAAGAGGATTGTATGGGCAGTGACTCTGGGAGATGTAGTTTAGACTTCAGTGCTTTTGGACCAACAGCAGCAGTCTATTGTGAGTGACAGCCAATCCAGTCAAGAACTGGGAGGAACTCAAAGGAAGTGCCCGGTTTTGTCGGTTGGAGTTTCAGTTGAGCTTTGGCAGTGAAGAAGGAAGGAGCCCTGTGCTTTTTCAGTGTGCAGTTTTAGTCAAAAAATGTGTGTAAGGCCCAGAGTTCCGGTCTGCAGCTTGTTAGGACTGAATCCGTCCTGTGAAAAGAATCAAAGGATCTCTGAAGAGTAGAAACCAGGCTCACCCTGTAGAAGACTGGAGGAATTGCTGAAAATTGCACTCGGTCTGTCAGGAACTGAATCTGCTGTGTGTTCTCCCGGGTATTGTGCAGTAATTGCGATTGGGATACAGATGCAGCCTGCCTGGTATAGTGCTTCTTTTATATGGATTGTGAAGAGGTTTGTGTACATCAAGTGAGCCTACTTTGACATTGAGAGGACCCTATCTTATTTGGAGGTCGTGAGTACTAATTCAGGTCGCTCCTGTTGAATTGCCACGGTAAATCCAAATGGAATTACTGTTACTGCTGACTGTTTAATTCTCCTTTTCTCTGTGAAGGGCCCTACCAGCTGCCACGGTTTGGACTAGCCACTAGGGCTTGGGTACCCAGGGACAGTAACTGATAGGGATAGGCCTGTCACAGAGCCATAGGTAGATTATTAGAGTGATAAGCTAATTAACCTGATTTCCCCTGTCCTTGTTATATCCCCTAAATAAATCAGAGCTGCTTGTTTCAGCAAAGTTATACTGCCTGAGGTATTTGTCTATGTTAAAATACTGTACTGTGATTGTTGCACTGTATCTCATTTCACAGGAGGTCCCAGTGCGGAACAGACCTGGGGTAAGTGTATACTGTGAAGGTAATTCTGATATATTGTGTGGGCCACTAGTGGGAAGAAGGTTGCAGTGTCCCAGAGGGCTGTGACCAAGTTAGTTTAACTATTGCAAACCCTGACCTCTGGGTGGAGGCACCTCGCCATTGGATCCAGGCCCCTCAACCTGTTAGTGGCAAATCAGGCAGGGGTAGTAGCCCCTGGGATAGCGCCATCTAGGGGTTACATCTTGGAGGCTCACCGCTGGGATTGTGTGTCCTCTAGTGGCCATATTCGAACCACTGTTAAGAAAAAATGGGTACCCGACAGAAGTGGCTGTGCACCGGCTGGTGGAGTGGTGTACAGGGAGGAGATCGACCCCAAAATGCTATGCTTATCCTGGACATCCCCTGGGTATCAATACGGACACTGTGCAGGAGTACTTTCCAAGGTGGAAGGTTTACAAAACCCTGTGGTGGTGGAGTCGGCATGCTAATCTGCTCACCCACACTTTCCTGGCCCTAGTAGAGTTTAAGGATCCCATAGATAGCTCCAAAGTGCCACAGACCATTACCCCAGAGGGAGCCCTCACTGCTTGGAGAGTGATAACTAAGGACAGTAAAGACCCGGGGGGGAATCAGCCCCCACCACTATCTGAAACTTTTGAGGAGAAATTTGCTGAATGGTTGCTGGGAGAGGGGAAAACTGTGGAGGACCTGAAGAAACTATTCTTGCCACCTGGGGGTGTTCCTCCCCCAACACCCTCTCCTGCTCCAGTGCCCGTAATGGTGGCTGAACCAATGCAGACTCCTATTTCTGCACCTGCCATTAGTCATGACTCTTACCGAAGGTTGAGGATCTTCTCTGGCACCCTCCCCACCCCCAAGGGAGGATGACTGGGAGACCTGGATAGACTATGTTGCCCCCAGGGTGCTAGAACCCGCCCAGTACTCGGGAGGCGGCGAAGAGGTTGAGTGAGGCCTCCGGTCCTGCCCTGGCTACCATCCGTGACTAAGCGGGCCAGTAACCCTGAAGCGACTGCACAGGCCTATCTTGAGGCCTTGGAGAATGTGTATGGAGCCTCAGATTCTGATGAGGACCTATGGTGGAGGTAAGAAATGCACAACAGTACAAGGGGTTGTTGTCTGTATGTCTCGGCTGGAAAATTGTTGCAAGAATGCCTCAGAAAAGGGTGGTTGCCAGCGATTGAACTGGACGAACCAGACTGGACAGAATCGTAAGTCTGCCCCTTCTCAGAACTGCTGTTGCTTCGATTACGCCTGGCAAATCGACTGGAATCCCCACCCTCCTATGATGCGTTAATGAGAGAATTCGAGGAGTTGAGAAAAGGCGACCTCGGGAGGTACCTGCACCAACAGCTGTGGCTACGACCCGTGACTGAGGGTGACCCATCAAGTGAAGTTCAGGGCAGAGGTTGACAGTCAATGAGTGCTCTGACAGGAAAAGATATGCCACAATGGGCGAACTGTTGAGAGAGATCCGAGAATTCAAAAACAGTCCCTTTATGAGAGGCCACACTGCAAATGCAGACCCTGACCTATATCCGACTGCATCTGCTATGGTGGGGGTACCACCCATGTATCTCCTGCTGATAACAGCTCAAACTCAATTCCTTGACCATGGAAGTGGAGAAACTGACGAGATGTCTCCAAATGCTTATCACGCGCAGACAGAGATGGACCCAGGTTTCCAGTTAGTAATACCCCGCCCTGGCTCCCAGTGGCGCCCGCCAGCTCAAACTCAGAAAGTATGTTTTGCTATAATTGTGGGAAAGATGGGCACATGAAAAGGAATGCCAGTCCCCAAAAGACACTGACAAAGTTGCATATAGGCTACAAGGAGAGCAGGAGAAGAAATCAGTGGTTAAGAGGTGCGACATGGTCCCAGTGAGGCACCAAAATGCTAATTCACGTCCTTTTGTGGCAAGGTCAGTTGCCCAGGCCCCACTACCGCCTCTCCAGACTGGTCCAGAATAGTGGGTCCCTCCATGGAGACCACTGTAAAGGTGAATGGAGTGTCTACAAGAGCTGTATTAGACAGTGGCTCCCAAGTGACAATTATGTTCCAGGATTGGTATCAGAAGCATTTGTCAAGTACCCTTACAACCATTAGAAGGACTGCATGTATGGGGGTTAAGTGAGAAAGGCCTACTATTCCGGGTATATCCGAATTTGGCTGTCTTCCCACCTCCGTGGCTGGAGTGGCCGAACAAGTAGAGACCCTAGCCTTAGTGTGTCCCCCACTGGACTGTATGATGGTGTCCTTTGTTGATTGGAACAAATGCTCATATGTTGGAAGGCTGGCACAGTTGTGTTATGAAAACAGGGGTCAAAGACTAGTAGAGCTTAAGAGTTCCGGCTTTAATTAAGAAGGCCTATGAGGCACAGAGATGCTGAAAAACAGAACCAGAGGAACCGGTCGGAATTGTATGGAAGAAGGATCCTGAGTCTCTGATCCTGGCGCCAAATGCCCAGTGTACCTTACAGGGACAGGTCCGTATCAGAAAGGATGTTAGAATAAAATATTAATGTTCGATGCAGGCGATGGAAAATTGCCAGAGGGACTGCTGGTCAAGCCTAGTATTTTGCCGCTAGAGCCCATGCTTATGCCAGAAGGGTAATGGTCCAAGTTCATAATGTGTCTGAAAGAGACATTCGGTAAACAGAGGTTGCATCCTGGCTATGTGCATTGTGCAGACACTGCAGTGCTACCCAGCAGCAAGAGTTCAAGGAAGAATGACAGGTAACGCCTGACTTGTTTGATTTGGCTCCGCTGCCAGCTGAATGGAAAGTGAGGATCAGTGAGAAGCTTGCCCAGAGACCAGGTGTTTTCTTTAAAGGGAATGGGATGTAGGATGCGTGCAGGGCTGAGCACAATATCCGGCTGCATGACGAAGAACCATTTCGTGAGAGGTCTCGCGCCTGGCACCTGCTACATAGATGATGTGAGACGGCATCTGCAAGAGATGTTAGCTGCTGGTGTAATACAAGAATCCAGAAGCCCTTATGCTTCCCCCATTGTGGTAGTGAGGTAAAGAATGGAACAGTAAGGATGTGTGTGGATTATGCACCTTAAACCGCGGACTATCCTGATCAGTACACAATGCCCCATTCAGGATGCTTTGGACTGCCTAGCGGAGCAAGTGGTTCTCTGTGCTGGATCTCCATGATGGGTACTACCAGATCCCGATGGCCCCAGAGGACCCGTGAGAGGCGGCCTTTATCTGTCGCTTGGCTTCTATATGAATTCATGAGGATGCCTCAAAGTTTCAGGTGCCCCAGCCACTTTTCAACGATTGATGGAGGCGTGCAGTGGGGACATGAACTTACTAGAGTGCCTGGTATACCTAGATGATGTTATTGTGTTTGGCAGCTCACTGGAGGAACATGAGAGCAGATTATTTAAGGTATTGGACCGACTGGAGGACTTTGGCCTTAAACTGTCCATTGATAAGTGTCAATTCTTTCAAACATCAGTAAGTATGTGGGACACATAGTATCCACCGAGGAATAGAGACCAACCCAAGTAAAGTTGAGAGCCTTGACCACCTGGCACAGCCCAAAATCTAAAAGAACTGCAAAGATTCCTGGGATTCTGTGGTTATTATGTAACTCATCAGGACTATTCCAGAGTGATCCAGCCTTCTTAACCTTACTCAAGGGTATCCCCCAACCACAAAAAATACCAAAAGTCAGCGTCCCTCAAGACTGAAAAGTGTATTTTCATCCAGTGAAGTATTTGGGGCCGCTGGACTCCTGATTGTGAGACTGCTTTTCATGAGATCATATATCAACTACCCATGCTCCAGTGCTGGCCTATGCCGATGCAAGAAAACTCCACGTCCTGCACACTGATGCTAGCTTGCAAGGGTTGGGGGCTGTGTTGTACCAAGAGCACGAGAATGGCCTGAGACCAGTGGCCTTTGCCAGTAGAAGCCTGACCCCATCCGAAAAGAACTATCCTGTACATAAGTTAGAGTTCCTAGCTTTGAAGTGGGCTATTGTTGACCAATTCCATGAGTACTTGTATGGGGCTAAAATACTAGTAAAACTGCAATAATCCTTTGACCTATGTGCAGACCTCAACTAAGTTGGATGCCACTGGCCATAGGTGGCTTTCTGCATTATCTACATATGACTATGCTCTCGAATACCGAGCAGGTCTGAACCACATAGATGCTGATGCTCTCTCCGGAGGCCTGTTCCCAGAATGATTGGGTCCGATTGGCAGAACCTGACATTCGGGCACTCTGCGGAAGTTTGACAGGGAGGAGCAATGTCCTGAGGGCAGATGGACTGCATGGTGGATTGCTTGGGACCCTCTGAGAATTGCATACCTGCTGCTTATGCCACTTTTCTGCAATAGACATTGGTGCACTGCCTCAGCTGGACAATGACAGTATTGCGGCTCAGTCCCGTGATCCCATGATCAAAGCAGCTTTAGAAGCCCTCTATGCAGGAAAAGATGTGTCCAAATTAGCTCCACTGATTTGAGAACTGCACTGTTATACAAAGAAGGTCCTAAGTTGAAACTGATCAATAAACTGTTATACAGAGAAACAGCAGACAGAGGGGACAAGTAGACAAACAACAACTAGTGCTGCCCACTGCCTTTCGAGACTCAGTACTGAGGTCCTTGCACAACCACATGGGGCACCTTGGTATAGACAGAACACTTGACTTGGTGAGATCCAGATTCTATTGGCCTAAGATGGGGGCTGATGTGGAGCAACACATTCGAACTTGTAGTCGCTGCTTACAGAGGAAAGCTTTGTCCCAGAGGGCTGCCCCCCTTGTTAACATCACCACCAGTGCACCCATGGAGCTGGTCTGTATTGATTTTCTGAGTTTGGAGTCAGATCAAAGAAATATCAGTAATGTGCTGGTGGTCACTGACCATTTCACGAGATATGCCCAAGCTTTCCCCACCAAAGACCAGAAAGCATCCACTGTGGCCAAAGTACTTGTAGAAAACTTTTTTGTTCACAATGGGGCTCCACAAAGAATCCATTCTGATCAAGGAGAGACTTTGAGAGTCATCTGATCAAAGAGATGCTTTCTCTGTGGGGAGTCGAAAGTCCAGAACCACTCCTTACCACCCAGGAGACCCACAGCCTGAGCGTTTCAACGCACTTTGCTAGATATGCTAGGCACCCTGCACCCAAAGGACAAGCCTAGATGGAGCCAACAAATTAGCACCCTGGTACATGCTTATAACTGCACCAAAGTGATGCCACTGGATTCTCCCCTACCGCCTGATGTTTGGAAGAAGCTCGACTACCAGTAGATGTGTGTTTTGGGTCTCTCCTGATGGGGTTCAAGCTGACAACTATTTACAGTATGTGCAAAGTTAAAGGCCCAGCTAACTCATGCGTACAACTGGCTCAAACCATGGCTGCCAAAAGAAATCTGGCCAACAAAGAAAGGTATGATAAAGGTGAAAGCACAGGAACTCCAGGAGGAGATCGGTATTGCTAAGAAATCTGGGACTGCATGGCAAGCACAAGATTGCTGACAGATGGCACCATCTCCCTCACATTGTAGTGGGCAAACTAGATGATCTGCCAGTGTACAAAGTAAGGCCTGAGAATAATTCAAAGATGTAAAAACAATGCATAGAAATCATTTACTGCCCATTGGACAAATCTTAATTGAGTCTGAGCCCCTAGAAGATGCCCCCTCTGGACCAGTGACTAGAGCTGCTGCTAAGAAAAGATCAAGAAAGTCTGCACCTACAGAAGAAAAGTTAAAGTGTTCCCCTCCACAAGTCCCAGTTGAGCATGACTGTCAGTCCATATCGGAAGAAAGTGAGAGTGACTTTGAATACTATCCTTCTTACGAACTGAGTCAATTGTTTGAGGGCAATCCCTAGTCAATACTGGAGATGAAGCTGGGCCTTCTGGACTGCCCAAGCCCCAAGCTTCGTCCCTGGAGCCAATGCTCCCAGAAAGTGAAGTGCAAAGCATCAGATCAGATGAAATGGAATCATTGTGCATGGTTGAACTGTTTGAGCTTTCAGGGGAGGAAAATGACGGACTGGGTCAGACTGGTGATACACCAGAACAAGAAGAGTATTTTGAGTGCCCTGACAGTCCACTGCCAGTGTCCGTAAGCTCTCCCTGCGAGCCAAATGTTGTGGACTCAGAAACTGTAACTCCTGGAGCTGAAAGTGCCCCAAGTTCTAGCCTCTCTACCCCCATGGAGACTCCCCTGACAAGTGAGGACAATGCTGAAAATGAGGCTCAGAGTGCAGAGACTATAACAGTTCCCCCTAGAAAACTGGTCGAGCTGTAAAGCCTGTGGTGCACCTCAGTTATGATTCCCTTGGGAGGCCTGTGGATTGCCTCTCAATGTTGTCCATAAAGGAGTGTATGTGTCCCAGCTCATTGCCCAAACTGAGCGTCAGTGCTAACTCAAGTTACTTGTGTTGCCCTCTAAGTATGGTGCCTTGTCCCGTCCAGCCCCAAGGTAACTGATAGGAAGGGCCCCTCTCTTCAGGTTTCATGTACAAGAGGTAATAACTTGAGTTATGGTACAATGTGTGTAATACTGTTAAAGAGTGACGTACTGCAATGTTTCAGAAATGTGTTCTTGGTAAAATGATATATTGACTGATATTGACATGTGTGAGCCTAATGCAAATGTATATGGTTGCAGTTAAAACTTATGGGGGTACTTGCTTGACGCGGACGTCAAGCTTTCCCAAACCAGGAAGGTGTAACCCCTGCAAATGGGGTTCCCAAAAGACTTCAGGAGCTTGCTTGAATGCTCCAAGCCTGAATGGTGTTTGGCATTTAAGCCATTTATCAGTGAGTGTTTTTAGAGCCTCTGGTACTGTCTCTTTAAGAGCTGTCTGCTTGCAGACATAATTAGTTGTATGGGGACTGTGTGCTTCTCTGAGTACCACTCGAGCTGCTGCCAATTCACTTCATTTTTGCAGTCACTAGGAGTGCAAAGGGAACCTATCTGAAAGATGTAACTGTTTGCCAGAAATTATTTAGAGTAATAATGAAATTACAGTTTGTCTAACCTGCTTTCTTTGCAGTCAGAACTGTGTCTGCTAGTTCCCCATTCTAGTTTTGAACTGCTGAACTGGACCAATCAGTGTGGGGCAAGCTAGCTCTAAAATGGTGCCTTGGACGAATCAGAACTTGGACTCATAATCTGAGCCAGCCACAAGAGGATTGTATGGGCAGTGACTCTGGGAGATGTAGTTTAGACTTCAGTGCCTTTTGGACCAACAGCAGCAGTCTATTGTGAGTGACAACCAATCCAGTCAAGAACTGGGAGGAACTCAAAGGAAGTGCCAGTTTTGTCGGTTGGAGTTTCAGTTGAGCTTTGGCAGTGAAGAAGGAAGGAGCCCTGTGCTTTTCAGTGTGCAGTTTTAGTCAAAAACGTGTGTAAGGCCCAGAGTTCCGGTCTGCAGCTTGTTAGGACTGAATCCGTCCTGTGAAAAGAATCAAAGGATCTCTGAAGTAGAAACCAGGCTCACCCTGTAGAAGACTGGAGGAATTGCCTGAAAATTGCACTCGGTCTGTCAAGAACTGAATCTGCTGTGTGTTCTCCCGGTATTGTGCAGTAATTGCGATTGGGATACAGATGCAGCCTGCCTGGTATAGTGCTTTCTTTATATGGATGTGTGAAGAGGTTTGTGTACCTCAAGTGAGCCCTGCTGACATTGAAGGACCCTATCTTATTTGGAGGTCGTGAGTACTAATTCAGGGTCGCTCCTGTTGAATTGCCACATTAAATCCAAATGGAATTACTGTACTGCTGACTGTTTAATTCTCCTTTTCTCTGTGTGAAGGGTCCTACCAGCTGCCACAGTTTGGACTAGCCACTAGGGCTTGGGTACCCAGGGACAGTAACTGATAGGGATAGGCCTGTGCACAGAGCCATAGGTAGATTATTAGAGTGATAAGCTAATTAACCTGATTTCCCCCTGTCCTTGTTATATCCCCTAAATAAATCAGAGCTGCTTGTTTCAGCAAAGTTATACTGCCTGAGGTATTTGTCTATGTTAAAGTACTGTACTGTGATTGTTGCACTGTATCTCATTTCACAGGAGGTCCCAGTGCCGGAACCAGACCTGGGGGTAAGTGTATACTGTGAAGGTAATTCTGATATATTGTGTGGGCCACTAGTGGGAAGAAGAGGGTTGCAGTGTCCCAGAGGGCTGTGACCAAGTTAGTTTAACTATTGCAAACCCTGACCTCTGGGTGGAGGCACCCGCCATTGGATCCAGGCCCCTCAACCTGTTAGTGGCAAATCAGGCAGGGGTAGTAGCCCCTGGGATAGCGCCATCTAGGGGTTACATCTATAAAAGGTTTTATCCCCCTTCGTAACTGAGCTGGCTATCTTTTCCTCAGTTAGGGCCTTTGCTATCCTGACTGCCTTCCCTGCTTCCCTCCACTTTAACTGATACAGTTCTCTGCCCTGCTCCTTCTGTGATTCCTAATACTTTCTGAATGCTATCTTTTTTTCCCCTAACCTTCCTTGCCACCTCTTTTAAGAACCATAGTGGTTTTTTACTTTTTGCTTCACACAAAGGTTTGTTGCCACTATGATGGCAGTTTTGATTTTTCCCCACTGTTTTTCCACCCCTCCTTCCTGCCCTTTTGCTAGTGCATTTCTTAGACACGTCCCCATTTTGCCAAAGTCGGCCCTTCTAAAGTCTAGTACCCTCACTTTTGTATGGCAGGACTCCACGGTTGTGTTTATCGTGAACCACACTGTGTGGTAGTCGCTTGTTCCCAGATGGCTACCCACTTCTAAATCTGTGATCCTCTCTCCATTCCTGTTTGAGAGTACCAGGTCCACGATTGCTCCCTCCCGAGTGGGTTCCAACACTAGCAGTCTGAGGCATGCCCCCTGTAGGGCATTGAGAATGACCCTACTCTTGGATGTGGCTGCAGTAAATGTGCTCCAGTTAACATCTGGCATATTCAGGTCCCCCATTAACAATAACTCCCCTTTTTCTGCCATTCTGAGGATGCTGTCTATCATTTCCTTGTCCATTTCCTCCCCCTGAGATGGGGGACTGTATGCAACCCCTGTGCGGATTGTGGTGCCACTACTTGTCTCTAAGGTGACCCACAGTGCCTCCTCTCCTCCCCATTTACCATTTAGTTCAATTACTTTGATCCCTTCCCTTACGTACAGAGCTACTCCTCCTCCTACTCTTTTACCCTCCCTGTCCCTCCTGTAGATTGTGTACCCTGGTATGCTGACATCCCAGTTATGCTTCTCTGTGTACCATGTTTCTGTGATTGCCACGATATCCAGGTGTCCCTCTTCCATCAAGGCCACTAGCTCAGGAAGCTTGTTACCAGGACTACGGGTATTGGTACTCATTGCCCTCCATTTTATGATGGACTTACCTTTTTTTGCCCCATCACTATCCTTACTGCCTTTGCATTTTCTCCATTTACCTGTCTTGGTCCCTTTCGACCTCTGTACCTTGGTGTTTATCTCGCTAACTACCCTGTTTTGTGGTGGGAGGCTGGGAATTTCCTGCTTCATATCAGTGCCTTCCCCCCTTGGCTAGTTTAAAAGCTTGCCAATGAAGCATTTAAACTTATTACCTAGGAGCCTGGTTCCCCTCCTGGACAGATGCAGATCATGGCTCCAGTATAGGCCTACATCCCTTCAGCTGGACCCCCAGTCCCCAATGAAGCCAAAACCCTGTGCTCCTCACAAGTGTTTTAATCATTCATTGAACTGCATGGTGCAGAGCACCCTAGCCTCACCCATGCCATAGACAAGCAGCACCTCCAAGAACGTTACCGTGCGTGCTACCTAAGACCCCTTCCCAACTCCACAAACTCCTTCTGCACTACTCTGATCCCATGCCCAGCTGAGTCATTTGTCCCATGGTGGACAATGACGTCTAGCTCCCTCTCCTGTGCCGCTGCTCCCACAATCCTGAGGATTCGCTTCCTGTCCCTCCGAGCCATGGCACCGGGCAGGCACCTTACCTCCCTCTCCCCCCAGTTCTATCCCCCTAACAATTGAGTCCCCCACCAGGAGCTGTTTCCTTCCCCTGTAGTGTCCCACGCCACCCTCCTGTGGGTCTCCCTTGTGGAGGTTCCTAGCATCCTCCTTGGTCTCCACTGCAGGTGCCTCTATAGAGGAACCACGCTCTGCCAGAATGGCATATGAATTGTGGAGAGGTACAGCTGGACGGATGAGCCTGTTCCACCACCCTCACCCTTCATGAGCCCACCGTGGTCCAACCGCTCCTCTTTCTTGGTAAACTCTAAGGCAGTGGTGGTGGCACTGGTGTTCCTTGGGTGGGGGAGGCTTCCCTACTCCTTGCCATTTCGGCATGGAGACAGGCAACCTCCTGACTCAGAGCAGACAGTTGCCTGCAAATAGGGCAGCAACGCAGCCTCCTGAATGTCTCCCAGAAAACTGCCACCCCACAGCCAGTGCATTTCACCACTCCCCACATGTCTCTCTCCCTTCCTGCTTTATATATATTTGTTAGTGTGTATGTGCGCTTGCCCTCTATGCACTGTGCTGGGTTGTTAAGGACATGACAGATGTATGCCACTTGTCCTCTTGGGGAAGTGATGTCAGAACCTCTGGTATAAAGGAATTTGGCCCTCAGCCCGTGACCTTCAGAAAACAATCAACTACACCTCTGACCCACCACCCCAGTGAGTGCTGCCTTTCCTTTCAGTAAGACAACCAGCACAACAACTTAACAGACCACTCCACTTACACAAAGCACTCCACTGAACCCAGGGATTAATATTAAATCAATCCTCAGCCAACAATACAAACCTAAATGTTTGTTGCAAAATGTCACTAAAAATACTGGCTCATTACACCAGCCAGCAGTCCACAGGAAATAGCAATTTCAGTAGCATTTCACTACCTCTGGATATAAAAGTAGCAACCTTCAAAATGGATACCCAGCACTCCAAACCCCTTCTTGATTCAAACAAGCAAAAACAAAAGTGACAATATAAAAGTATGGCAAACCTTCCTCACAGGTCCCAAGCAATATTGTGCCTTTCTCCATGGTCCCAGTTCCAAATATGAGTATACTTTCTTCCCAGCAGTTCAGCATATTCCAGCAGCCTTCAACTTTAGCAGTTAGGCCCTTTCTGTCTGAATCACTTCCACATTGTGTGGCTTCCACAAACAGCTCAGTTCTGGAAGGCTCCACCAAAAATCATTGGCTGACAACACCTGTGATGTAAGCAGCCCCTGCTGTGAAAACAGACTAGTTTGAACCTCTTCAGTCTTTGTCTGGGGTGAATAAACAAACTATTCCACTGAACCCAAATGGGAAATCAATGTATTTCAATGGGGTTTTCAACTTTTGTGCATACCACACATGCAGTTTGCTTATCAGGACCCCCTTAGCTGGATTCTGCACTTATCCATTACAGAAATCCCCTTAAAATGTGTTTTTTTTTACATTATAAATCTTGTGTCGTATCGCGTGCCAATTACACTGCCATTGTTCATGAGGTGTGGTCAAAAACCCCTTGTTGAAAACGTGGGTTAAAAATAGCAAAACTGGCAAAGTTATGCATCAAAGTTGAAAACCTCATTAAAATACACTGAACCAATCATGTGGTTCTGTCCAATGCTGATGCCATTCTGGTGCTCTCTCCAGGAGGAATTAACAAGCTGCCTGGGTGAGACAATAGAATTGTCAGCAGAGATGGTTTTGCTGTCAATACATCCGGACCGGTCCCCCCCTTGGGGAAAAAACATTGATGCCAGTCTTTTTACTTGCAGCAAAAAAAGTTTTAACTAGAAAATGGATGAAAAAAGTAATACCAACAATACAAGAATGGAGAGAAGTTATAATAGAAATATACAAAATGGAAGGTCTATCAGCAAAATTACAAGATAGAACACCAAGCTTCCAGAACAAATGGAGAGGATGGTATCTATACCAAGCCCGTATAGACATAGAATTTGTCCCTTGAGAAGGGAAAGAGGGGGGGAAGGGACCCTGCCTCGTTGTTCTCTCTCTGGTTTACACTGGAACAGGGAGTAAAATACCCTAACTTCTAGAATAATGCAAAAGCATATAATCTGAACAAAGAATGGCTACAACTGTCATAAAATGAAATATGTATATTGTGTGTGAAATGAAAACCTTTTTTTTTTATAAAAATCAAATTAAAAAAAAAAAATACACTGAACCACACTTACTTAGTTTCCCATACTGCAGTCGGCGGATCCAGCAGCAAGATGCGTCTTTCATCAGAGAGTGGATCTTCACCCTGGGACCTATTCAGGTGAGTGACAGTGTGTGGGGTGCTGAGTGGGAAGTCGGGTGGAGGTGGGGGGGGGGGCAGGCGGATCGGCGAGGGACAGTTTTAGTTTTTACAGGTTTAAGGAAATAAGAACCTTTCCTTAGTGCATGCAGTGACCTTTGCTTAGACAATAAGCACTACAGCAAAATAACAGTGTTTATGCAGTACACAGTTCATTGTGAGCACTGTGTGATCTTCATAGATAAGTTCTACTGCTGGATAGGACATTAAGTCAGTTCTGGATCTGTGAAGGTGCCATAGCAGTTGTTAGTGCCTGTTGGCAGCCAAGGAAGCGCTGACAATGCTGCGGTATGGGAAACTTTGTGTTGGTAACCAGGTTGTAATCTGCATGTGCAGGAACTTCACAGCCCGTCGCTACCTGCATCCCCAGATGTAGTCGGGCTTCTCAATAGAGGCATGGGCCATAAATCAAATTAAATGCACTGGGTCACATTAAATACTTGGAAAAATGTGAAGTGATCTGCCATCATGAATCCAGTGCTGTGTGCACTTACCGCATCTGGTGGAGTTTTAGGCACCAAGAGTTTGCAGGCTCCCTGTCTGGGATTTGCAAATACAGCAGTAGAGTCTGTGAGCATCAGATGTGTGCTTGTTCATGAAGGATCAGGTAATCCATGTAGTTTCCTGCCTTTTAAGCTTGTCGTTACCCAAGTCCCTTAGCATTTTTATTTACTTATTTTTTTACCAATTATTTTACCAGGTGAGACACGCTAAGCTGAAAGCTTGTTTGCAGGTGCAACCTGGGAGCATGAGGAAGTTAAGTGACTTGCTCAGGGTCACACAGTATGCAAGTGGGGGCTGTGGGATTCAAACCCAGGTCTCCAGATTTGCAGCTCAGAGCCTTAAACCACTGCGCCATACTGCCTCCCATGGCTGGATGCAGTGCACAGCAAGAGTAGAGGCAAAGAAAAGAAAAGGTTTTGTTAGGTGAAGCACAGTCCACAACATATCCTTGAGAGGTTGTTTTATTGTTTAATGTGATAGAAGGATGGGACTCTGTTCATGTCACAGCTCTTGGGAGAGACTCTCCAGACTCTGATGGTGTTCAGGCAGTCTGGCACTGTGATTTACAGAATATGCATCATTACAATGCACCACATGTGTCCCTTTACTAGCCTATATCCAGAGAATATTTTTAGGGACCAAACCTTGTCCACCCAAACATGTACTCAGCTTCACATGCATATGAAGATGGTCCTATGTAGCTAGCCTGCTGAAGCAGACCCCACCCCCCACACACACATCTTTGTGTCCCCAGTTATTGAATGTAAGGAATAAAAACCTCTGACTGCTGGGATAAATGGTTTGCACAGGAGTGGATGTAGAGTGCTGCAGGAATTCTGAACCACTGGTTCCTCAGCTTTGTCAATGTTCGAGAGTCCAAGAGAAGATTAATGGTGAGCTGAAGCTGCAATTCTCACTTGCAAATGGCCCTCATGTGCTACAGTTGTTTCTTCTACAAAGCATTCCACCTCCAAGTGATTTGTAAAAAAGTGAGCTGGTCTGTCAGGTCAGTCTATATGCAGCTTCGCAGGATAAAGAAAAGGGAAGTTCCAGTTCATACAGTGAATGGATTTCACTCCATTAAACTTTTGGTGTCGGGTTTGCAGCTCCCTGCTGAGTCTTGAAATATATTGACATGGCCGTTTTCGATCGTTATGAGGCCTTGAGGTTTTGCCGCTTTTAAAAGGTATTTCTGGTCATTATTCTAAAAAAACAAACATCTGCATCTAGTAAAATGGGTCTTGTTTAGCTAGGTTCTGGTGTTTGTTTTTTTTTACAGAAAAATAGACAACATTTTGCAGCTGGACCTCGCTTCCCTGCCCGGGGGGGGGGGGGTGTTGATCTGCAGCAGGATAGCAGCCGAAGACAGAGTCCGGGGCTTAGGCTGGCACTCACCTTGGGAGTCCCTGAGGAGAGGACGACTGTGGAGAGAAAGGGGCATGAGCATAAAAATAAAAAAATAAAATGACTGCATTTTTATGTATTTTCCATGCTTGTTAGTTCGAGGAGAAAAGCAACAAGATGGCAGTCTTGGGGCACAAAAAAATGCTCCGTGCTGTGAGAAGCAAGTAGTGAGCAACCAAAAAGGGTCCTGCAACACAGAATTGTTGATGCCGCACCAGAACGTCATCCCAAAAACCCTACTGCGCATGCTCAGAATGGGAAAACACAAAACTTTAAAACCTTAAAACTGTGGAACCATTTAAAATTTCTTCACCAAACCTTTCAGAGACACTATTTTAGGACATCTCACGTGTGCCCTGGAAGTTTGGGAAAATAAATTCCATTCCATGTAGGCTGTAGGAGACAACAAAAAAACAAAACCTTAAGTATAGGAAAAAATTAGCAGACTGTAATGCTTGGTGAATGTATGGATGGAAGACCAAGGGGCCACTGCACAAATGTACAGTATGCAGTGGATACGTTTCTCAGGAAGGCCGTCAAAGCAGCCAAGCCCCGAGTCAAGTGACCTTTCACATCCCCCGGAAGAGGCTTCTCATACTTGTGGTAAATGTATGAGATACAGTTAGACAACCATTTTGACAAACCCTGTTTGGAAATAGACTTGCCCTGGCATCTAAACAACTGGTTAGACTGACAGCCTCTTTGGTTCTAGAGATATAATATCTCAGAATCCTGTGCATGTCTAAGGTGTGCAAGAGGTACCCCGTTGGAATACTCTGGGTAATATACCAGCAGTTCAACATTCTGGTTCAAAGTAAATTCTGAAACTACCTTGGAAGAAAGGAAGGGTTAGTCCGTAGAGCCACCCGACCTCCGCGGAAAATCACATATGGCTCCTAGCGAACTAGGGCCTGAAGCTCTGAAATCCTTCGAGCAGAAGTAATGACTAAAAAGAGTGTTTTCCAAGATAAGTAACGCATGTTGCAACTTGCTGCCGGTCAAAAGGGGGCAAAGTAAGTTTTTCTAAAATAAAATTCAAACCCCAGGGGGGAACTGGATTATGGATTGGAGGCTTAGGGTGGAGGATAACTTTAAGAAAAGTTTTGGAAACCTTCAACTGAGCGATGGTTTTGCCCTCCACCGGAAGGTGGTAGGCAGAAACTGCAGATAGGTGGACATGCAGAGATGGTGGACTGAAGATGTTCAACCGTGAGGTCTCACGATTCAAGTCGACAGTGGGAAAGAACTGGAGGGTGGTCAATGCCCTGCTATAGATTGCTAGCTAGAAGTTTGCCATGTGGATCCTGATGCCAGGGGGCGCAGTCCTATATGTGAAGACCTACTGTAGGAACCCTCTCGAAGTAAGATCAAATCTTTCCCCCTGCCATCTCCTGCCTCCCTCCTGTTACCACTCTCATTTTTACCCTGTCCCACCCCCCCTTTAAAACTCTGTACTGTTTTCAGTGATATCACCTCCTCAGGCAGATACTAATGTGCAAAGTTAGGGGTGTAATATTAAACACCCTACTCAACCCTAACTGCAGTGGCACTATAGCGCCACTGTCAGGGTCTAAGCCCTTCTCAGGTTCTTGGTGGTAATAAACCAACAGAAGAAACAACAGACAAGTGGCATATGTCGTAATAAACTTGTTTATTACAGAAAATCAGACATGTGCCCTAATCAGAGTCTTACCAAAGTAGACCCTGGAAGCCAGAGTTTCCCAATACCCCAGGGTATGAAGATGGTCTCAGAGAGAATACGTGATGCAGTAACATATATGATGATAATCACTACAGCAACTATTACTGTGTACGTGAGTTAGATATATAAAATGTGCCCTACTGGACAAAAGATAGGTGGCTCCACAGTGTGTCTAGAGATATACAAAAAGTGTAAAATCAGCTAAAATAGAACAAAGAACTCATACAAAATACAGAAAATAAGTGCGGTGTTGCACAAATCCACATGATGGCAGTGTAGGCTATACAATGACTTCTAAGAAGAATATAACATGAGCGACAAAGAACAGAGAGATGTATTCTTGGTACATTACTTGTACATTTCCAATAATAATCACAGTAATAATGTCCCAGGTAACCTACTCTTATACGGTAAGTACCAACACCCTATATGTTAGTACCGATTATGAATATATAGCATATAACATAATAGTTATCGTCAGCGGTGTACAGTGAGTTTCCAGTATGGGTGTGGGGACCAAGTGTAACATCACTATAATGTGTGTGTATGTATATGTACGTGTATATATATATATATATATATATATATATAACACACACACACACATATATATATATATATATATACACACACACATACATATATAACACTATTGATATTTAGGTATCTTAATATACAATTTTTTTCTCCTCCTGTCTTTCTAGATGCTCATTTTGGATTCCTCAGATCAGTATTCCAGCATTTATTATGAATGTTTATTAAGTGGAAAGATACAGTGCCTGCTTAAATATAATTTTATTTTCACTAGGTACCATCTATTCTCATTATTAATTGTTACTGTCCCTTTAAACAACTCTCATTTAAGGTGAGCTATAAGGTAGTGCCACCCTTCCCCCAATGAAGAATCTACAGGGATTCAAAGCACTGGAGCTTTGTTCAGCTGCTTGGTGTTTGGATGTTTTGTGACTCCTAATAAAGCCTGTTGTTTTGATACAGCTCATACCTCTTGAATTTTGCTTTGCACACTTTTTCTGAGCCTTTCAGTGGCTGCATAAGTAGCATCCTCCAATGTTGGATACAAGGGAGGAACAATAGCAGAAGGAGAGTTTGACATCTCCAAAAACTCCAGCAGGTTCTTTTTAGTGGAATCCTATTCCTCCAAGGTAAAGCCCACAAGTAACCTGGGAGTATTTACTACAGAATCTTCACTGCAGGATAAGACTGCTGAGCTGGTGCCATGCACATATGGGCTGGCTGAGGCGGCCTATTCTACATAGAGAATAATGGATAGGGAAGTGAGTGCTATGAATTTAATTCACACCGGAGGTGTGGGATGCCACATAAACCCCGAGGGCGAAGCCCGAGGGGTTTATTAAAGCATCCCACACTGAGGTTGTGAATTAAATTCTCATAGCACACACTTTCCCATCCATTATTTTATATAATTGGCTGGTGAGCAATTGTTTTCAAATCTAGTGCTGTGATCCCCCACACACAGTCTCCGTCTCTCTCCCTCTCTATATACACACACACACACACACACACACACACACACACACACACACAGAGTCTGTGTGTGTGTGTGTGTGTCTCTCTCTCTCTCTCACACAGACACACTCTCCCCCTCTGTTATTCTCACCGTGGCACCTTTACTCTTGTTCTCTGGGGCACCCAGTAGCAGCCCCCCCACCAAACTCTAAATTCCCCTGCTGAGCTGTGCTGTACTCCACAGTCCCTCTGTCTCTCACCCCACAGCATCCTCCTGCTCACTCTGCTCCAAGTTTAGCATTTTTTTTTTACAATTTAAAACTAATAACACGATTGCAATTAGGCTCGCGCTTACCTGTGTCAGGCAGACACAGACTCATTGCCGCCGCTGTTGTGTGTTGCCCAAAGATAGCGAACCGCAGGATCAACCAGATACTTAAAAAAAATGGTAGGGTCAACAAAATAGTTAAAAAAAAAAATTGGGGAGGTGAGGATTTACCCGTGGTGGCTCCTCACTAAGATACGGAGCCGCCATGTTTTCAGAACTGTTAGCCCGCCCACTCACAAAACGGGAGCCAATAAGGGAGCGCTCCCTTCTGATAGATGGAGAGTGTGAATGCCGTAATAACCAACTGGTTATTACAGCAAATATCAACTCAGTCAGCCCATTTAAAAAATTGGTCACCAGTAATTATAGTATATTAGCTTGGTAGGCCTGGCAACAGGCACCATATCATATCTGAAAATGATAGGAGCACTGCCTGTGTGCCGACACAACTTTGGGTAGTGGTCGTGACTGCAGCAGTCAATGGTGGAGGTTGAACCTCTGGTGACATTCTGGCAGTAATAGGCCCAGCAGATTTGTAGGGAACTGGCAACAGTTCTGGGAGCGAAAGTTCTTTAAATTTGATGGACTGCATCTGACTAAGGAGGGAGTCAGTGCATTGGGGCAGAAGTTTGACCTCTTTGCAGAATATTTAAACTAGCAAATGGGGAAGGGGTGCAGCACCCCATATGTCGAATGGGAAGAACACCCCTCTCCCCTCAGATAGTGGTCAAACAGGGATTCAGCATGTTTGCAGTTAATTTTCATTACCAGGTAAGAAAAAAGGTCAGTCTCCCCATACGACACACATGAGAAATGCCAGACCTCACCCAACAACTAACACCAAAATCTGGCCAATGGAAAATCATGTACACAAATGCCCACTGAATAGGGGATAGGAATGAGTGCCCCCCTGTTTGTTGATACAATGCATCACACTGACACTGTCCATCTGTATCAACAGAGGATCTGGAGTCAGATGTTCCTGAAATGCCTGGCGGTTGTACAAGGCAACCCTCATCACCAGGACATTTATGTGCAATTTGGCCTCCACCTGGGTCCAGGAACCTTGACTCTAATAGGGTCCCAGGTGCACCCCCCCCAACCCAGAACCAGAGGCACCCATGGTGAGGATCAGCATCAGGGTTGCAGTAAGGAACGGAATGCCTTTTAACAGGTTGTCACGGTTCCGCCACCATGTTGATGCTCTGTGCAATGGAATCGTGACAAGTACCATTTGATCCAGCTCGTCAGTCAGCTGATCCCACCAGACCCTTAATGTCCACTGAGGGATCCTCACGTGTAAGCAGGCCAGTGGCACAGTGAGAATGGTTGCTGCCATTCATCCCAGAAGATGTAATATGTCCTGGCTGGGATGTGATGACTGCAGTATATCAATCTTTCTTGAGCAATCAGGTTTTCTGCCCTGTCCAAGGGTAGGAAAGCACAGCCCTGTTCTCTGTCCAAGACTGTTCATGTGTACTGTAGTCTCCAGAAAAGGATTCAGGACAAAATTTGGCACATTCACTGTGAATCCTAAGTCACAGAACAACCACCGTGTCAGAGACAGGGTGTGTCGTAGACGTTCCCTGGAGCTGGCTTTCAATAGCCTGTCCTCCAGATACAGGAAGACATACAGACCTTCCCTGTGAAGGGCTATTGCCACAACTGCCAAGCATTTGGTAAAAAAAAAAACATGTTGCAGAAGACAACTACATGGGCAATACTCTGAAATAGTAATGCCCCCCTTGTAGCATAAAAAGAATTACTGTATGTGAGCTTTTCTGATCTTGATATGAAGGTATGTATCCGTCATATCTAGGGAAGAAAGCCAGTCCCCTGTTTACAACAAGGGAATCAGAGCTTGCAGGGAGACCATGCAAAACTTCTTTTATTCTATGTAGTTGAGGCCTCTCAGATCCAACACTAGCCATAGATCTCCTGTCCATTTCAGAACCAGGAAGTATCTGGAATAGAACCCTTTGTTCCTCTGATGAGGAGGAACTGGTTCTATAGTACGTTTGTGTACTAAAGCCCACACTACCTCTTTCAGAAGGGACAAATATCCCAGAGGGTAACTGGAAGGAGGCAGAGGATGCTCTGGAGGGGTCTCTGAAAGCTCCAGAGCATACCCCCTTGCAACTATCTCCAGGACCCACTCATCTGTTGTGACATCCCTCCATTGTCTGAGATGTAGGGAGAGCTGGCCCCCTACAACCACCCCGGGAGGCAACAGTGGTGTGAGGGCAATCTGAATCGAGTCAGACTGATCGGTGGGGGCAGATCCATCGGATCCAATGGCCTTGGGGGCTTTTCAATGGGCACCTTGACGTGGGTGCCCGGCAAGGGCCCACTACCCTTACCTCAGCCTTGCTAATGGTAGGCTTGAGGGACTCCTTTGGCAGCAGGCTGTTGAAAGGATCACCTTCCATGACCCTAGTAAGCATGGGATAAAGGGATTTGACAAACCTTAGTGTCATTTTAGATGCCTGAAGGCCTCTCGATGCCTGTTCAACATCATAGTCAAACAGTCTGTTCCCTTTAAAATGGGCATTTAAACTGCTTGCTGTACATGACTTGCAAATCCAGTTACCCTTAGCCAAGAAAAATGCCTCATGTAAATGCCAGAAGCAGTTTGCTCTGGCAAAAGCATCAGACATATCATATGCTGAATGCAGCAAATGTTTGCCAACCTCAGCACCAGAGTCAGTGTTTTAATAAATGCATTCTTGGCAGAGGCTGGGCAGCAGCTTTAGTAGCCTTCCACAGGTTTTTCTGACATTTAATCACATGGGCCTGGTCATTTAAAATTTTAAGACCTAGTGACGTAGAAGAGTCTGTGCGCTTGCCCATTACATACGACCTCCTGAATTATTTGTCAGGAGGCAGAGTACTGATCTGTTTAGAGGCCCTGAAAACATCATGGGCAGCTATGATAACCACTGAGTCTGTTGCTCGTTGATTGGCATAGTAAGGCTTGGCAGAAAGACCAGGGAACTGCCTGTCAGCCTACTTTGGTACAGCAGACAATGAGTTAGGCCTGTACCATGCAGCAAATATAGCATCCTCCAATGAAGGGTAAATTGGAGGAACAGTAATGGATGGAGTACAAGGTCCCTCCACAAACTCCATCAGATTTTAATTTGTGGAGTCCTCCTCCTCTACTGCAAAGCCCATGGCAGTTTGCATTTGCTGCAGCACAGACTGAAATGTAGGATCCTTTGGAGGAGATGGAGTGTATACCACAGAATCCTCACTACAGGAAACAGGGATTGAACCTGAACATGGTACATACTGTACTCCCACACAGCCTTCTCTCTGTGACAGGGAGCTCCTGCCACTCTTGAGGACTGACCTTTTCTTAAATCTGTTGCAACAGTTCTTCTATTTCTTAGCCTAATCTATCCTTTACAATTTCTAGTTCATAAGGTTGGCCACCTATGGGCATCCCCTTCCCTCTCTTGACTATGCTATAGTGTCCTCTTTAATTTTCCTTTTCCCTCTCAGGTCCTCGTACAGGGAGGTTATTGTGGTGACCTACAAACGTATGTAAAACAGGCTGTGTTTATTGTTGTTGGATTTAGTATGTAATAGCACTGTGTCATAAAATACCTTGATGTATGTGCCTTATGTTTATGAAACCTGTAAATGTTGAAAATGCCATAGCACTAGGTGTTTTTGATAATGGTAAAAAGTACTAGGTGACTATTATAGAAATTAAGTTAGTTGTGCTATTTAAAATGCATGTAAATTGCTGTAAACTGAACAAGGCTGAAATTTCATGGTGATTTGTATATATATCCCATGATGCTTTGCATTATGGAAGTATGCATGATGTTCTATTTCTTTGAAACCTGATTTGTTGGCAAAGCCCTTTGGGGTAATCTTTTTTTCAGTGATTCTGCATTGAGGTTCTTTGTCTATACCTTGTTTTATTTTTTTTTTTTCAGCCCCCACTACCCAAACAAACAAGGCCCATGCAGGGATGAAGGGTTTTCACTAAAAATGTTTAGATCAGAGATCAGTATTAGTAGGTGCTGGCTAAGTGCAGAGTCTGTTGCTGCAAACTGATGTATTGAAGCAGGAGTATGCCACTGCTGAAGCTTATTTTCCTTATTTTGAATAAACATCACAAAGAAATTGTGTGTTAAACCTGAAGTTCGGTGTCTGATCCATCCGTTATCCCACAACCCCTCCACACTCTCCTTCATAATCCACTTCCGTAATGAGGTCAGGATTAGGTTTTGCCTCATTGTTGACCACCCTGTCAACAACGGGAAACGAGAACCAAGAAGGAGGTATTTGCATACTGGAAGATTGCATCTATGGGGGCTGAGAGCCAGAAACATCCATCAGTAACACAGGCCAGAAGAAAAAAATACTCACCTTAGTAATGTTGTTTCTTCTAATGGAGTCTTGCTATATTATAGACATTAGCAGTTTGTTCCAGCTCTAGAACTGCCCCGGAGTGAAATGGTTAAAACCATTCCAAAATAGAATTTTGGCACGAGAGCAGCTCTATCTGTGTCATTTCAAACTTGAACTGTCAGATCTTTACGAGCCAAACTCACTAAGGTCTGTGTGGAAGCTGTAACCTACACTAGCCAAATGGCTACCTAAATAATAACAACCATTGATGGTCCCAACACCCAAGACTCAAGTCAGGGGACCAGAAATACTAACACCATTCTAATAATATGAAAATGGAACATAAGTATAATAAAACACACACACGCGTACACATACACACCCCAAAGTCCCAAAGGGACAAAATGCTAACAGAACATAAGTAGTAGCCCACACTAAAGTTGCCTGCACCCCACCAAGTAGAGGTTCTGAGAGGGCAGGTTGGGGAAAGGTCTATAATATAGCAAGACTCCATTAGAAGAAACAACATTACTAAGGTGAGTAATTTTTCTTCAAACAACAAGAAGTCTTGCTATATTATAGACATTAACAGAATACACAGCAGTACCTCCATGGAGGAGGGCAGAACCTACTTAGGAATAGGCTCTGAAGAACAGCTGTGCCAAACCAAGCATCTCTCCTGGCCTGGACATCCAGGTAGTAATGCTTGTAAAGTGTGTACCGTTTTCCAAGTAGCAGCCTGGCAGATCTCTAATAAAGGGATATCTCTAGCAGCAGCTAGAGACGCAGCTGTACCCCTGGTAGAATGAGCCCTCAAACCGGGGGGGGGGGGCCTCTGCCCACTTTCTGATAACAAAATTGGATACAAGAGACAATCCACCTGGCTATTGATCTCTAGTGGCAGGTTTGCCTTTCCCAACTTCACCATAGGTAAGGAAAAGTTGGAGGGATTCGAACCTGTGACCTTTGGTACGCTCTATATAATAACTAAGAGCTCTCTTAACATCCAGGCTGTGCAACCTCCTCTCACCCGAAGAGGAGTGATCAGTGAAAAATACTGGAAGGGAGATAGATTGATTAAGATGGAAATCTGAAACCACTTTAGGCAAAAACTTCCTATTAGTCCTAAGGACTACCTTATCCCTGTGGAAAGAAATAAAGTCAGTCTCCACTGACAAGGCTTGCAATTCACTTATGCGTCTGGCAGAAGTGATAGCCACTAGAAAAACAGTTTTCCAAGTTAGGTACTTAAGCTCTGCAGAAGACAGAGGTTCAAAAGGGGGTTGCATTAACTGGGCAATGCAAACATTAAGGTCCCAAGCAGGGGCCGGTTCCCGAAAGGGAGGATTAGTATGGAGTAACCCCTTAAAAACTTGGAAAACACAGGATGAAGGAAAGAAGGATGACTTTCCTGCTGACACAAAAAGCAGACACAGCTGCCAAATGAACTCTCAGGGTAGCTGGTCTGAGACCCAAGGAATTAAGATGTACCATGTAATCTAACAAAAGGGCAATTCAGCAGATTCTGGGAAATATTTTTCCCAGCACACAAATGGAAAACCTTTTCCATTTAGAACTATAAGTAGCCCTAGTGGAAGGCTTTCTGGAAGCCTTTAGGATCTCAAGAACACCTGAGAGAGGTGTAAATCAGCAAACTTTAACTCCTCAAGAGCCAGGCCTTGAGGTTG
Organism: Neoceratodus forsteri; assembly: GCA_016271365.2. Taxonomy (NCBI): domain Eukaryota; kingdom Metazoa; phylum Chordata; order Ceratodontiformes; family Ceratodontidae; genus Neoceratodus; species Neoceratodus forsteri. Next base: position 1,839,487,671 of record CM057456.1, read on the forward strand.
AGGGATTTGAGGTCCAGATACCAAACCCTTCCCTGGGCACAAGTCAACAGATTGTGATTCCTGGGGAGGCACAGGGGAAGATGGACTGTCAGAGACAGAAGGAGTGGGTACCAGGGCTGCCTGGCCCAATCCGGGGCAATCAGAATCACCCTGCAAGGCTGAGATCTGATTTTGACTATTACTTTGAATAGGAGAGGAAAGGGGAAGCATAGAGAACTTCCCTCCCAATCCAGAAGAAGGGCATCCAGGGAACTGAGCCCAGCACTGGAGGCCTGCAACAGAACAGAGGAAGTCTGTGATTGTCTGGGGCTGCAAAAAGATCTATCTGAGGGATGCCCCACCTGGCAAAAACTATCCCCAGCACTTGAGGATCCAGGGACCATTCGTGATGGCCCTGGAAAATCCTGCTGAGGGCATCCGCTAGGACATTGTCCTTCCCTGGAAGATGAACTGCTATGAGGGAAGTGTTCAGGCAATAGGTCAGAGACCACAACTTCATTGCCTCGGTGCACAAGGCCGAAGACCGAGTGCCCCCCTGTTTGTTGATGTACCACATTGTTGTGGTGTTGTCTGTTCTGACTTGAATCACCTTGTCGTGGACAGATGCAGAAAAAGCTTGAAGAGCTAAAAAGACAGCTCTGAGTTCCAGCAAATTGATGTGGAGCAGAGATTCCTGGGGGGACCAAACTCCCTGAGTGGAAAGGTCGCCCATGTGGGCTCCCCAACCCAGAAGGGAAGCATCTGTAGTGAGAGTCAAGTCGTGAGAAGGGAAATGAAGGGGAACCCCGCTCTTAAATTGCTCTGATCCTGCCACCACTGGAGAGCTAGGATCAAGGTTCGAGTCACTGGGACCAACTTGGAAAGGGGGTCTCTTCTCTGAGACCAAAAGGTTCTCAAGTGAAACTGAATGTCTCATCTGAAATCTGGCTCCCTGCACAACAGCTATGGATGCAGCCATGTGCCCCAGGAGCTGCAGAAAGTGTCTTGCTGGTCGAGAGACCTGCAGAGTGAAGGAAGAGGCCAGAGCCACTAAATTCTTACCCTTTCTGGGGGAAGAAAGGCTCTGGCTAGCTTTGTGTCCAATTCTGCCCCTATAAAGGTGAGTACCTGGACTGGTTCCAGAACCGACTTTGGTAGGTTTAGCAGAAAACCCAGGAGGTGAGAAGCTGCTGGGTGACCTGCAGGTGAGATTTTACCTGTTCTGGGGACTGGCCTACAATGAGCCAGTCGTCTAGATAGAAAACAGCAATCCTCTGCCTCCTTAAGTGGGCCACTGCCACTGCTAGACTTTGTGAATACCCTTGGAGCAGAAGTAAGGCCAAGGGCATTGCTCTGAACTGGTAATGACCTGAGGGCAGTTCGAATCTGAGGTACTTTCGATGGGATCTTCTGATTAGGACATGGAAATAGGCATCCTTGAGGTCCAGGGAGGCTAGCCAGTCCCCTGGCCTTAGGGAAGGTAAAATCAGTGCCAGAGTTACCATTTTGAACTTTGGTTTCAAAAGATGCTTGTTCAGATATCTGAGATCTAAAATGGGCCGCCATTCTCCTGTCTTTTTTGGGGTAAGGAAGTATCTGGAATACAGACCCCTGTCCTGATGCAGGGGAGGAACCCTTTCTACTGCTCTGAGAGCTAACAGGGATGAGACCTCTGTTTCCAGAGCGAGGGTCTCTGAAGCACTTGCAGGTAGAAAAAGTCTGCTTCTCAACTTGGGAAACTTTTTGAAGCTGAGAACCAGACCCTGGCTTACTACTTCCAGAACCCACTTGTCTGAGGTTAAAGAAGCCCAATTCTGACTGAAGTAAGCCAGCCTGCCCCCCACTGGTACAGGAGAATCGGCCCTGGGCACCCCATCAGGGTGCCTGTTTCGCAGGAGCTTTAGGCTGGGGGGTGGGAGCAGGTCTGCCCACCCCTCGTCTGCCCCTGCCTCTGAAGAAGCCCCTCTGAGCAAAGGCAGAGGAGGCCTGAGTCTGGTAGAAAGGCCTGTGAAAAGGCCTACCCCTACCCCTGGGGGCATGCCTTTGAGGAGTGGCTTGCCGCTCCTTAGCCTAGGCACTCTTGTAAGTAGTCCTATATTCATCCATCTTCTTCATGTAATTCTCTGTCTGCTCTCCAAACAGAGAATTTCCCACCACAGGAAAATCCATAGCCTTAGTCTGGGTATCCTGTGACAAACTAGTACACCTGAGCCAGGCCAACCTATGAAAATCTACAGATGTGGCCATGACCCTAGAGGAAACATCATTAACATCCACAGCAGCATGAAACTGAACTTAGAGGCTTCAATGCCATCAGCAGCCACCTGTTCTAGTTCACTAGCCAGCTGGCCATGGGCCCTGGCCAATTGCATAACAGTATCCCATCTAGATTTCTGATACCTAGCTACATAAGCCATATAATTTGCTTGCCTGAGTCCCAGAGAAGCTGCCATATACTGTTTTTTTGCCATGGCATCAATCTTCCTGGAATCCTTGTCAGGAGGATGTGAAGCCAAGGAATATCTTCATCACAGGCAGCAGCCTGAACTACCCCAACATGACTGCATTGCTAGAAAGGAATTCTGTATCAGGCCTGACAATGTATACCTTCTGTCCATCTTTTATCTACAGGAGCACAGAATTAGGAGCTTTAAAATTTTAATTGTTTGTTTCCTAAAAGACTTATGTAAAGGAATAGACAATCTCCTAGACTCTGGAATATCCACCATTTCTACAAAATCAGGCTCCTCTTGCTCATCCACAGCCTCTTCTAAAGGAAGCTGGAGGGTTTCAGCAACTTTTTTATAAAACATAAAATGAGATGGGGACTCAGACAGCGTGGAGGGAGATTCTAAAGGTCTGTCTGGGGAGATGTCCGGTTCAATGGGCACACCCAGACCTTCCCAGCCACATTCATACTGTTCATAATCCTCCTCCCCCTCCTCTGGTTCATAAAATTCTCAATGTCATAATCCTGAACCACTGGGACCGGACGAACCGACCTTTTACCAGATAGTGGTGGTTCGGACGGACCCTGAGACAGTGACTGGACAATTTGTATGGCTTTTTGCTATCTCTGCAGCAGTTGGAGAAGAATTTTGGACTCCAGACCTGCTGATTTTCTTGTTTTCTTTACTGGAATTGGTTCCTCAGAACCAGCTTTTCTTTGCCTGAGAAGTCTGGCCCTGGTCAGAGGGCACTCTCTGGTTCGGTTGGCACCGAACCGGCTGGCCATCCGGTCAAGCGCACTTTTTGGCCTCTCGTTCCCTGAGCCTCCCAATCTTTTTTCCAGGGTGGCTGCAGAGAAATTCTTACATACCTGGCAGTCTGACTGGAGGTGGTCAAACCCCAGACAATAAACACATGTGGTGTGTGGGTCAGCCTTGGCAAAGACTTCCCCACAACCATCACAGTGTTGAAACCCAGTGGGCCCGGTTTTTCTTTTGGGTTTCTCAGACATAATGCCAGCCTAACCAAAAACTTGCCCTTTTAACGGCAGTGCCAGGCAAGACACCCCTTATCGGTTCCTAAATCGTGTCACGGGTATTGGAAAAAGTATAAATCCGCTTTTTTAGAACCGATAAGAACCGTAACCGCACTCTAAAATAGTAACTTTTAGTTTTAAATGAGTTTTAAACCCACTGATCGGTTCAAACCGAACCGATAACTTACAAGTTCCACACAGACAAAACCTTCATTTACTTACGGTTACCACAGATAGAGCTTGAACCGAACGGTTTTATGTGTTGTAATAAAACTATTCTCGGTTAAATCCAACCGAGAAAACACTTTTTAAACCGAAATGAACTGAGCAGAAGGAGAAACTCCGGAGCGACTGTTCACTGAGGCGGAGTAAAGAATCTGACAGTTCAAGTTTGAAATGACACAGATAGAGCTGCTCTCGTGCCAAAATTCTATTTTGGAATGGTTTTAACCATTTCACTCCGGGGCAGTTCTAGAGCTGGAACAAACTGCTAATGTCTATAATATAGCAAGACTTCATGTTGTTTGAAAGGTAAGCCTGGTAAAATACACAGTATCCAAATGACGCCAGTACTGCTTGAGTGTTGACAACGTCCTGGCTAGGGGCCATAACAACTGAAGTCAGTGACGGGCAGGGACCTGTTGACGACAGCGGTGCACCATCCATAGTAGGTATGGCAGCCAAGCCCTGACCTTGGTGTCTCACTGAGGTTTGGGGGTGGCTGTCATCCTCACCGCCAGAGCAGTAGATGACAAAGAAGTTTGAGTACCAGAAGGCCGTGGCAGCAGCCAGGACCTTGCCGGGGAAGAGGATCTCTCTCTCTCTCTCTATCCCTGTGCCTGTGCTTAAGGCCTGACAACAAAAAGGGTCAGGACGATGACCTATCCTTTTCCTGGTCCTTTGGTTTTGTCACCAACAATTCGGGCAATGGAGTAAGAAAACTTTGCAGCACTTTATTTCGGCATCGCCTAGTAGCTTAGTTAAAGCTCTGTTAGATCTCACAGGTTTGAACGTTGAGACAGGCCTAGGCAGCAAACAGACATCTTGTGTGCATCATCTTTATAAATTTTATCTCCTCATTTACAGTACAGTTCCAAAATAAAGCATCAGAGGATTTTGGCAACACGCAGAGCTGATGATTAAAACTTAGAACTGTAAGAAATAAAGAAAACGGCAATGGCTAGTGGTGATGTTTCCTTCAATTAAGACCGACAAGTGTGATTGACAACGGAAAAAGAACTGAGGAGAGATGGGGCTGCCCACGTTTATATAGATGTTGATGCATGACATCGACATAGACAGCCCCCAGCTAGCAAAAGTTTCCATGTGGTTCTAGCGCTGACGCAGATATAGTTCCAAAGGTGTGGCCTAATGGAAGAGATATCCTCGAAGAACACCAGTCATACTGATTAAATGTTACTTTTCTTTATAGTCCCCTCCTTACACACATACATAAATTAAAATGAAGAACTACTCACAGTTTTATTTTTGGGAGGTTCTTTTCCGACCATGGATCCACCCCTCCCATCCTTCCCTGCCTACCAGGGGAAATCCTTGCTGCCTGCTTTGCCCCAGATATAACTGAATCCCTCGCTTTACTGAGGCCTTCTGCGGTGGTGTTTCTGTATTTCAAGATAAACAAATATTCTGTTTCTTGGTATATGTGGATAGAGAGATGCTTGACAGCTGGCTAGGGACTCATTTTCACAAGCTACTTTTACTAAAAGAAAGACAACATTATTCATCATAGTAATGTTGTTACTTTCAAAGGATCCCTCACTATGCTAACAACTGCAATCATTCCCCTGGAATGAGCTGCCCCAGAGCCCAGAATTTAATGCTTGTTACGGAATCTTAGAATGAATTTCAAAACTCTGCTGTGTGCTCACTCTCACCTCTACCCTCTAACATCAGATTTCATTTCTGAAGCTAGGATGAGCAATGACCACTAAAAGAACAATTATGCAAGAACTTACCATAACAGTAGATCTTCGAGGGAATCTCTTTCACCAGGTCACGTCTATGGAATTATTCCCACATCAACGCTAGGACCACATGGAAACTTTTCTGTGGCAGTCTAGTAGGTGCCACCCATGCCGTCATTCGCCGACATCCCTGTATATAAGATTGGGCGGCCCTGCTCCCTCCTCAGTTCCCCGCCGGAGCCCAGAGACCATACTCGCTAGGCCTCCATCTAGGGAACCAAGGAGAGAGAGATGAGGTGCCTAGCTATAAGAAAGACTGCAGCAACAGGAAAGCCAGTCTGTAGATAGAGACCAGGGGAATGGAGGGTGGGACGGCATGACCGGATGAAAGAGATTCCCTCTACTGTTACGGTAAGTTCTTATATAATTGTTCTATCTTCATCGGGGACATATCTTTCATCAGGTCACACTTATGGAATGAGTCCCAAGCAGTACAGCAAATGAGAGTTTGGGTGGCAGGAGGCCCAGGGACTGAGAAAGAAGGTCCTGAAGTACAGCTAGGCCAAAGCCTACCCTTCTTCTGGAAGCAATGTCCAGACTGTAGTGCTCTGTGAAAGTATGGACTGTACTGCAACTGGCAGCAGCACAAATTTCAGCAGCAGGCAAGTTCCTGCAACAGGCAACCGAGCGGCCATGCCTCTGGTGGAATAACCATGAGCAACTCCAGGAAGTTCCTTACCAAACTTCCTATAACAAAAAGTAATACAATTGGCAAACCATTTGGACAAACATTGTTTAGAAACTGGAACACCCTCTTTCTCGGGGCAAAAAAAACCAAACAACTGAGAGGACTTTCTGCAGTTCTTGGTACGGTGTGTATAGTATCTCAGAATTTTATGCACATCTAGAGTATGGAACAATGCTTCCTCTGGATTGGCATGCTCTGGGAAATAAACAGGCAGGTGGGATAGATTGATTTAGAGTAAACTCAGATACCACCTTGAGAAGAAACTTAGGGTTAGTGCGCAAAGACACCCTGTCTTTGTGGAAAATCAAATAAGGCTGCTCACACATTCTTCAAGCAGAAGTAATAACAACAAAAAATAATGCTTTCCACGACAGAAAGCATAGCTTGCAAGATGTGGCTGGCTCAAAAGAAGGCAGGGTCAGCTTCTCTAGAATGAAATTCAGGTCCCAAGTTGGAACTGGATTACAGATAAGAGGCCTGAAGTGAAGAATGCCTCGCGAAAGGTACGGACCATGTCCAATTGTGCCACAATACGGCTATCAATGGGCACATGAAAGACTGATATAGCTGACGGTAGGTGCACCTTAACAGAGGAGAATTGGAGGCCTGTGTCAGACAAGGCAGAAGATACTCCAGAATCTGGTTCACTGAACAAGTGAAAGGGTCCAGGTGTATGGAAGTGACCCAGATAGCAAAGCACTTCCAATTCTTCGAGTAAGTGGCCCTGGTGGAATATTTCCTGGATGCCACCAGGACATCAGCCACCTTCTGAGACACCTCAAATCGAGCAATGGCTATGTCCTCAGGAGCCATGCGTGCAAATGGAGGGACTTGAGGTCTGGATGGACCAAGGTCCCCTGTGCCTGTGTTAACAGGTCCTGACAGATGGGTAGGGGAACTCGAAGTTCCACAGCCATTTGCTGCAGCAATGGGAACCAGATCTGATGAGGCCAGAATGGTGCCACCAGAATTACAGTGGCCCCCTTCATTTGGAGCTTGATGAGCAAACTCTCAAGATCAGAGGAAAGGGCGGGAGGGGGAAAGCGTTAGAGGAACCGTTCTTTCCAGGAAAGGGATAATATGACTTGCCATAAAACTCCAGGCCCTGGATCTAGCAAGCAGAAATGCAGCAGTTTTGCATTGAGTGGGAATGCAAAAAGGTCCGGCTCTGGTCGACACCACCTGTCGAACAGGTCTTCTACAAATGAGGTCTGCAACTCCCACTCATGCATCCTGGACTGTGACCTTCTGAGGCTGTCAGCTAAGGCATTTTGGTTGCCAGGCACATGAAAGGCCGACAGTTCTAGACTATGTTCTGGAGCCCAGTACCAGATTCTCATCGCCTCCCTCCATAGGGGTAGGAGTGAGCGCCCCCCTTGTTTGTTGAGGTAATAGACCACAATGAAATTATCCAACTGCACCAGCAGGGGACCTGAAGAGAGATGGTTCTGCAAGGTCTGTAAGGCACACAGAACTGCCCTCATCTCTAAAACATTTATGTGGAGGCAGGACTCTGCCAGGGACCAGGTCCCTTGGGTCCGAAGGGGACCCATGTCCACTCCTCAACACAGACCCAAAGCATCTGTGGTGAGAATTTGCTGGGTAGACGGAATGAAGAAGGGGACCCGCTCACAAGATTGCTGGGGTCCATCCACCATTGAAGCACTTTGCAGACAGGAGAGGAGATAAGAACCTGCTGTTCTAGGCTGTCTGAACATTGGTCCCATTGGACTCAAGAGTCCACTGGGGGATCCTCATGTGCAGTCTGTCCAAGGGAACAGTGGTAATGGCTGCCGCCACCAGCTCTAACAGCCGCAGGAAAGTCCTGGCTGTAATGTACCAGCTCTGGGCCACCAACTGGACCTAAGCTATGAGGCACTTCACCCTGTCCTGTGGAAGGAAGGCCTTGCCTGGATGAAGTCCAGGACTGCCCCTATGTATTGCAGCTGCTGACATAGGGTCAAAATGGACTTGGGCAGGTTGACCATAACCCCTAAGGACTGGAAAAGCTGTCTAGTGCATTCTAGAGTCCCCAACAGAATATCCCTAGAGAAGACCTTCAGCAGCTAGTTGTCCAGGTAGGGGAAGACATATAGGCCCTCGCGCCTGAGAGCCACCGCCACCATGGCTAAGCACTTGGTAAAGACCCATGGTGCAGAAGATAAGAAAAAGGGCAATACTCTGAACTGAGAGTACTGCCCCTGGAACAGGAAAGAACAGTTACATGAGAACTTGCCGTAACAGTAGATCTTCGAAGGGATCTCAGTCATCATGTTATACTGTAGGAACTTCACTGTTGGTGAAGCAATATCCACATGGAAGATTTTCCAGCAGTACAACTGGGGCTACCCACACTGACGTCACCTGCTGACATCATCAACCCAATAAAGGCTTGAGCAGCCCCGCTCCCACCTCAGCTCTTTCCCCCTGACACCAAGGGAGCAAGTTTGTGCCGCAGGGGACTAAGGAGTGCGAGAGAGAGAGACAGAGGTGCCCAGGCCAAAATAAAAGGCTGAGTACACCAGATAGCCAGTCTGAGAAGAGGACCCCAAATAGGGGGATGTTGGGAGGGAAGGGTGACCTGATGACCGAGATCCCCTCAAAGATCTACTGATCTTACTTCGAGTGGGAGTTCTTGCAGCAGGCTACACCAAAAGGACTATGCCGCCAGGCACTATGACACCACGGAAAAATTCTTAGCTAGAAGTACCCAGCGGGGACCGCCCCCTGACGTCGGACCGCCTCCAGCGTCCGCCAATGGTATAAAGCGGGTGGTCCCCGGCCACACTCCAGTTTTTTTCCTGCCATCGACCCGTTCACATCGGCTCCACAGACGTCTACTGCTAAGTCGACCTCCATTTTCGAAAATCTCTTTTACAAAGTTTCGTTATTGTTTATCCAGATTATACGGTGCATGTCTTCTCTGTCGTCCTCCAGTCAGCAATCGAAATCTAAGTGTGTGTGTGGGAAGCAAATCCCAGCCTGAGATGGTCACTCAGCCTGACTCATCTGCTTGGGGCCTGACCACGACGCAGACTCCTGCCCGCACTGTAAAGTTTCAAATACCGGACTCACATCCGTCAACTGAAGACACTGAAGACCCACCTTCTAGAATAGCTGCTGGCCACCATGCAAAGTCCCCGTCAGGCCTAGGATCCCCTTCTTCTTCGGAGTCTAAGACTTCTCATAAATAGAAGGAGAAAAAGTCCAGTGGACAGTACCATCATCATGAGAAGGACAGGACCCGTTCAGACTCCGATCAGGTCTCCGCATAAGCATTCAGCCAGCTCAGTCCTTCCTCCTGTGGGAGGTGGGACTCTGACCCCGCCAACCCAAGTTTCCTCCGGGTTGCCAGCCTTAGAAACCAGCGTTGGTGCATATGTCAGGTATAGTATTTCTTGAGGCAAGGCCTTGGCCCCCACCATTAGTCGTAGACCCTACAGCCTTACCTCTAGGTCTAAGTCCAGGGATTCCGCTGTCAATGGGGTGGGCGACAGCCACCATGCCGACCCTCATCAGGCGAAGGCTTCCTCCTCCTTGTCGGATCGTCCGGTTAGACCCGACAGGAAGCAGTGTTTGGAACCGGAGTCTCACCCTGATGCCAGCTCTCTGAAGCACCAGGTGTCAGACTCCCAGAGCTCGACCCCGACATCCTCGCCTTGGGGTCTTCCCCGCCACCCGCACCCCCTAAGCTTCTGCCAGAAGGGGCACAGCCGCCGTCCAAGGAGATGCCTCCCCTGATGCCCGACCCATTCCGAATGGGTGGTTGGACGTCAGGTCAGCCAGTCGACCTGCCATCAGCTCCGACGCCACCCCAGGACCAGATGCCGGAGAAACCAAAATCACCAGAGCGTACGTCAGCTCCTGACAAGTCATCAGGTCCACAGCCCAAGAAGTCTGACGACAGGTCTGAGACGCCAAACCTATCAGTCTCTCTGGTCGAAGTCAAGGACCTTTCCAGTTGCTGGTGGGACACAGTCAGGAAAGACATCATCCCCAAGGAACCTCAGGTTCCAATGCCACAGCCTCTCCCTGTAGACTCCACACAGCGGCCCCCGTGGTCATCACTCTCCCCTAGGGATAGATCTCTTCTATGTCATCCAACTCAAATTCTTCTGCTTCCTTCAGATCCTCAGGGGAGTTTTCCTCTCCTCTCCACCACCCTGACCCTCCGGGGAATTCACCCTGCCCCGGACGATCCCATGCTTGGATGTGATATGTCACATCCAATTTTTGAATCAGTGGGAAACTGAGGATCTTGAGCCAGAAAGAAAGAGGCTGGCTCATTTCTTGGGTATGAATGAACCCAAAACTTTAGTCGTTCCACCACTGGTAGCTCCCTTTCAGGACACTACTAGGCTAGCCTGGAGGCACCCTTCAACAGCCTCCGCCATACCTAAGAAAGCGGACAGGTGGTATCGTACCACAACGAACGAGCCATTCCTTGGTGAACAGCCCAAGGTGGACTTGGTCATGCTGATGGCTGCCCACAGCAGGACCAAACAGCCCTAGCACATGAGCTCCCAGCCGCTGGACAAGGAATCCAAACATCTGGACCAGTTCAGCAGGAAGGTCTGCTCTTCAGCCACCTGCACCATTTGTTCGCTTAATTTTTGGGCACACATGGTGCAGTATCAGAAATCCCTCTGGAACAAAGCAATCGAGCTGGCAAAAAGACAGCCCGATTCTGATTACAAAACTGAGCTCTTAGACATTCTCCAGTCTGGTCTGGACGTGGGGAAGCACGTCTTGAGGTCATCCGACGATTTGGCTGACATGGCAGCCAGGGCAGCCGACACAGGGGTTTGCATATGGAGGTACTCTTGGCTCCGAGTTTCTGGATTTAGGCAAGACCTTCAGGATGCCATTACTGATGCCCCATTCCATGGATCTGTTTTTTTCTGTCCAGACATTGAAAAAATGATCTTGGACCTCCAGGACTCCGGTAAGGCCATCCAGTATGTGCATTAGTTGTACATATCTGATCAGACCTTTGGCAGATGTTGGCAGTTTTGTCGCCAGGGAGGGAAGAAGCCTAAAGGACAGCAACAGAGAAGCAACTTTCACCATAAAGCTCCCTCTCAACCCGGTGGAGCACAGGGACCTCGGAACACCAAATCCTCCCAGGTCTCCCTGCCTACCCCTGGCTCCCATGCCTGACTCCTTGCCTAGTCCAGAGCAGAAGTAGTAGAGGGTCGGTTCTCACTTTACCTCGACGGGTTGACCTCCATCACCACCGATGCGGGGTCCTCCAGTTGACAGAGCGGGGTCATGCGCTGGAATTTCTGCAGATGCCCCCAGACACTCAATCCCCTGGTCCAGATGACCTACTCCCCCTTCCATGCCGAGCTCATTGGGGAGGAGGTACAGTCCCTACTAGACAAGAAGGCAATAGAACTCATTCCAGCCACAAAGTGGGGGAAAGGGTTCTACTCCTGTTTCTTCTTGGTTCCCAAGAAGACAGGGGATCTGTGCCGATTCTGGACCTGAGCTCCTTGAACAATTACATAAGAGTACAGGAGGTTCAGTATGATCACCTTTTCGGGCATTCTTCCCATGTTGCATCAAGGGGACTGGCTCTGCTCCCTGGACATACAAGATGGCGACCTCCATATTCTGGTGTTTCCAGCTCACAGGAGGTTTCTGAGGTTCTCCTTTCAGGGAAGGCATTTCCAGTTTCAGGCCTTGCCTTGGCACCGCATGTGTTCACGAAGTGCCTAGCGGTGGTGGCAGCAGCCCTAAGGAGACAGGGACACTTCTTTTATCCTTACCTCAACAATTGGCTTCTGACCACTACCATAAGGGATCAGCTTCTGTTGGCTTTAGAGGACACCGTCAGCCTGTTCAGCTCCTTACGGATCACCCTAAACATGGCCAAATCATTCCCGAAACCATGTCAGAGGTTACAATACATAGGAGCAATCCTAGACACGGAGCAAGTGAAGGCCTTCCTCCCGCCGGACAAGGCAGTACACCTTTGCTCTTTGGCCCACAAAGTTTCAGCTGCTCACGAGGTCCCAGCTCGGACCATGCTCCAGCTCCTAGGCCATATGGCTGCGGCCATAGTGACCGTTCCCTCAGCACGCCTGTTTGTGACTCTCTCTTGGTGGCTCTCTCCCCAGAATCTTGAGTCCAGAGTCCCTTTTCAGAGAGAAGCCTCTCCACAGGTTCTCACAACCGATGCCTCAGGCCTAGGTTGGGGAGCTCATTTTCAGAATCATCAGATGCATGGTGCATGGTCTTCTCTCTGGAACTGACCCTCCACATAAATATTCTGGAGATGAGGGCAGTTCTACATGTGCTACAGGCATTTCTCCTGGACCTCCATCCAGGCCCCCTGTTGGTGCAGACAGACAGACATGTCAGTTGTTTACTACATCAATAAGCAGGGGGGGTACTCACTCCTATCCTCTTTGCTGGGAGGCTATGAGAGTGTGGTTCTGGGCTCTAGATCATGGCCTGTTGCTCACCACAGTGCATGTTCCAGGGGCCCAAAATGCCTTGGCCGATGCCTTAAGCCGGTCTCGGTCAAGGACTCATGAATGGGGAACTCCTGCAGTCTGTAGCGGACGACCTTTTCCAAAAGTGGGTTGTCCAGAGCTGGACCTCTTCACGTCCCTGTGCAATGCAAAATTGCCCAGTTTCTGCTCCCTCGATCACGGACCTGGTGTTTTCTGGCAAGACACATTGTCCCTCTGTTGGACAGGGAGGTTTCTGTATGCCTTCCCTCACTTTCCTCTTCTGCAAAGGAGTTCTGCTCAAACTTTGAGCGGAAGGAGCAGAGATGATTCTCGTAGCTCCGCTTTGGCCTCGCCAGATATAGTTCCCGCTACTGCAGCGGCTGACAGTGGAACCTCCTATCCCCCTGCCCTTGTCCTCCCACTTACTGTCGCAAGAGCAGGGCAGGCGGGTTCACCCACACCTCCGGTTCCTACATCTGCATGCCTGGCACCTGCAGACGTAGCCACTGCGCATTCTGGAGTATCTCCCAGAGTGGCCGAGGTCTTGGCTGCAGCCAGGAAACCTTCCACTAGGGTTACCTACGCCATGAAATGGAACTGCTTTTGCTTGTGGGCCTCCGATCGGGGTCTGGACCCTCTCCTGTGCCCCTCTGAATGCTGTCCTTGAGTATCTCCTCTCTCTGTCAGACTTGAGCCTCCGATATTCCTCCATCAAGGTGCACCTTTCTGCAATCTCTGCCTATCATGTACTGGTGGATGGCAAATATGTTGCCCAGATGGATCTAGCCCGAACATTTTTGAGGGGAATTCTTCATCTTAAACCTCCCATTAGGGACCCCATCCCTCCTTGGGATCTTTTGTTTTTGTTAAAAAACTTGCGTTGCCTCCCTTCGAGCCAGCCGCGGGTTACAAGCTATGTTTTCTGTCGTGAAAAGTGTTGTTTTTAGTTGTCATTACTTCTGCTCAGAGGATTTCTTACCTTCAGGCTCTGATGGCTAAAGAGCCATATTTGATTTTCCACAAGGACAGGGTGTCCTTGAGAACCAATCCTAAGTTCCTTCCTAAAGTGGTGTCCCAGTTTACCCTTAATCATGACATCAACCTTCCAGTTTATTATCCAGCGTATACTAATTGAGGTGAGACTCTCCTTCACACTCTGGATGTACACAGAGTGCTTAGATACTACATTAACCGCTCTCGAACTTTCAGAAGATCTGACCAATGTTTTGTTTCCTTTGCTCTGAGAACCCTAGAAGCGCCTGTGGCAAAGCAAACTCTGTCCAGATGGCTAGTCCATTATATCACCTTCTGCTACAATAAGTACAACAAACCCTTACCAAGTTCGGTTAACGGTCATTCGACCAGGGGGGTTTCTGCCTCTTTTGAGGCACTTCGGAATGTTTCTGCGGCAGACATCTGTGCAGCAACCTCTTGGGGCTCGGTGCACACCTTTGTGAAAGCACTACAGCCTGGACATTGCTTCCCGCCGGGAGAGATGGGTTTGGTTTAGCGGTACTTCAGGGCCTGTTGTCTTGAAGCTCCCCGCTTCTAAGATTGCCACCTCCCAGTCTGTCCGAGATCATTTCAGTACTGCTTGGTACTCAGTCCTTATGGCGTAAGAACTTACCATAACAGCAGATCTTCGAGAGGAGCTCTTGCAGCAGGCATTATTTCCCTCCCTCCTTCCCCTTGTCCTTTTCTCCTTTCTTTCCTTACTCTAGGTGGGGTATTCCACTAACCTCGGTTCTCTATGATTTGTCAGCCGGGTCTCTGGCAGGAGAACTGGGGTGTGGCCGGGGACAGCCCTCTTTATAACACTGGTGAACGTCAGAGGCGGTCTGATGTCAGGGGCAGTCCCCGCTGGGTACTGCAAGCTAAGAATTTTTCCGTGGGGTCCTAGTGTCTAGCGGCACAATCCTTATGGTGTAGCCTGCTGCAAGAGCTCCTCTCGAAGATCTACTGTTACGGTAAGTTCTTATGTAACTGTACTTTACAGTAAGTTCTTATATAACTTTCTATTTTCTTTGGGGGTATCTCAGTCATCAGATGACACCATAGGAATGAGTCCCAAGCAGGTAAAGGCACAGCAGAACGGTCTGGGAGGGAGGCCTAAGACCAAAGGCTCTGAAGAACAGCTCATTAGAAGCCTACTCAGGCTCTGGAGGCAATGTCCAGACTGTAGTACTTCATGAAAGCATGGACAATAATCCAGATGGCAGCAGCACAGATGTCAGCTGCTAAGACCCCTTTGAAACAAGCCACAGAGGTAGCCATGCCCCTCGTGGAGTGGGCTTTCACAGCACTTGACAACTCCTTGCCATATTTGTTGTAGCAGGACACAATACAATTGCCCAACCATTTGGACAAACATTGTCTGGAAACCTGACCACCCTCTCTTCCTTGGGCAAAAGAAACAAAAAGCTGCTTTGACTTTCTGCAGTCCTTAATCCAGAGCAGATAATGCTTCAGAATTCTGTGCATGTCCAAAGTATGGAGCAGTGCTTCCCCTGGACTGGCATGCTCAGGAAAATACACAGGGAGGTGGATAGATTGTTTCAGGGTAAAGTCAGTCACCACCTTGGGAAGAAACTAAGGATTCGTGCGCAGACACACCTTCTCTTTGTGAAAAATCAAATAAGGCTCCTTGCACCAGAGAGCCTGAAGCTTGGAAATCTTTCGAGTAAAGGTAATAGCAACCCAAACAACTCTTTCCAAGAAAGGAAGCATTTCTTGCAAGACGGGACCAGCTCAAATGGAGACGGGCCAATTTTTCCAAAACAAAATTCAAATCTCAAGCTGGGACACAGTTATGGAGTGGAGGCTTCAGATGCAGGATGCCCCCGAGGAAAGTACGGAAAGCTGAGCAACAGCAGGACCATCTACAAGCTCATGGAAGGCATATGTAGCTGAAAGGTGCACCGTGAGGGAAGAATACTGGAGGCCTGAATCCAACACCGATATCAGGTAGTCCAGGATTTGGCTCACTGGACAGGTGAAAGGGACCAGATGGTGCTTGGCAGCTCAGATGGCGAACCTTTTCCACTTCATGGAGTAGGTGGCCCTAGTGGAGGGCTTCCTAGCCACCACCAGGACGTCAGCCACTTTCTGGAAAACCCCAGACCGGGCAGTGGCTATGTCCTCAGGAGCCAGGCATGCACATTAAGGGACTTGAGGTGTGGATGGACCAGGGTCTCCTGAACCTACGTAAGCAGATACAAGAAAGGTGGGGTTTAAACTTGTGAAGGGGGAAAAGGAGGGGCTGACCAAGCCCTCCCTCCAGATGAGGGGAGTAGCCTTCAAGCCCAAGGGAGGGGAAACAGACTGGAGGTGGAGGTTTCAGGGGAGGATGGAAGTATAAGGAATCTGGGTGGGGTTCGACAAAAGGATCAGGGATAAGGGTGGGGTTAGTGTTAGTAAATGCCAGGAGCTTGGGAAACAAGTTGCCAGAGTTCCAGGCCATGCTGTTCGGGGGTGGATGTGGCGGCAGTCACGGAGCGTGGGCCAACAAAACCATGACTGGGACCTAAATGTACGGGTACACTATGCTTAGGAAGGATAGAAAGGAGGGCAGAGGGGTGGAGTGGCTATGTTCATTAGAGATGACATAGAAATTGCTATGGTAGAAGAGGCAGAGGAAGCATGGAGGCCTTATGGGTCACCTTACGATCCCCAGCAGGAGATAAGGTCAAGCTGGGAGTAGCATATAGGCCCCAGGATGAGTGATGTTCTAGAGGATGGTTTGCTGGACAACATCATTGCCCAGTGTGGTCCAAAAGGGGAAGGAGTGGTGTTGATGGGGGACCTAATGTATGCCAGGTACTAACTGGGGAACCATGTCCTCTAAGGTGGCCAAGGAGCAGAGGCTGCTGGATGGCTTCCAGGATGTGTTCTTAACACAGCATGTGATGGAGCCCACAAGGAGGGCATGTCCTGGATGTGGTTCTGGCAGATGGGGATCTGGTAAGGGACATGGTTGTACAGGACCCCTGACTGGGAGTGACCACAATACTGTCTGGTTTCAAATAAGCATTGGGGGAGTGGGGGTGAGATCTAGGACACTGGCAGTGGACTTCAGGGGGGCAGACTTTATGGGCATGGGAAATATTCTCAAGGATCACTTGAAGGGGATTACCTCAACAACAAGTGTGGAAAGGAGATGGGAGGTCATAAAACGGGGACTTCATGAGGCAGTCAGGATCTGGCTAAGTTGAAGCGTAAGGGAGCAAGGTCACATAAACCATGCTGGTGGTCCAGTGAGGTCCAGGTAGCAGTCAGAGAAAAGAAGGCGCTTACAAAAATATAAAACAACAAGAGGGGATAGGGATAAGGAAATGTACCAGCTTGCATCTAGAAAAGTCACCCGTATGGTGAGGGGAGCAAAGTCCAGTAAAGAGCAATGGCTGGCACAGGGGATACATGGAGGGGAAAAGGGGTTCTTCCGGTACATTGGGGAGCGGAGAAAAACTAAGGGCCATCTCAGCAGATTGAGATCAGAAGGAGGGTGGGTGGAAGAGGCGAGGGACCAGGCAGAGGTATTTAATGAGTACTTTGCCTCTGTGTTCACTAGGGAGGGGGATGGGATATCTACAAAGCAAGGCACAAAGGGATAGAAGCGGCAGGGAGCGGGATCAGGGAGCAGCAGAAATGGAGCAAAGGGAGGAAAGGTACCCCAGGGTGTCACATCTGGATAAGGTAAAAAGACCAGTAAGGTGGAGGACGGATGATGCCATCCCACCAAAGGGTGTGGTTGCCCTCAAGGCCCTGAAGAAAGACAAATCTCCTGGGCGGATGGCATTCATCCGAGTACCTATGGGAATTGTGGACATACTGGCTGCACCCCTGGCGGAGCTTTCAACAGGTCACTTGAGACAGGGAGGGTACCTAGGGATTGGCGAGAGGCACATGTAGTACAATCCATAAATGGAAGGAAATACCAGGAAACTATAGACCCATCAGTTTAACCTCGGTGGTGGGAAAATTAATGGAAAGTATACTAAAGGAGCGACTGGGGTTTACTTGGAGGAGGTGGGAGGTCTGGATATCGGCAGCATGGGTTTGTGCCAGGTAGATCATGTCAAACCAACCTTGTGGAGTTCTATGAATGGGTAACATCAGAACTGGACAGGGGTAAGCCTGTGGATGTATTATTCTTGGACTTCAGCAAGGCGTTTGACTCTGTCCCCCACAATGGTCTGGTGGAGAAACTGATGGGGTTAGGAGTAGGCCCTTTGATGGTCAGATGGATTGAAAACTGGATAGCTGGACGCACTCAGAGAGTAGTGGTCTGTGGGGAGCTCTCGAACCCTACAGAGGTTGGTAGTGGGGTACCACAGGGCTCGGTCCTGGGTCCAATCCTGTTTAATGCATACATATCAGACATCAGGGATGGTATAGGGTGTGAAATGAGTCTCTTGCGGATGACTCCAAGATGGGAGCAGTAGTTGAGGGAGAAGAGGGGAGGTTGGCCCTGCAAGGGGACCTGGACACCCTGGAAGCTGGGCTCACATGGAAATTAAATTTCAATATCACCAAGTGCAAGGTGTTGCATCTTGGTCGGGAAACCCTAAACACATGTACACCCTGGGAGGAGGTGCTGGAAGCCTCAACAGGGAAAAAGACCTAGGGGTCATGGTGGATACATGTATGAATAACACTGAGCAGTGCAGGAGAGCAGCTAGCAAGGCAAACAGGATGTTGGGATGCATCATGAGGATCACCTCTAGGAGCAAGGAAGTGATTCTGCCACTGTACAATGGACTGGTTAGACCACACCTTGAGTACTGTGTACAGTACTGGAGACCACATGAAGAGGGACATACAGCTCCTGGAGAGGGTACAGAGGAGGGCAACAAAGATGACACGAGGGCTAGGGATTTGACTTACGAGGACAGACTTGAGGAGCTCTGCCTGTTTTCATTGGAGGAGGAGAGACAGGGGGGACATGATTGAGGTCTCTCGAGCACCTCAAGGGAATAAATAGGGTAAACATGGAGGGATCTTTAGACTAAAGCAGGAGGCATCACCAGAGGGCATGGTTTGAAGTTGGAAGGTGGAAGGGTGAGGGGAAAAGAGGAGGAGGTTTTCACTGAGAGGGTGGTGGACCCTTGGAATGCTTTGCCTGGTGAGCTGGTTCAGAGATCCACAGTGGAGAGCTTTGGAGAGGGTGGGAGCAGACACAGAAAGTGGATGTATCAGATGATAGCCTGTCCGGGGGTGGGGATGGATGATAGGGGTTTTGGAGCACAAGGGATGGGAGGGTCTCGGCACCCAACTAAGGATCTAGGTTCGAGCAGACTTGATAGACCATAAGGCCTAATCTGCTGGCAAATAGTATGTTAGTATGTTAGATCCCTGCAGGGCCACCAAAGGCTTCGCTGCTAACTGTTGCAGTAATGGAAACCATATCTGCCATGGCCAGTAGGGTGCTACCAGGATCATGCTGGCCCCCTTCATCTGCAGCTTGATTAGCACCCTCTGAATTGGAGGAAATGGAGGGAAAGCATAAAAGAACCTCCCGCTCCAAGAGAGGAACAAGGCGTCTTGCCAAAAAACTCCAGGCCCTGGATCTAGCGAGCAGAAATTGGGCAGTTTTGCATCAAGTGGGGATGCAAAAAGGTCCAACTCTGGATGACCCCACCTGTCGAACAGGTCTTCCATGTGATAGACGACAGAAGCTCCCATTCATGCATCCTGGACTGAGTCTGACTGAGCCTGTCCAGCAAGGTGTTCAGCATGCCTGGGACATTGACTGCCAAGAGCTCCAGGTTGTGGTCTAGTGCCAGACCCTCGTTGTCTACCTGCAAAGAGGGTACTAAATTCATCCCTCCCCGTTTGTTAATATAGTAGACCACACTGAGATTGTCCGACTGAATCAACAACTGTCCCGGACAGAGGTGGTTCTGGAAAGCCTGCATGGCATACAGGACTGCCCTCATCTCGAGGATATTTATATGGAGGGATGTCTCGATCGAGGACCAGGTACCCTTGAGTCTGGAAAGGACCCAGGTGCACCCCCCAGCCAAAGCCGGAGGCATCCACAGTGAAAATCTGCTGGTGGGAAGAGATCGGGAATGGGAACACCCGTATAAGATTCGGGGGTTCATTCAACACTGAAGGACTCTGCAGACTGGAGAGGAGACCAGCACCAGCTGCTCCAGGTTGTCAGTGCATTGGTCCCACTGTACCCGAAGGGTCCACTGGAGCACTCGCATATGCAGTCTGGCCATGGGGGCAACTGCTGCGGCCATAAGGCCCAGGAGCCTCAGGTAAACCCCCTGCAGAGACATAATGGCTCTGAGCCACCACCTGAGCCTGTGATAGAAGGCACTCCGTTCTGTCTGGTGACAGGAAAGCCTTGCTCTGTGCTGAGTTGAGAACTGCCCCTATGTACTGCAGTTTTTGAGCCGGGGTCAGAATGGACTTGGGCAGGTTGACAGTAATGCCCAGAGAGTGGAACAACTGGAGGGTCCTTTCCAGGGTTCTTGAGAAGCTGGGTCCTGGATGGAGCCTTGAGAATCCAGTCATCCAGACAGAGGAAGATGTACAGGCCTTCTTGCCAAAGGGCAGCAGCTACCTCTGCTAAGCATTTTGTAAAAACCCACAGCACAGAGGATAAGCAAAAGGATAAGACTGAACTAGTAATGTTTGCTAAAAGCAGAGAAACACATCCTGTGTGGTGCGCACACCGAAATATGCAGGTAAGTGTCCTGCATATCAAGGAAGCACAGCCAGTCACCCTGTTTGAGCAGGGGCAACGGGCCTGGCAGAGTGACCATGCAAAACGTTTTGTACTGAATGTAGAGGCTGAGGTCTTTGAGATCTAAAATAAGCCTCAGGTCTCTGGTTCTGTTGGGGACCAGAAAACACCTGGAATAAAACCCTCTGTTCTGCCACCTGGACACTGGCTCGATCACCCATTTCCGAAGAAAGGAGTGTACCTCCTTCAGAAGGACCACTGTGTGTACCAGAGGATTCTCTGGGGGCTGTTTCAAAAGCTCCAGAGTGTGACCCCTCTCTACGATCTGAAGAATCCAAATATGAGGTTATGGCTCTTCATTGATTGAGATGGAGGGAGAACTGATCTCTGACCACCACCTCTCAGTAAGGTACTAGAAGAGGGGCGTCTGGCAAGGAGTCAGGTGGAGGCGGATCTGTCCGCTGGGGCTGATCCATTGCCTCTGGGCCATTTCGCGGCGGGACCCAAGGAGGAGGCAGGCAAGGCGGAACTGGCCTTCCTTTAACCCTAGAATCTGGAGCTCGCGATGGACTTGTGGGACACCTTATGAAAGGGTGGCCTCTGTCTGCTCCTAGGCTGGGTATGGTAGAACGAGTGCACAGATTTGAGAGCCCTACCCGAGGCCTGCAAACCACTGATTATGAAACAGAACAAGGGTGCTACGCTCGCGAGAAAAAAGGAGGGGTGCTGGCCTGGGGACTCGTTCCCCTTCATACACAGAAAACCAAAGCAGTTCAGCACTCCACAAATGGAAAGGAAGGATGCATCAAAACAGTGACTGAAATAACGAAGTGAAGCCTCCAAATAAAGTTATATTGCTGTTTATTAGTCGTCACCCACTTTTGCAGATACAGGTACAAAGTACAACTTCCAACCTTCCTAGATCTGGGCCGGTAGTCCCACTACCCAGCTGCCCCAGCGTTTCGCCCAATCAGAGCTTCATCAGGGACCCTGTAGAGACCCAGGGGGTGGAGGCGCGGTGGGCAAAGTGCTGTGGTAGGACCATCCTGGCAGGATATGGATTAGAAGTGCTAGAGATAGTCTACTGCTGTGTGCAGGGACTTAGCGGGGGCACATACAGGTACTACTATCAGTGAGGTGCTGACGCAACTTGCGTTTAAAGGAGCCAAGCATGGGAGTCACGTGATATCTGGCTAGAAGAAGCAGCTCACCTGTTCCTCTCCCGCTCTCCTCACTCTACAAACTACTCAAAATATAACATATAAACAACCTTAATTCTTCAGATAACTGGGGAAGCAGCGTTCTCAAATCCCAGCAGCGATTTCTAGCAAGAAACTCACTTAAGTGCCATGGAGGTCACGATGAAACCGGAGCTCCCTCACCACACTCCACCGCCTTCCCCGGACAAGGCCGTAAACAAATCCAGGCAGCAGCCTGCTAAGCCTCCTTCAGTTACCACCAACAAAGCCCCTACCACACCGCTCTTAGAGGAGCGCTTTCTGGCTGAAATGAAACCACTCCAGGAGGCCTTAACACTGCTTACTGCTGAAATCTCCTCCATTAAAAAAGATCTGGGGGATGTATCTCATCAGGTACAGGACACGGAAGCCCGGCCTATATCACTGGAGAAATGGAGGTCTTCTACCGAGCCCGAACTCACCTCACTAAAACGGCAACTGCACAAAATGGAATTGAAGCTGGAGGATCTCGAGGGGTGCAGCCGACGAAATAACTTAGTGGTGCTGGGGCTCCCGGAGGGCGAAGAAAGGGTCAACACCTATCATACTCATCCAAAAATTGCTAGAGAAAGTAGCTGGGCCTTCCCCAAATGGCCCTTCGTACGTTGTGTAATAAGCTCTCTGGGCATTATGGCCCAAACCAACCCAGGCTCTCCTCCTAGGCCCTTTCTACTGAAGCTTCTTAACTTTTTCGACAAACAACATGTATTAGCCAAACTCAGAGACATCCAAGTAGTAATGTGGGAAGGTCACAAGATTCACATTTTGCAGGATTTGCCAGCTTCTATGAGGCAGAAACAGGGATCCTTTCACCCTACGGTGAGTCGCTTAATCCCTGCCGGCATACGTCTCTGTATACTTTACCCCGCTCAACTGCAAGTCAGAGTGCAGGAAAATGGCACTCCTTCGACTCCAACGAGCAAGCTACACAAGAACTTCAGTGCCTTCTCCCTGACCTTTTCGAGAAGTGAACCCAGGGCCTAACAGGGAAGAGACTGTAAATATAAAGGCTATCGTTGCTGCTCTGCTGTGTGCCCATTAGCTTGGGGTAATCGGAGTGCAGTACTCAGGCATTCCTTTCCTTTAATTGAAATCAGCCCACTTCCCCAGAAATAGTTTCTCCTACAGTATTCTGATGAATATGACTGACACTGGCATTTTTGTTTCATTTGGGTCTCACCTGCAATAGGGGCTGACTCCCCAAGGCTGGATGGTTCCCCCTGACGCTGGGGCACTGTTTTGGATCTGGCAAGGTTGCCAAGTAATGCCCGTAGTTTTCGAGGTCTAGCCATGCCTGATTGTTCTCCTGCTGGTGAATTCGTAACTGTGCACTTTGGCTGGTATCACGGTTGTACGCACTATCGAGGAGACCTGCTGCAGTAAACGGAGATGTGCACAGTTTTTGCCACATGATCGTGTGCACTAGTATGAAGATCCAGTTGTCAGTGGGACCTGGCGTCTTTGACATTTATTCTTTGGTTCGTTTTCGGAAAGGTCACGCAAGATATGTGGTGCAACTTTGCAAGTGCAAGGATGTTACAGTTGAGGGGAGTAACATTGTTTTTTCTCTCTCTCTCTCCCCTTGTATCTTTGAATGGGGGGGGCACTGACAGTAAGGATTAAGTGCCGGACACAGTGGGGGTCAATAGCCTTAGTTTAGGAGTAGTTTTTTGTAAGATGTGTCATATATATTATTGGGATCCAATTGGAGGTCCCTTTATTTTTGTCCTTTTTCCCCCAGAATTACTGTAATTGTAACTAGATGTTTCAGGTTGCAAACTGGGAGTTTTTGCTAGTAATGCCAATGTTTCCAATAGCTGTTTATATTAGAGTTCACATAGTCTGTAGGTGTAGGGGGAGTGGGAAGGGCAGGGATCTTTTCTGCTTTACCTGGCAGCATCATGCGCTAAATCTGGGGGCCTTACCACTTCAGAAATCACGGTCCTTGAGACTTCTCAGTTTCAATCTGGTGGTTCGGCATAGGGTCTGTTATATTATATAGAAACATAGAAGTTGACGGCAGATAAGGACCGCAAGGCCCATCCAGTCTGCCCATTTGTTTTTCTACCTTACAAATGTGCCATCGGCCTTTGCTCTGTCAGTGGCCTATCTATTCATACTCATCTGTTTTGCTCCCTTATGCCTATCCCATGCCTATTTGAAGCCCTGCACTGTATTTATAGCCACCACTTCCTGAGGTAGGCCATTCCATGCATCCACCACCCTTTCTGTGAAAAAGAACTTCCTCACATTCCCCCTTAATCGGCCTCCCTCTAATCTCATGCTGTGTCCTCTTGTTCTGCTATTTTTCTTATATTTAAACATATTAGACTCTTTCACCTTGTCAATGCCCTTAAGGTGTTTGAATGTCTCGATCATATCACCTCTCACTCTCCTTTGCTCAAGGGTATACATATTGAGCTCCATTAATCTGTCCTTATATGTCTTCTGATGCAGTCTCTGCACCGTTTTGGTTGCCCTTCTCTGGACTGCCTCAATTTGGTTAATGTCCTTGTGAAGGTGTGGCCTCCAGTACTGCATGCAGTACTCCCGATGGGACCTAACCAGTGTCTTGTTAAAAGGGATTATTACCTCCCTCTTACAATTTGTGATACCCCTACTAATACACCCTAACATCGCCCTAGCCTTACCTACTACTTTAGAGGTCTGCTTGGATGATTTCAGGTCATCAGTGATGATGATGCCCAAGTCTCTTTCTTCCTTTGTGACTGCCAGCAACTCCCCTCCCAGCCTATAGGTGGCTTCAGGGTTTCTCTTCCCTATGTGCATGATCTAGCACTTCTTTGCATTAAATCTCAGTTGCCACTCTTCTGACCACTTTGCTAGTTCATCCAGATCTCTTCTCATTCTGCCCACCCCATCTGGATCATCTATTCTGTTGCAGATCTTGGTGTCATCTGCAAACAGACAAGCCTTACCCTCTAGTCCATCTGCAAGGTCACTAATGAAGATGTTGAAGAGGACTGGCCCCAGGACTGATCCCTGAGGTACCCCACTTGTGACCTGCATCTCTTCTGACTGTATACCATTTACCACCACTCTCTGTTTTCTGCCCGTCAACCAGTTTGCCACCCAGTTGACCAACTTCTGACCCACCCCGAGCCTACCCAGCTTATTTATCAATCTTCTATGTTCCTTATAAGACTGGTTTACGGGGGCTGGTTGGGTGGGGAGGGCAGGAGGGGTATTGTAATTTGTTGTGTTTTGGGTGTTGTAATGGGGGGGAGTGTGAGATCATTGGCTGGGGGAGGGGTTGCGCAACAGCGAACCTTCTTTTCATGGACAACGCATTTTCTTTTGGGTTGTAGGAGTCATCGGGGATTAAACACCTCACTAGTATATTTACCCGGAGGTTATGGCAGCTTTTAACTTCTGTTCTTGGAATGTTAAAGGAGCGCAATCCCCCACGAAAAGGGCTAGGGTTTTATTACACTTGCGTAAACTCCACATTGATATTGCCCTTTTGCAGAAAACCCGCTTACCCTCCTCTCAGACCCTCCTTTTTCGGAGGTCCTGGGTGGGGCAGGTCTTTGGGGCAGGGTTGGATACCCACAAGAGAGTTACATTTGATAGAATATTTTGAGGGGTCGCTATCTTAATAGCTCGGAAAATCCTCTTTTGACTCTTGCAAGAGTGCTTGGATCCTAATGGCCGTTTCATCTTTATACGTGCTCTCTTAGGCCACTTAGAGGTAGTTTTAAGTGCCATATATGGACCCAACTCTGAAGACCCTGTTTTTTTCACCACCCTGATAACGGTCTTGGCCTCATGGAGCTCTTTACCAATAATTTTGGGTGGTGACTGGAACTTGGTTCAGTGCAATGGGGTAAATAAATCAGGACCCTCCCATCAGGGCATGTCTCCAAGTCAGGTGGCCCTCATGGATCTTATGAAATCAATTGGTCTTGTAGATCCATGGCGCACCCTTAATCCCTCCATAAAACAATTTTCCTTTCATTCCCTGCCACATAAGTCCTTTTCTAGAATTGATAATTTTTTATTGAGCGTGCACTCGCTTTCTGGGGTGACGTTGTGCTATTACCCCTCTAAAGTTGTTTCTGACCACCATCCTGTTTTTCAACTGAATTTAAGCCCATCCCTCTCCAGAAAGGAGATCTGGATTCTGAATAACCAAATACTTAAAGTCGAAGATTCAGTACAACATATTCAAAATTTTATCACCACCTTTATGGCAGAAAATTCCCCCTCTGTTTCCAGGCTCGATATGCTCGGGGGTGCATTAAAGTGTGCCCTCAGGGGCGAACTTATCCGTCTCTCCACGAAATGTAAAGTTCAAATGTCAGCTTCGCTTTCCTCCTTGCTCTCTAGTATCAACCACTTGGAAGAGCATGTCTCTTCCTCTTCCCCCCAATTGGACTGGGAAAGATCAGAACAACTCAGGTACCAGTACAATGTCTTACTGGGAGAAAAGGATGAACATCTGCTTTTATGCTCCAAGGTGAAATACTTCGATCAGGGAGAAAAAGGGAAGTTACTGGCACTTCGTCTTAAATCACAAATGGTACACAAACTTGTCCCTTCGATTCATAGTGAGTCTGGATAACCCTTCATATCCCCCAGAGACACTGGCAAAGCCTTTCAGAAATTCTATCAGCAGTTATATGCTCCCTCACCTTCCCTGTTTGATCATACACAATTTCACTCCTTCTTTCAAGATCTCTCGCTTCCTACCCTCTCACCTTCCCAACAGGCATTCCTGAAGGCCCTCTAACCTTAACTGAAATCTCCATGGCAATATATTCCCTGGCACCTGACAAGGCCCCAGGTCCCAACGGTTTTACCACAAATTTTTATAGGGCACACTAGGAGCAGATAGCTCCCATTCTTCTTTCAACATACAACTTTATTTTTGACAACGGCTTGTCGGATCTTTCACTGAACAGATCCACTATTGTGGTGATTCCTAAACCAGATCGGGACCCTACAATGCTCGCTAACTATAGGTCGATCCCTCTTATTAATGTCGACCTCAAGATTCTCTCTAAGGTTATTGCAGACCGGCTGGCAGTTGTATGGGAATCCTTTCTTAGTCCGGAACAGGTTGGGTTTGTCAGAGGGAGGCAGTGTTCCCCAATCATTGTTTTAGTGTGGTGGGCCACCACCCTATATTTTTCTACCACCACTTTATATTTTTTTGCCACCACCCTATATTTTCTGCCATCACCCTAATTCTTTTTAATAAAATCCTCCAAAATGGTCTTTTACCACCTTTCCTTACTATAATTCTACCCCTGTTTTGATACCAGTGTTCTGTACTTTACTAAAAACCACGTATGCATATGCACAGTGCATATAGGAGTCCACAGAATAATGCACCTCTGGCCCGGATCACCATCGCCACTGCCCTATATTCCCAGAGAGTGGAGAACCCTGGGAGGCTCTCTGCAGACCATCTCCGTAAAATCGCTCATCTCTTCTTGGCATCCAGGGACCTGGATACCCCTGTGGTGTTATCCCTGGATGCCGAGAAAGCATTCGACAGAGTCTCCTGGGACTACCTGTTCAAACTGTTACCCTTATTCGGTATTCTCGGTGAATTTATAAAATGGGTAAAAGTCCTGTATTCTTCTCCTACAGCTCAGGTACTCTGTAATGGCATGTTATTCCAGTCATTCTCTTTACATCAGGGTACTAGACAGGGATGCCCGCTAAACCCACTTTTATTCAACCTGTTTCTGGAGCCTCTCATCAGGAAGCTCAAATCATCTCAACAAGTCGTCAGTATCCCAATTCACCACACTGAATACAAACTCTCTGTCTATGCAGACTATATTCTCCTGCACTTGGCCTCTCCAGCATCTTCCAATACCTCCTGCCTTGCAGATCATTTCTCATTTTGGGGCCATATCTAATTACAAACTCAACCTTAGTAAAACAGAGATCATGCCCCTCAATAATAGAACCCATCAAGCAGACATAGCTCGTCTAGGTCTGGCTTGGAGGAAAGTTAAACTTAAATACTTGGGTATTTTTCTTAGTACATCTCCTAATAAATTCAAGCAACATAACCCAAATGCCATTATTTCCCGAGTTAAAGTTGACTTGGAGCGATGGTCTCTTCTTCCTTTCTCGTTCTGGGGCAGACTAAACATTATAAAGATGAATGTACTACCCCGACATTTGTAACCCCTATAAATGTACAATTAGGACTTACCTCAAGCCTGGTTTACACAGATACATCGAGTCCTAACATCTTTTCTCTGGAAGGGAAAAGTTGTGCGTCTGGCCCTTATTAAATTAATGAGAAACAAACAGGATGGTGGTCTTCAAGTCCCCAGTTTCTATAGGTATTATCTAGCTCCTCACTTACACAAGATGTCCTCTTGGGTACATTCAGTAGACAACTGCAGTTATGTTCTTCTATGGGCTGATATAGAATGCTCTCTTTGCTCCAAACAAGCTTTAGATCATAAGGCACTCCCCTACTTCTCCAGGACAAGGTTACCATCTCCCCTAAAGAATACGCCTCTTGGCTCATCCCTTGTAACACAGTCTCAACTATGCTCTATTTTTTTTTTTTTTTTAAATATTCTCTGCCCAAGATATTCTGCAGCCCCTTATGGAGAATCCAAACCTACAAATTGCTGGGCACCCTTTGTCCAGGACTTTTTGGCCTAATATGGGGATGAAACTGTTCTGGACTTAACTGTGGATGGTAAACTATTGCCATTCCAAAGAGCTAAGGATCTACACCGCTGGACAAATGCACACTGCTACAAATACTTCCAGATTCAGCAGATGCTCATACAATATTTCGGGGTTGGGCAATGGCAAAGTCCCTTTTGTTCGGTGGTCCTTCCAATAATCCAATCTGCCCCTCTCTCTCACTTGGAATCTTATTTTTACCACTCCCTACAGACCTTTTTAGCTGATAATGAAGGCCCTCATATATATATATATATATATATATATATGGCTGGGACCAAGTTCTTCCTCACGCTAAGTCGCCCAGGAACAGGCCACTCATCTGGAAACACATATCAATTTATAAAATGGAACCGATACCACCTTATGCAATTCCATATTCTTCATAATCTCTATTATACTCCAATTAGGCTTCACAAAATGGGTCGCCTTCCCAGTGACCGATGTTCCAAATGTGGTCAAGAACCTGGCTCTTTATATCACATTCTCTAGACTTGTCCTAAAGTCACCCCTTTCTGGAATGTAATTCATTCCCATCTAGACCTTCTCCTTGGTCTTTCAGAGTAATTCCTTCCAGAGATATGCATATTAGGGGATTTCCCAGACTCCCTTATAGGTAATCAAAAGGCCCATATTGCTTTGATCTCTGCGTGTGCAAAGAAGAAAAAATTACTTACCATAGTAATGTTGTTTCTTTTAATGGAGTCTTGCTGTATTCTGACTATATGCAGTTAGCCCCAGCACTTGAACTGCTCCGGAGAGTAAAGGGTTAACACTATGCAAGGGCATAGAACGCTGAGCATGAGCTTGGTTTTCAAACCTCTGTCTGTGGTACTCTGAAGTGTAACCATCAGATTCTTACGAGCACTAAACTAATTAACTCAAAGTAAGAAATTATTTCAAAATTTTTGGGCCAAATGGAAAAACAAGGTTTTTGGGTCAAAGACTCAAGTCGAGAAAACCCAAAAAGAATACAACAGGTAGTGATTCACCAAACTAAAAGAAAAAAAACCTAAGAGATGGAGGCATGTCCAGAACACCTATGGGGTGCAGCACTGTGCCTGCCACACCACATCCCAAAACTACTAGGTTCCAAGAGGGGAGGAAGGTCAGAATACAGCAAGACTCCATTAGAAGAAACAACATTACTATGGTGAGTAATTTTTTCTTCAAACAACATGAAGTCTTGCTGTATTCTGACTATATGCAGACTACCAAGCAGTACCGCCTTGGAGGAGGGAGTTACAGAACCTATTTTGGGAACAAGTTCTGCAGCACAGCTGTGCCAAACCTAGCATCACTTCGTGACTGAATGTCCAAAGAGTAATGCTTGGTAAAGGTGTGAACAGATTTCCAGGTAGCTGCTTTACATATGTCTATGAAAGGTATATCTCTAGCTGCTGCAACTGAAGCAGCAGTACCTCTGGTAGAATGAGCCCTCAGGCCTGAGGGAGGCTCCTTCCCAAGTTTAGAGTAGCAGAATTGAATACAAGAGACAATCCACCTGGCAACAGACCTCTTGGTAGCAGGCTTGCCCTTTCCCACTTCACCATAAAGTAAGAAACAACTGAGAGCAGTACTTCCTATAGGCTTTAGTATGGTCAATATAGTAACTAAGAGCCCTTTTCACATCAAGACTGTGTAACCTCCTCTCTCCAGAGGAAGAATGATCAGTGAAAAAGACAGGCAAAGACATAGACTGGTTAAGGTGAAAGTCTGACACCACCTTGGGAAGGAACCTTCTATTCGTGCGGAGGACCACCTTATCGCTATGAAAGGAAATGAAATCAGGTTCCACTGATAAGGCCTGCAATTCACTGATCCTCCTTGCAAAGGTAATGGCCATCAGGAATACAGTTTTCCAAGTCAAGTATTTCAGCTCAGCTGAAGACAAAGGTTCAAAAGGGGGCTGCATAAGCTGTGCAATACAGATGTTCAGATCCCAAAAAGGAGTAGGCTCTCTAAAGAGAGGACTGACATGGACCAAACCTTTGAAGAATTTCTTGAAAACTGGATGAGAAGCTAGGGAAGAGCCCTTACCAGCAGAAAGTAAGGCAGACACAGCTGCCAAATGTACTTTTAAGAGTAGTAGGCTGGAGGCCTAAACTGTTAAAATGTACCAAATAGTCCAAAACGTGGCAATATCAGCCAGCTCTGGCTTAGTATGCCTACTGGAACACCAAAACCCAAATCTTTTCCGTTTGGAGTGTTAAATCTTCCTAGTAGCAGGCGTCCTGCTAACCTTTAAAATATCTAGGACTGATTGGGAAAGATGCAAACTTGCATATTCTAGCTCTTCAAGAGCCAGGCTTTGAGCCTGAGAGTCTGAAGGTTAGGGTACAGAATCCTCCCCTGAGAGGAGGTGAGGAGATTGTGTTGCCTGGGAAGACACAAGGGCAGTGTTAGTGACAGTGACAACAGTAGAGGATACCAAGGCTGTTTGGCCCAGTCTGGAGCCACTAGAATCACCTTGCAAGGCTGAGACCTGATTTTATCAGGACCCTGAATATCAGAGGAAAAGAGGAAATGCACAGAAACCTGCTTGTCCAATTTAGTAGAAGAGCATCCTGAGGAACAGGACCCAGAAGGGGTGGTCTGCAACAATAAAGAGGAAGTTGATGATTTTCCGGGGCTGCAAAGAGATCTATCTCTGGGGTGCCCCATCTCCTGAAAATGGCTTGAAGAATGAAAGGGTTCAGGATCCATTCGTTGTGACCCTGAGAAATCCTGCTGAGAGCATCTGCTAGAATGTTGTCCTTCCCGGGGAGATGCATAGCTATCAGGGAAGCCTGAAGGGAATAAGCTAGAGACCATATTTTCATGGCCTCTGTGTACAAGGCCGAAGACCGAGTGCCTCCCTGTTTGTTGATGTACCACATGGTTGTGGTATTGTCTGTTCTGATCTGCACCACTTTCTCTTGGACAACCGTTGAGAATGTCTGAAGTGCTAGGAAGACAGCTCTTACTTCAAGAAGATTTATGTGTAGAAGGGACTCCTAGTGTGACCAAGTTCCCTGAGCTCTAATATGATCTAGGTGGGCCCTCCAGCCCAACAGGAAGGCATCTGTGTTGTGGATTACAGAAGGGACCTGACTGATAAAGGGGACCCCTTGTCGAAGATTGTCTTCCTTCAACCACCACTGAAGGGCCTGGACCAAGGTTTTGGAGACTGGAACCAGTTTGGAGAGAGGGTCCTTTTTCTGAGACCAGTAAGATCTGAGATGAAACTGTATATCCCTCATCTGAAATCTTGCTACCCGAACCACTGCTGTGGAAGCTGCCATGTGGCCCAGCAGCTGTAGAAAGTGTCTGGCTGGATGAGACACTAGAAGATGAAAAGAGGAGGCCAGAGTGACCAATGACTGAACCCTTGAGAAAGGAAGAAATGCTGTTGCCTGAACTGTATCTATTTCCACCCCATGAAGGCGAGAAGCTGGTCTGGCTCTAGAACAGACTTCTCTAAATTTAGAATGAAGCCCAAGGATTCTAGAAGTCTTTGGGTGACCTCTAAAGCTGACTTGACTTGGTCTGAGGACTGGCCCACCAGGAGCCAGTCGTTCATATATGGGAACAGAAGGATGCCCTGCCTCCTGAGGAATGCCACCACTACTGCAAGACACTTGGTGAACACCCTTGAAGCAGATGTTAAGCCAAAGGGCATGGCCCTGAATTGATAATGGCCTGAGGGCAATTTGAACCTGAGGTACTTTCTGTGGGAATGTCTGATAGGTATGTGGAAGTAGGCATCCTTGAGATCCAGGGAGGCTAGCCAGTCTCCTGGTCTCAGAGACAGAAGAATTACTCCCAGAGTCACCATTTTGAACTTTGGTTTTGTCAGATGTTTGTTCAGGTACCCTAAATCCAATATGGGTTGCCACTCCCCTGTCTTTTTAGGGGTAAGGAAGTATCTTGAATACAGTCCTTTTCCCCTGAGACAAAGAGGTACATTCTCTACTGCTTGCAGAAGCAAAAGAGAGGAGACTTCTGCCTCTAAGACCCTTGTCTCTAAGAGAGAGGACTGAAGCACCTTGCTCTCATTCTTGGCAACCTTTTGAAACTGAGAGCAAGTCCCTGGCTCACTACTTCCAGGACCCATTTGTCTGAAGCAACAGACCCCCAGGCCTGGGAGTAGTTAGACTGCCTGCCCTTACTGGGATTGGGGAGGCAACCCTGACTGACACCTCAGCGTGTCTGCTTGGCAGGGGCTTGGACTGAGTAGCTGATGGGGTCCTAGTTACCCCACGTCTACCTCTTCCCCCAAAGAACCCCCTCTGCTGAAAAGAAGAGGAGGAGGCCTGAGCATGGTAAAAAGGCCTGCCCCTGCCCCTAAACTGCTGCCTCTGAGGAGTGGTCTGCTTCTCTTTGGCTGCAGCACTCCTATAGGCGATTCTGTACTCGTCCATTTTTTTCATGTAATTCTCTGTTTGATCCCCAAAGAGAGAATTACCAGTTACAGGGAAATCCATGGCCTTAGCCTGGGTATCCTGTGAGAGGTTAGTACACCTACGCCAAGCAAATCTCCTCATGGAGATAGATGTAGCCATGACCCTGGAATGAACATCATTTGACCTTGGATGCCTCAATACCATTTGCAGCCACCTGCTCTAGCTCCTTGGCTAGCTGGGGAGGGGCATTCCTAGCCAGTTCCAGAACCATATCCCACATAGATTTCTGGTACCTGGCTGTATATGCCACGTAATTTGATTGCCTGAGTCCAAAAGAGGATGCCAAGTACTGTTTTTTTTGCCATGGCATCCACTTTCCTGGAATCTTATCTGGGGAGGGGTGAGATGCCAGGGGAATATTAGCCTTGTCACAGGCTGCAGCTTGTACTACCCCAACATGGCTGCTGTGATTAGAAAGGAATTCCGTCCCAGGGCCTGACAAAGCATATCTCCTGTACATTCTTTTTTCCACAGGAGGAATGGATGTAGGAAACTAACATTTTTTGTGTCTGCTTCCCCAAGGATTTGTGTAAGGGGATAGATGCTCTTTTTGACTCTGGGACATCCATCATTTCCAGATAGTCAGGTTCTTCCTGATCCTGATCAGCCTCTGCCATAGGAAGCTGAAGAGTCTCAGCTACTTTCTTGTAAAACAAGAAATAGGAAGGGGACTCAGAAAGCCTGGGAGGAGAAGCCTGAGAAGGCCTGTCTGGGGAGATGTCAGGCTCTACTGGCTCATCTAGGCCTTCACATTGTTCTTCATAATCTTCATCCTCCTCCCAATCACCCTCTTAATATGCCTCAGGATCTATATCCGAAGCAAGAACTTCCGACCGAACCGATCGGCCCTGAACTGATGCCGGTTCGGTCGGAACCAGGGAAAGCGGCTGAACTACTGAAATTGTTTTCGCTATCTCATCAGCGGTCGGACCACGGGAAGCCAGATCCGAACCGGCTGATTTTCTCTTCCTCTTACTCGGAACCGATTCCGCAGAATTGGCTCTCCGTTTGCCATAAGAGGTATTGCCCAGGTCAGTGGGCACCTCTTCAGGTTCGGCCGCAACTGAACCAGGCTGGCCATCTGGGTCAGCGGACTTCTCGGCCTCCCTCTCCCTCAGCCTATTCAAACGTTTATCCAGAGTGGCTTTGGGAAAGTTCTTGCATATTTGGCAGTCTTCCTTGAGGTGGTCAAACCCCAGACAATACACACACGGTGAGGGTCGGCCTTAGCAAAGGCCTCCTTACTCTCGGTACAGTGCTGAAACCCAGTGAGTCTGGTTTTCTTCTTGGGTTTCTCAGACATGCCTTAAACCAAAAATCACCTTACACAGTGGTTAAGCCAGGCAATTACAACTTAACGGTTCCAACCGTGTCACGGGTCAGTTAAAAAAAATCCTAAATATCGGATTTTTTTAGGAACTGATAAGCACCGGAAAAACCACACACATGTATACTATCTAATAAAAGCAGATCAGTGTCAGTTCTGAACCGGACCGACCAGCAAAAAACTGAAAAACCAAACAATTTCTTAACCAAAAACACACTAAAATAACCACTACCTACTACTACCACTTACTGGTACCAAGACAGAGACAAGAATACTGAAATACTGAAGCAACGGTTTGAGAAAAAAAAAAAAAAAGACCGATTCGAACTGTACCGAACCAAAGCGCAGTAGGGATCGCCGGAGCAACTTCACAGTTAGGTGGAGTAAAGAATCTGACGGTTACACTTCAGAGTACCACAGACAGAGGTTTGAAAACCGAGCTCGAATTCAATGTTCTATGCCCTTGCATAGCGTTAACCCTTTACTCTCCGGAGCAGTTCAAGTGCTGGGGCTAATTGCATATAATCAGAATACAGCAAGACTTCATGTTGTTTGAAAGTTATATTACGGCACGGTTGGATCAAGATGTCCAGAGTTGTTTGGAATGGCACAAAGAGATTTTATTTGCGCTTCAGGCGGAAAAGTTGGTAGAAAGCATGTCTGGCAAGTCTGCCAGATATAGGCGAATTTGGGAATCATTACAGACCCTATTAACCCTGCCAATGTAGGATCATAGTTAAGCCTGACCCTCCTCATAGTTACGTTCCATGAGCTTTACCTTTATATCCTGCAATCCAACATAATGTACATGGTTTGGGCATGGAAGATCTGCTGGTTATCTTCACTTTTGCGCGGGGTTGTGGGCAAAGGGTGGGGGAGTATGGGGGTATAGGTTACTTTAGATGTTTAACTTCATTGCAGAGGCAATTGTGATCTGTTGGTCTTATTCAGTGATGAGACAATTTGGCTTTGTTTTCTGTACACTTACTAACTGACTTTACGACATGTATACTATCATTGTTATGGATTTTTTCTACAGCTCTGCACTTTTTTAAGCCTAAACAAAGTATATTAAATATGGAAAACAAAGGAGCCAAGCATAGTGGTGCCGGAGATGTCAGGAGGTCGTCCATTTGTCCAGGGAGGGGCACGATGTGCTAAGGAATGCTGAGCCATGGTTGTGTGACACCTGGGCACATGGAAGATTTGGGTGGCTGAGCTCCCGGTATGTCTGGCATTTATAGGCAGAAGCAGCAGGTTTTGTACCGCTGGAGGAAGTAGGTGTACAGCGACTTTCTTTGCAAGGAGGAAGGCTTGATACTGGATAGTGTTGTTCAGTTGAAGCCAGCCAGTCCGAGCACAGAGTTCCCAGGTGTGGGTGAGCTTTGGAGCATTAGTGAGCAGACGGCAGGCTTCGTTTAGTGCTGTTAAGAGGCGCTGTAGCCAGGGCTTGGCAAATTTTAAAATTAGGTACTTGTCCACGGACAGGTGGCTTGTCCAAAAGTAGTTGTCCCGGTGCTTGAGTTGGTAGTCCCAGTATAAAATGGCATATTTTTAATGGAAAGTATCAAACTACAGAAAACTCAATGGATTTATTGTAATTATTTAGTGTTGACATAGACAATAAGGAGAATAAATAATATGATTTTATTTTTGTCAGCAGCATGGCGAGCATAAGGATTGTGACAGAATTACCATCAGCAGCGAGGAACTGACAGCAAGTGTGGTTGCAGCAGCAGCAGCAGCACAAAGTGCCAGCCAGCAGCACAGTGAGAACATCATTACAGCAGAGTAGCTGACAGTACAGCATCAGCATCAGAAAAAGTTACAGGTAGCCTGAGCTTGCTTCAGCCAGAGCATCATATTCAGTCATGTCATCATCAAGACTAGTGACAGCCTCAGGGACATTTTCGCTTGAATCAGCAGAACTAGTAGTTGTTGAACTAGCATGACCA
Source organism: Neoceratodus forsteri (assembly GCA_016271365.2). Taxonomy (NCBI): domain Eukaryota; kingdom Metazoa; phylum Chordata; order Ceratodontiformes; family Ceratodontidae; genus Neoceratodus; species Neoceratodus forsteri. The sequence continues at coordinate 1,839,523,616 of CM057456.1, forward strand.
TGATGACTATGAATGTGGCGTGTGCCAGGACCAGATAGTAGCCAGTGGTTGATAGCTTAATCCGGATCAAAGCTGTCTAATGCAGGGCCTTCAACTGCGATGTGCAGAAGTGACTGGAGTGTGTCATCAGCCAAACCTGTTCTTATTTTTGCTTTTATAAGATTCTGAATGGAGAATACTTTCTCACATTTAGCTGTAGACACACTCATAGCCAGTAACATTTTTATTAGGTCAAGGATATGAGCAAGCTGGGCTGGTTTCTCTCGTAGTAGTCGTGAATACACTTGCAGATATGGCTTATCAACTGCAGACTTAAGCATTGCTTTTAATGCACAATACTCCCTTTTTATACTGGTTACGTGATCTTCAGAAAAAAAGTTGTGAAAGTAGTCTAATAAATTACTTAAATCAGTTGTGCCAAATTGTGCAAGTTCTTCTCTTGACAGATCGAAATTTTGAAATCTAAGCAACTGAACCATTTTAGAGGTTCTTCAGAAATTCCGAAAACGCTGATCAATGTAAGATACTGCTGCATCTATTAAACTGTGCAGCTGTGTATCAGTCATAAAATTTACTTCTGGACAGTTCCCTTTGAAAATAAAAGGAACAATCTTGTCCTCACTGCCACGTTTTGAAATGAGATAGTTCATGCATTTCTCTGCAGGATTATATTGGTTTAGAAATGATGTCAAACTTTCTAGGTCTTGTTTTTAGCTCAGTCAACTGGAGTAAGCAAGTCTCGATAAGTTGGGGGACTTCTAATATTAGTAGGTCATCCTTCTGAAATTCAAGTGATACATTTTTCAATATTGGCAGAAAATCTTGAAGAATAAACAGTGACTTTACAAACTGTACTGCGTGCGCATCTCTTGGAAGTGCCTTTGCTTTGGCCCCATCATCACCAGCAGAGTTTGAGACATGTTCAAGATGTTGAATTACTGTAGGCAGGTTGACTTGAACAGCATGAACTGAACGCATCTTACTTGCAAGCCAACGCACTTGCTTTTTTGCACTGAAAGGAGCCAACGCGGTGTGTGTGACATCTGCTATTTCTGCAGTTCCCAAGTTTCTTGGGGCTGTAGTGGTAAAATTTAAAATTCCTTTCAAGGTGTTTTCTACTTTTGAACAAAGGATTTTTTCATGATATCAGAGCTGCTAACTCCAGTTTGTGGGCTCACATGATGCATGGGTATTACAGTGGGGACATGTTCTAGGATTTTTGCTATAGTGCCACCTTTATGGCCCATCACCACACTGGCACCATCAAAGTTGGCACATACAAGAACTGGTCCAGGTCTGCTCACATCGTTAAGGTCCGCAAAAGAAAGATCAACAGACTCAAGTGCAGAGCTTATTGCTTTAAAAACTCCATCTGCGTGAGAATGCTCAAGAGGTACAGCTTTAATTAACACAGTTGTAACTTTTTTTTCTGCGCCATCAACAAAACAAAGGAAGACATTTTCCCACTCTACAATGCTTGCATCTGTACTGCCATCTGCAAGAATGGTAACGAATTTTGTATTTTTGACAGTTTGAATCTGCGTTTTAGACATGACAGCTGATATTGCGTTACAGAAATCTCTGGCCCGTTTACCATTTGCGCAATTGCTGCTGAGTTTAACCCCAATTTTTTCTTGCAATGTGCAAAGCTGTTCCATATCTGAGAAAGGACGTACATTTTTAGCCAAGGAATATGCGGTGTTAAATAAATGCCTCATTTTATTTTTGGTGACTTCCTCTATCTGAGAAAATGCGTAATATATTGCAGTTTCAGATATGTTAAAATTGACTGCACGTTGACCAGTTTCGTGACTATGCTGGTTTGCACAAATTATATGTGGATTTGATTTCTCATGGGCTCTCACGGACTCAGTTCTGAAATTATTTGAACCAGTGGCAAACACATTAGGTTTTTTTTGAATAAGCAGGAGTCGCAAGAGTGGGATATTTCTCACAGGCAGAGCAGTACATGACGTATTTTTGGTCATCATACCTTAACCAGGTAAACTGATTTAGCCAGTGATGCTGAAATGTTCAAGCCCTTTTACCAACATCATTATTTTTTATCTTTACTTCTTTTCTCATCAGACTTTAAGTTTGTTGTTTCATTTTCCTCATCTAAAATCAAAGGTCGCTTTCTGCTGCTGCTATCATTTTTCTCACTCATTTCAGAAATTGGTATGATCAAGTCAGATTGATCACCTGTTATGTCTACAAATACAGACCCAGACTGAGAATCGTTGTTTTGGTCATTTTCCTGACTAGGGTGGTGAGGAGGGGAGGGGCTGGTTGGGACTGGCTTGACTGTGAAGAAGAAGAAGGCTCTGCATCTTTACTTTTTGTTCCTGAAGAAGAAGATGAGATGGAAGATTGTTTCCCAGTCCAAAGGGAAAATAAAGTAGTTTGCTTTGGCTTATTTTTTTTGCATTTTTTTAACTTCTAATGCAATTGTAAAAAATACTGAAATATTGTTGTACACAATAAAATTGTATTTTATGTTATATTTTATGTTATATTTGTGTGTGTTGTGTAATATTTTACCTGAAGCTGTTGTGCTTAGTGCTTATGCTTAGAACACTAGTACAAAAGGGCCTGTGGGCAGGACAACAGAGTAGGTGGGAGCAGCAGTGAGAGGGAGGTAGAGGTGGTAGTGGTCGCCAAGAACTACTCCTCCACAGTTGTTCACCCCAAGTTCCTATACCGTCCTTCAAGGCAGGTTAGGTCTCTCACAGCCACTTACGCACACCTCCACCAAAGAAAAGTTTATTTTTGTTTACCACAACAAATGTACTTTCCCTTAGTTTGTATTAATTGCTTATTTCTAAGAAGTCTGCAGTTGTTCCCCAAGTTCCTTCCTCTACCCTCTAGTGCAGTAGGTTTTATTTGTCTCACACACCTTCGCCAAAGAAAGTAATAGTAATATAGGTAGGTAGCTACACTAGGTGGTTTATTTTTTTTTCTGTGTAGCACAAAATGGACCAAAAGTCCACAGTTAGTTGTTGAAGTTCTTCGGCCTCTACCCTCCCAGGGCAGCAGCACTCAGGTTGGTTAGGTCTCACACACACAGCCACACAATGTCTCACACACTGTCCTTCACCACAGTAGGTAACATAGGTAGCTAGGCTAGGTTTATTTAATTTTTCTGTGCATCACAAAAAATGTTTTCCCCTTCAGTACAGTTTATATCTAACAAGTCCGCAGGCGGGCGCAGTTTCCCAAGTTCCTCTACCTCTCAGCCTGGGGGCGCAGGGTATTAGGTCTCACAGCCACACAGTGTCTCACACACCTTCACCAAAGTAATAGTAATATATAGGACAGGTAGGTAGCTACACTACAGGTAGTTTATTTTTTTTCTGTGTAGCACAAAGTGGACCAAAAGTCCGCAGTTAGTTGTTGAAGTTCCTCGCCCTCTACCCTCCCAGGGCAGCAGCACTCAGGTTGGTTAGGTCCACACACAGCCACACAATGTCTCACACACCGTCCTTCAGCAAAGTAGGTAATATAGGTAGCTAGGCTAGGTTTATTTATTTTTTAGTATGTATCACAAAAAAAAATGTTTTCCCCTTCAGTATATACACAGGTGCAGTTGTTCCCCAAGTTCTTCTACTTCTCAGCCTGGGGCGCACCAGCGCAGGGTATTAGGTCTCACAGCCACACAGTGTCTCACATACCTTCACCAAAGTAATAATAATAATATAGGTAGGTAACTACACTGGGTTTATTTTTTTGTGTAGCTCAACAAATATTTTCTTCTCCTTCCTATAGTTTATTTCTGTTAATCTGCAGTTCTTCCCCAAGTTCCTCCTCTACCCTGGTTCTCAGGGCAGCAGGTTAGGTCTCACTCACAGCTGAGCCACCACACACCTTCACCAAAGTAAGTAGGAGGTAGGGGTTAAGGGGTATAGGTAGCAGATGTCAGACTAGCAGTAGCAGGCAGTTGGTTTTCTTTTTCTGTAGCTAGCAAAAAACTTCCCAAGTTCCTCTACCTCTCAGCCTGACGGCAGGGTATTAGGTGTCTCAGCCCCAGATACACACATACACAAACACACTTGAAGTGGGGTACTAGCTAGATTTTCCTTTAGGTAGTTATAAGTGTAGTAGTTAGTTAGTCGCACCCCCCCCCAATCAGCAGTAGTAGTAAGTTAAGTTTAGTTGACTCTCCTTAGACACAAACACATACAGCCCTCTGATTCACTACTGCAGTGCTGCTGCCTGCTTGCCAAATAAAATGCGCGTTATTTATTTTTTATCTTCTCCTCTCCACTGTTTCTTAATTTTCCCTTCTCTCAGCACTCCCTGAGTCTCCCTCCACATGGAACGGCTCGTCTTCTCCTCCCCCTGCCCAGTCTTTCGACTGATCCGCTACCCCCTCAGTGCCCTCTCAACAACTGGTTTTATTTTTTTTTTCTGAAGGCAGGATAGTTGTTTAGCCAGGTAGCAAGTTACATTAGTTGTAGCCAGTTAGTATTTAGTATGCAGCCCCTTGGGCAGTCGTTTCTTTCTCTCTCCACCACGCTGCCACCCACCACAAGCTAGCAGCAAAAATGCCTCTACTCTCTGCAAGTGTCAGTAGCGAAATGGCACATTTTCCATCCCGTGCCAGCTACCAACACTCCCAATTTCTCCTCGAGATGTGTCCTCATCCAATAACAAGGGATGGCAAGCCTAGCAGTTTCCAGTCTGTGCTCTGCCGCTCCCGCAGTCCCGCCCGACCTGTCTTCATGCTCCACCAGCGCTCTCCATCCCCAAGATAGAGAAAGACAGTGCCCACTAGCGCCTGTAACAGGAGTGCGCATTTCAGACCAGTGCCACATGACTACAGTTGTGGCAATCAGGTGACTGAGCCTCTGAGAGTTTGTTGTGCTGCTGAGAATGTTGCTGCGGCGCTGCTGCCACCTAGTGGCTGGGAAAAAAGCTGCAAAATGAAACAAAGCTGCAAAAAAACACATAAATAAATACATAAATAAAGATTTGGTAGTCCGTGGGACAGGCAGTACACAGCAGACTGCTTGTCCCTGGTTAAAAAATAGTTGTCCGGGACGTCGGGCTATGGGATTTGTCAAGCCCTGGCTGGAGCGCTGAGTCGGTTGTGGATATGTAAATAGCCAGGCCATAGTCTATGAACGTCATAAGCAAGCTGTTTATTGCCGGTTCAGTATTTCAAAGGTGAGACTGTGCCTGTGTCTGTAGAGGATACCGATTCTGGTGTTAAAGGCTTTAGCAGTGTTATCGAAATGCTGTGAGAAAGACAAGGCAGAGTCTAATGTGATCCCCAGGTATTTGAAGTGGGGGATGAGCGCCAGGGTTTTACCGCTGTCATTCCGAACTGCCAGGGGATAGCCTTTTAGCTTGTTTTAAGCGGTGGAGTAGAGCATAGTCTTGGTCTTTTTAGCATTCATAACTAGCTTTTGTTCTTTAAACCATTTTCTGGCAGTTGCAAAGCCACCTTGGAGGTCAGATTCAAGAAGTACAGGGTCACGGTTGCTTGCAAAGATCAGTGCATCGTCGGTGTAAAGGAGCAGGTAGCACTGGCAGGATGCCGGGAGGTTGTTTAGGAACACGCTGAAAAGTAATGGTCCGAGTATGGACCTTCGCAGTACCCTCGATCTGACAGGCCGACTTCACACAGGATGTCCCCAATCCTGACTTGCTGGGAGCGCAGGCTCAGGTAGCTACTAAACCAGTTTACGGTTTCTAAGGCTAGTCCTATGTCCAAAAGCTGCTCGAGTAGGAGGGCATGAGGGACCGTATCAAATGTCTTTGATAGGTCAATGAAGGCCGCCCCTACAATGTACCCTTTATCAAAAGTGCTGTGTATGAATCCAGTAAATTCGAGTAGGGCTGTGATGGTGCTGTGGCTGACTCAGAACCCATGTTGCTCTGGACATAGGAGCAGGTACTGACTGAAATACTCCACCATCTGGTCAGCCACAATCCACTCAAGGGCCTTAGAGAGCAGGGGGAGTATAGAGATCGGCCTGTAGTTGTGTAGGGACCGGTCTCCACTTTTCTGTAGCAGGGTGACTGTGGAAGACTTCCAGATCTGAGGGAATTTGGAGTGGCAAAGGGATAGATTAATTATCTTTGTAAGGGGAACGAGTATTTCATCCAATGCTAGATGAATAAATTTGAGGTCAAGGGAGTCCCCCACTGTGCCCTGACTTTCCGAGTACCTTTTCGAAGTATTTCATTGTGTTTGCTTTGGGTACCAGCTTGAAGCAGAAGAGCGGCCGGTTAGGTGGTAGTGCAGTTTTCTTTACAGTGCCCCTAGGGAAGGGGGTATTGAAGAAGTCCACTGGAGCACACTACTGAGGTCCGCAAATGCAAGATTCAGCGAGTTGGCAATGAGCAGTGGGTCCAGGTTAGGGACCAACACAGAGCATAACCGGGGCAGTTTTCGGGTCTTTCCCAGTGATGTCATTTAAGTTTGCCCAGAAGGACTTGCTACTGTTCCAGGTGTTAGTGAGGGCTTCTTTGCAGAATTTGCTTTTTGCATCTCGGGCTGCTTTCATACAGTCATTGTGGGCCTTTTTATAATGCTGAATGTTTGCCGCTGAGCCTTGCGCTCCTGCCTTTACCCAGAGTTGGTCTCTTGAAGCTAGCTGAGTCAGAAGTTCAGGTGTAATCCAGGGAATAAGAGGTCCTTTGGCTTTTTTTGTTTTAACTGGAGCGTATTTGTCACAGACAGCATAAATATATATATTTTTTTTAACCTAGTATTTATGCTCCTAACTACCTCGTCTCTCCTCTCTCTCAGACATCCTCTGAACTGCTCTCCCCATGTCTCACCACGATCTGCCCCTAGAGTACCACGGATCTGCACAGTAATCAAGGCACCCGGATGACCCCCACGGGCGGGGTGAGGAGGCACTCCCCCGAACTCACTTCCCCAAGTCCAACATGCTGAAATGCAGATCCTGTACAGTGAGGTCTGCCGCTGTGGGCCCGAGACGAGCAGGGAGGTGTCGTCACCTGGGAGAGACCGAGGGTTTTTTCCCTTGTTCTCCCTACACGTTGGTGTGCAATGGTTGCCAATGAGCTGGAAGGCTCTGCCCCCTGTCGACCTCTGCCCAATGCCCATGCTGCTGCTCCAACTACCGCACCTACCAACCAGGCTTCCTAAGATGGCGGTATTGCGACGGGAGCATGCAGTGACCCCCCCCCCCCGGAGAAGAAGAGTAGCCATTGGGCGCTTTATTCTTCTCCTCCCCGGCCGACCCCTGGTGCCCTGGGCTCATTCCTGAACCCGGGTCGCTGGCGTGGTGCGAGATGTGGCATCCAGCGCCTCAACCCTCAGCACCACCAGGACGACTGACAGCATTAAATTTTGATATAAAAAGTTCAAGTGCCGTGTCCACATCAGCGATTCCATGCAGATCCGACCAGTCGAGGAGTTTTAGGTCAGCCTTTAGTTGAGGGAGGTGGCCTTTTAGGAGCAGTTGATTTTTTATGATTCTAGTTGGGGGTTTGCAGTTCTTGTTGTTCCAGAGACATTTGACTGGGGAATGGTCGCTCAAGGAGTTGGGGAGCACTGTGAGTTCGAAGATATGAGCAGGGCGGTTTGTGAGTATCCAGTCCAGAAGTGTGCTGCCTGGTGCCAGTCTTATAGTTGGTTCATGTCGGAGACTCCACCAGTTGGGAGAAATGGATTGCAGCAAGAGTATATTTGATAGTGGTTTGAAGGCTTCCCTTCATTATTTCATTCAATTTTTTTTTTTGGGACTATTTATCATCATCCATCCAGCTGCCCCCTTCAGGCCGACCAGCCCCGACATCCCGGAATTACTGTGGCTTACCTTATGCCCAGCCTGGGAGTGGAGCTTGCGGACGGTCGGGCATCATCCTGTGGCTGGAGGATCCATTTTTCCTCCATTTTCTCCCAGTTATCCCAGGGCCCCAGGAGTAGAGTTGCATGCACGTGGAGGCGTGCATGCATACTACAGCACCGGTGACAGCCCCTTCTGCCCACCCAGCGGCCTAGTACTCCATCTGGCCTCCACCGTGAGGCAATCAAGAACCGAGATACCACCTTCCCTCCTGGAGAGCTGCCTCGCGGCTCCATCCAGCTCGCCCGCAGGTGACCCTCTGACGTCCCTGTGCTCGCTCCAACACGTGTCATCAGCGTGCACAAAGTGGCATGCCCAGCGCTTTAGCCCTCTGTGCCACCGGGCCGACCTTCAGTCACTGTTTTGATGCAACCTTCCTTTCCATTTGTAGAGTGCTAAATCATTGATTATGTCCTGGACATCAAACCCAAACAGTTTTGAGCCACTGAATGGGGCATTAAGCACCTTTTGCTTGACATCCACCACAAAACCAGATACCCTTAACCAGGTGTGCCTACGAAGGCAAATACTTGTGGCAGCAGCCCTGGCAACAGTGTTAGACATATTATACAAGGCCCTGAGGAAGTGTTTACTAATATTCTCGCTGGCCAGGAGAGACTTCAGGACCCCCCATTTCTGGGTACCCTTTGGGAGAGCCTGAGCAGCTGCCATGCCCTTCTTCCATATGATATTTTGGTACTTGACCATATGAAATGAGTAATTTGTAATCTGGAGTCCCACAGTAGAGGAGGCATAAACCCTCTTATCCCAGAAGTCGATCCTCCTAGATTCCCTGTCAGAGGCAGAGAGAGAGAGAGCTATGGTGTTTAGGCACCTTGGACCTGTGTGCACCACTTTGATGACCATGGAATCAGTCTCAAACTGGGCAGCATAATAGGGTAGGCCCTGGGGTGGGCATGATAGAGCTTATCTGCTCTCCTAGGTATGACCAGGACCATGTCAGAGCGGTGCCACACTGCAGTGATGACATTCCTCAGAGCCGGCAAAATGGGAGGAATGACCTTTGGAGGAGATTCTGGGATCTCCAAAAAGTCCACCAGGTCCCTTCCGGTGGCATCCTCTTCCTCACTGTGGAACCCCATGCTGCTTCATAATGTTAAAGAAAGTGGGGTCTTCAGGATGGGACCTGAAAGTGTGTTTGAAAGAGTCCTCGCTCACTGAAGAGGCTGTAGATCTATCCGAGGAAAGAGCTTCCTCTTCCTCCTCTTCTTTAGGAAGGATAAGATCAGGGTGGTACTTTTCCTTGATGTCGACCCTCTCTAACTCATGGTCCGACAAACAATGCCTGACGGTGCCCTAAAGGGCACAGCCCGATAACGCCAAACCCGCATCAATGACGACGGAGTGCCCGATGGTACCAGGGGTACCAGTCTATGTGTACCTGGTTGGTGCACAAAAGCCGATATTAAATGAGCTAAAATGGCACTGAGGTCAACGGCAGGCAAAGGCTGTGTCCAAGACAAAGGGGTCATCAGGACAGGGCGCGACAAACCATCCGTTGAGTTTTGAGAGCCCAACAGCCCTGGCATGTGAGGGCCTGGAGAGGTGCCAGACCTGGACTGAAGGGGTGGGGTTGATGACCCGAGGGGCTGATGATCTGGGGGTCGACAGCTGGCCTCCCTGAGAAGCGGAAGGAGGTGCTGTCGGTATGGGCCTGGTAGGAGCAGAGGCCTGGACAGCAGAGGTCATCGGTGCAGCAGCCAATGGGGTATCCCCAGAAGAGGAGGAAGAAGCTGTCAGGGAATGAGAGCTCCACTGGGGGGAGCAGTCCCAACTGTGGTCTTTCTCGTGGCTTTCCCAGAGGACTTGTTTTGGGCCTTCAAGGCCTGGGAGCTCAACGAACCCACCGGTGACTGGAAAAGAGGAGTCCCAGAGGACCCCTGCCAGAACTGTGCTTAAATGGCGTGAACTGTGACGGAGCTTCTACAGAGACCCATGTGAGAAGAACTGATGGCGGGAAAGAACTGAGGAAGGAGCAGGGCCACTCCCGCCTTTATTGGGCTGATGATATTGGCAGGTGATGTCAGCGTGTGTGGTTCCAGTTGTACTGCTGGAAAATACTGTGTGGATCCTGCTTCACTGACGGTGAAGTTCCTACGGAGTGACCTGATGACTTGGATACCCCTGAATAAGATCATGAGGTATCTCCTGTGGTGGGAGCAAACCATGATGTGCAGGTATGTGTCCTGCATGTCCAGAGAGCATAGCCAGTCACCTTGCTTCAGCAGAGGGAGCAGGCCCTGTAGGGCTCCGGAACTTTCTTGTGCTGCATCTAGCAATTGAGCTCCTTGAGGTCTAGAATTGCCCTAAAGTCCTGTTTACTTGGGGATGCAGAAGAAGTGAGAGAAGAATCCTTTGTTCTTCTGCCGCTGGGGCAGTGTCTCTATAGCCCATTTGCGCAGCAAGGTGAGGACCTCCTCTCTGACTCTGGAATGTTGTCTGGAGGGTAAGTGGAAGGAACAGGCGGAAACTCTGGGGGCTGTTCCAAGAGTTCTAGAAGAGCATGACTTTGCTCTATTAGCAGCAGGACCCAAGCATCCATAGTAAGGGCCCTCCGCTGATCTAGATGGAGAGAGAGAACTGAACCCCTACCACCACCTCCTGGCTTGGGACAGGAGGAGGGAGGGTCAGGCAAGGAGTCATGCTGTGGTAGAGCCAGTGGGCAGGGCTGCATCACCACTTTAGGGGCTCTCAGCAGAGGCACCAGTGGTGGAGGAGTGAGTGGGTAGGGCGGATTCCGCCCAACGCTTACCCGGGAGGCTGGATCCTGAACTAGCCTTTTGGGAGGCCCTACAAAAGGAAAACTTCGACCTGCTCCCGGGGTGGGTGTGGTAAAGGCAATGAACAGACCTCAGAGGCTTGCAGGTCATTAATAATATCCTGCACATCTGTGCCAAAAAGCTTAAAACCATTGAAGAGGGCATTTAGCACCTTCTGCTAAACATCAGCAACCAACCCAGAGACCCACAGCCAGGAGTGTCTCCTAAGGCAAATACCATTGGCAGCAGCCCTGGCAGTAGTATCAGACATGTCAAATACCCCTCAAAAGCTGCTTGCTTATGTCAGCCATAGCCTGGAGGGATTTAAGGAGCTCCTGTTCTGGGGAACCTCAGGAAGGGCTTGTGCTGCAGCCTTGCCCTTCTTCCATAGATTGTTGTGGTCTTTGACCATGTGAGCGAGGTAGTTGGCAATCCTGAGGCCCAAAGTGGCTGAGGCAAAGTCCTCTAGCCCCAAAGGTCAATCCTCCTGGACCCTCTGGGGTAATGGGGTGGAATTAAGGTGCTTGACTGCCTTGGACCTATCATGAGCCTCCCTTATAACCACTGAGGCGGTTTCTGCTTGGGCGGCACAAAAGGGCTTTCTGAAGGAGGCCTGATAACGTTTGTCAGCCTTCCTAGGCATGGCTGGAAACATGTTAGGTTTGTGCCAGGACACAGTGGCGGCATCATCCAGGGCTGGCAGCAAGGGATCACCAAGAAATCCACCAGGTTCCTTCTGGCGATACCCTCCTCCTCAGTCTAGAACCCCATAGTGGATTGGAGTTGCTTCATGATGGACAAAAAGGAAGGGTCCTCAGGAGGGGATCTCAGGGTGTGCTTGGTAGAGTCCTCACTCTCAGATGAGACGGTGGACCTGTCTGAACAACCAACCTTCGAATCTTCCTCCACACAGTCGTCCTCAGGGAGAAGAAGATCTGAGTGGTATTCCTCCTCTACATCAATGTCAGCCTGGTCTGAAGCAGTTACCGATGGCAAAGATGCCGATGATGCCCATGAAGGCGCGGAGCGCTAGGGCCTATGCGGCATCAACACAGCAGCAGCACCCCCACGCAGCAGCAGTGATGGCCCAGGCCAGGGTATGACCTGCTGAATAATGGCAGTGGTGACAGAAAAGAGCATAGTATTGAGGTCGATGCTGGCTAGAGGCAACACTGTGGAGACCATCAGTAACGGGGCAGGCACAGGTTCCTTCGTCCCCAATGTACTGCTTGCAGAAGCAGAGGTGATGGAGCTTGTCACCAGTGGAGCATGAAGATGGAGGACACGTGAAGCTGCGTCGCATCTACTCTTGAGTGAACCAAGGTCGACAGCCCTCACCTGCCAAAAACAGGGTGGGTGAACTCGCTGCCAGGGGCACCTAGAAGAAGCCAAGGCCAGGGCAGCAGGAGGGGTTGATGCTGAAGCTGTCAACAGCACTATCCCAGAGGAAGAAGCAGCAGATATCAGGGAATGGGAGCACCTTCTGGGGAACGGGTTTTGCTATGTAACCAGTCTCTGTGAGAGTGTTTCCCCGAAACCTTGTCCTGGGCCTTGGAAGCTGGAGATCCTGAAGAATGAGCTGGTGACTTGGAGGGTGTAGTCCCCAAAGGCACCAGCTCCATCCTGGCAACCTGTTGCTCCAGCAGGAAAGCTTTCAGGGCATTCTTGGGGCGCCACCGTGTAACAAAGTTGAACTTCAGGCAGCGCTGTCAGGCAAGAACGTTGTGGGAAGGCCCAAGGCAGAAGACACAGACTTTGTGCTCAGTAGCAGAAATTTTCTTTCTGCAGCGGCAGTGATGGAAAAGGCTTGACGAGTCTTTTGTTCTCGACATGCAAAAGAAAAAGAGACACTTTAAAAATAAAGTGATTTAACACTGGAAAAGAAAATAAAGGTAAGTAATCGTGAAAAGTGGCAGCTGACTGTAATGACAAAACTTCTGTGGAGTCTGTGCGAGTATGGTCAACAGTGGGAAAAGAATTGAGGAGGGAGCAGGGCTCCCCATGCTTATATACAGGGCATCAGTGTATGACATCAGCATGGGCAGCCTCTACTAGACTGCTACAGAAAAGTTTCCATGTGGTCCTTGCGCTGACGTGGTTATAGTTCCATAGTGTGACCTGATGAAAGAGATATCCTTGATGAAGATCTGACTACCAAAAAATTATCCAAAAGTTTAAGTCTTAGGACTCTTAAATGTGGCAGCACAGATTAAAAAAGATTAGATCACTATCAATTGTAAGGTACTCTAACAAGTAATTTATTTATTTGATAACCGGGTGAGGTACTCTGATCCCAGGGACCATTTTCAGGCACGACCTGGGCCATTTAGATGGCACAACAACACAATAAAAAAGCAAGATATATAAATTATACAGCCATGATGAAAGCAAGAGCACATTCAAAATACACATCCAAAATGGTACAATGAATTGCATAGCCAGACATGGGAGAGTTAAAATATACATAGAACGTATAAACATTACAAATATTTCAGCATCAGAGCCTGTGGCAGTAAGTGCATCTAACTAACAAAGACCTACAGATAGATCAGACCAGCGTTTTCAGTCATTTAGAAAAGCATCTACATACAGATGAAAGAGATGATTCTTGTGAGAACCTTAACCAGGTTCTGGAAGGGGCGGCAGGGATAGGACTGTTAAAAACGGAGAGAGATCCCTTGGAAGAAACATTATCATGGTGAGTAGTGTTTTTCTTCAAGCCTCACAAATCCCTCACTATGTTCCAACTGCAGACTACAAAGCAGTACCTTGTGAGGCGGGGTACAGAACCTACTTGAGGAAAGGTTCTGCAAAAAAAAAAAAAACAGTGCCAAATCTGGCATCCCTTCTGGACTGTATGTCCAGGCAACAGTGCTTTGTTAAAGTGTGTACTGTTTTCTAGGTAGCTGCTTTACAGATTTCTTGCAAGGAAATACCTTTTGATGTCACCACAGAGGCAGGGTGAAGTCTGGCCTGAGGCCTTCAGGTGGCAGCTTGCCAGCTTTGCCATAACAAAACTGAATGTTGGAGATTATCCAATGAGAAACTGTTCTCTTAGATGCTGGTTTGCCTTTCCCCACTTCATCATAGATGACAAACAGTTGAGTACTGGTGGACCTTACTTCCTTTGTATGGTCCAAATAGTAGCTCAGTGCTCTCTTAACATCCAGACTGTGGAGCTTTTGCTCTCAAACTGGATTTTGCTGTAAAGAACACTGGAAGTGTGACTGACTGGTTCAGATAAAATTCGGATACCACTTTAGGGAGGGAGTTTCTGTTAGTTTTTAGGACTCCCTTGTCCCTGTGGAAAATGATACAATTAGGATCTGTGCAGTGGGTTTGCAGATTGCTCACCCTTCTGGCAGATGTCACAGCCACCAGGAAAGCTGTTTTCCAGGTAACATACTTCAAATCAGCAGTTGCCATAGCCTCGAAAGGAGCCTCCATGTGCTGGCCAAAACACAGATTCAGGTCCCATAGTGGGACAGGATCCCTTACTGGAGGGTACAGATGAATAAGGCCTTTAACAAATTATTTAAAAATGGGCTGTGAGGCCACTGACCTGTCCTTGCCAGCAGAAGCATAAGCTGTCACTGCTGCCAAATGCACATTTAGAGTTGAAAGCCTGAGACCCAGGGACTGTAGGTGGACCAGGTAGTCTAAGACTGCAGGGAGGCCTACCTGAAATGGGCGGAGCTTCCTAGATACGCACCACAAGTAAAATCTTTTCCACTTTCAGGCATAGATATACTTCTCAAAATACAGTGAAATGGGCTGCCCCTACAGACTGGAATGCCTTACAGGAATTCCTTAAAACTAAATTCACTGGTTAGCCCCTTTTATTTTTATATTTATGCTACTTGTAATTTATGCCTCCTTCCTCACCACATCCGCTCCTTCCTTCAAGGACTCCCTAGGCGACCTACACCGGGTATCTTTTTTCAATTCAATTCAACTTTATTTTTATAGCGCCTTTCAAAAACCAAGGCGCTTAACATAAAAACAAGAACAGCCGATATAAATAACATTTAAAACATAAAATTTACATTATCCATCACTAGGGAGGGCCAGATCAAATAAATAAGCTTTAAGCTCGATTTTAAATCTACTGATGGTTGGGCATTCTCTCAACCGATCTTGGGGAATGCTTCAGTGAACCAACCCCCTTCAAGCCTCGGATGACCCCGCGGGGTGGTTGGGAGACCCCAGATCATCTTCCCCCCAGCCAAAGTCCAATGCTGGGTGGTCTCACCGAGCCTCTCTCCAGATCCCAGTCATGTGAGGCTATGGCGCTGGGCCAGTCTCCAGGAACGGACATGGGGTGTTTTCCATGTTCTTGTCCCTCCCCTGTAGGCATGACAGGAGGTCAGAGGAGATGAGGGCACGCCAAGACGGGCTGTCACTCCAGACCTCGACCGACGTCTACCACTCCCTGCATTTCTGCCATCCCAATCTGCACCTCCACCTGTGGTCACCTAGGTGGTGGTATTGCAGCGGGACCCGCAGCCCACCCTACCAGGAGAAGGAGAGCAGCCCTCCGAGTGTTCGATCCTTCTCCCCCTGGCTGGCCCTCGAGCAAACCAGGCTCCCTACCCTACCGAACCCGGGTCTCGCTGGTGTCGCAAGCAGTAGTGCTACTGCTGCACCGGTGGGCCGGCCTAGCCCCTTTTATTTGAAGGTTCTTCTTGGTCAATTGCTTTGTTGACAAATGCGTATGCTATTAAATTAATATGTAAATTGTGTCATATTACTTGTGAACCTCTGCATTTTTGTTGTATTCCTTACTGCTGAAAATTCTATATTTACCTACTACTGTAATTAGCCTCTGTATTATATTACACCAGGTGACCTGTTTTTATGATCTAACTTTAACTTCTGAACTATGTATGCTGTATCATATATACTATCATCTCACCTTTTTGTACTGTTACCTGTCCTAACCAGAACATCCTTGTAAATGAGCATTGCTCAATGGAAGTTTTCCTGGTAAAATAAATAAATAAAAATACAAATGGGGTCTTCTGGCTGCTGGCTTTCTGGAAACCTTAAGCACTTCCAAAATCTTCTCAGAGAGGTTTAGTTCCAAGAACTCTACTTTTTTTTTTTTTTTCTAAGTTGTGTTTAACCAGGATTAGCACACTAAGCTGAAAGCTTTTTCACAGGTGCGACCTGGGAGCACAGGGAAGTTAAGTAACTTGCTCAGAGTCACACAGTATGTAAGTGGAAGCTGTGGGATTCAAACCCAGGTCTGGTCTGCTGGATATCACCAAATTTACAGCTCAGAGCCTTAAACCACTGCACTATACTGCCTCTGGAGCTGTTAAATTGTTATCAAGGTATGCCAATGTTTAATTGTGTTATTAGTTCATTGCCTATTGCTTTATAAAAATTGGATTAAGGCTCTGAGCTGCAAAACTGGTGATATCCAGCAGACCAGACCTGGGTTTGCGCTTTACTGCCTCCCACTTGAACTCTTGAGTACTATACCCTAATACGCACGGTTCTTGGATCTGGAAAGGTTATCCTGCCCTGGGACAAGGTCAGCAGATTGTACCACAGGGAAGGGATGATAGGTTGTTTGATGGAGAGGGACAGCAGAAGTGAGAACAGTGCTCCCTCGCTACAGCGAATCTCGATTATAAGGAACACCTGTGATGTCTCCCATTGTTTTCAGCTTAATCCTTTGTAGGTGTTAAAGGGCAAAAAGAAAAAAATTACTCACCTTAGTAATTATGTTTCTTCTAATGGAGTCTTGCTGTATTCAGACAATTACAGTGATTCCCAACCTTTGAACTGCCCCGGATAACAAAGAGTTAACTTTCTATGCAGGGCATAGAATGCTGAGCTCGAACTCAGTTGAAGTCTCTGTCTGGAGTGTTTCAAACCTAAATCGTCAGATTCTTACAAGCCCAACTAAAGTACAGTTACGTAAGAACTTACCGTAACAGTAGATCTTCGAGAGAGGCTCTTGCAGTAGGTAATTACACACAGGACCCCACGGAAAAATTTCTAGCTAGCAGTCCCCAGCAAGGGACCGCCCCCACGGCAGCTGACTGGCGTCAGGAGACGTCGGTATAAAGGGGTGGTCCCTGACGCCCGCCTTCCAGTTCTTTCCCGCCACGGGCCAGAAAGGCCGGACAAGAGAGGGCGGATATTCCCTCACTGGAAAAGGAGCTGAAAAAGCCTAGGGGATGGAGGGCAGGAGGTAGATATTTGATGAGCCTCGAAGATCTACTGTTACGGTAAGTTCTACGTAACTGTACTCTCTTACTTCGAGAGGACTCTTGCAGTAGGTAATTACATATAGGACTGAGCCCCAAGCAGTCTGGAATAAAGAGAGGCACCGGGAGGAGAAAAAACTACTCCAAAAAGCAGTTCTAGCTGTGCAAGCCTCAAGACAAGAGGCCTTGCAGAACAGCCAGCCCGAAGCCTGCTCTCCGGCGAGAGGCAACATCCAAACTGTAGTGTTTAGTAAAGGTATGGATGGAAGTCCAGGTGGTGGCAGCACAGATGTCTGCTGCAGACACATTTTTGAAACAAGCCGCTGAGGCAGCTACTCCTCTGGAGGAGTGGCCTCTTACTTGACCCGGTAGGGTCTTGTTATATTAGTCATAACAGAAAGTGATGCAATGAGCCAACCACTTAGACAGGTATTGCTTGGAAACAGCACTGCCTTCCCTTTTATGAGCAAAAGAGACGAACAATTGATCAGTCTTTCTGAGATCCTTCGTCCTGTTGGTGTAGTATCTCAGAATCTGGTTAACATCCATAGTATAGAGCAAATACTACCCTTGATTAGAGTACTGCATAAAAAAGGCAGGTAACTCTATGGACTGATTCAGAGTAGACTCAGCTACTACTTTAGGGGGAAACTTAGGATTCGTGCGAAGAGCAACCCATTCCTTGTGAAAAATCAAGTATGGGATTTTGCACATCAGGGTCTGGAGCTCGGAAATTCTCCAAGCAGAAGTGATGGCCACCAGAAAGAGAGTCTTCCACGAAAGGAACTTCAAATCCGCAGAAGCTGCAGGTTCGAAGGGAGGGAGAGTAAGTTTCTCGAGAACAAAGTTCAAGTCCCAAGGGGGAGCAGGAGTATGGATGGGGGGCCTCAGATGAAGAACCCCTCTGACAAAGGTCTTAGAGACCTCCAATTGAGCGTAAGCTTTGTCTGCGAAGGGAACATGATAGGCTGAGATGGCAGCCATGTGTACCTTCAGAGAAGAATGACCGAGACCCGGTTCAAACAGATGACGTAGATACTCCAGCAGAAGCCCCGCTGAACAGGAGAAGGGTTCCATGTTCTTGGAAGCAGCCCAGATAGTGAATCGTTTCCACTTCATGGCATAAGTGGATCTGGTGGAGGGTTTTCCTGGCCTCTACCAAAGTCTCCGCCACTTTGGGACACACTCCAAAACGTGATTCGGCTAAGTCTGCAAGAGCCATACATGCTGTTGAAGGGATTTGAGGCCTGGATGGACCAGGGTCCCCTGATCCTGGGTCAGTAAACCTCGAGAGAGAGGAACAGGAAGAAAAAATTACTCACCTTAGTAATTGCTTTTCTTCTCATGGAGTCTTGCTATATTATAACAATAGTAGTCAGCCACTGCAGCTGAACTGCCCGGAGAGGAAGGAGTTAACTCAGAGGATCTGAGTTCTACAGCGAGGTCGCCAGTTCAAAGTTTCATCTGGTGTTCTCAAATGAAACTGTCAGATCTTTACGAAGCAACATCAAAGGACTTGAAAGTCTGTGTGGAAAACTACACTAGCCCATGCGTACCTACTAGTAGTAATAACAACAATATAAAGAACAAAGAAACACCCAGAGCCATAATAACAAAAATTGATGGTATTATGGTTCGCTTTACCACCCTTGACAAGCACATATGAACCCCCTTCCCCAAGACTCAAATCCAGGAAGGGGCAATATAAATAACCTAAATGAAACAATCTAGATCCCTAACCCAAAGAAAAAGAGGTAAGGGATAACTACAATGGCATGACACAGTGCTTGCACCAGTTCGCCACCCTACCCAAGTAGAAGTTCTGAGAGGGGCAGGAGGAGGGAGGTAGATAATATAGCAAGACTCCATGAGAAGAAAAGCAATTACTAAGGTGAGTAATTTTTTCTTCAAACACCATGAAGTCTTGCTATATTATAACAATAGCAGATTACACAGCAGTACCTCCATGGAGGAGGGTCAGAACCTACTTAGGAAATAGGCTCTGAAGCACAGCTGTGCCAAACTGAGCATCTCTCCTGGACTGGACATCCAGGGAATAATGTTTGGAAAGGTGTGAACTGTCTTCCAGGTAGCAGCTTGACAAATCTCCAGAATGGGGATGTCTCAGCAGCCGCTAGAGACGCAGCTGTACCCTGGTGGAGGCCTCAATCCTGAGGGGTACTTACCCAGTTTCTGATAGCAGAATTGGATATAAGAAACAATCCACCTTGCAATTGTTCTCTTAGTGGCAGGTTTCCTTTGCCAACCTCGCCATAGGTAAGAAAGAGTTGGAGGATTCGAACCTATGACCTCTGGTGCGCCTAAATAGTAGCTTAAGGCTCTTTGACATCCAAGCTGTGCAGTCTCCTCTCACCTGAGGAAGAATGCTCAGTGAAAAATACTGGGAGAGAGATAGATTGATTCAGGTGGAACTCAGAAACCACCTTAGGCAAAACTTTCTATTAGTCCTAAGGATCACCTTATCTCTGTGGAAAGAGATAAAATCTTCTTCCACTGACAGGGCCTGTAGCTCACTTATGCGCCTGGCAGAGGTGATAGCTACTAGGAAAACGGTTTTCAGTTAATACTTGAGCTCTGCTGAAGACAGAGGCTCAAAGGGGTTGCATTAACTGAGCAATGCAAATATTCAGGTCCCAGGCGGGAGCTGGTTCCTCAAAAGGAGGGTTAGTATGAAGTAACCCTTTAAAAAACTTGGAGAACACCGGTGAGAAGAAAGGAGGCAGGCTTCCTGCTGACACAAAAGCAGAGACAGCTGCAGATGAACCTTCAGGTAGCTGGTCTAAGGCCTAGGGAATCCAGATGGACCAAATAGTCCAGTAGAATGGGAAGATCAGCAGATTCTGGGATAATCTGCCTCTCAGAGCACCAGATGGAAAACCTCTTCCACTTAGAATTATAAGTGGCTCCTAGTGGAAGGCTTCCTTGAAGCCTTTAAAATATCCATGACACCTTGAGAAAGGTGTAAGTCAGCAATTTCTAGCTCCTCAAGAGCCAAGCCTGAGGTGGAGGGATTTGAGGTCCGGATACCACACTCTCCCTGTGCACAGGCCAGTAAGTCGTGGACTCTGGGCAGGCTCAGGGCAGGGTGGACTGCCAAGGACAGGAGCAGAGGGTACCAGGGTTGTCTGGCCCAATCTGGGGCAATCAAAATCACTCTGCAAGGTTGAGATCTGATTTTTACTAGTACCCTGAAAAGGAGAGGAAAGGGGGAAAGGCATACAGGAACTTCCCTTTCCAGTCCAACAGAAAGGCGTCCAGAGGGACTGAGCCCAGAACTGAGGCCTGAACAGAAAGAGGAAGTTGGTGGTTGTCTGGGGCTGCGAAAAGATCTATCTGAGGAGTGCCCCATCTGGCAAAAAGACAGACCCCAGCACTTGTGGATTCAGAGCCCATTGTGATGGCCCTGAGAAATTCTGCTGAGGGCGCTCCGCCAGGACATTGTCCTTCCCTGGGAGATGAACCGCTATCAGGAGGTGTTCAGGAGAGCCAGAGACCACAACTTATTGCTTCGTGCACAAGGCTGGAAGACCGAAAGTGCCCTTGCTTGTTGATGTACCACATTGTGGTGGTATTGTCTGTCCGACTTGAACCACTTTGATCTGGACAGAATCTGAAAACACTCAAGAGCTAAAAAGACAGCTCTGAGTTCCAAAAGATTGATGTGGAGCAGAGACTCCTGAGGAGACCATACCTGAGTGGCAAGGTCGCCCAGGTGAGCCCCCACCCTAACAGGGAGGCATCCGTGGTGAGGGTGAGGGAGTGAGAAATGGGAATGAAGGGAACCCTGTCTTAAATTGCTCTGGACCTGCTACCAGTGGAGGGCTAGGATCAGAGTTTGAGTAACTGGGACCAACTTGTAGGGGTCCTTCCTTTGAGACCAATAGGCCCTCAAATGGAACTGAATGTCCCTCATCTGGAATCTTGCTCCTGCACGACAGCTGTGGAAGCAGCCATGTGCCCGAGGAGTTGCAGAAAATGCCTTGCTGGTCGAGAGACCCGCAGGGTAAAGGAGGATGCCAGGGCGATGAGTCTGTCCACCCTTTCCAGGGAAGAAAAGCCCTGGCTAACCTTTGTGTCTCATCCTGCGCCTATGAAAGTTAGGGACCTGAACTGGTTCCAGAACTGACTTTGGTAAGTTTAGCAGGAATCTCAGGAAGTGAGAAGCTGCTGGGTGACTTGCAAGTGGGTTTACCTGACCTGGAGACTGACCCACAATGAGCCAGTCGTCCAGGTAGGGAAACACAGCAACCCTTTGCCTCTTAAGTGAGCCACTACTACAGCGAGACATTTTGTGAATACCCTTGGCGCAGAGGTAAGGTCGAAGGGCATTGCCCTGAACTGGTAGTGGCCTGAGGGCAGTTCAAACCTGAGGTACTTTCGGTGAGAAGGCCTGATCAGAACATGAAAATATAGGCATCCTTGAGGTCCAGGGAAGCTAGCCAGTCCCTGGCCTTAGGGAAGGCAAATATCATTGCCAGAGTCAACATTTTGAACTTTGGTTTCCAACAGATGCTTGTTCAAGTATCTTAAATCAGAATGGGCCGCCATTCTCCTGTCTTTTTGGGGTAAGAAAGTATCTTGAATAAAGCCCTTGCCCTGATGGCAAGGAGGAACCCTTCCACTGCTTTGCAGTCCAGAAGAGAAGAAACCTCTGCTTCCAAAGCAAGGGCTTCTGAAGGATTGTGGTGGAAAATGCCTGGCTCTCATCTTTGGAAAGTGTTTGAAGCTGAGAGTTAGACCCTGGCCTATTACCTCCAGAACCCATCTGTCCGTAGTTAGGGACAGCCAGTTCCGCTGAAATAGGCCAACCTGCCCCCACTGGTACAGGAGAATGGCCCTGGCACCCCATCAGGTGCCTGCTTAGCAGCAGCCTTAGGCTGAGGGGAGGGGGCGGTCTACTGTGCCTCGTCTAGCCCTGCCTCTGAAAGAAACCCTCTGCAGACAGCAGAGAGGCTTGAATTTGGTAAAAGGCCTGGAAAGGGCCTGCCCTACCTCTGGGAGCATGCCTTGTGGCATGGCATGCTTCTCCTTAGCCTGGGCACTTTTGTAGGTAGTTCTGTATTCATCCATCTTTTCATATAGTTTTCTGTTTGCTCCTCAAACAGAGAATTTCCACACAGGAAAATCCATAGCCTTTGACTGGGTATCTTGGGACAGATTAGTGCATCTGAGCCATGCCAACCTATGGAAGCTACAGAAGTGGCATGACCCTAGAAGAAACATCATTAACATCAACAGCAGTATGAAATTGAACTTTAGAGGCTTCAATGCCATCAGCAGCACCTGTTCCAACTCACTAGCCAGCTGGCCATGGGCCTGCTTGGCTAACTGCAATACTGTGTCCCACCTAGATTTCTGATATCTAGCCACATAAGCCATATAATTTGCCTGCCTGAGTCCCAAAGAAGCTGCCATATACTGTTTCTTCGCCATGGCATCAATCTTCCTGGAATCCTTATCAGGAGGATGTGAGGCCAGAGGAATATTAGCCTTGTCACAGGCTGCAGCTTGTACCACACCCACATGACTACACTGCTCAGTAAGGAAGTCTGTATCCGAGCCTGACAAAGTATACCTTCTGTCCATTTTTTATCTACAGGAGGGACAGAATGAGGATTTTTAAAATCTTTGTTGTTTGCTTCCTAAATGACTTATGCAAAGAATAGACAACCTCCTAGACTCTGGAATATCCATCATTTCCACATAATCAGGCTCCTCTTAGCCATCCACAGCCTCCTCTAAAGGAAGCTGGAGGGTTTCTGCAACCTTTTGTAAAAATAAAGAAAGAAGGGGACCAGACAGAACAGGAGGAGATTCTAAAGGTCTGTCTGAGAAATGTCCGTTCAATGGGTACGCCCAGACCCCCCAGCCACACATATATTGATCAAATCTCCTCCTCCTGTGGTTCATAAAATCTCAACTTCAAAATCTGAACCCACTGGGACTGAAACTAACCAACCTTTTACCAGCTGTTGGTGGTCTCTACAGATCCCTGAGACAGTGACTGGACAATCTGAATGGCTTTAGTATCTCTGCAGCAGTTGGAGATACAATTTGGACTCCAGACCTACTGATTTCCTTGTCTTTTTACTTGGGACTGGTTCCTCTGAACCAGCCTTCCTTTTGCCCGAGGAAGTCTCGCCCTGGTCAGAGGGCACTCCCTCTGGTCCAGTGGGTACTGGACCGGGCTGGCCATCCGGGTCAGCGGACTTTTTGGCCTCTCGTTCCCTGAGTCGGCCCAATCTCTTCTCCAGGGTGGCTGCAGGGAAATTTTTACACACCTGGCAGTCTGACAGGAGGTGGTCAGCCCCCAGACAATAAACAAGTGGTGTGTGGGTCAGCCTTGGCAAAGGCGCCCACAGACATCACAGTGTTGAAACCCAGTGGGCCCGGTTTTTCTTTTGGGTTTCTCAGACATAATGCCAGCCTAACCAAAACTTGCCCTTTGATGGCAGTAAGCTAGGCAAGACACCCTTATCGGTTCCTAACCATGTCACGGGTATTTGAAAAACGTTATAATTCGGTTTTTAGAACCGATAAGAACCGGGAACCACATTTTAAAACCCAACTGTACACTTTTCAAATGGAAAATTAACCGATCGGTTCAAAACCGAACCGATAATTAATTTTCCACACAGACTTAAATTTTAGTACTTACGGTTACCAGATAGAGCTTTAAAACCAAATGCGGTAAAAATAATGACTTTGCCGTTCAAATGAACCGGAAAATACTG
Source organism: Neoceratodus forsteri (assembly GCA_016271365.2). Taxonomy (NCBI): domain Eukaryota; kingdom Metazoa; phylum Chordata; order Ceratodontiformes; family Ceratodontidae; genus Neoceratodus; species Neoceratodus forsteri. The sequence continues at coordinate 1,839,547,198 of CM057456.1, forward strand.
CTGAACCGAGAATGAATCAGCTGAAGGAGCTGATCTCCGGAGTGACTGTTCAGTGAAGCGGAGTAAAGAATCTGACAGTTTCATTTGAAACTGCTAGATAGAGCTTTGGGCACAGCGCTCGCTATGGCAGAACTCAGATCCCTCTTGAGTTAACTCCTTCCTTCCGGGCAGTGTCTAGCTGCTGTGGCTGACTGCTATTGTTATAATATAGCAAGACTTCATGGTGTTTGAAAAGGAGGATCCTCTGCTGAGTATTGTTGTAGAAGAGAGAACCAAACTTGCCTGGGCCAGAAAGGAGTGATCAGAATAATTCGTGCTCCGTCTGAAGCTAGTTTCTGCAAGACTCGTGGGATAAGTGGAATTGGGGGAAGGGCATAGACGAATTCGTCCATCCAGTCTAGAGACAGAGCATCGCTCCAAAAAGCGCCTCGCTCTGGAACGAGCGAGCAGAAGACAGGAAGTTTTGCGTTTAGAGGGGATGCGAACAGGTCGACCTGTGGTGTTCCCCAAAGTCAGAAGACACTGTCTAGGACCCCTTGGTCCAGTTCCCACTCGTGAGTCAGAGCAGAAGAGCGACTTAGCTTGTCTGCCAGGGTGTTGTCGACTCCTGGAACGTGAATTGCCGTGAGGTGAAGGTCGTGTTGTGTTGCCCAATCCCAAACCCTCATTGCCTCCCTGCAAAGAGGGTAGGACCGAGTCCCCCCCTGTTTGTTGATGTACCACACCAAGCACATGTTGTCCATCTGGACGGCTAGGTGGCCGGGAAGGATGTATTGGTGAATGGCTTGAAGAGCGTGCAACACTGCCCGAAGCTCAAGCACATTGATGTGGAGAGCTTGTTCTAGCTTGGACCAGGAGCCCTGGGTCCGATGAGGGCCTAGATGGGCTCCCCAGCCTTCGCCCGAGGCGTCCGTGGTTAAGTCTGGTAGGACGAAAGAAAGGAACTCCCCTAAACAGGTTCTCTCGAACCATCCACCATTGCAAGTCTCGAAGCATTGGCGAGGAGACCAGAACTGGGTGATCTAGGTCATCCACTAGCTGATTCCATTGAGAGCGTAGAGTCCACTGAGAAATTCTCATGTGGAGTCGAGCGCAAGGAACCGTCGGGATAGCAGCCACCATGAGCCCGAGAAGGTGAAGGACCGACCTCGCAGAGACCATCCTGCGGTCGGACAGCTGACTTATTTGAGTCTGGAGGGTGGACGCCCTGTCCGGAGGCAGGAAGGCCTTGCCTGTGGTCATATCGAGAATCGCCCCAATAAACTGTAGTCTCTGGGATGGGACCAGATAAGATTTGGAATGGTTGATGGTAATACCTAGACAGGCAAAACTCGCTGGGTAAGGGAGAGTCAACGCAGGAGTTCCTCCCTGACGAGGCCGCCAGGAGCCAATCGCCCAGGTATCGGAAAACCTGCACTCCCTGGTATGCAGGTGGCCGCCACCATCTGCATGCTTGCAACACTGGGGCCGAGGATAGACCAAACGGAGCATCTTGAACTGGTAGTGGTCCCCTGGAACGCAAACCAAAGGTATCTGTGATGAGATGAGCGAATGGAATGTGCAGATAAGCATCCTGCATATCCAGAGCACACACAGCCATTGACCCGGTTGAGGAGGGCAGAAGGCTCTGCAAGAGAGCATCCTGAACCTTTGTATTCTACTGAAAAGATTCAGGGAACTGAGATCCAAAATTGGTCTGAGATCTCCTGTCTTCTTTGGGACCAGGAAGAATGGAATAGTAACCCATCCCTTGCAGATGGAGGGGACGGGTTCTATTGGCTTGCTTCCAGCAGAAGAGCTCAGATTTCCTCCTAGACCAAGAGAAGATGTTCCTGTGGAATACATACTTCAGAGGGTGTGGCGGGGTGGTTCTGAAGAAACCTCTATGGAATGTCCTTCTGCTATGAGCTGGAGCACCCAAGAATCTGTGGTTATCCTCTACCATCCTGGAAGGAGGAGGGAAACCTCCCTCACTAAGCCTGGGTTCGGGGTCTGGAGGCAGGGAGAGGGAAGGAGTCAGGTGGTGGGTAGCGCCGCAGCTGAAGCACCCGCTGCTTTTTGGGCAGAGGGGCTTACCAGCCGTGGGGGCTCGCTTTGTGGCCAGCCTTCCCTGGGGTTTCGCTTTGGCCAATTCCGCCATGGCGAAGGGACACGCCATGTTGCTGATGGGGACTGGCAGATGGAATCAACTGATCTTGTGTGTCGTCCCCTTTCTTGTAATCGCGGATGATGTCCTTGACATCACCCCAAAAAGCACCGACCTCCGGAAGGGTGCTTCCTGGATAGCAGATTGCACCTCCAGGACCAACCCTGGACACACGGAGCTGGCATGACGCCGTGAGGGCCTACAGCGAAAGCTGAGCTCCGCCCCAGCAGTGTCCACTGCATCGTATGTTGCACGGAGCATGTGCCGACTGGCCGAATAAGCAGAGCGAATAAGATCAGCTAACTCCCTGCTTGACTTGAGAGTCAGGCAGGAGTCCATTTTGGCCTCCACCTGAGTCAGAATGGCCTTCTGCCTCCCTCATATGGCTGACATAGTTCAGGGCCCTGATCCCCAGCGTGAGGGAAGCGTAAATCTTTCTCTCATACTGGTCCAGAAGGCGGATTCCTTATCATCAGGTGGTGATTTAGCTAAGGTGTTTGGGGTTTGTCGATTGTGTCGTGGAGCGGGCGCTAATTACGATCGAAGTCGAACACGAGGATGAGAATACAGGAAATCAACACCCTTTGGAGCCTGATATAGCCTTGCTCTTGACTTCCTAGGAAGTGAAGCAAAGCCGAATGCCTGTTTGCATATAGTAACGCAGGCTCTGGGCGGAGGCTCCCTATCCAGGGTGGCACTAAGGTAGGAGCTGTCACGGGCAGATCCAGATGTCCAGCGCAGTTTCAGACGCTTGGAGGATCTGGTCTCCAGGGAATGCCACTGATGAACCTCCTGGATTTTCCTAAGCACCCATTTGTGAGAAGGATCCTCCGGAGGAGACTTCAGAGGAGTCCTTGGCCTGGGCTTCCTCATGGAGAGCGTGGCTAGTGCTGTCCTCCTCGGAGCTACCGCCTGAAGAATCCGAGGAGTCCGTGGAGGTGAAGAGGAGGATGAAGAGGAAAAAGACTCCTGTCCCGACCCAGGGGAGGAACGGACCCCTTGGGAAGTCCCCAGGGGAGCGTGTTCTGCCCTTCTCTGGATCCAGACGGAAGAACCCTGGAATCCAGAGGTGGTGAGGGAGTGTGCCACCTCGGACGTACGGGAACCTGGGACGGCACTGTCATCGGAAGGCGGCTCTCAACCTCTTTGGTGAGCTGAGCCTTGGCCTCAGCCCACCAGGAAGCCAGAGTCTCCTGCAGGTCCACCGCAGCGCGAGGGCGGTGGAGGAGGAGGTGGCGGGGATAAGGATACGGTTATAACCGTATGAAGCGATCAAACCCGGGCTGGGTATTGTGGCCGGGTACTACGGGGCTGGAAACCCGCTTGGGTACTGTGGCGCCGGATACTGCGTCCCGGTACGCCGCGCCAGATAAGACGGGGTACCTGGGAGCCGGCGGGGCTGCCGAGGAGGACTGTCCCATGCCGTGGCCTCACGGGCGGGTCCACATTGGAGGGCCCAGAGGGCCCGGGCGGGAGAGGGATGTCCCCGGACCGGGCAGAACCCGGGCGCTGAGGCCCCGGGGCCGGAGGAGCCGCATCCGGGGAGCCGACGCCAGATCCTCGACGCAACAACCGGAGGACGGTCTGACGGAGAAGGAAGGTCCAAATCGACGCCCGGGGATGGAGGGGAGAAATCCCCGGGGTCAGGCTGGGGAGACTCTGGGTCCCCAGACGGCAGCGAAGGCTGCGGGAACCGGCACGCACGGACGTGGGAGGGTCTATCGTCAGTTCTTTGCCAGCCGGACATCGGACGAGCCATGTGGCTTGAGGGGCTTAGCTCCCGGCGGGCACCGCGAGGAGCCGTGTCCGGGTTTATGGGGAGCCATCGCCAGGAGGCAGGGTCGAGTAGAGGGATCAGCCCTGGTCTGGTGGAGTGGAGGCCGCGCTGCCCCGGAAGGGTCGGGTGTCTTACCAGGCTTCTCCGGGCGGACGCCGGAGCCGACGCCCGACTTACTGAGCTGCCCGCACTGGTAGGTCACAAGCCTGTGGCCGAATCCAGGGGCAGAGGCTCCCACTGTTCGGAGGCGCCCGCAAGGCCAAGGCGCGAGCCAGATGGGACGGGCCGACGCCCCCTGAGAAACCTCTGAGGCGGCCGTCGAGGAGCGTTCCCCTAGAGGGGACGTTACTTGTGTCCCAGCGACTCCCGAGGGAGACGTGGTCGAGGAGCCCTTGTCCCGGTGCCTCTTCTTATCCTTCTTCTTCCGACGGCCTTCGGGGGAAGTGGACGCCTGCCTCAGTTTTTTGAGCTCCTTTTCCATTGAACTCATTTTCTTCTTCAGAATATGGGCTTCCAGGGACTGCTGCCACCTTTTCCGGTAGCCGCGTTGAAGTTGAGGCAGTGCTGGCACTTCTCGATCAGATGATTGAGCTCAGGCAGAACAGGCACAGGGAATGGCCATCCCTTAAAAGCGGTAGCTGGGCCGCATTTAATCGCGACTTATTTTTGTGCTTGAGGGTGTAGGGTCGATATACAATCGAATGATGGTACTGGACGTTAGTCAAAAAAAAATTATTTCGTAAAAACGATGAAGATAGAGTTGACGTGCGCATGAACTTTACTGTGAGTACTGCACGCAGCTAATGGCGGAAAGAACTGAAGGTAGGCTGAGGGACCGCCTTTATACTGATGTCTCCTGATGCCGGTCACCTGATGGGGAAAGTCCTCGCCAGGGACTGCTAGCTAGAAATTTGTTCATGGTCCCAGCGCTTGCCGCGCTAGTCCTATATGCAGTTACCTACTGCAAGAGACCTCAAGTAAAGATCTAAAATTTATGTGGAAATTGTAAAAATTCCTACTAGCCAACTAGTTGAAAAAAGTTTTGGATTCCTAAGGAACATTCAAGTCAGGAAACCCAAAAAACGAAAACCAATCTACTACAAGTAACAATAATAAAGCAGCACCCAAACAAAAAGGAGGAGGGTGCAAGCAAAAAACACCCCTGGGATGCAACACTGCACCTGCCCACCCACTTCCCAAAAACAGGTTCTCAGAGGGGAGGCAGGGAGGGAGGTCAGAATACAGCAAGACTCCATTAGAAGAAACATAATTACTAAGGTGAGTAATTTTTTCTTCAAACAACTTGAAGTCTTGCTGTATTCTGACAACTGCAGACTACATGCCAGCATCTCCAAGGAGGAGGGACAGAACCTACTTTGGGAATAGGCTCTAAAGTACTTCATTGTGTTGTGTCCCAGCATCACTCCTAGCCTGGATATCCAGAGAGTAATGCTTGTAAAGGTATGGACAGTTTCTTCAGGTGGCTGCTTGACAAATCTCCTAAGAGAGGGATATCCTTGGCAGCAGCCAGGGAAGCAGCTGTACCTCTTGTGGAATGAGGCCTTCAGGCCTTAGGGTGGAGTTTTTCCCAGTTTTTCATAGCAGAATTGTATGCAAGACACAATCCACCTGGCAACAGATCCTTGGTGGCAGGTTTGCCCTTTCCCACTTCTCCATAAGTGAGGAACAACTGGAAGGAGTCAAACCTGTGACCCTTGGTCCGCTCTATGTAGTAACTAAGGGCTCTTTTGACATCTAAACTGTGTAGCCTCCTCTCTCCTGAGGAAGAATGATCAGTGAAGAAAACAGGAAGAGACATAGACTGGTTTAAATGGAAGTCTGAAACCACTTCCGGCAAGAACCTTCTATTGGTTCTACGGATCACTTTATCCATGTGAAATGAGATAAAATCAGGTGTCACTGACAGGGCTTGCAATTCACTGATACACCTGGCAGAGGTAATGGCTACCAGGAACACAGTTTTCCTGTCTGTTACTTAAGCTCTGCTGAAGACATAGCTCAAGGGGTAAGTTGGAGCAATGCAAACATTCAAATCCCAGGTAAGTAGGTCTTGCAAGGAGGATTGTGTGAGGCAATCCTTTAAAAATTTACAGAACACAGGATGGGAAAATAGTGAGAAGACATCCTTTAGACAAAAACTAGAAACAGCTGGTAAGTGTAATTTGGGTGTAGTTGGTCTGAGGCTCTAGGCTAGTTAAGATGGACTTGTAATCCAGAACCTCAGGAATCCAGCAGTGTCTGGAGAAATATGCTTTAGAACACGAATGCTGAATTTTTCCATTTGGAGTTATATCAGTTTTTCTGGTGGTGGCTTTTGAGAAGCCTTGAGGATATCCAGAACCCTTTGGGAAAGATGCAGATCTGCAAACTCTAACTTTCAAGAGCCATGCCTTGAGATTGACGACGAGATGATGATTGGACCAATCCTTCCCGAGAGGATGTTAACAGGTTGTAAATTCCTAAAAGACAGGGGAAGATGGACTGCTAGGGACACCAACAAAACAGGGCTGTCTGGCCCAATCTGGAGCAATCAGGATCACTTGCAAAGGCTGAGACCTTATTTTTACCAAAACTATGAACAGGAGTGGGAAGGGGAAGGTATATGAAACTTCCCCCTTCCCCATCAGAATCGGAAGCCCAGAGGACTGAGCCAAGACTGAGATCTGCAACAAAAGAGGATTTGGTGATTGTCTGGGCTGCAAAGAGATCCATCTGGAGTGCCCCACCTAGAAAAATCACTTTCAATACCTGAGGGTCCAGGGACCATTCGTGATGGCCCTGAGAGATCCTGCTCAGTGCATCTGCTAGCACATTGTCCTTGCCTGAAAGGTGAACTGCTACAAGAGAGGTTTGCAGGGAATAAGCCAGGGACCACAACTTCATGGCCTCTGTGCCCGAGGCCGTGGCCCGAGTGCCTCCCTGCTTGTTGATGTACCACATGGTGGTGGTGTTGTCTGTTTGGACTTGAACCACCTTGTTCTATACTGACTGAGAGAAAGCTTTTAGGGCCAGAAAAACTGCCCTGAGCTCTAGGAGATTGATGTGGAGAAGGGATTATTGGGGGGACCACAGCCCCTGGGCAGTGAGGGACCCCAGATGGGCTCCCCAGCCCAGAAGAGAAGCATCCGTGGTAAGGACCACTGAACAAGGCTGAGTAACAAAAGGAACACCTTGTCTTAAATTGTCCTGATCCTGCCACCATTGGAGGGCTTAGATCAAGGTCAGAGTCACTAGGATCAATTTGGTAAGGGAATCCTTCCTCCGAGACCAAAAAGTTCTCAGGTGGAACTGAATATCCCTCATCTGGAATCTTGCCCCTTGGACCACTGCTGTTGAAGCTGCCATGTGGCCCAAGAGCTGGAGGAAATGCCTTGCTAGCCGAGATACCTGAAGGCTGAAAGAAGAAGCTAGTTCCATAAGAACCCTTGCCCTTTCTAGAGGAAGAAAGACTCTTGCTCTGAGTGTGTCCATTTCTGCCCCTATAAAGGTAAGAAGCTGGACTGGTTCGAGAACTGACTTGGGAAGGTTGAGAAGAAATCCTAGAGAAGTGAGCACTTGCTGGGTCACTTGCAGGTGAGACTTGACTTGGTCTGGAGACTGACTCACTATTATCCAATCGTCCAGATATGGAAAAATGGAAATCTTTTGCCTTCTTAGAAAGGCAAATACTACTGCCAGGCACTTTGAGAAAACCCTTGGGGCTGAGGTTAGGCCAAGGACATTGCTCTGAACTGATAATGGCCTGAGGGCAACTCGAACCTGAGGTACTTTCTGTGGGAGCACCTGATGAGAATGTGAAAGTAGGTATCTTTGAGGTCCAGGGAGGCTAGCCAGTCCCCTGGCCTTAGAGAGGGAAGGATTATTCCCAGAGTTACCATCTTGAACTTTGGTTTTAAGAGATGTTTGTTCAGATATCTTAGGTCTAGGATGGGTCACCACTCCCCTGTCTTTTTGGGAGTCAGAAAGTACCTGGAGTACAGTCCTTTGCCCCAGTGTACGGTAGGTACTCTCTCTATGGCTCTTAAAGCTAGGAGAGAAGAAACCTCTGCCTCTAGGGCAAGGGTTTTGAGATTTGCAGGTGGAAAGATCTGGCTCATCTTTGGAAATGTTTTGAAGCTGAGAACCAGTCCCTGGCTTACTGCTTCCAGGACCCACTTGTCTGATGTAATAGACATCCAGTCCTGAACAAAGTAAGCCAGCCTGCCCCCTACTGGAATAGGAGAGTCGACCCAGGCAGGTCCATCAGGGTGTCTGCTTGGCAGGGGCTTTAGGCTGAGGAGTGGAGGCAGCCCTGCTCAACCCCCTTCTGCCTCTCCCTCTGAAGAACCCCCTCTGAGAAAAGGAAGAAGAGGCCTGTGCTTGGTAAAAAGGCTTTTGAAAAGGCCTGCCCCTGCCCCTAGACTGCTGCCTTTGAGGAGCTGCCTACCTTTCCTTGGCCTGAGCACTCCTGTAAGTGGTCCTGTACTCATCCATTTTCTTCATGTAATTCTCTGTCTGCTCCCCAAACAGAGAATTACCCACTACAGGAAAATCCATGGCCTTAGCCTGGGTGTCCTGCAAGAGGCTAGAACATCTGAGCCAAGCCATCCTCCGAAGAGCTACAGATGTAGCCATGACTCTTGATGACACATCATTAGAGTCCACAGCAGCATGAAACTGAACATTATATGCCTCAATCCCATCTGCAGCCACCGCCTCCAGCTCCTTGGCTAGCTGGGGGGAGGCCTGATTAGCCAGTGCCAGTACAGTGTCCCACCTGGACTTCTGGTACCTGGATGTATAGGCCATGTAATTCGCCTGCCTGAGTCCCAAAGAAGATGCCATGTACTGCTTCTTCGCCATGGCATCAATCTTCCTGTAGTCCTTGTCTGGGGGTGTGTGAAGCCAAGGGAATATTTGCCTTGTCACAGACAGCAGCCTGCACTACCCCAACATGGCTGCACTGCTGATATAAGAACTCCGTGTCTGAGCCTGAAAGTGTACACCTCTTGTCCATTCTTCTATCTATAGGAGGTATAGTGTTAGAAGACTTTAGGATTTTTTGTGTCTGTTTCCCAAAAGATTTGTGGAGGGGAATAGACAGTCTCCTGGACTCTGGGATGTCTATTATCTCTACATAATCAGGCTCCTCTTGATCTTCCACAGCCTCCTCCATAGGAAGCTGGAGGGTTTCAGCCACCTTTCTGTAGAACATAAAGTGAGAAGGGGACTCAGAAACCCTAGAAGGGGAAACACCTGAAGGTCTGTCTGGGGAGATGTCCGGTTCCACAGGCACATCCAGACCCTCACTTACATCATCATCCTCAAGTTCCCCTTCCTCTTCAAATTCCAGTTCATAAAAATCTTCAAGGGTATAATCTTGAACAGGGGGAACCAACCGGACTGAACCACTGCCAGAAGGAGCCGGATCGGTAGGAACCGGACGGAGCGATTCCACAATCTGAATCGCTCTGGCTATCTCTTTGGCGGTCGGAACATGAACCTCTGGATCCGAACCGGTTGATTTGTCTTGGCGTTTTCTTTTTGTTGGAACCGATCCCTCGGAGTTGGCTCTCCTTTTGCCGGAAGAAGTATCGCCCTGATCAGAGGGCACTCCTCCTGGTTTGGTCGAAACCGAACCGGGCTGGCCATCCGGGTCAGCGGACTTCTCCGTCTCCTTTTCCCTCAGTCTACCTAATCTCTTCTCAAGGGTAGATTTGGGAAAGTCTACTTATTTGGCAGTTTGAATCGAGGTGGTCAAACCCCAGACAATAAACACAGGTGGTGTGGGGATCGGCCTTAGCAAAGACCTCCCCACACTCACTGCAGTGTTGAAACCCAGTGGGCCCAGTTTTTTTCTTGGGTTTCTCAGACATGGCCAACCTAACCAACTTACCCTTTTTATGGCAACCGCCAGGCAAGACCCTATATCGGTTCCTAACCGTGTCATAGAGTATTGGAAAAAAAGCAGCGAAAACGTTTTTTTAGAACCGATAAGAACCGGTAACCACACACTAAGTAAAATCCTTCTCTCCTTGTAATCTCTTCCACCCCTCTTCAGACAAGGCCACTGGCTGCACTTGACAATATTTATCTTGCCATATTGTTCTTTTGTTTATGTATTTACTTTCCTCATGTTGTAGTACTTACTGAAACCACTGTAATTTGTTATTCTTGTGACTTGACGTGGAGCCTCTGTAAAAGAGCCTTTGGCTCAAAGGTCTTTCCGATTTGTTAAACAAATAAATTAAACACTGTAGCTTATTCAGTGGGCTAGCTGCACAAACAGCATAAAAACACAAGCACTGGTGCTTCAAACTATGAAAGTTCTTTCTCTTTTGTAGTTCAAAGCACCAGTACTGGGGTGTTTTATGCCATTTGTACAGATAGCTAGTCCACTGAATAAACTACTGTATTTTTGAGCAGTTCATTCCATTTGGGAGGTCCCTTTATTTAGAATGGATAGTGCTTTTTTCTGGAATTTTATGCTGTGGTACTGCAGCATTGTGAACCACTGCTCCATCAAAGGAGTGAAGAAACCTGCTGTCTCTGTAGAGCGGAGCTCACTTTTCCATTTCACCGCTCCACTACAGAAGCACAAACAAATCAGACACCATTTACGACAGTGTTAATGCCGCTCACCAGCAGAAGAGTGGGACCTCTGTTAGAAAATAAAAGATAAAAAGAAATGAAAGGCAATGCCCCAGACATGTGGATGAGCTGTAATCCAGTCCCCACTTCTCAAACACTGGCATAATATATGATCCCTCCTTATAACGAACCCTCACGATAAGGAACAAAATGGATGGACCGAAAGGTGTTTGTTAGAACGAGGGACCACTGTACCAAGTCTGCCTGGCCCAATCTGGAGCTCTTAGGATCATTGTTGCAGACTCCCCCTCGCCCCCCTCAGTTTCAGCAGCACTCTCAGTAAGAGTGGGAATGGAAGAAATGTATAAAGAAACTTTCCTGCCTAACCGAGGATTAGGGCATCCTCTGAGACTGTCCTCACTGAGGGGGGGATCTGCAACATAACAAGGGGAGCTGGTAGTTTTCTCAGGAATTGAACAGATCTGCCTCTGGTGTACCCCACCTTCGTAACACTGCAGCCAGCCACCTGCTTGTTCAGGGTCCATTCGTGATGTCCCTGGCTGATTCTGCTCAGGGAATCTGCCAAGATGTTGTCCTTCCCTAGCAGGTGTACTGCTAATAGTTTCACCTCTAGGGAATAGGCTAGGCTCCAGATCTTCATTGCTTCTGTGCACAGTTTTGAAGATCTTATTCCTCCCTGTTGCTTGATATAATACATAGTAGTGGTGTTATGTTGTCCTGACCTGGACAGACTGACCCTTGACGTGAGAGGAAAAAGTCTGCATTGGCGGATACACTTCCCTTAGCTCCAGGGGGTTAATGTGCTCCTGAGACTTCAGTCGGTTCCACACCCCGCTTACGGTGAGATCCTCTAGATGGGCACCCAACTCAGGAGGGCGGCATCTGCACTGAGCACAATGGTGGGTGATTGCTGGAGGAAGGGAACCTCCTCTCTAAAGTGGTCTTCTTACTTATACCACTTCAGTGCCCTTAACAGGCACTTTGACATGGGCGCACTAGTTCTGACAGTGGATCTAACCTTTGGGACCAGTGGGTCCCCAAGTGGTACTGGATCTCTCTCATTTGGAATCTGGTACTACTGCTGCAAATGAGGTCATGTACCCCAGCAACTGGAGGAAGTCTCCTGCAGATCGGGGCCGTCCTGCCTTGAAGGACCCTGCAAGCACTATCAGGTTTGCCACTCCTCGAGGGAGGAAGATCTTCATTTGATGGGCACCCAACTCTGCACCTATAAAGTCCAGAACCTGAACAGGTTCTGCCTGGGACTTTTGGGCACTTATTAGGAAATGCAGGTCTTCCAGGGTGTGCTGGGAGGACATGGCCTCCTGCCGTGACTTTTCTGAGACTAACCAGTTGTCTGGGTAGGGAAAGACCACCACTCCTTGCCTCCTCAAATGTGCAGCCACTACAGCTGGCACTTTGTGAACACTTTGGGAGCTGATGATAGGCTGAAAGGTGGGGCAGTGAACTGGTAGCGACAGTTCCCTACTCTGAATCTGAGGTACTTTCTGTGAGTGGGCCTGACTGGTATGTGAAAGAAGGTGTCTTTTAGATCCAGTGACCCCAGCCACTCTCCTTGTTGCAGAGATGGAATCACTGAATCCAGTGTTACCATCTTGAACTTTTTCTTTTCAAATGTTTGTTGAGGTTCTTTTTTTTTTCTATAAAGGTTTTTATTACTCCTCAGCAGGCTAAGCGGCTGTATCAGCCCTGTCCCATAGCACACAGCCATCCAGAGCCTCAGTCAGTCCCACGAGAGTGGACGGACCACCCTTTATGCCCATCCTCCATTTTTTCTCCTGATTTTCTTCCTAGGCTCAGCTGGACGTGCAATGGGCCCGGCATGTGCTCGGCACTCCGTACACCATACCTTCCACAAACTGCGAGACTACGCATACGCTGCCATCTGGATTCCTCCACGTTGCAGTCGAGCTGCAAGTCGTGGGATTCCCCCCCTCTCTGAGGGAAGAGAGCTGTCCTATGGATGCTCACTCTTCCCCTTCTCAGCTGAGCCCCTGAGTGTCCTGAGTCCATTCCCAAACCCTGGTCGGCGCTGTGGCAGCAAGGAGGCATGGATGCCTCAAAACGCTGTGCCACTTAAAGAAATGAACTTTAAGTGTCTGTTGAGGTATCTCAGGTATAAAATGGGTTGCTACTCCCCATTTTTCTTGTGGGTCAGGAAGTATCTTGAGTAAAGCCCCTTCCCCCAACGGTGGGGGGTGACTTTCTCCACTGCATTTGCTTGAATCAACTTGATTACCTCAAACTCCAACAGTTTTTGTGTTCGAGTATGAGGGGTGAAAGTTTTGTGATTCTGCAGTTTTGGAAATTTCTGAACTGCAGGGTCAGACCCGACTCACTATTTCCAGGACCTACCTGTCTGTGATAATTCTTTCCCATGCCTTGAAATAATGAATCAGCCTTCCTCACACTGGCAATGTTTGTGTGACCTGTGCAAACCTGCCAGGAGTTCTACTTTGCCTGACCTTTGAGTGCTGGTGCTGTGTCTGCATGCCTGGGATCCCTTCTATCTTTACTTCTGTTGGGAGTAGTCAAAGGTAAAGAAAGCAAGGGGAAAGCATCCCCTACCCCCACTTCCAGAAGGCCTGTTGGAAGTGGAAGCCTTTTCCTACTCAGTGCTGCTCTTGTAGGTGGCTGTGTAAGCCATGTATGCTGCCTGTCTTAACAGCAGGGAAGCTGAGGTATAGATTTTTTTTTTGCCCATAGGTTTCAGTTTTCTGGAGTCCTTTTCCACAGGCTGGGAAGAAAGGGGCACTTTGGCCTTGTCCCAGGTGGCAGCCTGGACTACTACTTTACGATCAGGGTGGGAGTACAGGTACTCAGCGCCTTGCTTGTCCACCTGGTATTCCTTTTCTATTTTCTTATCAATGCCAGAAGCCAAAGTGGGTGCTGCCAGCACTTTATAAGTGGCCATTTTGAGAGATTTGTGGGTGGGCAAAAGTAACCTCTTTGTGGGGGTTAAGCCTATTGAGTCCACTACACTTCAACCTCATCTTCGGCAGACTCCTGTGCTGAGAGGTTGGGGGTACTGACCATTTGCTTCACAAAGCAATAGTGTGAGGTAAAACCACCTGGGGTACGAGAAGGGAAACCAAACTCCTACTCAGAACCATCAGGCTCTATAGGTTCTCCTTCCTCCTACCTCTCCTCTTCTTCATAGTAAAACTCAGCCTCCTCCTCCTCCACAGGATTAGTGTCTTGCCAGCTCCAGGCCCTTGGCAGAAAGGCAAACGGCTTGCCTAACTAACTCACTAGCAGGCAAAGCAGCTGTAAGCTGACCTAGCTGCACAGATGCACTTGTTGAAGGCTGCTTGATGTGCTGCAATGCACATCATGGCACTTGCTGAGCTACAGACCTTTCTTCCTAGGGCATCTTCCTCAAGAGGTCGGTCATGCGCAGGATGTTTAGACCCTGCAGGGGGTCTGCATGATCTCAATCCCCAAAGTGGGAAGTTGGGAAAATGCTATGAAGCTGGAAGGGGGGCAGATTCAGGACAGATGTGATAAAGTACTTGTTCACAGAAAGAGTGGTGGATTCCTGGAACAGTCTTCCAGCAGAGGTAGTAGGGGCAAAAACTGCGGTGAGGTTCAAAACTGCCTGGAATAGGTACACGGGAATCATAGGGGTAAGGCGGGGGGGGGCACAGATAGAGCAGTAGATCAAGTAGGGTCTAACAATAACAATGAAGGTAAACAAAAACAAAAAGGGCAGACTAGGTGAGTCAAGTGCCGCTTGTCTGCCATCAGGTTCCCTGTTTCTATATAGGTACTGCCCCTGCAGACCCCATGGGTGCGGACCACGATAACTGGATGTCCCTGGGGGCCAGGGAGCACAAGAAGGAGTACCTCCAGATGGTCCTTGATGATTCCTCAAAGGCTCTAGACCAAGGAGGGATGACTGCGGAAATATCACACTGAAAGCTCCTAGGTGCCCTAGCTGTAAGAATATGGGACTTTGAATGGAAAGAAGTTTGCAGGAATCTATAGTACAGGGTGTACTCAGAGGCCTAGGACATATGGAGGGCAGACTCCATGTCCTCCGAGGATGACGCTGATGGAGAAGAGGCACTAGCAACAGGGGTGGTGGTGGTAGGGGAACAGGTTTAAACTGGACCCTGTCGGCATGCTTATGGTACTGGGGTTAGGCACCAGCAGCCTTACTGCATGTATTGAGTCCAGGAGAGTGGCCCCAGAGGGACCATGATCCCTGGTTGCTCAGGCAAAGGTGACAGAGGCCCAAGAGGGAAATGGGTGTCAGGGACTCCAGGGCCTCTGCTTGGGCTCCGGGGATGCAAAGGAAACATCGCCCAAGGTGAGGGTCTGGAAGGACCACCCAAATGGAGTTGTGAACAACCCAGTCGGTGTCCATGGAAAGATTCCTCTAGATAGGTAGAGTGCAGCTGTACAGTCCCCATAGGGCAGCCCTGATCCCCACCATTGACAGTATCAACACGCGACTCTGTGGAGAACTCCACCTCCCGGCCATCGTCTGACTACGAGTCAGTGCCACCTCCGGCACCAGGGTGAAAAATGGCCTCGAGATGGGTTCACCCAAGTAGTTGCAGCTGCTGTTGTCCTTGGTGCCACGCCAGATATCGGGTTCAGTGTTGACCCCAGAACCATGCCTACCCCCGGCGCTGCGAGCAGTGCAGTGAACAGTCTGGTGCCATGAATGGTACTGGAACCAGGAACTGCCCCAAGGGGGTTGTGCTCAGTGCTGGGCCCAGAACAAACAGCATGGGTAAAGTTACATCTTTCACTGTGTCGTTGTCTCGCCCCCACCACCACCACCCCCGACATCACTACGGACACCAGGGGAAAGAACCACCACCACCTAGGCAAGCTGACATGGCAGAGTCCAGTGTCGGTCCCTCTCCTGACACCGCAAATGGTGACAGGAGGGGACCCAGTGTTGTGGCCGGCACCATTCCACGACACTGAGGTGTCCACCAGGAAAGACCATGCAGGCAGCTTCAGCCTCACTACCAGGGCTGTCTGCTGTCCAGGATAGTCAGATATTTTTTTTGGGGGGGGTGCAGGTCTACAGTTAGCTGCCCAAAAGGAGCCGAATATCCACCCCCCCAGACTTCTGACACTTCGGCAAGATGAGTTCGAGAAGGATCCTGTGCCTCTATGACACCACAGATGCCGGGAAGGGGCCTAGGGACCATACCTTGGCCTCATGAGTGCAACGTTTGCCTGCGTGGATCTCGAGGGTACAGCGATCCATGGAAAAGCAGTCGTCGCACTCATCCATATTGTGACATGGGCCAAGGCAGGTCCAGCAGCGTTGAAGCTGGTCCATCGCAGCTACCGGCTTCCCAGAGGTGCAACAATGCATGATGGAGAAGGGCCGCTGCCAGACACTCTTCATCTTTTTTGCCTCCTTTCTTTTTCGAGTTTCGGTATCACAGAGACAAAAAAATAACAAAGAAAGAAGGCACCGCAGGACGCTATTTAAATTTGGTGACGACAGACTGTGGCACTATCACTTCCACAGTGTGCACTTGATGGCAGGAAGAAGAGAACTCAGGTGTGTGAGGGAACCATCAAAGGTTATTGGCTGGGCACACTGTAACATGTGAGGTGCATGGACTCCATCAGCACCTGGCATCGACTCCCTCCTGCAAAACAATTTGCTCCCATGGGGTCCTAGTGCCTCTCGCTCCAGACCCATCAGTGGGAATCAATGGCAAAGTTGGATTCCTGGAAGATTTTGCCTTTTCAGGCTTCCTACATTCTTCCAAGGTCATCAACTGTTTGCATAAGGTAGGGCTGAGGGAAAATCGTAGAGTTTTTTTTGTTAAACTAAACTGACAAAAATAAAAAATTCTAGTGTAATTTAATAACCGAAGAACTGAAAGCTGCTGTCATATAGATAGTGAAGTTCTGGCCCTGAAAAGGAGACTGGTGACACTTCTGTGCACTCAATGGGAGTAAAAAGGGAACTGAGGCGGTTCGGGGCTGGTGCTGCTATATACCTCTGTGTGCATGTGGTGCTGCACGTGTGAGGCCTAGTTGCATCTCCAGCCCCACCAGAAAGGTTCCAGCTCCCGCAGGGTCCTAGCATCTCTGGCTCAGACCCATTAGAGGGAATCTATAAAGAAGACTGATTCTCGGAAGATCTGCCTAGGAACCATTCAGACCTATCAGAACACGTATAGGAAAGCGCATTTGACACTGGCTATAACAGCCTCTTCCACAGAAAAGGCAGATGCCTCAGTTTCCAACTTACGCAAGGCAAGAAATGGGTCTTCCCTGTACATGTTTACAAACCATTACAGACTGGACATTCAGAGCTCCACTGATTCTGCCTAGGGACATAAGGCACTTCATATGGCTGTAAAACAATTGTCAGTTAAAACTGAAAGAATATTCTCTCCTTCCCAAATACTTTTGGTGGGTACTGCTAATTAATTCTCAGCAGTAAATGGCTAACCCGGTGACAATGTGGAACGACATAGAAAGAAGAAATTCTATTGGATTTATCTCATTTCTTTTTCTGGGGCCCAAACTAAGAGTATTTCACTGTATAGAGAATATTCTAGAACTGAGATTTGATTGGGTTTCATAAATTTCTTAACAAACAACTTGATGCTATTTGCCTAAAGCATATATTACCTTGTTCCTTGTTCTGTTCCTCAACTAAAAACAGTTGAATATTGCCATGTTTACTGTTTACAGTACTACTTTTAAGGTACCGGGGGTGGCTAAGGGGGGCTTCTAAGGACTGAATGGGGAGGGTGGTGGGTCTAAGAAGGGTGGGAGGAATGTTTTACAGCATTTTAATTGGAACGGGAGGCAGATTAGCTGATTTGGGGGGGGGATCATGCTGTAATAAGTCAAGCAGGAATTAACAGCACAGTTACCAGGAACTGGCTTGTTTTTTTGCAAACCAAAGCCAGGAGAAATGTTCCCTGGCTTCTCTCCCTGAGCCCCAGAGTGCTGCTATTGACAGCACATTTAGCTCCGAAATGTCAGTCAAACAGAGATCCAGGATCACTTCTGAACCCATGTCAATGGCAAGCATGTGCAATACTAGGCCCCTAGAACACCATAATTAAAGAGCCCTTACATCTTAAGAAAAATATTTTAAGACACAGTTCAGCTTTTATATTTTCTGTATTAAGCTTTTTTTTTGTGTGCAACTATGGACATTAAAATGATAGCAGTATAACTATCCCTAGACTTCACCTACTCTGGCTGCAGATCTGCAACTAATATCACAACCCTCTACTTGTGACATCACAGTCTGCTGCTGTGGAGACAACTTTAATATCGGAAACAGGTTTATGATGCCAGATGCATACAAGCCATCAGCGCACATGGGTCAGTAATCCTGTTTGCATGTTACTGCATACAGTAATTATAAAAATGCTGATGGTAAATACATGACATATAGGTTGAAATGAGACTACATTTATGAGTTTCACAAATTTTTCCCCAGAGACCTCAGGGGGTCTTCACAAGTATAATTTTTTTGTTTTGTTATTACTATTAAAGAGGACAGGAATTGATTACTTATGTGCAGCTGTCTGAAATCTCTCTTTTTTTCATAAATTATAGCCATACCTTTAAATGATCCCTATTTAACTGTGCCTGAATAAAAGCTGAAGCTGTCAGTTGTGTTTTGTATTGTTTTCTTTGTATGGGCAACGTTCTGTGCAGTTCCATTCATGGAAGCAAGAATTTGGAGTTTTGACTATGTCACATCATGCTTTCAAATATGTGAGCATGCACTTATCAGTACAGTGTCCACATTTCTGAAACCATGAAGTGACATAGTCAAAACTCCAAATTCTTGGTTCCATGAAAGGAACTTCACCGACTGTTGTCCATAGAAAAAAAAAATACAAAACACAACTGACAGCTTCAACATTTATTCAGACAGTTTAATAGGGATCCTTTAAAGGTAAGAATATCATTTATGGAAATAGAGACATTACAAGCAGCTGTACAGAAGTAATCAGTTCCTGTCTGCTTTAATTATACCTGGCAAGTGACAAACAGTGACACGGCTGTATTCAACTGAAAACTGTAGTTCATATAGAGCCTCTAGCTGGAGTGCCTGACAACTCCTACTGCTGAGCAACATGCCCTAGAAAGGACCTTTTTCTGTAAAAATGTCAAAATTATCAGTGTAATGTTTACCTGGGTATGTTGGGGACATGGCGGCGACCCAGTAACCCAGCTGTGGTGCAATATATGTCCAGGTGAGCTGGTTTCCTTCCTGTTGTACTAGGCCCAGACTGCTCTTCAGCCATGCTCCTGTGGTATTTAAAACAAGGACAATAGTTAGCAATTAACTGAGATAAGGGGCTAGTGCGAGTGTTTGGTGACTCTGACAGCAGTGGTAATCTACAGCAAAAGTGAAAGGGACCCATATCACTCAGGCAAAGGAAACCACCTTATTTAACATTTACATTAAATGCTCTGGCCTGATGGTGCACTAGTAGCGCTACCCCTTGTGGCACTAGCGACCGGTCAGGAACAAGCCTGTGTGGTCCGAGAGCCGGCACAGGAAGGAGGATTGTGTATCCTAGCAGAGTCGCTCCTCCTTGGGAAGGGAGAGAGACAATCACCTGCTGCAACAATGACATCTAGGAGCTCCTTTGGTATTGCAGGCAGTCTGGGGATGGCACAGTATGGACAGCAGGCCAAGGTGATGAGCAAATCAGTTGCATGCGCTCTTCATGCATTACTGCCAACATCCTTTGGGGGCCGGGATGAAGAAGGAAAAAAACTCTCAGCCCCCAGCCTGTCGCTCGAAGTCGTAACACCACTGACCCAGGCTCTCCCCTCTCCACTAGATGTAGGACTCTGAGGGGGTTGCTGCCATACCAATGATTCCCCGTAAGGGGCAATCTGTGGGGCTTGTGAAGGAAGGAGATAATTCCGGAACACGGTGGGTGATGGGGCGGCAGGCTCTGGGGACTGAGGTAGTAGGTGAAAAAAGTGTAATAAAAAAAGATTACATTTATTACTATTTTTGTTTCATAAGGTATTTATACAAGATGCAGACAATAAAAACAGAAAGGAAGGCTATGAACACGGACACGAATATTGTACCTGCAATTTTACTGCAGAATCTGCAATTTTCACAATTTTCTGCCCCTTTCATCCACGCTATATTTTCTGTAGTCTCCTGATCCTAGTCTGTTGAGCCTATTGATCCTATTCTAAACTCCTGAGTCTGTGCTTCAAAATGTGTAAGAAAATATTCTTTTTTTTTGTTTAAAAAATACTCTAGAACATACTGACAGGTCTAATTAATACCATATTAAGAAGCAGATAAGGGGGTTCTCTGTGACATTGCTTACATCTGATTTGCTGCTGAGTTGGTTTCAAAATCCACCATCTAAGCATATGTAATAGTAGTACAGAAATTCACATTTAAGATATATGCACATATTTCATAACACCATTATATTTCACAAGCAGCAGTCTAAATTGCTAAAAGTTCTTTGCACCAAAGCCAATAATACAGATGACAGTGCTAAACATTAAAAAGTTTGCTGTGCATCAGAAAGTCATAACATTAGCGGTCCATGATCTCTGGCATTTGAGGTTTTTTATCTCGTTATTTTTTCAGTGCTGAGATTTTGAGTTAAAGGAGAGTCTGCATGTGCCACCCTATGTGTGTGACTGACCCAATTAAGAGATTTTCTGTTTGGAAAATGTTTTTCCATACTTGATGGTTTGTAAATTTTGTTTTAATCCTATTAATATCCTTTCTGTTAACTGTACCTGCAACTAACCTACCTGGTATTCCTGACCTGCTTCCCAGCCTCTATCAATATATTAATAACTATTCTGAATTACAGCTCCCTTCCAACCCCACTACTTTCTTTCCTTGCTGAGATCCCTACCTGGCCATTCCTTCAGGTTATCTATAACTACCAATATAACTACGATTTTAGGTTCCCATCAATCTTCTACTATCATTATACCTATAACCTTGATTCCTATTCATCTGCTCCCCTCCCAGCATCGCTATCCTTCCCCCTCTGCTGTTACTCCCTATCCACCCCTTCCTTTCACGCTAAATGGTACCATCACCATGAATTTAAGGTGTTATCCTAATGTAATGCACTTGACCTGTTCATTGTGACCTCTGTATACGATTGTACTCATATGTTGCACTTAACATGTTCTTTCTGTTATTTGTTATTCACTGCTGCCAATATTGTTGTAATAATGTTTGCTGTTGTATGCAAGTATGTATTTCCACCACCCTTTCCCCCAGGATGCACCATGAGACGAGCAACTTGTTGTTCAGTGTGCCTTTCCTGGTGAAACATTCTAATAAATAAATAAATAAATAAATAATCCTGCTGCTCCACAGCCCCGACTTTTCACACACGGCCCCACTCACGGCACATCTCAGAATCCCTCAAGTCTGTCGTCAGCCTCAGGAGTTAGCTGCAGGAGATTAAACAGCACATGGAATATGTGGAAGTTTTTGTTTTTTTTGTTAAATGTAAAACTCTGATTAGCTGCTACCAACAAATATGTACGTACATACATACATAAATAAATACAACTAACCCTCGGCTAATGACAGAAGCAATGGTTCTGGGATGTGGCCCAAGTGTTGACTTTTTGTGTGTAAATTGCCAGGCTAGGGAACAGCAGGATCAAGCATAAAGATAAAAACATTAAACAGTCAAGTATGGAAAAAAAAATGTTTTGAGCAAAAAATCTCTTAGTCGGGTGCATCCCCATACACAGGTGTGGGGCTTAGCACTTGCATGCTCCCATTTAAATGATCATGTATTTGTCATGGTTTGATAGATCTGATATTCCTTCGGCACCAATCTTCTTATTTAGCCTATGCCTAACCTAGTGCTGCCATCACATGGCACTGAAAGTAGCTGTTGACCAGGCTTTAATATTTTTAGAAACCAACATTTTATTTTAATTTGTGGCTTGGGAAAGGCATGCTGAGCTAATGCTCATTTCCAGGTACAACATGGGAGAGGAGGAATACAGTTAGGAGGAGAAACCGTAACACAACTCAATGCAACACAATGAATAGTAAGATAAAAGATAAAAAAACAGTTACAAGAAAAGGGACAGAGCAATGAATAAGAACTCAAAAATAAATACACTCATGAACTGTGCAAATTATGGTAAATTAGCTGAATAAGATACAGCATAATCTACTGCTTCTGGATTGATTTACTACAAATTGACTACAGATGGCTAAATGAAATAAAGCAATTTTAGATCTT
Organism: Neoceratodus forsteri; assembly: GCA_016271365.2. Classification (NCBI taxonomy): domain Eukaryota; kingdom Metazoa; phylum Chordata; order Ceratodontiformes; family Ceratodontidae; genus Neoceratodus; species Neoceratodus forsteri. The sequence continues at coordinate 1,839,568,988 of CM057456.1, forward strand.
TTATAAAATGGGTAGGGAAAATCCAGCATCCTGATTGGTTGTTAGTCATGCATTAGAAGTGTTTAATGCATGGCTAAAAAGAAAAAAAAATACTTACCATAGTAATGTAGTTTCTCCGAATGGAGTCTTGCTGTAGTCTACTATATGCAGTTAACCCCAGCACTTGAACGGCTCCGGAGAGGAAAGGGTTAACTCGATGCAGGAGCACAGAATGTTGAGCTCGAGCTCGGTTTTCAAACCTCTGTCTCTGGTACATATCAGTGTAACCATCAGATTCTTACGAGCACTATACTAACTAATAGCTATAGAAATTATTTTACATTTTAGGCCATAGGCAACAAATGCTTGGGTCCAAAAGACTCAAGTCGAGAACCCAAGAAGAACCATATGTAGATAGTGAAAATGCAATAACAATAACATAAAACAAACAGATCCCACCTGGCCAGGAAGGGTACAAAGGTACACCTCTGGGGTGCAACACTGTACCTGCCAACCCACATCCCAAAAGACTAGGTTCTGAGAGGGGAGGCAGGGAGGGAGGTCAGAATACAGCTCCACTAGAAGAAGCAACATTACTATGGTATGTAATTTTTTCTTCAAACAACATGAAGATTTGCTGTATTCTGACTATATGCAGACTACCAAGCAGTTCCCCATGGAGGAGGGAATACAGAACCTTACTTTGGAAACAGGCTCTGCAGTACTGCTGTGCCAAACCTAGCATCACTCCTAGTCTGGGTGTCCAGAGAGTAATGCTTGGTGAATGTATGGACTGTTTTCCAGGTGGCTGCTTTACAGATTTCCACCAAGGGAATATCCCTAGCTGCTGCCAAGGAGGCAGCAGTACCCTAGTCGAGTGAGCCCTCAGGCCTGGGGGTCTTTCCCCAGTTTTGAATAGCAGAATTGGATACAGGAGACAATCCACCTGGCAATAGATCTTTTAGTGGCAGGTCTACCTTTTCCTACTTCTTCATAAGTAAGAAATAACGGTACAATCATTCCTATGGGCCTTAGTATGCTCTATATAATAGCCAAGTGCCCTCTTCACATCCAGACTGTGTAACCTTCTCTCCCCTGAGGAAGAATGGTCAGTGAAAAACACAGGCAGAGAGATAGACTGATTCAGATGAAAATCCAAAACCACTTTAGGAAGAAACTTTATATTCGTCCTAAGGAACACCTTATCCCTGTGGAAGGAAATGAAGTCAGGTTCAACTGACAGAGGCTGCAATTCACTGATTCTCCTGGCAGAAGTAATGGCTACCAGGAAGACAGTCTTCCAAGTCAAGTACTTAAGATCAGTTGAGGATAAAGGTTCAAAAGGGGGGCTGCATACGCTGTGCAATGCAGACATTCAAGTCCCAAACAGGAGTAGGCTCTCTGAAGGGAGAATTGATGTGAACCAGACCTTTGAAAAACTTACTGAAAACAGGATGAGATGTCAGAGAAGATCCCTTCCCTGCAGAAAGAAAAGCAGATGCCAAATGCACTTTAAGGGTAGCAGGCCTGAGGTCTAAGCTATTAAAATGAACCAGATAATCCAAGGCTGTGGCAATGTTCGCAGAGCCTGGTTGTACCTCTCTCTCAGAACACCAAATACTGAATCTTTTCCATTTAGAATTGTAAGGTTTTCTAGTGGAAGGTTTTCTGGAAACCTTAAGGATACCCATTACCCCTTGCGAAAGATGCAGACCTGCCTACTCTAACTCTTCAAGAGCCAAGCCTTGAGCCTGAGAGATTGAAGACTGGGATACCAAATCCTCTCCTTAGAGGAGGTCAGAAGGTCATGCCTCTTGGGCAGAAACAGGGGAATTGAGACTGTCAGGGACAGCAGCAGAGGATACCATGGTTGTCTGGCCCAATCTGGAGCCACTAGGATCACTGTGCAGGGTTGAGACCTGATCTTGATCAGCACTCTGAGTATCAGTGGAAAAGGAGGGAAAGCATCAAGAAACCTGCTCATCCAGTCTAACAGGTGAGCATCTAGGGGAACAGTTCCCAGGATTGGAGGTCTGCAGCAGAATAGAGAGAGCTGATGATTGTCTGGGGCCACAAAGCGATCTATCTGTGGAGTGCCCCATCTCCTGAAAATCACCTGGAGGACAAGAGAATTCAGGGACCACTCGTGGTGACCCTGAGATATTCTGCTTAGAGCATCTGCCATCACATTGTCCTTCCCTGGAAGGTGAACTGCTGTTAAAGAAGTTTGAAGAGAATAGGCTAGTGACCATACCTTCATAGCTTCCATGCACAAGGCCATGGACAGAGTGCCCCCATGCTTGTTTATGTACCACATTGTAGTGGTGTTGTCTGTCCTGATCTGCACCACTTTCCCTTTGACTGATTCTGAGAATGCCTGAAGGACTACATACACAGCTCCACGCTCCAGAAGACTGATGTGAAGGAGAGACTTCTGTTGTGACCAAGTACCCTGTGCGGTGAGAGTCCCCAGGTGGGCTCCCCACCCTAGGAGAGAGGCATCTGTGGTCAGGACCACTGAGGGTGCTCGACTGAGAAATGGGACACCCTGTCTGATATTGTCCTGATCCAACCACCACTAGAGGGCTTGGACAAGAGTCTGAGTCACTGTAATCAGTTTGGTAAGAGAATCCTTTTTCTGAGACCAAAAAGACCTTAAATGGAACTGAATGTCCCTCATCTGGAACCTGGCTCCCTGAACCACTGCAGTGGAAGCTGCCATGTGGCCTAGGAGCTGAAGAAAATGTCTGGCTGGACGAGACACCAGAGGTCGGAAAGAAGAAGCCAGATCTGTAAGGGCCTTTATCCTTGAGCATGGGAGGAAGGCCCTTGCCTGAACAGTATCCAGCTCTACCCCTATAAAGGTAAGGAGCTGTACTGGTTCAAGAACTGACCTGGATAGAGTGAGAAGGAATTCCAGAGAACTTAAAAGATTCTGGGTGACCACGAGAGCTGACTTGACTTGGTCTGAAGACTGGTCTACAAGAAGCCAGTTGTCTAGATATGGAAAGACTGAGATGCCCTACCTTTAGAGGAAGGCTGCCACTACTGCAAGACATCTCAGCCAGCGCAGCCCATGTGGAGATCTGGGTAGCTCGAACTGCACCCAGGAGGATCCGGGATGGCCGTCATGCCATCCTGCTGGAGGGCTCCCCTCTGCCTCTACCAGCCAAGACAGCCCCAGACCCTCCCCGACAGGACTCTGCCAAAGTCCTCTGGGTGGCTTGGAGTGCAGCCATCAAGCTGCACAGTCGCACCCAGCTATTTTCCTCCTATGGCCCCTGGGTGCAGAAGTGCAATGACGTCCAGGCACAACGTCCCGACATCTGCCGCGCTCGCCCTCTGTTGTCACAGACGCCGGTAGTGCCCCCAGGCATCCCCAGGGGCCGCTACAGCACGGTGAAGTTCCCCAGCCCACCCTAGGACCAGGAGAGCAGGCTACGGATGCTCAATCCCAGTCCTCCCCTGCCGACCACCGATGGTCCGGGCTCGTTCCCGAACCTGGGTCGCCGGTGTGGCGCGATGTGTGGCGTCCAGCGCCTCAACCTTCAGCACCAACGGGCCCAGCTACTGCTAGAGATTTTGTGAACACCCTTGGGGCAGATGTCAGGCCGAAGGGCATGGCTCTGAACTGGTAATGGCCTGAGGGCAACTCGAACCTGAGGTACTTTCTGTGGGAGCACCTGATAGGAATATGAAAATAGACATCCTTGAGATCCAGGGAAGCTAGCCAGTCTTCTGGCCTCAGAGAGGGAAGAAATTATTCCCAGAGTCACCATTTTGAATTTTAGCTTTGTGATGTGTTTGTTCAGATATCTCAAGTCTAGGATGGGTTGCCACTCCCCTGCCTTTTTTGGGGTAAGGAAGTATCTTGAATACAGTCCTTTCCCCCTGTGCTATGGAGGAACCTTCTCCACCACTTTTAAGAGTAGTAGGGAAGAAACTTCTGCCTCTAGAGCAATTGTTTCCAGGGGTGTTGCAGGTAGAAAAGACCTGGCTCTCAATCTGGGGAAACTTTTGACGCTGAGAGAAAGTCCCTGGCTTACTATTTCCAGGACCCATTTGTCTGAAGTAATAGACTTCCAGGCCTGGATGTAGTAAGCCAGCCTGCCCCCTACTGGAACTGAAAAGGCGACCTGGTCTGACATATCAAGGTGTCTGTTTGGCAGGAGCCTTAGACTGAGAAGAGGATGCAGCCCTGCTCATCCCTCTTCTACCTCTCCCTCTAAAGAACCCCTCTGCTGGAAGGAAGAGGAAGCCTGAGCTTAGTAAAATGGCCTACGAAAAGGCCTGCCCCTGCCAGCCCTAGACTGCTGCTTCTGAGGAGTGGCTTGCCTTTCCTTGGCCACTGCATTCCTGTAGGTGGTCCTGTACTCATCCATCTTCTTCATGTAAGATTCTGTCTGCTCCCCGAACAGAGAATTACCAGGGACAGGAAAATCCATGGCCTTAGTCTGGGTATCCTGTGAAAGGCTAGTACACCTGAGCCAAGCGAATCTCCTTAAGGAGACAGATGTAGCTATGACTCTAGATGCCACATCATGAGCGTCCACAGCAGCATGAAATTGCACCTTGGATGCCTCAATACCATCAGCAGCCACCTCCTCCAGCTCCTTGGCTAGCTGAGGGAAAGCCTTCTTAGCCAGCTCCAAAACCATATCCCACCTGGTCTTCTGGTACCTGGCTGTATAGGCCATATAGACAGCCTGTCTGAGTCCCAAGGAGGATGCCAAATATTGTTTTTTGGCCATGGTATCCACCTTCCTGGAATCCTTATCTGGGGTTGTGAAGCCAAGGGGATCTTAGCCTTGTCATAGGCTGCAGCCTGCACTACTCCAACATGGTTGCAATGATTGTACAAGAAATCCGTACCAGAACATGATAGCATATACCTCCTGTCCATCTTTTTATCCACAGGAGGTACAGAAACGGGCATTTGCAAGATTTATTGGGTCTGTTTCCCTAAGGACTTATGTAGTTGGACAGACAGCCTCTTGGACTCTGGGACGTCCAACATTTCCACAGTCAGGTTCTTCCTCCTCTTCAGCAGCTTCCACAACTGGGAGCTGGAGAGTTTCAGCCACTTTTTTGTAGAACAAAAAGTGGGAAGGGGACTCAGAAAGTCTGGCAGGTGAGATTTTGGAAGGCCTGTCTGGGGAGATGTCAGGCTCTACAGGCTCATCTAGGATTCCAAAATCATCATCATCATCACCACCACCAGGAAAATGAAAATTACGTACCTACCGTAATTCTTGATCTTTCTGTGTATCTTCACCATTCATCACAGTTGGGTATGTGGCCAGAAATCATGACCCCAAGGGAGCTTTTTTTTTTTGTTTGGATGCGGAGTCAGCGCGCACCGCCGGTGCTGCCTCGGGCCGGAGCACTACGAAGCCTATGGCTTGGCCGTTAGGTAACAGTGACCCACCCTCCCGCCAGTTCTGAGTCGCCAGAGTAAGAAGCAGGGTTGGGAGGGTGGGACAAGGAAGCACAAGGGTCAGACAAAGAAAAGATAGGAGAAATAAACAACTGAGAGGACAGATGCGGGAGAGAGAGAGAAAAACTAAGGGGATCGGAAGGGGCTCCAATCTCTGGAAGGAAGAAGGGAAACGTTACGTGGGAGAGGAGTGGACAAATTGATGGCCCGCGGTCTGGTCCCAATTTTGAAAGGACTAGATTATTATAGGACTTACTGCCCAGGGAGTTGCAAGCCTGGATAGGCTGCCAAAACCAAGGCACAGGGTTTCGCAAGCATACTCTGGCAGGGCGATAAAAAGGACTAGGAGCCGAAAGCTGTCCTCTCCCCATACCAACCAAATGTGAAAAAGGAGGATTAGACATCAAGTCAAGATTTAGAGGAGTAGAGAGGGGGCAGCTACCGCCATCCCACCCTAAGGGGTGGAAGCCGAAGCGATGAGGGGATAGCCCCCTCCCACTCCTCCCCTCTTCCAATACAGGGGGAAAGAAAAAAATTCCCCTGTGTGGCCAAGGTCACCCCACTCCTGACCAACGGGGCACACAGAGGGAGGGGGACCAGAGACTGAGGGCCCAGGGGGATGGAGGGTGGGATTTTGTGATGAATGGTGAAGATACACAGAAAGATCAAGAATTACGGTAGGTACGTAATTTTCATAACTAATCTGTGTCAATCTTCACCATTCATCACAGTTGGGTGAGTACCGAGCGCCCCGAAGGGGCCCGAGACCCTAAAGGACTAAGTCCCTTAGCTCCCAGTGGGGGAGAGAACACAGAGGGAGAACCCCTATGGGCCTGGTGAGGCCCAAGACTGGGAAGAGTGAGACGGGGAACCCCCCGCAGGGGGCAGGAGGTTGCCCCAACAGACGCCGCCTCACTCTATGGGAGAAAAGGTGGGTTCTCCGGTAGGTGAAGGAAATCACCCTACGCCGTGCCAAGGGTGACAACTGGGAAAGACGTAGCCATGCCGTCCGCCTAGTGCAGATCACTGTCCCTACGACCCTGGAAGCTACCTCGTTGGCGTCGTAAGATGCACTCGCTTGGTGCCTTGCTAGCTCCAGGCCACGTGCCGAGAGTGCAATGGCTTGTCTGGTTACCTCCGAATCAGGCAAAGAGGCTAGGAGTTGACCCAGCCTAGACCACAAGAACCTATCATAGGAAGCACAGTGGGCCTGATGAGTAGAAATTAACAGCAACAACCGTGCCGAGTAGAAGGTCCTCCTCCCCCAGAAGTCAAAATCCATGGACTCTTGATCTGGGGGCCAGTCACGGTGGAGAGCGTGAAGCCCATCGGGAGTGTCCAGCTGCATCAGTCCTGACTGAGGATGAGGCATACGACCTTGAGACTCGAAGGGGGGGGGGGGGCACAATACCTCTGGCTCAGATCCTTAGGGCTGGGACTCCGGAAAAGGGTCGGTGCCAGAACCGCAATGACACCTCCTGGAAAGAAGCAGGCCAGGCAGGCACCACAAGGGTGGCCGCACTGAAATCGCCTAAAAAGGCACGTGTCGAATGCTCTGGATTGTGCTGAGGAGTGGGGGGAGGGCGATACGCAGGTCTTCCATCATCCTCACGAGGAAACGCTGATACTCGGCGAGATCAGCAGCAGGGGAGATTTGGACAGAAAGTTCCTCTCCCCAGAAGAGGAGGATGAGGAAGCGGAAGACCTCAGAGATCCAGAGGTTGGCTGTTCAGGGGGAGGGTGGAACACCAGCTTGTCCATGGCCCTGACATAAGTAGGGAAGTGAGCAGCCGCACCCCTGAACTGTTCCTAGGAGAGAGGTCCCATAGGACCACGAATTCCTGGAGGAGCAGGAGATGGTGACAGAGGAATGGGGGCCAGGTCCACAACAGAAGAGGACTGTCCTCTGTCCGGGCAAGAGAGCGCACTGGAAGCCTCTAAGGAAGGAGGAGTTCCGGGAGCCCAACAGCTGATAGCTGATCAACCACGCTGGAACTGCCTAGACCGTGCCCTGAAGAATCCCCCCATGAGGTGACCGGGACAATGTAAACCCAAAAGGACGGTCCCTTCCCTCCAAAGACCAGGGCCCCCTTGAGGAGACCGAGAAGGAAGGGCGGGGGTTCGCGCTGCAACTCCACCCCGAGCCTGGGTGGGTCCCAGAGAAGGGCCACCTCATCGAACCCTGGCCCCTCGACCCCTCAGAGTCCAAGAGAACCCTCCACCTCGAAAACACAAGCCTGGGCAGCTGGCAACCCTGGTCTGTCCCTGAGGAGACCACCCAGGGAAGAGCACCCTCCCCCTCTGTGAGCGCTCTGGTCGGCCCTAAATTTGGGTGATCCAGGCACACCACATGAGGGGGTATCCCAAATGAGGGGGCACAAAACCCTCCAAGCCTAGGCTGCAGGGCAACAGTGACCTGGACCGCTGCCTGCTGGTCAGCACCCCTGACCCCAGACTCAGGGGCTACCACCCGCTCCTCAGAGGGAGGCTGGTTCCAGTCAGCCAAAGTAGCTACCAAGGTGTCCACGTGGGCTGCCAACTCCAAAGAGTCAGACAGCGGGTTCGAACCAGACTCAGAGTACACCTCCGAAGAGGTAAAGACCAGACTGTACGCGGACACATGCTCCTGTCCGGACCGAGGGATGTTTAGTCTGGGTGTCCACACCAGAGTAGGCACCGAACTCCCCCATGGCAACGCGAACGGCGCCCGAGGAAGAGATGGCGCTGAGAGTGGCAGCAGAACCATAGTCGACGTCGACCACAGCGCCGGCCACCCCATGGCACCGCAAACAGCACTGGGGTCAGGGATGGCACCGATGGCGACACCGACAGCCCCCACGGTGCAGCCAGTGGTGCTGAGACCGATACCTCCCATGGCGCCATGGCCCATTAGGCGCCGCAAGCGGTGCTGAGACCAGAAACACTCGAAGACGATACCGTAGAACTTCCCACAGCGCCGCCAGCGCTACTGGTGCCGCAAATGGCATCGACAGCGCTGAGTGCCGACCACGGCACCATCAGGGCCCACAGCGCCATGAATGGCACCAAGGTCCAAAACGGCATCGATGGACAGCGTCAAGGACGGTGTTGACCCAGGCTTTCCAGCCCGAGGAAACGACACCGGGGGAGCCGAAAGGGCAACTGCCGGAGTGTTGCCTCCCGCCTGCCCCCAAGGGGAATGGACTGGGCCTCCTGCACTGTGGATGGGGCTTCTGCCACAACGAGGCTATAAAAGGCTGAAGCCCCCTACTCCACGGTCCATACAGAACCAGGAAGGGACCTGGAGGAAAGGCAGAGAGACCTCGGCTTGGCCCGATGAGTGCCCACCCATCCCCCGGAAGTTGGCGGAGCTCGTCCAACTTTCCACATGCGTTGTTCCAGGACACAACAATCCACAGAGAAACAGGCGGCGCAAGAATCCATGTCGTGAAGCGGGTCAAGACATGTAAGGCAACGATCATGCTGGTTGGTAACGGAGTACTTGCGGTCGCATGGGCACAGAAGCATGGGAGGCTGCCCCGTTTTCAGCGACTTTTTGCCTTCCGACCTAGATATGATCGACGGTAAACAAAGTAAAAAAACAGAGTCGATGTCGCTGAAAATAATAAAAGAACAATCTTACCAAGCAGCGGCACTGAGTAGGACGAAACGGAACCGACAAGTAGATAGGCGTCGACAGATGAAAACTAGACCCAAAGTGCGTAGTTGCTGGAAGCGCCTCACAAGGTGCGACCTCTATGGCAGGAGAAGAAGAACTGATGGGAGGGTGGGGTCGACAACACCAAACGGTCAACCCGCAAGCGCCACGCAATGAGTTGGCCTCGAGGGTGGCGCCAATGGTGCGTCGACTCCTCCCATCAAAAAAAAAAAAGCTCCCACTACGTATATCTTATAAACGTGGTAGCAACCTCAGGGATAGGTTAGTACAAAGTTACTTACCTAAATTGGGACGTGACACACACCACAATAAAACGAAATGGGACTCTAAGCCCTGTGGTGGGTGTCGAACCTGTAAGTTTGTCACCAATCGAAAAGAATTCCTGAATAGAAAATCTGGAGAGATGGAAACGATTATTCAACAGCTAGACTGCAACTCAGAAGCAGTCATCTATCTTTTGGAATGCAGCTGTGGCAATTTCTACATTGGTAGAACGAAAAGGAAATTAAAATTATGAATTAATGAACTCGACAGCCATTAGGAACAATAATGAGAACTATGCGATGGCAGTACATGTAAACTCTCAAAATAATTTGTCAGCTCATAAAGTCAGTGCTACGGGCATTGAACGTGTAAGGAAAAATATTAGAGGGGGAGATTTAAATAATCTACTAAATAGTAAAGAACACGAATGGATCCTTAAACTGGATGCATTAAAAAATCCTGGTTTAAATAACAAATTCAAACTTTCCCCTTTTTGTTGAAAAGAAGATGAATATGAGAAGCATGTATAATGCAATATGTATTTGCTAAAAACCTTTAGATAACCGTTTTCTAATAGCTCTGTTTACCAAGATATAATGTACTACAATGTATCATAATAACGGAGTATATATGTTCTCTTAGGTCCTGCATCTACAGATATTTAAGGAGTCATAACACATTCAGAATGTGAAGACACATCAATTTTGGATACTGATGGGATGTTGAATGGAATACCCATCAAGAAATTGATTTTTATGTTTAAAGATTTATGTGATAGTATGAGTAATGTCCTCATATTAATAATTATTTAAAAAATGTTTTTGTATAAACGATGCCAGTATGTTTATGCAGGCTTTATTTCACTGTTGAAGTTTTCTCTATAAAGTTATCTTTCTTTATAAAATATTATAATTTGGAATGCTAGGAATATTATTAGTCTTGTAAACATCCAAATTTATTATGAATGGATATCAGTTGATTAAAATAGTAATCATGTGATAATAACAAATGATAGTAGCTGTTTGATTTGATTTTGTGAATGAAGAATAATTAGGCTATAGTAACAAAATAGTAAGTAGTCATGTGATAACAACAAATGATAGTATCTAATTGTTTGACCTGATTTTATGAATAAAAAACAATTTGGCTATAGTAACGTGCTACGAATTAAATTTTGGTTCTTTAATTTTATTGGTTAAGCTATTAAGTGAATGTGTATAAAAATGATGAACTTATATGTGAAATGTGTTCTCTGTTGAAGCACCGGAGGGTGCGAAATGTAAGAACTTTACCTGGAGGCAGCATCTGGTTTGAGGCTGGCGCTGCAAAATAAAATTTAAGAAGCAATAAGCAAGCAGTTTGTCGTGTGATTTAAGAAGGGGTGTGTGCGCTCTTATGTTTCACACTACACGATATATCAGAAGACATCCCCCGGTGGTCGCGAGAGCTCCGAGGAGCTGCTCTCCCCCAAAATTCACCTCTCCAAGCTGAAAGATTTCAGCAGATGTCCCCCAGTGGTTGCGAAGGTTCCGAGGAGCTGCCCTCCCCCAAAATTCACCTCTCCAAGCTGAAGGATTTCAGCAGACGTCCCCCGGTGGTCGCGAGGGCTCCGAGGAGCTGCCCTTCCCCAAAATTCACCTCTCCAAGCTGAAAGGTACGTCGGATCGGCTTACTGGGATGGCGTGGAAGGCTCACTGTCGCTGTACCAACGGTTCAATTTTACACGCCAAACCTTTATTTCAAACTGTTTGTTTCTACTGTGGACTCCTACCTCTGCCTAAAAGCTCCTGGCTTGCTACCTTTAGTATTTATTGTCGCCATAGGTCTACATTTTGTTCACTGCTACTGGTTTTGTGGCTGTGTGTTGATTACTTTAAGGGAGGCTGCCTGTGTGGTCCTAAGGGATTCGGCCACTTAAAACAACTACTGTGCAGCATAAGTATTTTCACCATTTTAAAAGTGAATCCATATAGAATACAGCTAAGCTCTGTTTAAACTACATAACTTAGGTAGGCGCATGTATTTCTTTTACAAAGTCCTGCAACTTGCCTGCGGCTTACTTCGGATGGGAATTCTCAGCAGTTACTTGTTTAGTTAAGCTATTCCTGCCTATTTGCCCCTTTCTCCCCGCCAAGTTAGCCCCTTGCCACTTGGATAAACCCCCACCTTTTGTTTGCTTAGCCCCCCATACCTGCTATAACCTGCGTTTCTGTTCTCTCTTCCCCAGATTTCAGCAGGCGTCCCTGGTGAGTCGCAAAGGGCTCAAGAGCTGCCCTCCTCCAAAATTCACCTCTCAAACTGAAAGGTACGTCGGATCAGCTTTCTGGGACGGCATGGAAGCCTCACCGACGCCCATCAGCTACCCCACGTCCCCACCACCACCACCACCACCCTTGGTGAACCATTGCATATATAACTAGCGAGGTCCGGATCACATGTCAAAATAACCTATCAGTCAATTCTCCCATTAGCAAGCTCCATCTTTCCACCGCTAGAGGCGCCAACACGTAACCCGATTAGCTGTACTCCCTAACTTTCGCCATGCTACTTCTTCACATCTCTATTAGTTTCTCTCTTTACCCCTTGCCTCACTACCCCTCCATCCATCCATCAATGGAGTCAGACAATTTGGTGCCTCTTGTCGAGGCAGTGTTTACAGCAGCACTGACTACCCTACACACTGAAACATACCCCCTGTCTCAATCCTGCAACTAGCGGACTAGCCATTCAATACTACCACCTTCCTTTCATTTAGGTCTCTTAGCCCGGAACTCTACCTTGAGTAGAGTAACTCCTGTTGAGTCCCTGCTTTTACCCACACCACGCAAGCCCCAGAGAGCCATCCCTTTTGCCCAATTCTTGGTAACCTTGCTCCTTCTACTTGCCACGGACATTGAACCTAATCCCGGGCCTACAAATACCCCACTGGTACTCCCCCGGGGGCTCAAACTAATGCACCTAAATATCTGTAGCCTTTTGCACAAAATAACTTCACTGCAGTAAACGGTTATCTTCCCTGAGGCCTGACATTATGATTATTTCAGAAACTTGGCTCAAGCCCCACAACAAAGACCCTGAATTCTCCATCCCAGGCTACTCCATTATCCGCCAAGACCGCCCTGGCAGAAAAAAGGGCGGGGGTATAGCAATGTACATCTCGACCTCCCTCCAGTACACCCTAGTCAATATACCTACGACTCCGCAGTCAATTGAGGCCATGATGATCAAGCTTTCCCTCCCCCAAGCCACCCCCATCTTCATAGCTGGATCATATTGCCCCCCTGACTCCTCCATGGTTACCATCCTGGACTTTTTGGGCATCCTGAAATCCCTCGCCACTGGGGGTGAGATTCATATACTGGGGGATTTTAATATGAACTGACTTGCCAGCAGCAACTCAAAGCTTCGGAATCAAGTAGCCACCCTAAATTTGGCCCAGCTGCTCTCTGAACCCACAAGGCTCAACCTTAAATCGCTAAATCACTCCCTCCTCGACTGGTCCCTGACCTCACACCAGCACCGCATTATGGCCCGACCCTCTCAGTGATCACCATATGATCTACTCTGTCCGTAAAATGTTCAGGCCTAAAGTGCCCCCCCCCCCCGGTACTATTCTCACACGATCATACAAATCCCTGGATCTAGCCTCGCTCCTAACAGACCTAACATCCACTGACTGGTCCTTTATTCCAATGGCCACCTCTATCAATGCAGCTTGGAACTATTTCAAGCTCAGATTCCTAGTTGCACGGGATCACCATGCTCCGCTCAGACGCACACGGGTGAGGGGCGCTCACTTGCCCTGGATCACCCCCGACATCCTGTCCCTTACCAAAGCAAGAGACCAGGTGTGGAAATATTTCAAGGCCTCCGGCTCCCCCATTCACCAAAATATATACCGCACCCTGTGAAACAGCTGTACTACTCTCCCTATTTTTGACTATGGCGACATAGTCTACAGTGCCGCTCCCAAGTCTATATTAGCCAGACTGGACCCTCTCTTCCACTCTTTCTGCCGCTTCGCATTGGACAGCCCGCCCTCCACTCACCACTGCGCTCTCTACAGGTCCCTCTCCTTTTCCTCACTCCATGACCGCCTCTTGTCCCACTGCCAAATACTGGTCCCCGACCTTGCCCACCTAGCTCTCTGATGTGTTGGCTATTCCTACCCTCTTGTCCACTCCCTTAGGTACTATGACACATGCACCTTGGTCGTCCCGTGGGTGTCCACCTCTAGTGGTCAAGCATCCTTCAGATACTGGATGCCCAAACTATGGAACTTCCTCCCATCTGCCATCAGGCATATGCCCCAGACTAAGCACTTCAGCTCTCTCGTCAATTTCCATTTCACATCATCTTGTGTCTGTGGGTAATATGTGTCAATTTTAACTTATAAGCAGCAGTCAGTCAGTATAGGGCTTAAAGTCTCCTACGCAGATAATTTTGGACCCGCCGCATGGTCGCATTACCTGCTGCTTTTTGCATTAATTATTGCATTAATTTTTTAACTATTTGTATGATTTATTTTTTCCCACTGCTCCTGTTATTTTGTTGCTCATAACTGGTGTTATACTGCTCTGCTTATTTTTGTCTGTATACTAGCTTCCTGTTAAGTATGTACTTTATAACCCTGTGTTTATATGCAAATTTATTGGTTGTTTACTGCCTATGTATGTACCGTTCCCTCTGCACCCTTCCCCCAGGACGCTCCTGGAATTGAGAACCATTGCTCAGTGTGTCTTCCTGGTAAAACTTTTAAATAAATAAATAAATAAACAATATTGGCACAAAGAACATATGCTTTGAGATCAGTGCTAGGCAATGCAAACCATGCAGTTAGAGGAAACTTAGCATTTTGTAATCAAGAATGAGAGTAGGAAGGGTAAAATGAGACAGGTGATATGAATAGTCATGGTTGTGCATTATTATGTTATGAACATACTGCAATGCTGTAAAAACATATAAAGGAGGATTTATGGAAGAATAAAAAGTTATCTGAAAGAGTAATAAAGAGAGAAGGGATAAGAGGAAGAAATGAGGGGGAGAGAGAGGGTGAGATATAGAGAAAAGAGAATAAGAAGCAAGATCATAACGGGAGACCTGCGAAGAATAACAGTGGGAAGAAAAAAAAAATGCAATGTATATCGATCCATACATTAGTTGTCAGTAGAGTGAGATGATTCCAAATAATTAAAATAGTTCTGCCAACATTTATAGTATATAGTGAGTCAGTCAGAATAAATATGTGTCATACAGTCGAGGGAGGCATGTTGAGATAATTGTTTGAGAATGTCAGGAAATGTGGGGATTATGTTAGATCTCCAATGTATAAGTATAAGGCGCTTAACTTGAAGGAAAAGTACGGTCAACCATCTATTCTGAGAATGGGAGATTCTGTAGGTGCAAAAATTGAAAATACCAAGTATACAATGCTTAGAATCTAATGCAAAGGACTGACTAATCACTTTCATTGCAAAGAGATGACTACGATGCTAAAGATTGTGTATATTGGGAGGGGGGGGCACTTCCATAAAATATGTAGTAGATCTCCATTGGGAGAGTTGCAACACCAGCAATTGTTGTTATTCATTAAACCCATTTTTTGCAATACCGCTGGAGTCCTGTACCACAAATGAAGAATTTTAGTTTCAAACAACATGAAGTCTTGCTGTATTCTGACATTATGCAGTTAGCCCCAGCACTTGAACTGCTCCGGAGAGGAAAGAGTTAACTCTATGCCAGAGCATAGAACGTTGAGCTCGAGCTCGGTTCAAACCTCTGTCTGCTGCACTCTGAAGTGTAACCGTCAGATTCTTTACTCCGCCTAACTGAACAGTCGCTCCGGAGATTTCTTCTTCGCTTTCGGTTCGGTACAGTAAAAAAACGTCGGTTTTAAACCGCTATTTCTTATTTTATTTCGGTTCACATCCCTTTCTGCGGTACAGTAAGTGCTTAGGTAGTGGACTGAGTCTGAGTTGTGTGTGGAAATTGTAAAAACAGTTTTTTCAATCAGTTTGGCTGAAACGATTGTCTGCTTTACTTCTTCCAAGTTTATTTTGTTTCTGTATTTAGTGCGAGGTATCAGTCCTTATCGGTTCTAAAAAAAGTATTTTGGATGTTTTTTCAAATACCTGTGACATGGTTAGGAACCGATAAGGGGGTCTTGCCTGGCTTTTGCTGAGTAAAGGGTAAGTTTTAGGATGGCTTCGTCTGAGAAACTCAAAAGGAAAAACGGGCCCACTGAGTTTCAACACTGCAGTGAGTGTGGAGAGGCCTTTGCTAAGGCTGATCCCCACACCACCTGTGTTTACTATCTGGGTTTTGACCACCTTGATTCAGACTGCCAAATTTGTAAAAATGTTCCTAAGGTCACCTTAAATAAAAGATTGGGCAGGCTTAGGAAAAAGGAGGCCGAGAAGTCCGCTGACCCAGATGGACAGCCGGTTCGGTTCCAACCAAACCTGAGGGAGTGTCCACTGACCTGGGCGAGACTCCCTCGGGCAAAAGGAGAGCTGATCCTGAGGAGTTGGTTCCAGTTAAGAGAAAGAGAAAGGAAAAATCAGCCGGTTCGGATCCAGAACCGCATCGTCCAACCGCTGAAGAAATTGCCAGGGCGATTAATATAGTTGAATTGCTCTGTCCGGTTCCGACAGATCCGACGCCTCTCAGTAGGCACTGGGTTCGGTCAGTTCCTCCGGTTCCGGACTATTCCCCAGAAGAGTATTATGAACCGGATCTGGAGGGGGATGAAGACTATGATGACGACGATGATAATGATCGTATTGAAGTTCTGGATGAGCCCATAGAACCGGACATCTCTCCAGACATGCCTTCTAGCGTTTCCCCTTCTAGGTTTTCTGAGACCCTTCACACTTTTTGTTTTACAAAAAGGTGGCACAAACCCTCCAGCTCCCCCTGGTTGAAGCTGTTGAGGAACAAGAGCCTGACTTTGTGGAAACAGACATCCCAGCGTCAAAAAGATTGTCTATTCCCCTCCACAATTCCCTGGGGAAACAGACACAAAGACTGCTTAAAACACCAAATTCTTTACCTCCTGTGGACAAGTGAATGGACAAGAGGTACATGTTGTCAGGCTCAGGTATGGGAGTTCTTGTACCAGCAATGCAGCCATGCTGGGGTTGTGCAGGCTGCAGCCTGTGATAAGGCTAACATACTCTTGGCTTCACACCTCCAGATAAAGACTCCAGGAAGCTGGATGCCATGGCTAAAAAACAGTACATGGCATTCTCCTTGGAACTCAGGCAGGCTAACTACATGGCCTACACAGCCAGATACCAGAAGTCCCGGATGGGATACTGTTCTGGATCTGGCTAAACAGGCTTCCACCCAGCTGGCCAAGGAGCTGGAGGAGGTGGTTGCTGATGGGATAGAGGCATCTAAGATCCAGTTTCATGCTGCTGTAGACTCTAATAATGTATCATCATGAGTCATGGCTACACCTGTGGCTCTTTGGAGACTGGCTTGGCTCAGATGTACTAGCCTCTCACAGGACACCCAGACTAAGGCCATGGATTTCCCTGTCATGGATAATTCTCTGTTTGGGGAGCAGATAGAGAATTATATGAAGAAAATGGATGAATACAGGACCACTTACAGAAGTGCACAGGCCAAGGAAAGGCAGGCAACTCCTCAAAAGCAGAAATCTAGGGGCAGGCCTTTTCACAGGCCTTTCTACCAGGCACAGGCCTCCTCTCCTTTTCCTTAGAGGGGGTTCTTCAGAGGGAGAGGCAGAAGGGGGATGAGCAGGGCTGCATCCTCCTGTCAGTCCAAGGCTCCTGCCAAGTAGACACCCTGATGTGTCAGCCGGGGTCGACTCCCCCTTTCCAGTAGGAGGCAGGCTGGCTTACTAGTTCCAGGCCTGGAAGTCTGTTACCTCAGACAAGTGGGTCCTGGAGTTAGTAAGCCAGAGACTGGCCCTCAGCTTCAAATAATTTCCAAAGCTGAGGGTCAGGTCTTTTCCACCTGCAAACATCTCCAAAACCATTGCTCTAGAAGCAGAGGTTTCCTCTTTGCTGGCTCTCAGGGCCAGAGAGAGAGTTCCTACTACACACAGGGGGCAAAGATCTGTACTCCAGATACTTCCTTACCCCCAAAAAAGACAGGAGAGTGGCAGCCCATCCTAGATCTAAGATACTTAAACAAGCACCCAGTAAAGCCAAAATTCAAAATGGTGACTCTGGGAATAATTCTTCCCTCTCTAAGGCAAGGGGACTGGCTAGCCTCCCTGGACCTCAAGGATGCCTATTTTCATATTCCCATCAGGTGCTCCTACAAAAAGTACCTCAGGTTCGAACTGCTTTCAGGCCATTATCAGTTCAGAGCAATGCCCTTCAGCCTAACATCAGCACCAAGGGTGTTCACAAAATGCCTAGTGGTAGTAGTGGCCTTTCTAAGGAGACAAAACATTTCCATATTTCCATACCTGGAAGACTGGCTCATTGTTGGTCAGTCTCCAGACCAAGTCAAGTCAAACCTGCAAGTGACCCAGCAATTGCTCACTTCTCTGGGATTCCTCCTCAATCTTCCAAAGTCAGTTCTCGAACCAGTGAAATTCTTGACCTTCATGGGGCAGAGTTAGACACTGTCAAAGCAAGAGCCTTTCTCCCTCTGGCAAGGGCAAAGGCCCTTATAGACCTGGCTTCTTCCTTTCGCCTCCTGGGGTCTTGACCAACAAGGTATTTTCTTCAACTCCTGGGCCACATGGCAGCTTCCACTGCAGTGGTACAAGGGGCCAGATTTCAGATAAGGGACATCCAGTTCCACTTGAGGGCTTTTTGGTCTCAGAAAAAAGATCCTCTAACCAAACTAATTCCAGTGACTCAGACTCTGATCCAGGCTCTCCAATGGTGGTTGGATCAGGACAACCTCTGACAAGGAGTCCCATTCATTACTCAGTTTCACTCTGTGGTTCTAACCACAGATGCTTTTCTCCTGGGGTGGGAAGCTCACTTGGGAGTCCTCACAGCACAGGGAGTGTGGTCCCCTCAGGATTCTCTACTTCACATCAATCTTCTGGAGCTCAGGGCAGTGTACCTGGCTCTACAAGATTTCTTGGACTCAGTACAGAACAAGGTGGTTCAGGTCAGGACAGACAACACCACCATGTGGTACATCAACAAGCAGGGAGGCACTCGGTCCACGGCCTTGTGCACGGAAGCCATGTAGTTATGGTCCCAGGCTTATTCCCTATAGACATCTCTGGTAGCAGTCCACCTTCCAGGGAAGGACAATGTGCTAGCAGATGCATTGAGCAGGATTTCTCAGGGCCATCACAAATGGTCCCTGGATCCCCTAGTGTTGAAGGTGATTTTTTCAAGGTGGGGCACTCCAGAGATAGATCTCTTTGCAGCCCCAGACAATCACCAACTTCCTCTCTTCTGTTGCAGACCCCCAGTCTTGGGCTCAGTCCCCCTGGATGCTCTACTTCTGGATTGGGAGTGGAGATTTCTGTATGCCTTTCCTCTATTATTCAAGGTTCTGGTCAAGATAAGGCCACAATCTTGCAAAGTGATCCTGATTGCTCCAGACTGGGCCAGGCAGCCTTGGTATCCTCTATTGCTGTCCCTTGCAGTCCATCTTCCCCCATCTCTTCCCAAGAATCACAACCTGTTAACCTCCTCTCAGGGGAGGATTTGGTACCCCAACCTTCGGTCTCTCAATCTCAAGGCATGGCTCTTGAAGAGCCAGAAAATGCAAGCCTGCATTTGTCTCAGGGGGTTCTGGACATTCTCAAAGCCTCTCGAAAACCTGCCACCAGAAAAACTTATAACTCCAAATGGAAAAGATTCAGCATTTGGTGTTCCAATAAGCACATATCCCCAGATTCTGCTGACTTGGCTACAGTTCTGGATTATATGGTTCATCTTAATGGCTTAGGCCTCAGATCAGCTACCCTGAAAGTACACTTGTCAGCTGTTTCTGCATTCCTGTCAGTGGGAAAGGCCTCCTCACTGGCATCTCATCCTTTTTTCTGTAAATTCTTTAAAGGATTGCTCCATACCAATCCTCCTTTTAGGGATCCTACTCCTGTTTGGGATCTTAATGTTTGCATTGATCAGCTTATGCAACCACCCTTTGAGCCCTTGGCCTCAGCAGAACTTAAGTACTTGACTTGGAAAACTGTGTTCCTGGTAGCTATTACCTCTGCCAGGCATATCAGTGAATTACAAGCTCTGTCAGTGGAACCTAATTTTATCTCTTTCCATAGAGATAAGGTGGTCCTTAGAACCAACAGGAGGTTCTTACCAAAAGTGGTTTCAGATTTTCATCTGAACCAGTCCATGTCTCTCCCTGTGTTCTTCACTGATCATTCTTCTTCAGGAGAGAAGATTACACAGTTTGGATGTTAAGAGGGCACTTAGTTACTACATTGAGCGCATTAAGGCACTTTGGTTTGACTGTCCTCAGTTGATTCACACTTATGGTGAAGTGGGAAAGGGTAAACCTGCTACTAAGAGGACTATTGCCGGGTGGATTGTCTCTTGTATACAATCCTGCTATGAAAAGCTAGGCAAAATACCCCCCTCAGGCGTGAAAGCTTATTTGACTAGAGGTACAGCTGCTTCTCTGGCTGCTGCCAGAGATATACCCTTGTTAGAGATATGCAAAGCAGCCACCTGGAAAACAGTCCATACATTCACCAAGCATTACTCTCTAGAAATCCAGGCTAGGAGTGATACCAGGTTTGGTACAGCAGTACTACAGAGCCTATTCCCAAAATAGGTTTGGTACCCTCCTCCATGGAGGTACTGCTTGGTAGTCTGCATAATGTCAGAATACAGTAAGACTTCATGTTGTTTGAAGAAAACATTACTCACCTTACTAACTGTGTTTCTCCTATTGGAGGCTTGCTGTATTCTGACCTTCCTGCCTGCCTCCTCTCAGAACCTGTTTTTTGGGAAGTGGGCTGCCAGGTGCAACGTTGAACCTCAGGGGTGCAACTGGCACTCTCCCCTTCATTGAGAGGGGGAGTGGGTTTAGTTATATATTTTCTATAGATATGTTTTGTTCACTACCTAGTTTTTGTTTTGGAGTTCTCGACTTGAGTCTTTTTGTGGACCCAAAATATTTGGTTGCCTTTTGGCTAGTAGATTTTACAATTTCCACTTAGCAAGTATAGTTAGTATTAGCTCGTAAGAATCTGACGGTTACACTTCAAAGTGCAGCAGACAGAGGTTTGAACCCAGCTCGAGCTCAATGTTCTATGCTCTGGCGCGGAGTTAACTCTTTCCTCTCCCGAGCAGTTCAAGTGCTGGGGCTAACTGCATCATTTCAGAATACAGCAAGACTCCATTAGAAGAAACATAATTACTAAGGTGAGTATTTTTTTCTTGTATAAGAGAACTATGCTCATCATTAAAAGTTGTGAGGCAAGAAAGCCAACACCTGTGCCATTGCATATTGGTTATATTAAAATTTAAAAAGTCTACTCCATTTGTTTTTCGCATTAATGGATTGGTCTGGAAATGTATCTCTGATGTCTTTATAAATAGTACTATTCAGATTGAATGTTGTCTTAATCCATTTAGAGATATGTTTATCATATAAAGATTGATTGGAAATAAGTGGAAGGTAGGAGCTGCAAATATTTCCAAAAATCATGATGGGGAAGTTTCCATAGAATGCGTAGATCGGAAAAGGATTTTAATTTTAAAACGTGGGGTTCAAATATATCTCCCAAGAAGGAAATGCCCCTGTTTTTCCATGTTTGACAGAAAATTGGGTGATTATCGCGAGAGATACCGCGTTTTCCCCAAACTGGGGCGTAAGCAAGAGGGGTTGGGTTTGATTTGAGATATTTATGAGTTATTTTTCAACAGAATGTAGATGATGCTATAGTGGGGTGAGACTAAGTTGTGGGGGGAGAGGATTATAAATGAAGGAAGTAGCAACATTACCCGGACATAGGGAGGCTTCCATAGTAACCAATAACAGTGATTTAATATCAGGCTTAGTAAACCACTTGATAGTTTGGGCTGTACGGAAGGCCCAAAAGCAGGCTTAAAACCAAGGGAGTCCGAAACCGCCTCTTGACCAATGTGATCAAAGTTTGTTGCGACTAAATCTGGGGCTTTTGCCTTCCCAAATAAATTTGCCAAATATTTTTTCGATTTTGATGAGGAATCAATCACTTTTTAAACAGTAGTTTACTGCAGAAAATGTGTAACAGTAGACGTCGGAGCACCAATATTGTAACATTTTAAAATCTCAATAAATACAAATGTTCACATCTTGCTCATGCTGAACCTCTGCCAAATCAGTCAGCTGAGCACTCCATGGAACCCAAGTCACTTTTTTTTTTTTAAATATTAACCCATTATTATACCCAACTCCACTCTCTTCTGATTTGATTTCAGCCCCCTCCCCTCCGTCACTTTGCTGGCACACTCACAGCAGTTTCACACCCCAGAAGTACACTCATTCAGAGGGAGAAGCAGAATGAGGCGTCACCAGTCCTTCCTGGACTTCATAAATTACAATGTTCACTCTTTCCATCCTGCACATTTTGCCATCACATTCAAGTGTTTTGTTTTTTGACCCCTATGATCTGCCCCCACCCTACACACTGCTTACCTCCCACCTACTGCTCACTACATCTCTTTCTGAGGCACTGAACTTTCAACTCAAGCTCATCTTTCACTATCCCTGGCGACAGTCCTCCGTTGAGCTCCAGGTTCGACTCTCAGGATTATAAAATAAATAAGAAAATACATTAAAACACACACACAAAAAAACCTAAGCCTGAAACTGCAAGTGACAGCGAGTGGGCGGGTTAAGAGGAGGACAGTTGTACTTTTTCGTGTCTTTTTTTTTGGGGCTTGTACTTCTCAGTGTCTGGTAAGATACTCTTTTAATTACACATTTTAAGGTATGTATGTTTTAAAACTGTTTTTCATATGTGTGTTTTTTGCAATTAATAAATAATTGTGATCTTTTTCTTTTCAAGTCAAATCTGGATAGAAAGAGAATATTTTCAGAATCATAACAAATGTTTACAGATTTTTTTTTGTTACAATATTTGTCCAGCAAAGGCATACGGAGCTGTAACTTGTTTTCAGGTGTGTTTTGGGAGCACAGGGAGGTTAAGTGATTTGCTCAGGGTCAGACAATATGCAAGCAAAGCATGCTGGCATCAAAATGAGTCCTGCTGGATGAACCAACCTTGTTCACAGCTCACTGCTCTAACCTGTAGGCAATACTGTTAGCTGATCACCAAAAACTACACATTTCAAGGCCGGCTGTGTCGTGCCAAAAGGAATGGGGCCCCATATCAGGCTGTGTGCAAGTCAGTACAAATTTTTGGGGCTACCACAGCACAACCTTCTAACTTTCTTCTATCCCCCAAAAAAACAACTTGTCCTCTTACAATCATGGGTTTTGGGTGTGAATTCAGGCAGGGCTCCATATAAGATTTTTTTGGGATGAGTTCTGCATTCCTCATTTTGAGAGTGAGGTGAGTAAAACCAAATTCAGATGCCTACAAATGTCTGGATAGAGTGGAGTGAGGAGTACATTTTAAAAACAATGTAGTTTTTTTCTAGATAAGAATCGATCAAGTGCTAACAATGCTCCAGATAATGTTGGCAGGTAGCAGTAATTTACTCACCAGTTTTAAAATGTAGTGAGTAAAACAAAATCGGGATGCATATCAGTGCTGTAAATCTGGAAAAAACTGCTTGTTTTGAATCACCTCTTTATGTTATGAAGCAATATTCCTTGGAGTGTGGAGTATTTACAAATATTGGGTGAGCACTGGTACTCGTTAAAAAAAATTTGTGAACAGTATTTCCTAAAATGACATGAGTAAAACAGATTGGTACTCCCCTTATCTGAAGCCCTGAACTCAGGTCTACGAGATGCAAACGTGGCCCCATACCTACTGGCCTAGCACCATAGAGCCAGCCTTGATATGTGTAGTTTTTGATTATCAGCTGGCAGTATAGCCAAGGATGACCCAGGAAATTACAGACCAGTCAGTCTGACCACCATTGTAAGCAAGCTCATGGAGACCATACTAAAGGAAAGATTGGTGGAATATCTAGAGAAGCATGGTCTCCAGGATGAGAGGCAGCATGGGTTCATAGGGGGAAGATCGTGTCAAACAAATCTGATTGACTTCTTTGACTGTGTCACTAAGACAGTAGACAGGGGCCAAATGGTAGACATCCTCAATCTCGATTTCAGCAAGGCCTTTGTCTCTGTGCCCCATAAAAAGGTTGATCAGGAAGTTGGTGGATCTTGGGGTTCGGAAAAGATGGCCAGATGGATGGAAAACTGGCTGAGGGACAGAACCGATAGGGTGGTTGTGGGGGGAAGAGTTATCTGGCACCAGAGAGGTAACCAGTGGGGGTCCCACAGGGCTCAGTGCTGGGGCCAGTGTTGTTCAATGTCTTCATCAATGACACTGGGAATGGCATTAAGGGCAAAAATTCATGGATGACACCAAGCTTTGTGGGACAGTGGACACAGCTGAAGGGATACAGGACCTACAGGAGGATCTGCAAAAGCTGGGGAGGTGGTCCAGGACCTGGCAGCTTGGCTTCAATGCTAAGAAACGCAAAGTTATGCATACTGGAACCAAGAATCCCAGGACAGAGTACTACCTGTATGGAGTCTGAGTATCTGCATCAGAGGAGAAGAATAATCTGGGAGTGATGATCACTAGTGACCTGAAGCACTCCACGCAGTGGAAGAAAACAGCAGCAAAGGCAAACAAGATGCTGGGAGGATCAGTAGTAGGAGAGAGGAGGTTATACTGCCCTTGTACAGATCACTGGTAAGGCCACATCTAGAGTATGGAGTTCAGTACTGGTGCCCACACCTCAAAAAGGACATTAACCTGCTGGAGAACGTCCAGAGGAGGGCTACAAAGATGATAGCCAGTCAGCAGGGTAAGGCATATGAGGAGAGGTTGAGAGCACTGAACATGTAGTCCCTGGAGGACAGGAGAGAGAGAGAGAGGGGACATGATTGTGACCTTCAAGTACTTGAAAGGGATAAATAAGGTTGATAAGGAGAGTCTCTTTACGTTGAGTGGCAACCATAACACAAGGGGGGCACAGTCTTAAGCTGGAGGGTGGGAGATTTAGGAGGGAGGTCAGGAAGCACTTTTTCACAGAGAGGGAAGAGGTCATCTCGTTGAAGACAGTGGAGGCAGCTTTAAGAGAGGCTGGGATAGGCACAGGGGAAGGTAAGGATCGGGTCATTCTCTGATAAACCTGAGCCACCAGTGCGACATTGAGGTAAACAAAAAAAAATGAAACAAATCACAATTTCCAAATATACATTTGTAGTACTCAACTTAAATGTTAATTATGGATTTGAGTAAAGATAATGCCATTTTCTGATTTTTGTATATCGGAAGCTGAAGCCTACCTGCCACTTCTATGTTACGTGTGTGACATGTCCATGAACAGTCTCCTTCTCTGCTGTTATGATCCTTCCTGTGAGTCTACATTATTCATCTAAAAGCTGTTGCCTAGCATGTTATTTATCAGTATCTTATTTGATTATTATTGTTTGTAGATCTTTTCTTTTAATGTAACATTTTGTCCACACCGAATACATATTTTTTGCTGTTAAAAGTTACTGTACTGTTACATAGATTAACTATAAAGAAATAAAAAGTATTTACTGGGTTTATTTCTGTATTGTACTTTATTAAAGCACACTGTTTAAAAAAAGTGATGTCATACACAGGCATACATGTAAAAATTATTCACGCGTGTGACATCAGATGTCACGTGTGACAGGGACATTGTTAAACAATCAAAAGATACTGTACTGTTAGATCAAATGTAAAGCAATAAAGTATTCACTAGGCTTATTTCTGTGTTGTACTTTATTAAAGCACAAAATGTTTTTAAAAATTGATGTCATTCACAGGCATACATGTAGAAATTATTCATGCATGTGACAGATGTAACACGCATGACAGGGACACTGTTAAACTGTAAAACATCATTTCATCTTCACTTCGAAAAAAGAAAATAGTTTTAAATATCACCACACCACCACACTGAATTTCTGTTTCTAAAACAGTTAAGTGGTGTTTTTTATTTTCCCGTAAGATTGCTTAAACTTAAGGAAAATGGCATTGAAAAAGGGTCCCCATAGACGTGTGTGGGCCATGCCCCCCGTGCTGCTCCTACTTAGACATCAGAAAATGTCTGAGCATGGGGCAGGTCCAGCAGACTGAGAAGTGGAAGAGATTGGCTGGCCGTGGGTTCGGCTGCAGTTACGATCCCTTCCCTTGTTAAAAGGATACAGTTAAAAATGATAGTTTTGGCAGCAACTGGCTAACACTGCCATATGGAACTGGGCTATGAAGCCCAAACAGAATTTACAGTAGGCTGGAAATTCATTTTAAGGTGTACTGTGGATCATAGGTTTATCGTAGTCGCATGTTTAGCTTTATCACATTATACCATGTTCCTTTCTTTAAAAAGGGGGGTGGAAGGTTAAGCCATTTCTCAGTACTACCATACAAAATGAAAAGGACAATGTCAGGAACTGTGACAATGTTTAGGAATAATTAACTCTCCACCTGTTATTCATTTATGGCTGAAGAAGTGTATCAATGTATGTGACTCTAGGTAGACACTTAAAACAGCTTTAAATAACCTCTTAATACACAGAATGTAATTTTAACAAAAACACAAACACAGAAATCCACTGTGGTGGTGTGGTATTTAAAACTATATATATATGTACACACATATACATTTTTATAAAATGAACATAAAATGATGTTTTTTGGTTTTAGAGTTTAACAATGTCCCGTCACATGCGTGACATCTGATGTCACACGCGTGAATAAGTTTTACATGTACGCCTGTGTATGACATCATTCTTTTAAACAATATGTGCTTTAATAAAGTACAACATAGAAATAAGCCCAGTGAATACTTTTTATTTCTTTATATGTGATTTATGTAATAATACAGTAACTTTTGATTGTTTAATAACGTCCCTGTCACATGCATGACACTGGATGTCACACATGTGAATTTTTACATGTACGCCTGTGTATGACGTAACTTTTTTAAACAATGTTTGCTTTAATAACGTACAACCCAGAAATAAGCCCAGTGAATACTTTTTTATTTCTTTATATTTGATCCATGTGACAGTACAGTAACTTCTTTTTTTTTTTTATTTGCATTTTTCCGCCTTCCTAGTTGCCGGCCCCCGGTACTTTCAGCCCGGTCACGGGCCGACGGCTTCCACCCCCCAAATCGGCCTCGGGTCCTCCGATACCCCGTGGCTTACCCCCCACGGCGGGGCCGCGGGATGCAGGAGGAAGGACATCCCGCAGAGACCGGAATCGGTTGGAGGACTGGCCTGGGGGGCTAATCAAAGCCGCGGCGGGCTTCGTGGAGGGCGGCCGGCAACCGTCCATTTTCCTTTTTCCGGGGAAGGCGGGGACGTGCAATGAAGCCTGACGTCCGCCCCGCCTCCTATGCTTTGAGCGCGGCAGCGTGGGTGTTCCTGGCCTCTGCTACGAGTCCCCATTGCCCGAGATGCTGCCCCAACCCTCCCCGGAGAAGGAGAGCAGTCAACGGACCTTCGATCCATCTCCCCGGCTAGCCCTCCGACGACTGGTCCGTTCCGAACCGAATTGAGCGCGTCAAGCGGAAATCCAACCGCTGCACCGACGGGCGGCCTCAGTACAGTAACTTCTGTTTGCAATGTCCCTGTCACATGTGTGACATCCGATGTCCCATGCATGAATAATTTTTGCATGCACAGTACATGGCATTATCTCTATTCTAACCCAAAATTGACAATTAAAGTGAGTACTACAAATCAATATCTGGAAATTGTGATTTGCTTCTCTTCTTTTTATATAGCTGTCAAATTCTGCCACGTGTTACTCTCATGGGATGTTTGGACAACACCTCAAAATGCCTTATCTCACACTCCCACAGTCATTCCCACGATCACTATTTATAGTGCACCAATTATGGTAACAAGCCCCTAATTTGCATACATGACACACCTGGATGGAACATTCAGGTGAAAACAACATAGAGGATTATGTATGAGCAGTCATACATAACAAGGATATTCTTGTATCGAGAGGTTTCCTTGGTAACAGATGATGCTCGAGAGGTACTCTGTTACCAAGGGAACCTCAAGATACAAGAATTTCCTTGTTTGTGTATGACTGCTCATATATAATCTTTTATAGTGTATGGGCAGTCACAGCATAGAAAATCACACAAAACCAGCTGGAGAAGACAACAGAAAATAGAAATTTTAACAGTTTCTTTTTTTAACTGACACAGTGTACTGCAGATGTTTCTGCAAGTTCAAGTTTAAAAAAAACAGCAACTTCCAGCTTAACTGGATTGAGGAAAGCAACTATGTGGCAGCATTCCAAGTTGTTATGCTGCAGTAGTGACATAGCTAGTGCAGCATAACAGCTGTGATGACATAGCTACTGCAGCATAACAACTCCATTCTAGTTATGGATTTCTATCCATAACGACATTCTACCATACACTATAGCCAATATTGATGAACAGAACATTTTGACAGCAAGGTAAACAAACTTTTTTTATTAATAAATAATAAATGAGGCAATAATGAATAGGGAGACCAGTGTGGTTGTTTATATTGTACATATTCCTTGGTCAGCACACACAAATGCTCACAAGCAAGTGCTTTTAAATAGAATAAAATTGTTTTCATATTGTGGGTGGCATGATTGACAACTGGTGTAACATGCAATATGTTGTGTTACATTTTTAAATATAGAAATTTTTTTTAAATGACCACCAAAATTCAGAGATTAATTTCAACATCCCTGTGCACTTTCTTGCTGCATATTTGAATGTCCTGTCATTGTCATGGTTTTCAAGTTATGTTTTAAAAAGCAGGATGTGTGCCAGAATGTCACAAATACAGTAAAGAAAGACACCATTTTTTGAAATGTTTTCATCGATTAAGGAAACAAAACAAAACAAAAAAAATTATGATACTGTGAAATTTATTTATTCCTATAATACTTTATTTAAATAATCATCCACATTACAAAACAATTTGATTATGACTTTTTTTTTTTCTTACATATAAATGTATTGACATCTAGTGGCCTAGCTTTATCAGAGAAAGACCCGACCATGGGTAGGGAGGATGGGAGGAGTGGGGAGGGATGGCAGGGACATCAGCTCAAGCTGCAACATGAGCAGACTTGATAGACCAAATGGCCTTCTTCTGCTGGCTTCTTCGTATGTATGTATGTATAGTCCAGAGGTTAAAGTAAAGAGCTGTGAACAAGCTTGGTTCATCCAACAGAACAGGTTTCGATTCTAACATGTTCTACTTGCATACTGTGTGACCCAGAGCAAGTCACTTAACCTTCCTGTGCTCCCAAAACACTCCCGGGAACAAGCTGTAGCTCAGTGTGCCTTTCCTGGACAAAGACAGTAAAAACAATCTGAGCATGTGTTATGATTCTGCAACTATTATTTTCTTTCTATCTAGATTTGACTTGAAAAGAAAAAAAAATTGGACAAAATTACTTATTAATTGCAAAAATGCACAGATGATCAACAGTGTTAAAATATGCATAACTTGAAATGTGTTATTAAAAGGGTGTTTTACCTCTGATAAAGTTAAAAGTATAACAGTTTCTTACTGAATTACTTTGTAGTGAATGGGATTTTCTAACATAACAATACGAGAATTCTACTGGATTATTTTTATAAACAGTTTGAAACATAAAGGTGATAACTCATTAGTTTCAGTGCACATACAAAACAATTATAAATGTAGAAAGTGCTGTAGTAACACCTTAAAACACATGTAATAAAACAGACAACTTCCTATTTAACCTACTGGACTGCCTGCAATCAAAACTAGGCCATGACTGTGGTGATATCATTGTCTGTCAGAAGCCTAAAACACATGGCTGCCCCCAGCCCTTAATTACAGGCTGATTTACATATGAATAATTCTGGACTGCTAAGACTTACAGGTAAGCACGACAGCTTACTCAAAGTATCTTTTTATGGGCTTTCAGACATTGAGAAATCCTGAAGAAGGGAGTTTTCCTTTAAAGCATATTTTTGCTACATATGCTCTGTGTCGTGTGTCTGTCACTGGTGTTCTCCTCACCTACCCATAGCACCCCCACCCCCCCACGTGCAGTTCTTTGCCTGGTGCTGTTGTCATGGCCATGCCACTTCATGGCCCCCTGTGTTCAGCACTATCCTTAGTGCTATATGAAAAAATTACTCACCTTAGTAATGTTGTTTCTTCTAATGGAGTCTTGCTATATTATGACATATGCAGTGAGTCCCAATCTTCAAACTGCTCCGGAGGTGAAAGAGTTAACTTTCCATGCCAGGCATGGAACCTTGAGCACGAGCTCGGTTGAAAACTCTGTCTGTTGTTCTTCAAACTCAAACTGTCAGATCTTTACGAGCAAAACTCACTAAGGTTCTGTGTGGAAGCCGTAAACCTACACTAGCCAACTGGCTACTAAATATAAGAACACATTTTTCTTGGTCCCAAAACAAAGACTCAAGTCAGGGGATCCAACAAATAAAAACATAACACCCAAACACCCCAAAAAGAAGGGGTGAAAAATAACGTGGGCATCTACAAAGTACCAACACTACACTGCCCACCCACATCCCAAAAGTAGAGGTTCTGAGAGGGGCAGGCGGGGGGGGAGGTCATAATATAGCAAGACTCCATTAGAAGAAACAACATTACTAAGGTGAGTAATTTTTTCTTCAAACATGAAGTCTTGCTGTATTATGACATATGCAGACTACACAGCAGTACCTCCATGGAGGAGGGACAGAATCTACTTGGAAATAGGCTCTGAAGCACAGCTGTGCCAAACCGAGCATCACTCCTAGCCTGGATATCCAGGAGTAATGCTTGGTAAAAGTGTGAACAGTTTTCCAGGTAGCTGCTTGACATATCTCTAGGATAGGGATGTCCCTGGCAGCAGCCAGAGACGCAGCTGTACCTCTGGTAGAGTGAGCCCTCAGGCCTGAGAGAGGAACCTTACCCACTTTCTCATAGCAAAATTGGATACAAGAGACAATCCACCTGGCAATGGATCTTTCAGTGGCAGGTTTCCCTTTACCAACCTCACCATAAGTGAGGAACAGTTGGAGGGAGTCAAACCTGTGACCCTTGGTACGTTCTATGTAGTAACTAAGGGCTCTTTTGACATCTAAACTGTGCAGTCTCCTCTCGCCAGAGGAGGAATGGTCAGTGAAGTACACAGGAAGAGACATAGATTGATTAAGGTGGAAGTCTGAAACCACCTTAGGCAAGAACTTCCTGTTAGTCCTGAGGACCACCTTATCTCTATGAAAGGAGATAAAATCAGGTTCCACTGACAATGCTTGTAATTCACTTATGCGCCTGGCAGAAGTGATGGCTACCAAAAACACAGTTTTCCAAGTCAAGTACTTAAGCTCTGCTGAAGACAAGGGTTCAAGGGGTTGCATAAGCTGAGCAATGCAAATATTAAGATCCCAGGCAGGGGCAGGGTCCCTGAATGGGGGGTTGGTGTGAAGCAACCCCTTGAAAAACTTGGAGAATACAGGATGAGCCGAAAGAGAAGAGGGTTTACCTGCTGATAAGAAAGCAGGCACGGCTGCCAGGTGCACTTTTAGGGCAGCTGGTCTCAGCCCCAAAGTATTCAAATGCACCTTATAATCCAGGACTGTGGGTAAATCAGCAGATTCTGGGGAAATATGCCTGCCAGAACACCATATGGAAAATCTCTTCCATTTGGAATTATAAGTAGCCCTGGTGGAAGGCTTCCTAGAAGCCTTCAAGATATCCAGTACACCTTGGGAGAGGTGTAGGTCAGCAAACTCTAACTCTTCAAGAGCCAGGCCTTGAGATTGAGAGATTTGAGGTTCGGGTACCAAACTCTCCCCTGGGCACAGGTTAACAGGTTGTGATTCCTGGGAAGACACAGGGGAAGGTGGACTGCTAAGGACACAAGGAGTGGGTACCAGGGCTGTCTGGCCCAATCTGGAGCAATCAGGATCATCTTGCAAGGTTGAGATCTGATTTTGACTAGCACCCTGAACAGAAGAGGGAAGGGGGGAAAAGCATAGAGAAACTTCCCTTCCCAACTGAGAAGGAAGGCATCCAGAGGGACTGAGCCCAACACTGGGGGCCTGCAGCAAAAAAGGGGAAGTTGGTGATTGTCTGGGGCTGCAAAAAGATCTATCTGCAGGGTGCCCCATCTGGCAAATACTACCTCCAGTACTAGGGGATCCAGTGACCATTCGTGATGGCCCTGGGAAATCCTGCTGAGAGCATCTGCCAGGACATTGTCCTTGCCTGGGAGGTGTTCAGGGAATAAGCCAGAGACCACAACTTCATTGCTTCAGTGCACAAGGCCGTAGACCGAGTGCCTCCTTGCTTGTTGATGTACCACATTGTGGTGGTGTTGTCTGTTCTGACCTGTACGACTTTGTTCTGAACAGATGTGGAAAAACTTGAAGTGCTAGAAAAACTGCTCTGAGTTCCAACAGATTGATGTGGAGCAGAGATTCCTGTGGGGACCACAATCCCTGGGTAGTGAGATGCACATGAGCTCCCCACCCCAAGAGGGATGCATCTATAGTAAGGATTAAGGAGTGAGACTGAGGGTGAAGGGACCCCTGTCTCAGATTGCTCTGGTCCTGCCACCACTGAAGGGCTTGGATCAGGGTTCGAGTCACTGGGATCAATTTGGTTAGAGGTCTCTCCTTTGAGACCAAAAGGCTCTCAAATGGAACTGGACGTCCCTCATCTCTGAAATCTTGCTCCCTGCACTACTGCTGTAGAAGCAGCCATGTGCCCCAGGAGCTGCAGAAAATGCCTTGCTGGTCGAGAGACCTGCAGGGTGAAAGAGGAGGCCAGAGACCAGGGTCCTTGCTCTTTCCAGAGGGAGGAGGCTCTGGTCTCTTTTGTATTCAGTTCTGCACCTATGAAGGTGAGGAGCTGGACAGGCTCTAGAACTGACTTTGGAAGATTGAGGAGGAAACCTAGAGATGTGAGCAGTTGCTGAGTTACCTGAAGGTGAAGTCTGACTTGTTCTGGAGACTGGCCTACTATGAGCCAGTCATCCAGGTAAGGAAAGATGGCATTCTTTTGCCTTCTTAAGTGGGCAACTGCTACTGCCAGGCATTTCGTGAATACCCTCGGGGCAGAGGTGAGGCCGAAGGGCATTGCTCTGAACTGGTAATGGCCTGAGGGCAGCTGGAATCTGAGGTACTTTCGATGGGAGCTTCTGATAAGAACATGGAAGTAGGCATCCTTGAGGTCCAGAGATGCTAGCCAGTCCCCTGGCCTTAGAGAGGGTAAAATAATTCCCAGAGTCACCATTTTGAATTTTGGTTTTAAAAGGTGCTTGTTTAGGTATCTGAGATCTAGGATGGGCCGCCATTCTCCTGTCTTTTTTGGGGTAAGGAAGTACCTGGAGTACAACCCTTTGCCCTGGTGTAGGAGTGGAACCCTTTCCACAGCTCTGAGAGCCAGGAGGGTAGAAACTTCTGTTTCTAGGGCAAGTGCCTCTGATGGATTTGCAAGTGGAAAGGACCTGGGTCTCATCTTTGGAAATTTTTTGAAGCTGAGAACCAGTCCCTGGCTTACTACTTCCAGGACCCACTTGTCTGATGTTAAAGACTTCCAGTCCTGGACAAAGTAAGCCAGCCTGCCCTCTACAGGTAGTAGAGAATCGGCCCTGGCCACCCCATCAGGGTGCCTACTTGGCAGGGGCTTTGGGCTGAGGGGTGGAAGCAGGCTTGCTTGTAGCCCGTCTGCCTCTCCCTCTAAAGAACCCCCTCTGGGCATAAGCAGAAGAGGAGGCCTGGACTTGGTAAAAAGGCCTATGAAAAGGACTGCCCCTGCCCCTGGGATGCTGCCTTTGAGGAGTGGCCTGCCTTTCCTTGGCCTGTGCACTCCTATAGGTGGTCCTATATTCATCCATTTTCTTCATGTAATTCTCTGTCTGCTCCCCAAACAGAGAATTGCCCACAACAGGAAAATCCACGGCCTTAGACTGGGTATCCTGTGACAGGGTAGTACATCTGAGCCAAGCCATTCTGCAAAGTGCCACAGATGTAGCCATGACCCTTGAAGACACATCATTAGAATCTACTGCAGCATGAAACTGCACCTTGGATGCCTCAATACCATCCGCAGTCACCTGCTCCAGCTCCCTGGCAAGCTGGTCAGGGACCTGTTTTGCCAGGGCCAGCACAGTATCCCATCTGGATTTCTGGTACCTAGCAGCATAAGCCATATAATTTGCCTGTCTGAGTCCCAAAGATGCTGCCATGTATTGTTTCTTTGCCATGGCATCAATCCTCCTGGAGTCCTTTTCAGGGGGGTGCGAAGCTAGGCTCAAAACCAAAATCTTGAACCAGTGGAACCGACCGAACCGAGCACTTCCCTGATGGTGTTGGTTCAGTCGGAACCGGGGAAAGTGACTGGACAATTTGAATTGCTTTAGCTATTTGCTCAGCGGTTGGGGAGAGAACTTTTGGCTCCTCACTAGCTGACTTTCTAGTCCTTTTAGTTGGAACCCGCTCCTCAGAGCTGGCTCTTTGTTTGCCCGAGGAAGTATCGCCCTGGTCAGAGGGCACTCCCTCTGGTTCGGTTGGAACCGAACCGGGCTGGCCATCCGGGTCAGCGGACTTTTTGGCTTCCTTCCCGAGCCTACCAACTCTCTTTTCTCACGGTTGCAGCAGGGAAATTTTTACAAATCTGGCAGTCTGCATTGAGGTGGTCAAACCCCAGACAATACACACAGGTGGTGTGTGGGTCAGCCTTAGCAAAGGCTTCCCCACAAACACCACAGTGCTGAAACCCAGTGGGCCCGGTTTTTCTTTGGGTTTCTCAGACATATGCCAGCCTAACCAAACTTCTCCCGTTTCACGGCAATCCGCTAAGCAAGACCTCTATCGGTTCCCAACCATGTCACGGTCGTGGAAAACCGTAATGAAACTGCTTTTTAGAACCGATAAGAACCGGAACCGCACTCTAAAAAGGACTAGAAGTCTTTAAAAGTAACCTGATCGGTTCAAACCGAACCGAAAAACGTTTACAAGTTCCACACAGAAAAATATATAAATGTAAGCCTAACTATTACTTACGATACCACAGACAGAGCTTGAACCGACCGGTTGCGGTTTAATTTCGGTTGAAAAACCGATAAAATAATACTTTAACCGACAAAATGAACCGAGCAGAAGGAGAAATCTCCGGAGCGACTGTTCAGTGAGGCGGAGTAAAGAATCTGACAGTTTGAGTTTGAAGAACAACAGACAGAGTTTTCAACCGAGCTCGCGCTCAAGGTTCCATGCCTGGCATGGAAAGTTAACTCTTTCACCTCCGGAGCAGTTCGAAGGTTGGGACTCACTGCATATGTCATAATATAGCAAGACTTCATGTTGTTTGAATCAGAGCTGTGTTGCTGCACTGCATTGTGCTAGCATTTGTCATTTGCACAATGCAGAAACCACCCTATATTCATAGGATGTAGCACCGGCGTGATGTCGCCGAACTGGATATGGCACAGTTAGGGCGCAGCACAATCACTGCCCTTGCGCAGGTGTCTGACTATTACCTGGGCCTAAAAGACGTAGCTCATTAGAGTTGCTGAGAAACAAGAATTAAAGATCTAAAATCCAGAGATGTTACAAAAAAGCCTGCTCCTGGATCTCAGACCCAGTTGATGATAAGCCTGTTAACAGACCCAAGACAATCGCTCATATTTCTAAGGGCCTTAGGCTTATAAATTCACTCAGATAGAGAGGTACGACTGGTTTTGAATATTTAAACATTAAGAAAAATACTGCACATGAAGCTGCCTCTGATTTGGAAGGCTCTGCCAGCTGAAAGAGCTAGTAGCGAGCTAGTAGCTCTAAAATTAACAGCCTGAAATGTTAACAATTATTAAAAACAACCAGCTGTCACTTTTCATTTCTGAAGTATTTTTCTTTTTCCATTTGCCCACAGAAAGTTTTCTAACCTATAGTATTAGGTGTGATGCAAAGAGCAGTCACTTTACCTGCAGGCTGACATGTCTAGTTCCATTGCTCTTCATACCCAACAGCACTGTGACCTTACTTACGGTGACATCACAAGTGGCCAATCATGAGGCAGATGGTGACTGGCTCTTCTTGGTAAGTTGTGATCTCGCAAACAGTGAGGTCATAGGGCTAATGATGTATGAGGAGGTACAGAACTAACTATGTCAGCTTCCATGCAAAGTATTGTTCCACACATCACAAAGGACTGTTGGGTAGAAATCTTCTAACTAGCAAAATGGGGGTAGGGACAGAGACTTAAGAATAAAAGAAGTAAAGCAGTACACTAGCTCTTTAAATCTTTCTTTGAGAAACACTGTTTAGTTTCATTGAAAATGTTTAACTGGGAAGGATACACAGAGCCAAGGCTTGTTTCTAGGAGTGTCCTGAAGGTGGATGAACGAAGGAGGTACACGAGTAAGAACAAAATAATACAAGGTTGAAGCCTTTGTTCATCCAGGATGAACCTGGCAAAGTGGTTGTACATGACATCCTGCTTTGTCAGGTCCATTTCGGAAGCACTAGCAAATAGTAAATATTTTTTACTTAGTTCCTGAGACTTTATCAGTTACAAGAATTACCAAACACTAGCAATCTGTTTCGTACCCTCTGACCTAATGTTAAGGTTGCGCAATCCTGTCAAACACTGCGTCCTGAAAAGACAGTTATCAATCAGAATATGAATCCCCAATGAACATCGAATGTATAGCCTCTAAAGACGTCAATGTAAAGCTTTGCAAAGAAAAGAACAGAAATGCATCACTTTAGTCTTAAAATATGAAATTCAGTCTTTCGATATAAACTATGCTAGATCATTATGTTTTAAATTACTGTCTTTACTTTTCTCAGCATGGGAGAAGGTCTGCACAGAGGAATTTTCCAACT
The DNA here is from genome assembly GCA_016271365.2 of Neoceratodus forsteri. Lineage (NCBI taxonomy): Eukaryota > Metazoa > Chordata > Ceratodontiformes > Ceratodontidae > Neoceratodus > Neoceratodus forsteri. The sequence continues at coordinate 1,839,605,298 of CM057456.1, forward strand.
GATATCTACTTACCTCCATTAACTTTCTGTATCTCTCTCTTCAGTTTTCTGTCTCCTTAGTCAGGTCGTAAAATTCAGTTTCGTGTCCAGGGGGCAAATCCCCCCAGGATCTATCAGATTGGGGAGACTGACTTTGAGGGATGTCTTTAAAAGAGATCATTTTGTGTCTTTGACTTTCATGATAAACACTCGTTTTACTCAACTTGCCTCTTCATCTTTCCTGTCTGGAAGTGATTCAATCTGAAACATCCTTGGTTCTGTGTGAAAACTCATTGGGATACATAAACAGCAGTAAACAAGACTATATGACAGTGTCACAAACCTGAATGAATGAATATAGAAATACTGAGCTAAATACATTTTTTTATATTTCCTAGTTAATTCATGGACTGGCCCAGTTGAGGGATGCAGCAATGGTTAAATTAAAAAAAAAAAAGGTTTTCTTTGTCTTTTTATTTCTCTTTTTTTTCTGTTCTTCATTTTTCTTCACATGGCTGCAGCTCACTCAGACAAAATTCCCCATGTACCCAATTCTGGGATTATCACTGAATTCTGTAGGTTATTTACTGTTCAGAGAGTTCTTGAATTTTAATTTTATTCAATTATGTGTGCCGAAGCCACATTCATATAAAACATTTGCAAAAGGAATACCCACTGCAATCTAATAAAGCTTGTTAAGCCCTGGAATCTCACCTGAATGCTCTTTCAGTGCTACTTCTGCACGTTGCTGGAATGTAAAAATGGGTAGTGCTCATCCGAGATGTTAATCTGTTTCAGAAGTGCTTGTGCTGCACTCAGGTTCATGCTCTCTTATTCTGAAGGCTCGAGTTCTGGCTCAGGCTCAAAATTCATCTTTGTGTGCCCTTTTTTTCACATAACTGTGCCAACATTGTTTGGCTTTCTTCTCAGCCAGGTTGTTATGGATAACGATGCAGATGACATTAGAGTGGCACCCCGATGCCTAATGTTATCTTGTTTCTTGGGACACAGCCCCAGGTGATGGACATTCCCAGCCTACCTCCTACCCAGTTCCCAATAAAGTTTCCCAGAAGAATAAAATAAACTTTCAGTTCTCTTGTTTCATGGTGCTACCACGATCCCTTCTTTAGTTGCCCACTTCTCATTTCAGTATGCAGTCCCCATCAACACAGAGCCACTGACCTTTAGTTTAACTGCTTTATTTTCAGTTTTGTTTCTTGCTGCAACCCAGGTCCATCCTTTAAAAAACAATAAAGCCATTGGTCTGCTTTCTAATTATTTTTTTGTTTGTTTCTTGCTGCTATCCAGGTCCTTCTTTTAATTGTCCAAACACTGTTTCACTAGTTCAAGTTGCCACATCGAAACAAAGCCACTGTATTTTCAGTTTTTTTTTTTTCTTGCTTCTTGGTGCTACCTGACAGGTCCCATCTTTTAGCAAAACAGAGCAACAGCACGTCGGTCAGCTTTCTGTTTTCTCAGTTACTGATGCTACACAGGTCTCTCTCCTTTAGTTTCCTGTACCTTGTTTTAGTAGTTCAAGCTGCTGCCTCAAAATAGAGCCACTGCTCCTAACTGCTTTATTCTAAGTTTTCTTGTTTCTTGGTGCCAGGTCCATCATAACAACAAAAAGAAACCTTGCCCCTTAGTTAACAATGGCATGGACAATTATTTTTCCATTGCTTAACTCACTCACTCGCCAGGTTTAGTTCAGTACTGGTTTTCATTCATACAGGTTGCAGAGTGCTGTGACACTGCCATACTGCTAACTACCTCTGTACTGACTGCAGCACGAACTGTCTCAGCTGCTACTCTGACTCTTGCTTCTGCCCTCTCGACAGTGGCATAGGCTGGATCCAACACTGGAGATGTCACTCACGTGTCTTGTTGCAGTCCTTATCTGGCATCATTGCAACAGGCTGGCTTGATGTTCTGAACTACAGCAGACTCTCGCAAGAGTGCACCACAGTGTGTGCAAACCAGTAAAGGGGGAAAAAAAAGTTCCATGCTCCACTGCCTTCTATGTGTTTTTAAAAAAATTACTGCACTTTCTGCGCTGTTGTCCCAGCTGTATCCCCACTCCCAGTCCTGTCACCTGCCTTCTCCTGGACCTACCCCACCTCTTGATCCTCCCTGACATACTCTCCCAAGATGGTGCCCCTGAGGTGTGGGTGGGACGGGTTCACTGCCAGAAGTTCAGCTAGGTGCCCAGGTGGGTGCCTCAGTCAGTGATGAGGGGCCTGCAGAGCTGCAGTGGCTTCATGCTGCACTTCAATGTTTTTTTTCCATTCTCTCCTTTCCCCACAGGATGCCAACAGTTAGCTCAGTGATGAGTGCATGCACACAGATACGTGTCAGCATCTTCCCTCCCTATGCTCCAGCTGCACCCCAACCCACAGTCACCCAGTGGTGGTACCACAGCGGAATCTGTAACTCTCCTTCCCCCAGGAGGACAGCATCCTCAGGGATGCTCAATCCTCCTCCTATGGCTGCTCCTCCAATAACTCACTCGCATTCTGAACCCTGGTCGCAGTCGCAAAGGGTAGTGTTACCGCTGTGCCAGTGGGCCTTTTTTGGCATCCAATACAAAAAGTACACAGAAGCGCCACAGTGCTTTACATCTGACTGTACCGTCTGAGGGTCACACAAATAGCAGGAGGAAAAACAAAAAAAATTGCACAAAACCCGCTACCCCCTCAAATTTTAAGCCCTGTCCATGGTATTTCTGCACTTTCTTGGAGTTCAATGGGGGGCTGCTCCATTGCAGCAGTGCTGTAGCCATGCAAGTAGTGGTATCAACAGCAGGAGTCAGTGACAGACTGCAACCCTTGAAATCACTGGTGGGTGCACCTATCTTGGCCCAATGGGGGTGGGTAGGCTATATACAGGACTAGTCAACAGACTAGGGAGATAGGTTAAAAAAAACAAAAACAGATACATATAGAAAGAGAACTGGGGGAACGCAGATGTGAAATGGTGATGGTACACTGTTTCCCTTCCCCAATGCTTCGCTAATTGGTTTTAAGAGAAAAATGAAATAATATTTGTTATCTAAAATGTCTTGTAATTGCTTTTTGTGATTGTCTAAATCTTATTTAATGTGTGTATTTGTGTTTTGTATTGACCCTGGGATTGAACCTGAAAAAGGGCACTTGGTCCAGAGTTCTTACCTGGTTAACAAATTAATAAATAAAAAAAATAATAGCTGTTCTGATCTCTAAACACTTGAAGGTCTTTTGGGGAAAAGGCACTGGCAGTTAGTGTGCCCTTTATCTCGTCTCATAGCTTCATAACTCCTAACACTTTTTAACACGAGGTAAACAAATCACAAGAAAAAAAACCTTTTACTACCATTACAAGTTTCACATACAGTATGCAATAATGCAGTCACTCACAAGGGGGAGTTAATGACCAGTTAATGTCCTACCAAAAGCAACCACACAACTAATGCCTGCTGTGTCTCAAACCTCTTTCTCATCATAATGATATGCTTCCATGATGTATGGACTGAAAGGCTAATGAGAGAGGCTGCATCTTATCCCAGTACACAGAGCCTAACAGTCGTCCCCAGTGAACAAGTGGAGACACAGATTGTTGACAACAGTGGCGACCTCTGTACTTCCAGAAGCTTAACAATGAGGCCCGCAGCAGAAGGCTAGCCTGTCTCCTTGCTTATGTCCTCTGTTCAATTAGCTCTCCCACCTGCTTCTGCTAAACACTGGCTGTTCTCCAAGATGTTCATTTGTCAGTGTTACTTGAGGATAATGCGGCACTAGGTCCAGGCCCAAACTGCATCTGCTATGGAGATAAAGTGCCAGTCCGGTGGCAGAGCATCAGGTTTTCCCAAGTCTAAAGTACTGCCCCCCTCCCCAAAATGATAAAGTTTTATAAGATATAATTTGTCAGCTGATATTTGAGCTGTGCAAATACTTTTAGGTAAATAAAGCTGGAAATCCTAATTTAAAAAAAAAAGAATCCAGAAATGGCTTTCAGAGGACAACAGCATTTTAACTTCAGTAATGAAATTAACCACAGAAGCGCAGATACACTATCACAGTTGATGGTAGCACAAAACAGGGGTGCAAAAAGGCTCCCTGTTACATCACCAGCAAAAACTGCCATACACAAAGGGAAAACCCGGTCACAGGGCTGGAGATGGGGACACTACATCACAATGCAAATGACAGGTGTCAGATGTTTGTGGGTTTTTTTTGTTTGTTTTTTCCTGTTTCTGCCCCTTTTACACCAGCACCCCCTAACCCTCTGGATCTGCCAGTCATCCCTCATTGCTTCAGCCTCCCTTGGCTATGGTCACTTACCTCCATGTACCCTTGGCTGTGCCCTCCCAGGCGGGGTCAAGGTGGGGTGGGAACCCCCAAACTTCATTGTCAGGTGGTGCCAGACGCCAAGGAGGCAGAGACCTGGGATGTACCACGGCCGTCATCTCAGATATATCAGGGCCATTTTCCTTGTTTTCCTCCTATCCCATGAGATGTTGCTTTACGAGGACATCAAAGCAGGCCCGTATATGCTGTGCATGCATCTGCTCGCCAATGTCAGTGACGTCCCACAATCTCCTCGGACCTTCCAACCACACTATCACCTGTGGTCACCCAGGTGGCAGTATCGTGGCAGAGAACAGAACCCTCCCTCTGCAGAGAAGAACAATGTCCTCTGGGAGCTGGCACCCAATAATCCAAACTCATTCCTGAACTCGAGTCACTGGCATTGTGAGCGGTAGTGTTACCGCTGCACCAATGGGCTGGTGTGAGATGTTTGTGGTTTGAAACAAACGTGAACTGTGACCTAGAACACCACATTACTGTGCAACATGGGTGACTCCAGACAAGGGCTAGACAGGGGAACACACCCTGGTAAAAATGTTCTTTGCCCCAGCCATGATACATAACTGCCAATGTAGTCCAGATTAAAATTCAACAAAGTGCCCAGGTATGCAGCTCTGTACCCTGCTGGTTCTTCAGTCATCTTCAATTCCTAGAGCCGTTATTGTTGTGCACTGCCATATGCCAAGTTCACTCTTCCATGGAGATGTTGTAGTTCTCCCCTACTTGCCCAGCTCCTACCTTTGGTGCCGGGGATTCTTTTATTTTCTGCTGCCTCCTGCAGCCCTCCCTTATAGTCCAGTAGCTCCCACACAACCCCAGCTCACTGTTAGTCCCTAGCATCCAGTGGACCCACCCTCTAGCCCTGTTTCTCTGTGAATTCTTCATCAATGGTCCCATGCTGATCTCCATCCCTTGCTGGATCTTCAGTGCCCAGACACTGCTTCAAACAACTCTTCTGGATTGGTGACACTGTGCTAAGCAACCAGGCTATGTGAGGGCCAGCAAACGTCCGTGCACAGCACAGTGCATTAACTGCATGTTGGGCCTTGTCGTTCCCTTTGCAGTCCATTGCAATGTGCAGGGAAAGGCATGCAATCTGGGTGTGTATAGCACGATGAGGTACGACCAAGAACAGTTGAGCAAAGTAGTTGTGACCACTTTGTGCCGCCAAACTATGACTGTTTATAGGGCCAAAGACCTGCAGTGGTGCACATAAGAGAGCAGAAATTCGACAAGCAACTGTCAAAACATGCTATGTGAGATTTTTATTGAGTATATAACTAAGTGCAGGCAAAAATACAAATACCAGACACCTTGCAGTTGCCCATGCACTGCACTCAATACAGCTTCATCAGTGGCCCCCTGACGAAGCTCCATCGAGTGTAGTGCCAAGCAGGTGTCGAAATAACCACCTGTCTGCCTGTCCCAGACTCCAAATTTTCCCTAGGACAGCTAGTTTAATTTCTTTGCCTGTCCCTGGGACAGGCACCAAGAGAAAAAGCATTATTGAGCATTAGGATCCAGGAAATGCTGCCACCTGTAAGACTGGGCTTTGATTGTCCCAACATCACAATGTCATAGGTTAAGAGATGCCCATTCAACCCAACATTCCATGATGGGCTCTTCTGAGCAACTGGTGGTTTCATCAAGCAGCAGAAATGAAAATAGTACTGCAGCAGGACTAGACTGCAGATGTGTTCCTCATCATCGTGCATGTGCAGCTGCCCATCTTCCTTTTGCTTTCTGCACTGCATACCTCAAATCTTTGTGTGCCGTTCATGCAGTAGCAGATCAAGACTAGCTTTTGCTCAGAGGCAGCAGAGATTTAGCAATGCAGATTAAAAACCCATTTCAGGGCTGTCTGCTAATGAAGAGGTGCCTTGGTAAGGCTAATTAAAAGCCCTTGTAAGGGCTAGAAAATGGTATCTGAAAGCCCTTTTCAGGGCAGTCAAGGCAGACAGAAGGGATGACTCAGTATTTAGAAATTAGGAGAGGAACTTAAAGGGCTGAGACAACCACTTAAAACCCCCATGTCAGGTCAGGAAGGGCTCCAGAAGCAGGAGGTGGGGAGGCTGGTTAAAAGCCTTTGTCAGAGCTGGCCCTCTGGCACAGGAATACCAATACCACTCGTGACTAGGGTTGTTAAGGTATACGTTGGTATTGATACCGTGGGCAATTTCTTATACCGCAATAACCACAGTATACCAAAGTATTGGGACCTTTCAACTAGTTTTTTTTTGCATTTTCAGGGATAACTCAATTCGTGGAGGCTTCTTTTTTGTGCAAAAAGTACTTGTTCTGCAATATCGCAGTATGATGATAACCATGGTATTACATGTGATGGTTATCATACTGTCAGAATTTCATACCATGACAAGCCTACTCGTGACGCCAGTGGCCTGGATTCGGGAATGAGTCTGGGTCACTGGACGCCAACTAGGAAGAGGAGGATTGAGAGTCCCAGGGGACACACTCCTCCTCCAGGCAGGGAGGGTTGCCACTCAGACTGCTTTGACACTGCCACCTGTAGAGGCATCAGTGGCACTGCAAGGACAATGACGTAGGGAGGGGAAGAACGCCATCAAGCACTTGGCAAAGACATGTGTCAACACGTCACCAGCCTGGAAGTTAGACCTGGTCCCCAGCTGGGCAGGTACATCCACCATTAGTGCTGGCAACGGGAACAAAAACTATATTAAAAAAAAGCCTTTGTCTGGGTTACTATGTGGGGGAGCTGCATGGGGCAGATGAAGCTGATCGACTTGTCAGGGCACAGCAGAAGAAGTTACTTAAAAGTCCATCTTGAAAATGGGTCTTTGACCTAATGACGAGTTTGTTAAATCTACCTGTATAAAAATACAGGTTACTCACCTGTAACAGGAGTTCTAGGAGTGGTATATGTTGTTCATCCACACTTGCTGGCAGGTTCCTTGCCGCTTTAAATCTTGCTGGAAGGTTTTCAAGCTGGCTCCTCCCACCCACCCGGGTGCTAAAATTCTCGGCTCTGCCCCATGACGCCAGATCTAGCCCGCTGGAAGCCAGGTTGCGCGTCGAAGCCGGGGAGGTCGGGTGGGTTGTGTGGATGAACAACATATACCACGCCTAGAACTCCTGTTACAGTTGAGTAACCTGTTATTTCTAGGGACGTGGATATGTTGTTCAATCCACACTTACTGGCAGACTCCTAGCAGTTCTCCGGGAGGAGGGAAGCAAGGCGCGCACCCCCTACTTGGGAAATAAGGAATGGAGAACCAAGGTCCCAAAACCAGCATCCCGGCGTGACTCAAGGTCGATGTGGTAGTGGGTAATGAAGGTGTGTGCTGACTTCCAGGTAGCAGCTAGCAGCCCTGCAGATTTCCTGCATAGAGACGTCCCTGAAAGCAGCCACCAAAGCAGTGGTATGGTGGGCAGAATGAGCTCTTATCCCTTTGGAAGGCTCCATGCCCGCCAACCTATAGCAGAGATCTATGCAGGAGGTGACCCACCTGCTTATCATCCGCTTGGCTGCAGGTCTGCCAGGTGCGGCTTCAGCATAGGTGATAAACAGCTGGCGAACCTCTCCTGGAACTTCAGCCATCCGCTCCTTATAATAAGAGAGCGCCGCCCTTCTAGGGTCCAGAGTATGGAGCCTATATTCAGCCTCCGAGGTGTGATTGGGGTAGAACACCGGCAGAGCAACACCTGGTTAAGGTGAAAGTCCGACACCACCTTGGGAAGGAATTTCAGGTGGGGGCGCAGGACAACCTTGTCCCTGTGGAAGACCAGAAAAGGAGACTCAATGGAAAGTGCCTGGAGCTCTCCCATTCTTCTGGCTGACGTGATAGCCACTAAGAAGGTGGCCTTCCATGACAGGTGAGAGATGTCACACCTGTGCATCGGTTTGAAAGGCTTGCCCATGAGCTTAGCCAATACCAGCAGTAGATCCCACGGAGGTGGAGGTTCTCACACTGGAGGGGATATGTGATCAAGGCCTTTGAAAAAATGCCCGACCACCTTCTCCTGCACCACCGACTGCTTCCCAGCCTGCGCCCGGTAAGCAGAGATGGCTGCCAGGTGCACCTTAAGGGTCGTGGACCGAATCCCTAGCTGAGAAAGGGACCACAGGTAGTCCAGAATGCTAGCCAAAGAACAGGAGGAAGGGTCCAACCCCTTATCCTGACACCAAATGGAGAATCTTTTCCATTTGAAGGCAGAGCATTTTCTGGTCGACTCCTCATGGGATGCCTCAACAACGTTGAGGACCTCGTTGGAAAGACCCAAGGCCTGGAACTCTAGCCACTCAGGAACCAGGCCGTCAAGTGCAGGGATTGAAGGTCCGGGGTGGAGTACCTTCTCCTTGTTGACCGAGATCAGGTCCGGGCAGGCTGGAAGCTGCCTCAGGAGCCTGGAGCTGAGGCTGAGGAGATCTGGATACCAGAAATGACAGGGCCAGTCTGGGGCTACCAGAATCACCTGCGCCTTGTCCCTCTTCACCTTGAGAAGCACCTTGTGGATCAAGGGAAATGGAGGGAAGGCACAGAAGAGGCCCGGGGTCCACGGCCTTGAGAAGGCATCTCCCTGCAGTGAGCCCTACTGAGGGGGGGCGGGCATGAAACAGCCTCAGCTTCGCATTCTCCCTGGAGGCAAACGGGTCCACCTGAGGAGTGCCCCAGTGGGAGAACAGATCTTGTACTACCTCCGGCAGGAGGGACCACTCGTGAGATGCAGCACCTATCCAGCTGAGGGCATCGCCAGAGTGTTGGAGGCTCCTGCCACATGGATGGCTAGGAGATCCGCCTCCAGTCTGCTCTCGAGAGAGAGACCAAGTGCAGACAGCCTCCATGCACAGAGACAAGGAGTGCATCCCGCCCTGACGGTTTAGGTAGTACATGGTCGTGGTGGTGTCCGTCTGGACCTGGACCACTTGACCACGTACAAATGGAGCGAAGGCAGTGAGGGCTAGTCAGACCGCTCGAAGCTCCAGCAGGTTGATGTGGCATTGAGACTCCTGAGGGGAGCAGAGGCTGTGCGCTCTGAGCTTCCCCAGATGGGCACCCCAACCCATCAGAGGCGCGTTGGTCGTCAGAGTGACCATTGGCTCTGGGCGGACAAATGGGATACCCTCCCTGCGGAGAGGCTGGAACGAGCCACCACTGGAGACCATTCCACAGCTCCTGGGTCACTGTCACTGGCTGGTCCAGAGGACCTGACCACTGTGACCACTGGCGGGCCAGCCTCCATTGAAGGGGACGCATGTGCCAGCAGGCCCAAAGGACCACACTGGTGCAGGCTGCCATGAGGCCCAGGAGGCACAGGAAGTCCCGGGCAGGGCGCAATTGCCCAACCAGAAATGACTGGGAAAAGGAGGAAAGGACCTCGGCCCTGTCCGCCAGGAGCCATGCTCTGGCTCGATTAACTGAATCACCTGCGTTGGCACAAGTTCCAATTTGACCTCGTTGATGAGGAGGCCAATCTGAGAGCACACCTGGAGGGCCAGATCCCTGGACTACTCCACCAACAACTTGGAAGGGGCTGCAATCAGCCAATCGTCCAGGTAAGGGTACACCCAGACCCTTTGGCACTGCAAGAATGCTATCACCACTGCCATGCATTTGATGAAGACCCTGGGAGCTGGAGAGAGGCCGAAGGGCATGGCCCGGAAATCATAAAGGGATCCCTCTGCCCTGAGGCGGAGGAATCGCTGGTGAGACGGACAGATTGGGACCTGAAAGAACGCGTCCTGGAGGTCCAGAGAACAGAACCACACGCCTCATTCAAAGGATGGAATGATCTGAGCCAGAGTGACCATCCTGAAGATCCGAGACCTTAGGAACTTGTTCAGGTCGTGTAGGTCTAGAATGGGGCGCCAGCCCCCCGTCCGTTTTGGGACCAGGAAGTATCTGGACACAAACCTTGGGTCTTCTGGAGGATCCGCCACCTCCCTGATCACCTCCTTCTGGAGGAACAGGGCAATGTCGGCTCAACGAGCCAACAGAGAGACTGCGGAACCCGTAGCCCCCCGTGGGGCAACGGCTCGATAGGGTGGGGACTGCTCGAATTCCAGAGGCAGAACCTTTCCTACCACTTCCAACACCAAGCAGTCCATGGTGAAATCGGACCGGGCGGAGCCGACCCCCCAAAGGGGGAACCCGGGTAGGAGCGATGAGGTTGGGGGTGACACCCCTCAACCCGTCACTGGGCAGGCTTGGAGGAAGGGCCGGCCGAGGAGCCGCCTGGACCTTTTCCTCCTGGCTTCCTGCTGGAGGAAGCAGCAGGCTTGGCTCTGGGGTGCCAAGTACCAGCCTGCTGGCCCTGATGCTGGTGTTGCTGGGCCGGACGTGCTGCAGGGGCTGAAGGATGAAAGGGCTTACGCTGCTGCTGCTGGCGGCCTTTGTCCTTCTGGGCAGACATGACCAAGTCCAAGGTGGCACTGGACTTCTTGATCCGTTGCGGATGACCCTCCATCCCGGGAGGGAACAAGTCAGTACCCAAGAAGGGAACGTCTGCCAGCTTATGCTGGGTATCCGCCTTAAAGGTGGAGATCCGCAGCCAAGCTCTGTGGCGCATGGCCACTACGGCCACTACTGACCGGGCACACGAGTCAGCGATGTCCAAGGAAGTTTGGAGCTGCTGTTTGTCCATCGCCCTTCCCTGATCCCGCATATGCTTGACTGTCGTTTGAAGGTCAGCCGGGAAATGAGGAATCACCTCATCCAGGGAGCCCAAAAGGGCATGTGAAAACTGTGACATCAGGATGGCCGAGCTGGCCTGACGAAGGCCTAGGGAGGAAGCAGCATAGACTTTTCGCCCAGAGTAGTCCAATTTCTTGGACTCCTTATCGGGTGGCTTGTCCACATCCTGAGCGCTCTCGAGCGCCGAAAAGCTGTCGGTCACTACAGCCCTCCGCGGAGGGGTGCTCCGAGAAACCGTAGAGTGAACCGGTGGGAACAGCATACTTCCGAGACATCCTGGCTGAAGGTGCCGGACAAGAAGCTGGCCGCTGCCATAGCTCCAGGGCCGGGCCAACAATGGCTTCGGCCACCGGGAAGGCCTCCGTAGGGGAATCCCCTCAGTCCAGTATCTCTGTGAGGGGATACTTGGCCCATTTTGAAACAGGTTCGAGCTTCATCCCAGTGGACTCTGAGATGAGTTGAAGCATTCCAAGGAACAAGGATGGGCTCTCATCCACCGACTGAGCCCCCAGTGGAATCCAAGTCAAGCGGCCTGGAGAACAAGGTGGAGTTGTCGTCAGACTCCAAGGAGTCTGCGAACAGCTGACAAGCACCTGAGCCACCCTCCTCCTGCTGAGGTCGATCGGGAGTGAGGGTGACCGACAACCGGTGGGGCAAGCCCTGACCCAACCGAGAAGCCTTGGTTGGGGGCCCCAGTTTTAGGTTGTGGAGACGGGGGTTCCACCACAACGGGTGGCGCAGCTGGTTTCAGCCGAACAACCGGTGGCGGCTTCGGCTCCTCGACTACTACGAGGGGTTGTTTCGGCCGCTCCGGTGACAGCCACTTAATGGCTGGTGAAGATGAAGGAGTCGGCTTGTTTCCGTTCAATAAGAGCTGCTGCCACATTGGATCCTCATAGCGCCGACACAATTTGCGCCGCAGCCTATCCTCCGAAGAGGACGACAAGGATGAGCGGCACCACCACTTTCCATGGTGCAGAGACCACCGACGTCGGCGGGACCGGCTGGACTTGGAAGAGGTCCGAGACCTTCGGGTATTCCAAGGGTGGGTCTGAGAAGGAGTAGGGGAAACCCGCTCCTCCCTCAGTTCAGGGACCTTAACTGGGGACTCTGGCACAGGCAAGTCTTTGGTTTCCACCGGGAGAACCGGTGAAGAAGGGTTGTTGGCTTTTCCAGTCGACAGACCGTCCGACGGGTCGAGAAAAATCTCGACCGCATAGACTGGTGTCTCAGCCGGCTGACCTGATGGGGACACCGTGAAGCCAGCGGCCTTAGCCGCAACCTTGACCGAAGTAGAGTGTCTACTATCCGGGGAAGGGGACCTCTCCCGCTCCCACGAACGTCGACGGTGGGACTTACCTTTAGAGTCCTCCTTTTTGGACTGAGAGGAATGTCCCAAAGGCCCTTCTCCCTTGGTGGAGAGGGATTGGCAAAGCTCCTTGAAAGAAGCTGTGTAGGAGGAGCCCAAGGAGAGCAGGATAAATGCCGCGACCGAGGTAGATGATGATGTGGCCTGGGCCACCTCCTCCTCGAGGGTGATCATCTGTTCGAGCCATTCAGCCAAGCCAGCAGCCGCAGACACCGCCCAATGGGCCTCCTTCGACTTGACCAGAGGATAACATTTCTCGGGTTGCCCCAACAGCAGACAGACAGTGTGGTCCTCCAAGATCGAAGCCGAAAAGGATTTGCACAACTCACAAGCCTGTGAGTCATGACAGAGTCCAAGGCAATAAACGCACGTGAAGTGTGGATCGGTCCGGGACATCATCTGCCCAAAGGGGCACCGACGAAATCCGGGAGTTGATTTGTCCATCGCAGCCGAGAGGGAAAGAGAAGTCCAAAGTCTTTTGAATTTAAGTTTTGGATTGACCGAAGAGTGTGGATCCAGGCCTAAAACGCAGAGTGCTAAGGAGGGAACCTGAGCTTCCAAGCGGTAAGGAAGATCTGGCGTCATGGGGTGGAGCCGAGAGTTTTACCACCGGTGGGTGGGTGGGAGGAGCCAGCTTGAAGACCTTCTGGCAAGATTTAAAGCGGCAAGGAACCTGCCAGTAAGTGTGGATTGAACAACATATCCACGTCCCTAGAAATAAAGTTTTACTACTACTTACTACTTGTCAGGGCTACTGCTGAGCACGTGGGGGAAAGTAAATTAAAAACCCTTATCAGGACAGTGAACTGGGAGCACACTTAAGTTCTTTTCAGGTCAAGGTACCAGCCAGTGGGTAATAGTTGCCATTTTCAGGGCACCTTACATTGGGTACCATCAGTTATTAAGCCCTTTTCAGAGCACTGTGCCAAACAGAGGGCATACTTATTATTAGCAGGTGTTTGCAAACAGAAATCTCAAATTAGTGAACAAAAACCAACAGGGCAGGTACAAATTCTGTGAGACAGTCAAAATAAATATTGCACCTGTCCCTTGGACAGCCATCCACAAAAAATTATTTCAAGCCCTGGCACCAGGGCACTGCAAGGTGGCCGGTATTCATATCTTTTGCCTGTACTGAGTTATATACTCAATAAGAATCACACATAGCATATTTTGACAGCTGCTTGTCTTATTTTCTGCCCTCTCATGTGCACCACTTCTGATCTTAGGCATTTGTGTTCGGGGTAGCCACCCCCTGATGTAGCACCGTCTCATCTGCACCGTGAACACTGGCCCATCTGTGTTTTCTGGAAGTGTGTATAAGGCCAATGTAAACTATAGTGTTAGAGAAAATGAAGTGTACTCCACCAAAAAAAGGTAGATCTACCTAAACTGTTCTTTTTTTTTTTAGATCACAAGCACATTACCAACATTTTTTTCACATAATCCTGCTCAAGTTACTTTATTATTCTTCCGATGAATGTGAAGGTAAAAAAATGTTTAACACAATTCAGTGTGGACAGCTTACACACCAGCACTGACCTGCTTGATGCAGAGCCTTAAAACTCAATCTCACCTGACTTGTTCAACGTTGAAGAACGTAACCACTTTGACCATCAATCGGAAATCTACTTGGCAAAAATCATATCTGAAGTAGCAAACATATGAAAGTACACACCCTGTTTATCCTCCAGAATATCCTTTTCATAGGTTGCCACTAATGAGTCTGAGCCAGAGGAATTAGAACCCCATGAATCACAGAGGATAATGTATGGTCTTTAGTTAATAACCACACTGTATACCCTTCGAGAGGTTGCCATGACATCATTGTAAACCTCGAGAGCGCAGCTTGAGAGGTTTTCAAATGTCATGGCAACCTCGAGAAGTATTTTCAGCATGCTTGCTAACCAAAGACCATACATTATATTTTATAGCGCATGCACTACCAAGACTGTGTGATTGTAGATTGAATTACTGTACATCACTGAATTACTTTATGGAACATTGATTGTTGTGAGCATTCTGTTTTGTTACACCATTGATATGACATGCTCAAGAAGGGTTAACAACAGAGTGATGTCATAACAATGGCATAACATAGAGGATAATGTATGGTCCTCTATTGTTAACTGGTCAGTTAACAGTCGAGAGGTTGCCAGGGCGACCATGTAAACCTCGAGAGCGAAGCTCGAGAGGTTTACGTCGCCATAACAGCTCTCGAACAGTTAAAATTCTACTGTTGTCGATAGAGGACCATACATTATTTTATAGTGCATGGTCCCACTATCCAAAATTAAATGGCTGACGTTTTTTAAAAGTCACCGCGCTGACCTTCAGTCCTTCCCGTCGGTTTCCTTGATCGGTTCCCGTCGGAAAAATAAGCGCGCTTGTCGCAGACCACTCGCTATTTGTTAACCTATCGACGTAGCGTAGGATCGATAGGTTAACAACATATCTACGTCACGTCGATAGGTTAACAACCTTAGGAAATGATGATTTCCTAAGGTTAACAGCGTTCTAACATACATTATGAGGTTGTAATTTGCTTGATTTCAGTTAATACTAAGGGCTCCCCATACATTATAAAACTTTTCTGGGGGACTGGCGGTGTAAGTAGGCCCTGCATGTGTCATCGCACACGCCCACTGATATACAGTGATGCCAGCCCCCAACCAGCTCAGTACCATTTTACCAAGGAGGTGAGCAGCATGAAACCTAAAGAGTAACCTATGCAATTAACCTAACAGGCATAACAGCCCTGGTGACCTGTGTAAGCAGAGCCACCAAACCCAGAAACAAAGTGTTTTAGATAGATAGATAACATTTTATTCATGTTAATTCAAAGAACACAACATGAACATGGAAAAAAGAATCCCAATTGAGCAACAAAAGGCTAATTTACAATGGGTACCATCAATAGCATGATCTCAGTTACAATAAACAACACAGCTGGTATATCCAGCATAATATTCTGTGGTGATTTGCATATGCAGCCCATGATGCTTTGCATAGCGGGGGCATGTGTGATTTTGTATTTCTTTGAAACTTGGCTTCCCGGCCAAATGCCCTTTGGGGTAACCATTACCTCAGTGCTTGCGCACAGAGGTTCTTCGTCTTTTAAATTATTTTTTGTTTTAATTGGGTTCACCACAACATAACCCAGATAGCCCATCTGAGGGTAGCTGGTTCATTCCACTGGGGTGTTAAACAGACGAGGCATACTGATGAGTCCTGGTAGGACGAAACATGTGCCTATGTCTTCTGTTGGCACCCTTTGCAAACTGTGTGAGAGCCCTTTCGGCACCACGCATTTCTGCTTAAAGCTGAACCAGCATAATATTCTGTGATGATTTGCATATGTAGCCCATGATGCTTTGCATTGTGGGGGCATGTGTGATTCTGTATAGCTGGCATATACACATCTGTAAACACAGTACAATAAAATTACACACAATTATCATACAGCAAAAAAAAACAATAACAAATAAAGACAAGGCTAAAAAAGGGACACAATAATACCACAATATCTAACACACACAACTACAATTATTAAGCCACGACATGATCCGCAGACATGGATTTGTTTATGCTAGTGCAAAATCTGGACAACAAATTGTGGGTCTCAGGCTGTCATTCAATACCCAATTCTTTATTTTACCAATTGATATTTTGTTGATACTACTCCTTAAATACACTGGGATAGAGTTCTATATATTTGGGCCTCTATAACTGAAGGATGCCCTTCTCATATTGGTGTTCCTTAGGTTACAGTGGAATTCGACCCCCACCCCAAAAGGAACAGTGGAATTCGACCCCCCAAAGATGATCTTAAATGTAAATACCTTTCTTAATTGGCATAGATTACATTAAATAATTTGGTACCTTCCCCTTAAACACTCTAAACATAAACTCCAAGGTATGTATTTTTCGATGTCCCCCTAAGCTAGGCCAATTTAGTTCCCTATACATCAAGCAATGATGCATTCTCCATTTGGCATTTAATGCAAACCT
The DNA here is from genome assembly GCA_016271365.2 of Neoceratodus forsteri. Lineage (NCBI taxonomy): Eukaryota > Metazoa > Chordata > Ceratodontiformes > Ceratodontidae > Neoceratodus > Neoceratodus forsteri. Next base: position 1,839,621,671 of record CM057456.1, read on the forward strand.
GGCAAACCTATTATATAATACATCTAATTTAAGTAAAATAGATTCCGTGGCACTACTGTATATTATATCACCGTAATGAATAATAGGCAATATGGTGGTTTCAATAACCCTATGTCTCACCTCTAGGAGTAAATCCCTTTTCACTCAGTGTAAGGCTCCAAGTTTTTTATGCAACACCCCCCCCCCCCAAACTAACAGATGTACATGCTCATGCCACTTCAACTCCTCATCAATCTATAGTCCTAAGTATTTGTATACTAGGACTAATTCAAACTATCCTTGCATAGGTGACAATTTCCATCTCTACTCCCAGGCTGTTTGTCTTGTCCCCCAAAAATCATCAACTTATATTTTTTGCGTTTAAAGCCAACTTGTGGTGATACAGGAAATCTGGCAGTACATCAAATGACGTCTGCAGGGCCCCCTGTATCTGTGCCACAGACTTTCCCACACTACAAAAAACAGTATCATCTGCATAGAGATAACTAGTGTGTCAACACGCTATATGAAGCACATTCATGTAAACATTGACCAGCAGGGGACCTAATAGCGATCCCTGAGGAACCCCAATATTGGTCTGCAGACAATCAGAAATATGGCCCCTCAATGAGACCAACTGAAATCTATCTTGTAAATAGCTTTGAATCCACCCCACCACTGACTCTGAGAACCCCAAGAATACCAGTTCATTCATTAATATTCTGTGATCAAGCATATCAAACGCTTTTGTCAAATCGACAAAAACTGCACCTACCAATACCTTATCTAATGACTCTTGTATGTCCCCCAGCACTTTTAACAATGCCATTGTTGTACTATGTCTCCTTCTAAATCCTGATTGGTGTGGGGACATTAGCTCATTTATTTATTTTATTTATTGTATAATTGGTTTTACAACCTTTGAGCCAGAGGCCCGTTTACAGAGGTACCACGTCACTGAGAGGACATACAGAGTCAACATACTTACAGAATACAATCATACAGAATGACATAGTTTTACATAATTGCTTGAACACAAAGAGTAATTAAAAAAGATTTCAGAATTGAAGGGTTTAATACCAGCAGGTACTAGCAGTGGAAAGGGAGGCCATGGGGGAGTGGGGGTTGGGTGGGGTGAGGGGACGTTCGGCCCTGAGGCCTACTTCATTAGTGTTTGGAGAGCAGCAGAGCATCTGTTAGCGACAGGTTCAGCAGTGGGTGTTGAACAATAGGTTCCGTAGGGCAGTTTTGAAGGGGACAATTTTTGTGGTGTTGGAAATGGCTGCGGGGAGCGAGTTGAACTAGGATGAGGCTCTGTAGCTGAACGACCTCTGTGTCCGGGTGGTCCTAGTTCTGGGTACTAGTAGGGTGACCTTGTCAGTGGTTCGGGTAGCGACTCTGGAAGGTGTAAGTTGGATGGAAACAAAAACCTGCAGAATTTTCTTACCTAGTAGGCAAGTTTGGTAGCGGAGGCGTTCATCGGGGCTAAGGAGTTTGGCCATGTCATAAAGCTGACAAGTGTGGGTGAGCCTAGGGGCACTGGTCACTAGTCTGCAAGCCTTGTTTAGGGTGAGTCAAATCTTTTTCAGGGCTGTGGAGTCAGCAGCACCATAGACCGGAAGGCTGTAATCCACAAGGGACATTACTGAGGACATAATGGCAAGCCTGAGAGCATCAGGTGGTAGGCAGTCCTTATGACGGTAGAGGATGCCAAGACAAGCGTTAGCGGTGGATGCGAGGGCTGTAATGTGGGCATGAAAGGCGAGAGCCGAGTCAAAGGTGATCCCAAGGTATTTGTAAGAGTAAACTTGTTCAAGTGGTTGATGAGTGCTGGGGAAGATCTGGAGGGGGTTGTTGCTGGCTTTGTTCTGATGGTGGGCAAAGAGCATTGCCTTGGTTTTTTTGAGGTTAATGACTAGTCTGCTCTCCTTAAACCAGTTCTCTGCATCACTGAAGGAGCATTGGAGGGAGTCTTGGAGGGAGTCTTGGAGGGATTTCTGTGGGCGGCATAAATAACGGTGTCGTTGGCGTACAGGAGAATATTGCCGGAACAGGCACTGGGCAGGGTGTCTAGGTAGAGACTAAAGAGTAGTGGGCCCAAGATAGAGCCCTGAGGAACCCCTGAGCGGATGGGACGGGTTTCCGAGAGTATCCCATTGTTTCTGACATGCTGAGAACAGGCTGAGAGGTAACTCACGCACCAGGTGAGGGGGCCAGCAGAGAAACCTGTGTGGTAGAGGGCATTTAGTAGGAGGGGGTGGGAGAAAGTGTCAAAGGCCTTAGGGAGGTCAATGAACACTGCTCCAGCTAGGGAACCAGAGTCCAGGGAGGAGTGCAGGAAGTTGGAGAACTCCATTAATGCTTTACTTGTACTGTGACCAGTGCGGAAGTCATGCTGTTCCAGGCATAGGATGTTGTATTTTGCTAGATACTCGGTGAGTTGAGTGGCCACCACTTTTTCTAAGGCTTTGGGGGGGGGGGGAAGAAAATTGGATGATAGTAGCTGGGGGTGGACCTGTCACCTCCTTTGTAAATAGGTGTGACTACAGCAGTTTTCCATGCTGTGGGGAATTGCCCCAGACAGAGTGACTGGTTTAGTAGGCCAGCGAGTGGGACCAGGACATCATCCAGGACCAGCCGGAGTATTTTTGGATCCAGGGAGTCGCTGCTAGGACTATTGCTGTTTAGCGCTTTAAGCAGGAGCAGTCTGGCTTCCTAGACTGATACTTTGCATAGATAGAACCAGGGACACTGAGGATCTGAGGGCAGTGGGTCGGGTCGAAAAAGTTACTTGGGAGTACAGGGCTTAGATCTGTAAAGGAGGAGTTAAGGCAGTTGGCAATGTCAGTGGGGTCAATGAAAGTGAGAGCCATTGACCGTAAGCTGAGCTGGGGGGCGTGATTTCATTTATTTTCAGGTATGCAACCATCTGCCCCCCACCAGTTTCTCAAATACTTTAGAGACTATGGGCAACAGTGACAACGGTCGATAATTACTAATTTCTGTTTTATCCCCAGATTTAAATATGGGAATAACCTTCACTTTTTTCCATTCTAAGGGGAAAAGTGCCTGTCTTGAGACATAAATTAAAAAGATAGGTCAGGGGTCTCGCCAAGACGGAAGCCGCATATTTCAGCAGAGCTGTCGGTAATCCATCCAGTCCCACTGCTTTGCTGGTATTCAGTTTAAGTAATGCCTCACATACTGCTGTCTCCTATTTTCTAAAACTTAAACTCCTTATTTATTTTCTTATTTTAACCTAACGCTTGTTTGTTAATGGGGAACGCGTCCTGCCAATTAATTGGGGGCCTAATCACTGACATACTGGTTTCCCTACCCACATCAACAAAAAATGAATTAAAGCAATTTGCTATTTCCTGACCCACGGTAGCTTCCTGCTCATCTACTTTAAAAAATTGAGGGCATGCAGTTTTATCCACTGTGTATACTGTGTTCAAATTAGTCCCCAAAAATCTCTGTGTTTATTACTGATTGTTTCGGAGAACTTTATTTTATAACATATATGTTTTACCAATTTTATTTCCTTAGTGTATTTATTTCGGGCCCGTCTATATTTTACCCAATCCCTTATAGTGTTGCTCTTTTTTTGCAGTTTTCCAACACTTGTCTCTCAGACATCTAGTTATACATAGTTCCCTACTATACCAGGGTGCATGTCCTATTTTCACTCTTCTCTTTTTTAGGGGTACATGTCTATTTAATAGTAACCCAAATTATTCACGAACATATGCCCATGCCTTGTTTACCATAGGTATCAATAGCAGCCTGGCCCAATTTATGTTTTCCACCTCAACCATAAAATTCAGATAATCAAAACTCTTCTTCCATGACCTACACTCCACAAAATTAGATCCTTTTAATTGTTTTACATTGGGTTTTACACATATAATGCCCTGATGGTCACTAAGAAAAAATTACTCACCATAGTAATGTTTCTTCTAATGGAGTCTTACTGTATTCTGACTTAATGCAGTTAGCCCTAGAACTTGAACTGCCCCAGAGAGTAAGGAGTTAAACTCTATGTAGGGGCATAGAATGTTGAGCTCGAGCTCAGTTTTCAAACCTCTGTCTGTGGTACTTCCCAGTGTAACCGTCAGATTCTTATGAGCAACTAACTAGGTGAGTCTAGATATAAAATATATATATATATATATATATTTATATATGTGTGTGTGGAAATTGTTTTAGTATAAGACAAATGGCAACAACTTGGGCCCAGAAGACTCCAGTTGAGAACCCAAGAAGAAAAAAGGTAGTGACAACACTAAACAGATTTGTAACACAAACAGAATTAACAATTAACCCACCCAAGATGGGGGTGCAAGGTACACCCCTGAGGTGCAACACTGTACCTGCCAGCCCACTTCCCAAAAACTAGGTTCTGAGAGGGGAGGCACGGGGGAGTCAGAATACAGCAAGCCTCCATTAGAAGAAACAACATTACTATGGTGAGTAATTTTTTCTTCAAACAACATGAAGTCTTGCTGTATTCTGACTCAGTGCAGACAACCAAGCAGTTCCCTATGGAGGAGGGAATGCAGAACCTACATTGGGAACAGGCTCTGCAGTACTGCTGTACCAAACCTAGTATCACTCCTAGCCTGGATGTTCAGGGAGTAATACTTGGTGAATGTATGGACTGTTTTCCAGGTAGATGCTTTACAGATTTCTAGCAAGGGTATATCTCTGGCCGCAGCCAGAGTAGCAGCTGTACCCCTAGTCGAGTGAGCCCTCAGGCCTGAAGGAGGTGTTCTACTCAATTTGTCATAGCAGAATTGTATACAAGAAACAATCCACCTGGCAACAGTTCTTTTCGTGGCAGGCCTACCTTTCCCCACCTCACCATAAGTGAGAAACAACTGAAGACAGTCATTCCTGTGAGCCTTAGTGTGTTCTATGTAATAGCTAAGAGCTCTTTTAACATCCAAGCTGTGTAGCCTTCTTTCACCTGAAGAGGAGTGGTCAGTGAAAAACACAGGAAGAGACAGACTGGTTCAGATGAAAATCTGATACCACTTTGGGCAAGAACCTCCTATTGATTCTTAGGACCACTTTATCCCTATGGAAGGATATGAAGTCAGGTTCAACTGACCAGGCCTGTAATTCACTAATCCTCCTGGCCGAAGTAATGGCTACCAGGAACACAGTTTTCCAGGTTAAGTATTTTAGCTCGGCTGAAGCCATGGGTCTAAAGGGGGGCTGCATGAGCTGTGCAATGCAGACATTAAGATCCCAAGCATGAGTCGGTTCTCTAAATGGAGGGTTTGTATGAACCAGACCCTTGAAAAACTTTTTAAACACATGATGAGAGGCCAGGGAAGAGCCCTTCCCTGCTGACAGGAAAGCAGAAACTGCTGCTAGCTAAACCTTTAGAGTTGCAGGCCTAAGGCCTAGACTATTGAGGTGAACCAGATATTCTAAGGCTGTGGAGATGCCTGCAGAATTAGGGACAATGCCTTTCTGAGAACACCAAATGGTAAACCTCTTCCATTTGGAATCATAAGTCTTTCTAGTAGATGGTTTCCTAGAAACCTTTAGGATATCCATGACTGCCCGAAAAAGATGCAGGTCTGCATATTCTAGCTCTTCAAGAGCCAGGCCTTGAGATTGAGAGACTGGAGATCGGGATACCAGATCCTCCCCTGGGAGGAGGACAGAAGACTGTGTCTCTTGAAAGGGACAGGGGATGAGACACTGCCAGGGACAGGAGCAGAGGATACCAAGGCTGCCTGGCCCAGTCTGGAGCCACTAGGATCACCGTGCAAGGTTGAGTTCTGATCTTGATCAGGACCCTGAACAGCAGAGGGAATGGAGGGAAGGCATAGAGGAACCTGCCCTTCCAATCCAAAATCAGAGCATCTTGGGGCACAGTCCCCAGGAGTGGAGGTCTGCAACAGAACAGAGGGAGTTGGTGATTGGGGCTGCAAAGAGATCTATCTCTGGAGTGCCCCATCTGGAGAAGATGGTCTGCAGGATGAGAGAATTCAGGGACCATTTGTGATGTCCCTGGAATATTCTGCTCAGAGCATCTGCCAGTACATTGTCCTTCCCTGGAAGGTGAACTGCTACTAGGGAAGTCTGAAGAGAATAGGCCAGAGACCACAGTTTCATGGCTTCCATGCACAAGGCCAAGGACAGAGTGCCTCCTTGTTTGTTGATATACCACATTGTGGTTGTGTTGTCTGTTCTGACTTGGACCACCTTGCCCTTGACCGAATCTGAGAAGCACTGAAGGGCCAGGAACACTGCCCTGAGCTCCAGAAGGTTGATGTGAAGGAGAGACTCCTGTGGAGACCAGACCCCTTGGGCTGTCAAAGCCCCCAGGTGGGCTCCCCAATCTAGGAGAGAAGCATCCGTAGTCAGAAGTACTGAAGGAGTTTGCAGAAGAAGTGGGACTCCTTTGTCTGAGGTTGTCCTGATCCAGCCACCACTGGAGAGCTTGGACCAGAGTCTGAGTTACTGGAATCAGTTTGGTAAGAGGATTCTTTTTCTGAGACCAGAGGGACCTTAGGTGAAACTGAATGTCTCTCATCTGGAATCTTGCTCCCTGCACCACTGCAGTGGAAGCTGCCATGTAGCCTAGAAGCTGGAGGAAAATGCAAATGAATTAAAAAAAGAACACAAGTGCAATCTGTGATTTCTGTTACTGAGTGGTAGAGCCACTCATGCTCGCGCCTCAGGCAGACACAAGCTTTTTAAAGTGCCGTTACTCCTCCCTTCTTGCTTCAGCCAATGAGCTTGCCGCTGAGCTCCCCTCCACTACCGTTGACCGGCTGCTGCTGTCAGGGCACGGGGGATGACCTCCATACAAGACAGTTTGCAATCTGGTCACAGAATATCCCACTAGAATGGCACACAGTAAGCGATGGTACTGCTTTCTGGATATGTTCTTAAAGTTGCCGTGAGGACTGCAGGTAGGGACACATCCCAAACCAAGTACAAAAGGGTGAAGACAAACATAAAAATACTTAAGTGAGTTCGGAGGATGGTGGGCGGGCGTGGCAATGTACAGAGAAAATATTAAAGAATAACAACAATTACAGTAAGTATGTAACTTTCATATCCTTCAAGAATCAATCTTCTCAACAGATTAATTGGTCAGAGTACCAAGCTCACAGAAAGTCACCCGGACTAGGGAAGCTGGAGCTTAGGGCTTGCTCAGGATAGTAATTCATTCAGAACTGTCCTGCCAAAGGTGGCATGCTGCCTGGCATGGACATCCAGGGTACAGTGCTTGGTAAAAGTAAGCACTGTGTTCCAAGATGCAGCTCTGCAAATTTCCCCAACTGGAACAGAGTGTCTTTTTGCCAGGTAACAGGCAATTGCTCTGGTGGAATGGGCATGTCTCTTGCCCTCCAGTTTAAACTGAGTCACAGCATAGCAGTGGCAAAGGCAGTTTACAATCCAGGCTGAAATGCACTTGATTGTGACAGGCTGTCCCTCTTGATTAAGGTCGAATGGAGACAAAGAGCTATCTTCACTGTCTGTAGTCCTTAGTCCTGTCCAGGTAAAACCTAAAAGGACCCTCTTAACATTCAGTAAATGGAGAGTCCTTTTTCACTCATTCTGGAAGTTGGCAAAGCAGGTAGGCGGGATTATAGCAAGAGTAAGATGGAATTTAGACACTACTGTAGGCAGAAAACTGGGGTGTGTATGGAGAACCACATTCTCTTTATAGCAAACAGTATACAGGGGATCCAAAGCATGGGTTTCAGATACTCTGCATGCAGGGGTGACAGCTCAAGAAATTAGCTTTTTATATTAGAAACTTCATGTCACAAGTCGCTATAGGTTCAAAAAGCTTGTGAGTGAGCATATCCAGCACAAGGTTGATATCCCAGGGAGCCACCGGCTACCTGATGGGTGCCTGTGTGCAGGATAACCAAGGAACTAGCTGTGAAAAGACAGAATACCTACAGGTTTGTTGTATGCTTTTAAAGCACATAGGTGGACCTTAACTGTGGAATACTGCAGGCCAGCATCAGAAAAGTCCAGCAAGTACTCCAGAACCTTTTCAGGTGGACACTTAAAAGTCCACAATTTTCCACTTGGCTGTGTATATCCTCCTGGTGGAAGGTTTATGTGCAGCCAAGAGTATTTCAGAGACGCACTGAGACACATTAAACCTGTTCACTTCTGTCTCTCCAGGAGACAGACTGAAAGTGAAGACAATGCAGGTTGGGGTGAACTAGTTGACCCAGGATCAATAAGTACATCTAGAGTGGCAGAATCCTTGGTTTGCTGACAATCGATTCAACACAGGAAACCATATCTGCTGAGGCAAGTAGGAGGCCACTAGGATGGTTGGTAAAATGGTATTGAACTAAGGGGTAAGGGGCTGTGGCCAGCTGGGGCAGTACCTGGATACGTTTCCGCATGGTTGGTAGAATGGTGTTGAACTAAGGGGTATGAGGTTGTGGGCGACTGGGACAGTACCTGGGATAATAACAGTCTGTTTTCAAGGGATAGGCTGCACCCAAGCAGGGATGGGAAGGAGGTATTAAGGCAAAGACTGGGAAGGTATATTGCGACAAAGGTGGATTTAAACTAGTTGGGGGGTGGCAAGTGGACAGTAGGTAAGCAGGAATCCGATGGAGCGGAGTCACAGCCTACTCCCCAGGCTTGCAGAAAAGGATTCGGGGTGACTGAAAAGGGAGGGAGTAGAAGGGAGGATATGGAGGGCGATGAAGGGAAGGGGCAGGATGGAGGGTGGTCTCACTGAATGCGAGAAGCTTAGGCAACAAATCAGCTGAGCTACAGGCACTCTTGGCAGTGTGGAGGGTGGATATGGCAGCCGTCACAGAAACGTGGGCAACTGAGCAGCGGGACTGGGATCTGGCAATCCCAGGGTACAAATGATACAGGAAGGACCGTGAGGAGGGGGTGGGGTCGGGTGGCAGTCTATGTGAGGGACGGGATCAAATGCACAAGGGACGAGTGGGAGAAAAGGAGAACAGAGTCAATCAATCTGGCTGTAGTTCCTAGACTCAAGAGATAGGAAACTGAGGTTTGGGGTGGTATACAGGCTGCCGTCCCAGTCTGAGAAGCCTGACAGAGAACTAGCGGCACAAATCAGAAAGGTATGTAGGAAAGGGAAGGTGGTCATCATGGGGGATTTCAACTTGCCGGGGGTTGACTGGAGCATTCCGGTCACCTCCAGTGCTAGGGAGCAAGTGCTCCTGGATGCGATCCAGGAGGGTATCCTGATGTAGTTGGTCAGTGGACCTACTAGGCTAAAGAACACTTTAGATCTGGTATTGTTGTATGGGGAGGCAGTAAGGGAAATAAGGGTGGAGGACCCACTAGCTGACAGCGATCACCAAATGGTGTGGTTTAATATCACGATGTGCAGGGAGCCAGAGAACTCAGTAACCTGGGTGGTAAACTTTAGGGGGGCAGACTTTGGGAGGATGCAGGAAGTACCGAAAGGGAAATAAAAGGGCATAAGGCAGGACATGGACGCGGAGCAGAAATGGAATATTGTTAAATGGGGGAATACAGAGGCAACGGAAGCCTGTACCAAGACACAGAGTAAGAGGAGCAGAGCAAGGAAACCGTGCTGGTTGAACAGCGAGGAAGTGGAGGTGGTGAGGGCAAAATGAGAGGCACACCAGAGGTATAGGAGGATGGGGAAAGAAGGGGACAGGAAGGAGTATACGAGATGGTCCAGGGAGGTAACCAGAAAAGTGAGAGAAGCCAAGGCCCAGAGAGAGCTGAGATTAGCAGAAGGAATTAAGTGTGTGTGGGGGGACTTTTCAGATACATCAAGGAGAAAATGAAGTGCAAGGAGACAATAGTGAGAATAAAAAGGTCGAGGAGTGAACGGAAAAGAGGGAGGAAGAGGCGGAAGCACTGAATGAATACTTTGCTCAGTGTTCACGGAAGAAAAGGGGGGACCACTACCACCATAGACTGGGGGGGGCGGGGAGGCGACAGATAGAAGGATTGAGGGAGGTACAGTCCTAGAGGGACTGAGGGTAGACAAGGCACCAGGGCTGGATGGTATCCACCTCAGGATGCTGAGGGAGATGGTGGAGGTGCTGGCGGAGCCACTGGCGGATCTGTACAGCACCTCACTGGAGTCGGGATGTGTGCCATAGAAGAAAACACATGTAGTGCCGTTACACAGACTGGACCAAGGGATGAACTGGGTAATTATCATAACCTGGTAAGTCTCACCTCCATAGTGTGCAAACTCATGGAAATGATACTAAAGGAAAGGCTGGTGTTGTACCTGGAGGGCAGGATGCGAGGCAGCATGGGTTCGTAGCGAGAAGTCCTGTCAAACCAACTTGATACAATATTATGACTGGGTGACAGGTGAGCTGGATAAGGGTCATGTGGTGGATATTCTTTACTTGGACTTCAGCAAGGCCTTCGATTCGGTGCCTCATAGGTGATTTGAGGGTAAGCTAACTGATGTACTGTAGCGGTAGGGGCAAAAATGATGAACTGGATTACAAGCTAGCTGAGTGGAAGGCTGCAACGGGTGGTGGTGGGAGGAGAGCTCTTAACTCCAAAGCCAGTGATGAGCAGGGTGCCACAGGGCTCTGTGTTGGGACCAGTATTATTTGGGCTCTTCATATCAGACATTGCGCATGGGGTGGCCAGCAAGGTAAGTCTGTTTGCAGACAATGCCAAAATGGGAGCAGTGATGGATGGAGAGGAGGGATGGAAGCAGCTGTAGGGGGACCTAAGCAGGCTAAAGGAGTGGTCAAAGAGGTGTCAGCTGGGGTTCAGTGCAAAGAAGTGCAAGGTTATGCACTTCGGGGCAAAGAACCCAAGGAGAGAATACTGGCTGGGGGGGGGGGGAGGAGGAGGGTTAAGCTGGGGATCACTGAGAAGGAGAAGGACCTAGGGGTAATGATAACAATGACCATGAACAATACTGCCCAGTGCAGAAGAGCGGCTGCAAAAGCGAACAAAATGTTGGGGTGCATAACGAGGGGTTTTCATCCAGGTGAAGAGAGGTGATCTTGCCCCTCTACAGGCTGCTGATAAGTCCGCACTTGGGAGTACTGTGTGCAGTTTTGGAGGCCATACCTGAAGCGTGATATCAGGCTACTGGAGGGGGTGCAGAGGAGGGCAACGAAGATAATATGTGGAATGGAGGGGAGAGACTATGAGAGCAGGCTGGAAGACCTGAATATGTACACCCTGGAGGATAGAAGGGACAGAGGGGATATGATAGAGACATTCAAGTATCTGAGGGGAATCAATAAGGATGAAGCAGACGGGGTCTTTAAGCTAAGGAGGGGGAGGGACACCAGGAGGCACGGGCTAAGAATAGAGGGGGGAAGATTTAGGAGGGAAATGAGGAGACACTATTTCACGGAGAGGGTGGTAGCAAAATGGATCGCATTACCAGAATGGGTGGTATCATGTAAATCTGTGAACAACTTTAAAAGAGTATGGGACAGGGAGCAGGGGAGAGTGAGGGTGGAGGAGGTGGGGGTGGCAGTGGGATGACAAAAGGAGGGGGGGGTTGGGCGGCTGCAAACTAGTGGTGCTAGCTGCACACTTGAGCAGATGTAGACAGACCGGTTGGCACATACGTATGTTCGTGTCTCCCTTCCATAAATTTCCCACTTGAACAGTACTCTCTGGATGAGAGGGACTGGAGGGAATGCATACAGAAACAGATTTTGCCAATGCCGTCTGAATGCATCCAGACGGAAAATGCTAAGACCTTGATTTCTGCAGCAGAGTCTAGGCAGTTTGGCACTGAGTTGGGTAAAAAAAGGTCCATGTCTGGGGTGCCCCACTTATCAACTAGTGTTCTCATGTCTGGTGCTAGCTACCACTTGTGAGGATCTGCTTCTGTTTGACTTAACCTGAATGCTAGTGTTTTGGACTCTTGGCAGATAGAGTGCCCGGAGCAAGATCCCCTGTTCCAGGCACCATTCCTACACTCTCACTACCTCCCTACAGACGGGGTAAGTGTGCACTCCTCCTTGCTTGTTAATAAACATGACAGACTTGTCTGTCTGTCTGAAGAAGGATGGTCTTTCCGCTGACTAAGTCCACTAGGGTTGTCAGACAGTACAGAACTGGATGGATCTCTAACACACTTATGTGGAGATGTTTTTCTTACGAGCCCCAGATACCCTCTGGATGAAGACCCGAAAGTGGGCTCACCACCCCAGCTGGGACGTGCCCCTTGTTAGAGACTGCTGGCTCTGGTAGGGAGAAGAGGAAGCCCAGGAGGAGGTTATCCATTGACCACCACGTTAGGGACCACACCTGAGGTTTGGTCACCTGAATGGGACAGTTTTGAGGACGTGATACCCGTGACAAAGTATCAAGTGCATTTCCTTTTTTTTTTTTTTACTTGCTATTTATGCTCTCCCTACCCACAGCACTCCACTCCCTTCAGGAAACACCTATGGCCTTCTAGTCCCCACCCTCTTACCTGGAGCCCAGAGCTGTCCATCCCCCATGAAGCCGTGGCTTGCCCCCCAGGCGGGTATGAGGTGGGGTCCCTTACACCCAAAAGTCTTTCTGGTTTCGTCGGGATGCCGTCACTGGGACAGGTAAGAGGACTGGGGCCTGGTGCTCCATCTACCCGGGAGTGCTGAGAGTGATTTTCCGGTGTTCTGGGCATGATGTGTGCCCTGACATCAAGGTGCTGAGCACCGATGTCCATCACGCCACTGCCTTACTAGTGGCTTGGGCTTGCTGTGCCAGCGTCTCCACCGGGGTCAGACAAGCACCGGTGCTGGTTCCCGAGAGGACCAGCTATCCCTGGGACGCTCAAGCCTTTTGCCTCCGGCCGGCCCTCTAGCTCCCGGGCTTGTTCCCAAATCTGGGTCGCTGGCGTTGCATATGGAAATCCAACGGCTGCGCTGATGGGCCCGCCCCGCTCAAGTGCATTTCTACCTGGATTGTGAGCTGTCTACATAGAAACACAGAATTTGACAACAGAAAAGGGCCAATTGGCCCACCCAGTCTGGCCACTTTTTTCCTGCCTACATTCTCACCCAACCTTTAATTGCCAGCCTCTTCCCAGCTATCACTTCTGTGAAGTGGGACTACATCTGCCCTCCTCCGGTCCTCTGGAACTACTCTGGATTCCAGTGGTTTGTTGAACAGACTGTGAGAGTGCTGCCAGAACCTCCCTGAGTTCCTTCAGCACTCCTGGATGCACCTCGTCTGACCTTATTGCTTTGTCCACTTTCAGATTAGCGAGTGCCTTCAAGTCTCTCTCCTCTGAAAAAGGACAAGTGTCCACTCCCCCCCACTCAAAGCTCCTGTTTTTTCATGGTCCCTTCCCATTCCTCTATGAACATTTTCAAGGTCCCTCCCCTTCCTCTGTTTATGCCACTACAATGCCATGGCGCAGGTCAACCAGGAAGGTCAGATACATGTCCACTCAACCAGAGCAGTTGCCACATCCCTGACAGAGATTCACTCTGTGCCTACTGGTGATATTTGCAGAGCTACAACTTGCGAGCACAGTGCACACGTTTGTAAAGCACTATGATTTGGATGTCCATGCTAGGCAGCATACCATGTTTGGTAGGACTTTACTGAATGGACTTCTGTCCTGAGTGAGCCCTCAGCTCCTACTGCACTAGCCCATGGGATTTTATCTGAGCTTGGTACTCTGACCCATTAGTGTGACTCAAAGGTAAAGACAGGGGTGGTGCATAAGTGCTAGTAAGGTTATTCTGCAGCTCCTCAGTAAAAAAGGTACTGAGGTGGTTGAGGGCTGGTGCCGAGGTAAGCCATGCAGTGCAAGCAGCTCTCGCGGTGTCATGCATGCGCGCAGCTTACCTCTGTGCCAGCCCTCCTGAAAATTTCTGGCTCCCACTGGGTCCTAGCCTCTCTGGCTCAGAACTCACTAGTGTGAACCACAGGTGAAGACTGATTCCTGGAGGATCTCACGACGTCTGGTGCTAATGACCATGCGTGAGGATCTGCCTCTGTTCAACTTAATTTGCCTGCCAGAGTGTTCTGGACCCCTGGCAGACAGATTGCATTAAGCAAGATGCCCTAGTCCAGGCACCATTCCCACACTCTCTGCAGAGAGGGTTAGAGTGCACTCCTCCTTGTTTGCTGACATAGTACATAACAGACTTGTCCATCTGGTGGATGACTGTCTTTCAGCTGACCAAGTACATTAGAGCTTTCAGGCTGTAAAGAATGGCATGCATCTCCAGTCTGTTTATGTGGAGATCTGTTTCCGACAAATCCCATATATCCTGTGCTTGATTTTCAGTTGACCCTTAGATCAACGCAATTTGTGCCAATCTATGGCTGCGGCAAACTCTGGGTATGTCAGGTACCCTGTGCCATATTTTATGTAAGTGAGGTTGCTACGCCAAAGTGACAAAAGTTGCCGCAGCCACAGGTTTGTGCCAAACATCTGGCACACTTGAGGGGTTGACCAAGGGTCCCAGCAAGTCCCTCCCCCTCTCGGAGGGCATGGTGCAACTCTAGTAGAGTCATGAAGGTGGAGGGTGAAGATGCCTGCAAAGAGGGGCCCAGGGCAGAGGTAACAGTGGGGATACCATAGGGGTTGATGGGGGCATGGTGGCAGTGTGAGGCTACTGAGGATGCACCCATTCGAAGTGCCATGCTTCATGACACAGAGCCAATGGCCCCAGATAGAGTGGGTGGGCAGAGATGGACCATGACCCAGACCCCAGGTGGAAACAGCCCTGGCACCTGGCCAGAGGACCCACAGACCCCAGCAGTGTAGCTGGGCATCCACCTTCTGCCACGTGGGGTGGGGGTGGGGGGAGGTTGTATGCCTGGGGAATGTGGCAGTGCCTGAGGAACATACCCATCTGACTGCACACTGCAACCTGTTGCCACTGCCACCCACCGCATGTAGTGGTCTACGGGTCTTCTGGGGTAGGTGCCGGGACTGTGTCCACCTGGCGTCCGGGTCATGGGCAGTCCCTGCCCACCCTCCTCTACCCTGACTGAATGGCTCAGTGCCACTGAGCATGGCACCATAACCAAGTGCCTCAATACCCTCACACCGGCGCCATGCCCCCAATGGCATCCCCACTGTTCACTCTGCCCTGGTCCCCAACTTCCTGGCACCCCGCTCCCCCCCCAATCTGCCTCCCTACCCGGCAGTGGTAGTGCTTTTGACCAAGCTTCTGGCTTGTTCCAAACTCACCCCCTGTTGCGATCACATGGGGCTTCTAAATTAAAAAAGACTATGGTGCAGTCCCACTGGCAAGCCCCTTGTGACATGGCACAAGGGCGCTTGCTAAGGTTATGCAGGATGGCTTTGTGCAAAGCATCCCAATTTCAACACAGCCTATGTTTGAAAATCACGATTGCTGCAAACTGACTCACAAAAGCCATGAAATCGTTTACTATGAACACTGGCGCCTAAAATTTGGCTTTGGTGAAAATTGGGCCCTGCATCTGGAGATCCTGGAAGTGGGCTCCTCATCCTAGCAGGGAGGCATCTGGGGTGAGAGTCACCTCTGTCTCAGTAGGTGAGAAGAGGAAGCCCTGGCGGCAGTGCTCCAAATAAAGTGAGTAAAGCCCTATTCTACTCTCCCAGTTTTAAGAAATACTCCTCAGAAATGTGTTTTCACAAGTACTAATGCTCATCCCCAGACACAGAAATGCTCCACACCTCATGGAATAATGCTTCATAACACTACTAGTGATTCAAAAGGTGCAATTTTCCCCCAGATTTAAAGCACATGTATGAATCTAAATTTTGTTGTACTTCCCCACATTTCAAAACTGACATGCCAATAGTATCTGGAGGAGGTTCTGTTTCACTGACTACAACATCAGGGACCTCACCAAGGATTTGGTCACCTGAATGGGACAGTTCAGAGGGCGCGATACTTGTGAGCACTGGGTACTGAGCATCCACTAAGTTGTCCTCATGTGCAGCCTTTTTAGATCTACTGAACATGGAAGAAGCTGTTAGGCCCAGCATGCATTAAATGTAGTAGGTTGGCACAGTGTTGCGTTCCATTATGTAGCATGCCATCTGCAAGATTGCCCCTAGTCTACTGCCTGGAAGGAAGGCACAAATCCAGATCATGTCCAGAACAGTTCCTGTGAACAGCAGTTCCTGGGAGAACTCCAGCTGAGACTTTGTGGGGTTCAACTGTACTCCCTCAGATGCTAGGAACTGAGAGACAGTGGTCACTGCCTGCTCCATCTCCTGTCTGAAGCTTGAAATCAGACAGTTGTCCAGATACAGGAAGATTTGAAGTCCTAGTTTTCTGATGTGCACTGTGAGTACTGCAAAGCCCTTTATAAAGAGTCACAGCGCTGAGGAAAGCCCAAATGGTAATACAGAAACATAGAAATTGTCAGCAGATAAAGACTGTCTGGCCCATCTAGTCTGCCCATAAGCCCTTGAACTGGATTACTGCTTCTGACCCACCCGCTACTGTACCTCTATTGTTCCCCTATGCCTGTCCCAAGCATGCCTTGAATCCATTCACAGTGCTCACTCCCACCACCTCCTGAGGCAGACCATTCCATGCGTCCACTACCCTTTCTGTGAAGAACTTCCTCACATTCCCTCTTAACCTTCCACCTTCCAACTTCATGTCAAGCCCTCCTGTATTGGAAAATGTCTCCCCCCTGCACCTTGCTTGTACCCTTGAGGTACTTGAATGTTTCTATCATGTCCTCTCTTTCCCTCCTCTCTTCCAGCGACTACATACTGAGGTCCCTTAATCTCTCCCCTCATAAGTCTTGTGTTGCAAGCCCTGTACCATCTTAGTTGCCCTTCTCAGGACTGTCTCTAGCCTGTTAATATCCTTATGAAGCACTGTATACAGTACTCCATGTGAGGCCTGACCATGGTTTTAAATAATGGCATCACTACCTCCCTCCGTCTGCAGGTGATACCCCTGCCTGTGCACCCCTGCATGCCACTAGCCCTGCCAGTTGCCTTGGCACTCTGCTTTGCCATTTTCAGGTCATCTGAAATAACAACTCCCAGGTCCCTTTTCTCCTTTGTGACAGTCAGTAACCCGTAGCTTTCCCCAGGGTTTCTGTGTCACAGGTGCATAATTTTGCACATTTTTGAATTAAACTTCAGTTGCCAGTCCTCAGACCATTTTTCAAGCTTCCCCAGGTCTCTCCTCATTTTCCTCCACCCCCTCTGGGGTATCCACTCATTTACAGATCATGGTGTCATCTGCAAAGAGGCAGACCTTTCCCATGTCCTTCTGCAATGTCGCTACTGAAGACATTGAACAGGACTGGTCCCAGGACAACTTAGCTCAGGGAATCAAACTCAGTCTCCAGCACCTAGGACAAGAATCTAACCCAGTAAGCCACTGGTACTGGTACTGAACTGGTAGTGATGTCCTTCCATGCAGAACCAAAGGCGCTTGTAGTGGCTGGGGTGCATCAGTATGTGCTGTATATGTCCTGCATATCCAGTGATGCCAGCCAATCCTGATGTTTCAGGTAAGGTACAAAGATTCCAGAGAAATCATACTGAATTTTTCTTGCTCCATGCATTTGTTCAGTTTTCTACGATCGAAAATGGAGCTCATGGCCCCTGATTTTTTTGGTACCAAGAAGTAGTGGGAGCAGAACTCTTGTGTTCCATTCTAACTCTGGCACTATTTTCACTGCCCTGTTTCTCAGAGGCCTGCAATCTCCTGTGCCAGAAGCTCTGACATGTGAGCTAGCAAGGGGTTGCCTTCTGGAAGGATTGCCTGTTTGGGGGGTCCAACAATTCCCATAAGAACCCTTCCAAGATGATCTCACTTGTCTTTTGAGATGGATTCCCACAGATGGTAAAACTGGGTGGAGGCATCCCCATACTGGAGAGGAGTGGTCCAGCTTGGACAGCTGAAGAGGACCTTGAGCCGGAGCTTCAGATGGTGGCACGGAGTGCTTTCTGCACCTGTGCCTTTGGTTGCGGTTTCTTCTTGGCCTGAGGAGGTTGTGAGGTGTTGTTTTGGGCTCCCCTGCCCGTACCATGAAAGGACTGCTTGTTGAGGAAACAGGCATATCATCTACCCCTTCGTGGGCTACAGGCAGCCAACCTGAATATCTTAAGAGTCATTCTTGTTTCATTAGACTGCTCAAGAGACTGCTCCATTTACTGTCCAAACAGATTAAGTGCCATCAAATGGCACAGCCATGATCTGTTGTTGGACGTCCGAGGTGAAGCTAGCAGTCTACAACCAGGAGTGACGCCTGATGCATATACCTGCAACTGCGGAGTGAGCTGCTGCATCAAAGACATCTACAGAGGCTTTAAGCTGGTGGCTGTTATATTCAATACCATGTTTAATAGCAAGCAGCAGCTCTTGTTTTGCCTCTGTATCTGACAGCTTCTGCCAGAAAAAGTTTGCACCAGAGGGCATACTCATACTTTGAGAAGTGGCCCTGGTAGATAGCTATCCTCATACCAAGGGTAGCCAAGGGAACAGACCTGCTTGCCCACTGGGTCTACCCTGTGCAACTTCTTGTTGGTGAGGGGTGCGGTAACCTCCTTGGGCTTACTGTCTTTGTTGTTCTCAGCCAAAATAACAATGGCATCTGCTTTTGGCCAAAGAAATACATGTGCTTAGATTTAGGCACTCGTATTTCTTGTCTGCCTGCTTTGGGACAGCTGCCACAGTAGCAGGCCTCCTCCAAGCCACCTCAGAGTGTGTGTCCATGGGCAGCAGAATTGGAAGAACTGGAGAGACTGGGATATTAGGCACATTTAGAAACTCCAGTTGAAGGAACCTAATCTGGTCTATGGCTGCTGGCTCGAAATTCAGTGCAATACGCATATTTCTGATCAGAGCCTGAATGTTGAGATCCTCCTGAGGTACAATGACAGGAACCGATTAAGAGTTCTCTGGACCATAGTATGAATAATCAGTGTCACCATCGGAGAGGAAGAGGTCAGCATCCAACTCATTTCCTTCTACTCCTTCAACATCTGGAGCATAGTAAAGAGGAGGATGTTGAAAAGGTGACAGTGCAGACCGCAGCCTTGACAACACTGGTGACACCGGACCTGGATGGGGTCTCGGGAATGGCACTGCTGGTGGTACTGAGGGTGGCCCTGGGACTGTCCTGAAAGGAATGATCCCAACATCGAAGGCCCATGTGGAACCACTGGCAGCACTGGTGTCGGCACCGAGGCAGGCCTTGAAGGACCAAAACTTGGCACCAGACATGGCACCAGCAACCGTGTTGATGACCCCCAGCCCCAGGCTGACAGCAGCACCGTGGCTACCCCTGTCCTCAGAGGGGTCAGAGGTGACACCACAGGTGGAGCAGGTATCAACGATCCTAACACCACCACTAGCTTGGAGGCTGCAGTAAGAGTCAGTCACGTGCCTAAGTCAAGTGGCACCAAAGGCAGCGCTGGATCAATTGACCCAGAAAGATTAGGAGCCAGCACAAACAAAGTCACTGCCTCACTTATATGCTACATCCACCACTCTGTAAAAGTTGCCTAATGGTTAAATTGCCAACCAGAGTCCCTGGAAAGAGAGGGGGCTCCGGGACAAAGACCTTGACCTCGCAGGTCCAGGCCAGTGTCATCGGTGATGACAGTGAGGTTAGGGTACCTGGGTCCATAGAAGTAAAGCGTCTTGCAGCAGAACACCAGAAGAGAACCTTGACTGGTGCCATTTCTTCCCCTCATCTTCTTATGTGGGAAGGGCTCGAGGCTAAATGGTGCAATCACCCCGACACAGAGCAGGTGTGGGATCTGAACCATTTCTCTTTGCAGCTCTGAGATAACTGCCCATTATCCTGGACACCGGATTGCCTATTGCTAGAGCACCCTGACACAGATGCACTCCAGGGGTCAGGCCCTCTGCTCCCACAGTGCCCAACCTCAAAGTGCAATATGTGAACAGGAGACAAACAGGGACACCCTCCTGTCAGTTTTGAGTCCGAGCAACTACCAGTCTCGAGTCCTGGGGTCAAATATGAACCCTTTTTCGCTAGCACGCCCAGGTAACAGGTACAAATATCACACTCTCTTTGGGGAAAGCAGTGCAATACTTAACCCAGTGGGCACACAACCTGGTTCAGGCTAGCGAGCAAGTTAGCATTCGGAATGCCATTATTTAGTCAAGTAACTACTCGGACTTTGAAATAACAGAGCAGGGGTAACAGTGTGAATATCGCTTTTTGGAAAGGTAAAAAAATATTTTAAAACCTTCAGAATAGTGATATAATTAAAGAACAAGGCTCTAAAAATATTTTTCATATATTATAGGCACTGAATTGAAAGAGTAACACCAAAAGTAAAATGGATTTTGGGTCCTAAAAAGATTTGAGAGAAGGGCAACAAGCATAAATCTTTTTTCCTCCTGAGGTATGTGTGCAGTTAAGGGGAGACATGTTTTATACATAGTTAAAAACTGCACTGAACCTAGCCAGGCGTTATTTGCTGCATAACCAAGCTGTTGCTGTTTGTTTATATATTCACAGAGGGTGCAATGCCACAGGTGGAAATAGAAAGTGTTTTAATATAGCAAACAACAGAAACGTTAATGGTAAATTACATTTAGTTCCAATATGGATGTTACGAAATAACTGTGAGACTACAACTTGAAAAAACTGAAACTGAAGAAGCTGTATTTTGTGTTTAAACATATTATAAATCCCCGTGAACAAACTCTCAGGAGCGAAACATAGGGGAGCATGTAAAATAAAAAGAAGAGGAATTTTACACATTGTCAAGTGAATTTTTTAATCTTGTGTAGCTTTGAATAAAATATTTTTAAAGGTAAGCTGATTTCTTTACCTTGTTTTCGCTCACTAGTAATGCTGCTGTACCGAACACTAGAAGGGGTAAAGGTCAACTGCCGTACGTAAACACGTCATGAGTTAGCGCATCAGGTAGCACGACTGCTGTAGTGCACTGCCCCATCTGGCGAAATTCAGCTGAACTGGTATGTGTTTACATGTATTTAATTTATTTATGTAGTATCGAAAGATGCTGCATTTGGTAAAAGTAAAATGCTGTGCAAGAGTTTTATTGTCATGTCAGGATGCTGCTATTGGTAAAATTAAAATGCTGTGCAAGTGTTATATTGTCATGTCGGGATGCTGATGTTCAGTCTTTAGAGCGTGTCGGTATTAATTTCAGGGAGAAAAAAAACAGATTTCAACATTCGGGAATTAGACAGTTGGGATTTCGACCCTAATCACCATTTGCATATGGCTTCATCATGTTGACATGGTACGTCCTTTGGATATGTCTCTTGTCAGGCAGTTCTACAATGTAATTTATGTCATTCACCTGTCTGACTACTTTGTATGGTCCTGCCAACTTGGCCTGCAGCTTATCTTTCTGGACTGGGATTAGGTCCATGACCTCCTGACCCACAGTGTAGGAGCGAGCTCTGGTTCTGCAGTCGTACCATACCTTTTGCTTCTGCTGGACAGCTGCCAGATTGTTCTGGGCTGTTCCCATAAGCTCCTTCAGCTTTTCCCTAAACTTAAAGACATAATCCACTATGAGAGTTCCCTGGGTGGCATGCTGGTCTTCCCAGTCCTCCCGGATCAAATCTAGGGGCCCACGCTCCCTGCGTCCATATAAGAGCTTGAAGCGGGAGAACCCTGTCGACTCTTGGGGCACCTTCCTGTATGCGAACAACAGGTGGGGAAGGTATTTCTCCCACTCCCTCCCATGCTGTTCAGCAAACGCTTGGAACATCGATTTTAGGGTATCATTAAACCTTTCCACAAGCCCACTGGCTTGCGGGTGATAAGGTGTAGTGAGTCTCTGCACCACCCCACACTTCTCCCACAAACACTTCATCAGGTCCAACATGAAGGAACCTCCCTTGATTGGTGGTAACCTCCTGCAGGAACCCGACACAGGAGAAAATCCCTAGCAAGGCATCTGCCACTTTGACGGCAGATAAGGACTACTTGGCCCACCCAGTCTGCCCATTTCCCTACCTATTGGATAAGCTGCAGATTCTAGTTAACCAACAGCCTACTTCCTGCAACCCCCCACTATAATTGCCTTATGTCTGTCCCATGCATGTTTGAATTCCCCCACTGTTTTAGACCCCACAACCTCTCCAGGAAGGCGGTTCCATGCGTCCACCACTCTCTCCATGAAAAATAATTTCCTCACATTACCCCTGAGCCGTCCCTCCTCTAACTTTAAATTGTGCCCCCTTTGTTCTTACGCATCTCTTTTTCTGAAAGATGCTATCCTCCTGGACTTTGTTGATTCCCTTGAGGTACTTAAAAGTTTCTATCATGTCCCCCCTGTCCCTCTTTTCATCAAGGGTATACATATTAAGCTCTCTCTCTCTCAGTCTCTCTTCATATGGTTTCTGATGTAGATCCTGCACCATTTTAGTTGCCCTCCTCTGGACTGCTTCCATCCTGTCTAAGTCCTTGTGTAGATGAGGTCTCCAAAACTGCACGCAGGACTCCAGATGGGGTCTCACCAACTGTCTGTACAGAGGGATAACCACTTCCCTTTTTCTACTTTTCTACTTTCCTGTCCTCAGTGAGGATAGGGCGACTGCCTCTGGGTACCGGGCAGCATAATCCATCACTGTTAGGATAAACCTCTTCCTGGAGGAGCTGTGGGTATTCAAAGGCCCCCAAATAGTCATTTCTACCCTCTGGAATAGCTCCTCCACTATGGGCAAGGGAATTAGGGTGGCTTGGGTTTTACTACCCGCCTTCCCTATTTCTTGGTACCGGTGACAAGACCTGCAATATTCCTTCACCAGCTGGGTGAAGTTGGGCCAATATAAATTCTGGGCCAATCGCTGCGTAGTGCGCATGATTCCCAGATGTCCAGACATCAGGATATCATGAGCAATCTTGAGCAACCGCTCACGGTACCCCTGAGGAACGACAAGCTGCCTGCCCATCACCCCTCCCTCTGTCCTTACGTCCTGCATATACAGCAGTCCATTGTCCCAATACATTCTATGTCTCCCATCACCTCCCTGTGTCCCATCAGATTCTGCCCAAGCCCTCAGCCTCTCTAAACTAAGGTAATTGTTCTGAGCAGCTACACATTCCCAAGACATGGGACAGGTCCCCTTCAGTTCCTAAACTAGGGTCCCTAGCTCTCTGACAATTGGCTACCCCTCCCTCCTCAGACTAACCTTCTGTAGCTGTTTTGTTAACTGCTACTTGGGGAATTTCTACCCCCCCCCTTCACTATTCTCCATATCAGGAGACACAGGCTGGGGAACAAAAGAGGCAAACAAATATTTGCTTTCAGGGACAGTCTATCAGTTTCAGACAATAAAGTGTTACTCCATGCTGTGCCAGTGTCAATAAGAGCGTCCGTCCATAAAATTAATCACTACTTTTAGACTCTTCTAGTATTTCAACTGAAATTCCTTGTCATCCTCTGACATCCACTTGCCTTGTATTTAGATGTGCACTCCCGAGGGAAATGAGTTAACTACTCTCCCCACACACATACACATATGCAAAGCTGCAACCTGGTGCCGTCAAATTACTTCCTCCGTGTCTGTGTGGTTAAACTATGCTCAAAAAAAGTAGCACCTGTTGTTCCTCATAGAAGATTGGTGATACTGGTCTGGCAACTTGCAGGACCCGATCCCTCATGGCCATTCCATCTATATTCATAACAGACTGGGTGTACTTCGCAGCAGTCCGCGTGGCTTGGGGATTAACTTGCTAAGATGTTTTTATCACCAAATCATGCCCAATATGCAGAGTTTCAATTAGCCAGTTCTGTGAAACGTCTTTGATATCAGTGCCCTCCACTTACTCGAGGAGACTGACGATCTAGACATTCAAGGACCTCCACTGATTTTCAATGGTTTCTGAATGGTATTTTAAGGTGCTATTATCCATTACCAGAGCTGCTGTTGCTCCTATTTATTTATTTATTGGAATCTTGGATAACACCTTTGAACTAAAAGCTCTTTTACAAAGGTTCCACGTGTAAGGCAATACACAAGGTACTCAGACATTACAAAACAGATAGGGGTATATACAGCAGGCAAGTACATTATGGTACATACAGATACAGATTCAAGCAAGTACAGTTAAAATACATCAGGTAGGAGACGTCAACTTTATTGCAACAGTACTAAGAGTATACCTAAGGTGGACAAGCAAATTTATAATGGTAGCTGAGCTTTAGAGTGTGCAGGTAGACTAATGGAGAGTCAGAAGTGGTGGCGATTATTCAACACCCGCTGCTGCACCTATTTCTAAGAGATTCTCTGCTGCTCTCAATCACTATTGACATAGCCCTCTGGGCCAATCTAACCCTCATCCCACCCCCCTCTCCCCCCATGGGCTCCGTCTCCTCTGCCAGTACCTGCTGGTATCAACCTGTCATGTCTGAAATGTTTTTTTTAATTACTCATTATGTTCAAGCAACTATGTAAAACTATGTTACTCTGTATGATTGTATTCTGTACGTATGTTAACTCTGTATGTCCTCTCTGTGACGAGGTACCTTTGTAAACTAGCCTCTGGCTCAAATGTTGTAAATCCGATTTATACAATAAATAAATAAATAAAATGATCTAAATAGGGGGAGGAAAGAATAGATGAGAGCAAGGGAAGGGTTGGAGCAGAGACAAAGGGGGTGACAGAATAAGGGTGTTGAGTAGTCAGAGGGGTGGGATTGGATAGGAATCTACCCAGGGCTACGTAAGTAGGTGACAGGGCAGGGCTGGGTGCTAATGCTTCAATGCCCTCTTGTCAGCTGCATCCACCTTCTCCTATGCTGCATTCAGGCATGCTGAGTGGGTTTGAAGTGGCAGGAGGCCTGCTTCAACTTTCTGGTCAGTAGCCCTGACAGTTTTCAAAACTGTCTGTACTGTCAGCTTGCCTTCCCCCTCTGGCTGTTGTTGCAGCACACTGCCATTCAAGCATGTGCCATTTTGTGGCTGTGATTTCTGTGGGGTTGTTTGTGCGGTACCTTTCGGGTGACCCATCCTCTGAAAACATGTTGTGTGAATGGTAAGTATTTAAGTCCATTAAGGAGTTAAAAAGCAAACTAGGTACTTCACTTTTACAAGTTTTTATTTAAAATAAAAATTCTGTTGCTGCAGCGCTGTAACGGATTGCTGCCTGTTAAGATTTTTAACACGCATGTAAGTGACATTGCGTGGCATGATCCAGAATGGGAGGGGTTACAGGATAAAGTGATTCTGTCTGTGGGTGACACAAAACTCTGCAGGAAACTGGGTAGTAATGAGGGAATTAGAAGTATAAAAAGGGCTGTACTGTAGAAAAGCTGGAACAGCGGTCCAGACTCTGGCAATTTAAATTAAATGCCAATAAATACAGTATAAAGCGATGTACGAAGAAGATAAAAATCCATGGACAAAATATTGACTCAATAGTGTCATAGCTAAGCACTCAAAACAGGAAAGGGATCTACTGGTCCTAATAAACAATAGTTTGAAAGGCTTTCCTTAATGCAGTATGGCATATGGGAGAGAACGTTGGGATGAACCAGGCAGGGTTTCACTAGTCACAGCAAAGAGGTGTTACTGCCACACAGTACAGAATATTAGTTAGACCATACCTTGAGTATTCATTTCATACAGTTTTGGAACTTGCATCTGAATAGGGAATGGGAGCAGTCAGAGACTATCCAGAGAAGGGCTACTGAATACATACTAAGATCAGCTCTGAGTATTCACTTCTGAACTGTAAAATTTTTTTGTGGGTTATCCTTCCTTTCTGTTTATGGGTCCCAAGATATGGAATGGTCTCTCTGCCACCTTTTAGACTGTGGCTTGTTCACGTTCCACACTGAAAATGGCCAAGTGCTGTTTTTTTATTAATGGGCTACGATCCTGAACCTTTGCTGTACCGCTTTTAAAATAGATTGTAATTACTGTCTAGTGTTTATTTTGATAGAATTGGTATATTTGATGTTATAATGCATATGACATATTCTGATATCCTATATATCAGAAACTATACAAGATATGTAACTTAATATGCAGTGTCAGTGGCTCAGTAGGTAGCACACTCGCCTCTGAGGCCGGGAGATCAGAGGGCTGTGGGTTCAGTTCCCACATCTGGCACTTGGGTTAATATCCCAGTACTGACACTGTAATGCAGCATGAGCGGGGTGCTGCATTTCTGAGGTGCCGTCTTTCGGATGAGACGTTAAACCGAGGTCCCATCTGCCTGGATTGGTGGTAGTTCAGGTGGATGTTAAAGATCCCATGGCACTTATCGAAAAGAGTAGGGAATTTCCGGTGTCCTGGACCAAATTTCCCTCATTCACTAAAAATACCACCAACAGCTTAATCTGGTTCAAGGTCAGTTGGCATTCATCTGTATCCCCCCTCCCCCGGGTCGTGCCTGAAAATAGGCAGGATTTGTCTAGTGCACTTACCCGGTCAACAAAAGCTAAATAAATAAAATAAAAATAATTGTGGAACAGTGTATACAGTATGTACTTTATGATATCTGGACCCTGCTGAAAATGAGCCCTGGCTCAACTGGGTATTGTCTTTCTGTGCTTTTCATGAATAAATCCATTTACTGCTAACTGTAGTGAGAAAATAAATATTTTGACCTACTGGTAATTGAACCCAGGTCCCTAGAATCCCATCCTGTTGCTCTACCCACTGAGCTACAAGCTCACATGGTTGGACCTGGGGTTCCCAGATACATTTCCTTTCTCCAGTACAGCATCTCTTGCAACAAGGAATAATTAAGATGACAGATGTTTTTGGTGCAGTATTAGCCACTACTAATACTGCACCAAAAACATCTGTCATCCAATGTACTATTACTACTATTATATAAATGATCTAGGGGCAACAGAGACCCATGAGAAGAGACAAAGTCAGTCTTAAAATGTACTCTCTGGAAGACAGCGGAGCTATGATATAAACACCCAAATACATTAAGAGAAATGATGGTATGCTCCAAAGAGCTATTAAACAGTATAACTACCACCGGGTACAACATCAAACTGGCAGGGGCTGGGGGATTCACAAAGAATGTCAGGAAGTATTTCTTCATGTAGCCAGTGGTGGACAGGTGGAACAGTCATATGCTGCAATGTAATCAATGCTAGGACTATCTTGTGGTTCAAAATACGATGGGACATTTTCAAGTGGATATTCAGGAGCACAAGGGTGGCAGAGAGAGCTCCGAAAGGGCAGAGTAAAACAACGAAGGAACAACAGGACAGACTCAATGGACTCCTTATCTTCTTTCTGTCCTGACCATCTACAGTATGTATCTTTCAGAATGCAAACCCATTTCATAACTATTTAAATATAACTGTCCTCATAAAAAACAAACTGAGCTACAAGCATTAACATAATCTATTAACTGAACTGCCACGTTATTGAAGTACACATTTTAAACAAACTACCCTTTGCAACTAATGCAGACTTTCATTTGTTCGAAGTCTACCAGAACAATCTACTTTACCAACATTAGACAGCAATTCCCTCAGTGTAACTTTGAATACATTATTCCTAAAATTATGCATATAAATTGCATTACAAACACGGCAGGGATATTACTAATTCTTTGTTACAGATTCATGTTACAACACTGTTTTGGGGGTTGCTAAGCACTGCAAATAATAAACGCCCACATTCATAAATCATACAGTCACTGCTCATGGATGCTTTGCATTTGTTGATTCCCGTGAGGTCGCATGCCTTTTGAACAGATGTAGATATGACCTATTACCAACATCTAAAATGATGCACAAGTTTGGCTAAACTCTTCTAATTCATTAAGTCAGAAAACTTGTTTACATCCTGAATGTGTCAGACTGTCCCTCCGGATCAAGAAAGCTCCACGAGCATCTCTTGCTGACACTACCATTAAAGCAAAACCTGATTTTGGCTGCTTTGAAATAATGTTAAACAGCTGCCTCCTCATGTCTGTTCTTGTAAATTGGAATAACAATTGTTTGCCAGGTTCAAACTGGAAACAGTTCTACCACAGTTTTTCTTCCCATTTTTTGAGGAGTGTGCCAGGTGCTAGTTAATCAAAATGGCAAGATGAAGGTGACAACATGAGACAAAGTACTGTACAGCCTAGAATAGAATAAAACACTTTCTGCATGTCATGAAAAACTAATTACATAAAAGCAAAATCAGGACTCTCTTGGAAAATGGCACCTGGCCTTCACTGCAAAACTGGAAGACGTAAGCATTAAGCCACGACGAAGGTGGCATCTAATGGTGGATTAATGCATGGTTGGGAGGGTGGCCTCGTGTCTACAACTGCCCAACCATGCATTAATCCACCTTAGATGCCACCTTCGGAGTGGCTTAATGCTTCTGTAACATGGCTTTCAGGAGAAGGTGTTTATTATGACTGTTATTTTGATATTATCAATACAATCATACACATACATTTTGCACTGTTTCAATTTCTGTCTTGCACTTCCAGAACATTTCAGAGACTACGTTTCATATGCTGATGTTGTGAAATTAATACCAACTATAACTGTGAAGAAACTATATGTGAACATTTGTGTCTGACATTTAGTCACATCTGTGTGGCTATTACTGTAGTATGCAACGTGGGAGGTCACCTGTGTGGTCGTTTACCCATTACATTATGTGCGCCTCTATCTGTTTTGCATACTGCGTCGCCTTATGTGGGGGTCTACTTCGTCACTCCAGGCGGATTAACTTGTTTGACATTCCTCGCGCTGCTTCTACCTTGGTTACTTTTCTGCAGCATTTCCAGGTGTCGCGCATGTTCTCTGGCACTTCCCGACATGACTTCTTCCCGTTCACTATTTTATCTGCTGTGACTCTGCATACTATCGAACATTTCGCCTTGTTCTCTGTGTCACAGTCACTTGCACTCTGGACGTCTCTCACCGGTTGCTCCACTCCACTACTGCGCGTCACACCTACTTCTACCTGGCCATTCCTACGGAGTCGTGCTCACTTGTACAGACAGGCACTGATCTGATTGTCACTGAGTGCGTGGGACACAGCATTCCCGCTTCTCTGCTGCACTGCTTTTCTTGGTCTGTGGCTCACTATGGTACATCACTTTGGACACGGCATTATTGCTGGATTAATGCCGTGTCCAAAGTATACCATGTGATGCTGTCTGATCAATTGCTTCTCTTTACTTACTGTTCTTAAACTTTACCATGTTACAAATTAGGTTATTTACCTGCTGCTGTTCTGTTTTAATAATGCTGCTCTTTATTAATTTGGTTATGTTTCTTTGTGATATGTATTTTAAACTCATTGTTCATTGTCTATATATTATTTTTTTTTAACTTTATGTTTTATTCATTTTCCAGTGACCATATATAAACAATACTGGATTCCAGGTATATGATGCAATACAGAAAAAATATTATGATAGGTACTTGAAGAGGGACATACAGCTCCTGGAGAGGGTACAGTGGAGGGCAACAAAGATGATACGAGGACTAGGGGATTTGACGTATGAGGACAGACTTGAGATGCTCTGCCTGTTTTCATTGGAGAACAGGAGAGACGGGGGGCGGGGAGACATGATTGAGGTCTTCAAGTACCTCAAGGGAATAAATAGGGTAAACATGGAGGGGATATTTAGACTAAAGCAGGGAGGTATCACCAGACGGCAAAGCTGGAAGGTGGAAGGGTGAGGGGGAAAAGAGGAGGAGGGTTTTCACTGAGAGGGTGGTGGACCCTTGGAATGCGCTGCCTGGCGAGCTGGTTCAGAGATCCACAGTGGAGGTCTTCAGGAGAGGGTGGGACAGACACAGAAAGTGAATGTATCAGATGATGGCCTGGCCCAGGGGGGTGGGGATGGATGATAAGGGGTTTCTGAAACACAAGAGGAGGGAGGGCCTCGGCACCCAACTAGGGATCTGAGGTTCGAGCAGACTCGATAGACCGTAAGGCCTAATCTGTTGGCAATCAGAATGTTAGTAATACATACCCCACCAGGTCACAGCACTTTGGGGGTTATGAAATGTCCCAGTAACTGTCCATAATGTAAATACAGAAATAGCCTTTGCATCAAGACCATGGATAACCAATCGATAATGAATATATGAAAAGTTCAGAAAATTCCCATCTATGAAGATGGACCATTGTCAGAGGTGTAGCCCTGGAGTCCATGGCAGTACTATAAATGGAGAACCAACCCCTTTCATAATATACGGAGGCTACCTGTAACGACTTCCAGCTATCCCATAAACACTAAAAAACAGAGTATAATTGTACCTAATGACAAATTTGACTAAAACTGTTGCATTGAGTTATGAAAATTGTAAAGGCAATAAATCGAAACTAAAAACATTCTGCGCCACAGAGCTCCACCATAGAAAATAAAATTTTAGCAGACTAATGTATGGCCTACTGGCAAACTGTCCGGCTGCCTACAGAATACTGTAACTTACACTAATCATCTCTGTGCACCCAAGCAATGCTCCTCAAAAAATGAAAAAGAGGAATATTCCTCCCAACGTCTGGGGCTTATATTCCAATTGATCTGGGGCCCTCTAGAGCCACAGTCACTGGAGTGTGGTGCAAGAGGATCACAAAACCCTCCCACCGCCTACTAACCACGTGGTCTCCGCCATGTTTGTACAAATACTGAGGCACCCCAAAAAACAGCAAGCATGCTGGGTGGACATCTAGTGCTCAACAGTAAAGCCATTACTTCAACCATCTCCCCCCATCTAGCCTATTCCCCCCGGTTCACCACCCTCCCCTTACTGCTGCCCTCGCCTATGTCTATACAAGCACTCACATTGGTCACGTTAAACTGTCACTACAGTAGTGCCACCTCCTGTGCTGCATGTTATGGGCGATCTCGAAGAAATAAAAAAGGCGTCTCCATCCTTATAGCTCCTTAAAGAAAATTCTATTACTGCTTCTTCTCTGCTCAGGTAATGTGGGCTAAACCCTGCCCCCCACCACACACACAACTACCTCGCCTATCGATTTTGCTGAGGCCACAGGACTCAAGATGATGTTGGTGAATATTCTAAGCCTGCCTAAAAAACTTGTACAACTGCAAGCCTGGGCTGTGCATATCAATCCTGACCTTATCATAATTACTGAGTCGTGGTTAAAAAAGACAAATACTGATCAACAAATCTCACTACAGGGTTACAAACTTTTTAGAGCGGACAGAGACTCTAGAAGCGGGGGTGTGGCTATCTACGCCAAATCTAAGTACTCGGTCACTAATATTAGCTGCAAATCTTTAGCTAAGGAATTTGAGATCGTCTCTCTGAACCTTCAACTCCCCTCTTCTGAATGCATTATTATTATAGGTGGTTATAGACCTCTGTCTGGTGGCGATGAAGTCCTTAATCTTCTGAAATCCATGTTCGCAGATGCAAAAACCGAAACAATATTTTTAGGGGATCTAAATATGGATTGGCTAACACCTAAATCACATTGCCTCAAATCCCTTTGCGACGAGCTAGGTCTTGGGCAAATAGTTAACGAACCTACAAGGAATAACGTTCTAAATACTGCCAAAAGCTCCATCCTAGATGTGGTACTAACCACTCACCCACATAAAATATTGCACTCAGCAGTGTTTCACAATGACATGAGTGACCATGGGATTGTTGCTTGCATAAGATCTCAAATTAAGGCCCGACCGCAGCCCATCTTTTTAACAAAACGGTCCTTTCGCAAGTTCAGTGCAGTAAACTTGCTTTCTGACCTGGGCTTGATCAGTTGGCAAGACCTCTACCTAGCCAAAGATGTCAAAGAGGCAGCTTACACCCTTAATGACAACCTTACTAGATTGATAAATAAGCATGCCCCTTTTATCAAAGTAAGGGTACGGAACAACTCTAACCCCTGGTTCACCTCAGATCTTAAGGCAGCCCTCACAGTCCGAGACAAGCTCTGGGCAAAAGCTAAGCATTCTAAGAAATCTTCAGATTGGCAAGCTTTTAGAATAGCCAGGAATACCTGTGTGAAAAGTATACGTTCTGTTAAAGCTAACTATTACATCTCTACCCTAGAACAAGCAAAAGGTAACCCTCATAAAATATGGAGGACAATTAAATCTACAGAAGGGCGGCCCACGGACCCTTCCATCCCCACAAAGATAGTCACAAGTGGCAAGATAGTGGAAAATAAGTCCTTAATCCTTGAGGAACTTAACTCCCACTTTGCCACAGCTGGACTAGCTTTCGACTCTTCACCTTATGCTGGTTCTGCAGTGAGCCAGCCTACCCCCCCCAATATCTAGCACCACACCTAGCCCTTTCCAACTGCGCGAGATACCTTTTAAAGAAACAGAAGATTCTCTCCTTAATTTAGACACCAAAAAAAGTGCAAGGGACGATGGCTTGGAATCCTTCTTCCTAAGGTTAGGATATGCCCATCTCGCTGCCCCAATTCTCCATATCTTCAATCTTTCCATTACATCTGCTACTGTGCCGTCCTGCTGGAAATCAGCACATATCCTCCCTCTGTTCAAATCTGGTGACCCATGCAATGTAAATAACTACAGGCCTATCTCCATATTGCCTATCTTTTCTAAAGTTCTCGAAAAACTGATCCACAATCAGTTAAAATCTCACTTGGAAACCTTCTCTCTCATTAACCCAGCTCAATCTGGCTTCCGGGCAAATCACAGCACAATCTCTGCGCTAGCAAAAGTAACCAATGACTGGATCTCTGCTATAGATGCAAAGAAGGTAACTGGAGCAGTCTTTCTGGATCTTAGCAAAGCCTTTGATACTGTTGATCACAACCTACTAGTCAATTGCCTTGCAAAGTTGGGTGCCACATACCATACTACCCAGTGGTCCTCTAGTTACTTAACTGGGAGATCCCAAAAAGTAAAAGCAGAAGGTTGTTTCTCTGCTGCCTTGCCAGTTGTTAGAGGTGTCCCCAAGGATCCATCCTAGGCCCTATCTTGTTTTCATTATGCACTAATTATCTTGATTCCAACATATCTATGTCCAATCTGCACTTTTTCGCAGATGATACCGTGCTGTATACCTCTGGCTCATCGCTATCCGAAGTCAAGGGAGTGCTTCAAGTGGACTTTACACAACTTGAGCATAATTTAATAAAGGCAAAGCTTCTGCTTAACGCTAAGAAGACCAAAGCGATGATATTCTCCCATAGTGCTGCCACAGGTATCTTCAATACTCTGCCCAAAGATTTCATTGTTACCACGTTAAATGAGCCTCTGGAAGTTGTCACCAAATTCAAATACCTGGGCATCTGGATTGATAAACTCTCTTTCAATTACCATATTGAAGACGTCTCTAGAAAGCTTAAAGCCAGACTAGGTTTCTTCTTTAGAAATAGGCCCCTCTTCCCCCTTGAAATTCGAAATAAGCTCGTCCAGGCCACTTTTCTCCCCCTTCTCAACTACGGCGATGTAATTTACTCCTCTACCACTCTCGCAAATCTAAGTAAACTGGACATCCTTTATCACCGTGTGTTACGGTTCATTACCAACTCCCCTTACCGTTCGCACCGTTGCGACCTACTGTATATGCAGCTGTTGGATGGACATCTCTCACTACTAGAAGCCTGCTCCATGCTGGTCTGTGGACTCTTAAACTGGTCCTGCACAAATTACCGAGCTATCTCTCATTAGTATTTTGCATAGTGCATACTCGCTAAGAAAATCTGACTTCATTATGCTTGATATTCCGAGGACGCGGACCTCCTTTGGTAAACGTGCTATTGAGCATGCCCTTCCCTCTATTTGGAACCAATTACAGACCATGCTGAAACTAACTAGCACAGTTTCAATTAACTTCTATAAAGTGCTAAGCTCAGCTAAAATAAAAGATATCTGCAACTATCATTAAGCCTCTTCTTATCCCCATGTGTGCCATGTGCATCCTTTGGTAAGACCATAATTGCTTTGTGCATACTAACTACTTATTGTTTGCACTTTCATTTATATCAAGACACTATTTCACTCACTGGCTCCTGACTTATATCTGCTTACTTGCTACAGCAATCCAACTCCTGCTATCCTTTCCCTTCCTACTCCTGGCTCTGTCTACGTATATACTTCTCTGCTCACCCTATCAAACCATTTCTACCTCCCTTATCCTTTATATTCTGTTGTTGTTCCATCTGCCAAAATGTATGTATTGCAAACACCAGTTACCATGTTTCAATTATCAGTATGCTATCTATAAGTCGTTACCCTGTGTTACATTAGTTGTTTACCACCCGCAGTCATCCCATGTGGTGTCCTTGTATGTATATCTTGCTTGTATTATATGACGCTTGCATGTATGTATATATTGTTTATCAACTATTTATGTACGTATGTATGTTGTGTAAGTCTATATGTCACAGGACCTCCTTGTGAATGAGCTTGCTCAATGGAGTTTTCCTGTAATAAACTTGAACTTGAATCTAGTAACTTAACTGGTGGAGCTTGAAACAAAAGTGACTGACCTTAGTGGCATTAAAACCCATAATACCTTGCAGTTAAACTATAAATGTCTCTAGCAAAAAACTGTAAGGGTCCAATGGGAAGTGTCTCCTAGACATGGAGAAGGCAAAAGTAGAAAGCGGTACTTTACAGATTTTCATGTTTCATGCAGAGTCCTCCCCTTGTTCATCCACATGAGGTTGTATAGCAAAGTCCATTCGGATGGTCTCCAATTTTCAACCAGCATCAGTTGGATCATTGTAAATAAATATTTTGGCTGCATAAACGATCTTAAGTCGTGTCAAGAGTTGGAGGGCATGAGTAATTCCCAGTTCTTGAAGATCGGCACTCACAGTATCAAAACCACGATGTTTCATACACATGGCATAACTGAGATCCGGAAAACAATGCAGAATGGTCCCATCAGTCAAAGTTAGTGGTTCTGCATTTTCTGCTTTTTGAAGAAGCAGGTCCCGTACACGAACGCCAGCCGTAGAGACTAGTAATGCTCCTGGGAGATCAAGGTTGCTGGGCTTGCATTAAGGTGATATTCTGTAGGCCTGGAAAATAAGGTGATCCATTTGCATTTGAAATAAATCAGAAAGTAGTTTTTGCATAAAACTGAGTGGCTCAGTTCCTTCCAATCCTTCAGGTATTCCTAAATAATGGAGGTTAGATGCATGAGCCCCATTCTCCAAATATTCCAGTCATGCCTGAAGTAACTTATTTTCCTTCAGTACTCCGTCAACCACCACAGTAGATTTATTAACTGAGTCGGTGATTGCTTTGGGGTCTGTCTCTAGCATAGTAACCTGAGTTTATACTTGGTACAACAGATAATTAAAGGTCTCTACCTTTTCATCGAGCTGCTGTACTGCTTCAAGAATAGCGTGGACTGTGGCCTCTGATCTCTGGGGTGTTCTTCAGATGCAGCAGTGCCCTTGGCATCACTCAATGAAGCTGAAGGTCCTTTACCCTTCCCCAAACCTTTCAGAGCATAATGCGTCGGTCTCCCCATGGTAGAAACCTCTTCCAACTTCTCTTATTTTTGCTGAACGGTCACTACTTGTGACCAGGATAGCTACTGAGTTTCAATATACAGTCACTACTAGTGACCAGGATAGTTAGAGTTTCTTTCTTTTTTTTTTGTAATTTCTTTTTATCCCTGTTCGGACCTGCACTCTCACCTGACTACATCTCCTGACACCACTATCCCCAAGGGACCCCCCGACGGAGCCATGGCTTACCCCCCAGACGAGAACGGAGTGGGAGCAGGGAGCCTGGCTCCTTAACCCCCCCCTTCCAGTTTCATACCTTCAAGTCTGCATCAGGCGTCCACCCTGGGCCGCAATGTTGGTAGTGGGGGCCTATTTTTGTGTCGGTGTCATGCTGGTCTGGAATATTCTGAAGTACTCCCCCCCACCCCCCGGAGACGTGATGTGCGCTTACACCAAGGCATAAGCTGGTGTCCGTCACATTCCTCCTCCTCTGGACTGCACGGGCACACCGATCCTCCAGCCACTGCTAAACGCCAGTCATGCACCAAGCTAAGGTTCCCCCCACCTCCCTGGAAGAGATGAACAGTCCCCTGGATGCTCTAGCCGCCTCTCCCTGGCCGGGCCTCTGACAACCCAAGCCTATTCCCGAACTCGGGTCACTGGCATCGCAAGCAGTAGCGCTACCGCTGGGCTGGCATAGTTACAGAGTTTCAATAGACAGCCACTATTAGGACCAGGATAGTTGTGGAGTTTCAATAAATCCAAAATACTGTAGTTTTAATAAGTTTTATAAAGTGTAAGCTGGGAGCCGCGTGAGGAGTGTCTACTTGTGTCAGCTACTGGCCACGCCCACCCACTGTCTGTATATTGTAAAGCGCCTTGAACCGCAAGGATAGGGCACACTATAAATAAAAAATTACTTACTTGCTGATTAGTTTAGTATAACAGGAAGTGTAAGACGTTTCAACTGTGGTGAATTTCTAATTTACATTTTATTTTATGTAGTACCTTTCATACTAGGTATCCCACAATGCGGTACAAGGAGCACTATAAACTGCACATTCAGAAAACAACATAACACACTCACAGAATCAAGAACCAACTTACTCACTCAACATGAGAAACAGACAATAAGGAAAGTCTGGACATAGAGATCGAATGCACGGAACACTGGAGGGGACATCACGTGGTATTTCTGGGCTTTCAGTTGCCGTATGCAAGTTTCTTTGCACCACTGACATTAGAAAGTGAAAGCCAGGAAAACAGCACAGTCCCCTCTAGTTTTTGTATATATTCTCATTCTGTCATTCTCTCTCTCTCCCTCTCTCTCTCTGTATATAGAGGTCACGGAAAGTACTACTTTGGAGTGGGGCAGAAAAAAAACTATGGGATTCAACAGCAAATCAATACAAATGGCATCATCTTGTCTGTGACTGGTGCCCCAGAAAACAGAATTGATGTAAATAATGGAATGTGCAACAAAGTTCAAGCTCTGCACTGTGATCATTACTGGCTACCTTTACTGGTTTAACGTCAGATTTTTTTTTTAAAGCCAAAGGAGCAGTGACCACTTCAACCTGTCTAATGACTGCTACAAATTCTAAAATTTTGCTTAACATTTTTAAAAACTCAGATAGCAAAATCAGCTGACAGAACTAGCAATAAAATTATCACAAGTCAAAATTTGTGAAAACAGTAAAAAAAAAAAAAATGCTCAAGCAAATAGAAAACAACAAGGTATTCTTGTGAGAAAATTTTTCTGAGGTTCTAGTAGGGAAGGCAGGGTCAGGGTTTAAAAGGCTCATTGTTGGACCCTTAGGAAGAAACAACATTACTACGGTGAGTAAGTTTTACTTCCAACAACAGGGATCCATCAGTGATGCCTTACCAAAGTGTAGATTCACCATCAGTACCCTGGGAGAATGGGTCTAGCCCCTATATAGGAAAAAGGTTTTGCAAGAGAGAAGTCCCAAAGCTGGCAATTCTCCTGGCTTCTGTGTCCAGGCAACAGTGCTTTGTAAAGGTGTGGACTGTCCTCCAGGTAGCTGCTTTACAAATATATTGAAGGGGGATGCCCCTCGTAGCTGCCACAGAAGCAAAGGTGCCCCTTGTGGAGTGTGCCATTGGCATGAGGGAGGTTGCTTACCAGCTTTCTCATAACAGAACTGGATACAAGAGACTATCCAATGAGAAATATTCTTCCTGGCTGCTGGTTTACCATTGCCAGCCTCTCTGTAATTGACAAAGAGCCGTTTGCTGTTAGACCTGATATCCTCTGTCCAGCTCATATAGCAGCCCAGTGCCAGTGTGTATTTAAGGGGACAGGAATTGCTTACTTATGTGCAACTATTTGAAATGTCTCTGTTTTCATAAATTATATTCATACCTCTAAGGGATCCCTATTTAACTGTGCCTGAATAAAAGCTGAAGCTGTCAGTTGTGTTCTGTATTTTTTCTTTGTATGGACAACATTCTGTGAAGTTCATTTCATGGAACCAAGAATTTGGAGTTTTGACTATGTCACATCATGGTTCAGAAATGTGAGCATGAACTTTTCAGTACAGTGCCCACGGTTCTGAAACCATGACGTGATATTGTCAAAACTCCAAATTCTTGGTTACATGAAAGGAACTTCACAGAATGTTGTCCATACAAACAAAACAATATAAAACACAAAAACAGGTTACTCACCTGTAACAGTAGTTCTAGGAGTGGTATATGTTGTTCATCCACACTTTTTGGCATTGTCCCTTTCCCCTTGAAATCTGCCAGGAAGGTCTTCAAGCTAGCTCCTCCCACCCACCTGGGTAGTATAACCCTCGGCTCCACCCCATGACGCCAGATCTTAGCCCGCTGGAAGCCAGGTGTGTGTGTCGCAGCCTGGGAGGTCAGGTCGGGTGGGTCCATGTGGATAAACATATACCACTCCTAGAACTACTGTTACAGGTGAGTAACCTGTTTTTCTAGGGACATGGATATGTTGTTCATCCACACTTCTTGGCAGACTCCTAGCAATTCTCCAGAAGAAGGGAGGCAAGGCGCACCCCTCCCTCAATACTTACTTGGGGAACAGAGATTGGAGAACTGAGGCCCCAAAATCAGCATCCCGGCATGACTCAAGGTCGATGTGGTAATGGGTGATGAAGGTGTTTGCTGACTTCCAGGTAGCAGCCAGACAGATTTCCTGTATGGGGATGTCCCTGGAAGCAGCCACCGATGCAGCGGTATGGCGGGTGGAATAAGCTCTTATCCCTCTGGGAGGCTCCTTGCTTGCCAACTCGTAGTATAGACTTATGCAAGATGTAATCCATCTTGTGATTGTCCGCTTTGCTGCAGGTCTACCAGAAGCGGCTTCAGTGTAGGTGACAAATAGCTGGTGAACCTCTCCCCGAATTTCCGTCGTTCTCTCCCTATAATAGGAGAGAGCTCTTCTCAGGTCCAAAGTATTGAGCCTATACTCAGCCTCCGAAGTGTAATTGGGGTAGTACACCGACAGAGTCAACACGTGGTTAAGATGAAACTCTGACACCACCTTTGGAAGGAATTTCGGGTTGGGGTGCAGGACAACCTTGTCCCTGTGGAAGACTAGATAAGGGGAGTCCACAGAGAGTGCCCGGAGCTCCCATGTCCTTCTGGCAGATGTGACAGCCACCAAGAAGGCCGTCTTCCACAACAAGTGTGACAACTCACACTTGTGCATTGGTTCGAATGGCTTGCCCAAGAGCTGTGCCAAGACCAGCAGTAGATCCCACATAGGTGGAGGTTCGCGCACTGGAGGGGATATGTGATCCAGGCCTTTGCAAAAGCGCCCAACCACTGTCTCCTGCGCCAACGTCTGCTGACTGGCCCGTGCCTGGTAAGCAGAGATGGCTGCCAGGTGCACCCTAAGGGTAGATGATAGAAGACCCCCTTTGGAGAGCGACCAAAAGTAGTCTAGAATGTTAGCCACTGGGCAGGACAGAGGGTCCAGGCCCTTGCCTTGACACGAAATGGAAAACCTTTTCCACTTGAAGGCATAACACTTCCTGGTTGACTCCTCCCTGGATGTTTCCACTACTGTGAGTACATCCTCGGAGAGACCCAACGCCTGGAACTCTAGCCATTCAGGTACCAGGCTGTCAGGTGCAGCGATTGAAGGTCCAGGTGGAGAACCTTCCCCTGATTGACAGAGATCAGGTCCAGGCATGCTGAAAGCTGCCTCGGGGTCTTGTTGTTGACGCTGAGGAGATCTGGATACCAGAACTGGCACGGCCAGTCTGGGCCTACCAGGATCACCTATGCCTTGTCCCTCCTCACCTTGAGGAGCACCCTGTGGATCAAGGGAAATGGAGGGAAGGCGTAGAAGAGGCCTGGGGTCCACGGCCTTGAGAAGGCATCCCCCTTCAGCAAGCCCTGCTGAGGGGGGCGGGCATGAAACAGCTTCAGCTTGGTGTTTTCCCTGGAGGCAAACAGGTCCACCATCGGTTTGCCCAAGTGGGAGAACATGCTGTAAGCTACCTTTGGATGGAGAGACCACTAGTGGGATGTCTCGCCTATGCGGCTGATTGCATCCACCAGTTGAATCGAGGCTCCAGCCACATGGATGGCTAGGAGATCCGCCTCCAGTCGTCTCACAAGTGTCCAGATGCAGAGCACTTCCCTGCACAGCAGCCAGGAGTACGTGCCGCCCTGCTTGTTGAGGTAGTACACGGTCGTGGTGTTGTCCATCTGGATTTGAACCACTTTGACCCCGAAGCTGAGGAGCGAACACTGACAGTGCCAGTCTCACCGCTCTGAGCTCCAACAGGTTGATGTGGTAACGGGACTCCTCAGGGGTCCAGAACCTGTGGGCCCTGTTATTCCTCATGAGGGCTCCGTAGCCCATGAGAGAGGCATCGGTCGTGAGGACGACTGTTGGCTGGGGGCAAACAAATGGGATCCCTTCCTGCAACCGGTCTAGGATGGTCCACCATTGCAGAGCATCCCACATCTTCTGGGTCACAGTGATCAGCTGGTCAAAATGATCTAGGTGCCAAGTCCACTGGGCAGCCAGCTCCCACTGAAGGGGGCGCATACGCCACTGAGCCCAACGGACCATGGAGTTGCAGGCCGCCATGTAACCCAGAAGATGCAGAAAGTCCTGGACAGGGCGCAACTGCCCAACCAGAAATGATCGGGCAAAGGAGGAGAGAACCTCTGCCCTGTCCGCCGGGAGCCAGGCTCTGGCTCGGTGACAGTCAAGCTCTGCCCCGATGAAGCCCATCACCTGAGAAGGCACGAGTTCCGACTTGGCCGAGTTGAGAGCAGGTCTGGAGGGCTAGGTTCCTGGACCTCTCCACCTCCTGCTGGGTGGAACCTGCTAAGAGACAGTTATCGAGGTAGAGGTATAGTCTGACCCCCCAATGCCTGAGGTGGGCAGCCACCACTGCAATGCATTTGGTGAAGACCTGTGGGGCTGATGACAGGCCGAATGGCATGGCTCAGAACTCATATAGGGTTCCTTCTGCTCTGAAGCAGAGGAACTGCTGGTGGGACCGATGGATTGGGACATAAAGAATGCGTCCTGGAGATCCAGTGAGCAGAACAACATGTTTTGCTCCTGGGATGGTATGATCTGGGACAGAGTTACCATCCTGAAAGTGCGTGGCCTGAGATACTGATTCAGGTCATGCAGATCTAAAATGGGGCGAGGGGGTCACGTGATGCTCTCTTCGGAGTAACAGCTCGAAACCCATGCTCCCGCTATTTAACGCTTAAATAGTTAATTTACTGGCCAATTTTGATAAATCTGGCGGTTGAGTAGCTCTTGGGATAGTTACAATGACCTAAACTGAGAGTCCCGGTAGTAACTGGCTTTCCATTTATCGAGGATCTCAATTCTCATGGAGTCAGAGATGCGCCAGGCACCTCCAACCCACACGCCACCACAGACACCAAGCAAAGGCTCCAAACAGGCCAAGGGACAGAGCACCTCCCCCGGTAAAGCTTCTACTGCTACCTCGCTGCCTACCCCCCTGTCGAAAGAGCGTTTTTTGACAGCGCTACAACCACTCAAGCCAGCCTTTCTAGACATTACCTCGGAGCTCAAATCATTACGAGCTAATCTGGGAGACACAGTACAGCAAATTAAAGGTGTGTCAGCTCGTACCTGCTCTACAGAAAGTTGGAAAGACAAAGTGGACCCTGATTTAACAACACTTAGACAAAGGCTGGCCAAAATGGAAACCAAACTAGAAGATTTAGAGGACTGTAGTCGATGAAATAACCTTGTGATAGTTGGCCTCCCTGAGGATGCAAGGGAAATATGGCGATTATTTTTGCCCAGAAGCTCCTTACTAAGATTACAGGGCCCTCACCCCATAATCCTGGATACATGGTCGAACGGGCTCACTGTTCTCTATGCCCCAGACCACCTCCTGGAGCAGGACCACAGCCCTTCATTTTAAAATTACTCAACTATCTAGATCGCCAACATGTCCTTGCTAAGATAAAGGAGCTGAAAGAAATTACCTGGGAGGGCTTGCGACTTAGGCTGACACAAGATCTTCCGGCAACTATCCGTCAAAAGAGAGTGGCCTACCACCTGTTGGTTTCCAAGCTAATAGCCGCAGGGGTACGGTTTCATATGTTGCACCCATCGTGGCTTTCTGTTCTCCATCAAGATTCCTGGACCATCTTTGAATCATCGAAACAAGCCTCGTCAATTCTACCCAAGCTATTTCCTGATTTACTTAACGAGCGTTGAGCTTTGTAACAGATTGGCTGCTTTTTCCAGAGGGTAATGTGAGGTGCCAAGCACACATAAAACTAATAGAGTCATTGTTGGATTGTTGCAGACCTGATTAAATAGTGCCAGAATGTCAGACTGCAAGCCTGTGTCCTTCTGACATCTTCATGTGTCCCACTATTACTTCTCTGTTGGCAGAAGATAGGCGCTTAATCTACAGGTGATGAGGGAGAGATACCGAAGTACCCAAGGCAATTCTTCCCTCTCGAACGTGCGCAAGATCGAACACATCCACTCAAAGGTGCACAAGGTCGGTCCTTTCTCCTCAATCGTGTGCACACTTGGGACTTATTGTGACCTGTGAAGCACTGTCAGACTGGACTCCTTTATTTCCGACTTTAGGAGAGGAACCAACAGTAATTGTAAAAGGGTAGTGAGAACTCTGTCACCTGTAATTGTAACTGTTTTATTGTTTTCCTTTCTCTCTTTTGTTCATTTGGAGACACAGAGTGTTGGTCATTTTGATTTTTCTAGAAACGCAGTTTACGGTACTGTTAGGAACCAGCCATTTTTCACAGTTTATTCCATAATAAGTGTTTATTCTACAGGCAGATTGTTTTGTTGTTTGCTGCCACTAGCATGAACATTTGGTCAATTAATAAGCGGGGGAAGGGCGTGAGCAGTGAATTGCCCAAAGATAGCAATCACCGCAAGAGATAAGGGGAGATTTATTTTTCTTTTGTTACTATTTTACTTTTTAACTGGACTACTTATGGACTGCACACTATTCATTTTGGATAATGGTCAAAGCACTTTCTCTATTTGGAGCAGTAATTATCCTACTAGAAAGACAGTCCTTGATAAGTGTAGTTATAAGTTACTGGGTCAATATTTTAATTAGTTTACGGAAAGTGGGGGGGGGGGTTAGAGTGTTATATCCTGTTATATTGGTTGTTTACATGGGTATTATGCTTGACCTGCGGGGTAGGAGAATTTCAGTTTCTTTGGTGTTTGAGACTTGGGTCAAAATTGTGGGGGAGTCGAAAAGCATATTTTGTAAAGGAGAGGTGAACATTTTTGTTTTTCTGGTATCTACTATACTAACTAAATATTTTGCTTGTTTTCAGGTTTGGTCATGCTTGCCCTCAATCTACACAGGGGTTTGTGTTGTGGGGAGGTTCTCTCCAGAGACTGACTATTCACCTAAAGCCATCCTAGAGCCCCAACTGGGGCTCAGTCTCTTTTTTCCACTCGGCTTTACCATTAAATGTAGTATATGGCACACAATTATAGATACTGTTCATGGAACATAAAAGGTGCTCAGTCCCCAATGAAACGCACAAAAATTCTACTACACCTCCGTAAGTTACAAGTGGATGTGGCCTTCCTCCAGGAGACCCATCTCCCCCTGACCCAAGTCCATTTCTTGCGACGCTCCAGGGTGGTGTGGGTGATGGGCTCAGGGACGGATACTCACAAAAGGGGTATGGCCATTCTGGTGTCTAGATTCTTCCCCTTCCGCCCTCTTAAGGAGGTGACGGATCCTAACGACAGATATTTTTTGTGTAGGCCCTCTTGGGCATCTAGAAGTGATTATGGGTTCAGTGTATGGTCCCAATATAGAAGAC
Source organism: Neoceratodus forsteri (assembly GCA_016271365.2). Classification (NCBI taxonomy): domain Eukaryota; kingdom Metazoa; phylum Chordata; order Ceratodontiformes; family Ceratodontidae; genus Neoceratodus; species Neoceratodus forsteri. Next base: position 1,839,665,287 of record CM057456.1, read on the forward strand.
CCTTCTTTCTTTTCTCAGCCTATCCACATTTTATCTCCTTGGGCTCATCTCCCAATAATTCTTGCCGGAGATTGGAATTTGGTGCTAGGTAATGAATTAGATAGAAACATCAAACGAAAGCAGGCCCTCACCCCAAGCCAGCTTGCTCTGTGTGAGCTTATAGACTCACTTGGCCTAGTACACCCCTGGAGATCCCTAAACCCGAGGACTAAGAAGTACTCATTCCACTCCATTTCGCATAATTCATTTTCCATTATTGATTTTTCCTGATGAGCCTGACACTATCAGGCAGGGCGCAGTAATGGGGGAGGTGGGAAGTTGTCCGGGCCCGAGCTCAGGAGGGCCCTCCTGAGGAGCTGGCATTACCCCTATCATTAGCTGGTTTGGGAAATGGGGGCCCATTCCAAGTGACTTGTCCGGGGCCCCAGGATTAATAGCTGCAGCCCTGCTATCAGGTGTCCTTTCAGTGAACTATGGGGCTAAAGTAGTGTCGGATCATCATCCCACTGTCTTGTAGGTTAACCTTGTCCCTTTCCTGGCCCAAGACAAAACATGGCATTTTAATAACTCTTTGTTGCATCACCCTGAGGTGGTGGAATGGCTTCAATCCTTTATCTCAAGAGTTTTTTGATCTCAACTCACCGACTATGTCCATACTAGATATACTCTGGGGAGCGTTTAAATGCTCTGTTAGGGGAGGGATTATCCGCCTGGCATCTGGCAGAAAGAGGCAGTTATCTGAAGTCTCCTTCTCTCTCCTTGAACAAATCTGGACTCTTGAGACTACTCTCTCCGAATCCTCTCCACCCTCGGACTAGGAATGCTTAGAAGCTTTTCAGGTTCAGTATCATAATGTGTTGGCAGACAGGGCGGAGCACCTTCTCTTGAAAACGAAAGCAAAATATTTTGACCAAGGGGAAAAGGCTGGGAAACTCTCAGCACTCCATTTACATTCGCAGCAAGCAGATAAAATTGTTCCCGCTGTCATATCTGACTCTGGTCATCTAATTACCTCACCCAGGGACATAGTCTCTTACTTTCAGAATTTTTATCAATTGCTGTATGCTGCCCCATCAGACCCCTTTAACATGAACCTTTTTGAAAATTTTCTAATTGATATAGACCTGCCTCTATAGATGAGACCCAAGCTGTTATACTAAAAGCTCCCCTGAAGCTGTCGGAGGTCCATACAGCTGTAGATCCCTTAACCCCTGATAAATGCCCAGGACCGGATGGTTTTTCAGCTAATTTTTATAAAAAATATAAGTTGCTCCTGTCCCCACACCTTCTGCGTCTATTTCATTATATTTTCTCGCAGGGCTTCTCTGACCCTTCGTTTACAGCAGCTACAACAGTAGTTTTGCCTAAACCTGGTTGAGACCGCTTACGGATCTCCAATAATAGACCTATTTCTTTGATGAATGTAGTTCTAAAAATATTAGCTAAGATTCTAGCTAATAGGCTAGCTCTGGTATGGAATTGTCTTCTGAGTTAGGAGCAGGTAGGTTTTGTCACTGGCAGGTTATCAGCTGATCATCTCAGGAAACTCTTGCATCTTGTCTCGGTGTCTGGGGAGTCCAATACCCCATCGGTCCTGGCCTACCTGGACGCAGAGAAAGGCTTTTGATAGAGTCTCCTGGGACTACCTATTCCACCTGCTCCCTAGATATGGTCTTCTGATGGAATTTATCCATTGGGTCAGGATATTATACACCAGTCCCTCAGCACGAATTCTGTGCAACGGTGTCATTGTCTAAATCTTTCCCACTGCAGCAGGGAACGCACCAAGGCTGTCCCCTGTCACTACTCCTATTTAACAATATCTGGAGCCTTTGACTGGAACATTAATCTATCTCCGTTGGTACAGGGTATCCCAGTGGGTCTTTCACAGTATAAACTGTCTGTCTATGCAGACAACATTCTCCTCCATGTCATGTTCCCTTCCACCTCTTTATCAGCAGCACTAGACATTATAAATAATTTTGGCAGGGTATCTAATTACAAACTTAATCAATCCAAGGTGGAAGTAATGCCTTTAAATGTCCGTACCATTAAATCCAGTATACAGCACCTGGGTTTCCTTTGGATCAAGGATAAACTTAAAATATTTGGGCATTTATCTCAGTACCAACCCCAACCCCAACAATATGAAACATAACAACTTAGATAATCTAGTTGATCAAATCCAAAAGGATTTAGACCGCTGGTCCTTACTACCTCTCCCTCTATGGGGCCCTCTCAATGTCCTTAATATGACTGTCCTTCCACGGCTCCTATATCCACTCATGATGCTTAATTAGTCTCTACCCAAAACTTGGTTTCTTCAAGTTAACTGTATGTTTACGCAATTCCTGTAGGAAAAGAAACAACCTCGGAGAGCCTTGGGTAAGCTTATAAGAACAAAGAAAGTGGGAGGACTGAAAGTTCCTAACGTGCATCTTTCTTATTTAGCCATTCACTGTTCTCGATTCATTCCCTGGGCCTGGCCCCCTTCCAAGTCTCACAATTCCGGATATGTCCCTCAATGGTTGGACACTGAAAGGGCTTTGTATTCCCAATTTGGTGTTAATCTTGCTACATTACCTTATGTTCCCCTTAAAAAAATTCCCATTCCTTTGAAAGATACCCCTATATGCCACTCTCTTAGAGCCCATACCCAACTGTGTCACTTGTTACAGGTAAATCCCACCTTAGATATTACGCAACCCATCCAGGGAAATTTAAAAGTACAAATAGGTGGAAAGGTGCTTACTCGGGGGACATGGTCTTTACTTCATGAGCTAGCTGTCAATCACTTTGCCCCAGACGGCAAGCTTCTTGACTTCTCGGAGACCCAGGTCACTTTAGACTGGCCCCGTTCCACCAGTTTTAGACACTTTCAAATTCAGCATATGCTGCTCCAACACTTTGGGAATGGGATCTGGTCCAAGATGTATGGGGAGGTACTGTGCTCCCTGCAAACACTAACCCCTATATCCCATGTCATAGCTGTTAACCATACCTGTCTGAGAGAAATCCTAGAAGTGAAAGATAAAGATTTCTTCTATACTTCTAAAACCATCTTGGAGGCCCTAGCCAAAAAACAACTGCTCAAAGTGCTTGGGAGGTCCAGATTCAGTGGAGACTCCCTAGACCTGAAACTCCTTGCCCTCACCATTGACGAAGTCCTGACCCCACTCGCCAAAATCCTCAACCGATCCCTACTGCTTTCTCAGTTCCCCCAAATATGGAAATCTGCTGTTGTGACGCCAGTTCACAAAAGTGGGGATAAGACCTTAACCTCTAACTACAGACCCATCTCCATTCTTCCCCCTCTCTCGAAAGCACTAGAGAGAATAGTTGCCGATCAACTTACAGAATACCTTGCTAACCACAACCTGCAATGTCAGGAGCAGCATGGTTTACAAAAAGGACATAGTACCACCACAGCTCTCCTTGAATTCACCACTTACATCCATAATGCTCTAGATCAGGGACATCTTGTCGGTGCCACCTTCATCGATTTGACAAAGGCGTTTGACACTGTCAACCACTCCATGCTATTTAAACAATTATCTTGCCTTGGCCTCTCAGATGACACTGCACGTTGGTTCCAAAGCTACCTTAGCGACCAAATCCAACAGGTCAGAGTTGATGAGTCCCTCTCACCCTCCCATCCAATTCGCTCTGGAGTTCCCCAAGGGTCCATCTTGGGTCCCTTGCTTTTCAGCATTTTTCTAAACAATCTCCCTGCATCATGCCCTAATAGACGCCTGTTATATGCAGATGATGCAGTTATTTTCACCTCCCTCCTACAACTGCAACTGCAAACAAGCTTTACGCAAGTGGAGACATGGTTTAAATCTCAAAAACTCATACTAAATCACAAAAAAACTAAAACAATGACATTTCATAGCATCCATAACAAACATAAAACAAATGTCTATCTATCACAAACAGTGAAGGGACGTTGCTCAACCATGTTCAACTGTTTAAATACCTGGGGTTACCCTCAACAGCACCTTGTCTTACTCTGAACACACTGAGAGCATTGCCAAGATTGTGAACACCCGCACAGGACTTCAATTTAGACATAGGAGCTGCCTTACCAATGAAGCCCTAAGCACTGCCATTCAGAGCTCCGTTATATCAATAATTGATTATATGCTTATGATCTATGGCTCTGCACACTGACACTGCACTTCGATGAATGGTCATTGCCCTTAACAAGGCAGGTCATCTACTGACCTCTGCTCCATGCTTCTCACATACCTGTGACATCGACAAGCAAGCAAACTGGCTCCAACTCCCCGGCAGACTCGAGTACCAGACCTGTATGCCAGCAAAAAAGATTACCTTAAATCTCCTACTCTCAAGGGATCAGTCCTTACTGGCCCCCCGCTGTGGCCCCCGTCTAACCAGGAGCTCAGAATATCTTACTTTTTCTGTTCTACGCTGCCGCACTACCCAAGGACAACGCTCCTTTACATACAAAGCCTCATCCTGGTACAACTCGCTTCCACCTGCTGTTACCAATGACACTACCCTGGGCACTTTCAAGTGCTACCTGCATCAGCACCTTGTCACAATGGCCTCCTGTGAATGTTTCTCCTAACTAAACTTACTCTCCTTCCCTCTAATTTCCCCTTCCTCTAAGTCCCTCCCACCTTTACCCCCCCACTATCTCCTACCTTTTTATTTCCCTACTATTTTCTATATTCTCGCCCCATAGCTTCCTCTACATGTATCTACCATCTCTCCTAGCAGTTTCTAATTTATTCTAGTGAACCATATTACAACTGTGTTTTTTTTACTGTACGTATGTTCTTGAATAATATACACAAATTACTGTAACTTAACATACATACTGTGAATCATTATACATATTACAGTAATTCCTGTACCCGACAAAGCCTATGGCTGCTTGAAACTACTGTATTTGTTATTGTCCTCAGTATGTTCTGTATTGTTTCCCCTGACGTGGAACCTTTGTAAAAGAGCCTTGGCTCAAAGGTGTTTTCCGAAATAATAAATAAGTACAAAATATATGGGATCAATCTCTTCCCTCAAGTGAAGTCCCCCGTAATTGGCCCAAAATATGGAAATCCACTTATAAATATATTAAATGGGATAAATATCGCTTTATGCAATTCCAAATTTTATATAACGTTTCTTACTCTGATAAAACATTCCAGGATGGGTAAATTGGCCATGGACCTATGCACCAGATGCAACAAAGAATCGGGGGTCACTACTCCACATTTTGTGGACATGTGAGCTGGTCATGCCCATATAGGAAACTATTAAACAGCACCTAGATCCATTGCTGGGTTTATCCCAAGCATTTACCCCAGAGATTTGTAACCTAGGAGAGTTCACCGATAGTAGAACTGGTTCTCAGAAATACCACATGGCACTGATATCAGCTTGTGCTAAAAAGGTTATTCTCAGGCACTGGTGTGATCAGCAAATCCCCACCTATCTGGAATGGTATAGAGAGGTGCTCTTCGCTTTAAGGGCAGAAAGTATCACTGCAAAAATGTCAGGATCTAAAAGTTACATACTCAAGTATGGCAACCTCTCTATGCCCTCCTTACGCTCAACAAATAATGTTTGTATATCGGAAATATTATACAAGTCTTTACATTTCGATCTCCTATCATCTCTAGTTAGAGTTACTGTCTTTAGCAAGCTATATTCAGGATAGTTTTTTGATTTTTGTACACAAAATATAGTCAGCCACTAGAGAACGGGGGGATGGAAGGGACATCGGGAGTTTTTTTTTTTTGGGGGATTGTATACAGTTAAAAAAAAAACTGTCTTAACTTCTCTTGTCAATCTGAACAGTTCATATTATTTGTTACCTCATTTATACCTTGTTCTCTGTTTGCCTTCAGAGTTCAATAAAGATATTACTTTAGAAAAAAAAAAAAAAGAGATCCAGAATGAGGCGCCAGCCTCCAGTCCACTTCAGAACTGTGAAATACCTGGAGATTAACCCTGGGTCTGGTGCAGGATCTGCCACGCGAGCTACTGCCTCCTTGAAGAGGAGCTGAGCAATGTCGTCTCAGACAGCAGACTACGTGTGGGTGGATACTCTCTCCTTCCGTGAGGCGTGGCCTCAGCTTAGACGGTACGGCTCAAATTCCAGAGGCAGACCCTGGCTGACCACTTCTAAGACCCACCTGTCCATGGTAACAGTGGACCAGGCAGAAAGGAAATGGCAGAACCTGCCCCTTACGGAAGGACACAGAGCTGGCGTGACAGGAATAGGGGTGGCAACCCCTATCCCGTCACTGGGCAGGCTTGGAGGAAGAGGGTCCAGGGTCTGAACCCCGACCACCTTTACGGGCCTGGGTAGGTCCGGGCTTGGGTTCCAAGCCTGAGCCTGCTGCTGGGCCGCAGGTGAAGAATGCCGAAAAAGGCTTCATCTTCTGCTTCTTGGGACCAGAAGAACTCTGAGCAGAAGTGGCGTCCAAGGTGGCATTGGACTGCTCGATGCGCTGAAGGTGACTGGATACACCTGGGCCAAAGAGACTGGTGCCCAGAAAGGCACATCAGCCAGTTTGTGCTGGGTATCCACCAGGAAGGAGGACAGCCTCAGCCAAGCCATGCGGCAGGAGGAAACTGCGGCTGCCAATGAATGGGCACAAGAGGCCCCAATGTCCAGGGCCATCTGGAGCTGCTGCTTAGCAACGGTACAGCCTTGGTCCCAGACCTGCTTGACCGTGGTCTGCAAGTCCGCGGGGTGATGTGGGAGGACTTCGACCAAGAACTGATAAAGAAGAGGCCGCACAGACCTACCGGGCAGAGTGATCCAATTTTTTGTACTCCTCCTCTGGAGGTCTGTCGGTATCATCAGAAATGCCTGTATGTCTGAACAAAGAGGCAGTCACAATGCTCTCAGCCAAAGGGTGCTCTGTGAACCCCACGAGGGACCCCATGGGCACCGCATACTTGCGGGCCATCCAGGCAGACAGAGCTGGACAGGAGGCAGGGTGCTGCCAAAGTTTGAGGGCCGGGATAACGATGGCTTTAGCCACAGGAAAGGCTTCTGTCGGGGTATCCCCTCTCTTGAGGATATCTGTGAAAGGGTACTCCACCTTTTTCTGGATAGGTTCCAGGAGCACCCCATGGACTCAGAGATGAGGTGGAGAATGCCCTGAAAGGACGAAGGGCCTTCCTCCATCGCTAAATCACCAGCCGACTCGTCATCCCGTGGATAAGAATGAAGGCCAGTGTCATCCGAATCCGAAGTGTTCGGATACAGCGGTCGACCACCCAGATCAATCTCGACCTGCCTAGGGCAATCAGGGGTGACAGTGACTGAAAGACGTTGGGGAAACCAGGCGTCTGGCTGAGCTTCCTTAGAAGGAGCCCCTCCCACAGGCTGCTTAGGCAGCAGTTCCAACAGAATCGGTGGTGAGACCAGATTAGGCAGAACCGGAAGGGGTTTAGCTGGCTCCACGGGCAGTGGAATCGACTTTATCGGTTCCTGAGGAGTCCGCTTCAGCCTAGGAGGCGAAATCCAAGTAATGGCTGGCGTAGGAGCCGGAGTCGGCTTATGCCCGGACAAAATCAGCTGCTGCCACATGAGGTCCCTGGCATCGACGGAGTTTCCACCAAAGCCTCTCCTCATCCGAGGAGGGTTAGGACGACCGGAGGCATCGCCTCTTTTTGGCGTGCTTGTGTACCTTCCTCGGCCTGTCGGTCGATGGGGTTCGAGACCTTGATCAAGATCGGCAGGCTGACTCGGTTGCTCAAGAGACATCGGTAAGACTGGAGATTGCCGGGGATCAGGGACCACTTCCTCGGCGGGTTTCCCAGCGTGCTGGGTCTCCTCATTGGGGAAGGAAAGAAAAGGACCAGAGTCCGATTGAGGGAGTCGGCAACATTGGGTCGATCGGGTTGAGAACAATCTCAACTTCATCGACTGAAACTTCGATCGACTGGCCCAATGGCAGAGCCGAGAAGCCAGCGGCTGAAGAGGCAATCTCAACCAAGGTCAAAATGGCCGGCTCCTGGGACCGAGATCTCTCCTGATCCCAAGACCATCTCTGTCGAGACAAAGATGGTCCTGAGAACCTCTCCCGCTTATGGGACTGAGAGGAGTGCATGCCTCCAGGGCCCTCACCCTTAGTCGGGAGAAAGTGGCACAACTCTTGGAAGGAACCCTAGAAAGTGGAGCCCAAGCTGAGTGGAACAAAGAAGCCCAGAGAGGAAGATTCCATGGAGCAAGCCATTTCCTCCTTGAAGGTCTGCATGTGCTCCAACTGCTTTGTGGATCCTGCAGCCGAGGAAACCGCCCACCGGGCCTCCTTGGATTTTACCAGAGGGTTCCGATTTTACAGCCTGCCCAATTTAAGGCATGCGAGACAGTTGTCGAGGATGTTAGGCTGAAAAGCAAGGCAGAACTCGCAGGTCGTGGTGTCATGGCCGACACCAAAACAGTAGACGCACGTGGTATGTGGGTCCGTATGCAACATCTTCTGGCCGCACGGGCACCGCAGAAATCCGGGGGAAGACTTGTCTTCCATAATCGAGAAGCAACAGTCGCAATCGCTAACATGAATAAGTCGACTTTTCAGAATAACCAAAGGTTTAGAAGCCAGGGCATACAGAATGTGAGCACGAAGGAGGCAACCTAAATCTTCCAGCGGAGGGGAAGATCTGGCATCATGGGGCAAGCCAAGGATTATACCACCTGGGTGGGTGGGAGGTGCCAGCTTGAAGACCTTCCAGCAGATTTAAAGGAGAAAGGGAAAATGCCAAGAAGTGTGGATGAACAACATATCCACGTCCCTAGAACTGACAGTTTCAGCTTTTATTCTTGCACAGTTAAATAGTGGTCCTTTAGAGGTATAAATATAAGTTATGAAAATAGAGACATTTAAAACAGCTGCACATAAGTAATCAATTCCTGTCCCCTTTAAATAGCTGGTATAGCATAGCAAAACACTACATAAAACGGGGTAATGCTATCCATTTCCAGAAATGATCAGAAGTAGACTGCTAATCATTTATTGTGTGTGTCCAGGAACAGAATACAAAATTAATAAAACTATATATATATATATATATATATATATATATTTTTAATTTTGCTAACCATTCTGTGCCAAGTGCAATGCATTTTCATAGCTGAGTAGCATTTTAGCGTGCAAAACTGCTAATCAATTTTTTCGGCTTATTTAATACCCTGCAGTGCATTTTTTTTTTTTTTACATCAAGACAGTGCAGTTTTTGTTCGCCTGTGCTGGAGTGCTCGAGAAAGAGCAGGTGAAATTCTGACACCACTTTAAGTAAGAATTTTCTATCTGTCCTAAGGATTACCCTGTCTCTGTGGAATATTACGTATTTTGGATCTGTGCAAAGAGCTTGCAGTTCGCTTACCCGTCTGGTAGATGTCATGACTACAGTGGAGCCCACTTAAGTGCACACTGGACAAGTGCACATTCTGGATACATGCACACTTTTCCTATTTCCCAAATGTTTTTCTATCTTTGCAATGTTAAATTTTATGGTTAAGTGCACATTTCCACAGTTCACCAATGCATTTATTAACATGTAATTAGCATTTATTAACATGATTAGCACTTGTTGAGTGCACGGCCTGTTTTTAGTTAGTGTATAAACAATGAGCATCCTGTATGTAATGCCTTTTTAACACAGTGAATTAAAGTGAAAAAATAAATACACTAACAGAAGGAGTTTTAATCACATTAAGGTATTTTATTTCATATTATAGTTGTTTTTATGCTATTCTATGCACAGAAATAAAAATAAAAACAGCTCTCAATATCAGTCTTTCCCATTGAAAACATGTAGGTCTGGATAAGTTCATTTTTCACCAGTTTCCCCTCACGAGGTCCTCCATGCCCTAAACTCCCTAAACTCAAATAAACCTAGCCCAGACAGTATACACCCTAAGCTTCTCTACCTCTCAGCACCTGCAATTGCTATTCCCTTAGTGCACATTTTAAATCTCTCCTTTTCCTCCTGCATGGTGCCTCAGCATGGAAGGTTGCAAAAGTACTGCCCTCCATTAAGGGGGAGATCCCTCTATCCCGGGTAACTTCAGACCTACTACCCTCCTCCCTGTCCTTGCCAAACTGCAGGAATCCCTTGCACACGTCAGGCTGTCTGAATTCCTAAACTCCTCCGGATATCTTTCCCCCGTCCAATCTGGGTTTAGAAGACACCACTCAACCATAACATCCCTTCTATGGGTCACCGGTCATATTTTAGCCGCCATGGACCAGGATCACATAAATAGTCACGATTTTTGTGGACCTGACAAAAGCATTTGACTCCGTCTTCCACTCCCTCCTGCTCAACAATCTGCACTCCATAGGGCTGACCCCTCCCATGATGGAATGGTTCTCCACTTATCTTTATGACAGACAACAAGCAGTTCAGATGGGAAACTCCATATTGCCTCCCCTCCCTATCCCCGCTGGGGTCCCTCAAGGATCCATCTTGGGCTTCATCCTTTTTTCAATTTTTATAAATGATCTCCCTACAGTGTGCTCCAACTCTCTCATCCACATGTATTCAGATGACTTAATCTTATTTGCCTCTGGACCCTCCACTTCCGATGTACATGTCCCACTCCAGCAAGACCTTATTAAAGTCCTCTCATGGTTCCAAGCTAATCACGTAAAGGTCAATACAAAAAAAGACCATCACTGTGATTTTTGGCACTGCTCAAAAACTAGCCAGATTCCCATCCCCACCTGTGTTTACCACTTTAGATGGCACCCTTCCAGATTACATATCAGCATTTAAATACCTCGGTGTCTGGCTAGACAACCATCTGGACTACTCCGTCCACATCGACTCAATCTACTCTAAACCACACACAAAACTGAGCCTACTCTACCAAAACAAGGACTGCCTCTTCCTCCCTATTCGTCGTGCATTAGTCCTAAAAATGATTCTACTAACATTTGACTATGCTGATATTGTCTAGGGGACTGCTCACTCTCCAAACTACACACGCTCTTGAACTCATTCTGTCGTTTTGCTGCTAATGCCCCCCCCTTGCACTCACCACTGCAATCTTCTCTTCTCTCTCTCACCCCCACTTCCCATAAGCGATCTACTCATTCCCTAACCCTCACTGCAAAATATTGGTTTGGTCTCCTTTCCCCCATACCTCTCCTCTGAGCTGTCTCAAGCTACCCCTTCCTATTCATTACGTACCAGGGACCCGCGCTCTTTCTCCCTCCCCATCTTCACACCAATACTAGGTGGGCAGCTTTCTCATACAGGCTCCCTACCTTCCGGGACCAACCTCCTCCCCCTACATCTCCGAAACTCTCCCTCTTTCCTTTCTTTTACACATCTTATCCGACTCCTCCATGCTCCTGTACGCCTGTACTGCAGCCTCCTCCCCCCAGGCTCCATCCTAGCCAGCTACACAATCACTAGAGAGCCCAGCAAGTCTCCAATGCGTTGTATATTGTGTATTGTTCCACTATATATTTCTTATTGCACAGTTTCCCTGGGTTACACCTAAAAACAAGCCTCGGCTCAGCATGCCTATCCAGGTTACCAAGAGTTTAAATAAATAAATAAAATAAATAAGTGCACAGCCCGCTTAAATGCACTTTTTTTTTCTGTGCAAAAGAGCTGTGCATTTAACAGGGCTGCACCGTACTAGGAAAACAGCTTTTCAGGTGGTATATTTTTAGCCTGCTGTGGCCATAATCTCGAAGGTAGATTCCACCAGCTGTGCAAAACAAATATTCAAGTCTCAAGGAGAACTGGTTCCCGAACAGGGTGTAAATGTGACTGAGGCCTTTGAAAACCCTTTTAAAGAGTGCTGGCCTGGTGGCGCTAGGGGTTGAGGTGCTGATCGCTACACCTTGTGTCACACCGGTGACCCGGGTTCGGGAATGAGCTCGGGCTGCCGGGGAAAAGAGGATTGAGCATCCAGAGGACTGCTCTCCTCTCTTGGGGAGGAGGGAGACTAGTCGTCCCGCTTACTGACTGCTCTCTAGGGCAGTACAAGTCGGGAAGCTAGAAGCCGACATCCTTACATCGGAAGGGAAGGGGACGGGCTAAAATGGAAAATCGAGCTTGGCAGGCTCAATGATGACCTTCCGCTCCCGGAAGTGGTCCCCGGATTCTGGATTGGGTCTCCAGGGGTGGGAGAAGCAGTCAACCTTCTCCCGGACCCACCACGGAGGACAATCCGCGGGGGGATTTCTGGGGCCTCCTAGGTGGAGCCGGAGACAGAGTCAGTGGGCTGAAGCCGCCTGCCAGGGCTCCGGATGGATAAAATGCTTATGGGGGAAGGCGTGGTAAGAAAACCCTTTTAAAGCACGAGTAAACAGGGCCATTTTGACTCGCAGACATTTTGTGATTTGGTCAGTGAGCTTGGTATCTTTCAAGAATTTTTCTTTTTTTAATTATATTTTATTAGAGATTTATACATAAAAGAAAAAAAAATTACATAAAAAACATTCTGACATAAAGACAATCATTATATGACAAACATTAATCAACAAAAATGTACAAAACATAATTCTTTGCCCTTACCCTCACCCCACCCACCCCAAGCGCATAACTTCCTTTATAGCAAGGGCTCTGACATCACTTCCTCAAAACTGCTAACAACATACACCTGTTCATATCCTTAAAGGCACAGCACATTGAATAGGGGGTAGAGACACTCACAAGCTTGCACCCACTAAAACAAGAACAAAAAACCAAAAAGCATCTGTAACTGGAAGGGACACAGATATGTGGGGAGTGGTGCAATGCACTGGCTGTGGAGCAGCAGTCTTCCGGGAGACATTCTGGAAACTGCGTTGCTGCCCTATTTGCAGGCACCTCTCTGGTCTGAGGGAGGAGGTCATTTGTCTCCATGCTGACCTGGCAAGGATTCGGGAAACCTGCTCCCCCACTCAAGGACCACCCAGGCCACCGCCACTACCTCAGAGGTTGCCAAGAAAGAGAAGTGGTTGGACCACGGTGGGCTCAGGGAGGTGAGGGTGGTTGAACAGAGGAGCATCCCTCCAGTTGTGCCTCTCCACAATTCATTCGCCACTCTGGTGAAGCATGGTTCCTCTATGGAGACACCTGCAGTGGAGACCAAGGAGGATGCTGGGAACCTCCACAATGGAGACCCACAGGAGGGTGGCCCAGGACCCCACAGGGGAAGGAAACAACTCCTGGTGGGGGACTCAATTGTTAGGGGGGTAGAACTGGGGGAGGGAGGGGAAAGGGAGGTAAGGTGCCTGCCTGGCGCCAAGGCTTGGAGGGACAGGAAACAAATCCGCAGGATCGTGGGAGCAGCGGCAAGGGGGAGGGAGCTGGATGTCATTATCCACCTAGGGACAAATCACCTGGCTGAGAATGGGATCAAAGCAGTGCAATAGGAGTTTGTGGAGTTGGGGAGGGGCCTTAGACAAGTAGCACGCACAGTAACTTTCTCGGAAGTGCTACCTGTCTATGGCATGGATGAGGTTAGGGCACTACGCACCATGGGAGTCAATGACTGGCTGAAACGCTGGTACAGAGCTCAGGGATTTGGCTTCAATGGGGACTGGGGCTCTACCTGGAGGGATGCAGGCCTATACAGGCGTGATGGTCTGCATCTATCCTGGAGGGGAACCAGGATCCTAGGTGACAGGTTTAAATGCTTCAGTGGCAAGCATTTAATCTAGCCAAGGGGGAGGCACTGAAGAGGAGAAGGGAAATCCTAGCACCCCCCCCCCAAAAAAAAATCAGGGTAATCAGTGAGGTAAACACCAAAATAGAGCAGTCGATAGGGAGAAGGGCAGGGGTAAATGGAGAAAAAGACAAAGGCAGTAGGGAAAGGGATGGGGCAAAAAATAAAGCCATAAAGAAATGGAGGGTAATGAGTACCAATGCCCGTAGTCTAGGTAAAAAGCTCCCTGAAATGGTGTCCTTCATGGAAGAGGGATGCCTGGATATTGTGGCAATCACAGAAACATGGTACACAGAGAACCATGACTGGGGTGTCAACATACCAGGGTACACAATCTACAGGAGGGACAGGGAGGGAAGTGGAGGAGGAGGAGTAGCTCTCTATGTAAGGGAAGGGATAAAAGCAACAGAACTAAAGGGTAAACAGGGAGGAGAGGAGGCGCTGTGGGTCACCCTGGAGGCTGGAAATAGCTCCACAATCCGCACAAGGGTTGTATACAGACCCCCGTCTCAGGGGGAGGAAATGGACAAGGAAATGATACAAGGCATCCTTGGGATGGCCGAGAAAGGGGAGATATTGCTGATGGGGGACCTGAATATGCCAGATGTTGACTGGAGCACCTTTGCTGCAGCCACATCCAAGAGCAGGGCCATTCTCGATGCCCTACAGGGGGCATGCCTCAGTCAGCTAGTTTTGGAACCCACTCGGGAGAGAGCAATCTTAAACCTGGTACTCTCAAATGGGGATGGAGAGAGGATCTCTGATCTTGAAGTGGGTAGCCATCTGGGAACAAGCGACCACCAAACAGTGTGGTTCACGATAAACTTAGCTGTAGAGTCAAGCCACACAAAAGTGAAGGTACTAGACTTCAGGAGGGCTGATTTTGTCAAAATGGGAGAGTGCCTCAGAAAAGCACTAACAAACAGACAAGCAGGTGGGGTAGAGCAACAATGGGTAAACATCAAAACGGCCATCACAGAGGCAACAAGTTTTTGTGTGAAGCAAATAAAATCAAAACGAAAAGAAAAAACACTATGGTTCTGAAAAGAAGTGGCGGGGAAGGTAAGGGGAAAAAAATAGCATTCAGGAAGTATAAGAAAACACAGAAGGAGCAGGACAGCTGTACCAGTTAAAGTAGAAGGAAGCGGGTAAGGCAGTCAGAATAGCCAAGGCCCAAACCGAGGAAAAGACAGCCAACTTGGTTAAGAAGGGGGATAAAACCTTTTATAGGTACATTAGGGAGCAAAGAAAGACTAAGGAGGGATACTGAGGCTGAACAAAGAGGAAGGTGGTTGGGCAGAGAGCGACAGTGAAAAAGCAGGGATACTGCCAGAATACTTCTGCTCAGTATTCACAATGGAAAAGCAGGGAAATACCTAATCCGTCAACAGAAGCACTCTGGATGGGGGTTGATAATAGTCCTTTCACAGAAGAAAGGGTTCTAAAGAAACTCTTAACACTGAAGGTGGATAAAGCAATGGGGCCTGATGGGATTCACCCCAGAATTTTAAAAGAACTAAGGGAAAAACTAGTAACACCACTGACTACCCTTTTTAATAAATCATGGGAGGATGGGGTGGTACCTGAGGACTGGAGGAGGGCGGATGTGATTCCCCTTCACAAAAGTGGGAGCAAGACAGAGGCAGGAAACTACACACCTGTCAGTTTGACCTCAGAGGTAGGGAAAATGATGGAATCACTTCTGAAGGAAAGAATTGTTGAGTACCTAGAGGCCAGTGGGGCACACGACCCAAGGCAGCATGGATTCAAGCGGGAGGTCATGTCAAACAATCTAATTGATTTCTTTGACTGGGTGACCAAAGCAGTAGACCAGAGAGGGGCTGTGGACATGGCCTACCTAGACTTTAGCAAGGCATTTGACACAGTCCCACACAAAAGATTAATAAACAAATTAGCTAGCCTGGGAGTGGGTCCTAGGGAGGTAGCCTGGGTAAAACACTGGTTGGACAACAGGACACAGCAGGTAATAGTAAATGGAGTCCACAGTGAAGAAGAAAAAACTACTTACCATAGTAATGTTATTTCTTCTAATGGAGTCTTGCTGCATTCTGACTAAATGCAGTTAGCCCCAGCCCTTGAACTGCCCCAGAGAATAAGGAGTTAACTCTATGCAGAAGCATAGAACATTGAGCTCGAGCTCGGTTTTCAAACCTCTGTCTCTAGCACTCTGAAGTGTAACCATTAGATTATTGCGAGCACTAACTAATAAAAGTAACAGGTGGAAATTATTTCAACTTTTGCAAGCCAAATGGCTGCACAGATTGTTTTTAGGGTCAAAAGACTCAAGTCGAGAACCCCAAAAAGAAAGCTAAATATAAAACCAAAGTAGGTAGAGAGCTAAAACATAACTAAAACCCACAAGATAGGGCAAGCCAAGTACACCTTTGGGGTGCAGCACTGTGCCTGCCCACCCACATCCCAAAACTACTGGGTTCTAGGAGGGGAGGCAGGGAAGGAGGTCAGAATACAGCAAGACTTCATTAGAAGAAACAACATTACTATGGTAAGTAATTTTTTCTTCAAACAACATGAAGTCTTGCTGTATTCTGACTAAATGCAGACTACCAAGCAGTACCCCCTTGGAGGAGGGAGTCACAGAACCTATTTTGGGAACAGGCTTTGTAGCACAGCTGTGCCAAACCTAGCATCACTTCTAGACTGAATGTCCAGAGAATAATGCTTGGTAAATATGTGAACAGTTTTCCAGGTGGTTGCTTTACAAATTTCCACTAAAGGTATATCCCTAGCTGCTGCGAGCGAAGCAGCTGCACCCCTGGCAGAATGAGCCCTCAGGCCTGAGGGAGGTTCCTTTTCCAAGTTTTGAATAGCATAATTGGATACAGGAGACAATCCACCTGGCAATAGTTCTCTTGGTGGCTGATTTGCCCTTTCCCACCTCACCACAGGTGAGAAATAACTGAGAACATCCATTCCTATAGGTCTTAGTATGCTCCACATAGTAACCAAGGGCCCTTTTCACAGCAAGACTGTGTAATCTTCATTCCCCAGAGGAAGAATGGTCAATAAAAAAACACAGGCAATGTCAGATTGCTTCAGGTGAAAGTCTGAGACCACTTAGGGAAGAAACTTTCTGTTAGTTCGAAGGACCACCTTATTCCTGTGAAAAGAAATAAAATCAGGCTGTATATGCCATATAATTGGCTTGTCTGAGTCCCAAAGAGGATGCCAAGTATTGTTTCTTGGCCATGGCATCCACTTTCTTAGAATCCTTATCTGGGGATGAGATGCCAGAGGAATATTAGCCTTATCACAGGCTGTAGCCTGCACTACCCCAACATGGCTGCAATAAGTCGTAAGAAATTCTGTTCCAGAACCTGATAAGGTATACCTCCTGTCCATCTTTTTATCCACAGGAGGTATAGAAGTTGGAAACTGCAAAATGTTTTGTGTCTGTTTCCCCAAGGATTTATGCAGAGGGATGGATACTCTCTTCAACTCTGGGACATCCATCATTTCCATAAAGTCAGGTTCCTCCTGATCCTGTTCGGCTTCTTCCACTGGGAGCTGAAGAGTATCAGCCACTTTCTTGTAAAACAAGGAATGGGAGGGGGACTCAGAAAGTCTGGGAGGAGACACATTGGAAGGCCTGTCTGGGGAGATGTGAGGCTCTACAGGCTCATCTAGGCCTTCATCGTCCTCTTCATCATACTCTTCTTCCCCATCCCAATCGCCCTCATAGAAAGCCTCTGGATCAATGTCAGAAGCGACTATGCCCGACTGAACCGAACCTCTATGAACCGTTGCCGGTTTGGTTGGAACCAGGCCAAGCGACTGAACAACAGAAATCGCTTTAGCAATCTCCTCAGCAGACAGACCATGGGAAGAAGGATCCGATTCCGCAGAATCGGCTCTCCTTTTGCCTGAGGAGGTATCACCCAGGTCAGTGGGCACCCCCTCATGTTCGGCAACCGCCGTAGCCTACTCAAACGTTTTTCCAGAGTGGCTTTGAGGAGGTTTTTACAGATTTGGCAGTCTTCTTTGAGGTGGTCAAACCCCAGACAGTAAACACAGACGAGGTGAGGGTCGGCCTTGGCAAAGGCTGCCTTACACTCGGTACGGTGCTGAAACCCAGTGGGACCGGTTTTCTTTTTGGGTTTCTCAGACATGCTGTAATACTGAAAAGTTACACTTACCAGCTATTACGCCAGGCAACTAGAAACTGATCGGTTCCAACCGTGTCACGGGTCGGTTAAAAAAAACAACCTGGAAATCGGAATTTTTTTTTAGGAACCGATGAGTAAGGGAAACCATAGTAATATTTGGAAACAAAACAGAAATAGAATGGGGTTCGGTTCCAAACCGGACTGACTGGAGAAGAACCGAAGGCAAAAAACTGTTTCCACAATAATACAATAACTACCTACTACTACCACTTACTGTTACCAAGACAGAGGTAAGAAGACCAAAATAAAGAAACGGTTGAGTAAAACCACCCGATTTCAACTAATACAGAACCGAAGTGCAGGAGGAATCTCCGGAGCGACTTCACAGTTAGGCGGAGTAAAAAATCTGACAGTTAGACTTCAGAGTGCTAGAGACAGGGGTTTGAAAACCAAGCTCCAGCTCAATGTTCTATGCTTCTACACAGAGTTAACTCCTTACTCTCCGGGGCAGTTCAAGTGCTGGGGCTAACTGCATTTAGTCAGAATACAGCAAGATTTCATGTTGTTTGAAAGGAGGATTACTAGTAGGGTACCACAGGGTTCAGTACTGGGGCCGGTCCTTTTTAATGTCTTTATAAGTGACACTGCAGAGGGACTGGAAGGGAAAGTATGTCTCTTTGCAGATGACACAAAGATCTGCAACAGGGTTGATACACAAGGTGGGGTGGAAAGGATGAAAAGGGACTTGGCAAGGTTGGAGGAATGGTCAAATATATGGCAGCTTAGATTCAATGCAAAGAAGTGCAAGTAATGCACCTGGGAAACAAAAACCCAGGGGAAGAGTACACAATGGGGAGTAAGATACTGACAACAACAAAAATGGAAAGGGACCTGGGGGTAGTCATATCAGATGACCTAAAGGTGGGCCAGCAATGTGAGAAGGCAGTAAGGAGGGCTGGAGGGATAGTGGGATGCATAGGGAGAGGCATCACCAGTAGAAAACAGTAAGTTGTTGGCCCTCTGTACAGACAGTTGGTAAGACCACATCTGGAGTACTGTGTACAGTTCTGGAGACCCCATCTCCGCAAAGACAGACAGGGTGGAGGCTATCCAGAGGAGGGCAACCAATATGATGCAGGGTCTGCATCAGAAGACATATGAAGAAAAACTAAAGGAACTAAAGATGTATAGCCTCGAGGAAAGGAGGAAGAGGGGAGACATGATAGAAACTTTCAAATACCTCAAGGGAATCAACAAAGTCCAAGAGGGTAGCATTTTTCAGAAAAAGAGATGTGCAAAAACAAGGGGGCACAACTTCAAGATAGAGGGGGACGGCTCAGAGGTAATGTGAGGAAGTATTTCTTCACAGAGAAGGTTGTGAATACATTGAACAGCCTTCCTGAGGAGGTCGTAGAGTCAAAAACAGTGGGGGAATTCAAGAATGCATGGGACAGACATAAGGCAATTCTAGTGGGTGGTAGGAGGAAGTAGGCTGTTGGTTAACTAGGATCTGCAGCTTATCCGTTAGGTAGGGAAATGGGCAGACTAGGTGGGCCAAGCGGTCCTTATCTGCCGTCAAATTCTATGTTTCTATGTTTTAAACTTCCCTCCTTGCTTCAGTATATTCATATCCTCTGGCAATACTGATCTATCACACTTGTCACTTACACAACTTGCATTGAAAAGAATAAAGAGAAAAGAAAACTATATTAAATAATTTCATCTTAACAACAGACATCTCATACCTAGGAACTAATTCATGTTCTTCATACATAACTTAGGGCAGGCTGCTACCCTGCTAGACTGTGGGATTTGGCGTGTAGGAAAATGAACCCAGGAGGGGAGAACACATCAGTATTCTTATTTGTTCTTGTTGATCTTGTTCAGCAGGAATATCTAAAATATCCTTCGCTTGTTTACTGGACACATAATGGAACCCCGTGGGTTCTGGGCGGGTGCAGGTGGTGGACCAGAGGCGAAGCCCCTTAGTTGTACCTCTACACCAATCAAATGCCATTCTGGCAGAGCAAGGTTCCTTTATGATGGCACCATCAGTGGAGACCCAGAAGAATGCTGAGGACATCCTCAAGGGAGACCCACAAAAGGGTGGCAAGGGACACCACAGGGGAAGGAAACAGCTTCTGATAGGGGACTCATTTGTTAGGGGGGTAAAACTGGGAAAGGGAGAGGAGAAGGAAGTAAGGTGCCTGCCTGGTGCCATGGCTTAGAGGGACAGGAAGCAAATCCTCAGGATTGCAGAAGCAGCATCACAGGAGAGGGAACTAGATATCATAGTCCACCTTGGGACAAATGACCTAGCTAGGCGTGGAATCAGTGCAGTGCAGAATGAATTTGTGGAGTTGGGGAGGGGCCTCAGACAGGTAGCAAGCACGGTAACCTTCTCAGAGGGGCTACCAGTCCATGGCAGGAGTGAGGCTAGGGTACTGCACACCATGCAGTTTAATGAATGGTTGCAAAACTGGTGCAGAGCACAGGGCTTTGGCTTCACTGGGGACTGGGGGGCCACCTGGAGAGATAAAGGTCTGTACTGGCATGATGGTCTGCATCTTTCCATGAAGGGAACCAAGCTCCTAGGTGACAGGTTTAAATGCTTCCTTGGCAAGCTTTAAACTAGCCAAGGGGGGAGGCGCTGATAAAAGGCAGGAAATTTCAAGCCTCCCCCCACAAAATATGGCAGGTAGTAAGGTAAACACTGAGGTACAGAGCTCAACACAGAGCAGGACGGGTAAATGGAAAAATAGACAAGGACAATAAGAGCAGGGATGGGGGAAAAAAGGATAAAGCCAACATTAAATGGAGGGCAATGAGTACCAATGCCCGTAGTCTGGGAAACAAGCTTCCTGAGCTAGTAGCCCTGATGGAAGATGAACAATTGGATATTGTGGCAGTCACGGAAACATGGTATACGAGAACCATGACTGGGATGTCAACATACCAGGGTACATAATCTACAGAAGGGACAAGGAAGGTAAAAGAGGAGGTGGAGTAGCTCTACACATAAGGGAAGGGATCAAAGCTACAGAACTAAAAAGTAAAGGGGGAGGACAAGAGGCACTCTGGGTCACCTTGGAGACAGGGAATAGCATCACAATCCGCACAGGGTTGTATACAGACTCCGTCTCAAGGAGAAATGGACAACAAAGCGATAGAGGACATTCCCAAAATGGCTGAAAAAGGGGAGATACTGTTGATGGGGGACCTGAATATGCCAGATGTTAACTGGATAACATGTACTGCAGCCACATCCAAGAGCGGGGTCATTCTTGATGCCCTGCAGGGGGCAGGCCTTAGACAACTAGTGTTGGGACCCACTCAGGAGGGAGCAATACTAGACCTGGTACTCTCAAATGGAGAGAGGATCACAAATTTAGAAGTCAGTAGACATCTGGGAACAAGCGACCACTGCACAGAGTGCTTCACAATGAGCACAACCATGGAGATAAGCCATACAAAAACAAGGATACTGGACTTTAGAAGGGCTGACTTTGGCAAAATGGGTGAATACCTGAAAAATGCACTAGCAAATGACCAAAAACAAGGGGTGGAAGAACAATGGAGAAAAATCAAAACTGCCATCATAGAGGCAACAAGCCTTTGTGTGAAACAAATAAAGAAAACAAAGTGGAGTAAAAAAACCACTATGGTTCTCAATAGAGGTGGCAGGGAAGGTTAAGGAGAAAACGGCTGCATTCAGAAAGTATAAGGAATCACAGAAGAAGCACGACAGGGAACTGTATCAATTAAAGCAGAAAGAAGTGGGGAAGGCAGTCAAACTAGCAAAAGCCCAAACCGAGGAAAAAATAGCCAACTCAGTTAAGAAGGGGGATAAAATCTTTTATAGGTACATTAGGGAGCATAGAAAGGTTAAGGGAGGAATAGTGAAGATTAATAAGGGAGAGGGGAGGTGGGCAGAGGGAGACAGTGCAAAGGCAGATACACTGAATGAATACTTTTGCTCAGTATTCACAAAAGAAGATGAGAAGGAGTTACCTAAACAAGACAATAGAAGCACTCTGGGTAGGGGGGTTGACACCAGTCCATTCACAGAAGAAAGAGTCCTGAAAGAACTCCTAAAACTCAAGGTGGACAAAGCAATGGGGCCTGATGGGATTCACCCCAGAATCCTAAAAGAACTAAGGGAGGACCTAGTGACACCACTGACCACGCTTTTTAACAAATCATGGCAGGATGGGGCGGTACCTGAGGACTTGAGGACGGCAGATGTGATTCCCCTTCACAAAAGTGGGAGCAAGGCAGAAGCAGGAAACTACAGACCTGTAAGTTTGACCTCAGTAGTAGGGAAAATGATGGAATCACTTCTGAAAGAAAGAATTGTTGAGTACCTAGAGGCCAGCGGGGCACAGGACCCAAAGCAGCATGGATTTACAGCAGGAAGGTCATGTCAGACGAATCTAATTGATTTCTTTGACTGGGTGACCAAAGTAATAGACCAGGGAGGGGCTGTGGATATGGCCTACCTAGACTTTAGCAAGGCATTGTGACACAGTACCACACAGAAAGAAATAGTGAATGGGACACATTCCGAAGAAAGAGGGGTTACTAGTGGAGTACCTCAGGGCTCAGTACTGGGTCCAGTCCTCTTTAACATCTTTATAGGTGACACTGCAGAGGGTCTGGAGGGAAAGGGATGCCTCTTTGCAGATGACACAAAGATCTGTAACAGAGTTGATACACAAGAGGGGGTAGAAAAGATGAGAAGGTACTTGACAAGGTTGGAGGAATGGTCAGACATATGGCAACTTAGATTCAATGCAAAGAAGTGCAGAGTAATGCACCTGGGAAACAAAAACCAAGGAGAAGAGTACACAATAGCAGGGGCGGTACTAACAACAACAAAAATGGAAAGGGACCTGGAGGTAGTCATATCAGATGACCTAAAGGTTGGTAAGCAATGTGAAAAGTCGGTAAGGAGAGCCAGGAGGATACTGGGATGCATAGGAAGGGGCATCACAACTAGAAAAAGGGAAGTGGTTATCCCTCTATACAGACAGTTGGTTAGACCCCATCTGGAGTACTGTGTGCAGTTCTGGAGACCTCATCTACGCAAGGACATAAGACAGAATGGAAGTAGTCCAGAGGAGGGAAACTAAAATGGTGCAGGGTCTGCAGCAGAAACCATATGAAGAGAGACTGAGAGAGCTTAATATGTATACTCTTGATGAAAGGAGGGACTGGGGGGACATGATAGAAACTTTCAGGTACCTCAAGGGAATCAACAAAGTCCAGGAGGGTAGCATCTTTCAGAAAAAAGATGTGTAAGAACAAGGTACAATTTAAAGATAGAGGGGGGGGACGGCTCAGGGGTAAGGTGAGGAAATTTTTTTTCACGGAGAGAGTGGTGGATACATGGAACAGCCTTCCTGAGGAGGTCGTTGGGTCTCAAACAGTGGGGGAATTCAAACATGCATGGGACAGACACAAGGCAATTATAGTGGGGGGTTGCAGGAAGTAGGCTGTTGGTTAACTAGAATCTGCAGCTTATCCAGTAGGTAGGGAAATGGGCAGACTGGGTGGGCCAAGTGGTCCTTAAGCCGTCAAAGTCTATGTTGCTTATGAACCTATCTTTCTAAAGTCGAATCCTGACTGTCATCCTTTCCATGATCATTATCCTTTGCCAATTGTTTAATTCTGTTGCAGGCTGCATGGAGGATAGCCATTTTTGTGTTATGGTTTTAAGGACAGCCACTACCACTATATAAAACAAATATTTCTGAGACGTGGAGCTCACTCCTTGCGGAGGTAGTCCCAACACCCATGTTTGAAATTCCAGTGGTAGTGGAAATCCAAATACCTCCTCCCCCTCTCTTTTTACCTCCTCCCAGAATACTTTTATCCTCCGGCAAGACCAAAAAAATATGAGTTTGAGTGCCCACCCCTTGGCAATTCCTCCAGCACCTTTCCATGGAACTCGTCCCCATGTATTTTGAAACTACTGGGGTGCGAAAATGTCTAATCGTCACTCTCAACCTAAAATCTTTCCAAGAGGGTGAGAATGTTATCCTTGAAATTCCTGACCAGATCTTCGCCCATTCCTCTTCAGATAATGTTATTTGGGTTCCGCCTCCCATATGTCTTTTATGGGTTTTGTCTCTTCATCCTTCAATTCTAATAACAATCTATATATTCTAGAAACTACCCTTTTATTATCTTGTCCCATGGCTATGTCTATCAATAACACTTTCAATGGGTTAGGATCTGAATTTAATTGTGTCACCCTGTTAGGATCTTGTAAGTAACTCCTGTATTGCAGGAAACGGAAAAAATCTCCTGAAGAGAATCGAAAATCCTTACCCATTTGTGCATAGGATCTTAACTCCCCACCTTTCCAGAACTGACCTACTGTTGACAGCCCCTTTGAGTTCCACTGTTTCACTCCACCAGATATTTTAAACGGCAACAAGTCCAGACATGCTCCTAGGGGTATCACTTCCCAAACAGAGTTTTAGGCCAAATTTTGATCAGACTTCTATCCCGTTTTTTGTTTTTGGTTTTTTTTTTTTAAGTCCATGGGCCCATGGATTTGGTGAATCCAATAGTCCTAAGTTTCTTTGATCCATATATACCATATCACCAAATTCTGCCATCCCCCTTGTCTCGCTTTCTAGATCTACCCACATGGGTGAGTTAACCCCTCTCAAATGGGGGGTAATATGTTGCCTGCTCAGACATACCCTTTAAAATCTGGAAGAGCCAGACCTGCCTTATTTTTTGCATTTGTCAGGATTGCCCATCTCACTCTAGGCCTCTTTCCTCCCCATATAAATCAAGACAAGGTGGATTTAAGTTCCTTCCAGAACATGGAGGGAGGTCTGAGAGGGATCAAAGAGAAAAAAAAAAACAAGAACCTGGGTAACAGGTTCATTTATACTGCTTCGACCCTTCCCATGAGGGGATAAAGAGAGTTCCTTCCACCTACCACAGTCTGCCTGGACTTCTTTTAGCAGCTTCAGATAGTTCCCTTGATATAACTGTTTTATGTTTCTTGGGATCCATATCCCAAGATAACTGAATCCAGTACTGGCCCATTTGAAGTTTCCTAGGGTAGGCAACCTAACATTCCCCCCACCCCCCCCGGTACAGCAAGGAGGCAGCATTTCTGTTTTAGTCTCATTAACTTTAAAGCCTGATATGTTGCCAAATTGAGACCGCAAATTAGTTATATATGGTATTTCATTCTCTGAATCTGATACATATAGTAAAGTATCGCCTGCATAAAGAGAGATGCGCATCTCCTCACCTCCCACCCTGATGCCCTTATACTCCAGATTGTGACAGAGTTTAGCCGCCAACAGTTCCATACTCAAAGCAAAGAGTAATGAGATAGGGGCATCCCTGCCTGGTTCCCCTCTCTATTTTGAATTCTTGGGAACATAAAACATTAACCCTGACCTTCGCTGTGGGGGTGCGGAAGATATTTGAGATCCACCCTAGAAAGTTAGTGCCAAACCCAAATTTATTTAAATTGGCCTGAAGGAAGTCCCAGTCTAGCCAGTCAAACGCTTTTCTGCGTCTATTGAGATAACCGTTTTTTAGGGGTTCAGGAGGCAATTTATCAGCCATTCCCAGGACATTCAGCAAAAGATGGATGTTATCGTGTATATATATATGTCTCCCTGGGATAAATCCAGTTTGGTCTGGGTGTACCAATCCTGTAATAACTTCCTGTACCCTATTTGCTATTACCTTCGAAAATATTTCAGCATCTGAATTTAGCAGTGATAGAGGGCGAAAGTCTGCGCAACAGGTTCCCTCCTTAGCTGGTTTGGGCAACACTAATAATCGTCGCCTCTCTCCAAGTATCTGGACTTTCTCCCTCCTTATGTGCTGCATTACACACTTGAGCGAATACTGGTGACAGTTCCTTCGAGAACACCTTATAAAATTCTGCAATGTATCCATCTGGTTCTGGGGCCTTCCCTGCCTTCAATAATTTTATCACTTCTTTTATATTATTTTCAGTAAATGGGGATTCTACAAATTGTTGTTGTTGTTCTTTGGAAAGACTGGGGAGTTTCACCCCATTCAGAAATTCAGAAATGTTTTCACTATGACCTTCCTGCCTTTCATTTTTATATAACGTGGCACAGTACTTTTGGACTTCTGCTATTTCCTCTGGCTTAGTGCCTATCTCACTTCCCCTTCCCTCTTTTCTTATCCTAGCCACATATCTTTCCTCTTCTTGTTTCCTAAGTCTAAGGGCAAGTAACCACCCTGCCTTCTCTCCCCCACCCCCAATAATATTTTTGGTTTAAAAATCTGATGGTATTCTCTGCTTTCCTTGATATTAGGGTGTTTGATTTCTCCTTGGCTTCCTTGATTTTGGTTAAGACTGATTCTTCTCTTGATTTTTCATGCTCTGCCTCTAAGGATCTGAGACTTTCTTCCACCTTTATAATCCCCTCTTAATGCCTTTTTTTTTTTTTTATATAAGCTGCCTTTGATATTGCATGGCCACTCACCACTGCTTTCGAGCTGTCCCACACAAATCTTATAGGTGTTTCCCCTGCATAATTCTCTCTTATAAAATTTTTAATAACTTCTTTTGTGGAGTCTACGAAGTGCTCATCTTGTAATAAGCCTGCATTAAGACTCCATGAGCTTCTCTGAAGTGAGGTTCCCCCCTTAATTTATACAACATTAATGCATGATCTGATAGAGGTAGGGTGTGTGTCTTTGTTTGCTCAATCGTGTAGGCCATTTTTTACTGGGTATATAACCTATCTAGGCAGGAAAATGAGTTACTTGCTGGAGAGTAGAATGTATATTCTTTTATATTAGGGTTC
Organism: Neoceratodus forsteri; assembly: GCA_016271365.2. Lineage (NCBI taxonomy): Eukaryota > Metazoa > Chordata > Ceratodontiformes > Ceratodontidae > Neoceratodus > Neoceratodus forsteri. Next base: position 1,839,691,917 of record CM057456.1, read on the forward strand.
TGTACTCTCCAAGGATCAATGAAGCCTCCCTGTCTCCTAAGAGTTTTAATAACTTTGAGCCTGCTCTATAACTCGTTTTATTTTGGGCACTTCTATCCGGCTCCTGATCATCCACACAGTTCCAGTCCCCCAGGCACAGTACTTGCGCATCTGGGAGGGAAGCAGTGTGCTGAAAGATCCTTCTGAAAAATTCTCCCGTGGGTGGAGTAGGAGCATACACAGATATTATGTGCATCAGTCATCTGGCCCACTTCCCTGCTATCCTCACAAACCTGCCATCCCCCTCTGAAAAAGTCTGGGTAACCTGAAATAGTAGTCCTCTCCTGACCAGTATTGCAACCCCTGCATTTATCCCTTGTGGGTGAGAGTCAGCACAGATGACCTCCCCCCCCCACACCAAGTTTTAAATGTTCTGCAAGGGAGTGTTTGGTTTCCTGCAAGCAGGCTATATCACATTTAATTATTTGCAGCTCTTGTAGGATTTTTATTCTTTTAACCACATTGTCGACCCCTTTTACATTCCATCCACAAATATTTAGACTATCCATTTGAGCACTTTAATAACTTTAAGGTCCCTTCCCCATCTCCCCACAATCCCCTTTCCCTCAGTCCCAGGCATGAGACAAACAGAGTAAAAAAAAGGACAAACATTTAAAGTAGGTACACATAGTTAACAAAACACACATATACATATAAATATGTTCAACAACTATTTTAAACAATTCCACACCGTAACCAAACCTCTGGTGTGGAGAAAGAACCAGTGAGTTTAACTTGTGGGTGGACAAAGGCCCCCCTTGGTGCACACTAGTACCACTTGAATTCGTTTTCTAAGAAGGTACACCCTGCTTATCTGGACCTGAAGCCTTGGTTAGTCACCTAAGTGCTTCTCCTTCTATTGGAGCTTCCGGGAATCAGTTCCAGCACCGTCGGCGAAAATGAAAACTTTTTTCAATCTAACCATATCCCTCCGATGTAGCTGAGGTTTCTGTCTTGGGAATGCTGAGGCCTTCTTTTACTCCCAAACTCCCATTTCGTATGCAAGGATTCTTAAATTCTAAACTGAACCCCGACCTTCTGTATTGTAAATGTATTTTTTTGTTTAAATCTTTATGTATCCCTACAAGTTGTCCTCTTTATGTCTCGGGATTTAAGCTTCAGAATGTATTACCAATTCTTGGGGATTTCCAAATAAAGAAAAGAGAAAAATTAACATTTCACAATGCTTAGGATGTCCCTTGCCTGTTTTTGCCTTTCTTGAACACTCATAAACTAAATCCAAATGCTTGTTGCCTTTCTAATTTAAAATAAAATAAAACCAGCCCTTCTCGGTCAGGCATAAACCTCTAGCATGTTTAAGCCCAAATAATCCCTGTCTCCAAAAGCAAGGAAGACAGTCATCTGCATCCTTTATAATACCAATGCAGAATTAAACCTCCTCCAATGTAGATTCAGAATCAGTTTAAGTCTCTCTCTCTCTCTTTTTTTTTTTTTCATTTAGAGTCTGGGATATTGGGATTCAAAACTAGAATGAAAAGAAGAGAAGCCATTCTTTTAACCCATTAGTCACTATATGGGCCAATATACCAGGTAGAGAGGGCCCATTCATTCTAGGCAAACCTCACTTGCGAGAGGAGTCCCAGAGGAACCCCGAAGCAGAGGGATAATTCAGACAACTTACTCCCCGCTTTGCCCCGAACATTTTCTCTCGTCGGGGAAATAATTACAGGGGCCGAAACAAGGATTTGGCAGGCAAGAGCCATGAATAGCTCCCGGGTAGCGGCAGTTTCCAGCAGACCAGGATCTACTCGGGCAAAGTAAGGAGTTGACATCAACACATATAAAAATGCATTGTGATGTCATAGAAGGGGAATAAAATGGAAAAATATCAATAATAAAAAATGCCATTCTCTATAGGAATTTTGTACAAATATTAAATATCTGTAAATCTGCCAGTTATATATCACTTTAATAACACAATAATTACATTAACACATTCTCATGGTAAAGCTGCTCACTGGAAAAGGTGCAGTTGGTCTAAACACAGACCTGCAGAAGGAGGCACTTTGCCAGTTGTCTTATACACTTGCCAATTAATTCAAAGTGGAGGAGAGAATCTGTTAATTTATTTTTTTTTATTTTTATTTATTTAGGAAATCGGAATTACAACCCTTTGAGTCATAGACTCGCTTCCAAAGGCTCCACGTCAGACTAAAACATAGACATTCATACAGTACATACATAGAATAAATGTGGGTGAGCAATCATATAGAGTATAAGTACAATGAGCACTGGTTAATGCCTATATTTGGTAGCTAAAACATGGCAGAGCTATCGACATATTTACCTAATGAGCAGTTAAGACCTATACAATTGGTAGCTAAAGAAATGCATGATATGAGCTGGTAGTAAGTCACCTCAGGGAGGCCTTGTCTTATACCTAATACAATGCATTCATAGTCCAGTGCAACTATATGGCAACTGAGGGAGGTGAGGAGCCTGTAGGCTAGAAATAGTGAGGGCTCTCCACTGCCAGGCCAAGGGCGGGTGCGTGGCCTAGCGGTGTGATGCAGGATCCACAGGTTACCGGTTACACTGGCATTGACGTGAGGAGAGGATATGGGCCCTTAAGGCAGCTTTAAAAGGACCTAGATTGGTGATTGATGTGACAGCTGGTGGGAGGGCATTGTACCAGGATGGAGCTCTAAGGGGGAAGGATCGCTGGGCCAGGGTGGTCCTGACCCTAGGCACCTTCCAGATAGTTTCTGGAGTGGCCCGTTTGGACGCTGAGATGGTGGCTGCCTGAAGAGAAGCCATGACACTTATTGGGGTTAAACCCAGGTGGATTTTTTTGGTGAAGAGACAGGTCTGGTATAATAGTCTTTCCTCAAAGGAGAGGATATTGGTGAGCGCGTATAGAGTGCAGGTATGTGTATTTCTGTTGGCACCAGAGAGGAGCCGGCAGGCTTTATTGATGACTACTTGTATTTGATGAAGCGCCATAGGGTCAGTGGCAGCATAGATTGTGAGGCCATAGTCCACCAGCGATAAGACTGAGGAGGTAATGGCTAGGTGGCTAGGCGAAGTGCTTCAGGTGGCAGGCAGTCTTTATGTCGGTAAAGGAGACCAATGCGGGTGTTAGTAGTGGAGGTGAGGATTTTTATATGTTCGTGGAACGTGAGGGAAGAGTCAAATGTAATACCTAGATACTTATACTTCTGGACCTGTTCCAGTGGGATGAGAGAGGTGGAGAGTATTTCCAGAGGGAAATCCTTTGATCTGTTTTGGCGGTGGGCATAGGGCATCGTCTTAGTTTTTTTAATGCTGACTACCAATCTGTGTTCAGTAAACCACTGTTCAATCTGAGAGAAGGAGTTTTGTAAGTGCGCTGGAGAGAGAGAGAGAGAGAGGAGAGGATGTGCGGTGTAAAGAACAGCATCGATCGCGTGAGAAGGTTGCGGGGCAGGATTTAGGCAGGGGTTAAGCTAGATGCTGAATAGCAGGGGACCCAGGATAGATCCTGGGAAACTCCTGAGCGCATAGGAAGCATAGTAGATATGGTATTATTAATTTTAACACGTTGGGTTCTAGATGAAAGATAGCTGGAGAACCATGAGAGTGGACAATGGGAGACCCCAATTTTTTTGTAATGTGTTAAGAAGGAGGGGGTGAGAAACCGCGTCGAAGGCCTTTGAGAGGTCTATAAACACAGCCCCTGCGAGGTGCCCCTAGTCAAGCGTGGAGTGCAGGGAGTTAGCGAATTCTGTGAGGGCAGTCATAGTGCTATGACCAGCTCTGAAACCATGCTGCTCCCTACATAAGAGGCTGTGTGTGAGCTGATTGGCCATGATCTTTTCAAGGGCTTTAGAGAGTGGGGGGAGAATTGAGATGGACCAGTAGTTGTTTGGGAGGGAGCTGTCGACACATTTCAATATTGGTATTATCACTGCTGTTTTCCATGAGGTTGGGAACTGGCCCAGGCGCAGGGACAGATTTAGAAGGTCCGTGAGTGGGGACATAACTGAGTCTAGCGCAAGGTATAGGATACGCATATCGAAGGCATCTTTGCAGTAATTGGAGCTCTAGCGGGCTCCAGACAGGTAGGCTTTCGCTTCTGTAGGGGTAATGACTCTGAGTTTGAAGGAGGGGTGGGGGAGCTCTGGCGGTGAGGTAGGCTGAATTGGATTGAAAAAGTTGCTAGGGAGGACTGAGCTGAGGTCTGAGAAGGTGGAGTTGAAGCAGTTAGCTATGTGACATGTGTCTGTGGTGGTAGTACCTTTATCACTAAGTTGTGGGGGGGGGGGGTTTACCATTAAGCTCCTTGATGTTATTCCAGAACTTTCTTGTGCTACCCCAGGAGGTGGCTAGGGCGGTTCTGTAGTGCTTCACCTTGGCATTGTGGATTGCAGAGGTACACTTATTGCAGACAGCATTATAGGCCTGCCTATCGCTTAGCAAACCGGAGGCAGTGGCACAATGCCAGAGGCTGTCACGCATTTTCAACTGTTGTAGGAGTTCTGGGGTGATCCGGGGGCACTACATTTCTTAGTGATCACATTGATAGTCAGTGCGAAAGCATCACAGGCGGTATTAAAGGTGGTGGTGAAGTAGTGCAATGCATCATCTATGTGCTGGACTTGGGATATATGGGACCAGTCCCAGTTAATTAGATATTGTTTGAGTTTGGCTATGCCTCCTGGGCATAGTCGATGATGAAAGGTGATATTTGGTGGTGGTTTAGGTAGCTGACAGGACGAGCTGAAGATGATTGGGGTGTGGTCGCTTAAGGCGTTGGGTAGGACACCCAGGTCGGTAATATGGTGGTGAGCATTAGTGAGCAGGTTATCTAGTAGAGCGTGGGTTGCATTAGTGGGGTTGGCCCTGGTAGGCTGGGATACCAGCTGGGTCATATCTACCGCAGCAAAGGTATCTTTGGCGTGTGCTGTTGAGCTCGCCAGCCAGTTTATGTTGAGGCCCCCCAACTAGGATTTGTTCCATTTTGTGGGGGAGGCTGGCTAGGTACTCAGAGAGCACTTTACAGGCAGGGGATTGGCTGTGGGGTGGGATGTAGGCGACGGTGAGAGTAAGAGAAGCAAGGTTTGGGTGAGGGGAGAGTTTTACTGCGGGGCTTGAGCACCATGGTCTAGGGAGGGCGCAGGCAGGGCTTGGTAATGCAGTGAGTCATTTACATAGAAGGCGCAGCCACCGCCTCTCTTGCTGTGACGATCAAGCCTAATGAGAGAGTAGCCAGGAATAGAGACAAATGAGTCTGAGGTCTTGGCTGACAGTCAGGTTTCTGTTAAAGCCAGAATGTCTGGTTGGTGCTATACCGTCCAGCATTGCAAGGGTGCCGTTTTTTTAGGCAGGTTGCAGATAATCATAGCGGCTAGTCAAAGCCCCGTGGGTGACCACAGATGGGGGGGGGCGCTGCTGGGCCAGGATTGGGGAGAACATTGCCAGATAGTAGAAGAAGTAAGTGGAAAATCCTGACGAGGGCCATGAATTGGTGGCGTTTTGCTGGGTAGCGGCAGCTGGCAAGCTTAGAAGGTGATGAGTCGGGAATGGGCAGCTGTGTGAGGGCTGGGATGGCCAGGTGGAGGAAGAGACATGGAGGGCTCAAGGCACAGAGAGATGGGGGAAGGGATAGAGGGTAGGGGTGCGGGGCTATGGTGAGAGACAGGATGATGGAGAAGCTATGACGGGTGAGGTGCTCCCCCAGCAGCAAAGGTGTGTACATACCAGCAGCAACTGGGGGTTTGTTGCTGAGCAGGGTAAACGTGGTTAGCAACAGTAGTATGGTTATTTTGTGTGGGTGGGTGTTGTGAGGGAGTACAGTGGTGGCAGATGTGACCATGGGCAGGTATGAGTGGATCTTGCTGACACCTAACATTGTGGCACACACAGTGACGCAGTGGTAGGCTTGCTGCCTTTGGAGCGAAAGGTACCTGGTTCGAACCCTGGTTTGGATGCCACGTTGTATGCCTAGTGATAGCTTGGGAGACTGTGCAAGGGACACTACAGAGAGGGTCGAAAAAAGGCAGAAAATTTAGGTATGAATGACGCAGGACAAAAGTGTTAGGGGGAGCAGCAGAACAAGGATTGCAACCTACACATCTTGTTGCCCTCTAGTGGCTTTACAGTATAATCTGCAAAAGGAAAAGTAGACACTAGAGTTCCCAGAATGCTGCTGTCCAGGCCGTACCTGCTAGCAAGGGCTCGGGGAGTGTGGAAGCAGGCTCTTCTCACCATGGAGGTGTGTAGACCCCGTCTGAGGTGCTGTTAGCCCAAAGGGCTACGAGAGGATGCCTGCTAGCAAGGGCTCGAGGAGTGTGGCAGCAGGCTCTTCTCATCGTGGAGACCCCCATCTGAGGCGCTGTTAGCCCAAAGGGCTATGAGAGGACGCCTGCTAGCAAGGGCTCGGGGAGTGTGGCAGCAGGCTCTTCTCGCCGTAGTGGCGTGTAGACCCCTGTCTGAGGCACTGTTAGCCTAAAGGGCTATGAGAGGAATTAAAAACTACACTAACAGATTCTCTCTTTTTTAAATTAATTGACAAAGGTACAAGACAAATGGCAAAGTGCCTTCTCATGTATGTCTCAGTTTAGACCAACTACACCTTTTCCAATGAGCAGTTTTACGTCTGCATAGGTGGACTGTGTAAATTCTTCTCTTGCTTTTCTTTTCCCCATTTGAATTGCTTCAGCTATTGCTGTTTTTGTTAATCTCTGAGTTTACAACTCTAAAAAATATTTTTAAAGACTAAAATAAGTTTACTCAAAGGACAGAGAGGTATGGTGGTTCGTAGCACCAATCTTTTATTTCAGGACTGGTCTGCTGCAGCTTCATAAGACAGGATGGAAGACTTTTCCCACCTGTCAGCCCATTTGGTACCTCACTACATTGGTGCGAAAGTGATACTGTATTTTGCAACTAGACCAGTGCAGCTGCAAGCCCTCCCCATCTCCAGCCGACATGCGGAGCATCTCCAGCTGGTGTTCTGAGAAGGGTTACTGTTATGTTGCTTAGACGCGCTCCCTGCCCTCACTGGCTAAGCAGCTCCAAGACACCACTCCATCTCCAGCACACGACTCATGCGCTCTGCAATTCATCTGCAAAGCTGCCCGGAAAGTGCAGAAGTTAGCACCACTGATCCTCTTTTATTGAGAGCACCAGGTGCTACTATGGAATTTGCAAGTGCTAATTAGCACCCAGCTCACCCTTATTTCGAACTCTGAATTAGAATCATAGTCTCAAATGGCTTGTAGTTTATCAAGTGTCTCAAATGGCTTGTAGCTTATCAAGTGTCTGGGTTTTTCTTCAACCATGCAGCCAAATCTGAATGTAAACGAAGAATTCCTTGTGCTCTCTGGTGCCCCCTAGCCTTCTTCGTTGTTGCGACTCCCCAGAGAAGCTCCTCCACCTCCACTTCTGCCTGTTCTTCCTTAAGGTTTGGAACTTGTATGTTGGCATTTTTCAGAAACAGGGCTGCCATTACCAGTGAATCAAATGATTTAGTAGTAACTCATTCTTGGATCTACAATTTTGCTGGATAACGAACTTACGCTTTTAGTCCCTTTTCCCTGAGTTGTTTTACCACTAGAACTTTATTCCTTTTTACCTATAGCAGTGGTGGATAGTCCTGATCTATATAGAGTCGTTGGCCATCAAAACTCAGGTTCTTCTTTCCCCAGGCTAGTCTTAACACTTTCTCTTTTATTGGAAAGCTTAAGAATTTGAGTATGATCAAGCGCGGGCGGGGGGGACTCCCTGCTTCGGCTTTGGAGCAATTGCGTGGTCTGCCCACTCTATTCCCAACTCTGAGTCTGCAGGTAAGTCAAGCTCCTGTTGTAGCCAACACTCCATGAACTTTGGCATATCTGCCTGCTCTGTCCACTCGGGGATCCCAAATACACGTATGTTGTTTCCCCGCGATCTAGCATCAGCATCCTCTGCCCTGACAGACAACTCTCTCTCCCTTCTGTACAAATAACAGAGTGCTGTCCCCATCGCTATATGTTCCACTTGCAGGGATTCTACTTGCGATTCTACTGTAGAGGTACGTTTTTCTAACTTGTTTAGATCCTTCTGAATGTTGGTTACCTTGCCATCGATTTTGTGAAGCATCTTCATGATGGCCCTGTGATCAGCTCCAATCAGGCCCTTTGTTCCATCTGAGTTGCCCTCCTCACATTTGTTGTCCGACCCAGCTGAATACATGGAAGTGCATGAGACCGCTGGACTGACATCGCGTGGCCTCCTATTTGATTTGGGCATTTTTCTGCTGCCGGGGGTATTGCGACCCGCAATGTTTTGCAATAATTTGTGTGAGTGAAGATTTTTGTTGTATTGTCTGACTGGATTCCCGATTTTTATTATTTATTTCTGGAGGATTTAAGCAAATTTTATTGCCCGAAGGAGCTCTCGAACGAACTCAGGCAACCACCCCAGACACTTACGTCACCGGAAGTCCTTTCAAACATTTTTTAATGCTCACATAAATTTTTTACTTCGTGTATTCATATTTATTCTTATTTTTCTCTCTTTTATGCAGGATCTTCACTGACCCCCAATTGCCATTGAGTCACCATGATAGTACGCACTGATGAAGCTCCAGCACATCACTGTGACGTCTGTGGAGCGAGTGACATCCATTGCCTTCATTTACTGAGCACAGGTACATCTGCTTCCTGGGCAACAGTTTTGAAATGGCATACAACACTGTTTCCCTTAAGTGGCAGAGGCTATTTGTAATTGAAATTAATGTAATAAAATTTTAAAAGTAATATGCATTTTGTTGTTACTTCTGGACATGGTTTCAAGGGAAGCCAGAGCATTATCAAGTTAGACACTATGACAATTCCTCATTCAGGATACCAAGGGAGCAGCTTGCAATGAGGTGTAGTTTCCACTTTCAAATAAAGGCATATGGATATAAATATTAAATAGGAGCTTTTAATACTGCTATCATTTATGAGCGGGAGGAATACTGGTTGCATTGGCCAGAACAAAAATAAGAAGAGCTCCTTATTGGCACTGCATTGGAGCGAGTCAGATATGTCCACTTTCATCAAATTTTTTTTTTTTTTTGTTGCCAGTCCCCCGAAGGCTCAGCCCCTGATCTGCAGGTCCTGCCCCCACACAGCCCCTTCCCCCGGGACTTACCTCAGGTGGTACTTCTCCCGGGCTTCCCCCCACCCAGCGTGGAATCACTGAGTAAGCACACCCCAGACGGACTACTTAAACAGGTTCCAGGCAGACCCCCTTACCAGTGTGCCTCCCTGGCTTGACCCTCAAGACAGCAGAAGGAACACTAAACTCAGCCACCAGCCGAGTGCCGTGGGAAGGCGGGGTGAGACCCCATGGAGCAGGGCATCATACATGGGGCTGGCATTTTGTATCTTATCCAATATGGGAGGTGTAGTGGCAATGCAGCGTAGCAGTGCCAAAGCCAACATCCAGCACGCCTTCCACCAGTTGGCATCAGTGGCAGTTCATGGGCCTCCACCAGAGGTCAGGCATGCACCAAATGCTCACCCATCCTCCCCTCGGAAGAGGAGAGCAGTCCCGCGGACGCTCAATCCTCCCCCTCCCCCGGCTGGCCCTTTGACTCCTCAGGTCTGTTCCCAAACCCGGAACGCTGGCATCACAAGATGAAACCCTACTGCTGTGCTGGCGGCCCAGCCCACTTTCATCAATTCAATGGAGCAGCTGCAGCACAGTGTCAGTCACAAAAATGTCAACGCATAGTGATGTAAATCATAAAACGGGGGTTTCATAATGTTTACAGTAATTTCTGCATAAACCCCAAACTGACTGCTCTAAAAAAAGAAATAAAGATAAATGTTTTAATTACTGATTTAGCATCTGAGCGAGTCAGACACTTTCACTTTCAGGACTTCCATGGAGTGCTTGCAACATGGTGCAAGTAAAAGAAAAGACATGCTGATCTAAATTAAAAGCATAGTGGTTTTGATACTCTTTACATTCACTGCTGCATAAAAAGAGAACAGCAATAGTTGAACAGAGCAGAAAATCAAGAATTACTTCTCCTGTAGTTTGTGCCTAAGCGAGTCAGACACTTTGTGACTTCACACACATTAATAGAGCGAATGACTTCACTGGCACTGTGCAACCAGTATTGATCTCACTCATTGATGATATCAATATTAAAAACCCCTATTTAATATTTATATCCATATGCCTTTATTTGGAATTTGAAACTGCACCTTGCTGAAAGCTGCTCCCTCAATATCTTGAATGAGGAACTGTCATAGTGCCTAACTTGCTAATGTCCTCACTTCTGTTGAAACCATGCCCAGATGTAAAAACAAAACCCACACACTTTTTTTTGATTGTATTTTGTTAGTTTCAATTACAAACAGCCTTTGCTACATCAGGGAAACAGCGCTGCAAGCCGTTTCAGAGCTGGCACCTAGCAAGTGAATGTGACAGTGGATCAGTGTATGACGGCAATAGATATCACTTGCTCCACGGACGTTATACTGATGTGCTCAAACTTCATCAATGTATCCTGTCTTGGTGGTGCTCAGGGTGCGGGTGGGGGGGTCAGTGAAGATCCTGCATAAGAGAGAGAATAGGAATAAAGATGAATATATGAAGTAAAAAAGATATGTGAACATCAAGAAATGCTTGAAACATACCAAATTTGCTAATCAAATCACTAAATGTCTTCTAGTCAAAAAGATCCTGTTTATCTGTCCTTTAAAAACAGGATGTGAGGCCAATGATTTATCCCTGCCTGCTGATGTGTAAGGTGAGACAGCTGCGAGGTGCGCTCTCAAAGTTGAGGGCCTCAGGCCTAGGAACTGAAAGCGTACCACGTAATCCGGAACTGCAGACTCTTTTCCACTTTGAGGCATACATCTCTCTCTTGTAGCTGGTTTCCTGGGAACCCTTGGCACTTTTAACACCTTGTGACAGATTCAAACTATAAAACTCTAGATCCTCAAGAACCATGCCCTCAGGCATAATGTTTTGAGGTCTGGGAAGTTTATCCTCCCACTGGGACAGAGTCAGTAGGTTGTGTCTCAGTGGAAGGATGATTGGGGATCTACAGGACAGGGTCAGCAGTACTGAGTACCATACCTGCCTGGCTCAGTTTGCGGGTTTCAAGGTCATTGTTGCGGTTTCCCTCCTGAGCTTCATGAGTGCCCTCTGTATGAGGGGAAATGGAGGAAAGACGTAAAGATACCTGCCTGTCCACGTCAGGGAAAGGGTGGCGTCTGGGACTGTTCCAATGACTGGAGGTCTGCAACAAAATTTTGGGAGTCGATTATTGCCCCATGAGGCAAAGAAATCCATCTCTGGAGTGCCCCATCTTCTGACAACTGAAGCCTGCACTTGCTGGTTCAAAGTCCATTTGTGGTTTCCCTGAATGATTCTGCTTAGGGAGTCCTCCAGTACACTGTCCTTGCCTGGCAGATGCACTGCAGACATTTTTTCATCCAGAGTAAGCTAGGTCCCATAACCTCATTTCTTCCGTTCACAGTTTTGATGATCTTGTTCCTCCATGGTTGCTTATGTAGTGGATGATTGTGGTGTTGCCTCTCTGTATCTGGACGGACCCTGCAACTGGGAGGCAAAGCACTGCATTGACAGAAGCACTGCCTGAAGCTCAGAGAGGTTTATGTGCTCCTGTGGAAATCAGATGCCACTTAATGTGTGCCCCCCTCCCCAGATGACCACCACACCCTAGGAGTAAGGCACCTGTAGAAAGGATCTTGGGAGACTGCTAGAGGAAGAGAATGCCCTGTTTAAGGCTGCCTTCTTTTTTTCCCACCACTGCAGTGCTTGCACAGTGGGTCTGGTATTGGGTATGTCAAAGGATCTGACCTTTGGGACCAGCACCATCTTAGTTGGTTCTGTATGTCTGTCCCTCATCTGGAGACGAGCCCATGGCGCCACAGCTGTGGCTGAAGCTATGTGCCCTAGGAGTTGCAGAAAATCCATTACAGGCCTTTACTGACTTGGGATGAATGATTCTGCGCTAGTTGCTCCCTGTGTTGTGGAATGCTTTTCTCAGCAGGGTAACCAGCTCTACTCCAATACAGTCCAGAGCCTAAACAAGTTCTGTCTGGGACTGTGACAGGGTTTGTCCCTGCCACTGAGACATGGGACCTTTTTTACTACTTAAACCTCTGGTTGCAACCACTTTCCTGTTCATTATTAAGCTGTCTCTATTTTTCTGTTTGGAGGCAGGCCACCTCCTTACAAAATTCCCTTCTTAATTCCCTGCTGTTTAAACTTCTCTTCATTTCCTGGTCCCTTCTCTGTTCATGCCTCCCTGAGTTTCCTGAGCTGGTGAAAACTCTGTTACGCAAGCAACACAATATGATTTAAAGGCATTTATAAACTGCAGGTAGCTGTATTATAAAGATAGTCTGAAGAAAAACCTTTATTTAGTAGATACCCCCCCAAGCAGTGCTCCTGCTTAACATTGCCAATTTAGCGCTTACATACTGCCAGCGGAAGTGTCTTCGCGATCATGCATACGCTCACACAGCGCTGCTTTTTCCAAATATTGAAAACTTCTTCTTTTATAGAAAAGTGTCTCTACTAAAGAGATTAAGCTCTGCAACACATTTTCTGTGTGAATAAAGCTCTCTAAGGAGACTGGAGAGCCTTACTAAAGTGCCATGGAGAAAATGAAAGCTCTCAACCCGCGACTGGACTCTGTTAAAAAAAAAAAAAAAAAAAAACCACTTAGGCTCCTTTGTAAAGAAAAGGGAATAGCTACAACAGTTTGCTTAGCTTCTGGTTTTTTTTTATCTATTTATGCCTCCCACACACCCCCGACCGGCCACTTCTTCGAGCGCCGCTTCCTCCGACCCCTCCTGCCACCTACTCCCAGCCCCAACTGCAGCTCATTTTGCAGTCTGGCGTATCCCTATGCCGGGAGGGTCCTCTCTTCCGGGGGAATGGCCTTACAGTCGACCTTTGCATCCCAGGTGCTGCGGGCTGGATCCGGGCTGGCTCGGGGCTTTCGTGGCAGGGGCCCAGGTGTTAAGTCATCCCGGTCGGCGGGCGTAATTTTCGTTTTCTGTGCCTCGACTATCACAGTTCTCGGCCTTACGTAGGCACGCAGGGTATTCCTGGGGCGGGGGCATGCCGTGGGCGTGTCGAGGCCACACGTCCCCAAGCTCGCCACCAATCTGCCAACAGGTCCCCAGGCAAATCCCACCCCCCCATGAGGGAAGCATCCAATGGACACTTATAGAACCCCTTCCTTGCTGGTCTCCGCTCCTGGTACCTGGGCTCTGGGCACAAACCCAGGTCGCCAGCGTGTCGAGCGAACCCCTTCGCTCGGCGCCACGGAGCCAGCTCAGCTTCTGTTTTAAAAAGGTGTATGTTTAAGGAAGCACAGAACAAAGCTGAAGACAGTTGTTTTGCCCCCTAAAATATGTTTGGAGATTTCAAACTGCAATTAAAGCAAAACTAACTCCTGTGCTGCAAACACCTGAAAATGGAGGAAACAGTTACAGTTTTTCTGTGTTTTAAATACTCCTGTGACATAGTAAACCTAAGGAGGGTTTGTTATTTCAGACCTAGAGAGTATTAAAAAAATAAGCCAAACAAAGAAGTTACCAGGAAGCTATTGCTGGGCTGCTCCTTGGAAGTAAAGTAGAGGTCTGCTTGCTAGCAGCCCCTGCAGCAGAATGAGAGCCACTATAGGGAGTGAGCGGCCCCTAGTGGTCTATATTTAAAGAAAGCAAACTGTCAATCAAATGTGAGGTGATTGTTGATTATATAAAATCCTTTGTACAGAGATTTTATTGTATAGAAAACTAAGAAGGAAGTTTGTACTAATGTATAAAAGAAGGTTATGATACCTAACACTATTTTGAAAGGTTATTCATTGAATTTACCTTGTACAAAAGGAACACTGGGTCACCTGACCAAGGAGGTGGGTATATAAACCCTACCTCTTCAAGTGGCAAGTTAGACAGGGTCAGTTCTTCCTGACCTAGTTGGAGGGAAGTTCCAGTCTGTGAGTGAAGAGAAGTCTTTGGAATTGCCATTGATTATTATTTTGTTTCTTTTGTTTTCTGTATTTATTTTTACTTTTTGGTGCTGAAGATTGTTTATGAAGTAATAAACATCCCACCAAGCAAACAGTGGGTTGCACCTAAACTGCTGCTTCTGTGTACATTATTTGTCTGCCTGTAGACCCACCCTATGACAGGGACTTTTGTAGATTTATTAGGAAACACATTTTCTTTGAGGACTTTTGTTTCTGTTCCATTGCCTGCTCCTTACCTTTTGCAGGAGGAGTGGCAGGGACATGTGTTTCTTTTTGCTTTGCAGGCACTGGTTCCAGTACCTGCTCTGATGCTCTTTTATTTACATTTCTGCCATCACTAGAATCACAGTTAGAACTTCCCCTTTCGGACACATTAGTATCTTTGCCTTGCTTTCAGATGGCTGAGCAGCTTTATCTTTTCTTCAGTTTGTCCCTTTTGAGAGGCACAGCTGCTTACTGTCATTGGGGCGCAGGTCAGGCAGCACAGGAAAACCAGGAGAAGTCATACGATTCGTAAGTAGCGTTTTATTATTATCAATAACAATAGAATTAAAAAAATAAAATGTCCAGGATAGTTCTCATACAGGCAGTTCAAACAAAATAAAGTCCTTCATCTACGGGTATCCCTACTTCTGTATTTCCATTTCCCCCGCAAAGAAAAACACTGCTACTCTTTTTACATTAAGTCTGTACTGGCAATTAACTTCTGCATCCTCAGCTTATTAAGATACAGGTCCTGTTTTCATACAACCTACCAAACCTTTGTCAGTTCCTTTCCCTGCAAGTGCAACAAAATAGAACATTGTGTTCCAGAGCTGATCTCCTGTTGACAACTCCGCGAGTGAGCTTGTGGATGTCAAACTGCATCTCAAGGTTAACCCCAAGTTCCAAACAGCTTTTTGCAATCATTTCAACAATATAAGTAATACAGTTTCACATAAAAATCCACATATATTTTTATAACCTCAGATAAACAAAAGGGAAGAAAAGACAGGAACAGCTAGTGAAGTCAGGGAGATAGCGGCGGGGGGGGGGGGCGCAGACTGTCAGTGTGATCAGTTCCTAGGTCCCACAAGAAAATCTGATTGCACAATCAGACAGACAAGACAGAAAAGGAGAGGACAGAACAGATCCTTGCTGTTAACTCTTTCTGCATAACAAATGGGAGAGGGTCTTATTCAACCCTGTCACATTTATGAGAAGAATCCTCTGATGCGTGCATTCCACCATCATTGGGAGCTTGAGCCTTCTGAGTGCTTTGATGAAATAGAGGCAGACTAAGAAACAATAAGTGCTTCTTGTTTTCAACCCTTTTCTTTTGTGTTTTAGGACAAAACTTTAAACTGAGTGACAGTTTTTAAAATCCTGACCTGGAACTAGGCACCCTAAACAAAGATTGTGGCTGTCTGCCTTTGCCAGGAACTTAAAGCAGATCTACAATTCTGAAATTCTGTGGGCCCAGTTTTCTTTTTGGCCTATCTGTCATGTCAAATTACTGATACTGTACTACCCAAGAAAAAATTATTTGGCTTCTGTGTCTTAAAAACTTTAAAACCACTATGTAGAGCCAAAAATAATGAAGGATTTATTTTTTTAACACAAAAAGTGGTTGGTTCTGTAATGTGGGAACATTTCAGCGCGATCTTCTCCAGTTTCTGGGAACTGATCAGGAACTAGAAAAACCACGACTTTAAATAAAATAAAAAATAAACACCTTAATGCAAAGTTATTGTAAATGGGCTAACCAATAAAGCAACAACACATTTTAAAGAATAAACAAATAAAGTAGACCAGAAGGCTGGAGACGTCTTCTGGTTGACAGCTCTCTTCAAGTAGAGAAACAAATCTGGCATTAAGCCAATAGAGAGAGAAGTGACTACACCACAGAGTTTTGAACTCCACATTCCATTATTTGCACACATTCTATTCTCCAGGGCACCACTCACAGGCACGATGATACCACTTGCATTTTGCGTTACTGTTGGATTCTAGTTGTTAGATCAGAAGCAGTTTAGGTACAACTGACAACGGAGTGGGGTAATAAGATCAAGGCTGTAGTGGTGTACAGAGGGGAGAAAATCACACACTCTCAGACTAAAATGATGCTGCCTGTTTTTAGGTAAACAACTGCTGCAAACAAAACAGACAGCACACATAAACTGTTACATTCTGAACCGGCTCTTTTTTCATCTCTGCCGAGAACTGCAAAGTATTCCATTAGCTGCTTTTGTTTGGGACTGTCTAAAACCTGCCCTAAACAGTGACTGCCACCCTAAGCCTCAAACCTCCCGGTGTACCAGAGAAATCATCTGTTGGTGAGGGAGGAGAATGGAGGGACGCATCACAGCAAAGGAGGAGCTACAGACTTCAAATAGCTTCGCGCTGCTGCCTGGTCAGGTACGCTACATCTGAAGCTCTGAACCGGCTTTTTTCATCTCTGCCGAGAACTATAAAGTATTCCATCAGCTGCTTTTGTTTGTGATGGTCTAAAACCTTCCCTAAACAGTGAATGCCACCCTAAGCCTTAAACCTCCCGGTGTACCGGAGAAATCATCTGTTGATGAGGGAGGAGAATGGAGGGACATGTCACAGCAAAGAAGGAGCTACAGACTTCAAATAGCTTTGCGCTGCTAAACATAGAAACATAGAATTTGATGGCAGATAAGGACCGCTTGGCCCACCCAGTCTGCCCATTTCCCTACCTAATGGATAAGTGGCAGATCCTAGTTAACCAGCAGCCTACTTCTTCCTGCCCCCACCCCCTAGAATTGCCTTATGACTGTCCCATGCATGCTTGAATTCCACCACTGTTTTTTACTCCACAACCTCCTCCGGAAGGCCGTTCCATGCATCCACAACCCTCTGTGAAAAAATACTTCCTTAAATTACCTCTGAGCCGCCCCATCTTCAGATTGTGCCCCTTGTTCTTGCACACCTCTTTTTTGAAATATGCTACCCTCTTGGACTTTGTTGATTCCTTGAGGTACTTGAAAGTTTCTGTCATGTCCCCCTCTCCCTCCTTTCCTCGAGGCTATACATATTAAGCTCCTTAAGTCTCTCTTCATATGTCTTCGGTGCAGACCCTGCACCATTTTAGTGCCCTCCTCTGGACAGCTTCCATCCTGTCTATGTCTTTGCGGAGATTGGGTCTCCAGAACTGCATGCAGTACTCAGATGGGGTCTCACCAGCTGTCTGTACAGAGGGATAATAACTTCCTGTTTTCTACTGGTGATGCCTCTCCCTATGCATCCAAGTATCCCCCAGCCCTCCTTGCTGCCCTCTCACATTGCTTGCCCACCTTTAGGTCATCTGATATGACTACTCCCAGGTCCCTTTCCATTTTTGTTGTTGTTAGTATCTCACCCCCCATTGTGTACTCTTCCCCTGGATTTTTGTTTCCCAGGTACATTAGCTTGCACTTAGCACTGAATCTAAGCTGCCACACATTTGACCATTCCTCTAACCTTGCCAAGACCCTTCTCATCCTTTCCACCCCACCTTGTGCATCAACTCTGTTGCAGATCTTTGTGTCATCTGCAAAGAGACATATTTTTCCTTCCAGTCCCTCTGCAATGTCGCTTATAAAGACATTGAAGAGGACCGGTCCTAATACTGAACCCTGTGGTACCCCACTAGTAACCCCTTTCTTCAGAGTGGACTCCATTTACTATTACTCTCTGTGTCCTATTCTCCAGCCAATTCTTTACCCAGGCTGTCATCTTGGGACCCACTCCCAGGCTGGCTAACTTGTATATTAATCTTTTGTGGGACTGTGTCAAATGCCTTGCTAAAGTCTAGGTAGGCCATGTCCACAGCCCTCCCTGATCTACTACTTTGGTCACTCAGTCAAAGAAATCTATCAGATTTGTCTGGCATGACCTTCCGCTGTGAATCCATGCTGCCTTGGGTCCTGTGTCCCTCTGGCCTCTAGATACTCGACAATTCTTTCCTTCAGAAGTGATTCCATCATTTTCCTACCATTGAGGTCAAACTAACAGGTCTGTAGTTTCCTGCTTCTGCCTTGCTCCAACTTTTGTGAAGGGGAATCATATCTGCCCTCCTCCAGTCCTCGGGTACCACCCCATCCTCCCATGATTTGTTAAAGAGGGTAGTCAGTGGTGTCACTAGTTCTACCCTTTGTTCTTTTAGAATTCTGGGATGAATCCCATCAGGCCCCATTGCTCTGTCCACCTTCAGTTTTAAGAGTTCTTTCCGTACCCTTTCTTCTGTAAATGGGCTGGTATCAACTTCTGTATCCAGAGTGTTTCTACTGTTTGTTTTAGGTACCTCCCCCTCTTCCTTTGTAAATACTAAGCAAAAATATTTTAGTATCTCTGCCTTTTCACAGTCACCCTCTGTCCACCCTCTCTCCCCTTTGTTAAGCCTCACTATCCCTCCCTTGGTCTTCCTTTGCTCCCTGATGTACCTATAAAAGGTTTTATCCCCGTTCTTAACCGAGTTGGCTATCTTTCTCGGTTTGGGCCTTTGCTGTTCTGACTGCCTTCCCAGCTTCCTTTTGCTTTAACTGATACAGTTCTCTGTCCTGCTCCTTCTGTGATTCCTTGTACTTCCTGAATGCTTTCTTTTCTCTAGAACCTTCACTGCCACTTCCTTTGAGAACCATAGTGATTTCTTACATCGTTTCATTTTGTTTATTTGCTTCACACAAGGTTTGTTACCTCTGTGATGGCAGTTTTTATTATTCCCCATTGTTCTTCCACCCCTCCTTCCTGCCCATTTGCTAGTGCATTCCTTAGGCACTCACCCATTTTGCAAAGTCAGCCCTCCTAAAGTCCAGTACTTTTGCCTTTGTATGACTTGACTCTATTGCTGTGTTTATTGTGAACCATACTGTTCGATGGTCGCTAGTTCCCAGATGGCTACCCACTTCTACATCTGAGATCCTCTCTTCATCTCCATTTGAGTGAACCAGGTCTAAGATTGCTCCCTCTCGAGTGGGCTCCAATACTAGTTGTCTAAGGCATGCCCCCTGTAGGGCATCTAGAATAACCCCACTCTTGAAGTGGCTGCTCAACTGCACTCCAGTTAACATGTGGCATATTCAGATCACCCATCAGCAATATCTCCCCTTTTCTGCCATTCTAAGTATACTTTCTATCATTTCCTTGTCCATTTCCTCCCGAGAGAGGTCTGTATACAACCCTGTGCGGATTGTGGTTCCATTGCCGGTCTCCAAATTTACCCACAGTGCTTCTTCTCCTCCCTGTTTTCCCTTTTGTTCTGTTGCTTTGATTCCTTCCCTTATGTAAAGAGCTACTCCTCCTCCTCCTCTTTTACCCTCCCTGTCCCTCCTGTAGATAGTGTATCCTGGTATGTTTACGTCCCAGTCATGGTTTTGTGTGTACCAGGTTTCTGTGACTGCCACGATATCCAGATGTTCCTCCTCCATCAAGGCCACTAATTCAGGAAGCTTGTTACTCAGACTACGGGCATTGGTACTCATTGCTCTCCATTTTTTGATGGCTTTACCTTCTGTTGCAGCATCCCCCACTGACCTTTCTACCTCGGTCTTTTTCTCATTTAGTACCCTGTTTTGTAGGGAGGCTGGGATTTTCCTGCTGCTTATCAGTGCCTCCCCTTGACTAGTTTAAAAGCTTGCCAATGAAGCATTTAAACCGATTGCTCAAAAGACTTGTTCCTTCCTGGACAGATGCAGACCATCCTGCCAGTATAGGCTGGTGTCCCTCCAGGTGGATCCCAGTCCCAATGAAGCCAAACCCTGTTCTCCACACCATTTTTCAACCATTCATTAAACTGCATGGTGCAAAGTACCCTCGCCTCACTCATGCCATTGACAGGCAGCACCTCTGAGAAGGATACTGTGTGTGCTACTTGTCTTAGGCCCCTCCCCAATTCTACAAAGTCCTTCTGCACTGCTCTAATCTTATGTTGAGCCAAGTCATTTGTCCCTAGGTGGACAATGACATCCAGCTCAGACTCCCGTACAGCTGTTCTCGTGATCCTGAGGATGCGCTTCCTCTCCCTCCAAGCCATGGCACCAGGCAGGCACCTTACTTCAGTTTTCCCTGCTCCCCCCAGTTCTATCACCTAATAATTGAGTCCCCCACCAGGAGCTGCTTCCTTTCCTTGTAGTGTCCTCTGCCTCCTTCCTGTGGGCCTCCCTTGTGATAGTTGTCCTCAGCCTCCTTAGTCTTCTCTGCGGGTGCATCCATAGGGGAGCTATGCTCCCCCAGAATGGTGTATGGATTGTGGAGTGGAACAACTGACAGGGTGTGCCTCTGTTCCACCATCCTCACCTTCCCTGAGCCCACTGTGGTCCAACGGCTGTGCTTTCTTCAGCAACCTCTGAGGTACTGGTGGTGGCTCTGTGCTCCCTGGATGGGGAGGTTCCCTTCCTACCGTCCAGTGTGGCCTGGGGAAGGTTCCCTTACTACTGTCCAGTGTGGCCTGAAGACGGGCAACTTCCTCCCTCAGGGTAGAGAGTTGTCTGCAAATAGGGCAGCATCTCAGCCTCCAGAAAGACTCCCGGAAGACTGCTGCCCCACAGCCATTACATTGCACTACTCCCCACATGTTTATCTACCTTTTTTTTTTGTGTGTGTGTTTCTGTGTGTGATCGGTTTGTTATATATAAATATATATATTATACAATGTGTATGCTTATATTGTCAGTGCAGTGTGCTAGAGAGGATATGACAGTGATATGCCTTGCACTCTTGAGGAAATGATGTCAGAACCCCAGGTATAAAGGAACTATTTCCAGCGGTGGGTGGGGTGAGGGGTGGGAAGGGTTGGGCCTAAACTGTGCCCTCACAAAACAATCAGCTAAGAGCTCTGACCCACCGCTGCGATGAGTGCCTTCCTGTCAGCAAGATACCCTACACAACAATTTGACAGAGAAAATACCCTGTTAATCAAACAGAGAAAATGCAGACATCCAAGTCAGACACAGGTAAAACCTCCCCAGCCCCAAAACAGCCTGGTGGTTTGTGCCTGAAAGCAGTCAGCCCCAAAATAAGTCAGCTGTGCTTTAAACTCTTCCTGTACTGAAAATCTTAAGAATTGTAACAAAGACTGTCTTTTCCTGATAATTCTAAGTTCCTTATTTCATCTTTCAGTTAGAAGTAGCCTCCACCTGCAGAATATCTGCTACAAACCAAAGACAACTGTAAGGCTCACCTCCCTCTGTTGTGAGCACAACTCGCTTTCTTGCAAATCCTATGTTCAGTATTGCAGCTTCCAGCCAGAGGTAGTTTGACTTGAAAAATATTAGCTGTTCTGATGAGTTTGCTATAAAACACTTGCTTATAATACTATTGTTCTCAGATATGTTACCAAAGCTACTGGCTGATAAGTAGCTATGATGTAAGCACTTCCTGCTAAAGTCTGGAATTTCCTTTTAAGGCACACACAGATAAACACAAAAACAGTTTCCACCCCTTAGGGCACTTGTCTGGGTCAAATACACAACCTGTACCTGCACTTATTTCAGGATTTATGACACATTCTTAGCCCAAGGTTTAAACTCTTCCTGCACTGAAAATCTTAAGAATTGTAACAAAGACTGTCTTTTCCTGATAATTCTAAGTTCCTTATTTCACTTTTCAGTTAGAAGTAGCCTCCACCTGCAGAATATTTGCTACAAACCAAAGACAATTGTAAGGTTCACCTCCCTCTGTTGTGAGCACAACTCGAGTGCCACTTGGTGTAGAAAATAAATCCAAGAAGCTGAAGTTTATTGCTCCTACCTGACTCGTAAATATACTGGGAGTTTAATAAAATTGTTGCTACTGAAAAAGTAGTTTTAAAAAAATTGGTGTATATGCCAACTTGAAGTGTGGTTTTAAAATTAGTGCCACTAGTGTTTAATGCAAACTTGAAACCTCACTATCTGCCAAATTGATAGTTCACTTGACTGATACTGAGTGCTCTCTTTGTTATTAGTGGTTTAGTGGTTATTCATTTGTAGTTTTAATATATTTTGTTATAAACAATCATGGAAAACAAACAGTTTCATAAAAACAATGTAACAATTAGGTTTGGCTGTGTTCTGGGGATACTGATTATACTTATTTGTTACAAATAAGTTCCATAAATTCGGCTGCCTCTCTTTCCCTAAAGTGTCAACTTCACCACGGTCTTCATCCTTTTGACTGCTCTGCCAAAAATAGGTTAGGTCTGATAAAGAGGAGAAATCCTTTCCTCCAGGTGAAACTGCAATTGAAGAACCAGCAAGTGAGATATGGCTCCATTTCCAGGCCAATTGGTAGAACAAACGGATGGGTACTTTTGGTAATTCTGGCCCTTAGTGGTGATACAGAAACAAATCCTGGCCCTGAATCAAGACATATAAAAATTATGCATGATAATGCACAAAGTTTAGTAAACAAAATGGATTTGCTTCATGCCTGGGTAGAAATGGAAAAACCAGAAATAACTGCTTTTCGGGAAACTTGGTTGGGAAAGAAAGAAGAAGATAAAGACTTAAATTTAACTGACTACTATTTTCATAGAAAGCATAGAGGGGCAAGAGCTGGGGGTATAATGCTGTATGTAAACAACTCTTTGGGGCACTCCGAGACAATATTGTCTTGTAAAATTGAAGGAATGGAGTGCATTTTGATATACACTTTCTCAATTGATTTGGTTGTTGGAGTGGTTTACTCCCCACCTAAGGTTAAAACGTGTTTTTTTGAGAAGTTGGCTGATACCATACGGCTGCATGTCAGAGATAAAAAATTAGCATTAGTGGGTGATTTTAATGCTGCATGGGGGGAGAGAAGAAGCCAGAAGTTAAAGGAATCATTTCAGATTTTAAATCTGACCCAAATAGTTAATACCCCAACAAGGAAAGGTAAGATAGACAGTCCTGGAAACATATTAGACCTTATTTTCTTGTCCCCAGATATTGCAGTTCTAGTATCAATGGACTGTTCCCCAAATATGGGCGATCATAACGTGATTTCCTATTCCATCTCTATTAAACAACTTAAAGTTCACCCTATTAGAGAGAGAACTTTTCATTAAAGAGATGTTATAGGAATTATAACAAACTAACTTTTCAATCTAAAATGTCACAACAAAAGTGGTACAGGATTTCTTTCCCTTATCCCAGATCTGGATTTGGCAGTACAGGAATTTACAAAAATGTTCATAGAGGTATGTAACAACTGTGCTCCATATAAAAAGAGAAAAAAGAAACAAAAACACTTACCATGGATAAATGATGCTTTAAAAAAATGTATAATATATCAAAAGAAATTATGGGGAAAAAAGCTAACAAAACTTTGGACCAGGCTGTTTGACTTTATTTCATATTTTCTTGAAATGATCCCAATCAGGAGGTAAAGAAAACAAAAGCACTTTATTATAAATATAAAATCAAAGGTGCTAATGATCCTAAGAAATACTGGGCTTTAATGAAATATCTTGTTAAATCACACAAAATAGTTCAAATAGTACAAAAGTTATTGAAAATGGTGTTTTGCAAAATCCAGACAAGGCCGCAAATATGCTAAACAAATATTTTATTGAACTTTCTGATTTAAACATCTCTACTGGATTACAAGAAAAGGGACAATGTGGGATAGAGGTAAACGATAATCAAATAGATCAACATTTTGTCCCAAAATTTAGGTTTAAACAAATAACAAGGAAGGAAGTAATTAAAGAAATAAACAAACTATAAAAAAACCAAAACAAAGCAAAAGGCCTAGATGATGTAGAAATTAGATTCTTGAAAGATTCCATACATGAGGTGGCCCAACCTTTTACTAGTCTCTTTAATAGGAGCCTGACTGAAGGAACATTTCCTAGATCCTGGAAACAAGTTAAAATAGTGCCAATTCATAAGGGGGGGTACAGACTTTAGGCCTACAAACTATAGACCAATCGCCCTATTATCTGTCTTATCTAAGCTGCTGGAAAGGTTGGTTCGTAGTCAATTTACGGATTATTTGGAAAAATATAATAGGTTAAATAAATTTTAGTCTGGCTTTAGAAGGGGTGGGTCGACAACCACTGCACTTACTGATTTTATTGACTTAGTGGCAACCCCACTTGGTGGGTCGAGGTCCATGGGTGTGGTGTTAGTCAACCTATCAAAGGCATTTGATTTGGTTGACCACTTGTTATTACTGAGGTTGAAACAGAGAGGTACAGCAGCTGAACCATTAACCTTGATTCCGATCATACTTGGTGGATCGATTTCAATGGTGATGGTGGAAGAGACCGGCTCAATGTTTCTTCCAGTGACTCGAGGCGTTCCATAGGGATCCATATTAGAACCCCTGTTATTTATCATTTACATAAATGATCTTCCTCACCATATAAAATCTACGCATATTAGGCTTTATGCTGATGACACTGTTCTGGTCTCCAATGGCGTAGACATGGGTGAGGTAGAGGCCAACCTGCAGACAGATTTCAATACACTGCGGGCTTGGTTTACCGCCTCAGGTTTTGTCTTAAATACAAAGAAGACCCAAACTATGTTATTTGGTTTAAATACAACTAAGAATGGTTTACAAAATAATAAATTAAACATAAAAACTGTAAATGGAAACTGTTTGACACAAGTTTTGGCCTACAAGTACCTAGGGGTAACTGTTGACCATAAATTATTATTTGAACAACATCTAAATATGGTAATAAAAAAAGTTCACTCTAGGATAGGTACGCTTAGGAGAACAGTAAACTGTCTGGGTATTAGGGACAGACAGGTAATAGCAAACCAGTTAATAATTCCACTGATTGATTATGGAAGTCATGTATACTCCAGTGCTAATAAAACAATGTTACATAAGCTTGATATATGTTATAATAGGTTAGCAAGGTTTGTACTAAGATGCAAAATTGATACTCATCATTGCCATATGTACACTAAGTTAAATTGGGACTCTCTAGAGACTAGGAGAAAACAAATCTGGACAAATTTAGTCTATAAAATCTGTAAGACCAGCCATCCTACAGGTTTGGCAGAGAGACTTATTCCCCCCTCACACCAGTTTAACCTTTGTAAAACTGGAGCTAGAGATTTGATAGTTCCCAAATATAAAAATAGATTTGTAACTCTGACTTTCCAGTATAGAGGTGCTGTTACTTGGAATGAACTTTCACTGTCGTTGAAAACCCATGACTTGACTCTAGCTGAATTTAACTCTGCTATGAAGCAAGAAATATGTTTTCGCTGTGAATGTAATAGAGGATTTGTATTGCTTGAAGATGTTTAAGCGCTATGATATAAAACTGTTGTTCTGTATTAAGTAACTTATTGTACTGTTAAATGTGCAGTTTTTATTTCTTGTTTATTGTAACTTGTATTGACATCTAAACAGGTGCACCTTGTAAAGAGGGTTATTGTAACCCTAAGGGTGTTAGAAGTTGTCTTCATATTCCTGTCTAAATAAAATTTTACTACTACTACTACAAAATCTTATTAAATGCCAGAACCAGGAAAAACTTTTCCAAGGTTTGGGGGGCATTCTGCCCCTTCATTAGAGAGTGATTTAAAAGTAGAGAGTCAGTATCTGTATAGATAGGCAATTCTCAAACAAAAGCTCTGATGGACAAATTCTAATTACAGTAGTTTAGAACGGCTTCATTAAAAACAACCCGAGACAAGTAATCAATGAAAAAACTATATGAGTCCTTTTACACACACCCATTATACACTGAAAGGAAAAATTACTCACCGTAGCAATGAAGTTTCTTCTAATAGGTTTTATAGTGAGCTAATACAAAACCTGCATAATCTCCATGTTGAGATGTTGCCTTGGAGATTAGAATGGTGCTGTGGAATCAAAACTCCATTCAAATGTTGCTGTGTACCCTACCCGTGCTCCCTATAATGTTCTGTCAGATCCATGCTGAAAAGCAGAAGGGGAGCAGTACTAACTAGCTTAACTACAATGCTTACAGCATGCACTGCAGTTCAGCAATGCTTACAGCAAAATAAACAGCAAAAATAAGCAAACGTAAGATTTAGAAATGCTAATGTAACCATACCAAAATATTTCAGACATATTTAAAATATTAAGTGTGTAAAATATTTAAATGCTTTGGCAGAGGAGTACTGAAACCATATTATATTTAGAAACCTTCTTCTGATTAGGTTTTAGAAGGGGAGGTAGGGATAAGGTTGTATTGGATCACTACTGGACTCATTAGAAGAAACATCATTACTACATGAGTAACTGTTTCTCTAACAACAGCAGTGCAACAGTGATGCCATACAAAAACTGCAGATTACACAGCAGTGCCTTGGGAGGCTGGGGCGTCTAGAACCTATTTAAGAAAAAGATTATGTAAGACTGTTGTCCCATAGCATCTCTTCTAGAGAGAATGTCCAGACAGTAGTGCTTTGTGAAAGTGTGTGTAGTTGTCCAGGTAGCTTCCATTGTACATATCTGCCAAAGGGATGCCTCTTGAGGCTGCCACTGAGGCTGAAGTGCACCTTATAGAATGTGCTCTAAGCCCTAAAGGGGGCTGCTTACCTGCTTTTTCATAGCAGAATTATATGTAACAGACCAACCATCTCAAAATGGTCTTTCTTACGGCAGTTTTGCCTTCGCCAGCCTCCCCACAGATGACTTATCAGATCATATTCTTTTTGTTCTGTAAAGACAGCAACTGAATGCTCTCTTGATTTTCAAACAGTGCAGTATTTGTTCACCTGGGCTTGAAAAATAAAGGAAGAGTGACTGATTAAGGTGACATTCCGAAACCACTTCGGGGAAAAATGTTCGGTTTGTCCTAAGGACAACTTTGTCCATGAGCATGACAATGTAGTAGTTAGACTCAGTGCACAGGGCTTGGAGCTCACTTACTCTTCTAACAGAGGTCTTAGCTATGAGGAAGTGTGTTTTCCGTGTTACAAACTTGAGGTCCATAGAGGCCGTGGGCTCGACGGGTGCATGCACTAGCTGTGCCAAGCATATATTCTGGTCCCAGTGAGGAACAGGTTCCCTAACTGCGGGTTGCAAGTGAAGAAGGCCTTTGATGAATCTCTTGAACATAGGCTGTGAGGCTAGAGATTTTGGCTTTCCTGCAGCAAGAAGGCTGATACTGCTGCCAAGTGGACTTTTATTGTTAAAGTCCTTGATCCACTTGTGTGCAGATGTTCTAAGTAATCCAGAAGAACAAATTACTCATGGTAGTAATGATCTGTTTCTTCTAATGCATCAGATAGCGAGCCAATACAAAAACGGTATCATCTCCACTCTGAGATGTTGCCTCAGAGTTTAGAATAGTGTTGTGAGAATATGAACTCCAGTCAAAAATTGCTGTGTGGTGATGCCCCCTCTAGTATTCTAACATCAGATCTGTGCTGAAGAGCAGAAGGGAGTAGTACTACCTAACTGAGCTGTAATACTTATAGCAAACTAAATAACAAAAAATTACCTGACAAACATTTAGAAATTTTAAGTTACTATACCATAACTATTTTAAAAGGCAAACTTAAAATATAAAGTGTGTAAACATACCTTTTCTTCTAGGTTGCTAGAAAGAACAGAGCAAAGAACCTTACCAGAGCAAAGATATGGATTAAGGCTTCTTTTGGCTAGGCAGATTAACTGTGTGTTGTTATTTTTATTTTGTACTCACAGAGATTGTTACTGTTTGTTGCTAACATTTTATTGCATTATTTACTCTGATTCAAATTGTTGCTGGAATACCTTCTGCTGCATTATCACAGGGTGTGCCTACAGATTGCTGCTGTAGTCTTCTGAATCAGATTGTCTTTTGCAAGGTATATCTTTTGTTACTGCTTTATTTTTCTCTGTAGCAAAGTGTTTCTTACAGTGTATATCTTCTGTGAAATTATTACAGGTGGTGCTTTATAGGTTTTACAGTTTTTTCTATCATTAGGACAACCTTTCAGGGCTACTGCAATTGTTGCTGGCTGATTCTTTCTGCTCTTACCTCCTCGTTTCTTTCGTTCGTGGTTCTTCTTTTTCAGCAGGGGAAGGGCCCAGCCACCCACCCCCATCCCCAACCACCGCACACTAGACTCCTTTTATAAGGTACCACAGTCGTGACATTTCCTGTAGCAAAGCAGGAAGGGGCGGATCAGAGGGGTATCCACACAGTGACCTCATTTACAGGGGCACTAGTACTTTAACTTGTTGTAACAAGTTATACAAAAACAAACAAACAAAACACAAAATCAAACTGTTTCCTCCATTTCCTTCCTTCTTCTTACTCTGACCAGGTTATATACCCAGCAACTTATCTGGAATGGATATCATTAACTGCAGTTACTGCTGAACACTTTTCAGAGGGGCAGTTTTACAGGATTTAGGACACTTTCCTACATGCTGGGCCACTGGAGATCTAAGGGCTCAGTTGCAGGCAGCATGGGCATAGATTGTGTGCCTCAAATTGCATATTCAAGAGGAAATGTATTATAAGAACCACCCGCCATTTCTCCAACATCCAAAAGAAGCACCTCGACCACAGAGGGTAGTTGGTCCAGGAGGTTGGCGGGTGGTTAGGAGGGGCAAATCAGGAGCTCCATCACTCTGTGCTCTCCAACATATCACCTCCACAAACCATACAAAAACTACAAACAGGTTGCCTCTATCTCTGAAATCAAAGGGGCAGAGGACAATGCAGAGCAGGACACTGCAGCACAGGAGCTAGCACAACAAAACTCACCCAAAACAGGAACCAAAATAAAAAAAGGAAATTCAAAAAACTTCTGATCATAGGAGACTCCATGATTCGGAGAGTTGATACGTATTTCCAGCCAGGGGTAATGGTCACATATCTCCAAAGTACATCAGCGTGGAGAGACACTGACCGCATTGCTAAAATTGTTCAGGAAGCAGGAGAAAACACTGACGTCCTGGTACACATCGGGACTAACGATCTCGCCAGCTGGTCAGCTGTGGAGACCAAGGAACACCCGACCAGGTTGGGTGACAAACTATCATCCATTTCGTCTGGCATCTCCTTCTCTGAGATCCTGCCAGTCTGGGAGAGGGGGACAGATGGATGGAAGGCCAGAGAAGGGGAGATAGGGGAGCTAAACATGTGGCTCAAGGGCTGGTGCCAGGAAAAAGGACACAGATTTGTAGGGAACTGGCAACAGTTTTGGGAGCGAAAGTTCTTTATATTTGATGGACTGCATCTGACTAAGGAGGGAGTCAGTGCATAGGGGCAGAAGTTTGACGTCTTTGCAGAATATTTAAACTAGCTAATGGGGAGAGGGGTGCAGCACCCCATATGTCGAATGGGAAGAACACCCCTCCCCCCTTAGCTAGTAGTCAAACAGGAGTTCAGCATGTTTGTAGTTCATTTGCATCACCAGGTAAAGAAAAGGGTCCAGCTCCCCATACGACGCACAGAGGAAATGCCGGACCTCGCCCAACAACTAACACACCGAAATCTGGCCAATGGAAAATCATGTCCACAAATGCTCACAGTATGGAAAACAACATTCCAGACCTGCAGGTGATAATGATAGAGGCTAAACTGGACATAGTAGCCAGTAGCGAGACATGGTTTACCAGTAACCACACTTGGGAGACATCAGTACCTGGCTATGTACTATTCAGAAGAGACCGAGATGCAAAAAGGGGGAGTGGAGTGGGCCTTTATGTCAATGACTATATCAAAGCTACAGAAATTCAGAATATGCAGCCAGAGCCAGAAGAACTGTGGGTCACCCTGGAAACAGGACAGCGATACAAACTGGGGTTGTGTACAGGCCTCCAGACCAGGGAAGGACATAGACATGTTACTGTTAGAAGATATACAAAACATGACAGCTAAAGGGGAGGTTCTGATAATGGGAGACTTTAACATGCCAGATTCAGATTGGTCACTACCAGCAAGGACATCTGCCGGAATTAGGCATATGGTGGATTCCCTGCAGGGGAAGGGCCTCAAACAACTAGTACAACATCCCACAAGAGACAGGAATATCCTAGATCTAGTACTAACAGGGAAAGGATCACAGATCTCCTGGTAGAAGGTCACCTGGGTGCCAGTGACCATCACATGGTATGGTTCAATTTGGCCACTAGAACAAAATCATCCCATTCCAAGGCAAAAAAATGGAACTTCAGAGAAGCTGACTTTGATAAGATGGCCAACAGAGTTCAGCTAGCCCTGGCAAAAAGAAATACAGGTAAGGAGGTACAGGCAGAATGGGCAAGCATTAAAGATGCAATACTTGAAGCAACATCCCATTATGTTACTTTTCTCACTAAGAACAAAAGAAGAAGGAAACCACTTTGGTTCTCAAACACAGTAGCAGAAAAGGTCAGAGCCAAAAGGCTGGCCTTCAGGAAATATAAGGGAACGCAGCAGGATGAAAATAGGGAGGCATACCAAACTTCCCCAAGGGAAGCAGGGAAGGCAGTAAGGCAGGCAAAGGCCCAAACAGAGGCAACACTA
Source organism: Neoceratodus forsteri (assembly GCA_016271365.2). Lineage (NCBI taxonomy): Eukaryota > Metazoa > Chordata > Ceratodontiformes > Ceratodontidae > Neoceratodus > Neoceratodus forsteri. Next base: position 1,839,722,342 of record CM057456.1, read on the forward strand.
GCAGGAACAGTAAAAGAAGTTGACAAGACTTTCTATAGATACATTAGTGAAAGGAGAAAGTCCAGATGGGGTATTGCTAAGATCCAAGGGGATAAGGGGGCATGTGAGGAGGAGGACCACGTAAAAGCATCTATCCTAAATTAAAAAATTACTCACCTTAGTAATGTTGTTTCTTCTAATGGAGTCTTGCTATATTATGACATATGCAGTGAGTCCCAACCTTCGAACTGCTCCAGAGGTGAAAGAGTTAACTTTCCATGCTAGGCATGGAACTCTGAGCGCGGGCCCGGCTGAAAACTCTGTTGTTAATCAAACTCAAACTGTCAGATCTTTACGAGCAAAACTCACTAAGGTTCTGTGTGGAAGCCGTAAACCTACACTAGCCAACTGGCTACTAAATATAAGAACACATTTTTCTTGGTCCCAAAACAAAGACTCAAGTCAGGGATCCAAAAATTAAAACATACTCACCCAAACACCCCAAAAAGAGGGGTGAAAAAATAAGGTGAGCATCTACTATGCTAACACTGCACTGCCCACCCACACCCAAAAGTAGAGGTTCTGAGAGGGGCAGGCATGGGGGAGATCATAACATAGCAAGACTCATTAGAAGAAACAACATTACTAAGTTGAGTAATTTTTCTTCAAACAACATGAAGTCTTGCTATATTATGACATATGCAGACTACACAGCAGTACCTCCATGGAGGATGGACAGAACCTACTTTCGAAATAGGCTCTGAAGCACAGTTGTGCCAAACCGAGCATCACTCCTAGCCTGGATGTCCAGGGAGTAACGCTTGCAAAGTGTGAACTGTTTTCCAGGTAGCTGCTTGACATATCTCTAGAATAGGGATGTTCCTGGCAGCAGCCAGAGACGCAGCTGTACTTCTGGTAGAATGAGCCCTCAGGCCTGAGGGAGGAACCTACCCAGTTTTTCAAGCAAAATTGATACAAGAGACAATCCACCTGGCAATGGATCTTTAGTGGCAGGTTTCCTTTACCAACCTCACCATAAGTGAGGAACAGTTGGAAGGAGTCAAACATGTGACCCCTTAGTGCGTTCTGTGTAGTAACTAGGGGCTCTTTTGACATCTAAACTGTGCAGTCTCCTCTCGCCAGAGGAGGAATGGTCACTGAAGTACACAGGGAGAGACACTGATTAAGGTGGAAGTCTGAAACCACCTTAGGCAAGAACTTTCTGTTAGTCCTGAGGACCACCTTATCTCTATGAAAGGAGATAAAATCAGGTTCCACTGACAATACTTGTAATTCACTTATGCGCCTGGCAGAAGTGATGGCTACCAAAAACACAGTTTTCCAAGTCAAGTACTTAAGCTCTGCTGAAGACAAGGGCTCAAAAGAGGGTTGCATAAGCTGAGCAATGCAAATATTAAGATCCCAGGCAGGGGCAGGGTCCCTGAATGGAGGGTTGGTGTGAAACAACCCCTTGAAAAACTTGGAGAATACAGGATGAGCCGAAAGTGAAGAGGGTTTACCTGCTGATAAGAAAGCAGACACGGCTTCCAGGTGTACCTTTAGGGTAGCTGGCCTCAGCCCCACAGTATTCAAATGCACCATATAATCTAGGACTGTGGATAAGTCAGCAGATTCTGGGGAAATATGCTTGCCAGAGCACCAAATGGAAAATCTCTTTCATTTGGAATTATAAGTAGCTCTGGTGCATGGCTTCCTAGAAGCCTTCAATATATCCAATACACCTTGGGAGAGGTGTAAGTCAGCAAACTCTAACTCTTCAAGAGCCAGGCCTTGAGATTGAGAGATTTGAGATTCGTACCAAACCCTCCCGAGCACAAGTTAACAGGCTGTGATTCCTGGGAAGACACAGGGAAGATGGACTGTTAAGGACATAGAGTGGGTACCAGGGCTGTCTGGCCCAATCTGGAGCAACAGGATCATCTTGCAGGGTTGAGATCTGATTTTGACTAGCACCTTGAACAGAAGAGGAAGGGGAAGCATAGAGAAACTTCCCTTCCCAACTGAGAAGGAAGGCATCCAGAGGGACTGAGCCCAACACTGGGGGCCTGCAGCAAAAAAGGGAAGTTGGTGATTGTCTGGGGCTACAAAAGATCTATCTGGGGTGCCCCATCTGGCAAATACTACCTCCTACTAGGGGATCCAGTGACCATTCGTGATGGCCCTAGAAATCCTGCTGAGAGCATCTGCCAGGACATTGTCCTTGCCTGGGAGGTAAACTGCCGTGAGGGAGGTGTTCAGGAGTACGCCAGAGACCACAACTTCATTGCTTCGGTGCACAAGGCCGTAGACCGAGTCCATCCTTGCTTGTTGATGTACCATATTGTAGTGGTGTTGTCTGTTCTGATCTGTACAACCTTGTTCTGAACAGAGGTGGAAAAAGCTTGAAGTGCTAGAAAAACTGCTCTGAGTTCCATCAGTGATTGATGTGGAGCAGAGATTCCTGAGGGGACCACAATCCCTGGGTAGTGAGATCGCCCATGTGAGCTCCCCACCCCAAGAGGGATGCATCTGTAGTAAGGATTAAGAAGTGAGACTGAGGGGTGAAGGGGAACCCCTGTCTCAGATTGCTCTGGTCCTGCCACCACTGAAGGGCTTGGATCAGGGTTCAAGTCACTGGGATCAATTTGGTCAGAGGGTCTCTCCTTTGAGACCAAAAGGCTCTCAAATGGAACTGGATGTACTTCATCTGAAATCTTGCTCCCTGCACAACTACTGTAGAAGCAGCCATGTGCCCCAGGAGCTGCAGAAAACGCCTTGCTGGTCGAGAGACCTGCAGGGTGAAAGAGGAGGCCAGAGAGACCAAGGTCCTTGCTCTTTCCAGAGGAAGGAAGGCTCTGGCCTCTTTTGTGTTCAGTTCTGCACCTATGAAGGTGAGAAGCTGGAGAGGCTCTAGAACTGACTTTGGAAGATTGAGAAGGAAACCTAGAGATGTGAGCAGTTGCTGAGTTACCTGAACGTGTAGTTTGACCTGTTCTGGAGACTGGCCTACTATGAGCCAGTCGTCCAGGTAAGGAAAGATGGCAATCTTTTGCCTTCTTAAGTGAGCCACTGCTACTGCCAGGCATTTTGTGAATACCTCGGCAGAGATGAGGCCGAAGGGCATTGCTCTGAACTGGTAATGGCCTGAAGGCAGTTCAATCTGAGATACTTTCGTTGGGAGCTTCTGATAAGAACATGGAAGTAGGCATCCTTGAGGTCCAGGGACGCTACCCAGTCCCCTGGCCTTAGAGAGGGTAAAATAATTCCCAGAGTCACCATTTTGAATTTTGGTTTTAAAAGGTGCTTGTTTAGGTGTCTGAGATCCAGGATGGGCCGCCATTCTCCTGCCTTTTTTGGGGTAAGGAAGTACCTGGAGTACAACCCTTTGCCCTGGTGTAGAGGTGGAACCCTTTCCACAGCTCTGAGAGCCAGGAGGGTAGAAACTTCTGTTTCTAGGGCAAGTGCCTCTGATGGATTTGCAGGTGGAAAGGACCTGGCTCTCATCTTTGGAAATTTCTTGAAGCTGAGAACCAGTCCCTGGCTTACTACTTCCAGGACCCACTTGTCTGATGTTAAAGACTTCCAGTCCTGGACAAAGTAAGCAAGCCTGCCCCTACAGGTAGTGGAGAATCGGCCCTGGCCACGCCATCAGGGTGCCTGCTTGGCAGGGGCTTTGGGCTGAGGGGTAGAAGCAGGCTTGCTTGTCACTCGCCTGCCTCTACCTCTAAAGAACCCCTCTGGGCATAAGCAGAGAGAGGCCTGGACTTGGTAAAAGGCTCATGAAAAGGCCTGCCCCTGCCCCTGGGATGCTGCCTTTGAGGAGTGGCCTGCCTTCCTTGGCCTGTGCACTCTATAAGTGGTCCTATATTCATCCATTTTCTTCATGTAATTCTCTGTCTGCTCCCCAAACAGAGAATTGCCCACAACAGGAAAATCCATGGCCTTAGACTGGGTATCCTATGACAGGGTAGTACATCTGAGCCAAGTCATTCTGCGAAGTGCCGCAAATGTAGCCATGACCCTTGATGACACATCATTAGAGTCTACTGCAGCATGAAATTGCACCTTGGATGCCTCAATACCATCTGCAGCCACCTGTTCCAGCTCCCTGGCAAGCTGGTCAGGGACCTGTTTTGCCAGGGCCAGCACAGTATCCCATCTGGATTTCTGGTACCTAGCAGCATAAGCCATATCATTTGCCTGTCTGAGTCCCAAAGATGCTGCCACGTACTGTTTCTTTGCCATGGCATCAATCCTCCTGGAGTCCTTTTCAGGGGGGTGCGAAGCTAGAGGGATATTTGCCTTGTCACAGGCTGCAGCCTGCACTACCCCCACATGGCTGCATTGCTGTGTGAGGAACTCCGTATCAGAGCCTGATAATGTATACCTCTTGTCCATCCTTTTATCAACAGGAGGTATAGTGTGAGGAGTTTTTAGAATTTTTACTGTCTGTTTCCTAAAAGATTTATGCAAAGGAATAGACAGTCTCCTAGACTCTGGAATATCCATCATTTCTACATAATCAGGCTCCTCTTGGTCATCAACAGCTTCCTCAACAGGGAGTTGGAGAGTTTCAGCCACTTTCTTATAGAACATAAAATGAGAAAGGGACTCAGATAGCCTGGGGAGAAACCCTGACGGTCTGTCTGGAGAGATGTCCGTTCAATGGGCACATCCAGACCTTCAAAACCACATTCACTCTCCTCATACTCCTCTTCCCCCTCCTCCGGTTCATAAAAATCCTCAAAATCATAATCTTGAACCCTGGGAACCGGCCGAACCGAGCGCTTCCCTGATGGTGTCAGTTCGGTCGGAACCGGGGAAAGTGACTGGACAATTTGAATTGCTTTAGCTATTTCCTCAGCGGTTGGAGAAAGAACTTTTGGCTCCACACTTGCTGACTTTCTAGTCCTTTTAGTTGGAACTGGCTCCTCAGAGCTGGCTCTTCGTTTGCCCGAGGAAGTATCGCCCTGGTCAGAGGGCACTCCCTCCGGTTCGGTTGGAACCGAACCGGACTGGCCATCCGGGTCAGCGGACTTTTGCTTCCCTTTCCTGAGCCTACCAACTCTTTTCTATGGTGGCAGCAGGAAAATTTTACAAATCTGGCAGTCTGCATTGAGGTGGTCAAACCCAGACAATACATAGGTGATGTGTGGGTCAGCCTTAGCAAAGGCTTCCCCACAAACACTACAGTGCTGAAACCCAGTGGGCCGGTTTTCTTTTGGGTTTCTCAGACATAGTGCCAGCCTAACCAAACTTGCCCGCTTATGGCAATCCGCTAAGCAAGACTCTCTATCGGTTCCCAACCGTGTCACGGGTCATGGAAAACGTAATGAAATCCATTTTTTTAGAATCGATAAGAACGGGAACCAAGATCAAATAAGGACTAGTAAAGTTTGAGAATAACCTGATCGGTTCAAACCGAACCGAAAAACGTTTACAAGTTCCACACAGAATGAAATAAATGTAAGCCTATCTAATACTTACAGTACCACAGACAGAGCTTGAACCGACCAGTTGCTGTTTAATTTCGGTCAAAAAACCGAAAAATAATACTTTTTAACCGACAAACGAACCGAGCAGAAGGAGAAATCTCCGGAGCGACTGTTCAGTGAGGCGGAGTAAAGAATCTGACAGTTTGAGTTTGATTAACAACAGACAGAGTTTTCAACCGAGCTCGCGCTCAGAGTTCCATGCCTAGCATAGAAAGTTAACTCTTTCACCTCCGGAGCAGTTCAAAGGTTGGGACTCACTACATATGTCATAATATAGCAAGACTTCATGTTGTTTGAAAGATACTTCTGCTCAGTATTTACTGAAGAGAATGTAGGGCAGGGCCCACAGCTCAGCACCATGACACAGGGGGGAGGGAGGTGTGCACTAGTCCCTTCACAAAAGAAAGGGTCCTACAAGAGCTCGCTAAGCTTAGGGTGGACAAGGCAATGGGACCTGATGGCATGCATCCCAGGGTACTTAAGGAGCTAAGGGTGGAACTAGCAGAGCCATTATCAGAACTGTTTAGTGAGTTGCTGAGCACAGGAGAGATCCCAGAAGACTGGAGAAGGGCTCATGTGATCCCGCTTTACAAGAGTGGTAGCAGGAAGGAGGCAAGGAACTACAGACCAGTCAGTCTTACCTCGGTAGTGGGCAAGATTATGGAGACACTCCTTAAGGAAAAGACAGTGCAACACCTGGAATCCATAGGAGCACAGGATCCAAGACTGCATGGGTTTACATAAGGAAGGTCCTGTCAAACTAATCTCATAGATTTCTTTGACTGGGTAACCAGAGTGGTGGACCAAGGGGGAGCAGCTGATGTTGCCTACCTTGACTTCAGCAAAGCTTTCGATGCTGTTCCACACAGAAGATTGATTAATAAGCTGGGTGGGCTCAGGGTGGGTCAGACATTGGTCAACTGGTTGAAGGGCAGAAAACAGAGAGTTGTGGTAAACGGTATACAGTCAGAAGAGATGCAAGTCACAAGCGGGGTATCTCAGGGATCGGTCCTGGGGCCAGTCCTCTTCAATATCTTCATCAGTGACATTGCAGATGGACTGGAGGGTAAGGTTTGTCTCTTTGCAGATGACACCAAGATCTGCAGCAGAGTAGATGATCCAGATGGGGTGGGCAGAATGAGAAGAGATCTGGATAAATTAAAGCGGTCAGAAGAGTGGCAACTGGGGTTTAATCAAAGAAGTGCAAGATCATGCACATAGGGAAGAGAAACCCTGAAGCCACCTATAGGCTGGGAGGGAGTTGCTGGTAGTCACAAGGGAAGAAAGAGACTTGGGCGCCATCATCACCGATGACCTGAAATCATCCAAGCAGACCACTAAAGCAGTAGGTAAGGCTAGAGAGATATTGGGGTGTATTAGAAGGGGTATCACAAGTCAGAAGAGGGAGGTAATAATCTCTCTTTACAAGACACTTGTTAGGCCCCATCTGGAGTACTGCGTGCAGTACTGGAGGCCACACCTTCACAAGGACATTAACCAAATTGAGGCAGTCCAGAGAAAGGCCACCAAAATGGTGCAGGGACTGCATCAGAAAACATATCAGGACAGATTAACTGAGCTCAATATGTATACCCTAGAGCAAAGGAGGGAGAGAGGTGATATGATTGAAACATTCAAACACCTTAAGGGCATTAACAAGGTGAAAGTGTCTAATATGTTTCAATATAAGAAAAATAGCAGGACAAGAGGACACAGCATGAGATTAGAGGGAGGCTGATTAAGGTGTAATGTGAGGAAGTTCTTTTTCACAGAAAAGGTGGTGGATGCATGGAACGGCCTACCTCAGGAAGTGGTGGATATGAATACAGTGCAGGGCTTCAAAAAGGCATGGGATAGGCATAAGGGAGCAATACAAATGAGTATGAATAGATAGGCCATTGGCAGAGCAAAGAAAGGCCAATGGCACATTCATAAGGTAGAAAAAGAAATGGGCAGACTGGGTGGGCCTGGCGGTCCTTATCTGGCATCAACTTCTATGTTTCTATATTCAAATGCTCAGGCAGAAAAGAATACTTAAACCCATATTATATTTAGGAAACTTTTTCTGGTGAGATTCTAGAAGGGGAAGTAGGGATGGGATTGTACTGGCTCACTACTGGACCCATTAGAAGAAACATCATTACTATGGTGTGTCATTTTTTTCTTCCAATAAAACAAGTCCAGTAGTGATACCATACAAAAAAAATGAAAATGACGTACTTAACATAACTTGATCTTCCAGAATATCTTCACCATTGATTATCACTTGTGGGGTTAAGCCCAAGATGCCAGAACCCTTTGAGAGCTGGTGATGTGATAGACACAGAGTGTATGTTACCACCTGTGCCCAGTGATATATGGCACCTTGCACCCTCCCTCTTCTACCTTGCTTATCATCCTATTTTCCCCGCCTCTACCCTCCCTTTGGCATCTCTCGGCCTTTCACCACCTTCCCTCCGTACTTCCCCTCTCCACCGCTCCTTGACTAGGCCCTCTGGGGCCGCAGTCTCCCAAGGCCTCACTGTCATGTGCCTCTTCTTTCTTCTACTGCTCCTTGCCTTAGACTTGGACTTGGGTTGCTCCCCGGGCTTCACCCTCCTTCTATCCTGCCGGCTTATCCCCACCTCCTACCTGTGCTCTTTGGGTCTTCCTCACTTCCTTTAATTCCACTAGTTGTCAGTGCCTCTGAAACACACTTTCAACTTGGCCTTATGGGCTGTAACTCTCTAGTGCTTTTTTGACCTTGTACCCTACCCTCAGGGTCCACCTCTCCCCTTCTGTGTCTCTGTCCTGCCGTTGTGTCTCATATCATTGTATTCTCATTTTAAATGAGTCTTTGGTCTACAGTTGTACTATACCATGAGTATAACCTCCTCCCGATATACTCTGTAAAGTTTTTGCACCATAAGGATTTTGTATAGGTTTTCAGTAGTCTGCCTCTATTAGCTCCCTACCTGATGTGTTTTAAGTTTTCAGTTAATTGTACGTCTTAGTCTACTACTTCAATTGCTTTCTCTCCTGTCTTATTTCCTCTGATGTGGAACCTATGTAAAGAGCTTTTAGCTCAAAGGTGTTAATCCTAGATATAATAAATAAATAAAACAGTGGCCCCAGCCCTCAACCACCTCAGTACCTTTCTTATCAAGGAGGTGAGCAGCACGAATCTAACAAGTAACCTATGCAAACACAACAAAAAACCAAAAAAGTCCAAAGATTGATTGTACAGCACTCATCACATGAATAAAGGCAGCTAAAACTTAGTCCTGAGTTGCCATGTGGCCACAAATTTTATTCCAAACAAAAAGGTGGAAGAAAAAGACAAAACATGCAGCAGCAAACAGCCAACGTACAAAGCCCCTGACATTTTGTACAAGTGAGCTTCGTCATCTTTGACAAAGCTCACTCGAGCAAAATGCTAGGGGCTTTGTATGTTGCCTGTTTGCTGATGTATGTACCTGTTTTTCTTCCACCTTTATGTTTGGAATAAATTTCTGACCATAACGCAACTCAGGACTGAGGTTTGGTTACCTTTATTCATGTAGTGAGTACTGTGCAATCTTTGGACTTTATGCCCTTCTGTGGTTTTTGCATCCAGCACCAGTGCCTCAGAGAGATCCTTCCTGATCCCAAGTAACCTATGAACTTGACCTTGGGACATAAGTAGCCCTGGTGTCGCACATAAGAAGGTCCACCAAACCTAGTAACATAGTGTCTTCACAGCCTAAAAGAAGTACAGAGGGGTGAAGATCTTAACACAACAGCACTGGAGTGAGTCCAGGGGATGGTGGACGTGTGTGGTAATCAACGGTGAAGATATTCTGGAAGATCAACAATTACGGTAAACACGTAATTTTCCTATCTTTCAAGAATCACTCTTCACCATTAATTCCCACTTGTGGGTCAGAGTACCAAGCTCAAAGAAAGTCCCTCAGACTAGGAAGGATAGAACTCAGGGCTCACTCAGGATAGTAATCCATTCAGAACCTTCATAGTAAAGGTGGCATGTTGCCTAGCATAGACATCCAGGGCACAGTGCTTGGTGAAGGTGTGCACTGTGCTCCAAGATGCAGCTAACAACATAGAAACATAGACTTTGACGGCAGATAAGGACCGCTAGGCCCATCTAGTCTGCCCATTTCCCTACCTACAGGATAGGCCACAGATCCTAGTTAACCAACAGCCTTTATCTTCCTGCCCCCCCACAAGAATTGCCTTATGTCTGTCCCATGCATTCTTGAATTCTCCCACAGTTTTAGACCCCACAACTTCCTCAGGAAGGCTGTTCCATGCATCCACTACCCTCTCTGTGAAATAATACTTCCTCACATTGCCCCTGAACCGCCTCCTTCTATCTTTAAATTGTGTCCCCTTGTTCTTGCAAGTCTCTTTTTTGAAAGATGCTACCCTCTTGGACTTTGTTGATTCCCTTGAGGTACTTGAAAGTTTCTATCATGTCCCCCCTCCCTTCTTTCCTCAAGGGTATACATATTAAGCTCCTTTAGTCTCTCCTCATACAGTTTCTCTTGCAGACCCTGCACCATTTTAGTTGCCGTCCTCTGGACTGCCTCTATCCTGTCTATGTCCTTGCAGAGATGGGGTCTCCAGAACTGGACACAGTATTCCAGATGGGTCTCACCAACTGTCTGTACAGAGGGATAACAACTTCCTGTTTTCTGCTGCTGATGCCTCTCCTATACATCCCAGTATACCCCGGCCCTCCCTACTGCCTTCTCACATTGCTTGCTAACCTTAAGGTCATCTGATATGACTACCCCAGGTCCCTTTCTGTTTTGTTGTTGTTACTACCTCCCCACCCATTGTGTATTCTTCCCTGGGTTCTTGTTTCCCAGGTGCATTATTTTGCACTTTTTGCATTGAATCCTAGCTGCATCACGCCTGACCATTCCTCCAACCTTGCCAAGTCCTTTTCATCCTTTCCACACTCCTTGTGTATCAACCCTGTTGCAGATCTTTGTGTCATCTGCAAAAGGCATACTTTTCCTTCCAGTCCCCCTGCAATGTCACTGATGAAGACATTAAAAAGGACTGGACCCAATACTGAACCCTGCGGTACCCCACTAGTAACCGCCCTTTCTTCAGAGTGGACTCCATTTACAATTACCTTCTGTGTCCTGTCAACTTTCACCAAGAGGTACAGAGCGTATTTCTGTGAGGGAAGTGGCAACTGTTATCGTGGAGTGGGCATGTATCTTGCCCTCCAACTGAACCAGAGCCACAGCACAGCAGTGGCAATTTTCAATCTAGGTAGAAATGCACCCGATAGTCACAGTTTGTCCCTTATGATTATAATCTAAACAGATTAACAGCTGTCTTGACTGTCTAAAGTCCTTAGTCCTGTCCAGGTAAAACCTAAGGACCCTCTTAACATCCAGTGAGTAGAGTCCTTTCTCCCTCATTCTGGAAGTTGGTAAAGTAAGTAAGCAGAATTATAACCTTATTAAAAGGGAACTCTAACACCACCTAAAGTAGGAACTTGGGATGTATACACAGAACTACCTTATTCCTATGGAAAACAGTATATGGATGATCTGTAACCAAAGCATGAATTACAGATACTCTCCAGGCAGAGGTGACAGCCACCAGAAATGCTGCTTTCCAAGTTAGAAACTTTAAGTAGCAACTCACAACAGGATTGAAGGTCTTGCGAGCAAGCATATCTAGCAAAAGGCTTATATCCCAAGGAGTCACCGGCTTCCTGATGGGAGGCCTTGTATGCAAAATACCTTTGAGGAACCTTTTAAACAGTGGCAACTGTGCTAGGTAGAGGGTACCCACGGGTTTGTGGTATGCTGAAATATCACACAGGTGGACCTTAAATGTGGAATACAGCAGGCCAGTATCAGAAAGGTCTAGTGAGTACTCTGGAACCTTGTAAGGTGGACACCCGAAGGTGTCCATTTAGGTTTTGGAGCACCACACAGAAAATCTTTTTCATTTGACTGTGTATGTCTTCATGGGGGAAGGTTTACGTGCAACCAAAGGTATTTTACAGACCCTCTGAGATATTTACTAGCTGTTTACTTCCATCTCTTCAGGAGCTAGGCCTGGAGGTGAAGGGAGTGCAGGTTGGGATGGACCAGCTGACCCTGGGTGAACAAGTCCATCTGGAGTGGCAGAGCCCTCAGTTTGCTGACTAAAAGTCAATTCAACATAGGAAACCATATCTGCTGAGGCCAGCAGAGGCCTCTAGAATTATCTTGCCCTCATGTACCTCTAGCTTGAACAGCACTCTGTGGATGAATGGGACTAGAGAGAGTGCATAGAGAACAGATTTTGCCATGGCAGTCTGAATGCATCCTGAGAGAAAATGCCATGACCTGGACCTCCGGAGCAGAATCGAGGCAGTCTGGCATTGCACGGGAACAGATTAAGGTCCACATAACTGGTGCTCCACTTGTTGAATAGCAATCTCATGACATAGGGTTCCATGTGACCCACTCATGAGGATCGGCCTCTGTGCAACTGAGCTCATCTGCCAGTGTTCTGGACTTCTGACAAGACTGCTTGAAGCAGGATCCCCTGTTCCTAGCACTATTCCCACACACTCATCGCCTCCCTGCACAGAGGGTAAGAGTGTGTTCCTCCTGGCTTGTAGATATAGTATAATTATTGCCTGTCCGGAGAACTGTCTTTCAGCGGACTGAGTCCACTAGGGCTTTCAGACTGTACAGAGCTGCCTGCATCTCAAGCACATCGATGTGGAGATGAGTCTTTGACAGCTTCCATATACCTTGTGTCTGAAGGCACTGGCAGTGGGCTCCCATCTCAACAGGGTGGCATCCTTGGTGAGAATCACTTCTGGCTCTGGTGACGAGGAGGTTCTGGCCCCGACGACGAGCGTAAGCATGCCACTGATGTGCACTTGACAGTGGAGGGAAAAAAGGAACAGAGGCTGCTTGGGGTTGGCATCACTGTATACCAGCAAGCATCACGCCTACCACATCACCAGCACCCACCAGAAAAGTTGTGACTCTTACAGAGTCCTGCCACCTCCGGCTTAGACTCAGAAGTGTGAATCAATGAAGAAGACCGAGTCTTGGAAGATTTGCACAACTGCTGTCCCAAAACCAGTATCTCTCCTGTGCAGACTGTCCAGGCAGCAGTGCTTAGTGTCCCTTGTGGAATGTGCTCCAAGCCCTAAGGGAGGCAGCGTACTTGCTTTTTCGCAGCAGAATTGCATGCAAGAGACAATACAACTAGAAATAGTACTTTTTGCAGCAGGTCTGCCTTTGCCATCCTCCCCATGGGTGATAAACAGTTGACTGTCCTCAGATCTGATATCTTTTGTTCTATTAAGATGGTAGTTGAGTGCACTCTTGACATCCAAACGGTGCATATTCTGTTCACCTGGACTTTAATGGGATGCAAAAAAGTACAGAAAGAGTGACTCTTTGGTTAAGGTGGAATTCTACCACTTTGTGGAGAAATTTTCTGTTTGTCCTCTGGATAACTTTTTCTCTGTGCATGATGATGTGGTTAGGATCTGTGCACAGGGCTGTCAAACACTGAGACAGTCACAGAAGTAGAAGTGAGGTAACCACTGGAATACAGAAATCAGAATATATTGTGGTTTAACATAACCACAGGAAAATAAAATCATTCCAGTTGAAAAAAAGGAGTTACGCAAGAACTTACGGTAACACTAGCTCTTCGAGAGAAGCTCTTGTAGCAGGCCACATTGGTAGGACAAAGCTGTCAAGCACCAGGATCATGTGGAAAACGTCTAGCTAGCAGTCTACCATGAGGGACCACCCATCGCTGTCAGTCAGCTGACATCAGCCTAGCCTATAAAGGTGGGCGGTCCCCCACACCTACCTCAGTTCTCTCGCTGGCAACCCTGTACGGGCAGTGAAAGGAAAACCGAGGAGGTTTCACAAAAGCCAAAAGAAAGTCAGAAGTAGTGCGAGAGAAAACAGTAGCAGGGGGAAGGAGGGCGGGAAAGCAGGGCCTGCTGCAAGAACTTCTCTTGAAGATCTACTGTTACAATAAGCTCTTATGTAACTGTACTATCTTACTTCAGAGAAGGCTCTTGCAGCATGCCACAGCAGTAGGACTGAGCCCCAAGCAGAACCGGGTGACACCAGGAGAACAACACCAGGAGGAGGACAGATCAGCAGCCACGAGTTCAGGAGAGAAGGCCCTGAAGTATTGCTAGGCCAAAACTGGCCCTACGCCTACAGGCGATGTCCAGACTGAAATGCTTGGTGAAGGTGTGGACAGAACTCCAGGTGGCAGCTGCACAGAGTAGACACATTTCTGAAGGAAGCCACTGAGGCGGCCATACCTCTGGTGGAATGGTTCTTGACCACTCCCGGAAGGGTTTGTTGTACTTGGGGTAGCAATAAACAATGCAATTAGCTAGCCACTTAGACAAACAATGTTTGGAAATAGGAGTGCCTTCTCTCGAGGGCGAACAAAACAAACTGGTCAGATTTCCTAAAAGGCTGTTTGGTTCATACAGTACCGCAAAATCCTATGTACGTCCAAAGTATGGAGCAAGGCCTCCCCCTGATTAGAATACTCAGGAAAATAAACTGGAAGGTGGATGGATTGATTCAAAGTAAACTCCTACACCATCTAAGGTAAAAACTTAGGATTAGTACGCAAAGACACCCTGTCATTGTGAAAAACCAAATAAGGCTCCTTACACATAAAAGACTGCAGCTCAGAAATCCTTTGAGCAGAACTTAGTAACAGCTACTAAAAAGAGCACTTTCCACAACAGAAAGCGCAACTCGCAACTTGCGGCCAGTTCAAAGGGAGGTAAAATGAGTTTCTCCAACATAAAGTTGAGGTCCCAAGGAGGGACCTGGTCCTGAATGGGAGGCTTCAATTGCAAAATGCTCCACAGGAATGTGCGAGACACCTTGAGCTGGACGACAGCTTTGCCCTCAACAAGTGCATCGTACGCACAGATGGCAGAAAGGTGCACCTTGAGCGAGAAGTACCCCAAGCCTGAATCCAAAAGGGAAAGAAGGCACTCCAACAGCTGATTTACTGTGCAGGTAAAAGGGTCCAAATGGTGAACAGCAGCCCAAAGGGAGAAACGCTTCCATTTCATAGTGTAAGCGGCTCTGATGGAGGGCTTCCTAGCAGTCACCAGGATGTCTGCATTCCCAGAGGACACTCCAAAGTGAATAATAGCTAGATCTGCAGGAGCCACGCATGGAGATGCAAGGACTTAAGGTCTGGATGGACCAGGGTTCCCTGGTCCAGGGAGAGCAAGCCGGTGCACAGAGGTAGAGGCACTGGAGGCTCCACCGCCAGCTGTTGCAGCAAGGAGAACCAGGTCTGACACGGCCAGAAGGGAGCTATGAGAATCATCTCTGCCCCTTCCAACTGAAGCTTGAACAGAACTCTTTGCAGGAATGGGAAGGGAGGAAAGGCATATAGAAACCTCCCCTTCTAGGAGAGGGACAATGCGTCTCAGCAGAAAACTGCAGGCCCGGGATCGAGTGAGCAGAAAAGCACAAAGAAATCATTGAAAATTCAATGTTTTAAACGTAGAAAGAACAGAAAATAAAAAAAGAGCGGCAAGTGCAAGTAATGGCGGTCAACTGTAGCTGCAGCATCCGCTAAGGTCCAACGTGTGCGGGTCAATGGCGGGAAAAGAACTGAGGTAGGTGTAGGGGGACCACCCACCTTTATAGGCTAGGCTGACATCAGCTGAGTGATGTCAGCAGTGGGCGGTCCCTCATGGTAGACTGCTAGCTAGAAGTTTCCCGTGTGGTCCTGGTGCCTGATGGCTTTGTCCTACCAGTGTGGCCTGCTGCAAAAGCCTTCCTCGAAGTAAGAGCTGTGGTTCTGGACTTCAGAAGGATGAACTTCAGTAAACTGGGGGCAATAATAAAAGATAAGCTGGTAGTGATAGACAGGCAGAAGCCACATGGGATATCATGAAGAAGGGCATAATGGAGGTGATGGCATCATGCATAAACACATTGAGAAAAACAAAAAGCAAAAAATGCACAAAATGACACAAGTATTGGGAGGGAGGGAGGGAGGAGGAGGAGGGGAGAGAGAGAGAGAGAGAGAGAGAGAGAGAGAGAGAAATGAGTTAAGCAGATAGAGGTCAAATAACATGCTCCAAATCACACAGTGATCAACTGAGTCTAGTAGGATTTAAACTTGGGTCTCCAGGTTTACAGCACTGCACTATAACCCCTACAGTTGCACTGTCTTTCATACTAGAGAGACGCAGTCTGTCAGTTTTTCAAAAAGAGGAGACAGAACACCTGGCAAAACTATACAAAATCTTAAAGAGGAAGAACAGGAATTAGATGCCAATAATTGGTTTGTCCAGACATGAAAAGAAAGAAGAAATATATTGAAGGCTGTAAGACAGGTTGGAATGAAGGCTTACTCACTATTAAATATTGTAATAGCTCTTAATTTTTATTTGGTATTTACTGCCAGTGGTATATAGTGTGCCAACATTTTGTGAGTGACCTTGCTTCTTCAGGGCAACTTTGCATACTATTAATTTTCTCAAGAACGTTGTACTGTCCTCACCGTATAAATTATAATTAAGTTTCTTTCCAAGTATTTGTTTCAACTCATTGCTTCATTATATATACATATATATCACCTATATTAAGTAACTGCCACAGAGAAATACACATTATAATCAATCTTAATCATTTTTACTTATCTGCTCACATATCACTGTGTACATACAGGGGTGTGTATATATATATATATATATATATATATATATATATATATATATATATACACACACACATACATATACACACACACACCTTTATGTATATGTCTTGTCACTCTTTATCAACTGTTTGCCCTAGTCTACCAACTGTTTAAGAGGAAAGGCGCCACACTGTAAATTAAAATTGTAAAATAGTCTTCATATCTGTGTTGCTCTTTATAAGATAATTACATCTGAAAGTACAGTGGACGTCAAAAGACTCACCCCAGGCCTACGGTGACACTGAGGGTTGAGGCACTAGTGCTACACCTTGTGCCACGCTGGCGACCTGGGTTCAGTGATGGACTTGGGTTGCCAGGGGTTAGCAGGGGAAGGAAGAGGACTGTGCATCCAGAGGACAGCTCTCCTCTCCTGAGGGAGGGTTCAGGGGCTGCTGGTGTCTAGCAACCCTCTGATCGGGGGGTACTGCAGGTACACCAGCCAGAATAGAGGGTGGAGTGTGGCAGACACCAGCAGGGCAGGCGTCACTGCATGCCACACTTCAAGGGGAGAAAAAGGAAATACCTCTGCTGGCCAGGTAAGGCAATGGCTGGTCTCAGGGGGCTGACACCCACATGCTCTTTTTTTTTTAAATTCAAGTTTATTAAACTTCAGAAATCTGAGTACACACACAGTACTAGTTACAGCACAACATTTCATCTTATTTCGATTTAAACAGTGGGGGTAACATCCACATAATAGTTTATTCAGTATTTAAAATCCCATTAGGTAATGTATGTTACACTAAGCTGAATCTCTAGTTAAAAGATAATATGTCTTATCACATGCAATTCATCAACAACAATCCACTTGTATGTCCAGACTTGAGCTTTGCCATCAGTTAATAAACCTCATTAAGTCTTTGAGAAAAGGCCAAGAGGGGTCCTCCATGGCTGAGCCCTTATTTGGACCTTTTAGAACAGAGTTAGTGGTCTGGCTCTGGTCCTCCCATTGCCCCATCCCTGGCTTCTTCCTCCCGGGTCCCTCCCCCAAGCTAGACCCTCCCAGTATATTCCACCATGTCCATCTACGAACATAGGTTGCTGAGCTATGGTTCATTTTGAGCATCAGTTCTTCCATTTCTTGGATTTCCTGAATGATAGAGATCCACTGTTTCATATCTGGTGGGTCGGGGAGAGCTATTTTCTGGTAACTGATTTGTGGGCTGCTGCCAAGAGGATGTTCCACAGATATAAATTGTCAGCCTCCCCTCACCTCCTCCTGGGGCAGTCCCATAACCAAGTTTTTCATTGTGAGCTGGGAAGAGCACCCAAATATCCCTGTAATCTCTCGTGTCACCAATGTCCAAAAGGGCTTTAAAATGCTTCACTCCCAGAATGTGTGTGAGTGGTGAGCCAGTTGGGCCCCACATCCCCTTCAGCAGCTGGCAGATGCTCCCCTTCCCCATTTGTTTTGGATTTCAGGGGTATGGAAGAACCTCACCCTCACCTTCCAGGTGAATTCCCGCCAACCAGGCGAGAGCGTGGTCCTATTGGCTAGTTGGAAAATCTTTTCCCATTCCTCTACTGTTATATTCTGGCTACTCTCTTCCTCCCATCTAGTTTTTATTCTGAGTGAGCTTCCAGCTTTCAGATGTCTGACTACTTTATACAAGGCCGATATATGACCCCGTTCAAGTGTTCCTGAGATTATGGAATTGACAACTTTAAGGAAGTTATCCGAGTTAGGGTCCGAGCTTGTGGCTCCTCGAGTTGCTTGGAGGTATGCCCTTAGTTGTAGATATCGATAGTGGTCTCTGTTTCTTAAATTACACGCCTGTTTAAGGGTTTGGAAGTTGAGAGTCGAATCTTCTGAGACCAGCTGTTCCAAGGGCTGTAGACCCTGTCTGGCCCACAGCCGAAAGACATGGTCCAGTTTAGCTGGGGTAAATTGTTCAAAGCAGGCAAACCAGAGAAGTGGCCAGACTACCTATACCAGATCGAGTTTGGACCAGAGTTTACGTATCATATTTAGGGTGTTCCCCACCAAGTGGAGGGAATGATTTCCGTCTTCTTGTAGTAATGGGTCCGCAACTCGGGCCCCAAAGGGTGGGCCTTCTGAAATATGATTCTCAGTGTCCTTTCAGTGAGCTTCGTAAGATGCTGTGCTCCATAGTAAAGCATTCCTCAGGCAGGCACCCATGCAGTAGTCCTCCAAATTAGGGACGTCCCTCCCACTCTGTCAGAGTGTAGTATCTTCATTTTTATTCGTGGCTTGCCTGGTCACCATATGAATTTAGAGATTATTTTCTGCCAAAGGTCAAATTATTTCTGTGGGATATGCACCGGGAGAGACTGAAAGAGATATAGGAACCTGGGAAGGATGTTCATAGTGATGGTTTGAATTTTGGAAAACCGGTAGTTTTAAGAGCTGCCATTTATCTATGTCTTGTTGAAGCTGGGCCAGCAAGGGTCCATAATTTGCTGAGAAAAGCCTACCCAGATTTTTTGTAATCTGTATTCCTTGGTATTTGATTTTTTGTTTGTTCCAGTTTAGAGGGAGAAGTTTAGTGATTTCTGGTGGGGGGCTGTAAGACAATCTAAGAATCTCTGTTTTGTCCTTGTTTAATGAATAACCCGACTGTAAACCAAACTCCTGAAGGGTATTCCAGATTTTAGGGATGGATTGGTTGGGTTTAGTGACATATAATAAGACATCATCCGCATATAGAGAGATTTTATGCTCAGTGTCTCCCACCTCAACCCCAGAGATGTCTGGGTTGTCTCAGATGGCACAGGCTAGGGGCTCTATATATAGGGCGAATAGAACGGGGGACAGAGGGCAACCCTTTCTCGTGCCTTGCCCCACAGGAAATCTGTCTGATATACTCCCATTGACTCTTATGTATGCCTGAGGGACAAAGTAAAGGGTTTTTAGGGCTTCTATCATGGGTCCTGGGAACTCGAATTTACCCAATACGGTGAACAAGAAGGGCCAGGACACTTTATCGAATGCCTTTTCGGCATCTAGACTCATCAGGCAGGCTGGGGCTCTATCCCGATTGATCTTATTTATGATATTTATGGTGCATCTGACACTATCAGGGGCCTGTCTGCCTGAAATAAAGCCCGTCTGGTCTTTATTAATTAATTGGGGTAAGATGGGGAGCAGCCTCTTGGCTATAATTGTAGTGAAGATCTTATAGTCTACGTTGAGTAGCGAGATCGGGTGGTATGAGCCGCACTCAACTGGGTCCTTTCCTTACTTGTGTAGGACTGTAATGGTTGCAAAGTCCCAGGAAGGTGGAACCGCTCCTCCCTCCACCTAGATTTCATTAAAAGCCTGCAGTAGATGTGAGGCTAATTCTTTTTTTAAGTGTTTTGTATATTTCTCCACCAAAGCCATCTGGCCTGGACATTTCCCTGATTTAAAATGTGTGCTAACCTCATGGACTTCAGAAATATGTATGGGGGCTGCCAAATCGGTCTGCTGGGTTGGGGTTAATTTTGGTAGTTTAAGGGCATTCAGATAATTAATTTTGTCTTGTGGGGAGGTCTCACTCTGGGCCCGGTACAGTTGCTTGTAAAATGTGACAAATGTATCCCTGATCTGGTCAGCCTTGTGGGTTGTAGACCCTGTTTTGGGGTGCTTTATTCTTAGAATAGCTGCTCTTGCCTGCCTTTGTTTTAGTCTAAGAGCTAAAATTCTGGACGCTCGCGCACCCCCTTTGTGGTATGATTGCTTAAGGTAGTTAAGGGATTTCTCGGTTTCTACTTGATGCAATTTTTGTAGTCGGTTTGTAGTTTCTTTAATCTCCTTATCCCTCTGTTTGGTCCATTTTTGTTGTTGCAGTGTCTGTAGGCTTTTTAGCTGGTTGTTAAGCTGTGTCTGGAGGAGCCTACTGAAATGTGTTTTCCCCTCATCATAGTTTTTGTTAAGTCCCAAATTGTTTGTGGGGCCACGCCTGGGTTGGAATTATGTGTTAGTGTCTGAGTGATGACCTCTTCGAGTTTTGCTATTATGTCTTTATCCCTTAATAGGGAGCAATTCATACGCCACTGTGTTCTCTTTTGTGGTAGTCCTAGATCTACTTCTATAAACAGTGGTTGATGATCGGAGTGGACCACAGTGCCCACCCATAAGTGGCCCATCTTAGACATATCCCCAGTTTGGGTCAGGAACATGTCTAATCTTGAGAAGGTTTTATACCAGGGGGAGCAACGTGTAGTTTCTGGCAAAAGGGTATTTCTCCCTCCATATATCTATGAGGCCTACCACTGATAGGGAACTGATCCTCAAGCATTTGGCAGATCTAGATATGTGCATCTTTGTGTTGCAGGAGCAGGGGGAGGCACCACCTCCGCTTTATATCTTTATGCCCTGCTGATTTTAATTCTGAGTATTCAGCAACGTTTCCACAGTGTGAAACAAAGCAATTTGGGTCATCCGCTGAGCGCCAGGAATAAACAGTACCATTGCACCAAGTGTTATGGCTCAGCAGCACTCTAACCCCATGTTACAGTGCCCTAAACAAAACAGGTTACCCTAAGGCACTTAAGATCATCAGATGCGGGCCAGTCATAATTACCCTCGGAGGCAGAACTTTAATTGTCACTGTAGCAAAATCCTGGAAACTCTGAGATTGAATACCTCTTAATGCAGCTTGAGCTGCTCTGTGTCTTACTTATATAAATGATATGCTGGGCTCTCTAGTGCAGCATTTAAACCAGCCAGGGGTGATCTGTATCTCTCCAATCTGACCCGCAGAGGTTCACAGGAGGTCGAGGATCAAGGAGATGCTGTACTGACGTCCTAGCCGGACAAGGCAGCAATGCCGGTTAAAACTAAATTGCCACCAAGCGCTCGCAGTACAGGCCAGAGCAAGACGACGACAGACCCTGTCCCTCCCCTCCAATCAACTCATGTGTCAAGAGAAGGGCTGCAGCACTCTCATCTGCTTTCGGGGCACACACAGCGTTGAGCCCTCTGTCGGCAGCACCAGATCATAGCTGAAAGACTACGTAGTTATCGTGGGAACCGCCAGATACCCGCCCCCCCGACTGCGGTGGCACTCCCACAGCAACCGACCAAGCAGAGACTCAGAGTCATGCTGGGGAAAAATTAGAAGCATTTCAGAAAGCAGCCTAACATTCGGTCCACGGTAGGGACTAGGCAGGAGCTGGATCCAATGTTGGGAATGTGGTATTGTACTGAATAAGTGCTGAGAACCCAGACACCCCCCCCCCCGCAACCGCTCCCCCGTGCCCCCTCACCCTACCCAGTCATAGCTCGATTTGGAATGCACTTCTGGTCCGTATTCTTCTTTAGCTGTTTCCTTGTACCGCTTCCCGTCAGCTCCTTGTGTTGATGTGAGCAGACCATGCCGCGTGGTTCGGGCGGGAGAGTGGGGCCTTTAGGCTGTCGTTAAGCAGCCTTGTAGAGTGTGGGCACAACCTAGGGGGAAGCGGGGAATCACTCACCGCAGAGAAGAAAGGAGAGAGAGGAAAAAGAAAACATACAGAGTACTTGCACTTCTAACAGTTCCCCGCGTCTTGTACGTTGCTTTGTAGGGCAGATCTTCATGTTGCTGGTCTTCGCCATTTGCTTCAGGCACTGGCTCCTGCATGTTGATCGAGGTGGAGTAGGGTCTAATGAGTGCCGCTACATCAGAACGCAGATTGGTGTGCGGTACTGCTTAATTCCTTTTCTTTTGTAGCCCTTCTGAGCTACCGACCATGCCATACACATGACTTCTCTCTCAAGTTGCTCCTTTAGTAATGTGGGCGGGTTGATGCCTAGGTCATCGAAAAATCGCTTGGCTGCCAGGAGGTCTGCAAACATTCGGGGGGGCCTCAGTCAGTGTCAATTTTCAATCGAGCGAAGAACAGGAACTGCGCTTGGATATTCTTGCCTCTGAGTTGCTTAATTATCAGCCAAAGCGACTTCCTTTGTTCCTGGACTTGTGAAGTATAATCGTTGTCGATCATAATTCTGTGCTGTTGATAAGTAATTTCTCTTTGTTTCCAGGCTCTGTTGAGCAAGCCTTCCTTCGTGGAGTATAGGGTGAATTTAGCCACAAAGGAGCATGGTCTGGGTCCGCTATTGGATGGCTTGGGGGCAAGCGACCTATGGGCTCTATCCATCCGAAGGTGCAGGTCATCTGGAAGGTTTAAGGCCTCTTTTAGGACTTTCTGTAAGAAGGCAATGATGGACGGGGCATTGCTTTCAGCTCCTTCAGGGATCTCATATATGCGAATATTGTGCCTTCTGTTGTGTCCCTCAAGGTTGTCCAGTTTACTATTTAGTTCTCTCTCTCTCTCTCTCTCTCTCTCAAGCAAGAAGGTAGAGCAAAAGATGGTCGTGCAGATCGGCCTGGTCAATCATTGATGACAGACTCAGCTCCAGCTGATCCGCTCTGTGTTCAATGGCACTTATTTCAGAGCGAAGATCGGTAAGTGATTTATCTATTTTATTGACGGTACGTGCTGTTTGAAGAACTGTGGTGATCAGATCTGATTCCTCCACATGTCTGTATCTCGGGAGCCATGATGTCCTCCCCGGCCTGCGTTTTTCCAATTTTTTCTTTTAGCAGTAGTTCTCGGAGTTTAAATGCCGGTGTCTCCAGCTGCCTGGGGGGTGTTAGCTTTTGACCGGGTGGCCTAGGCTGGTGAAAGCATGATTTGAAGGGTTGATGTTAAAAGATTAGCAATGGAGTCGGTCCGGAGTCTTAGGATCAAGCTGCCATTGGTGTCCTGACGTCACCGGAAGTCCGACCCCCACATGCTCAAAGCCGGCCACAATCCCAGCCCTACCCCCTTGGGATCCTCGGCCTCCTCCCTGTATGGGCTTGGCAGGAGAGGAAGGGATCCTGATATCGATGTCTCGGTCGGGGGATGTGGTTCAGGTGAGCTGTTAGGGGGAATGCTGAGCAAGCAAGCCTGAGAGATGCCCCAGACCACCACGTGAATAAATAGAGCTGAAAGAAGAAAAAAAAAGACTCACCCCAGTGCTCATGAATCGTAATGTTCATGAAGTGTTTCC
This sequence comes from Neoceratodus forsteri, assembly GCA_016271365.2. Taxonomy (NCBI): domain Eukaryota; kingdom Metazoa; phylum Chordata; order Ceratodontiformes; family Ceratodontidae; genus Neoceratodus; species Neoceratodus forsteri. The sequence goes on from CM057456.1 coordinate 1,839,745,526, forward strand.
CACTGATTATTTTGTTCCTAATAATAAAAAAAAATGTTTAATAATTATAATATACCCCATTATATTTATTATGTTCCTGTATTCTGAAAACCTAATATATTCCATTGTAAAATACTTTAAATAATATTGTAGCTGGCTCGGTGGCGCAGAGGGCTGAGGCGCTGGATGCCACACCTCGAACCATGCCGGCGACCAGGGTTCGGGAATGGACTCGGGCGCTGGGGGTCAGCAGGGGAAGGGGTAGGATTGAGCATCCATTGGACTGCTCTCTTCCCCTGGGGAGGGTCAGGGACGCATGATTGTTCTCCAGCAGCCCCTGGTGGAGATCAGGGGCACAACAGAGGGATTGCATGAAGGGGAACACCAGAAAACAGAAATACCGCTCGCTGGCCACCCGGATGACGGCTCTCTATCCCCGGTTGCCTCCAGTGCCTCCTTCTCCATGGCAGCATCCCCGGGCCCTAAGAAGAGTGTGCTGGGGTCATCCCTCTCCCCCCCAGTGCCTTCCCCCTTGGAGGAGGGGGGTCCGCCTGGCGAAGGAATACGCCGGGATATCACAGGGATCGGCTGTGATACGAGGAGTAAGAGAAGGCCGGGTTAGAACAGGAGGGGCTATCGGGAGATGTGCAGAGCCTGAAGGAGTGGGGGCCTGCGAGCATGAGGAGGGCGAAAAAAAAAGAATATACAAAAAAAAAAAAAATTATATTGTAGCTTCACTACATATTTTATTTACCAGAACATATCAGGGAATGTTCAACTGTTAATAGAAGTTAAAGAAAGACTTGCTAAAGTCAATGTTGCCTATGGTACTAAACGGTAAATATAACATGAGCTTGAAAGCAGGTTTCAATTTCATTATGCTTCCCTATGCTTTTCAAATTACATCATTACAATTGCTTCTTTCCTGTTCAATGATACCCATAAAAAAGCCAATCAAACCTTGCTAGAATTAAATCCGCTAGGAAAACTATCTGCTAGGTTCCAGCCCTAGGATCTTGGGATCTCATGGGCAGACGTGATAGACCCTTGGTCTCCTTCTGCTGTCACCTTTCTATGTTTCTATGTTGTGTGGCATTTCCTCTCTTAAATGGCAGAAAGGAATGAACTCTTTAAGGAACTCCTTAAATACTGGGATGTTACTGCGGCAGTAACCACATGATAACATCAGCACACTTGACTTCACTGTATGTGTTGTGATGTCATGGCATTGCTGTGCCTCGCACTACACCCCCAGCTTGCCTAGCAACACTGAAACATACAGCAGCAGCAGATTTTAAAGGGGAAAAGCCCTACTTTGGCACCAGCTGATCATCACTCCTGAACAGAACTGAGTGGCTCACCAACGGCATTCCAGTTTCTTGCAACAAACTCTGTCCCTTCCTTATGTGCACTGTTTTCTTCACAGATGGCCCTTCCATGCCCATCAAAGTGTGGTTTTGTCAGGTGATCCCTATTCCCTCTCTACTGTACTAGAATTTTATAAAGCAGGGGCTGTGCTTTGCATTGAACTTCATTTAGGTGTTCTATGCCCCATGCTGAGCTCTTTTGATCCTAGATACCATCACGGGTTGCTTTCCCCTGCCAGCGACCCACTGATCCTTCTACTTCACTGATCCTAGTTAGGGCCCTATGGCTCACATTCACACATAACTGCATCGCTCTGCCTGCTCGGATCCCTTTACCAGCATGTCAGACTGTGAGCACGCACTAAAACAGGGACTTGGTTTCTCCATCCTTTCTGCCACCAAAATAGATCTCCCACCTTGTCTTGCTGCTTCAAAGGAAAGCAGCCCAAAACGTGGGCTCCCTCCCCAGGACAGCTTACCCTCCGGTGTAGCTCTGACCAGCAAAAGCGGGAGTTTCATGCGCTGCAACTTGCTGTATTTACATTTTTAAAACTCGGCAACCCGGAAGTATGGAGGAGGCAGGGGGGCTCCATTTGCTGAAATGGTGCAGCGACGCACTGCGTGCTTCAATACTTTGTATAGAAGCAAGTGGTGCAGCGCTGCACCATTTCAGCAAATGGAGCCCCCCCTGCCTCCTCCATACTTCCGGGTTCCTGAGTTTTAAAAATGTAAATACAGCAAGTTGCGGCGCACGAAACTCCCGCTCTTGCTGGTCAGAGCTACACTGGAGGGTAAGCTGTCCTGTGGAGGGAGCCCAAGTTTTGGGCTGATTTCCTTTAAATCTGCCAGATCTCACCTGCCATTGTCAGGTGCAATGACTTTGCAAGGGCGAGTCTCTGGGGTTACCCCATCAGGATATCCCACAAATGTTTTCATACGAATACACCACAGGCCCGAGGGCTTTTGGGTTGTCTCCCTTGAGGATCCTGCACCCTCCGGGTGGTCCCCTACTAGACCTATTCCATAGGCAGTACCAACGACATGACCTACAGATCCCTAGTGGTTTGGGATATGTTCCTGCCACCTGAGTTATATCCCTGGTAGCAACCAGTGTCTTTTTCCATCTATGCCCTCAAAGCCCCAAAGTTTCCTAAATGTCTACCACTCTCAGAGTCCTGAGAGTAACTGGTATCCAGCTCCTGCCCACGTTTTTCACTAGGAGCCTTCTGTGCCCCTGGCACCTTGCCACCGTACTGTAGTTAGCCACCATCCAGTTCGGAAAATGGGCATAAAGTGTCTCTGCTTCTGTGAGGTGAGAGTGGTATAACCAATGACCACTCTCTTAAGTACACCACAAGGCACATAGGAAACACAAAAGCACCCTTGGCATATCTAGTGGCAGTGCCCACTGCTCTCAAACTGGCACCCCAGCTGAGGGTGTCCCAGTCTGCCTCCCACCTACCACTTCATGGGCACCTGCCAGATGAGGGCACTTAGAGGCTCACTAAGTATTTTCCCTAGTCTGTGCAATATCTTGGCCTGGTCCCACCCCTCCTTTCACCTCCAGGGAAGGAGGTGCTTCCTGACATTAAGATGACAGCCGGGGAGTGGGACTGGTGGAGTTCACACACACAGAGGGATTGTTGGTGCTGGAGGAGTGTGACGGTCCTCCTCCTGCCCGTTGAATCGTTATTTTCCTGTTTGCTCCCCGCCCTACCTGCATCTATCTCCCTTGTGGCACCACCTCCTAAAGTGGAGCGCCACACCATCCTCTCTGGAAGGAAAGCATCCTTCCTTCCAGCCTCTTCTCCTGCTGCCCCAAGCTTGGGGCACAAACCCAGTCCGTCAGTGTGACATGGCGCTCCATCACTGCTCAGCACCACAGAGCCAGCATACATTAGTTTTTCTTCTTTTCATTTAAAATATAAACAGGTAGAGATGATGGACTAAACAGGCCACTGGTTTTTTTTTTTGCGATCATGCCCTACACTTCTAAGTAGAACATGCTAATTATTCAACTGACTGGAAATCAATGATTATATGTAAACTGGACAAATCTGGAATGTCCACAACAAAATTCTTTGATACGAACAGACGTCCTTTGGGGTATTTTTCCCCTGCATGTTTATGGATCTTTATGTTGTCAGTTCACCCTAGTCATCCCCTCCCCCTCCACGAGTACTGTAGATAATGCGCTTGTTTTTTCTTCTTCAAAAGATAGGCTCCTGCCACATTATAGAATACATGAGATTTACTTTTTTTGTTCCACGACACTATGTATTCGTATACATTTCCCTATGGACAAAAAGAAAATGATGTGGTATTTTAAAAAAGCATTAACCCCTGACCCTTTCCAGAGAGAGACTGTATCTCATATTGTTTCAGGGTTCTGCACTAAAGGTTGAGAGCTAATACACAACACTGCAAGGCCTATTGAGGTAGCCTAACTTCCTCTCTGAATAAGAGACAACTGAATGATTGCTTTTGACTTCAAAACAAAAACACACAAGAGGAGAAAAGGGACAAAAAAGAATATCTGAAGTCATTATATACAGACTTACCCTGTAGTTAAACAACCTCTGGCCTTTTAAATCTACAGCCAGCAGTGTAAGTGGGAACAAGTCGGAACTTAAAATACTATTTTAAGGTTGCACATCGTTAGTTTTAATTGGCAGGTGGTGGGAAAAGGAATACAAATGCAGAACTAGCTGTAATAATGTCCTCAAATTGTCAAACAAAACATGAAACTAAGCCTTCTGAACTTAAGCTGCAAGCTCTGATAAACGGGGCTCCCAAGCCCGGCAGTTTTTCACTTCACATGGAGACTGCTAAGGCTGAATAGAATTTTTTTTTTACTAAATAACAAGCGACTTTTCTGTTTTCTCGGGTTCAAGCACAAAGTTAAACTTTTTTAATGAAAAAAGTTTAATCTTCTTTGCACTGGGGAGCCTGTGAACACTTCAAAGCATAGCGTTAATATCCTGGACAGGCACAACAGTGGGTTAGCTAGATGACGAAAAGGTAAGATCCATGGCTTATTATTATCTATTAATGCAGACGCAGGTGCACTCAAACAATTTAAGCATTGTACTCAGAGGCACACACCACCCTCAGACACGAGCCACTGTGTGCAGAAAATGGAGCTGTTGACAAAGCCATGAAAAACTTTTAAACATCTCGCACACTAAAAACATTAAACTTATAGTCGGACAGCCCAGATCAAATAACAAGAGTTAAAATGAATGAGGAAAGGGTCAATACACAGACTAAGCTGTACATTTTCCTTTAAATCAATAATTCTCCTATCATTTGACAATAAAGTGAAAAGAAACCATAACTGCAATGCATTTCAGAAGCATTATATTCCATTTCGATACCCTTCGCAATGCAGTTTACCAGCAGAACGCTAATCTTGATTCCCAAAATTTAGATCAGCTAAGAACTGGGAAAATTATACTATATATGGGAAAAAAAATCTATCCCACTGGGGGAAAACAATCTTCCATTACTAGCAAATTACCCCCCCCCCCCAAAAAACACACACACCACAAGAAGTTCTTGTTTTATTTGATCAACATCAACAATCTGGTAGGCTTTTTATTTACTTTTTGTTTATCAGGTAAACATATGAGCCAAAGGCCCTTTTTCATATGTGACCCATATGGAGGAGGAACATCTGGATATCGTGGCAGTCACAGAAACATGGTACACACAAAACCATGACTGGGACGTAAACATACCTGGATACACTATATACAGGAGGGACACGGAGGGTAAAAGGGGAGGAGGAGTAGCTCTTTACATAAGGGAAGTAATCAAAGCAACAGAACAAAAGGGTAAACGGAGGAGGAGAAGCACTGTGGGTAAATTTGGAGACAGGCAATGGCACCACAATCTGCACAGGGGTTGTATACAGGCCCCCTTCTCAGGGGGAGGAAATGGACAATGAAATGACAGAAAGTATACTTAGAATGGCAGAAAAGGAGATATTGCTGATGGGTGATCTGAATATGCCACATGTTAACTGGAGTGCAGTTGCAGCAGCCACTTCGAAGAGTGGGGTTATTCTAGATGCCCCACAGGGGCATGCCTTAGACAACTAGTATTGGAACCCACTTGAGAGGGAGCAATCTTAGACCTGGTTCTCTCAAATGGAGATGGAGAGAGGATCACAGATGTAGAAGTGGGTAGCCATCTGGGAACTAGCGACCATCGAACAGTAAGGTTCACAATAAACACAGCAATAGAGTCAAGCCATACAAAGGCAAAAGTACTGGACTTTAGGAGGGCTGACTTTGCCAAAATGAGTGAGTGCCTAAGGAATGCACTAGCAAAGGGGCAGGAAGGAGGGGTGGAAGAACAATGGGGAATAATAAAAACTGCCATCACAGAGGTAACAAGCCTTTGTGTGAAGCAAATAAACAAAACAAAACTATGCAATAAACCACTATGGTTCTCAAAGGAAGTGGCAGTGAAGGTTCAAGAGAAAAAGAAAGCATTCAGGAAGTACAAGGAATCACAGAAGGAGCAGGACAGAGAACTGTATCAGTTAAAGCAAAAGGAAGCTGGGAAGGCAGTCAGAACAGCAAAGGCCCAAACCGAGGAAAAGATAGCCAACTCAGTTAAGAAGGGGATAAACCTTTATAGGTACATCAGGGGCGAAGGAAGACCAAAGGAGGAATAATGAGGCTTAATAAAGGGAGGGAGGGTGGGCAGAGGGTGACATGAAAAGGCAGAGATACTACACAAATATTTTAGCTCAGTATTTACAAATGAAGAGGGGGAGGTACCTAAAATAAACAGTAGAAACACTCTGGATACAGAAATTTATACCAGCCCATTTACAGAAGAAAGGGTTCTGAAAGAACTCTTAAAACTGAAAGTGGACAAAGCAATGGGGCCTGATGGGATTCATCCCAGAATTCTAAAAGAACTAAGGGTAAAACTAGTGACACCACTGACTACCCTCTTTAACAAATCATGGGAGGATGGGGTGGTACCTGAGGACTGGAGAAGGGCAGATGTGATTCCCCTTCACAAAAGTAGGAGCAAGGCAGAAGCAGGAAACTACAGACCAGTTAGTTTAACCTCAGTGATAAGGAAAATGATGGAATCACTTCTGAAGGAAAGAACTGTCCAGTATCTAGAGGCCGGAGGGGCACAGGACCCAAGGCAGCATGGATTCACAGCGGGAAGGTCATGCCAGACAAATCTGATAAGATTTCTTTGACTGGGTGACCAAAGTAGATCAGGGAGGGGCTGTGGACATGGCCTACCTAGACTTTAGCAAGGCATTTGACACAGTCCCACACAAAAGATTAATATACAAGTTAGCCAGCCTGGGAGTGGGTCCCAAGATGACAGCCTGGGTAAAGAATTGGCTGGAGAATAGGACACAGAGAGTAATAGTAAATGGAGTCCACTCTGAAGAAAGGGTGGTTACTAGTGGGGTACTGCAGGGTTCAGTATTAGGACGGTCCTCTTCAATGTCTTTATAAGCGACATTGCAGAGGGACTGGAAGGAAAAGTATGTCTCTTTGCAGATGACACAAAGATCTGCAACAGAGTTGATGCACAAGGTGGGGTGGAAAGGATGAGAAGGGTCTTGGCAAGGTTAGAGGAATGGTCAAATGTATGGCAGCTTAGATTCGGTGCTAAGAAGTGCAGCAACGCACCTGGGAAACAAAACCCAGGGAAGGGTACACAATGGGAGGGTGAGATACTAACAACAACAAAAATGGAAAAGGACCTGGGGATCATATCAGATGACCTAAAGGTGGGCAAGCAATGAGAGGACAGCAACGAGGGTTGGGGATACTGGGATGCATGGAGAGGCATCACCAGTAGAAAACAGGTTATTATCCCTCTGTACAGACAGCTGGTGAGACCCCATCTGAGTACTCGTGCAGTTCTGGAGACCCATTTCAAGAAAGACATAGACAGGATGGAAGCTGTCCAGAGGAGGGAACTAAAATGGTGCAGGGTCTGCACCGAAGACATATGAAAAGAGTCTGAGGAGCTAATATGTATAGCCTCGAGGAAAGGAGGGAGAGGGGGATGATAGAAACTTTCAAGTACCTCAAGGGAATCAACAAAGTCCAAGAGGGTAGCATCTTTCAAAAAAAGAGGTGTGCAAGAACAAGAGGGCACAATTTGAAGATAGAGGGGGGGCGGCTCAGAGGTAATTTAAGGAAATACAGGTTACTCACCTGTAACAGGAGTTCTAGGAATGGTATATGTTGTTCATCCACACTTATTGGCAGACTCCTAGCAGTTCTCCGGGAGGAGGGAGGCAAGACGCACACCCCCAATACTTACTTGGGAAAGAGAGACTGGAGAACCGAGGCCCCAAAACCAGCATCCCGGCGTGACTCAAGGTCGATGTGGTAATGGGTAATGAAGGTGTTTGCTGACTTCCAGGTAGCAGCCCTGCAGATTTCCTGGATAGGGACGTCCCTGGAAGCAGCCACTGCTGCAGCAGTATGGCGGTAGAATGAGCTCTTATCCTCTGGGAGGCTCCATGCCCGCCTAACTTATAGCAAGATCTATGCAGGAGGTTACCCACCTGCTTATCGTCCGCTTGCTGCAGGTCTGCCAGATGTGGCTTCAGCGTAGGGTGACAAACAGCTGGCGAACCTCTCCGGATTTCAGCCTAAGGCCTCCTTATAATAAGCGCATGCCTCTAGGGTCCAGAGTATGGAGCCCATATTCGGCCTCCGAGGTGTGATTGGGGTAGAACACGGCAGAGTCAACACCTGGTTAAGTTGAAACTCCGACACCACCTTCGGAAGGAATTTGGGTGGGAGGCGCGGGACTAACTGTCCTGTGGAAGACCAGGTAAGGAGACTCGATGCGACGCCTGGAGCTCTCCCATCCTTCTGCTGACGTGATAGCCACCAAGAAGGGGTCTTCCACCACAGGTGAGAGAGCACACCTGTGCATAGGTTCGAATGGCTTGCCCATGAGCTTTGCCAGTACCAGCAGTAGATCCCACGGAGGTGGGGTTCCCGACTGGAGGAAATGTGATCAGGCCTTTAGAAAAGCGCCAGACCACCTTCTCCTGCGCCACCGACTGCTTCCGGCCAGCTGCCCGGTGGCAGGAGATGGCTGCCAGGTGCACCCTTAGGGTCGTCACCCAAGCCCTTGACTAGAAAGGGACCATAAATAGTCAAGATGCTTGCCAAGGAACAGGAGGAAGGGTCCAAGCCTTGCCCTGACACCAAATGGAAAACCTTTTCCATTTGAAGGCATAGCATTTTCTGGTCGACCTCACGGGACGCTCAACTACATTGAGGACCTCGCTCGGAAAGACCCAAGGCCTGAACTCTAGCCGCAGGAACCAGGCCGTCAGGTGCAGGGATTGAAGGCCCGGATGGAACACCTTCCCCTGATTGACTGAGAGCAGGTCCGGGCGAGCTGGAAGCTGCCGCGAGTCCTGGAGCTGAGACTGAGGAGATCTGGGTACCAGAACTGGCGAGGCCAGTCTGGGGCTATCAGAATCACCTGCGCCTTGTCCCTCCTCGCCTTGAGAAGCACCTGTGGATCAAGGGAAATGGGGAAAGGCGTAAAGAGGCCGGGGTCCACTGCCTCAGAAGGCATCCCTTGCAGCGAGCCCTGCTGAGGGGGGGCATGGAACAGACTCAGCCGCGTTCTCCCTGAGGCAAACAGGTCCACCTGAGGTGTGCCCCAATGGGGAGAACAGATGCTGTACTCCGGCAGGGGAGACCACTGGGATGCAGCCCTATCCGGCTCAGGGCATCGGCCAGGTGTTGGAGGCTCCTGCCACGTGAATGGCTAGGGAGATCCGCCTCAGGCTGCGACAGTGACCAAATGCGGAGAGCCTTTGCATAGAAGCATGGAGCGTCCGCCCCTGGCGGTTTAGATAGTACATGGTCGTGGTATTGTCCGTCTGACTCGGACCACTTGACCCCGGAGGAACGGAGCAAAGGCGGTGAGAGCTAGGTGGACCGCCGGAGCTCCAGCAGGTTGATGTGGCATCGACTCCCTGCTGGGACCAGAGGCCATGAGCCGGTGTTCCGCAGATGGGCACCCTCAACCCATCAGAGGCAAGACGGGTCGATAGAGACACCATCGGCTCGGGCGATGAACGGGATGCCCTCCTGCAAATGATCTGGAATGGTCCACCACTGGAGAGTTCCACATCCCCTGTGTCACCGGCTAGCTGGTCCAAAGGATCGTAGCGTTAGTGACCACTGGCTGGCCAGTCCCCACCGAAGGGGACGATGTTCCAGCGGCCCAACGGACCACGCTGGTGCAGGCCGCCATGAGACCCAGGAGGTGCAGGAAGTCCCGGCTAGAGGCGGAATTGCCCAACCAGAAATGATTGGGCAAGGAGGAAAGAACCTCGGCCCTGTCCGCCGGGAGCCGCTTGGCTCGAAGAGTCGAGCTGCACCGATGAATAGAATCACCTGCTTCAGCCGAGTTCGACTTGGCCTCGCTGATAAGGAGGCCCAGTTGAGAGCAGACCTGAGGGCCAGATCTCTGGACCACTCCGCCTCCTTCCTGGAGGGAGCTGCTATCAGCCAGTCATCCAGGTAAGGGTACACCCGACCCTCGGCCGCAGGAATGCTGTCACCACTGCCATGCATTTGGTGAAGACCCTGGGAGCTGGAGACAAGCCAAGGGCATGGCTTGGAACTCTAAGAGGGATCCTTCCGCTGGAAGCGAGGAATCTCTGGTGAGACGGATGGATAGGGACGGAAAACGGTCCTGCAAATCCAGAGAGCAGAACCACACGCTCGCTCCAAGGATGGTATTATCTGAGCCAGAGTGACCATCCTGAAGGTTCGAGACCTTAGGAACTTTGTTTAGGTCGTGGTAGGTCGAGAATGGGGCGCCGCCCCCCGTCCGCTTCGAACCAGGAAGTACCTGGACACAAACCCTGGGTCTGAAGGAGGTCCACCACCTCTTATCACCTCCTTCTGGAGGAGGAGGCGGCGTCGGCTCGACGAGCCGCCAGTGAGGCTGGGGATCCCAGCCTCCGAGGGGCGACGGCTCTGAAGGGTGGTGCCTGCTCGAATTCCAGAGGCAGGCCTCTTCCCACCACTTCCAAGACCCACCTGTCCGTGGTAACAGCGACCAGGCGGAACGGAAGTGCGGAGCCCCTCACGGGGGACCCAGGGAGGTGGACGGGAATGGGGCGACACCCCTCAGCCCGCCACTGGGCAGGCTTGGAGGAGGGACCGGCCGAGGGACCTCCTGGGCCTTTTCCTCCCTGCCTCCTGTTAGAGGAAGCCGGCGGCTTGGGTTTGGGATGCCAAGGCCGAGCCTGCTGGCCCTGACGTTGCTGGGCCGGGCTCGCCGGGCACAGAAGGATGAAAGGGCTTAGGGTTGTGGCTTGGCGGCCTTTGTCCTTCTGAGTGGAAGAGACAGAGTCCAAGGTAGCATTGACCTCCCTCGATCCTCTGCAGGTGACCTTCCACCCCAGGGTCAAGAGGTCAGTCCCCAAAAGGGAACATCCGCCAACTTGTGCTGGGATCCGGCAAGGTGGATATCCTCAGCCAAGCCCGCCGACGATAGCCACTGCGGCCGCCACCGATCTGGCACATGAGTCCCTATATCCAAAGCAGTCTGGAGCTGTTGTTTGGCCACTGCTCTGCCCTGGTCCCCACCTGCTTAACCGTAGTCTGCAGATCAGCGGAAGATGAGGGATGACCTCATCCAGGGAGCCCAACAGGGCATGAGAAAATGTGCCATGAGGATCGGCCGAACTGGCCTGACGAAGGCCGAGAGAGGACGAGCGAGACTTTTCGCCCGACATAGTCCAATTTCTTGGACTCCTTGTCAGGAGGTTTGTCCACATCCTGGTGCTGCCGGCGACCGAAAACGCTTGTCGTAACCCAACCCTCAGCAGAGCGGTGTTCAAAACCGGACAAGGAACCGGTAGGGACCGTGATACTCTGGCCATCCTGGTCAAGGCGCAGGGCAGGAAGCAGGGCGCTGCCAAAGCTCCAGTGCCGACCCACTATGGCCTCGACCACCGGAAAGGCCTCCGCCGAGATCCTCGGTCCAGAATCTCCGTGAGGGGATACCTGGCCCATTTGGAAACGGGTTCGAGCTCCATCCCGGTGGACTCCGAGATGAGCCAAGCAGTCTAGGGAAGGACGACGGGCTATCGCCCATTGACTGACCTCCTGAAGACTCCAAGTCCAGTCGCTTGAGAAAAGGAGGAATCATCTTCGGCTCGAAGAGTCCTCGAAGAGCTGCTCTGGCCTGAGCCACCTTCACCTGCCGAGGTCGGTCGGGAGTGAGGGTAACTGACACGCCGGGTAGACCTCAGTCGACCGAGAATCCTTGGTCGGAGCCCCAATTGGTGGCTGTAGGGCGGAGGTTCCACCGGAATCGGTGGAGCAGCTGGTTTTGGCCGAACAACCGCCTGGGTATAGGCCCTCGATAAGTCGAGGGTTGTGTCGGCCGCTCCGTGACAGCACTTAATGGCCGGGAAGGCGACGGGTCGGCTACTCCCGTCAGGAGGAGCTGTTGCAACATAAGGTCTCGCACTGGCCGACGCACTTACGCCAAGCCTCCCTCATCCGGTGAGGAGGACGAGGATGAGCGGCGACTCCGCTTACCGCGGTGCCGAGACCGAGACCGCCTTATGACGGTGGGATCGCTGGATCACGGGCAGGTCCGAGACCGAGTCCCGAATTTCCGAGGTCGGGTGCGGGAGGTGTCGGCCGAACCGCACTCCTTCGCTCGGATGGTCCATCCGAGGGCTCCGGAACCGGAGGCACAGGCGAGCCCACGGGATCCTCAACTCCTCCCGGGGGAACCGGGGAGAGGGGAATCTCGGCTGCTAAAGGCGACAGCCCGTCCAATGGGTCGAGAAAAATCTCGACTTCATCGGTGGGAGTCTCGGTCAACTGACCTGACGGGGACACCGTGAGGCCAGTGGCCGAGGCCGAGCGGTCGACCGAAGCCGACGGTCGACGGCCCGGGGAGAGGGACCTTTCCCGCTCCCAAGAGCGTCGACGGAGGGACTTACCCCTGTCCCTCTTTTTGGACCGAGAATAAGGTCCAGCAGACGCAGGCCCTTCTCCCTTAGTGGAGAGGGACAGACAAAGCTCCTTAAAAGAAGCCGTGTAGGAAGAACCCAGAGAGAGCGGGATAAATGCCGCGGCCGAGGAAGATACGGCCCGCGCCGCCTCCTCTTCGAGGGCGACCATCCGCTCGAGCTGATCCGCCGAGCCCGACGCCGCGGACACCGCCAACCGGCCTCCTTGACTTCACCGGAGGAAACGCTTCCGACGGCCCAGTTGCAACCGGGCAGCACGGCTCCCAGGACGAGGTCGATGAAAGATGAGCACAGGTCGCAAGCCCGCGGGTCGTGCTCAAGGCCTAAGCAGTACACACGTGGAGTGTGGATCCGTCCGAGACATCTTCTGCCCGCATGGGCATCTCCGAAATCCGGGAGTCGATTTGTCCATCGCAGCCGCGAGGGATAGAAGACTGAAGTCTTTTTCGCAAAATTTATTTTTAAATCCGCAAACGGAGAAATAGGAACCAGTCTCAAACGCAGAGCGTTAAGGAGGGAACCTGAGCTTCCAAGCGGTAAGGAAGATCTGGCGTCATGGGGCAGAGCCGAGAGTTATACCACCCGGGTGGGTGGGAGGAGCAAGCTTGAAGACCTTCCGGCAAGATTTAAAGCGGCAAGGATACCTGCCAATGAGTGTGGATGAACAACATATCCATGTCCCTAGAAGTATTTTTTCACAGAGAGGGTTGTGGATGCATGGAACGGCCTTCCGGAGGAGGTTGTGGAGTCAAAATCAGTGGTGAAATTCAAGCATGCATGGGATAGTCATAAGGCAATTCTGGGGGGTGGGGGTAGGAAGAAGTAGGCTGCTGGTTAACTAGGATCTGCAGCTTATCCAGTAGGTAGGGAAATGGGCAGACTGGGTGGGCCAAGCAGTCCTTATCTGCCGTCAAATTCTAAGTTTCTATGTTTCAGAAGTGATTCCATCATTTTCCCTACCACTAAGGTCAAACGAACTGGTCTGTAGTTTCCTGCCTCTGTCCTGTCCTGCTTGCCTCAACAGAATCTACAGCAAGGCTAATGTGGACTAAAGGGTCGGTGGGCAGCACACTCACTGTTGCCCTGAGACTGGCAATGAACAAAGTGTTACGAGCCACTTGGGGGACTAGAGACTCGAGTATTTTGGACTGTGAATTATGTTATATTAGCTGAAGATGCAGAGGAGTGGATCCAAACACCTTATCTCCGTCATGCAGGCAAACATTCTCTACTTGGACCAACCAGCCCAGATCATGATGGTGTACCAAGTTACATCCTGTCAGAGAGTAGGATTGCTGGACATGTCTCACACCCAGGTTACTGCAAGAGTGGATTCTTGGTCTTTGAGACCACATGATTGAAAGGTTGTGGATTCTAGCCCCACACCAGGTACTTGAGGTAATACCCGTAACTACACTATAGTGCAGTATGAAGGGGGTGCTGCACTTCTGAGGTGCTATCCTCTGTATGAGAAGTTAAACTATGCTCCAATCTGCCCATCTCTGATCACTGTCTGGATGGAAGTTATAAGATCCCATGGTACTTATCAAAGAAGAGTAGAGATCCTCCCATCAGTAAAACAGGCCCATGTAACCCACCCCACAGGGCACACCTGGAAACAAGTTGTCACAGCTCAGTATGCCTCTCCTGTTAAATTTTTTTAAATAAATAAATAAATGAGAGGTTCAGGCTGCTACAGGCCGTGAGAATGGGACAGATGCTGCTATATAAGTGAGACACTTCTCTCCCATTTCCTTAGTTATACTTTCCAGCCTGTGAACAAAGAAAGGCCTTTGATGGAAACTGGGCAGCCTTGCTGAAGCTGAGAGTCACACCATGCAGTTCTCAGCATACGTGCATCCAGTGTACAGTGGCAAGACTTATCTTTTCTCAGAACCATCAGAATCTGGGGAACTAGCCAACATGATAAGAAAAGGCTTTGAAAAGCCAGCAAGAGACTTCTCATCAGACTCTACTTAATGCAACTCCACTCACTCTGACTCTTTTTTTTAAGGTCTCGGGTTGGCCGCTAGTCTGTTTTTTCTTTTTTTTAAAGAAGTAGTCAGCATTTACACAGCAATTTCCATATACATTGTATCCCAAAGTGCCCTACAAGCAATGAGAGACTGGCAGTGAAGTGACCAAATGTGTAGTCACAGCCATTTCACACATCAACATCCACATACACTATTGGACAATAAGAGGAATTGTTTTTTTATGGGAAGGAGAATGTTAGCCAGGACACCAGGGAAAATCCCCTACTCTTGCTTGTTTGAGGGTTTGACATTTGCAGCACTGTTCTATGGAGATCCAGAAGGAGGGTGGAGGAAATATCATATGGAGACCATTTACGGGGTACTAACAATAATAAGGTATTATTTATGGCAGGCGTAGTGTAACAGGGTTACACAACAAACATATGCATCACATATTGAGATTCTGAGAAACACTGAAATTAGTGTGCAAAAGTTGTGGCTTTCAGATAGTAAAAAATATAACTGAGAACGGTTGAGATTGTTATGGGTTAATTGTGAAAAATGGGCAAAACCCACTTAATAAAAAACTGGTTATGAGGCATAGAATGTAGGATTTTGTAAAGCTTTAGAAGAATGTTATAGCTAAGTTTCTGTTTCCTTTTTAATTTTGTATGATTTCAAAATGTATGTTTATTTGTATTGAATGTTATGTCTGGAGACCACTTAATAAAAAATTCCCCTACCTTTGCGAACAGTGCCTTGGGTTCTTCTGCTTCCACCTGGATACCCACCAGGACAGCACCAGAAATGGGTAGAAGGGACTTCAGTTTAACCTTTCATCTGAAGGACAGCAAACCCTGGCAGTACATCATCCCGCTCGTACTACACCTGGGTGCCAGCAATTATGGTATGAGCCCAATCCCAGAGCAGGATCAGAACTCATGGCATTCTGGCCCAGAAATGCATAGGTTACCAACTGAGCCATGCTGATAAAAATGGGAAAATTGTATTCAGAAGTCTTTGCTTGGAGACTTAATGTTTGTTTTTATTTGCTATTTAACTGTTGCTTATTTTCCTCTCTGATGCTACCAAACAAATGTGTCAGTCACAAGGCCTCAGCCTTTTACACCTGGGGAACATGAGATTTCTGAATTTTATTTTCTTATATAACTTTTTGTACAACATAGTCCTACATACTGTCTTCAGTACCGGAGAGCATACCATCACGGTGATGTTCCCAGCTACATCTTGCACTAACCTCACAGTCACTCTGGTAGGGGTCCATGGAATGGAGCCCAAGAATGCCTCCTTCCTGAGGGCAGTGTGGCTGTCCCCACGGCTCTAGCTCTAGAGCCCAGAACCAAAACTCTGCTCATGATTACCAATCTCAGTGTGGCATGACAATGCTGACCTGCAGTGAACCCCGCAACAGAGGAATAAGTTTCCTTGCACCTCAGTGGGCGTTGCTGTGGCAGTGAACCAGCAGCACCATTCCGGCCCGACTGGTGCGCCAGTACTTCAGAGTGCCAGCTCTAAAGTACTCAAGGGTGTAGGCAGGCATACTCACTGTACACATTTGTGTACAGTTCTGTTGAGTGTCTGACCAAACCATATGCCTTTTTGTTAACATTATCATTCTAATCTGCAGTATTTGAGTCAGTTGAGCAGTGCTGCTGTATTGTTTAGGGCAGTGGTGGGCAACATGGGACTGTATGAGGGCCAAAAGTGTGGCCCCCCAATGCTCTGGAGGGCCGCATAAGCACACATGACCCCTAAAGGTCCATATTCATAACTAAATTATGCACATTACACAATTTAATAATGCAAAAAACCTTTATTTAATGTCACTAATTATTAAATGTTAAAACCATATTAAATAATGCAAAACCTTTGATCAGCTACTAATAAAAGAGACTATAACAATATCTGTTGACAACCCGTCATTAAACTTCTAACGATCCGGATCCCCCATCCATGGCCCATGGAAACACCAGCCGACTTTAGTTTCTGCTTTTGCCAAATCACTTTCCATTTATTTGCTTTTAACATACATTAAGGACCCAGAATAGCCAAGGATCGAGGCTGTTTTTGCCCAGCAGGCTGCTAAGGTAACTGGCCAAAGCCTGTTGTTCCTCTATAATACCTGTTATTTTGTCTGGAGTCGCTGTTTGTTTGTTTTCATGTGTCTGCACGGTGCTTGCTCGGATGTTTTGGCTCAGGGTTATGTTGTGGCTGCACTGTGACAAGAGGCAGCTCCACTTGTGATTTTGAGCCTAAAACTGATCCGGCTGAGCTTTAATAACCGATGACAGCATGAAAAGTGCTACTTCTTCAGGATCCTCTGCTGTATACAGTTCAGCCTGCTGCATATAATAATGGACCTCCTTCTTCAACAGAATTAAGTGATATGTGTTGTATAATGTCAGTCTGACAATAAATCTAAAAAAATAAATAAACAAAAAAACAGGTGGACAATATGTACAGAAATCAGCTAGCAGCAAATAAAGGGCTCAGAGCTTGTTTTCTACATGAACTGCCATATCCTTCCTGTTGTATTGGGCAATAGGCAGCCAAGGCATTGTCTAATAAAGCGGGGCCCGTCGGAAACGAATGAACCTGGTGTCACTGTTTGATCGCGACAACTGGTCTTTGTTTGTTTTCATTTATTTTTTAAAGAAATCAACGAATTGTATTGAACTTTGCCTAAAATGTGAGATCCGATACGAAGAGTCTATTCACGCTACATTGTAAAATGCGATATTTATTTCATTTTTACAGCATCATGGGGGCCGCAAAAATTACACCAAGGGCCGCAGTTTGCCCACCATTGGTTTAGGGGGATGGAGAAGTGTATAACCTGTTTATAGATTAGATGCGTCACCTAACAACAATCTGATTTGTTTGCAATGTGGGCAGCATTTGGAGAGGATGTGTACATTTTTGATATGGGAGGGGCAGCAATCGGAGAGTCTGTGTACAAAACAGAAATTTCTGGCTACACCCCTGAAAGTACTACAGGGCAGCACAGCTTGCCCCACTGCACTGGCAGCTGACACAGAGCCAGGACACATCAGCCTTGGTATACCTGGAGTCTCGGGGAATCAATCCCACCATCACCCTAGCCATTTAGTTATACTCCAGAGGTCTACAAGTATCAAAAGTAAGACTCACAACCCGATCCTCCAAAACTTCTCAGGATCTGGAATAAACAATCTCGGGTATAGGTGAATAAATGTAATCCCACACCCCTACTGTGGAGGACCCACACGTCCTGGGTTTTCAGGACGATCCTAGCTTTTGCCTGTGGGAGGCCCGGGGACTAATCAAAGTCACTGATGTTAGTGGGAGGCACAAATCAGATAAATTGTGTGAAAGAGTATCTTGAAACTAGGAGGTATTGACTGTTTAATACATCTCCCTTTTTTTGTTTCTGCACCCATCCCAAAAAACCTTCACTTAACTTGGTGGAAGGGAGCACAAAAACAATGATTTAAATATTTGTTATATGGTACTTATTTACTGGATTATCAATTACTCTGCGTGAATATGAATATTTTTTGTTGGACAAGCCATGACTAAGCTGAACAGCAAAACGTCACCTTGGCCAGTTGAACATTGAATAAAGTAATTTTTAAACACTGAGATACATTCTCATTCTGTTCTCTTAGTAAGCAGTCTGATTTCCTTTGACATGCTCAAGCAAGTAATGAGCCTACCGTATAACAATTTCATCAGACATTTACATATTTGCCACTGGATCTGGATGGAGTAATCAACCTCCACTCCTCCCCCATCTCACTGGAACTGACACTATGAACGGCAGACAGCTATTGATGATTAGCGTCTTGGACACTACCAGGTTCACCTGGCTCAGACCCTGTACTCCATGTCCAGGCTCAAGAACAGGTGGGAAAAGGCACACTGGGGGAACCTGAAGACCTGCAGTACAGGACTCAGATGTGTGAGGTAATGAGCAAGACTTCCCATCCCATGTCACCAAACATAATTACACAAAGTTTCCACTAAGTGTACTTCACATCCGTGAAACTACACCTCTCATGCCTCAGATCCCAGGCGAATGTCCCAAATACCAATTCACAGAGGACAATTTTCTCCATACAAGGAACTGCCCTGTACTTGATCCTCTCAGTACCAGAAACCAACAAACCCTCTCACTATGGCTGGCTAAGCAAATCTCCCAGACCCTGAGATAGGCTCTCCTGAGGGATAAGGCAATACCTATAGCATACAAAAGGATCCTCTTCTTCACAGTATCCAAGAACTGCATTGTGCAGCAGTGAAAGTGCCACACCCCTCCCAGAACAGGGAGCAGGTACAAGGCAATCCTTGCCTCCTCTCACCTGAGTAGATGATTACAGCATGATTATTGCAGCCACTTAGTGCTGGGCCCAGTGTCGGAGACCCCTGGCTCCTGACAAAGTCTTGACACAGACTGCACAAGTTGCACTACCAGGCCTGCATGCTAGGATGTTCAATAGCAGAGTCCCCTCTATGTATAGTTTATAAGTACCTCTGTAACACTACAAATGCCATATGAACCATCATGTGCCTGGTGAATGTATAATTTTGTATATGTATTATGCATTTTATTACTGTTGAACTGTATGTCATTCATGCTGTGAACACGACGTGGAGCCTTAGGAAATGAGTCTACGACTCCAAGGTTGTAATTCCGAAATCTTAAATAAATAAATTCTCTAGATTTGGGGATGGGTCCTGTACTAGAAAGAATGGACTCTTCCCACTCTCAGGGCCCTCAAAGAAGAGGGTGGGACCCAGTTGGACTTTTGAGAACCAGAGTATAACACCCAAACAGGGTAACCAGGGAAAGATCTAACCGACACAGAGCTGGTTCCAAGTTATTTACTGGTGGCAGGTGAGGTGCAGATTAAGAATCTCCTTGGGTCGGGGGGAGGAGGGTGGGTGATGATCTGGACAGAGGCTCAACTAGGTTACTTAGTATATGAACATCCCAATGCAGTCATACTGTAGAAGGATGAAAACACATCGAGCTGTATATCCCAGTTATATTCCTTTTATTTTTCCCATCTCAATGACTGTGCTTACTGCTCTGTTCCAGTATCTCTGCACTCGGGCTGCAAAGATAAATAAAAAGAAATGACTGACCGAGTAATATCCCCCTTTCACACATGACTGCAGTATGTTACAGTTTCCACATAAGGGGTTGGGGTCTGTGAATATCCTGTAATGCGCAGAATCAAGACCTCACTAGAATGAGATTCTGCATCTGATCTGTGCTACCCTGAGTAAATGCATACATAAATCAACCAGTAAACTGTAGCACGAAAATACCACCTCTGAAAAAAGAGAACAGAATCAAAAGGTGTTCTTCTGACACTCTGAATGTATACAGTACTCTAGGTGCTGTTATGCATGTTAATCATTACAACTTAGCTAACAAGATGCCAGGCACTTAACTATACTTCACATTTTCTTTTGCAATGTAAGACACCAATAGACTCCTATGCAGAAGTAATTATCAGACCAGGCCCAATCCTCATTAAGGGAAAAAAACAGTTTATAGAAACTAAACATTTAGCAATTATAATGTCAGCCAGTAAAGAACAAAGAAATATGAATTAAAAAAAATCCTAGAAGTTAAATCTCACTGATCCCATTATTACACTATAATCTCTTTTTTGGTGGTTTCAAAAACCACTGCATACAAGTTTTTTAGGATGTGTAATATGACCTTTCACAGGTAAATCTGTCAATTGCTGTGACTGCAAAGCGAATGCCCACTGCAGAGGTTTAGTCAAACCGCATCTGACACCTGTGGTTTCGGTACCTTTGACACTTGTTCGCCAACAGATATAGTGGTATTTTCCTCTAATTTAAAACGAAAAGCTTAAAATATGAGGTAACCATTATATTATATTATATTATATAAAACTGAAAAGCCCAAATGTTACAAGACGACGCATTCTTAACACCATGTGGTTTTGGTAACATCAGTAGCTCTTGAGAGTAGCTCTCAAGCTCGCATGATGGCATCGAATCAACTCAGAGGTAAGAATCAGGCCATCTTAACACTTGCGGGTTAATTATTCTGTATGTCTTGAACTGCATTTCATGAAAAACAACTGGGAAAAAGTACAAATAAAGGATGCAAATACAAGCAAGCTCCCACTCCATTATGAGGATACTGATGACCACCCAGAAAAGAATCTGCAGAAAACTATGGGTGCAGCAAGCTTGTCCACTAGACCTTCTGACTTCCAAAAATGTAAGCTAAATCCTGCACTTGAAAAACAATAGTACACTCGACTAAGAACGCTGCTTTAATGAAAATCAGGCAGGCCAAAACAATATCTTCCCCCCTTCTACTCACACCATTTTTTTCCCTTTCTTTTGCTCCCATTATTGTCCCATGGTACCTCTCTCTAGCAGGCACACCTAAGCCTCTGTGCCTGTCCAGACACTCCCCAGACCCTTGGACGCAGCTTCCATTTTGTTAATGTATCCGCCTCAGATTTATGCCGGGGTGGGGAGCCTGCTGACACAAGGGGGGTGGGGGAAGCCTTTTGGGCATTATGATGGCTTTGGGGAGGTCGCATGTCTCGAAGGTATGATGGTGGGATGAGCTGGCAGTCTTCATCTGACTCACTAGGCCAGCATTTTCTCCTGATCTCTGAGACCAGATTCTCCTCACCATTACTAGAACCCCATCTGCACACTTTCAGTAGGTGGGGCACAGCCAGCATGCAGTCATAGAAGGCGCTATTATTTGTTTTTTGTTTTAGTTGGTCATTCTTTCTCCCCATGTCCTGGCACAGCCCCCATCGCATTGATCCCCCCAAAGCCCTGTCACATGGCTTATTCTATGTCTTACCTAGCCCTTTTCTCCTGCGGCTTACCCCCACCACCACCACCACCACCACGGCAGTATGGCAAGGAACGCACTTGACCCACTGGGTCCTGTTCCCCAACCTTTGAGAGGTAACAGTTTAACTATGTGCGCTGCGTCACCCGTTCCCTGGAGGAGGACAGGAGTCCATCTGACACTGGATCCTTAGACCCTGGCTAACCCTGCGACGTCCCGACCTCATTCTCAAACTCAGGTTGTCAGCACTGCAAGCGGTAGCTCTACAGTTGTACCAGTGGGCCAGTCACAGAAGGCGCTGTTTGAGTGGGGCTCTCCGCTACCCCCTTCCCCAAATTTAAAACAAGCTGCCTCTGTTGCTCCACAAGCCCAAAAAGAAGTCCCTGGTGGTGTGACATCCTACTGCGAATGCCGCTGGGGATTACCCACTCCTGCTGCCAGTATCAGGTGTGGTGTTTCCCAGAAGGCCTTGCCACAGTGGGAACACATCAGCAGGCCACCAGTGGAGCAATAGCTCAAGAACTGTACAGCACAGAAGGAAGAAGCCATAGTGGGGAGGAGGAAGGCTAAAGGGAGGAAAATATGGATAAAAAGACAAAAACTGTGGTGGGTGTCTCTTTTAAATTTGTGATCTATAATACCCTTCTGGCCACTGCCACTGCTGTCCTCAGTCCTCATGGCCTCCTCTACTCACCCATCCCATCTATGGCAGAGTCTCAATTAAATGTGGAACATGGACAGTGCAGCCAGTGAGTGGCCCACTGGGATTTGTGTCTGTGTGATGAGATATTAGCCACCTGCCCAGGACCTGTACTTTTTCTCCTATTATGTCCCACTTCTAAGCCGAATGTGTTTAAGTATAGAGTGTATGCCCCTAGGAACATGCTAATGTCTTGACAGCACCACCTACCCACAATATTCTGTCTTCTACCAGTTCCTTAAACAACTAAGGGGAAGTCAGGTGGGGGAGGGGGGATTTGTCTTCCACCCCAGAGGAGAGAAGCATCTGGGTAACTGCTTGTTCTTCCTACCAGGGTGCTCTTGCTGTCCCAGCATGAACCCAAGTGATCCCCTACCGCTCGGTGCCGTGGAGCTGGCTGTATGTTATAACCTTATGCATACCAGGCTGCTGGCTCCTCAGACCCTCAAGAAAATGAGATGTTACATCAACAGGCAGAGGTTTCTTACACTAACCAAGGGTTACTGGTTAAAGAGCAGCTTGCCGCTTTTGCTTTACCTTAATAAAGATAATGCTTCAGCAATCCACTAGAGAAGAAAGAATTACTCACCTTAGTAATTCTGTTTCTTCCAAGGTATTCTTCAATATTCTTAACTCTTGCAGTCAGCCTTCAGAGTAGAACTGCCTGGAGAATGGAATGCATGTAAATGATGCAACCCATCATTGGCTTGTGCCACTGTTTAAATGCTGTCCTTACTAACTGCTGTGTTCTATAACACCTCAGATTTTATGGAGAGCCTGCAAGGAAAGGCCCATCTTAAAACTATTCTAACAACTTGCACTTAAATCCCTATAATCCTGGATAATGAAAATAGTAATAATAATAATAATAATTAAAACGTAAACACTAGCCTTAACTAATGTCCCAACAGAGGAAACGCCCTTCATAATGTTAGAATAACCTGAAGAAGGGAAACAATGCCCAATGGGGCTCAAAAAATATAACTAGGCCAGTGTGTGGCACTTTTTCATACAGTTATGTAGCTTGAGATGCAGAGGCTACTAGTTCTGGAAGGGGAGGTAGGGTGGGAGAGTTATGAATATTGAAGAATTCCTTGAAAGAAACAATATTATTAAGGTGAGTAATTTTATCTTCTAACTCCAGGTATTCTTCAATATTCCTAACTCTTGAAGACTACGAAGCAGTACCTTTGGAGGTGGGCACAGAACCTATCTTGGAAACAGACTCTGTAGAACTGCTGTGCCAAACCTGGCATCACTCCTGGACTGGGTATCCAAACAGTAATGCTTTGTGAATGTGAGTACTGTTCTCCATGTAGCTTTTTTGCAGATTTCCTGTAATGGGACATCCGTGGCAGCAGTTATGCCCTTTTGGAATGGGCCCTTAGTCCTACTGGGAGCTCCTTTCCAGTTTTTGAGTAACAGAATTGGATGCATTGAACTATCCAGTGAGAGATAGTTTTTTTTTAAGATGCTGGTTTACCTTTACCCACATCCCCATAGGTCAGGAACAGCTGTGGTTTGTCCCGGCTGTGTTCCTTAGTGAGAGTTATGTAGTAGCGCAAAGCTCTCTTGACAGCAAGGCTATGAAGTCTGCATTCACCTGAGCTAGTGGGCTCAGTGAAAAAGATCGGTAAAGTAATGACAAAGCGTCAGAGTGACGTGAAACGTTGAGTCACATGACACATACGTGCCATGGCATAGGAGTGCTGCTAGCCATTCTTTTTAACTTTGACTAAAAGTATTGCGTTAACTGGACCTAGCATTTATGGGTCGTCTTCTACAATTGGCACACTGTTTGTAGCACGACTTGGTGATGTGGAAGAAGCCAAATATACCTTCAGAGTAGTGGGCTGCAACTTCAAAGAATCCAGGTGAATAAGGCAGTCCAGCAAGGCTGGTACCCCTGCATGTGCGAGTACTACATCATTAGTGTCAGTGGCTCAGCAGGTAGCACACTTGCCTCTGAGGCCAGGAGATCAGAAGGCTGTGGGTTCTAGACCCACACCAGGCACTAGGGTTAATATCCCAATACTGACACTACAGTGCAGCATAATGGGAGTGCTGCACTCCTGAGGTGCCATCTTTTGGATAAAACGTTAAACCGAAGTCCCATCTGCCTGTTAAAGATCCCATGGTACTTCTCGGAAAGAGTAGGGGAATTCCTCCAGTGTACTGGCCAAATTTCCCCCCATTCTCTAAATACCACCAACAGCTTAATCTGGTGCAAGGTCAGTTGGCATTCATCTGTATCCCCTCCCCTGGGCCATGCCTGAAAATAGGCAGAATTTGTCTACTGCACTTACCCGGTCAACAAAAAATAAATAAATAAATAAATTAGTAGAATGCCATATAGAAAATCTTTTCCACTTAGAAGCGAGGTCTTTTCAGTGGAGGGTTTTCTGTACCCCCTCAGAATGTTTAGGACACTTGCAGAGAGAAGCAAACCTGCATACCCTAAGGCCTCGAGAGCCAGGCCTTGAACCTGAGGTTCAGGTATAGGATCCTCCCCTGGGAGGAGGTTAATAGGTTGTGCCTCTGAGGGAGAGGTATTGGTGGTGCAACCAACATGGAGAGCAGCACAGAGTACCGTAGCTGCCTTGCCCAGTCTGGTGCTATCAAGATTACTGATGCTGGCTGGGATCTTGGTTTGATCAAAACTCTGAGAATCAGGGGAGAAGGAGGGAAGGTATACAGTTGTTTCCCTGACCAATCCAGAGTCAGGGCATCAAGAGGTATTATGCTCCTGGCTAGTCATCTGCAACAGAACTTTGGCAGCTGGTGGTTTTCGTGGGGCACAAACAAATCTATCTCTGGGGTGCCCTACCTTCTGAACACCACCTCCCCTACCTGCCTATTGAGAGTCCATTTGTGATAATCCTGACTGATTCGACTTGGGGCATCTGCAAAGCTGTTGTCCTTCTCTGGCAAATGAATGGTCACCAGTCAGGTCTGGAGTGAGCAGACCTGGCTCCATACCTTCATCGCCTCTGTGCACAGAGGACAGGACCTCGTTCCTCCCTGCTTGTTAATGTAGTACACTGTGGTGGTGGTGTTGTCTGTCCTTACTTGAACGACCATGGCCTGTATCATGGATGCAGAGGCTTGCAGAGCTAGGAACACTGTTCTTAGCCCCAGCAGGCTTATGTGCTGGAGAGACTCTGCACTTGACCAGGTGCATGCATTGTATGGTCCCCCAGATGGACTCCCCAGCCCAGTCGTGATGCCTCTGATGGGAGGACCACTGATGGAGACTCCTGCTGGAAGGGATCTCCTTCCCTTAGGTTCTCTCTTACCTGCCACCACTGAAGGGCCTGCAGTAATTTCCCTGTTACTGGAACCAATTTTGAGAGTGGGTCTCTCCTTTGGCACCAATGTGCTCTGAGGTGAAACTGTATGTCTCTCATTTGAAACCTAGGACTGTGCATGTTGCTGCGGCCATATGTCCCAGGAGCTGTAGGAACTGCCTTGCTGGTTTTGGTTTGCTCAGTCTGAACGAGCCAGCAATCTTCAGGATATTGCTTACTCTGTCCAGAGGTAGGTATGCCCTTCCCCTCAGTGTGTCCAGTTCTGCTCCTATGACGTGCATCATGTGCACTGGTTGTAGAATGGATTTTTTTAGATTTATCAGAAACCCTATAGACTCTAGAAGGTCCCAGGTTGTCTGTAGGTGGTCTTTTACTTGCTGACCTACTTAGGTGGGCCACCACCACTGCCAATCACTTTGTGAACACTCTTGGAGCTGAAGTGAGACCAAATGGTAGTGCTGAGAACTGGTAATGACCTGATGAGAGTCTGAATCTGAGATGTTTTCTGAGAGATTCCTTTTCGGGGATGTGAACATAAGCATCTTTTAAATCCAGGTATGCTAACCAGTCTCCTTTCTGGAGGTTGACAAAATCATAGCTAAGGTTACCATTTTGAATGTTGGCTTTGCCAAGTGTCTGTTTAGTAACCTTAGGTCGCGAATAGGCCACCTCTTCGATTTTTTCTTTGTGATGAGGAAGTATTTTGAGTAAAAACCTTTTCCCCTTTGCTGTGGAGGAACTGATTCTACTGCCCTTGACAGTATTAGATTTGCCACTTCCTCTTACGAACATACGAACATACGAAATTTGCCAGCAGATAAAGGCCTAGAGGTCTATCAAGTCTGCTCGAATGTGCAGCTAGCATCCCTTATTCTGCAGCTGCCCCTCCCTTCCACCCTTCCCCTTCATTAACCCTCCCCCTTGTCCTGTCCCATCCTTGTTTGAAGCAGTCCACTGTTCTACTGCATACCACTTCTGCAGGTAACGCATTCCACCCAGCCACCACCCTCTCTGTAAAAAGTGTCTCTCATCTCCCTCCTGAACCTCCTCGCTCCAGTCTCATATCATGGCCCCTGGTGGCCCTCCCCTCCCTTACTTTGAACAGCCCCTCTGTACCCGTCTTGTTTATTCCTTTCATGTATTTAAAGGTTTCAAT
The DNA here is from genome assembly GCA_016271365.2 of Neoceratodus forsteri. Taxonomy (NCBI): domain Eukaryota; kingdom Metazoa; phylum Chordata; order Ceratodontiformes; family Ceratodontidae; genus Neoceratodus; species Neoceratodus forsteri. Next base: position 1,839,771,912 of record CM057456.1, read on the forward strand.
CATGTCACCCCGTCTCTCTTTTCCTCCAGTGAGTACATGTTCAACTCCTTCAACTTCCTCTCGTATGATAAGTCCCCAGCCCCTTGATCATCTTTGTCACTCTGCGCTGCACCCCCTCCAGTAACTTAACGTCCCTCTTCAGATACGGGTGCCAGTACTGCACGCAGTACTCCAGGTGTGGTCTAACTAATGACCTATACAGTGGCAGAATCACCTCCTCCCTCCTCGAGGATATACCCCTTGCAATACAACCCAGCATTTTCTTGGCCTTTGCAGCTGCCTTCCTACATTGTGCCGAGTTGTTCATTGACCCTGTAATGAGCACACCCAGATCCTTCTCCTCCTCTGTCTGGGCTAGCTGTACTCCCCCTAGCTGGTAACTCCTCCTTGGGTTCTTCATCCCAAAATGCAGCACCTTGCACTTTTTGGCATTAAACCCCAGTTGCCAGGTGTCTGACCAGGTTTCAAGCTTTGCCAGATCATCCTGCAACCCCTGCCATCCCCCCAGGTCATCCACCACCGCGCCAACCTTGGTATCATCAGCAAACAGCCTGATCTTGCTCTTGATGTCCCATGATATGTCTGCAATGAATATCCCAAACAACACTGGTCCCAACACCAAGCCCTGTGGGACATGGATGTGAGAGCTCCCCACCCACCATCACCCTCTGTTGCCTTCCCTGCAGCCAGTTTCCTACCCATCTCACCAGCTTTGCACCCGCCCCTGTGCCTACTAACTTCCTTCTCAGCCTTCCATGTGGCACTGAGTCGAATGCCTCTTCTAGCAACTTCGTCTCTGAATTTGAAGCTGGTCCAAACACTCTTTTTCTTAATAAGGGGAAAGATTTGAAACTGAGCGACAAACCCTGACTAACTACCTCCAGGACCCACTAGTCAGTGGTGATGTTCTTCCAAGCCTGGAAGTAGTGAGCTAGTCTGCCTCCTACTGGAATGTGGGAAGTGGCCTTGGCAACTAAGTCAGGGGTTCTGCTTAGACTGGGGCCGAGACTGACTAGTCTGCGACCCACATCTCGACCCCCTTCTGCCTCTACCCCTGAACTATCCCATCTGCTGGGGATACTGCTAGTACTGCTGAACAGCCTGAGCTTAAAAGAAAGGTCTGGTATAGCCAGACCTAACCCTGCCCCCCCCTTCCATAAGGCCTGTTGGAAGGTGAAGGTTTCTCCTTGGCTAAATTACTGTTGTAGGTGGCTTTATGCTCATCCACCTTCTTCATGTATGCTTCTGTCTTGTCCCCAAACAGAGTGTTATTTTCTCAGGGGAAATCCATGGCCTTTGTCCGGATATCTTGTGTAAGATTGGTGGCTCTGAGCCATGGAAATCTCCTAAGGGCCACTGTGAGGGCCATCCATCTGGCAGCAGTATCACTGGCACCAGCTGCCATCTGAAATTGCTATTTGGAAGCCTCCAAGCCAAACCTGGCAGTTTCAGCCAGATCAGCTGATAGGCCAGAGGGAGCCTTATCAGCCATGGCCAAAACTGATTAACACAGAGATTTCTGATACTGGGCAGAATAGGCCAGATAATTAGCTTTCCTAATAGACAGAGAAGTTGATAGGTAACCCTTCTTAGCCATGCTGTCAATCTTCCATGAGTTCCTGTCTGGAGGATGACATGCCAGAGGTACTTGCCCTATAACAGGCCGCAGTCTGCTAACACCCTGATGGTCAGGATGGGAGGACAGAAATTCAGCCCCTTCCCTATTTAACTGGTACCTCCTGTCCACCGTTTTATCAAGTGGGGGTACATAATTTGGGGTTTGCAGTATCTTTAAAATATCCTTTCTGAGGAATTTATTCATAGGAAGTAATTTCTTCGTTGGGGTAAGCCCCATGCGCTCAACGTATTCCACCTCCTCGTCGTCTAAAACTTCATTAGTGGTGTTATCCAGTGCCTTCACCATTTTTCTCACAAAAGTAAAATGTGAGGGAAAAATCTTCAGTTATTCTCGGTGGGGATTCAAATTCCTGATCCGGGGACACCTCAGGCTCAATGGGTTCCCCGTCATCCTCCTCGTATTCTTTATATTCCTCATACTCCTGAATCTCTGAGAGAGACAACTGAACCAGAGGATTGAACTAGAAACATAGAAGTTGACGGCAGATAAGGACCACAAGGCCCATCCAGTCTGCCCATTTGTTTTTCTACGTTACAAATGTGCCATCGGCCTTTGCTCTGTCAGTGGCCTATCTATTCATAGTCATTTGTATTGCTCCCTTATGCCTATCCTATGCCTGTTTGAAGCCCTGCACTGTATTCATAGCCACCACTTCTTGTGGTAAGCCATTCCATGCATCCACCACCCTTTCTGTGAAAAAGAATTTCCTCACATTTCCCCTTAATCGGCCCCCCTCTAATCTCATGTTGTGTCCTCTTGTCCTGCTATTTTTCTTATATTTAAACATGTTGACTCTTTCACCTTGTTAACACCCTAAGGTGGTGGAATGCCTCAATCATATCACCTCTCTCCTCCTTTGTCAAGGGTATACAAATTGAGCTCTGTTAATCTGTCCTCATATGTCTTCTGATGCAGTCCTGCACCATTTTGGTTGCCCTCTCTGGACTGCCTCAATTTGGTTAATGTCCTTGTGAAGGTGTGGCCTCCAATACTGCAGCAGTACTCAGATGGGGCGAATCAGTGTCTTGTAAAGAGGGATCATTACCCTCCCACGACTTCAGATACCCTACTAATACAATTCTAACACCCCCTAGCCTTACCTACTGCTTTAGAGGTCTGCTTGATGATTTCAGGTCATCAGTGATGATGATACCCAAGTCTCTTTCTTCCTTGTGATCTAGCAACTCCTCTCCCAGCCTATAGGTGGCTTCAGGGTTTCTCTTCCCTATGTGCATGATTTTGCACTTCTTTGCATTAAATCCCAGTTGCCACTCTTCTGACCATTTTGTCAGTTTATCCAGATCTCTTCTCATTCTGCCCACCCATCTGGATCATCTATTCTGTTGCAGATCTTGGTGTCATCTGCAAACAGACAAGCCTTACCCTCTAGTCCATCTGCAAGGTCACTAATGAAGATGTTGAAGAGGACTGGCCCCAGGACTGATCCCTGAGGTACCCACTTGTGACTTGCATCTCTTCTGACTGTATACCATTTACCACCACTCTCTGTTTTCTGCCCGTCAACCAGTTTGCCACCCAGTTGACCAACTTCTGACCCACCCGAGCCTACTCAGCTTATTTATCAATCTTTATGTGGAACAGTGTCAAAAGTCTTGCTGAAGTCAAGGTAGGCGACATCAACTGCTCTCCCTTGGTCCACCACTCTGGTTACCCAGTGAAAGAAATCTATGAGATTAGTTTGACAGGACCTTCCTTTTGTAAACCCATGCTGTCTTGGATCCTGTGCCCCTATGGATTCCAGATGTTGCACTATCCTTTCCTTAAGGAGTGCCTCCATAATCTTGCCCACTACTGAGGAAAGACTGGCTGGTCTGTAGTTTCCCGCCTCCTCTCTGCTACCACTCTTGTGGAGTGGGATCACATGAGCCCTTCTCCAGTCTTCTGGGACCTCTCCTGTGCTCAGAGACTGACTAAACAGTTCTGCTAATGGCTCTGCTAGTTATACCTTTAGCTCCTTAAGTACTCTGGGATGTATGCCATCAGGTCCCATTACCTTATCCACCCTGAGCTTAGCAAGCTTGTAGGACCCTTCTTTGTGAAGGGAGTAGTGCTCACCTCCCTCCCCCTGTGTCCATGATGCTGAGCTGATCGGCCCTGCCTACCTTCTCTTCAGTAAGTACTGAGCAAAGTATCTATTTAGAATAGATGCCTTTACAGGGTCCTCCTCCTCACATGCTCCTTTTCTCCATTAAGCTTAGCAATACCTCTCTGGACTTTCTCCTTTCACTAATGTATCTATAGAAAGTCTTGTCACCTTCTTTTACTGTTCGTGCTAGTGTTTCCTCAGTTTGGGACTTTGCCTGCCTTACTGTCTTCCCTGCTTCCCTTAGGGCAGTTTGGTATGCCTCCCTATCTTCATCCCGCTGTGTTCCCTTATATTTCCTGAAGGCCAGCCTTTGGCTCTGACCTTTTCTGCTACTGTATTTGAGAACCAAAGTGGTTTCCTTCTTCTTTGCACTTCCTTTTCTGTTAACACAATGGGATGTTGCTTCAAATATTGCATCCTTAATGCTTGCCCACTTTGCCTGTACCCCTCATCTGTGTTTCTTTTTGCCAGGGCTAGCTTAACTCTGTTGGCCATCTTATCAAAGTCAGCTCCTCTGAAGTCCCATATTTTGCCTTGGAATGGGATGATTTAGATGTAGTAGCCAAATTGAACCATACCATGTGATGGTCACTGGCCCCAGGTGACCTTCTACCTGAGATCTGTGATCCTTCCTTGTTAGTCAGTACTAGATCTAGGACAGCCCGTCTCTTGTGGGTTGCTGTACCAATTGTTTGAGGCCCTCCCCTGCAGGGAATCCACTATGTGTCTAGTTCTGGCAGATGTTCCTGCTGGTATTGACCAATCTGTATCCGGCATGTTGAAGTCTCCATTATCAGAACCTCCCTATAGCTGTCATGTTTTGTATATCTTCTAACAGTAATGTGTCTATGTCCTCCCTGGTCTGGGGCCTGTAGACAAGCCCAGTTCTTATGGCTGTCCCATTTCCTGTTTCAGGGTGACCACAGTTCTTCTGGCTCCTTATGTGTATTCTGAATTTCTGTAGCTTTGATATTTTCATTGACATACAGGGCCACTCTCCCCTTTTGCATCTCTGTCTCTTCTGAACAATACATAGCCAGATACTGAAGTCTCCCAAGTGTGGTTACTGGTAAACCATGTCTCACTAATTGCTACTATGTCCAGTTTAGCCTCTGACATTATTGCCTGCAGGTCTGGGATCTTATTTCCCAGGCTGTGAGCATTTGTGTACATGATTTTCCACTGGCCAGATTTTGGTGTGTTAGTTGTTGGGTGAGGTTTGGCATTACCCCAGTGCGTCGTATGGGGAGACAAACCTTTTTTCTTACCTGGTGATGCAAATGAACTGCAAACATGCTGAATCCCTGTTTGACCACTAGCTGAGGGGGGAGGGGTGTTCTTCCCATTCGACGTATGGGGTGCTGCACCCCTCTCCCCATTTGCTAGTTTAAATATTCTGCAAAGACGCCAAACTTCTGCCCCAATGCACTAACTCCTCCTTAGTCAGATACAGTCCATCAAATTTAAAGAACTTCCTCCCAGAACTGTTGCCAGTTCCTACAAATCTGTGTCCTTTTCCTGGCACCAGCCCTTGAGCCATGTGTTTAGCTCCCCTATCTCCCTTCTCTGACCTTCCGTCCATCTGCTCCCCTCTCCCAGACTGGCAGGATCTCAGAGAAGGAGATGCCGGACGAAATAGATGATAGTTTGTCACCCAGCCTGGTCAGGTGTTCCTTGGTCTCCACAACTGACCGGCTGGCGAGATCAATATTCCCTATGTGTACTAGGACATCAATGTTTTCTCCTGCTTTGTGCACAATTTTAGCAATGCGGTCAGTGTCTCTCCATGCTGCTGTACCTGGGAGACATCTGACCATTACCCCTGGCTGGAGATGGGTATCAACTCCCCGAATCATGGAGTCTCCTATGATCAGAAGTTTTTTGGATTTCCTTTTTTGCTTTCTTTGTTTGACCGGTGTCTGAGGAACCGGAACTGATACAATTCCCTAGACAGCCTGGATAACTTTAAATGTCTGAGTGATAGCCTCAAGTGTAGGCATCTCACTTTTTCCACCAGAAGTCCCCTTATGCTTTTCAACAGGGGGTTCTGTGTGTTTAGTTTTCTTTAATTTTTTGTCCAGTACCGGTGTTTCAACCATTTCACCGGTTCGCTTAGGCTTTGAAGGTTCACTCTTGTCAGGGGTAGTTGGCTTCGGTTCAACGGTTTCACCTCCATTCTTTGGAGAAGCAGGCTGGTCATAGCTGTTGCCTCCCTGGTCTGTTTTCTGAGCCAAATTCTTCTCGAGTCTTTCCAGACTTTTTTCTATAGTTTTTTCTGGAAAAAACTTATAAATTTCCCAATCAGCTGTGAAGTGGGTGATTCACCAGGACAGACAACACACTCATTATGGTTGTCTGCCTTGGCAAAAACCTCTTCACACTGAATGCAGTTTTTGAAACCTGAAGGCCCAGTTTTCTTCTTTGGCTTTTCTGACATTTTATTTAAATGACAAATCAACAGTAACCGCAATACAAGTTTTTTTTTTTTGCGGTTTTAGCTCGGTTTTGGGACCACAGTTCCTCTCTAGACTGTGAAGAATTACAATCCAAAAAGAACCAAAAAGTATCGGTTCTGTCAGAAAACAAAATAAGCATATGGGTAACTAAACTAAGTGACAATAATAGTGAAAGCTATATAAAAAAACACTAACGAAAACATTGGTTCCCCTGCAGTTACCAAGAACCAAGAGGAATCGCTAGCAAAGACTTTTATCAACTAGATAAACTAGCACAAACTCTAAAAACAAAAAGTAAAGGCAGTAAATGAAATAAATTTAAAAGGTTACTTATTTTTTCTTAAAGTAACAATGAAAAGACTGAGAATTCACGATTGTAAGGAGAGATCGCCAAGGCGTCTCAACTTCGCAGGCGGAGAAGGAACTCTGAGATGTTATAGAACGCAGCAGTTGGTAAGGGCAGCATTTGAATAGTGGCATGAGCCAATAATGGGTTCCATCATTTACATACATTCCACTTTCCAGGTAGTTCTACTCTGAAGGCTGACTGTAAGAGTTAGGAATATTGAAGAACACCTGGGGTTAGAAACCTTTTTTTTAATTTTCAGTTTTGATTTCCTGGGTTGATAACACATTCTGGTGCCTCGCTGAAGAAGTATGTATGAAAAGCATTTGACTGTCCCAACTGACCTCACTAGCACCATTGTTAATGACATCATAGTGCTTATCATGAAATCAGACTGATGTCAAACAGTAATTGCAAGCTCAGTGGGGGAGTCAGTCTTTTGAAAGACAGTGAAATAAGTACTAAGTGATCTGAAATATTTAGGAAACCAACAACCGAAGAAAGTAAAGAAAATATTAAAACTGCTTGTTGTAAATATTGTAGCTTTTTAGCCTTTTAATTTAGTAGTTACTATCTCTCATTTTTTTTTACTTTATTTGTATTACTCTTCTGAGTAAAACTCTGAACAAATCAGTAGTACATGCAGGAATAGATCTCAGATCATAACATTACAAATCATGTTAGCACCCAGATTTAGTTATTTATTACATTAGGTACATCATATGGGGAAGTCAACATAAAGGAGTGAATCCTCATCAGAATATTATTATAGATATGCTTACCAAGCCATGACTAGTGGAACAATACCTACATTAAAATAACCAAGATACATCTTAAGTGACACTTTAAGTCACCGATTCCACTTAGCAATTCCTATATTTAGGAACAAATATTTTGTCTTCATTGCCCCAGACTCTCTGCTACGTCTGCCTTTTAAACATATTTAGTAAACTGGATCAAGTCACTATTTTAGTACATGCATTAAACTTAAGACAATAAAATTGCATTCTAAGACTGGGAACCGCGTTTCTTCTAATATACCAAAAGAGAGGAATGTTTTCCGTCATTCTAAATACGGCAAGTCTCAGAGACCTAATTAAGAATGTTTTACCACTCTGTTAATTTGCACTATTACTGTATGTCCAATGTATTACCACTCTGTTAATTTGCACTGTTACTGTATGTAATCCATACCCAGGTTGCCCCTGAAAAAGGGATTCTATTGTCTCAGTGGACTCAACTGGTCACCAAAACTCAAATAAATAAATAAGGCAGAAAAAGATGCCATCTGGCAAGTACTTTAACTTAATTGGTAGAAACAGCCATAATGAGATTGTTTTTATAAAAAAATAGCGAAACTGTAATTGTTTTAGCTGCTGCAACCTTGTTTGAAACATTATGAACTTTTTTAACAACACAGTGTAGCACCACATTTCTTATAAGACCACTCCCACATCAAGGACTTCAGGATTATATCATCGCAGGTTTATACTGCAGTTAAGCTAATTATAAAAAATCAGAAATTTAGTCTCTAGTCTGGGGTAGTAGCTTGCAATAAGGACTACTGCAGCAAAATTAGAGTTACCCTATGATTCGGTCTCTGAATCTGGCTCCTCATCTCTTAAGATCGGTGCTGTGGCTCAGAATTCAGCAGCTATCTTATCTACTCTTTGTTCGTCTTCCTTGGGTCCATAAATTCAAATGATTTTCCCCCGTAAATAATCCGGAGTGTCGCTGGTGCAAGAAGTGAGTAGACCACCCCCAGAGCTCTCAATTGTTGCCTTATGGGATCGAACATCTTTCTGTGGTTTCTGGTTGCATATGACCAGTCCGGGAACAATCGAATGTCAGTACTCTTATACTGAAGCGGGTAATTGAGTCTAGTCAAATTCAGCAGTTGATACCTCACTTCCACGCCTACAGTTGCTATCAGGATAGTACGCAGAGCCTCTGGGTTTAGTTGGTGCGTTCTAAAGTTCACTTGGTAAGCTTTTTTATGTCTGTAAACTCCACGTCCACTTCCTCTAGTAAAGATTCAGTGAGCCAGTGCCTCACCTCAGGAAGGTTAGCAAATTCTCTCCCTCTGTTCCTTCGGGTAAACCAACCAGCCAAATATCTGTAGCATGGGCTGAGTTCCCCAGTGTTTCCAGACGGGTCTGGAGTTCAGTATTCTCCATCGTAAGCTGTGCCACCACTGCCTGGGTTCTCATAGATCGGTCCTCAGCCTCCTTAGCGGTGGTAACTGCAATCTCAATTTTAGTGTCCACTCCCAGTTAGTCTAATATGTTTTCCACCTTTTTATTGATGTCTCCTACTGCTTTCAGAACCCTTTCCCAAGTTGGTGGCTCCATAACTGTACTGGTCTGGCTCGGGCCTGGTTGCTGCGAGGGCATTTGAGTAGATGATGTAGATTTTAAACTCTGTCCCCCTGCTGCTCCCTTTGTATGCCCCATCATCGAGTTTGGTAGCTATCTGGTGTTTAGGATCTGCTGGATAAAAATTGGCTGCAATCTCCAGTTTAATATTTCAATTTTTAAAGTTTTATAGGCAGAAAGTCACAGTTTTTCTGGAATTGATGCAAAACACGACCCATCTCGTGCTCAGCTCTCCAACGCCCTGCTCTAATTTTTAACTACAATAAAGCCTTATTCTTTAAGGTACCTAAATATGCTGCCCAAAAGAAAACCAATGTTAGGTTACAGGACATCAGTGTGTCAACAATCAGTCTCATACAGTATGTCATGGGGAAAATGGCATCAAGACAAAGCATCTGGTGGCCAGCAGTGAAAGAATTAAAGTTTGGAAGGGGCTCTAGATCCATCATGTCCACGTGCACCCCCCCCCCCCAAACGTTCGCATGCAGGGATGAAGTAAGTATGCTGTGTAAGCACGTACCAATTTATAGAGATTCCCTTACCCCTCTATATGTATCTAGATATACTGGGGAATATGTGTCCCAGTACATCTAGATAGTGCACTGGAAATCCCCATTCATGTCAATGGGATTTCCTATGAAATATCTAGATATTTACTGGGACGTATACCTAGCCGCCACGGTCACAAGAATGAACAAGCACACATGAGACTTGTTATGTTGTTTAAGAACCACAGGGGATTTTTAGCTGTCCACTGGCCACCATTTTAATACCAATGCCTCAACACTCTATCCTAATATTTTATTCCCTGATTCTATTTATTTATTAGCTTTTGATGACCTGATAAGTGCACTAGGCAAAAGACCTGCCTATTTTCAGGCACAACCCGGGGAGAGCACAGTTTAGAATAATACAACAGAGACAACAGTGAGGTACATAATGCAAGGACAACTGTCTGGACAAAAATCATAAAACAACTAACATCAGCAGAATTAACAGCATAGGGATAACTGCAAAAATAATACAAGTAAGAGCAACCATATACATATATATCCAGGTAACAAGTCATATGTCCTAAATAGTGGTGATAAGAGACAGGTAGACACACATTCACAATAGGAATACAGAAATGGGCAAGAGAGAATCTGGAGGGCAAGCAGTAAGACACACAAACGTTAAGTGCAGTCACAGTAACCAGGAACATTAAGGTTGGAAAAAAAGCATGCTTATAAGTTAGGTGACATGAGGAGCTCTTCACATGAAGGGGGAGTTAATTCCAGAACCTAGGGGCAAAATATGAAAAAGCCTGCTCACCAGGGGGGCACTGTGGAGCACACCTACCGACCAGACGTGCCTTGGATCTGCTCTCCATATCTAAAGAGTATTCAACTCAAAATAAAATGCAACTTCGACAATTTTATTCAAAAAGTGACTGTATCTGAATCTATAAAAGGCACTGAATCTTCCGGTCTAATATTTATAAAGATGGGACATACTAATGTAACCCCTAGATGGCGCTATCCCAGGGGCTACTACCCCTGCCTGATTTGCCACTAACAGGTTGAGGGGCCTGGATCCAATGGCGGGTGCCTCCACCCAGAGGTCAGGGTTTGCAATAGTTAAACTAACTTGGTCACAGCCCTCTGGGACACTGCAACCCCTTTCTTCCCACTAGTGGCCCACACAATATCAGAATTACCTTCACAGTATACACTTACCCCCAGGTCTGGTTCCGCACTGGGACTCTGTGAAATGAGATACAGTGCAACAATCACAGAACAGTACTTTAACATAGACAAATACCTCAGGCAGTATAACTTTGCTGAAACAAGCAGCTCTGATTTATTTAGGGGATATAACAAGGACAGGGGAAATCAGGTTAATTAGCTTATCACTCTAATAATCTACCTTATGGCTCTGTGCACAGGCCTATCCCTATCAGTTACTGTCCCTGGGTACCCAAGCCCTAGTGGCTAGTCCAAACGTGGCAGCTGGTAGGGGCCCTTTCACACAGAGAAAAGGAGAATTAAACAGTCAGCAGTACAGTAATTCCATTTGGATTTAATGTGGCAATTCAACAGGAGCGACCCTGAATTAGTACTCACGACCTCCAAATAAGATAGGGTCCTTCAATGTCAGCCGGGCTCTACTTGAGGTACACAAACCTCTTCTACACATCCATATAAAGAAAGCACTATACCAGGCAGGCTGCATCTGTATCCCGATCGAATTACTGCACAATACCCGGAGAACACACAGCAGATTCAGTTCCTGACAGACCGAAGTGTAATTTTCAGCAATTCCTCCAGTCTTCTACAGGGTGAGCCTGGTTTCTACTCTTCAGAGATCCTTGATTCTTTTCACAGGACGGATTCAGTCCTAACAAGCTGCAGACCGGAACTCTGGGCCTTACACACGTTTTTGGACTAAAACTGCACACTGAAAAGTACAGGGCTCCTTCTTCTCACTGCCAAAGCTCAACTGAACTCCAACCGACAAAACCGGGCACTTCCTTTGAGTTCCTCCCAGTTCTTGACTGGATTATTGTCACTCACAATAGACTGCTGCTGTTGGTCCAAAAAGGCACTGAAGTCTAAACTACATCTCCCAGAGTCACTGCCCATACAATCCTCTTTGTGGCTGGCTCAGACTATGAGTCCAAGTTCTGATTCGTCTGTCAAGGCACCATTTAGAGCTAGTTACCCCACACTGATTGGTCCAGTTCAGCAGTTCAAAACTAGAATGGGAACTACAGACACAGTTCTGACTGCAAAAGCAGGTTAGACAAACTGTAATTTCATTATTACTCTAAATAATTTCTGGCAAACAGTTACATCTTTCAGATAGGTTCCTTTGCACCCTAGTGACTGCAAAATGAAGTGAATTGGCAGCAGCTTGAGTGGTACTCAATCAAAGAAACACACAGTCCCCATACAAACTAATTATGTCTGCAAGCAGACAGCTCTTAAAGAGACAGTACCAGAGGTTCTAAAACACTCACTGATAAATGGCTTAAATGCCAAACACCATTCAGGCTTGGAGCATTCAAGCAAGCTCCTGAAGTCTTTTGGGAACCCCCATTTGCGGGGGTTACACCCTTCCTGGTTCTCGAAAGCTGATCGTCCGCGCCAAGCAAGTACCCATAAGTTTCAACTGCAACCATATACATTTGCATTAGGCTCACATATGTAATCATCAGTCAATATATCATTTTACCAAGAACACATTTCTGAAACATTGCAATACGTCACTCTTTACACAGTATTACATACACATTGATACCATAACTCAAGTTATTACCTCTTGTACATGAAACCTATGAAGGGGGCCCTTCCTATCAGTTACCTTGGGGCTGGATGGGGCAAGGGCACCATACTTAGAGGCAACACAAGTAACTTGGAGTTAGCACTGATGCTCAGTTTGGGCAGTGAGCTCGGGACACATACACTCCTTTATGGACAACATTGAGAGGCAAGTCCACAGGCCCCAAGTGAATCATAACTGAGGTGCACCACAGGCTTTACAGCTCGACCAGTCTTTCTAGGGGGAACTGTTATAGTCTCTGCACTCTGAGCCTCATTTTCAGCATTGTCCTCACTTGTCAGGGGTCTCCATGGGGGTAGAGAGGCTAGAACTTGGGGCACTTTCAGCTCCAGGAGTTACAGTTTCTGAGTCCACAACATTTGGCTCGCATGGAGAGCTTTCGGACACTGGCAGTGGACTGTCGGGGCACTCAAAATACTCTTCTTGTTCGGGTGTATCACCAGTCTGCCCCAATCTATCATTTTCCTCCCCTGAAAGCTCAAACAGTTCAACCATGCACAATGATTCCATTTCATCTGATCTGATGCTTTGCACTTCACTTTCTGGGAGCATTGGCTCCAGGGATGAAGCTGGGGCTTAGACAGTCCAGAAGGCCCAGCTTTGTCTCCAGTATTGACTAGGATTGCCCGAAACAATTGACTCAGTTCGTAAGAAGGATAGTATTCAAAGTCACTCTCACTTTCTTCCGATATGGACTGACAGTCATGCTCAACTGGGACTTGTGGAGAGACACTTTAACTTTGCTTCTGTAGGTGCAGACTTTCTTGATCTTTTCTTAGCAGCAGCTCTAGTCACTGGTCCAGAGGGGCATCTTCTAGGGGCTCAGACTCAATTAAGATTTGTCCAATGGGCAGTAAATGATTTCTATGTATTGTTTTACATCTTTTGAATTATTCTCAGGCCTTACTTTGTACACTGGCAGATCATCTAGTTTGCCCACTACAATGTGAGGGAGATGGTGCCATCGGTCAGCAATCTTGTGCTTGCCATGCAGTCCCAGATTTCTTAGCAATACCCGATCTCCCTCCTGGAGTTCCTGTGCTTTCACCTTTTATCATGCCTTTCTTTGTTGGCCAGATTTCTTTTGGCAGCCATGGTTTGAGCCAGTTAGTACGCATGTTAGCTGGGCCTTTAACTTTTGCACATACTGTAAATAGTTGTCAGCTTGAACCCCATCAGGAGAGACCCCAAACACACATCTACTGGTAGTCGAGCTTCTCTTCCAAACATCAGGCGGTAGGGGAGAATCCAGTGGCATCACTTTGGTGCAGTTATAAGCATGTACCAGGGTGCTAATTTGTTGGCTCCATCTAGGCTTGTCCTTTGGGTGCAGGGTGCCTAGCATATCTAGCAAAGTGCGGTTGAAACGTTCAGGCTGTGGGTCCCCTGGGGGTGGTAAGGAGTGGTTCTGGACTTTCTCGCTCCCCACAGAGAAAGCATCTCTTTGATCAGACGACTCTCAAAGTCTCTCCCTTGATCAGAATGGATTCTTTGTGGAGCCCCATAGTGAACAAAAAAGTTTTCTACAAGTACTTTGGCCACAGTGGATGCTTTCTGGTCTTTGGTGGGGAAAGCTTGGGCATATCTCGTGAAATGGTCAGTGACCACCAGCACATTACTGATATTTCTTTGATCTGACTCCAAACTCAGAAAATCAATACAGACCAGCTCCATGGGTGCACTGGTGGTGATGTTAACAAGGGGGCAGCCCTCTGGGGTAAAAGCTTTCCTCTGTAAGCAGCGCATCATAAGTTCGAATGTGTTGCTCCACATCAGCCCCCATCTTAGGCCAATAGAATCTGGATCTCACCAAGTCAAGTGTTCTGTCTATACCAAGGTGCCCCATGTGGTTGTGCAAGGACCTCAGTACTGAGTCTCGAAAGGCAGTGGGCAGCACTAGTTGTTGTTTGTCTACTTGTCCCCTCTGTCTACTGTTTCTCTGTATAACAGTTTATTGATCAGTTTCAACTTAGGACCTTCTTTGTATAACAGTGCAGTTCTCAAATCAGTGGAGGCGTAATTTGGACACATCTTTTCCTGCATAGAGGGCTTCTAAAGCTGCTTTGATCATGGGATCGTGGGATTGAGCCCGCCGAATACTGTCATTGTCCAGCTGAGGCAGTGCACCAATGTCTATTGCAGAAAAGTGGCAATAAGCAGCAGGTATGCAATTCTCAGAGGGTCCCAAGCAATCCACCATGCAGTCCACTGCGTCCGTGGACATTTGTTCCTCCCTGTCAAACTTCCGGCAGAGTGCCCGAATGTCAGGTTCTGCCAATCGGACCCAATCATTCTGGGGAACAGGCCTCCGAGAGAGCATCAGCATCTATGTGGTTCAGACCTGCTCGGTATTCGAGCATAGTCATATGTAGATAATGCAGAAAGCCACCTATGGCCAGTGGCATCCAACTTAGCTGAGGTCTGCACATGGTCAAAGGATTATTGTCAGTTTTACTAGTATTTTAGCCCCATACAAGTACTCATGGAATTGGTCAACAATAGCCCACTTCAAAGCTAGGAACTCTAACTTATGTACAGGATAGTTCTTTTCGGATGGGGTCAGGCTTCTACTGGCAAAGGCCACTGGTCTCAGGCCATTCTCGTGTTCTTGGTACAACACAGCCCCCAACCCTTGCAAGCTAGCATCAGTGTGCAGGACGTGAAGGTTTTCTTGGATCGGCATAGGCCAGCACTGGAGCATGGGTAAGTTGATATATGATCTCATGAAAGCAGTCTCACAATCAGAGTCCAGCGGGCCCCAAATACTTCACTCGGATGAAAATACACTCTTTCAGTCTTGAGGGCCTTGACTTTTGGTATTTTTGTGGGTTGGGGATACCCTTGAGTAAGGTTAAGTAAAGGAGGATCACTCTTGAATAGTCCTTGATGAAGCGCCGATAATACCACAGAATCCCAGGAATCTTTGCAGTTCTTTTTAGATTTTTGGGCTGTGGCCAGGTGGTCAAGGCCTCAACTTTACTTGGGTCGGTCTCTATTCCCTCGGTGGATACTATGTGTCCCACATACTTTACTGATGTTTGAAAGAATTGACACTTATCAATGGACAGTTTAAGGCCAAAGTCCCAGTCGGTCCAATACCTTAAATAATCTGCTCTCATGTTCCTCCAGTGAGCTGCCAAACACAATAACATCATCTAGGTATACCAGGCACTCTAGTAAGTTCATGTCCCCACTGCACGCTCCATCAATCGTTGAAAAGTGGCTGGGGCACCTGAAATCCTAGAGCATCCTCATGAATTCATAGAAGCCAAGCGGACAGATAAAGGCCGTCTTCTCACGGTCCTCTGGGGCCACCGAGGATCTGGTAGTACCCACTGCGGAGATCCAGCACAGAGAACCACTTGCTCCCGTTTAGGCAGTCCAAAGCATCCTGAATGCGGGCATTGTGTACTGATCAGGGATAGTCCGCCCGGTTTAAGATGCGATAATCCACACACATCCTTACTGTTCCATTCTTTTCCTCCACTACCACAATGGGGAAGCATAAGGGCTTCTGGATTCTTGTATTACACCAGCAGCTAACATCTTCTTGCAGATGCCGTCTCACATCATCTATGTCAGCAGGTGCCAGGCGTCGAGACCTCTCCACGAAATGGTCTTTCGTCATGCAGCCGGATATTGTGCTCAGCTCCTTGCACGCATCCTACATCCCATTCCTTTAAAGAAAACACCTGGTCTCTCTGGGCAAGCTTCTCACTGATCCTCACTTTCCATTCAGCTGGCAGCGGAGTCGCGAAATCAAACAAGTCAGGCGTTACTCTGTCATTCTTCCTTGAACTCTTGCTGCTGGGTAGCACTGCAGTGTCTGCACAATGCACATTAGCCAGGATGCAACCTCTGTTTACTCGAATGTCTCTTTCAGACACATTATGAACTTGGACCATTACCCTTCTGGCATAAGCATGGGCTCTAGCGGGCAAAATACTAGGCTTGACCAGCAGTCCCTCTGGCAATTTTCCATCGCCTGGTGCATCCAACATTAATATTTTATTCTTAACATCCTTTCTGATACGGACCTCTCCTGTAAGGTACACTGGGCATTTGGCGCCAGGATCAGAGACTCAGGATCCTTCTTCCATACAATTCCGACCGGTTCCTCTGGTTCTGTTTTTCAGCATCTCTGTGCCTCATAGGCCTTCTTAATTAAAGCGGAACTCTTAAAGCTCTACTAGTCTTTGACCTGTTTTTCATAACACAACTGTGCCAGCCTTCCGAACATATGAGCATTTGTTCCAATCAACAAAGGGACACCATCATACAGTCCAGTGGGGGACACACTAAGGCTAGGGTCTCTACTTGTTCAGCCATCCAGCCACGGAGGTGGGGAAAGACAGCCAAATTGGATATACACCGGAATAGGGTAGGCCTTCTCACTTAACCCCCATACATGCAGTCCTTCTAATGGTTGTAAGGGTACTTCTGACAAATGCTTCTGATACCAATCCTGGAACATAATTGTCACTTGGGAGCCACTGTCTAATACAGCTCTTGTAGACACTCCATTCACCTTTACAGTGGTCTCCATGGAGGGACCCACTATTCTGGACCAGTCTGGAGAGGCGGTGTGGGGGCCTGGGCAACTGACCTTGCCACAAAGGACGTGAATTAGCATTTTTGGTGCCCTCACTGGGATCATGTCGTGCACCTCTTAACCACTGATTTCTTCTCGAAGCTCTCCTTGTAGCCTATATGCAACTTTGTCAGTGTCTTTTGGGGACTGGCATTCCCTTTTCATGTGCCCATCTTTCCCACAATTATAGCAAAACATACTTTCTGGAGTTTGAGCTGGCGGTGCCACACTGGGAGCCAGGGCGGGGTATTACTAACTGGAAACCTGGGTGCCATCTCTGTCTCATGCGTGATAAGCATTTGGAGACATCTCGTCAGTTTCTGCACTTCCATGGTTAAGGAATTGAGTTTGGAGCTGTTATCAGCAGGAGATACATGGGTGGGTACCCCACCCCATAGCAGATGCAGTCGGATATGGGTCAGGGCCCGTACTTGCAGGCGTGGCCTTCATAAAGGGACTGTTTTGAATTCCCGGATCTCTCTCAACAGTTCGCCCCCATTGTGGCATATCTTTTTCCTTGTCAGAGCACTCATTGACTGTCAACCTCTGCCCCTGAACTTCACTTGATGGGTCACCCTCAGTCACTCGGGTCGTAGCCACAGCTGTTGGTGCAGGTACCTCCCGAGGTCGCCTTTTCTCAACTCCTCGAATTTCTCTCATTAACTCATCATAGGAGGGTGGGGATTCCAGTCGATTTGCCAGGCGTAACTGAAGCAACAGCAGTTCTGAGAAGGGGGCAGACTTAAGGATTCTGTCCAGTCTGGTTCGGTCTAGTTCAATCGCTGGCAAACTACCCTTTCTGAGGCATTCTTGCAACAATTTTTCCAGCCGAGAGACATACACAGACAACAACTCCCCTTGGTACTGTTGTGCATTTCTTACTCTCCACCATAGGTCCTCATCAGAATCTGGGCTCCCATACACATTCTCCAAGGCCTCAAGATAGGCCTGTGCAGTCGCGTCAGGGTTACTGGCCCGTTTAGCACGGATGGTAGCCAGGGCAGGACCTCGGAGGCTCTCACTAACCCTCTTTCGCTTTTCGCCTTCCGAGCATTGCCATTCTAGCACTTGGGGGGCAACATAGTCTATCCAGGTCTCCCAGTCATCCTCCCCTTGGGGGGTGGGGAGGGTGCCAGAGAAGATCCTCAACCTTCGGTAAGAGTCGTGACTAATGGCAGGTGCAGAAATAGGAGTCTGCATTGGTTCAGCCACCATTACGGGCACTGGAGCAGGAGAGGTGTTGGGGAGGAACACCCCAGGTGGCAAGAATAGTTTCTTCAAGTCCTCCACAGTTTTCCTCTCCCAGCAACCATTCAGCAAATTTCTCCTCAAAAGTTTCAGATATGTGGTGGGGCTGATTCCCCGGGTCTTTACTGTCCTTAGTTATCACTCTCCAAGCAGTGAGGGCTCCCTCTGGGGTAATGGTCTGTGGCACTTTGGAGCTATCTATGGGATCCTTAAACTCTACTAGGGCCAGGAAAGTGTGGGTGAGCAGATTAGCATGCCGACCCACCACCACAGGGTTTTGTAAACCTTCCACCTTGGAAAGTACTCCTGCACAGTGTCCGTATTGATACCCAGGGGATGTCCAGGATAAGCATAGCATTTGGGGTCGATCTCCTCCCCAGTACACCACTCCACCAGCCGTGCACAGCCACTCTGTCGGGTACCCATTTTTTTCTTAACAGTGGTTCAGAATATGGCCACTAGAGGACACACAATCCCAGCGGTGAGCCTCCAAGATGTAACCCCTAGATGGCGCTATCCCAGGGCTACTACCCCTGCCTGATTTGCCACTAACAGGTTGAGGGCCTGGATCCAATGGCAGGTGCCTCCACCCAGAGGTCAGGGTTTGCAATAGTTAAACTAACTTGGTCACAGCCCTCTGGGACACTGCAACCCCTTTCTTCCCACTAGTGGCCCACACAATATATCAGAATTACCTTCACAGTATACACTTACCCCCAGGTCTGGTTCCGCACTGGGACCTCCTGTGAAATGAGATACAGTGCAACAATCACAGAACAGTACTTTAACATAGACAAATACCTCAGGCAGTATAACTTTGCTGAAACAAGCAGCTCTGATTTATTTAGGGGGATATAACAAGGACAGGGAAATCAGGTTAATTAGCTTATCACTCTAATAATTTTATGGCTCTGTACAGGCCTATCCCTATCAGTTACTGTCCCTGGGTACCCAAGCCCTAGTGGCTAGTCCAAACGTGGCAGCTGGTAGGGGCCCTTTCACACAGAGAAAAGGAGAATTAAACAGTCAGCAGTACAGTAATTCCATTTGGATTTAATGTGGCAATTCAACAGGAGCGACCCTGAATTAGTACTCACGACCTCCAAATAAGATAGGGTCCTTCAATGTCAGCGGGCTCACTTGAGGTACACAAACCTCTTCACACATCCATATAAAAGAAAGCACTATACCAGGCAGGCTGCATCTGTATCCCGATCGCAATTACTGCACAATACCGGAGAACACACAGCAGATTCAGTTCCTGACAGACCAGTGTAATTTTCAGCAATTCCTCCAGTCTTCTACAGGGTGAGCCTGGTTTCTACTCTTCAGAGATCCTTTGATTCTTTCACAGGACGGATTCAGTCCTAACAAGCTGCAGACCGGAACTCTGGGCCTTAACACGTTTTTGACTAAAACTGCACACTGAAAAGTACAGGCTCCTTCCTTCTTCACTGCCAAAGCTCAACTGAACTCCAACCGACAAAAACCGGCACTTCCTTTGAGTTCCTCCCAGTTCTTGACTGGATTGGCTGTCACTCACAATAGACTGCTGCTGTTGGTCCAAAAGGCACTGAAGTCTAAACTACATCTCCCAGAGTCACTGCCCATACAATCCTCTTGTGGCTGGCTCAGACTATGAGTCCAAGTTCTGATTAGTCCAAGGCACCATTTTAGAGCTAGCTTACCCCACACTGATTGGTCCAGTTCAGCAGTTCAAAACTAGAATGGGGAACTAGCAGACACAGTTCTGACTGCAAAGAAAGCAGGTTAGACAAACTGTAATTTCATTATTACTCTAAATAATTTCTGGCAAACAGTTACATCTTTCAGATAGGTTCCTTTGCACTCTAGTGACTGCAAAAATGAAGTGAATTGGCAGCAGCTTGAGTGGTACTCAATCAAAGAAACACACAGTCCCCCATACAAACTAATTATGTCTGCAAGCAGACAGCTCTTAAAGAGACAGTACCAGAGGTTCTAAAAACACTCACTGATAAATGGCTTAAATGCCAAACACCATTCAGGCTTGGAGCATTCAAGCAAGCTCCTGGAAGTCTTTTGGGAACCCCCATTTGCAGGGGGGGTTACACCAACAAGGGTCCTGCAGGCGCTGCAAAGTTGAGGCCTGTTGAGCCAGAACAACACGAGGCAACCACCCAACCTGTAACTGAGACAGCTCCTCCGTGGAAGGTGCTCCAACGCTTGATGCAAGCAATAGACAACAAGATCGAGTCTATTTTAACTTGATTTCCAGAACAAGAGAGCAAGATTGTGGAGGCTAATAAAACTGCCTCCTCTGCATAAACAATGGCAAATCAAGCACTGAATACAACTACGAAGCTGGTCCAGGAAAATGCACAGCTGAGATATCAACTGGAAGCCCTCAAGAATTCGCAGAGGGCTTCTAACATTAGAATCGTAGGCCTACCTGAGAACTGTGAGGGAGATAGCCTCTTGTTTTTCCTCCAGGAATGGCTTCCGAAGGCATTGAAGCTTGGCTCGGAGATTGGGGCGGAACATTTCCTGCGTGCACACCGGATCTCCCCTAGATCAGCTGTGGTTCGAGACAACATGCCTAGAATGGCTCTAGTGATCACTGCCAGTTCGGGGATCCGTGATCTGATTCTAACAGCTGCCAGAGAATCAGGGAAGCTTAACTTTCAAGGGGCTACAATACATATGTTTCCTGATCTCTCGTACGCCATGAGGATGCGGCATAAGAAATTTGATGCTGTCCAGGCCAGACTCTGAAGTCTAGGGGTGGCCCACTCTTTGCTCATGCCTGCTCGCCTCAGTGTGTTTTATGGGGGAAAGACATATCAGTATACCAACCCGACCGAAGCAGGGAAAAAGACGGAGGCTATAGCGCTGGAATTTGGCCAAGCAGCAGCTCCAGAACTATCCCAATCTGAAGAAGAAGAGGAAGAGACCTGAAGTGCCATGATAATGGACCTTTTTTGCGGTCCATCAGAGCATTAATGTCAAGTTCAATGTGCTTACTTTGAAAATTTGAATAATCTGTTTATTAGAGGGTGTTCTACAAATCTAATTAGCTCTGGGATGCAGATTATATTAGAAAGGAAACTAAGCTGAAATGTTTTGAACTGTAAGACCTATTGCAATGTATAGCACTCGGGGTATTATTTTTGTTAAAAAGATGCAGTTAAACTATCAGTTTATGTTTACATTAGACTAATGTAGGGTGTTTAACAATGTTGGATCTTTGGATCAGGAGGGCATTTCTAATGAGCACAATAAATATACAGGGACATATGTTTGGGCAGGGGACCACATCAGCACTAGCTGCTGTGTCTTTAAGTTGTTTGGATTTCCATACTTCAGTGTGAGGTCACCCAAAGTCTTGTGGGGTGCAGCATATCTTGGACTTTTATACTTCTCTCGGACATTTAATTTTATAAGATATACCCCCATATCTGAACATCAGATTGTATAGACTAATCCTCCTGTGTACATTTGATGTATTATGATGCAAAATTGTGATCTCTTACATGAGATACCTGTATGCTACTGTTTCAAGTAAAACAATAACATACAAGTATAAAAAAAAAAGCCTGCTCACCCATTTTAGTGGCACAGGGCTGGACAGAAAGCAAGGGGGAGGTGGAGGACCTGAGGGCACGAGAGTGAGAGACGGGGGTAAGCGTATCACCCAGAGCAGTGATTCAAAGGAAGTTACTTTGGCTAGCCAGTACCTAAACCGTATAGTTTCACTTCTCTAGTTCACTGAATGGCTGTAAATGCCAACAATTATTCACAAACATATGCACTAGTCAATCAGGAATATGCAGACTGACTTGACAATGTTTCATATAAATACCAGCTTATCTGGTCAGAAGCCATTTGTTCCTTGCTGCCAACTCTGTTACCTGCTTAATTAATATGTTTAGTGCTCTGGCCTGCCTAAAATATAAGAACACCAGTTGATTAAAAATATGCACGCTTGCCAACAAACTGAAGAACCACATATTTTGGCTCTCAATAGGTATAATACTAAAAAGCTTATATTAAAAAATAACAAAATAATGAGATTACAGCTTCATTTCACTCAAGAAACAGCTAGGCATCCTTCTTCTTTTGTGTCTGACAATTTTATGTAGTAGTTTATACCTACTAACTGCTTTGTCCATAACCTTTCTACTACTAATATTCAGTTCACAGCCACATTTCACAGGGTATGCTTAGTCACAGGAAACTGTCTTCAAGTTTGACTCCTCCTACCATCTAATTTATTTTTTTTTATTTATTTGAAAATTAGTAACCGGCGAGGCACTGAGCCATGGCTCATTTCCAGGTGCGATCTGCCTTTACCCCTTTCCTGTTCCCAAATCTGTCCCCTTTACAAGCTAGCACCCCACCAGAGGTTGCTTCTTTAAACACTCCCTTGGTGGGGAGGACATCAAGGATACATAGCAGGAGAGGGATCTGGGGATTATAGTATCATGTAACCTTAAGGTGGGAAACCAGTGGAGCAGGGCGGCGGAGAAGGCCAATGGGATGTTGGCATGCACTGGCAGGGACATCAATAGCAGAAGGGGGAGGTACTGATGCCCCTCTACAAAGCCATAAGACAAGACCACACCTGGAGTATGGAGTCCAGTTCTGGAGGCCACATCTATGAAAAGACATAGACAGGATTGAGAGAGTTCAGAGAAGGGCAACCATGATGGTGCAGGGTATGCAAAGGAAGTCATACCAGCACAGATGTAAGGAATTGGATCTGTACACACTGGAGACTAGTAGGGAGGGAAGGGATATGACTGAAACTTTTAAATATGTCAAAGGGATCAACAAAGTAAAGGAAGGGTGTTTGTTTAAAAGAAAGGAAGGGGCTGTAACTAGAGGACATAGCCTAAGACTTCAGGAAGGAAGATACAGAGGCAATGTGAGGGGACGATTCTTCATGGAGAGGGCGGTGGAGACATGGAACAGGCTTCCAGAAGAGATAGTGGGGGCTGAAATGGTGGAAGGATTCAAGAGAGCAAGGGATAGCCATATGGGGCTGTACGGCGGGGGAGGGGGTTTCAGAGATGGGAGGGACGAGTAATGGGAGGGTAAGGGTCAGACTAGATGGGCCAGTGGGGTCCTTTTCTGCCCCAAGTTTCTATGATTCTATGAAATGTATGGGGCCGTGCAGCTGTTTTAGGAGTGGCCCACATGGTCACCTGCAAAGTCCGCTACAGGTCTGGCGCAATATGTGTGCTGATGCACATGCAGCTGTGGGCCAAATGCAAAGTAAGCTACTATGGTGATCTATCTCAAAAATAAAGAAAATTCACTGAAAAAAGCTACATTAATGCACAAGTTAGAGTTTCAAGGAGATTTTATGCTTTTTTGAAACACTAACTTCATCCACTCCAATCCACCACCACGTGAATCCCACCAAACTGAATGCCGAAGTATAATACAGGTTTCAAAAATATATTTAAACATCATAAATAAATAACATGGTATGAGAAATACAGTTACCATGACAAACACTGCATTTCTATACCATGAGACGCAAGGTTGCAGGATACAGGCCTAAGATACTATGTGACATTGCTGCTTCTTCATGAGTGGCCCTAAGTGTACTACAGGTATGGGGTAGTGTGTGTGATGATGCAACTGCTTGGGGAGTGACACATGTGGGACTCGCAGAGTTCACTATAACGGTTTTGTGACACACACACACGCACACACTGCCCCAGGCCTGTATCCTGTGGCCTTTTGTCTCACAGCATATGGGTGAAGTGTTTGTTATGGGGTGTAAATGTATTCCTTTTACATTACTACTTTATTTAAGATGTTTAAGCAGCACTCTGAACCTATGGGAAGCATAGAAACTGACAGCAGATAAGGACCACTTGGCCCACCCAGTCTGCCCATTAAAAGGTAAGGAGTGCTATATAAATAAAGTTCCTATTCTATCCCTAACATACGTTTGAAACCTGGGTTGTGCTTTGGCATTCAGTTTGGTGCAGTTCAAGGGGGTAGTGGATGAGGGTGGGTACAGCTAGGTTCCAAAACCCTTAAAGAGCAGGTGCTTAGTAGAAGACGTCGCTCCCTCAACACATACGGCACCTTACCCTTCCCCAAAGCCAGAGTGCCACATTGTTTTAATTATTTACACGGGTATTTTCTTAAAAAACATTCATAATTTTCCTCCTGAAGCCCAGCAGCCAAAATGACCCAACTTCCCGAGTTGGAGACATGCCCCTGTGCTAGCATGTTTTGTGACGTCAGTAAAAGACGAGCACAGGGGAGCACTCTATAGTGCACAATCCATTCGTCATGGAGGTCCATGAAACTGAAGATATTGTTCATGGAATGTCTGATTCCACTGATCTAACCATGGAATTTATGGAACTCAAGAGCTCTGAAGAGCTCTCCAGACAATTTCAAAAGAACAATGATGTTACAATGTTTTGGAAATTAGTAAGCCATCTTCCGCATATTTCAAAACTTGCTAGGTGGCTAATCTCAATGTTTCCATCCACGATGTGAAGCAGCATTCTCTGCTATGTCTCAAATAAAAAATACAAGGAGAAATAGGCTCAGTATCCAACATACAAAAGAGTGTCTTAGAATTGCAGTATCCAGCTTACCGCCAGACTTCGCAGCACTGGTTTCAAAGGAGGAGTGCCATGTATCTAATTACACATGTATAAATGTTATTTTTATGCTTTTATTTATGAATGTATGACTGTCCGTTTATTATGTTAACTGAATTGCAATAAAGTGATTTGAAATAAAAACCTTTTTGTTTGAACACTTTATTTCGGTATTGCAAAATGACGTGTATGTGGGTTGTGGCTCCTGAACAAAGACATGTAGCATATGTGGCTCCAAAGCCCAGAATGTGTGAGTACCACTGCTATAGACTATAATGGGGCAGTGTTTAAAGTTTGTTTTTAACTTTTTGGTACTGATTTTCACAAATTCCGGCCACTGTTTGACTAACAAGGTCCTTGTTAGTCGAGCAGTGGCCAGAATTTGCAAAACTTGGAACCGAAAAGTTAAAAAAAAAAAAAAACTTTAAACACTGCCCCATTACAGTCTATGGAGTGTGCCCCATGCTCATCCTTTACCAACGTCACCAATTGTGCTAGCGCGAGGGTGTGTCTCTGACTCAGGAGTCAAGGTATTTTAGCTGCTGGGCTTTGGGAGGAAATTTTATTTCTTTATTTGAACATCAGACTATCATGATTTTTAGGCAACAGAGACTGGGGGATTGAGGACCCACATGCAGCTTCCCAATGACAGACTATCAATGCTGCAATGCAATATGAGCATGTGTACATCAGACAGCAACCCAAAAAATCTTTGCAAAGGGGGTGTACCTGGCAGCATGTCTGGCGGAGTGGGCCCTTAGCCAGTCAGGTAACTCCAACCCAGCCAACTGATATCAGTGCATCATGAAGGATTTGATCCACCTACCAATGGTCTGTTTAGCTGCTGGTCTGCCATAGGCGGTATCTGTGTATGTGGCAGTGGGCAAGAATCACCACAAAATTCTGCTGTGCATTCCCTGTAGAAGAGCAGAGCCCCGTGGACATCAAGCATGTGCAGCATCCATTTAGCATCCAGTGCATAAGGCTTCAGAAAAAAAACAAGGGCAGCATCACGGCCTAGTTCAGATGGAATTCAGAGATTAATCAGGATAGGAATTGTGCAAGGGGCTTTAGGACAACCTCATCTTTGTGGAAAACCAGATATGGTGCCACTCCACAGGAAGTGCCTTGAGTTCACTTACCTGTCTGGCCAAAGTGACAGTGACCAGAAATGGAGTCTTTAATGACAAATGACACTTGCCCATTGATTCAAACAACTTGCCCATGAGTCCTATTAACATTAGCTGTTAGTCCCACAGTGAAAAGGGCAGGTGGTCTAGACCCTTGAAAAAGGCAGACCACTTTCTCCTGGGTCACTGAAGGTATACTTGCGTTGGTCTAGTACACCAAGATGGCTACCAAGTACAGTTTTTGGGATGTAACTCACAGCCCTGACTGGCCCTGGGACCAGAGGTAGCCGATGATGTGCTCCACTGAGCAGGAAAGTGGAGGCGAACCATGCTATGCCCCTCTTCCCCTTATAACCGCAAGTTCTGCAAGTATACAACTTCTGAGCTGCCTCCTGTACCCTGAAAGCGTCACAAGAAAGCCCAAGAGCTTGGAACTGCAGTCACTCAGGAACCAGGCTCTAAGGTACAGGGACTCCTAGTCCAGGTGAATGACTGTCCTCCTAGGCCACGTAAGCAGGTCCAGCCAGACTGGAAACAGCCAAAGTAGTTTGCTGCTGAGGCTGTAGAGATTCTGGTATTGGAGGTAAGGTTTCATTATCATGGTCCAAAAACATACAGAAATGATTAAAGTTAAAATTATCAAAACAATTCAAGCATTTAAAAGATTTAGTAACAGATACGGGGGGGGGAAGCTCCGTTCATAGAATGTTAACAGTGCTGAATGTAAAAATTAAAGCCTCAGTTCTATATGCCTCGGAGATCTGGGGTTTTTCTGACTCTTGCTCTTTAGAAAGAACACTTAAGCTATATAGGTACCTAATGAAACTCCCTCCCTTTCTTAGCATATGTATATTAAAAACTGAACTCTGTCAACTCCCACTAGTCACACAAATTTATGAACATATTATAATCTTTCATCTTAAACTTCTACATTTGCTGGAGTATCGCTTTCCAGTTAAATGCATGCAGCAGCAAGTTTATTATTAAGATCAAGGCTTTATTTATCCATATATGGATTTTTTTTTTTTTTTATAGAAAAAACAGTTTACCCTGTGGGTTTTGCATCCATCTTAACAGAAATTTATCTGCAGCAGTCCCTAGGGGAAATTATAGTAACAAAGATATTGAGATATGGCTGGGCAAACAGACCTCAAGATAGTCTAAGTCTTACAACTTAATTCGTGGTATAGCAGTAATAAAAACAGTGCATTAATTAAGCCAAAAAAATTGATTAGCAGTTTTATATGTGAAAATACTAATCAGCTGTAAAAATGCATAGCACTTGGCACAGAATGGTTAGCAAAGTTGAAAAATATATATCATTTTATTAATTTTGTCTACTGTGCCATAGACTCACTGAAAAAAAATGGTTGGCAGTATACTGCTACGCATTTTTGGAAATGGTTAGCATTGCCCCGTTTTGTGTAGCATTTCGTATGCTATACTAGCTATTTACAACCCTGAAAAAGATAATCTAGTATGAGAAATATGTATCTCTACTAAGCAACCTGAAAGAATGAAATATAATCACAAGATTCAGGGTGGAGGCTTTCTCAAGCAGCTCATTATTCCTCATCCAAAAATGTAATAAAAGTTTTATCTCCGTTCCCGCAATGCCCACCGAAGTAACCAGATGATCTAAAGCATGTAACGTTGAAATGCCAACTTGATAAGAAAAATAGAGATGAATGGTTTGAACCTGCTTTAGGAAAAAATATATACATATAGCTATGCACCCTAATGAGATATTAGCTAACTTACACTGATCAAAAAAGAGTGAAGTTCTCTCAAGGCTTGCAACATTTCTTCTCTCTTTCCAAAACTCTGGTAATTGCTATTCATTCTAGACCTTCATTTTTTGAGCTTTGCATCTCAGCCACTATAGGATTTACCCAGTATAAATAGGGGTGTTAGTAACCAGACCTGAACCTGTCTATACATTTGAGGGTTTCATACCGAATGGTATTTACTAATGATTCTGACTTAAAGGAGAACTTCTGTGACAGATAAAGCAGCAACACTGCACATATTGGAGCTTCAGTACCCCGATCCCCCCTTCAGGCACAATCGTCATTGAAATGTGTTCATACCCGAATCCTCATACAATCTAAGAAGGCTCTTGTAGCAGGCAGCATTTTGTAACATGCCGGTACTCATCCCCCAAGATCATGTTGCTAACAACACAGTATCATGACGCACCATTGCCCCTCCTATATCTGTGCCCTTATGTACGGAGATTTAATAATCTCCATATCTCCCATGCCCTTTTCTATTTTCACAGAATTTGCCTTTATGCCATGTGCATACACAGCATACATACCAGGCACTTCCTGGTCCTGAAACGGACAGGAGACTGGCGCCCCATACTGGACTTGCATGATCTCAATCAGTTTATGCAGAAATGCAAGTTCCGGAGAGTCACTCTGAACCAGATTATATCATCCCTGGAGCAAAACATGTAGTTCTGCTTCCTGGACTTCCAGGATATGTTTTTTCCACATTCCCATTCATCGGTCCCACTGCTAGTACCTCCGGTTCTGCATGGAAGGGGTCATGTACCAGTTTCAGTTCACGCCCTTCAGCCTCTCCTCAGTGCCCAGGGTCTTCGCCAAATACACAGCAGTGGTGGCAGCCCACCTGCAGCATCTGAAGGTCAGCGTGCACCCCTACCTGGGTGACTGGCTGATAGCCGGTCCATCCAGAGAGGCCATGGAGACATTCACTGATCTGACTCACCAGACTTGCTGAGAAATGGGCCCCCATTGGTCAACCCAGAAATGTCCAAACTGGTACTGAAGTATGTGATCAAGTTCACTGGGGCAGAACTAGACTCCCTGCAGGCCAAGACCCGCCTCTCTGCAGACCGGGCACTGGATCATACCTTCTCTGCCCAGTCTTTTCAGGTTGAGCTCTCAAACCATGTCTGGGATTTCCTCAGGCTGCTCAGGTGCATGGCATCCTGTATCAGTGTGTTCCACTGGGCCCACTGCAGATGCACCACCTTCAGTGGAAGCTGGGCAGTCAGTGGTCCTAGCGCCTAGGCCACTTTGACTAACTGGTCATAGTGACCCAGCCAATGTGGGATGCCATTTAGTGGAGGCTAGTCCCAGATCACCTGGAAGAAGGAATCCCGTTTGTCCGCCCAGAACCAACCATCACACTCATGATGGATGCATCTCTGCTGGGGTCGGAAGAGCACTTAGGAGCCCACATAGCCTACAAAGTCTGGTCTCCCAAGGGGTCTTATCAATACATAAACCTGCTGGACCTCCATGCAGTGTGCCTGGCTCTGGAGACATTTGCTCAACTAGTCAGGAGTCAAGTCGTGCAGGTCCAGACAGACATTACCACGACCATGTTCTATCTGAACAGGCAGGGCGGAACTCACTCCCTTCCCCTCTGTCGGGAGGCTCTCTCTACCTGGTCCCTCATGAGCAGCTTGGGTGCAGATCTCCTGGTGACACATGCCATGGGAGGGAACCATCAGCTGGTGGATGCTCTCAGCTGGGTAGGAAAGGTGTCGCATGAGTGGTCCCTGCATTAGGAGTAGGTGAACCATCTGTTCTCCCTGTGGGGAACACACCTGGTGGACCCCGTTTGCCTCCTGGGAGAACACCAAACAGGCTGTTTTGTGATCGCCCCCCCCCCCCACAGTCTGGGACACTACTGGGGGACGCCTTTGTGAGGTCTTTACCCCAGGCCTTATGTATGCCTTTCCTCCCTTCTCCCTGATACATAAAGTACTGGCCAGAGCCAGGAAGGACAAGGTGCAGATGATCCTGATAGCTCTAAACTGACCACGGCAGTTTTGGTACCTGGATCTTCTCAGCTTCAGCAGCAGGCCTTGGCGGAGACTAGTCTTGCACCCAGACCTTCAGTCCCCGCACTTCATGGCCTAGTTCCCGAATGGCTAGAGTTCCAGGCTCTGGCACTTTCAAAAGATGTCCTTCACATTGTGGAGGCCCCTAGGAAAGGAGTCTACTCATAGGTGCTATATCTTCAAATGGGATCAATTCTCAATTTGGTGTCAGGACGGAGTGCTGGATCTCCTTGCTTGCCCTGTGGCTAGCATCTTGAACTACCTGTGGTCCCTTTCCCAGGTGGGACTGTGGGCAACAACCCTCACGGGTGCACCTGGCAGCCATCTCTGCTTATCGAGCATGGCCTGGTAAGCTCACAGTGGCCCAGAAGGTAGCTGGGCACTTTTTCAAACGCCTGGAACACTTGTTCCCTCCTGTGCATGAACCACCTCCACCATGGGACTTACTGCTGGTATTCGCAATGCTCATGGGCAAGCCTTTAGAGCCGATGCACAGGTGTGAGATGTCACATCTGTCGTGGAAGACTGACTTCCTGGTGGTCATTATGTCAGAAAGACTGGGGAGCTCCAGGCACTCTCAGTGGAGTCTCCCTACCAGGGAAGAAGTTATCCTTCGCCCCAACCTAAAGTTCCTCCCGTAGGTGGTTTCGGATTTTCACCTTAGCAAGTAATTACCTTGCCAGTGTACTTCACCAGCCCATCTTTGGAGACCAACTACAGGCTCCATACCATGCATCTGCAGAGAGCGTGCTTCTATTTTGTGGCGCACATGGCTGGAGTTCAGGGATGAGCTCACCAGCTGTTTGTCCCTTACGCTAAAGCCACATCTGGCAAACCAGCAGCAAAGTGGACAACTGCATGGTGGCTGGCAGATCGGCAACAAAGCAGATGATTGCAAGGTGGATCACTTCTTGGATCGACTTTGCTATAGGTTGGCTGGTAGAGAGCCTCCCGTATGGCTCAGGGCTCATTCCACTAGACATACCGCTGCCTCTTGGCTGCTTCCGGGAATATTCTCATACAGGAGATCTGTAGGGCTGCTAC
The DNA here is from genome assembly GCA_016271365.2 of Neoceratodus forsteri. Classification (NCBI taxonomy): domain Eukaryota; kingdom Metazoa; phylum Chordata; order Ceratodontiformes; family Ceratodontidae; genus Neoceratodus; species Neoceratodus forsteri. The sequence continues at coordinate 1,839,802,606 of CM057456.1, forward strand.
CTGGAAGTCTACACACACATTTATTCCCCACTCCTTCATCAACCGGGAGTCACACAGGGATACAGGTTTTAAGACCTTGGTTCTCCAATTTTTGTTCCTCAAGTCTGCCAGAGTGTGGATAACTGAATCATATCCATGCCCCTAGAAGAATACATTACTCACCTGTAACTGTAGTTCTAGTAGTAGTATGTGGTTCACACCCATACAACTCACCCAGCCTCCCCTGGCAAGTGGCACACAGATCCTGCTTCCAGTGTGTATGATCTGACATCATGGAGCAGAGTCGGGGATATACTGCCCGGGTGGTGGGAGGAGCTTAACTTTAAGGATGTCTGGCCAATAATATTGCAGTGGAGCTGCCAGAATATGGATGTGCACCATATATCACTCCTAGAAAGTACAGTTTCGTAAGAACTTACCGTAACAGTAAATCTTCAAAAGGATCTCTTGCAGCAGGCCACACCTATGGAACTACAGCCACCAGGTGCCAGGACCACACAGAAACCTTTCTAGCTAGAAGTCCACCAGGGGGCCGCCCAGTCAGATGTCACACGCTGATGTCGCTCCACTCTAAAGGAGAGAGTGGGTGGTCCCCCTGCCCTCCTCAGTTCTCCTGCCGGAGACCATAAGCAACCAATTTTCTGCTGGGAAACTGAGGAAGAGCTGATGTTCCCGCCAATGTATAGATAACAGAAAAGCAAAAGGTTCTCCGCTAAGGAGGAGAGACAGACACAGAGAGGCCCAAAGGCCTGGGGGAATGGAGGGTGGGACTGCATAACCTGCTGCAAGAGATCCTCTCAAAGAATCTACTGCTACGTTAGGTTCTCACATAACTTCCAGGGTATCTCATGCAGCAGGCCACACCTATGGAACGAGTCCCAAGCCAGTTCTGACAGCTGAAGAAGCAGTCTGGGTGGCTGGGGACCAAGAGACTAAGAAAACAGGTGCTGAAGCACAGCTAGGCCGAAAATGGCTCTAAGCCTAGAGGCAATGTCCAGGCGTTAGTGCTTGGTAAAGTTATAGACAGTATTCAAAGTGGCAGCAGCGCAGATCTCTGCAGCTGAAACACTCCTTTAACAGGCAACTAAAGTGGCCATGCCTCTGATGGAATGACCATGAACAATGCCAGGAAAGTCCTTATCATATTTCCTGTAGCAAAATGTGATACAGTTGGCCAACCATTTGGAAAAGCACTGTTTAGAAATAGGAATGCACTCTTTCCCAGGGGCGAAAGAAACAAGTAGCTGTGAGGACTTCCTGCAGTCCTTCGTACGGTGTGTACAGTAACACAGAATTCAATGCACATCTAATGTGTGGAGCAATGCTTCCCCTGGATTGGCATGCTCTGGGAAATAGGCAGGTGGATGGATTGATTTAAAGTATGTGGTTCACATCCACACAACTCACCCAGCCTCCCCTGGCACCACCTCAGACACCACCTTAGGAAGGAACTTAGGATTCGTCCGCAAAGACACTCTGTCTTTGTGGAAAACCAAATAAGGAGGCTCATGCATGAGCACTTGAAGCTCAGAAATCCTTTGAGCAGAAGTAACGACAACTAAAAATAATGCTTTCCATGACAGAAAGCATAGCTGGCATATCGCGGCTGGCTCAAAAGGAGCCAAAGTAAGTTTCTCTAATACAAAATTCAAGTGCCAAAGCGGGACTGGGGTGCGGATAGGAGGCTTCAAACGAAGAATGCCTCTCAGAAATGTACAGGACACCTCCAATTGTGCTACCGAACAGCTGTCTACAGTAACATGTGGAAGGCTGAAATGGTAGACAGATGTACTTTAAATAGAGGAATACTCAGACCAGAGTCGGACAGGGATAGCAAGTACTCCAGAATCTGATTCACTAGGCAAGAGGAAGGGTCCAGTTGATACGAAGCATCTCACTAAGCAAAGCGTTTCCACTTCACGGAATAAGTGGCCCTGGTGGAGGGCTTCCTAGCCACCACAAGGACATCTGCAACATTGGGGGACACTCCAAATCGAGCCATGGCTATGTTTTCAGGAATCGGGCGTAAAGATGCAAAGATCTGAAGTCCGGATGGACCAGGGTGCCCCACTCCTGGGAGAGCAAGCCGGTGCATGAAGGCAGGGGCACTGGAGCTTCCACTGCTGCAGTAGAGGGAACCAGATCCGATGAGGCCAGAAGAGGACGATCATAGTGGCCCCTACCATCTGGAGCTTGATTAGAACCCTCTGAAGCAGGGGAAAGGGAAGGAAGACATAAAGAAACCTCCTTTTCCAAGAGAAAAACAATGCGTCTTGCCAGAAAACTCCAGGCCCTGGAATGAGCGAGCAGAAAAAGAGGCAATTTTGCATTGAGTGGAGATGTAATAAGGTCCAACTCTGGATAACCCCACCTGTCAAACAGGTGTTCTATGAGAGAGGTTAGCAGTTCCCACTTGAGCATCCTGGACTGCGACCGGCTAAGTCAGTCTGCCAGGATGTTTTGGATACCTGGAACATGGATGGACGATAGTTCTTGACCATGTTCTACAGCCCAGTACCAGACTCTCATTGCTTCCTGGTGGTGGAGGCAGAGTTATGACTGCACTACGTTTACTCTGAGGCTTGGTGCTTGACTTGACCCTATGGGTCGCCTGACGAAAGGGCACCCGCTGACCACTTCTAAGCTAGGTGTGGTACACAGAGTGGACTGACCGCAATGTGCGGCTGGAGGCCTAAAGGTTAGAAAAAATATCCTGCACATCTGCCCTGAACAGTTTTATACTCTCTAAAGGAGGCATTCAGGATGGCTTGTTGCACATCCTGGGCAAAACCTGACACCCACAGCCAAGAATGTCTTCGCAGACAGATACCTGCAGCGGCTGTCCTGGCTGAGGCATCAACGGTGTCGTAGGCAGAATGCAGAAAGTGCTTGCTGATGTCGGCTCCCGATTGAATGTTCTGAAGCAACTGCTGTCTCAGGCAATCCTCTGGGAGGGATTCGGCTTCTTGTTTGGCCTGTGCCCAGAGTTGGTTCTGATACTGGACAGTATGGACGATATAGTTAAGAACCCTTATGGTCAAAGAGACAGAGACAAAAATCCTCTTGCCCATATGGTCCAACCTCTGGGATTCTTTGTCTGTGGGAAGGGAAGGGAGATGTTTGGGCCTCTTTGTATGCTCGTAGGCAGCACTAATGACCACAGAATCCATCTGGAGTTGTTCTGCAAAGAAAAAGCCTGGTATAACTTGTCCGCATTCCTAGGCATGGCAGGGAACAAGTTGGGCCAATGCCAGGCAGCCATGGTGGCATCCTCAAAAGGCTCTATCAAAGAAGGAATGTCAAGAGGAGGGGCATCCAGCAGGCCAAGATAAGCGGACAGACAACACCGGATATGGTCCTGCTGTTCAGTGTCAAACCCCATGGCAGCCTGCAATTGTCTCAGAACAGAGACATGTGAAGGATCATCGGGAGATGTACTTTGATGTCTCCTCACCAGTGGACGACACCGTGGAGGTGGAGTGGAAGGGGTAACTCCTCCATCATCTCCAGCATCCCCTTCATCCTCATCATCAGGGAGAAGGAGGTCCAGGTGGTACTCATCCTCTTCCCCTGGGTCCTGAGGGAGGTTAGATGGCACCCAATCCTCAGTGCATGCCACGGCTCTGTAGAGAAAGGGGTTGTGGGGGCAGACAAAGTAGGCCCCTGCGGTGTCAGCCCTTGTGGGGAGCACGCCTACCTTGAACGAAATCCCACAGTGAATGAAGCATGTTCTGGAAATCCACCGTGACCAGTGTTGGGACACCTTTCGGCCTCGGCTGAGGGAGAATCTGAGCCAGTGTCAGCAGTGGAGCCAGGGAGGCCGGCTGAGCAGGTCTAGGCCTTTTGGGCGTCTCCCCAGCCTGGGCCGTTGTTGGGGAAGGGGAACAGGACCGAGGAATGGCCCGAGGTGATGCTGAAGAAGGCAGGGGTCCTGAGGCAGAGACAGTGCTCAAAGAAACGGCAGAGGATGGCATCAGGGAAGTGGCCTTAACCCCTGAGAACACAGTGCCTGCGTTGGCTGAAATCGAGCCAGCAGAGCCTCCTCAATGGTGGCCCATGGAGAACAGGCGCCAGAACAACAGGGCTGAGATGTCAGTGGGGCCACAGTTGGTATCCGTGACTGCGGGCAAGTCGTAGAGGACCAGTCCTTGGCGCGGTCTTTTTCCCAGTGTTTATGCTTCCCACCCGATTTGTCTCGGGCCTTGGCGGAGTGAGAGCCCAAAGATGGGGTCAGGAAAGCGGAGGAACTCCTGGCCTGATGCTCCTTTCTCATGTGGGAGACTGTCTGCTGAAGCAGGATAATTTCCAGGGTATTCTGGTGGCGCCACCTGATAGCCCGGCTGAAGCCATGGCAGATTTCACAGGCCTGGGTGTCATGACTCAGCCCTCGGCAGAAGATGCAAGCTTTGTGGTCGTCCTTCTCATGGATCTTCTTCTCACAGGCACAAGTCCTGAAAAGATTACTGAGATGGAGCTCGGCATACAAAATGGAAGAAACCACTGTAAAGTGATGCTACACGAGGGAGAGAGAAAAAATAAAAACGTAGGAAACGGCGGTCGACTAAAGCTGGCGGGATCTCCATGAAGTCCCAACGGCGATGGTTGACGGTGGGAAAAGAAATGAGGAGGGCATGGGGGCCGCTCTTTCTTACAGGATAGGGCAATGTCAGCATGTGACATAAGAGTGGGCGGCCCCCTGGTGGACTGCTAGCTAGAAAGATTTCGTGTGTGGTCCTGGCACCCGTCGGCTGTAGCTCCATAGGTGAAGCCTGCCGCAAGAGATACCCTCGAAGTAAAATATACAGTTACAGGTGAGTAACTTGTTCTTACTGAGTTACTGGAAATGTTTATCCTTTGCTCATTCTCAAAAGCAACTTTTCCTCCACCTTTGAAATAAATCCATCAGAAAGAAATAATCCTTCTGAACAGTACGGCCATAATCTAAAACCCTGATAGTTATTTAAGCCCCCCTTTATGAAAATAAATAAAAATAAAAAAAAATAATAGTGTTGCTATAATAGTTTGTTTATATATTGTAAATAATGAGAAAAAAAATTGTAATCTGCCATTGTAAAAGTCAAGGATCTCCGTTTTGTAACCTGGCTCATGTCCCTATCCTTTAGTTAATTCCCTTCCATGTTATTGTTGTTTCACTGCTCACCAGACCATGGACATTTACCAGTCTCGTCTGGCAAGGGCCACAAAGCAAACAAGATAATACACAAATTACTATCACAAGATTCTCTTATGGAGAACATGTGACCTATTCATTGCAGTCATAATTATTATGAATTAGGGCATCCCACTATTTACCGCATGACTCAGACAAAATATTCTTGTTCTGGCTAAAGAAAACAAGTAGTGTTACTTGGGCACAGAAACATGTAAGGTGATCATGTATCAGCTACTACAACTTTTAAAGAGTCCCTGAAACCATCAGGAAACTTTGAGAAGAGTAAAATTTAGATACAGTTTAAGTTTATATTTCATATATTTGTCATTCTTTACTCCCCCTTTTTATTATTGATTCAAGTTGCATAAAAGCATGAGCACTGTCCCCCAGACTATCTGCTGTGGCTGATCTCTACATCTGGAATCCTAGTCCCTGCTTTATGACCAGGGCCCCTAGTGTTCTGTGGCAGAATTTTCTGATTTCTGCGGCAGGGCTTCTTGGCTTCTACGGCAGCATTTTCTGATTTCTGCAGCATGATTTATTCACTTCTCTGGCAGAAATGCAGTCCTGTCATTGGCTAAATATGATGTGATGTCATCGATGACATCATATGCTGAGCACAGAGGAGGGGCTTCAGGGTAAACGAGATGGAAAAGAAAGCATGACACTATGGAAAAACAGTATATTTATATGAAAATTCACCAAAAACAATGAATTCTGCAGCACTATAAATATTCTGCAGCATGATACAAATTCAGCGGCAAATTCCGCAACCGCAGAATTCCAAGGGCCTTGTTTATGACATAATCATCTCCACAGCAACTGTGATATCACGAACAGGATTGTAACATCAGCTGTAGACAAGCAGCCATAACAGATATGGCAGAGATCCAGTTTTCATGCAAATGTCTTTCTGATTAATGAAATAAGGATGAGAATCACAGAAAAAAATTAATGTTAAGTGAATCGAGTCTAAATACAATATTTTTTCAAAGTTGTCTCACCAATGTCAGGGGCTCTTTAAGTGGGGGATGCAACTTAATATGGTTCTTAAACTTGGACACCAATCAGTTTCTCATGATAGCTTGCTAAACATAATTGAGTTAGCTACATATTGTTTCATTAAAAAAACTGTGTATTATGTAAATACTCTTTGCAATCTTAAGTAGCGTTTGGCACAAGTGCCAGAACTCATGGCTAACTTAGGACTGTTATACATTTTCCCATTACAGATTTTGAAAAAAATGCATCTCTGAGGACAAGCTACAGTACTTCAAGAAAAACCCTGCCCCAGTTGTGAACACGGAATCTTCCTCCACTGCTCAGAACTCTACCCATTTGTAACCTTCTAATTCCAGTAGGACCTACTATTTTGGTGTGTGTGATTTGAACACTCTCTGAGATTTTTCAGTTTTTTAAATCTTTGGCTCTGAAGGCTCAGTCGAAAAAATGACTCACCTTAGTAATCTTGTTTCTTCCAAGGTATTCTTCAATACTGATAACACTCTTGCAGTTAGCCTGAATAGTAGAACTGCCCAGAGAATGGAACGTATGTAAATGATAGAACCCATCATTGGCTCGTGCCACTATTCAAATGCTGCATTCTAAAATGCTAAGATTCATTGGAGCCTGCAAGGAAAGTCCCATACTAAGCTAACCTATCAAATCTTGTGCTACCAACCCCTAGGTAACAATGGCAGAATAATTTCTAATACTAACAATAACAAACCTCTCATTCGCAGTACCCCCCAGAACTGCCATATATGACCTGAAGAGGGAAAAACAACACTCAACGGGGTTCAAAACATGACACAAGGGTGAAAGACCCCTTTCATTCTGATAACCAGCCTGAGAAGCACAGGCCACTAGTTCTGGAAGGGGAGGCAGGGTGAGAAGAGTTATGAATACTGAAGAATACCTTGGAAGAAACAAGATTACTAAGGTGAGTAATTGTTTCTTCTAACCCTAGAAATTCTTTAATATTCCTAACTCTTGCAGACTATGAAGCAATACCTTTGGAGGTGGGCACAGAACCTATTTTGGAAACAGACTCTGCAGAACTGCTGTGCCAAACCTGGCATCACTCTCAGACTGAGTGTCCAGGCAGTAGTGTTTCGTCGAAGTACGTACTGTTCTCCACGTAGATTGCTTTGCAGATTTCCAATAATGGGACATTCCTGGCAGCTGCCACGGTAGCATCTGTGTCACCTGTGGAATGAGTACTGAGGCCTACTGGGGGCTCTTTACCCACCTTTGAATAACATGATTGGATACATTGAACTATCCAGTGAGAGATGGTCCTTTTAGATGCTGGTTTTCCTTTTCTCACATCCCCATACGTCAGGAACAGCTGCTATCTGTCCTGCCTGTGGTCCTTGGTGTGTCATACAGTAGCTCAAAGCTCTCTTGACATCTAGGTTCTGAAGCCTACATTCACCTGAGCTAGAATGTTCAGTGAAAAAGACTGGCAAAGCGATGGACTGATTCAAATGGAAGTCAGAAACTACTTTAGGAAGGAACTTCCTATTAGTTCTAAGCACCTCCTTATCTCTATGAAAGGAGATAGCGTTCTGCTCAGTGCGCAAGGCCTGAAGTTCGCTAATCCTTCTGGCCGAGGTTATGGCCACCAAAAACAGTTTTCCAGGTGACATATTTCAGGTGAGACAAAGCCATAGGCTTAAATGGGGGTTCCATGAGCTTGTCAATGCATACATTAAGATCCCATGCAGGCACCTGTTCCCTGTGGGGAGGGTGCAGATAAGCTAAACCTTTGAAAAATGTCTTGAAAATGGGGCTGGATGCTATAGAAACACCTTTGCTAGCTGAACTGTATAATGAAACTGAAGCCAGATGCATCTTCAGGGTAGTGAGCTGCAAACCCAAAGAAAGTAGATGGGTAAGGTAATCCAGCAGGGCTGATACCCCTGCCTGTGAAGGTACTTCATCATTAGCAGAACACTATATCAAGAATCTCTTCCACTTAGAAGCACAAGTCTTCTTAATAGAGGGTTTCTGGTAGCCCTCAGAACATTTAGAGCACTCTGAGAGAGATACAAGCCTGCATATTTTAAGTCCTCAAGAGCCAGGCCATGAGCCTGAGGAATCTGAGGTTCGAGTACAGGATCCTCTCCTGGGAGGAGGTTAACAGGTTGTGCCTCTGTGGGAGGTGTATTAGTGGGGCCACAGACATGGAGAGCAGCAGAGAGTACCATGGCTGCTTGACCTAATCTGGAGCTATCAAAATCATTGATGCTAGCTGAGATCTGTAGACAGAATGAGAAGGGACCTGCAGAAACTTGAAGAATGTTCATGGGTTTGGCAGTTGAAATTCAATGCAAGGAAGTGCAAGATAATGCATATGGGGCACAAAAACCCTGGCACAATATATCAGTTGGGGGGTGAGGATATAGCATGCACCAAGCAGGAAAGGGATCTTGGGGTTATCATCTCTGATGACCTCAAGGTAGGGAAACAGTGTGACAAGGCAGCAGGTAAAGCAAATAGGATGCTGGGATGTATAGGCAGGGGCATCACCAGCAGGAGAAAGGGAGGTCATAATTCCAGCTGTACAAGACACTAGTGAGGCCCCACCTGGAGTACAGTGTACAGTTCTGGAGACCATACCTACGTAAGGACATAGACAGGGTAGAGAAGGTTCAGAGGAGGGCAACAAAGATGGTGCATGAATTGCATCACAAGTCCTATGAGGACAGGTTGAAGGAACTGAACATGTACTCCCTGGAGGACAGGAGGGAGAGAGGGGATATGATAGAGACATAAAAGTATCTTACAGGGAGGAACAGGGTGCAGGAATACACTATTTGTAAGAAAAAGATGTTCCAGGACTAGAGGGCATGGGATGAAGTTGGAGGGAGGACGATTCAGAGGAAACATGAGGAAGAATTTCTTCACAGAACAGGTGGTGGACAAGTGGAACACCCTGCCAGAGGAAGTGGTGGGGGCTGAAACAATCACGGGATTTAAGAATGCATGGGATAGACATAAAGGAATTCTGGAGGTCAGGGGTAAGGGGCAACAGACTTCTAGGAAAATATAAACTGAACTTACGAGCTCAAATGGGCAGACTGGGTGGGCCATAGGCCCTTATCTGCCAACACTGTCTATGTATCTATGAGTCTGATTCGGACCCCGAGAAGTAAGGGAAAGTGAGGGCAGGCATACAACTGTTTTCCAACCAATCCCATGTCAAGGCATCCAGAGGTATTGTGCCACTGGTTGGTGGCCTGCAACAAAACTGTGGCAGCTGGTGGTTTTCGTGGGACACAAATGATCTATCTCTGAAGTGCCTCATCTTCTGAACACCACCTCCAGCACCTGTCTGTTGAGAGTCCATTCGTAATGATCCTGGTTGATTCGACTCAGAGCATCTGCCAGGGTGTTTTCTTTCCTTGGCAAATGAATGGCTATTAGTGAAGCCCAAAGTGAAAAAAACAGGCTCCACACCTTCACTGCTTCTGTGCATAGAGTGTTCCTCCCTGCTTGTTTATGTAATAAACTTACTGCAAAGACTCTGCACTCCTGTTTATGTAGTACATTGTGGTGGTATTGTCTGTCCTGTACCACCTTGCCTTAAATCATAGATACAAAGGCCTGCAGGGGTAGAAACACTGCCCTGAGTTCCAGCAGGTTTATGTGCTAGAGGCAGACTGCCCTTGACCATGTGCCGTGTATCATATGGATGCCCAGGTGAGCTCCCCAATCAAGAAGGGATGCATCTGTTGTGAGAACTACTGATGTGGACTCCTGCAGGAAAGGAACTCCTTTCCCTTAGGTTTTCTCTTACTTACCACCATTGAAGGGCTTGCAATAATGCCCCTGTCACTGGAACCAGTTTTCAGAGAGAGTCTCTGTCGTCAAGGCACAGGTTAGGAAGCATAGGAAAAAACAGAAGCAGTTGTAGAATTCATAAGAAGTGTTTCATTAGTACTAGCAGTAACATAAAAAATTAAACTTGTTCAGTATAACTGTTTACAATGCAGAATAAACAGAGAAGATCCATCTGAGTTTTCCTTCAATCTCTGTGTGTCTCAAAACATTGCAGCTCTCTCTCTTATAAGTCTTTGCAACCCCCCCCCCGCCTTAACAAGCATCCTGTTTTTTCTCTAAAATGTTCTTGTAGGTTTCAGGCAGGTGCAGCAAGAACCCAATGTCCCAGAACTGAGGCCCCTTGGAGGCCCCCAGATGTTTAGTGCTGGGGGACGTCAATGTTTGGCAGAGGATGAATCCTCTCGGCTTGGCCATAACTTCGTCCAGATGATGTCTTCTCTGAGCTTTGAGCAAGGAGTTTCCTCCGTGACTCATCAGGGTGGTCACATGTTGGATCTGGTGTTCTCACTGGGGCTTGATCAGGTCGTTTGGTCCGATCATTGCATGGTGAAGTTCCGGTTCGGGGCCCCCCCTTGATAGCCCCCCCCCCGAGAGATGGTCAGCTAGTGCCCTTTGAGGGGGTTGTCCTATGAGGGTTTCTAACGGTGGCTGACCTATCTAGTGTGGACAGTGCATGCGTTGGGGGTGTGTGTGTGACAGTGGATGCCTATAATAAGGCATTGTCTTGTGCGCTCGACTCCCTTGCACCAACCTGTGTATGACCCAGGTCTTCTCACTCGAGGTCCCCTTGGTATGATGGGTAGCTCAAGGTGATGAAGACTTTGGGTCGGAGATTAGAGCGCTGTTGGCGGAAGTCCGGCCTGGAGGTAGACAAACTAGCCCAACATGGGTACTATGGTGCATACCAGGGGGCAATCAACTGTAAGAAGGCAGAGTTCCTGTCCAGGGAGATTGCTGCCGGGAGGAACCGACCAACTGTGCTCTTTCGGACTGTGGACAGGCTTCTTCATCCTTCCTGTTTATAGCCGAAGGTAGCCTCTTCGAACGCATTGTACGAGGAGTTTGCTCAGTTCTTCTCAGATGGGTGTCTGCCATCAGGCGGGGGCGGGGGGTGTTCCGCCAGTGGACCAGGAGAGTACTCCGCCTGGTTGGGGTGAGTTTATACTGGTGGAGGTGGCTGAGGTAATTGAGATTGCTTCCAAGCTTTGGCACACCTTTTGAGAACTGGACCCAGTGCCAACTCATTTCTTAATGAGATGTGTTGACTCCGTAGGCCCGGTGTTTGCCTTGATTGTCTGGTGCTTCCTGTCGGAGGGAGTCTTCCTCGATGTCTTGAAGGAGGCATTGGTGAGACCCCTTCTGAAAAAACCTTTGTTGGGCCCTGACGTCAAGGCAAATTACCATCCTATCTCCAGTCTCCCATTTTGGGTAGGATTGTGGAGAAGATGGTGGCACTTCAGCTTGAGGTGCATCTCGAGGCCCATGATCTGTACAAGCCACTCCAGTCTGGGTTTCGTGCAAGGCATAGCACTGAACCTGCATTAGCTCAGATGCATAATGACCTTCTTAGGGCTAGAGATCGAGAGGAGGGAACAATTCTTGTTCTCCTCGATCTCTCTGCAGCATCTGACATGGTGGACCATCGGGTGTTACTTGACCGCCTAAGAGAATTCTGCAACCTCGCTGGCACTGTTATCTGCTGGTTTGAGTCTTTTCTATCTAACAGGAGGCAGAGGGTAGTGATGGGGAACTTCTCCTCCTCCCCTGGCCACCTCTTATGCGGAATTCCCCAGGGTTCGGTCTTGTCGCCAATGTTGTTTGCCATGTACATGCTGCCCCTCAGAGAGCTCATCAGGAAGTACAGTTTGGGTTTTCACTGCTATGCGGATGATACCCAGCTGCATCTTTCCTTCGCCCCTGGAACATCCTGCGCAGTGGAAGTACTTAATAGCTGCCTTGCCGAGATCAATGACTGAATGGCCTCCAGTTGGTTGCGACCGAACCCCAGTAAGACAGAGGTACTGGTGGTGGAGTCGAACAGAGGGCATGATAGGTTGGCGTCTGGTGCAGAGACAGGGCTTTGTCTTGACTCTGTACTACTGAAGGCCTCCTCTAGGGTCATGATCTGGGCGTTATTCTTGACAGCAGATTGACACTTGAGTTTCAGGTGGCATCCGTTGTACATACCAGTTTTTATCATCTGAGGAATATTGCTAGGATAAAGCCCCTAGTTCCGCCACTGGACCTCCCACTTTGGTGCATGTCTTCATAGCGTCCAGGCTTGAATACTGTAATGCACATCGGTCTCGGGGGGGGGGAGGGGCAGAATCGACGCATCAAGGCTGCTGACAGACAACCTAAGTACAGTCACATCACTCCTATGCTGCGTCAACTGCACTGGTTGCCAGTTAGGTGGAGGGTACGCTTTAAGGTGGGTTTGCTCACCTTTAAGGCCCTCCACGGCCTGGGCCCTGGCTACCTGAAGGATCTTCTTGCAACTGCTGTCTCGGTCCACTCCCTTTGCTCCTCCTCTAGGGGCCTCCTCGCAATTCTCAGGACGAGGTTAAAAACCGCTGACGACAGAGTATTTAGTGTCGCCACCCCCGTCCTGTGGAATTTGCTTCCTTCAGCTGTCAGGGAGGCCCCTTCTGTGGAGGTATTTAAGGCCCGCCTCAAGGTCTTCTTGTATAATCAGGCCTTCCCAGAATGTATTTCATAGTCCCTACCTGTTTTAGGAATTGATGTCTGATTTAGTTTTTATTTCGTTTATTTAGTTACTGTTGAGGGTAGTAAATTATGTTTTAACTGCTTGGAATATTATATTTAAGTATTTGTTATTGTGTTGTTTTGTATTTATTCTGACTGTTGTACAGTGCCCAGAGCTTCCGGGATGGATGTCTTTTTAAATAAAACTTGCCTTGCCTTCTCCACAGCTTCTGAAAAAGGGCTTAAAAACTGCTCTCAGGTTAACCCCTTGAGTTCCCAATGGCTTTCTGCAATCATCGCAAACTATAATTATATACATTTCAACAGTAACACTATACAATTTCTAAACAAAGGGATCCCAATATCAGTTACATTTCCACATAATGATCTGCATATATTTTTATACCAGCAGATATGCAAGGGAGGAAAAGACAGAAACAGCAAGAGAAGACTGAGAGACAGTGAGAGGCAAAGAATTGCGAGACCGTCGGGTGATCAAGTCCTAGGCCTCGCAGAAAAATTTGGTTGCACAACCAGACAGACGAGACAGGAAAGGAAAGGAAAGAAGAGAACAGATCCCCGTGTGCAAACTCTCCATAACACCTGGGACGGGGTCCTAATCAACCCTGTCACAGGCCTCTGTACCAGCTCTGTATGACCATTATGTTTATTTATTGCTTAGTGCTCTGTATTATACCTGAAATGTATACTGTCTTCTCCTGTGCCATCTCCATGGCCCAGGTTGTGCCTAAAAATGGTCCTTGGCTCAGTGCACCTACCCGGTCAACAAATGAATAAATAAATAAATACTAACTGGCCTTATGGAGTGCCATTATGCCTCTCAGAGAAAACCTGCTGAGTCAGGAGAAAACACACATAGCTTCATTGTAAATGCTGGTTTGGAGCTTCCAAATTACAGTATTCAGATGGCAGTGGACATTAATAACAGTCATCACAGTAGTAACCAACTCAATAGTCACTAGAAGTTTTCCATGACCAAAAACCACTGTCCTGTCCTCTGACATGCAGCGTAACCAAAGACCACCAGCCTGGGAACTGGGAGATCACAGGTTCAAATCTAAGCAGAGCCTGCAGATACTCACTGTGTGATCTTGGGCAGGTCACTTAACTGGTCAGTGCTCCAGTCCACCTAGCTGTTGAATTAGATGGAAGTAGGATCACACTGAAAGGGGATGTTGTACCTCAGCTAGGCTGTCCTGGGTAAACAAATTGTAAAATAAAATAATTTCCCCTTTGACAGTGTCTCCCTATTAGAAGATAAAACAGGGTGCTAATGAGCAACTAAAGGAACAGGACACATCTCTCCTGCGCTCCGCATCACACCAAAATAAAACTGTGTTTTTTGCATGATAAAGCTAAAATTATCATATTATTTGGATTGTTACTACAACATAAGGCTGGATAATTGCCTCTCATCGAATAAACTGTCCCATCAATCGTCTAAAAATGCAAAAAAAGTGAGCTCACAAGACGGCGGAACAACCAGTGGAACGGGCCCGATCTCCTTCTCGGCCGCAGAGATCACCTTACTCAGTAAAGCAGTTACAGAGCAGATCTTAACAAGCATCAATCCGTGTTGGAACCAGTTCGAAAACTCGATTTCAAACATAACTGCTGAACGAATATAGCACTCCACCCGGCTTGATGAGTTAGAACAAAGAGTATCGAACATGGAAGATACCAACCGGGGAATGCCAGACAAAGTCGCTAAGTTGGAGAAAGACATGGAGGAGTTACGAGAGGCCCTGGACTACCAAGAAAAATATAGTAGGAGAAATAATTTAAGGATCCGAGGCCTGCCGGAGGGAGCTGAAAGAGGCAATCTGATGGACTTCTGCACAGAAATATTGCCCAAATTGCTGGGGATGCCTTTAACAAACAGCTGGCTTAAAACTGAGAGCGCACACAGGGCACTGGTTCCATGGCCACCTAGTGATCAACTGCCTAGACAGGTGATATTCTGTCTACACCATTTTCACGACCGTCAAGAAATCATAGCAGATTATCGGAAGAAGAAGGACCTAATATATGAGGGTCACAGGCTTTCGCTGTACCACGATATGTCGGCGCAAATTCAAAAGAAGAGGCAGGCATTCAACAATCAAATGGATGATGTGAGAGAAAAAGGTCTTGAGTTTTTCATCACGTACCCAGCTACGTACAGGTACAATTGGAAGGGGCCACATATTCATTCTGGGAGCCAGGGAAATTACAAGCCTTTATTGATGATTGAGACAAAAAAAATAAGCATGGGCGAAAAGAGGACCCAAAACTTTCCACACTAACAACATCAATCTTTATTGAACACTCTTGCATGGCATGCCTCTCAGAATCGGACTACCCATGTGGGAACACTGGGGAGGCCCGCACTTGTTTCGGATCATCTTTTGCCCAAGGGATTTGAAATTTGGAAGTCAAATTGCTCTTCATTCACCTTTTTTGCCCGGTGCAGATGGTGCCTGACGAATCCAGTCTTCAACGGCATAGATCAGTCTGTTGGTTTTTTGTGCAACCAAGGAATACCAGCCATCTCTGAATGAACACTCAAGATCTGGGACTAACCTAATAATTGATACGGAGAATAACATGACTTGCACATGCATGTATACACTAGGGGAGAAGCCTACCCAGAGGAACTTTGGGACAGCAGGCAAAATGGTTGAGTAATGGATTTGTGGATCGTTGGCCTAAAGGGATGAAGAGACACTGGTAGATCACTGGTGAGTTGTGGGGCTGATTGGGGGGGGGGGGGCTGGCACAAATATTTGTGGGCACGGGCCGCGTCCCCCAACATGCTCCAAGCTCCCGGGGGCTGCCTGAGACCTAAAACAGACTTTTGCTTTTATGTTTTCTTCGTACCATCACAGAAATGGATTGTAAATAAGCCAGGAGGGATATGGGAGATGGATAGAAGAGAGGCGCTCTAAATATATAAAGGTTAGCGAGGGAGGGCAATTCCTGAGAACAAATATTGAAAACCAGCCAGAACACATTAACCAAGGGCAAAGGAGGGAATAAGGGCTGAGGATCGACTGGGGGTGGGGAGTGGAGCAATGGGGCCTACACTGGAGTTCTGTAAGACCCAGAAAGGAGGCACTGAGCTGGACATTTATGCCCAGTGGCTCCTGCCTGAAAGGGTAACATGCCATGCTATTGAAGGCCCAAAATGCCTTAGCTGAGGCAGACAGGGCCATGGGTGTCGGTTACTTCATCACAGAGTTAGATTGAATGGATCTGAAATGTGATAATGTAGATGGCAACTGAAAGGGAAAAGGTAACAAAAAGCACACGCAAAGACACAGGGTTACTTAAAGGTGATGCAGGGGAAGGGGGCATAGGGAATAGATATGAAAAATGCAGGATTCACAAAATACACAAACAGTTGGGAGAGAAGGAGAATTATAAAAGATTGGACTGTAACTGGGAGAATGGTGGGCAGGATATTGAAGCGGCAATTTGGGGGAGGGGGAATTTGTTGGGATGTTTACTTGTTTATTGTTCAAGGTTTTATTTGTTTGTACATACCACATAATTGTTTTTGACTGAAAGCTGAGAAAAGGAGGTCGCTGTGAACAATTCAGGGGGAAGTTGATGTCTAAGGAGGAGATTAAGGGAACTTTTCACATACAAAAATGGTAAAAGATCAATCCATAACCGTGATATCGTGGAATGTAAAGGGATTCACATCTCCAGCTAAGAGAACTAAAGTGTTAACTGCACTTCAACAAAAAGGGGCTCATGTAGCGCTGCTCCAGGAGACTCACCTGACACCAAGGGAACATAACAAATTGGTAGAAGGATGAGTGGGGGCCTGCCACGTGTCCTCGTATAACTCATTAGAGAGAAGTGGCTATATTGCTACAAAAAGCTTCCCATTCATGGTCCGACGTACAGTTAAGGACCCTATGGAGGGCCACTACATTTTTATAGTAGGGGATGTCTGTGGGAAGGAACTGACTTTTGGAAGTGTATATGCACCATCTGTGCTTAACCCAACCTTCTATCAAACAATTCTACATGTACTCATCAGGGAACAAATCCCTAATCTGATAATGGAAGGGGACTTCAATTGCGTGGCCGAGCCTAGGATGGACTACTCAAGGACAAGATCCAGGGCGGTAGCAGCCATCCAACAATGGCAGATGGGGCTCTCTGATCTTAATATGGTGGACGTGTGGAGGACTGCCAACTCTGGGGGCTAGGAGTACACATTTTTTTCGCACCCACGTCTGGTTATAATGGGGGTCAAGGGCATAAGAGGTACCTAGTATACCATAACATTGCATGCGGATGACATACTACTCTTTATAACAAACCCAGAGAGATCTATGTCTGCTCTCCTGGGGAACATTAACCGTTTTGCAAAGTTCTCAGGGTACAAATTAAATGTTCATAAATCAGAAATAATGTACTTAAATGGAAAGGAGGGGGGAGGGGGAGCTAAGTGGGGCCTAAAACTAGTGGATAGTGCGTTCACATACTTAGGCATTAAGGTGAGGAGAGATCTGGGTGGCTTGTATGCCTTGAATTTTTCCCAACTATTAGAGACAATTTTAAAAGACCTTAGCAGATGGAGAGCCTTACCGATCTCATGGCTAGGAAGAATTAATCTTCTGAAAATGAACATTCTTCCTAGAATTCTTTATGTAATGCAAATGATACCCACCTACCCCCCACAAACAAGGATGTTAAAAAAATGGAGAAGGGCTTCACAGACTTTATTTGGCAGGGTAAGAAATTGAGGATTAGCCTGAAAAAACTTAAGGCCTCAGGGGAAAATGGAGGTATGAACTTCCTGGACATTAAGGGATACTTCCTAGCTACGCAACACAGATACCTACATAATTGGGTAAACAGAAGTGGAGCGGCTACCTGGCTGGATTTAGAGGAGGAAGGGTGCTCGGGACGGGTTTTCGGCATATCTGGAGGAGGGAGGGAGGAATTGGAGTGTACAGGCGAACAAGAAACTCTAATCCATTAGTGGTCACGGTACTGGATGCATGAGATACCATTAAGAGAAGGAGAGAAGCTACCAAAGTAAAAACCATGCTAGTCCCGGTGGTGGGCAACCCAGCATTTTTGCCAGGGCTCACAGATGAGGGATTTCAACTGTGGCAGGACAAGGGAGTTAGATGTGTGGGAGACCTACTCACTCAAGAGAGAATGTACACCTTCAAGGAAATTCAGATGGGAATGGGAATACCTGCCATACATCTGTTCAAGTGCTTCCAGATTAGGAACTACTGTCAAAAATTAAATAGGGTAATGTCAGCAGAAACCCCGCTGTCATGGGTAGAAAGAAGAGAAATTCTGTTGCTAAAACTCATGAGAAAGGGCGAATGGGCTGGGTGGTAAAACTGGACAGAGATTTCTTTCAGGATGATACCTTAAGGGTGAAACAGTGGTGGGAATGTGACTCTGGCACCTTGATTTCAAAAGATAATTGGAAATTAGTATTGGCCTCCCACATGGGTCTCCTCCTATGTAATAAATTTAAAGGATATACTACCCACCTAGTATGGTTCATAAGTTTTGCCCAGGGGTGTCACCATGTTGTGGCAAATGTGGATCGGAATGGGGCACGCACTTCCACTATTATTGGGAATGCCTGCATTTGGCACCATACTGGAGGGGGATTGCACATGAACTAACCAGAATGGAAGGACGACCAATAGTTCTAGGCCCACAGTCACCTTAACTGTGAATAGAGGAACTGGTGAATGGGGGCTATACCCCAGACGGTTGAGAGTGTTGTTGGTGGTGGCTCGCCAAGAGATACAGAATTTGTGGATCACTGATTCTACCCCAATAGTGGAACAATGGAGGGGACTGGCTACTAAAGTACTTGCAGTGGACAGGCTATCATATACATTGAAGGGCAGGGAGAAGAGGTTTATGAAAGACTGCTGCAAATGAAAAAATTACTCACCTTAGTAATTATGTTTCTTCTAATGGAGTCTTGCTGTATTCTGACAAGTGCAGTTAGCCCCAGCCTTTAAACTGCTCCGGAGAACAAAGGGCTAACACTTCTATGCAGAGCATAGAATGCTGAGCTCGAGCTCAGTTGATGTCTCTGTCTGTTTCCCTTTGAAAGCTAACCGTCAGATTCTTACGAGCAACACTCTAATAGTATTCGATGTGGAAATTGTAAAACAAAATTTTTATTAGCCAACTGGCAACAAAAAGTTTTGGACTATCAAAAGAAGACTCAAGTCAGGAAACCCAAAACTCAAAACCCAAACAGGAATATAACAAAATAAACACCCATACAAGAAGAGGGTGTAAAAAAAGCACCCCTGAGGTGCAACACTGCACCTGCCCACCCACTTCCCAAAAACAGGTTCTGAGAGGGGAGGCAGGGAGGGAGGTCAGAATACAGCAAGACTCCAATAGAAGAAACATAATTACTAAGGTGAGTAATTTTTTGTTAAAACAACTTAAAGTATTACTGTATTCTGACAAGTGCAGACTACCAAGCAGTACCTCGATGGAGGAGGGACAGAACGTACTGTGGGAATAGGCTCTAATGTACTGCTGTGCCAAACTGAGCATCACTCCTAGCCTGGATATCTAGAGAGTAATGCTTGGTAAAGATATGGACTGTTTTCCAGGTTGGCTGCTTGACAAATTTCTAAGAGAGGGATATCCCTGGCAGCAGACAGGGAAGCAGCTTTACCTCTTGTGGAATGAGCCCTCAGGCCTAAGGGGGAAGTTGTTCCCAGTTTTTCATAGCAGAATTGTATACAATACATAATCCACCTGGCAATAGATCTCTTAGTGGCAGGTTTGCCCTTTCCTACTTCTCTATAAGTAAGGAACAACTGGAGGGAGTCAAACCTGTGATCCTTGGTACACTCGATGTAGTAACTAAGGGCTCTTTTAACATCTAAACTGTGTAGCCTCCTCTCTCTTGAGGAAGAATGATCTGTGAAGAAAACAGGAAGAGACATAGACTGGGTTTAAATGGAAGTCTGAAACCACTTTGGGCAAGAACCTTCTACTGGTTCTAAGGACCACTTTATCCCTATGAAAGGAGACAAAATCAGGTTCCACTGACAGGGCTTGCAATTCACTGATACGCCTGGCAGAGGTAATGGCTACCATGAACACAGTTTTCCAAGTTAAGTACTTAAGCTCTGCTGAGGACACAGGCTCAAAAGGGGGTTGCATAAATTGAGCAATGCAAACATTCAACAGGGTCTCTAAAAGGAGGATTGGTGCGAAGCAATCCTTTAAAAAATTTACAGAACACAGGGTGAGAAGATAGTGAGGAAGACTTCCCCACAGGGAGAAACCCAGAAACAGCTGACAAGTGTACCTTAAAGAGTAGCTGGTCTGAGGCCTAGGCCATTAAGATGGACAATATAATCCAGAAGAGTAGGCAATCCAGCAGTATCTGGAGAAATATGCTTCTTAGAACACCAAATGCTGAATCTCTTCCATTTGGAGTTGTAAGTCTTTCTGGTGGAGGGCTTTCGAGAAGCTTTGAAAATATCCAGAACCCCTTGGAAAAGATGCAGATCTGCAAACTAACTCTTCAAGAGCCACGCCTTGAGATTGAGAGACTGGAGATTGGGGTACCAAATCCTCCCCTGAGAGGTTGTTAACAGGTTGTAATTCCTGGGAAGAGACGGTAAGATGGACTGCTGGGGACAGCAACAGGGGGTACCAGGGCTGTCTGGCCCAATCTGGAGCAATCAGAATCACTTTGCAAGGTTGAGACCTTATTTTGACTAAAATCTTGAACAGGAATGGGTAGGGAGGGAAGGCATACAGAAACTTCCCTTCCCAATTCAGAATCAGGGCATACAAGGAGACTGAGCCCAAGACTGGAGGTCTGCAACAAAAGAGAGGGAGTTGGTGATTGTCTGGAGCTGCAAAGAGATCTATCTCTGGAGTGCCCCACCTTGAAAAAAATCACTTTCAGCACTTGAGGGTCCAGGGACCATTCGTGATGGCCCTGAGAGATCATGCTCAGTGCATCTGCTAGCACATTGTCCTTCCCTGGAAGGTGAACTGCTACCAAAGAGGTTTGCAGGGAATACAACTTCATGGCTTCCGTGCACAAGGCCATGGACCAAGTGCCTCCCTGCTTGTTGATGTACCACATGGTGGTGGTGGTGGTGTCCATTCTGACCTGAACCACCTTGTTCTGTACTGATTGAGAGAAAGCTTTCAGGGCCAGAAAAACTGTCTTGAGCTCTAGGAGATTGATATGGAGAAGGGATTATTGGGGGGACCATAGCCCCTGGGCAGTAAGGGCCCCCAGATGGGCTCCCCAGCCCAGAAGAGAAGTGTCCGTGGTAAGGACCACTGAACAAGGCTGAGTGGCAAAAGGAACACCTTGTCTTAAATTGTCTTGATCCTGCCACCACTGGAGGGCTTGGATCAAGGTCAGAGTCATTGAGATCAGTTTGGTAAGAGAATCTTTCCTCTGAGACCAAAAAGCTTTCAGATGGAACTGAATATCCCTCATCTGGAATCTTGCCCCTTGGACCACTGCTGTTGAAGCTGCCATGTGGCCCAAGAGCTGGAGGAAATGCCTTGCTGGTCGAGATACCCAAAGGCTGAAGGAAGAGGCTAGTTCCATAAGAGCCCTTGCCCTTTCTAGAGGGAGGAAGGCTCTTGCTCTGACTGTGTCCAGTTCTGCCCTATAAAAGTAAGAAGCTGGACTGGTTCGAGAACTGACTTGGGAAGGCTGAGAAGAAATCCTAGAGAAGTGAGCACTTGCTGGGTCACTTGCAGGTGAGACTTGACTTGGTCTGGAGACTGGCCCACTATTAGCCAATCGTCCAGATATGGAAAAATGGAAATCTTTTGACTTCTTAGAAAGGCAACTACTACTGCCAGACACTTTGTGAAAACCCTTGGGGCTGAGGTTAGGCCAAAGGGCATTGCTCTGAACTGATAGTGGCCTGAAGGCAACTCGAACTTGAGGTACTTTCTGTGGGAGCACCTGATGGGAATGTGAAAGTAGGCATACCTGAGGTCCAGGGAGGCTAACCAGTCTCCTGCCCTTAGAGAGGGAAGGATTATTCCCAGAGTTACCATCTTGAACTTTGGTTTTAAAAGATGTTTGTTTAGATATCTTAGGTCTAGGATGGGATGCCACTCCCCTGTCTTTTTTGTGGTCAGGAAGTACCTGGAGTACTGCCCTTTGCCCCAGTGTAGGGTAGGTACTCTCTCTACGGCGCTTAAGGCCAGAAGAGAAGAAACCTCTGCCTCTAGGGCAAGGGTTTCCGAGAGATTTGCAGGTGGAAAAGATCTGGCTCTCATCTTTGGAAATTTTTTGAAGCTGAGAACCAGTCCCTGGCTTACTATTTCCAGGACCCACTTGTCTGATGTAATAGACATCCAGTCCTGGACAAAGTAAGTCAGCCTGCCCCCTACTGGAATAGGCAAGTCGACCCGGGCAGATCCATCAGGGTGTCTGCTTGGCAGGGGCTTTAGGCTGAGGAGTGGATGCAAGCCTGCTCATCCACCTTCTGTCTCTCCCTCTGAAGAACCCCCTCTGCGAAAAAGAAGAAGAGTCCTGTGCTTGGTAAAAAGGCCTTTGAATAGCCCTGCCCCTGCCCCTAGACTGCTGCCTTTGAGGAGTTGTCTGCCTTTCCTTGGCCTGAGCACTCCTGTAAGTGGTCCTGTACTCGTCCATTTTCTTCATGTAATTCTCTGTCTGCTCACCAAACAGAGAATTACCCACTACAGGAAAATCCATGGACTTAGCCTGGGTGCCCTGCGAGAGGCTAGTACATCTGAGCCAAGCCATCCTCCGAAGAGCCACAGATGTAGCCATGACTCTTGATGAAACATCATTAGAGTCCACAGCAGCATGAAACTGAATCTTAGATGCCTCAATCCCATCTGCAGCCACTGCCTCCAGCTCCTTGGCTAGCTGGTGGGAGGCCTGTTTTGCCAGTGCCAGTACAGTGTCCCACCTGGATTTCTGGTACCTGGCTGTATGGGCCATGTAATTCGCCTGCCTGAGTCCCAAAGAAGATGCCATGTACTGCTTCTTTGCCATGGCATTAATCTTCCTGGAGTCCTTGTCAGGGGGTGTGAAGCCAAGGGAATATTTGCCTTGTCACAGATAGCAGCCTGCACTACCCCAACATGGCTGCATTGTTGATATAAGAACTCCAGGTCTGAGCCTGAAAGTGTATACCTCTTGTCCATTCTTCTATCCACAGGAGGTATAGTGTTAGGAGACTAAGATTTTTTGTGTCCGTTTCCCAAAAGATTTATGGAGGGGAACAGACAGTCTCCTGGACTCTGGGATATCCATCATCTCTACATAATCAGGCTCCTCTTGATCTTCCACAGCCTCCTCCACAGGAAACTGCAGGGTTTCAGCCACCTTTCTGTAAAACATAAAGTGGGAAGGAGACTCAGAAAGCCTAGAAGGGGATACACCTATTGGTCTGTCTGGGGAGATGTCCGGTTCCACAGGCACATCCAGACCTTCACTTACATCATACTCCTCATATCCCCTTCCTCTTCAAATTCCGGTTCATAAAAATCTTCAAGGGTATATTCTTGAACCAGGGGGACCAACCGAACCGAACCCTTGCCAGAAGGAACCAGATCGGTCGGAACCGGACAGAGCGATTCCACAATCTGAATCGCCCTGGCTATCTCTTTGGTGGTCAGAACATGAACCTCTGGATCCAAGCTGGTCGTTTTATCTTTGAGCTTTTTTTTTTGTCGGAACCGATCCCTCAGAATTGGCTCTCCTTTTGCCGGAAGAAGTATCGCCCTGGTCAGAGGGCACTCCTTCTGGTTCGGTCGAAACCAAACCGGGCTGGCCATCTGGGTCAGCAGACTTCTCGGCCTCCTTTTCCCTCAGTCTACCTAATCTCTTCTCACGGGTAGACTTGGGAACATTTTTACATATTTGGCAGACTGAATCAAGGTGGTCAAACCCCAGACAATAAATACAGGTGGTGTGGGGATCGGCCTTGACAAAGACCTCCCCACACTCACTGCAGTGTTGAAACCCAGTGGGCCCATTTTTTTTCTTGGGTTTCTCAGACATGGCCAACATAACCAAACTTACCCTTTTTTTGGCAACCGCCAGGCAAGACTCCCTTATCGGTTCCTAACCGTGTCACGGGTATTGGAAAAAAATGTTTAAAAACACGTTTTGTTTAGAACCGATAAGAACCGGTAACCACACACTAAGTATAACAAAATTCACAATCAAATGGTTGGTTCCGCTGAACCGGCCGCACTTTTACAAGTTCCACACAGAAAAATAGAACAATTCCTACCTAATACTCACGGCACCACAGACAGAGACTGAACCGACTATGCGGATTCTTTTTTTCGGTTTAAACCGACGAAAAACTGAAAACTTTAACCGACTTTTGAACTGAGCTGAAGGAGAAATCTCCGGAGCGACCATTCAGGGAGGTGGAGTAAAGAATCTGACGGTTTAGGTTCAAAACACTCCAGACAGAGACTTCAACCGAGCTCAAGCTCAGCATTCCATGCCCTGCATGGAAAGTTACCTCTTAGTTCCCCAGGGCAGTTCAAAGGTTGGGAATCACTGCAATTGTCAGAATACAGCAAGACTTCATGATGTTTGAACTATTATTATGCAATGGATAAAAAAGAACAGCAACTTGACTGGTCAAGACATCCCCTTACCAGTGATTAAATCCCAGCACATAATCACTTGTAAGAAATAGTCCAGCCAACAAGTTTTTCATCTACTTGGAATTCCTCCACCACACAATCCACTATAACCTTCACAACAATACCACCTACTGGCCAGCAGAGAACATATGTTTTATACATCTACATATCAATCAATCAATCAATAACTTTCTTTAACCAGGCATGTCACCATTGAGCAAGCTCATTTTCAAAGTGGTCCTGGCCATATACAAGTGATTCACACAATGGTACAGTATACAAAAAAAAGAAGGAAAGAAAAACAACAAAAAAAAAAACAGTACACAATGAGCATAGGCAAAGCTAACACAGGCCTTAAGCTAATAGAGTTAACATATTTGTGACCTATTGCGTGAGTAAAACTAGGCCCAAAGGTACTAGGGCTAGTGCTGTCATTGTTAATTGGTGGTTGTTCACAGATGAGGCTTGAGAGAGGTGGTGGTAAAGAGTGAGAGGAAAGGAGGACAGAATGGTGGTTATGGTAAGATGGACAGCTAGTGCAAGTAGTAGTTGAGTCAAAGCTAGTGCATGAGTGTGGGGGGGGCATAGGCGAGTGAGGATATTTAGGAACGGGTGGTATGATATGGTAAGGGGAAGAGGGTGTGAGAAGAGTTAGGGTTCACTTGGAGGGAGCTGCGAGTTTCTGGAGAGTCGAAGGATACGGCAGGCGAATAGAGTCACACTGGTCATCTGTAACAGATGCAGCTTTCTTAAAGGTATTTTGTAATCAATGCCTTGAAGGTGAATGGGCCGGGGAGGGCTGTGAGCTTCAGTGACTTTTGCATAGTGTTCTAGATGGACGGGAGGGAGAAGAGAAGCTGATAGCAGATAACCCATGTGATGACCGTACTCTAGGTGTCTGAAAGCAGATTAATGAGAACCTTCTAAGCCCGTACGACCCCTTGGCATGCTCAAATAGACTCGATATGTATGCTGGTAACTTGTCGGACAATGCCCTGTAAATCCAAAGGAGGGCAGTCCAGCCCAGCTCTTGGTACAGCAGACAATGATGAGTGCGAAGAGGCAGGTTAAGAATGAACCGAAGGGCCCTGTGATACAGAGTGTCAAGTTTATGGAGTACGGTAGGACAGCAGTTGATGTAGAGGAAGTCAGCGTAGTCTAATAGGGGTAAGAATGTAGACTGTACTAATTTCAATTTGGCATCGGAGGTAAAGAGGTGTTTAATGCGGAAGAGAATACCTAAGCGTTGTCTTAGTTTTTTTGATAATTTGTTCAGATGGCAAAGGAAATTAAGCTTACTGTCAAGCCAGAATACTAGGTATTTAAAGGTGCCAACGGTTTCCAAGGGTTCACCTAGCAAAGTTAGAATCTGCAGGTTGCATGTAAACCCTGAGGCGGTGCCTGGAGAGAGGATCATAGCTTTAGTTTTTTTTGCATTAAGCAAAAGCTTACGCTTCAAACGATTATGTTGGAGGGAGATGAAATCTTGCTGTAGGTCCTCATGTGCCATGCCAAGAGAGGAATTAGCAGTGTACAGGACTGTATCATCTGCAAATAAATTCACTTTGGCTGTGTACAGATGCAAGTCGAGGTTATTGATATAGACAGAAAATAGGATTGGACCCAGGATAGAGCCTTGAGGGATGCCTTTTGGTAATATTTTCAGAGAGGACAGGTCTCCCGCAGCTTTGACTCATTGTTCTCTATTAGTGAGGTAGGTAGTAAACCACCTAATGGCATGTTTGTCAAGACCTATGTTACCT